>OX424566.1:8641176-10092084 GCA_949152475.1 Terebella lapidaria | reverse complement strand
TCGTCAAGCTGGTCGTCAACTTGACAAAGTTCAAAAGGAAGCCGCTAGACTAGTAACAGGCGCCACTGCCCGCTGTAATTCAGCCGCGTTAATGGCTGAATTAAATTGGATTCCTCTCTCGGAGAGAAGAACACGTCATAGACTATGTCTTTTTTATATAACATTGTCAATGGTCATTGTCCACAATATTTGATTGAATACTTGCCGGAGTCTGTAGGCCAAAGATCAGCTTATGCTTTACGATCATTCTCTAATTTCACTGCTATACCATCTCGACATAAGTATATGTCATCCTCTTTTTTTCCGTCTACGATTACGTCTTGGAACGCATTGCCCATAGACGTGCGTAATGCTACTAACAGAAGGATCTTCACTCACAATCTTTCCACTAATGATAATATGCGCAACCCCCTGTATTATAGGGGTGACCGCTTTGCCAATGTTCATTTAGCCCGCATGAGAATTGGCTGCAGTCTTTTGAATGATCACTTACATACTAATTTACATGTGGCGGATAGCGCAGCTTGCCGATGTGGCTATGTGAAGGAAGACCCAGACCATTATTTTTTATCATGTCCACTTTTCAATGATGAAAGACAAATGCTATTCGATAGATTGGGTAATATACAAATCAGTTCATCTGACATCTTGATGCATGGGAGCAGATATTATGATTACGCTTCGAATATACTTATCATCGACGCGGCTCTAGATTTTATTGGGCAAACTAAAAGATTTGATGTTGCGTGGCGAGTCCCTTATATCTACAAAAACTGGATATCATAATATAATTGGCAATTTTAAACAGATTCAACTCATGAAGCGATCATTGAGTACGTTAATATCTTGATACAGGTGTCACCTTTTGTGCTTCTGACAGCGATCATATCTTGCTCATATTTTTGTCATAGAACGATAATGAAATGATAATTTTATATTGTGCCACTTTGTGTACATAGTATGTGTGTTTCTGTTTTTCTCGTTGTGTTGAGACCCATTAATATAAGCTTTTGCTTGTTTGGGGATCCTTAAATAAAGTTTATATATATAAAAAAAAGAATTGTTGGACAAGGATGGGTTGCCCTTAAGCCAATATTTGATATACTATGTTACCCCTGGATAACAGTTGTAAATACAGTATGTGTGAGGTGATGTATGAATTGTTGGACAAGGATGGGTTGCCCTTAAGCCAATATTTGATATACTATGTTACCCCTGGATAATAGTTGTAAATACAATATGTGTGAGGTGATGTATGAATTGTTGGACAAGGATGGGTTCCCTCAAGCCAATATTTGATAGACTATGTTACCCCTGGATAACAGTTGTAAATACAGTATGTGTGAGGTGATGTATGAATTGTTAGACAAGGATGGGTTCCCTTAAGCCAATATTTGATATACTATGTTACCCCTGGATAACAGTTGTAAATACAGTATGTGTGATGTGATGTATGAATTGTTGGACAAAGATGGGTAGCCCTTATGCCAATATTTGATATACTATGTTACTCTTGGATAACAGTTGTAAATACAGTATGTGTGAGGTGATGTATGAATTGTTGGACAAAGATGGGTTCCGCTCTTGTCAATATGTGACAGACTATGTTACCCCTGGATCACAGTTGTAAATACAGTATGTGTGATGTGATGTATGAATTGTTGGACAACAATGGATTGCCTATGCCAATATTTGATAATCTATGTTACTCTTGGATAACAGTTGTAAATACAGTCTGTGTCGTGTAGAAACTGGAGTGAGCATAGCTCCTCCGTATCCAGAGGTTTGCGATGCTAATGCTAATAATGTCTGGGATTTTATGGTATCTCTGAGGTGTAGTTCACAAATTATGCATTTGTACAGTATGAATATCATGGAGTGTATTGACATTCTGGATTGACATTCACCCCACACATGCACGGGATAGTTTTTCAGATGATTCCTGGGGTGTATTCACGACCTATATCGTACAATTGGAATATTTGTATGAGGGGTTTTGCAACATTCCTTCAATCAAAGCCTTACACAATTTTCTTTATCTGTGCCATGGGGTGCTACATGTAAACACACTCTGTGTGAAGTTGTGATGACAGTCTGTGTGGTGTGATGAATTGTTGCAATAAATTTTGTATATAATACCATCTCATCGAAGTCACACATGATACATAATATTTTTTGCTTGAATATCGATTCACTCCTCATTCACATTTCCTCACCGGCAAAAAATGACTGTTTTGGGGCATTTATCTTGGCCTCGACAAGATTATCCACTATCCATTCCAGATCATGGGAGTTAGAACTCGTGGCGACTCGTAGGTGGATATTGGGCCTATGAATTAATGACATCGATCATTTATCTCAGTCAAATGGATGAATACATACATATATGCATGTACATACATATATACAGTGTATATATATACAGGGTGGGCACTTATCGAGTAGGGCACGGATTTCCCTCAGCTGCTTGTATTTGGCCCTGAATGTGTTGCCCCTGTGGATCAACAACACACTTTGTTCTTTTTCTTTCGAAATATATACTAGTAAACGATAATATAGTCTGAGTGCCGGCATGCAATAACATGCAATAACATGTCTCTATCTGATTATATATTAAAACTATATCCAGAAACCCAGATAAAAGTTGATATTTTGCACACCATGTAACAACGCAGTGGGCCTCGTCGATGGCAAGGACTGAGATGTTCCGTCGCCCCGTTCCAGGTACCCGAACCACTGGTTGTCCAGCAGGCACTCTGGGTTGGTGAAGATCACCGTGGGTCCGGATTCAATGTCTGAATTTTTTTTGTAATGAGGTTTCGTTTAATTATTAGGCTTATTAATTGAAATATTAGCTGCAGAGTAATTTTTTGCAATCTACATTTGCATATATGGGTATATGCTAAAATGCAAAGTGATCAACCATTCTTATATGGCTACTGTCCAGCAATAACATTATATCGTGTTCAATAATTGTAGTTTGGCATTTTCTCCGTTCATTGAAGGGTTATAACCCTCGATATACAACAGCACTGGATGTGAGGGGATCTCACTAGTATCCTAACTTCCTCTCTATTGAGGGGGTCCCACTAGTACCCTAACTTCCTCTCTGTGTGATGGGGTCCCACTAGTAACATGTACTCCTCTCTGTGTGAGGGGGTCACTAGTACCCTAACTTCCTCTCTGTGTGAGGGGGCCTACTAGTACCCTAACTTCCTCTCTATGTGAGGGGGCCCACTAGTACCCTAACTTCCTCTCTGTGTGAGGCGGTCCCACTAGTAACATGTACTCCACTCTGTGTGAGGGGGCCCACTAGTACCCTAACTTCCTCTCTGTGTGAGGGGGCCCAATAGTACCCGAAATTCCTCTCTGTGTGGGGGGCCCACTAGCACCCTAACTTCCTCTCTATGCGAAGGGGCCCACTAGTACCCTAACTTCCTCTCTGTGTGAGGGGGTCCCACTAGTAACATGTACTCTCCTCTGTGTGATGGGGCCCACTAGTACCCTAACTTCCTCTCTGTGTGAGGGGGTCGCACTAGTAACATGTACTCCTCTCTGTGTGAGGGGGTCCCACTAGTACCCTAACTTCCTCTCTGTGTGAGGGGACCCACTAGTACCCTAACTACCTCTCTGTGTGGGGATGCCCCACTAGTAACATGTACTCCTCTCTGTGTGAGGGGATCCCACTAGTACCCTAACTTCCTCTCTGTGTGAGGGGGCCCACTAGTAACATGTACTCCTCTCTGTGTGAGGGGTGCCACTAGTAACATGTACTCCTCTCTGTGTGAAGGGGTCCCACTAGTACCCTAAATTCCTCTCTATGTGAGGGGGGCCCACTAGTACCCTAACTTCCTCTCTGTGTGAGGAGGCCCCACTAGTAACATGTACTCATCTCTGTGTGAGGTGATCCCACTAGTACCCTAACTTCCTCTCTGTGTGAGGGGGTCCCACTAGAAACATGTACTCCTCTCTGTGTGAGGGGGTCCCACTAGTAACATGTACTCCTTTCTGTGTGAGGGGGTCCCACTAGTACCCTAACTTCCTCTCTGTGTGAGGGGGTCCCACTAGTACATCAACTTCCTCTCTATGTGAGGGGATCCCACTAGTGCCCTAACTTCCTCTCTGTATCAGGGGATCCCACTAGTAACGTGCCCTGTAACAACGCAGTGGGCCTCGTCGATGGCAAGGACTGAGATGTTCCGTCGCCCCGTTCCAGGTACCCGAACCACTGGTTGTCCAGCAGGCACTCTGGGTTGGTGAAGATCACCGTGGGTCCGGATTCAATGTCTGAATTTTTTTTGTAATGAGGTTTCGTTTAATTATTAGGCTTATTAATTGAAATATTAGCTGCAGAGTAATTTTTTGCAATCTACATTTGCATATATGGGTATATGCTAAAATGCAAAGTGATCAACCATTCTTATATGGCTACTGTCCAGCAATAACATTATATCGTGTTCAATAATTGTAGTTTGGCATTTTCTCCGTTCATTGAAGGGTTATAACCCTCGATATACAACAGCACTGGATGTGAGGGGATCTCACTAGTATCCTAACTTCCTCTCTATTGAGGGGGTCCCACTAGTACCCTAACTTCCTCTCTGTGTGATGGGGTCCCACTAGTAACATGTACTCCTCTCTGTGTGAGGGGGTCACTAGTACCCTAACTTCCTCTCTGTGTGAGGGGGCCTACTAGTACCCTAACTTCCTCTCTATGTGAGGGGGCCCACTAGTACCCTAACTTCCTCTCTGTGTGAGGCGGTCCCACTAGTAACATGTACTCCACTCTGTGTGAGGGGGCCCACTAGTACCCTAACTTCCTCTCTGTGTGAGGGGGCCCAATAGTACCCGAAATTCCTCTCTGTGTGGGGGGCCCACTAGCACCCTAACTTCCTCTCTATGCGAAGGGGCCCACTAGTACCCTAACTTCCTCTCTGTGTGAGGGGGTCCCACTAGTAACATGTACTCTCCTCTGTGTGATGGGGCCCACTAGTACCCTAACTTCCTCTCTGTGTGAGGGGGTCGCACTAGTAACATGTACTCCTCTCTGTGTGAGGGGGTCCCACTAGTACCCTAACTTCCTCTCTGTGTGAGGGGACCCACTAGTACCCTAACTACCTCTCTGTGTGGGGATGCCCCACTAGTAACATGTACTCCTCTCTGTGTGAGGGGATCCCACTAGTACCCTAACTTCCTCTCTGTGTGAGGGGGCCCACTAGTAACATGTACTCCTCTCTGTGTGAGGGGTGCCACTAGTAACATGTACTCCTCTCTGTGTGAAGGGGTCCCACTAGTACCCTAAATTCCTCTCTATGTGAGGGGGGCCCACTAGTACCCTAACTTCCTCTCTGTGTGAGGAGGCCCCACTAGTAACATGTACTCATCTCTGTGTGAGGTGATCCCACTAGTACCCTAACTTCCTCTCTGTGTGAGGGGGTCCCACTAGAAACATGTACTCCTCTCTGTGTGAGGGGGTCCCACTAGTAACATGTACTCCTTTCTGTGTGAGGGGGTCCCACTAGTACCCTAACTTCCTCTCTGTGTGAGGGGGTCCCACTAGTACATCAACTTCCTCTCTATGTGAGGGGATCCCACTAGTGCCCTAACTTCCTCTCTGTATCAGGGGATCCCACTAGTAACGTGCCCTCCTCTCTGTGTGAGGGGATCCCACTAATAACATGCCCTACTCTGTGTGAAGGGATCCCACTAGTAACATGTACTCCTCTCAGTGCGAGGGGATCCCACTAGTATCATGCCCTCCTCTCTGTATGAAGGGGTCCCACTAGTAACATGTACTCCTCTCTGTGTGAGGGGATCCCACTAGTACCCTAACTTCCTCTCTGTGTGAGGGGGTCCCACTAGTAACATGTACTCCTCTCTGTGTGATGAGGTCACTAGTACCCTAACTTCCTTTCTGTGTGAGGGGGCCTACTACTACCCTAACTTCCTCTCTATGTGAGGGGGCCCACTAGTACCCTAACTTCCTCTCTGCGTGAGGCAATCCCACTAGTAACATGTACTCCACTCTGTGTGAGGGGGCCCACTAGTACCCTAACTTCCTCTCTGTGTGAGGAGGCCCACTAGTACCCTAACTTCCTCCCTATGTGAGGGGGTCCACTAGTACCCTAACTTCCTCTCTGTGTGAGGGGGCCCACTAGTGCCCTAACTTCCTCTCTATGTGAAGGGGCCCACTAGTACCCTAACTTCCTCTCTGTGTGAGGGGGTCCCACTAGTAACATGTACTCCTCTCTGTGTGAGGGGGCCCACTAGTACCCTAACTTCCTCTCTGTGTGAGGGGGTCCCACTAGTAACATGTACTCCTCTCTGTGTGAGGGGGTCCCACTAGTACCCTAACTTCCTCTCTGTGTGAGGGGACCCACTAGTACCCTAACTTCCTCTCTGTGTGAGGATGCCCCACTAGTAACATGTACTCCTTTCTGTGTGAGGGGATCCCACTAGTACCCTAACTTCCTCTCTGTGTGAGGGGGCCCACTAGTAACATGTACTCCTCTGTGTGAGGGGGTGCCACTAGTAACATGTACTCCTCTCTGTGTGAGGGGATCCCACTAGTACCCTAACTTCCTCTCTATGTGAGGGGGGCCCACTAGTACCCTAACTTCCTCTCTGTGTGAGGAGGCCCCACTAGTAACATGTACTCCTCTCTGTGTGAGGTGATCCCACTAGTACCCTAACTTCCTCTCTGTGTGAGGGGGTCCCACTAGAAACATGTACTCCTCTCTGTGTGAGGGGGTCCCACTAGTAACATGTACTCCTCTCTGTGTGAGGTGATGCCACTAGTACCCTAACTTCCTCTCTGTGTGAGGGGGTCCCACTAGAAACATGTACTCCTCTCTGTGTGAGGGGCTCCCACTAGTACTCTAACTTCCTCTCTATGTGAGGGGATCCCACTAGTGCCCTAACTTCCTCTCTGTATGAGGGGATCCCACTAGTGACGTGCCCTCCTCTCTGTGTGAGGGGATCCCACTAGTAACGTACCCTCCTCTCTGTGTGAGGTGATCCCACTAGTAACATGCCCTCCTCTCTGTGTGAGGGGATCCCACTAGTAACATGCCCTCCTCTCTGTGTGAGGGGATCCCACTAGTAATGTGCCCTCCTCTCTGTGTGAGGGGATCCCACTAGTAACATGCCCTCCTCTCTGTGTGAGGGGATCCCACTAGTAACATGCCCTCCTCTCTGTGTGAGGGGATCCCACTAGTAACATGCCCTCCTCTCTGTGTGAGGGGATCCCACTAGTAACATGCCCTCCTCTCTGTGTGAGGTGATCCCACTAGTACCCTAACTTCCTCTCTGTGTGAGGGGGTCCCACTAGAAACATGTACTCCTCTCTGTGTGAGGGGGTCCCACTAGTAACATGTACTCCTTTCTGTATGAGGGGGTCCCACTAGTACCCTAACTTCCTCTCTGTGTGAGGGGCTCCCACTAGTACCCTAACTTCCTCTCTATGTGAGGGGATCCCACTAGTGCCCTAACTTCCTCTCTGTATGAGGGGATCCCACTAGTAACGTGCCCTCCTCTCTGTGTGAGGGGATCCCACTAGTAACGTGCCCTCCTCTCTGTGTGAGGAGATCCCACTAGTAACATGCCCTACTCTGTGTGAAGGGATCCCACTAGTACCCTAACTTCCTCTCTGTGTGAGGGGGTCCCACTAGTAACATGTACTCCTCTCTGTGTGAGGAGGTCACTAGTACCCTAACTTCCTCTCTGTGTGAGGAGGCCCCACTAGTAACATGTACTCCTCTCTGTGTGAGGTGATCCCACTAGTACCCTAACTTCCTCTCTGTGTGAGGGGGTCCCACTAGAAACATGTACTCCTCTCTGTGTGAGGGGGTCCCACTAGTAACATGTACTCCTTTCTGTGTGAGGGGGTCCCACTAGAACCCTAACTTCCTCTCTGTGTGAGGGGGTCCCACTAGTATCCTAACTTCCTCTCTATGTGAGGGGATCCCACTAGTGCCCTAACTTCCTCTCTGTATGAGGGGATCCCACTAGTAACGTGCCCTCCTCTCTGTGTGAGGGGGCCCCACTAGAAACATGTACTCCTCTCTGTGTGAGGGGGTCCCACTAGTAACATGTACTCCTTTCTGTGTGAGGGGGTCCCGCTAGTACCCTAACTTCCTCTCTGTGTGAGGGGGTCCCACTAGTACCCTAACTTCCTCTCTATGTGAGGGGATCCCACTAGTGCCCTAACTTCCTCTCTGTATGAGGGGATCCCACTAGTAACGTGCCCTACTCTGCGTGAAGGGATCCCACTAGTAGCATGTACTCCTCTCAGTGCGAGGGGATCCCACTAGTATCATGCCCGCCTCTCTGTATGAAGGGGTCCCACTAGTAACATGTACTCCTCTCTGTATGAGGGGGTGCCATTTTTGATGATATCAAAGTGAAAGGATCTGCTAAAAGGCGGGTCCGTCCACCTTGGCCTACATGCATAGGACCATATTTCTTCTAAGTGTATCAATGACAATGTGTAAGAATGTGCGAATAGATTCCAATCGCAGATATAGTTCTGGCGGGTAACTGAACTTCATGCATATAATTCATGGAATGGGAAATAGAACGAGGCTTTCGTTTTTTCCAGGATAAATGTCCTAGTGACATATAAATCTGCAAAGTACATGAACAATCATTCTCATGAGATGTGTTACTTAGGCCTAATAAAATTATTTTTTATGTTTCTCGTCCCCGCCTGCCTGTGTTCAAAAGCAGCCTCCAGGATTTTTTCATTTGCGATTCTCCACTAAAAAATAGAAAAGTGTTCCCGTCCCTATTTTGAAGATAGTGAATGATCGAGACACCGAATCACAGCATGCAACTTAGGCATATATTTAATTTACCTCCTTGTTTTCACTCTCCTCCAAATGATAGAAAGACGCTACCAGTTTTCAAAAACATTCTTCTATGTGATTACGTTTATGTAATAATACATATAAAATTTTTATCATTAATTGATTTACTATATTCCTTATGCATACTTCAATGGACATATTAACTACTAGAATGGTTCTCCACAATTACTCATCAGTTTATTGAAATATATTACCAACTGACGGATGAAATACGTTTTTGATACGTATTTGATAAAAAATACTGCTAGTACACAAAATCATCCTGTCTGTGCTGACTGCTAGGAAGTTGGCACACCAGGCAGTGGTGCCTGGCCAAGAGGTTTCAAGCTTAAATAAATCAAGCCTCTAGAAATGAAATCATTAAAGTCACGTGTTACACATGATTTCAATTCTAAAGGCTTGATTTATTTGAGCTTGAATACGTCTGTGCGCAGGTGTTTTTTCAATAAATCAAATTTATTTTCATTCCATACATATGAAATGTCGTCCCACCAAAAATAAAAAATAAAAAGTGCCTCCCTACCCAATTTTCTCTTGAGCAGAGGATGGTTCTTTTTGCAAAATAAATAATGAAAAATAAAAAATGAAAAGTCCCTTCCTACCCAGATTTGAAAAAATAGGAGGATGAGAAACAGAATATCAATTTTGTAGGCCTCACAGGACTATTGTTGATAATTCAATTGAGAGACCCTCTAGTTGATTGAATTGAATCGAATTAAATTGAACATGTGGGTCCATGGTGGAGGTGGTAATAAGTAATAACCCGATATGTGACAAGTTGTGTTTCGTGTGTAGGCATGATGTGTCACGCTTTGGTTCTAACAGATCTGCCCTTGAGGTCGTGTTTTAATTTTGGCCACGGGATAAATTCACCTTCCAAGTCTTCTGCAGATAGCTCTGACTTTGGCAGTAAAGCCGCCGCCTTCACACCCCGTAGAGTCCATCGCCACACCTGGTCACGTACGAGAGTCTTCAGGGGACAGACAACAACAGCTGTTTGTCGTCCAGCGCTGGAGTATATCTGTTGCATATACAGGTACCACTACAGTTGCAGTTCAGAGGCAACTACTAGCAACACTTCATAAATTAACGAGCTAATTTGCACCACTCATATGAGATATACCCTACTCAATGATATACCCTACGATATGATGAAATGATGAAACCATAGCTCTGATAGTTATTGTTTTCAATTTCTATAATTTCTATAATATGCTGATTCTCACCCTCTCCTTCACGAGACTGGCGACTACAAAAATATCGCTCTTGCCAAAGCCGGTGGGCATCAGGCAAAAAGTATCTGCCCCTTCCACCACATGCCTGATCGCCTCCACTTGTTGGGGCTTCAAATCATATGGGAACTTGAGTTCTATCAGAACCTCAGACAGTTTTTCTCCAAATTTCTCCATAATATTTTTTCTTGTATGACCACGTGTTTTGATCTATTCGTACCTCACCACCGTATAACACACGTATATGTTTCCATACTTTGGAATGGGTAGGTAACAGCTGATTTTCTTTAGAATATAGCAGGCTATAACTGGGTATAACTAGGCCTATATATGTTGGTATGATGTAACGTGATTTGAAGTCATGAAGCACCAACATACATTCCTTTTTATCAACATGCATGCTATTTTGTGTTTTTATGTTTTTTCTGTGTTCATTTATGTGATTTAGCTAAATATGTTAGAAAAAAATATATATTTCGTTCGTACTTCGATATGGAGATGTTTCTTGGTTGATTCCTCCTTGTTTGTGTACTCAAGACTCCAAGGTGAAATCACTGTGAAATATGCTGATAGATCAATCAGATATGAATTTTCTTAGCAAATTACGGACAACACTTGTATATCAAAGCATGCTATTTGATATTATAGCATAATGTGCAACACCACACATCAATAAATAACAAACACACTTTTTTTCTCAATGCGAATTGTTTATTTCATCACCCCATAACAATAACCGCCATACAACATACGGAGCAAGTACGGTATTACGGTAGCATACCGTAATACCCCGCATATAGGCGCATGCGCCTCTAAGTGAAACAACGCCTTTTGAGAAGTCGTGAAAATATTAACTGGTTTCATTTATAGGCGCATGCGCCTATAACTGAAACTAGGCGCATGCGCCTATAACTGAACCGTGCTTTATATAGGCCTACATTAATATAGGGCGAGACCGTAGGTAGGTAGGCCTAATCACATCTCCTGGTTCTAACGCGTAGTTGAAATATATTATAAAGGTCACATACAAACATAAACACACAATCCGTTCTAAAATAAGTCTATCAGTAATCTCAAGATAAACAGTGAATGACGAGGGGGAAATAACTAGCCAAGTATCCGATCATACAATCCGACAGAGTGAACGTACGTATTTTAATGTCAGCAGGGTATGGAGTTTAGGATGTCTGTGATGCACGTGAATTCACCTAACGGAAAACTCAATCAAATTCGAACAATCATCTGGGTTTTCCATACAATTTTCGGTTGAACGCATACTGATCAACAGTGTGAATCAAGTTTCACTTATAAGGGCACCCACTTGTGCAAAATTTGACCAACTTCATTTATAGGCGCATGCGCCTATAAATGAAGCTTGGCGCACCTTCACTAATAGGCGCATGTGCCTATATGCGGGGTAATACGGTACTACAATCACGTGATCATGCGACCTTCAACTTGACAATATGGCGGGATGCAATGTGAACAGAAAAGTTGTGATGATTTGAATGGATATTTCGACACTAAATGGAGGTATTTCGAATAAATTATGTAAGTCTCTTAGGTCCTCTCATAAGATAGATCACACAGACAGTCAGAAATTAGGGAAATGCCGCAGCAATATATTCGAAATGCACATTGTTTTCCCACGTCATCAGGGGCAATGACCACCCGCTTGGACGCTCCGCGTCGCTTGGACTGGCAATTTTACCACCAAACTTACTAGCACTGTTTCCCTCACCTACAATGTCCAGGGAATAGTTCAGATACACTGGGTGTAAACGAGGAGTTGCGTACAGTATTGAAAGCTACAAGCGCGGCCCGGATGTGCACACTGCTCATGTTAACTATTCTGACAGTTACTGTGCTCGAGGCTGTTTTTTATTTCGGTAATAAAATCACACTTATGATGTTCTACTGAACAACGAATGACATAAACCGGCAAGCATATGAGCATATTTGAAGAAATATCAGACGTAAAATGCCCAGAAATTGTCAGATTTTCGTGGACAACTTGAAAGTGGATGCAGGCCACAGTTACATGTTACCAAAAATACCCCGTTCGACTTGTTTTTGCAACCAAACAATGACTTTACGAAAGTCATTGTTTGGTTGCAAAAACAAGTCGAACGGGGTATTTTTGGTAACATGTGACTGTGATGCGGGTGGGACCTAATTTCGACAAAACTCCAGGGAATATCGACGGACTTCTATTTTATATGTGACCATGGAACATTCGGACACTAAACTGTGACACTTCAAACCTGTTTTATTTTACTTCTGGAAATATTACAGCCTCGAGCACAAAAAACTGTCAGCATTAGTTGACATGAGCAGTGTACACATCCGGGTAGCGCTTGTAGCTTTCAATACTGTACGCAGCTCTTCGTTTACACTAGTGAGGTGAGTTCATCTGACTTGAATACCACTTTATAATACCGATGTATTCTGAACGTTGGTACACTGGTACACTATTACCATTATACGGTAGTACACTGATACGCTGGTACACTGGTACGCAGGTACGCTGGTACACTGGTACAGTACAGACCGATATTTCCATATAGTTTATCTTTGTGCATCCGTTCCAAATATTTACATGTCCAAACATTTTGAAGGGAGGACACGTAATATGCGCATGAATACGGTAGCCTGGTCGCTTGTCGTTCCACCTATAGAGCTATTTCTCCCCAATCCATGCGGAATGCCGTAGTACTCACTCGATTCGTGTACGAAATTGTTACAAAGTGTTTTTAAAAGAAGGTTGGCGTGCATGTTTGTGTGTGGATGTTTGAGACAAAATTTTGACCCAATATTTAACAGTTTCCATTTACCCATATTTTGCACCCATATTTTATTGAGTCAATGTGATATATTTAAGTGATCTATCTGTGACTCTTATCGTATATTATTTTCTTATTTTTTGTTTCAGTTCATATTCGTTTCAAAATAGAGTGTGCATATTTAAACATTCTCACTTTTCTCGCCAATTTTCGACATTTCCGAGAAATAAAAAAAAACACAACTTTGAACCAAACCAGATTGTTAAGAGGGCGAAATTCATTGGCGCAAATACGACATTGGGTCATGGGGACAAACACACGTGTATCAAGATATTGTGTGGTAACTAACATAATTGTGTAATCAAACGAATTGTGATCAATTCATTTGGTCGAATCGATGTTATTAGAAAAATAGTTGCTTATTTCTATCAACACAAGATAGTTTTTTTTAATATTTATACAAATGGGCAGGTACAGTATTGTATATTTTCACAACCACGGTTCTACTGATTACAACTACGCACTAAAAAAACGACCTATAATGACCCATAACGGTCACGTGAATCCAAGTCGCCCCACCACACGCGGAAAAAAAATATCGAATTGTATTTGAGAACAGGGTGATCATACTGGTCTACTTTACAGAGCAGGGCCATCATTGAGTATTCGTGTCGATTATACACAGGAGAGGCCACGAAGTTACCTTAGAACATAATAAGGCTTCTGATTTCAAATAGGGGATTCCATACCCACGATAGCAAAGGGGTTGTTTTGCTCCTCGCCCTCCCCCCTCCTCCCCTCTGCCTAAATCTCGGATCCGCCCCTGTGGTCATTCTCATTGCAAAATCACAGTAATCACGGTGTCTCAAATGATTGAATTTGAGAAATAGAGTGCCAAATACAGGCAATGGACGTGAATTGAAAAGGGTTTGTACGACAGCCGTATTCTATGAATTTGTTAAATTGTCGGTAAGAAATAGTTTTGAATACGGTGGTAACACAATGTTATTTCACGTGCGGAAAATATAAGCACTGAGATTTAATATTGATAAATTGGATATAATTATTTTCGTACCAGCGTACCAGTGTACCAGCGTATCAGCGTACAAGTGTATCAACGTACCAGCGTACCAGTGTACCACCGTACCAGCGTTTAGAAGACATCGCTGCTATACACATTGGCGTCGGAGCCTGGGTGGGGGGGGGGGGACGGGCTCTGGGGGCGTGTGAAACACGCTTATTGGCCATAGTTTTGTTTTAAATATTCGGATCAATTTGAAATTTTGTGTGTCTTAATTGGGTGTTATGCCGCAATTCTCCACCAAATTTCAGAATTATATCTAAAAAAAAATGTCAGGAAAGAAATGTGCAATCTACCCTAATGTTAAATTTCAGTACATAACGGGATCAAATAAATTCCATCAAATTCAGAGCTTTTATCATGTTTATGCCCTTACAGAATGAGCCCATTGCGTTGATTTGGAGTCGGAAAGCACAGTCGGTGTATATTAAGTGAATGTTCATTCTGAAGCAATACATAACACAAACATCGAAAAACGGTTTTTATGCAGGTGAAACAGAATAAGAGTAACGATAAAGTCACCCGAGGTTTTCCAAAGTTGATTTAATTAACAACTTGCATCAACCAGCAACTTGCTAGTTGAGCCAGTTTTGGGAAACCAACGATATATACAACTGAAAAATGAGTAGATCTGCGAGTGGACTACTGGACCGGTGAGGCAGGGGCGGCAGCAAAGGGGTCGTTGCGCTACATACCCCACACCTCCGTCTGGAAAAAATGTGTAACTCTATGTAAAGCTCGGCGGGCTCCTGCTACAGGGCGTCCGGCACTACTCTACGGAACACTACAACCAGGTACAGTCAGCCCGGAACGAGTCCGGCCGTCATACACTACGACATAACACATCTATGCATCTTCACCAACACCTTAACTACAACATGCATATTACACAGTTATGGTAATGTAGCCGTATGTAGAGCCCGAGATGCAATGGGAGCGGCACCACGGAACCCGTACACGTGGGCATGTTGCTGGCCGGCCTCGCTGAAGGCACTGTCACAGAGATGGAACTCTGAGCCAGCCCGACGGTCTGCCAGAGCCTGTGTCACACCACCCCGGGTGGGGAAGAGACTGGCGATCCACAGGGCTTGCGCTCCCGAGTCAGCAACTCTCTCCCCAGCTCGGGCCCCCAATGGAAATCGTCCCCAGGGCCCGCGAGGGCCTTACCCAAGACACGAGGACGTGAAGCTCATGGCGAACCTCTCACCGTGCCTCTCGGCTTGCACTGGGACAATCTCTCAGATCAAGCCAATGCTCGCGTATATATCGGGCACAAGAGGCGGGAGGAGAAACTAGGTCAAACCATTGTTATAGTTTACTGGGCGCGATTGAGTACAGTGCGTTGCTGGGGCAACGCACGCTCCGAACTGAAGCGGTCTAAAAATAGGCCGTAAAACTGGTTAGTGTTTTGCAAAGACTCATGCCGCGATCTTTGGGCAAAATCGCCACATCTCGTTGAAACATGTAAATGATGTATTCTTATTATTTTATCGTGAACCCCGTCTGAATTCTCAAAAAAAAAATTATGTTTAAAAACACAAGTATATTTCGTTTACACACAATTTGGATTGGAGGAAGCACACAACATTAAACAGGATCAACATATGAGCTTAATCACTGAATGATCAAAAATAAAGTCAAAAGAATATTTCTAAAAAGTTATGAAATAGCGGGAATGGAAACCAGATCAGTTAAGAGCCAGGAGAAGTTCAGAATCAACCTCAGAACACCAAAAAGCTCTGGCTTCTGGGGCCCTTCAACGGGTTCAGACCCTACGCCGTACGCTGGCTTCCTCCCTCCCTCTATTCGGTTGCGATTTGTGTACATATAGATTTCAGACCCCCTCCAACAGGGAGCTCAGACACCATGTCGGGGGATCTGATGCCGCCCTTGAAGAGAAGATGAAGTTGAATTGATTCATACTACATACATAGAACACACATATAATCTACCTATATTAGATCTCGCCCATCTGTTCTGCTCAGTAACTTTTCATAAAGATTACAGTCACCTCCAAAAGTTTGGGCCCACCAACAGAATTTCAATTTCATGGCATGCGCATTGTGTTCTGGCCATGATATTCCTAAAACAAAATCGTAATATAACTAGCATTTATAAATATGATCAAGAATCATAATTTCAGTTCCCATAGGAAACAATAGCATGCCCATACTGTGACTTTCAATGTTTAAATGTTGTAAGTAATGTAAATCACAGTATTCAAGACACCACCACAAGATTATTCTAGCAAATCATTGACTTTCACAAATCATTTCAGAAGCTTGTTTTTCATAGCACTTTACTGACAACACATTTATTGATCGACAATGAGGTTATGAATGGGGTTGTGAAAAAATTATCAGTGCAACGTTATCATGACAATGACTGAGCTGAACGGATCTGACCGATCTGGATGTGCGCAGTTCATCAGCAAGGAAAGAGTCTGAGGGCTATAGCAGCCGAAGATGGCTACTCCTGCAAGAGAGTGAACCTTGTTATAGTCTGACACGGAAGAGCGGGAGCCGACGGCACTGCCACATGGATTGAACCCTGGTCAGCCCGATGGTCTAGCCAGAGCCTGTGTCACACCATCTCTGGCCGAGAAACCGGTAATCACAGGGACGAGCCCTGAATCAGCACGGGCTCCCTCCTGGGCCCCGATTGGAAGTCGTCCTTGAGGCCTCACGGGCCTCTAATCGAACCGGGACAAGGAGCTCATGACTGAGCTCACCTTTCGTGCTCTTACTCTGGGCATCTCCGGCCACAAAACATGTGGCCACAGTACTTATAGTCGAGTCGTGAGCACGAGAGATGACGTAAACAGTCAGCGTTACAGTATAGTGGATAAAAGCATTAGATAGCGCAACGCTCATGCTTCGAACACGAAGCGGCCAGAAACAAGGAAGTGTTTAGCAAAGAATCTCCTGCCGCGATCTTTGGGCAAAATCGCCACAGGAAAAATAAATATACAGGAAATAATGTATGTTGAATATTTTGATGACTTTGAATTTGACCTTTGACCTCATTATCAAAGTCAGAGCACAAAATGGCTGAAATTTCACGACTTTGCTACATAGCAAACGCGACATGCTTGGCAAAAGCGACATATTACTGCGGGACTGTTATAGAGAAACAGACATATCGACCATACACGTGAAATAAGCAACACATTACTGCGATGCTGCAGCATTACATAAAAATCTAAGCCTATAGCAAAACCGACATCGTGAGACATCGCATGCAGAAAAAAACGATCAGAGCTGATGACTGAAGATACGGTGGCTAATAAATTTATTACGAGTAGTCTAGAATATATATCGTTTTCATCATTATGACCCACTTGGCATGACTTGCGCAGACATATAATCTAGAAACGTGACATTTAGCAGACTTGTAGATATACGGAAAGCCAGTGGGAACATGGGGATTAGGAAATCCGCGTTATTAAACCATGGTTTACTACGGAATACATATAGATCATATATACGATGGCAATTTGGGAATTTTGGTACTGAAAATTTCAGAATATTAAATCATGGTTCACTACTGCGGAAATCCCAATTCCCGTGTCCCCACTCGCTCGCCGTTATAATATGTGTTAGGCCTACGTTGATTTATTTATTCATAGTGAGAACTTCAATATATTTAAAAGTTTAATCATAATAATCAAAATATATATATTGTAGGTTTCAAATGTATGATGTAGGCCTACTAGCTAGTAACAATAATTCATTCTACCTTCAAGTACACATTTTTTAAACATATACCAGATGTTATATATTATATAATGATGCATGGAGTCTTTATTTGTGACTTGTAGATGTAGAAGCAAATATAGGAAATGAAAGATGAAATATTTTTTAAAAAATTAATCATCATTCATATATTCACTATCATTCTGTTGTAACATGAATTTCACCATTTAACAATCGAACATTAGTTTGGTATTTTTAGTATAATCTCTATTATTATTTGAGATTTCATTTGTAATATTAAATACAAAACAATTCCACTTTCTCAACAAAATATTTTTGACCAGTCAAATTGGTTCGCGAAAAGACAGTAGTCATGAAATAACCGAATGGGCGATAAAGGGTGGTGCATGTCGGTTTTTCCACGGCCGTGGCAAAGCCGATCACTGCTGTTCGGTTTTTCGCCATGTCGGTTTTGCTATGCTACAACTTCACAGCTTACGAATCAATTGTGCACATACACGAAATGATATATGCTGAATATTCTCATGAACCTGAATTTGAACATTGCCCTTATTTTCAGTCATGGGACAAAATGGCTAATATCTGGATTATCATCTACTTTACAGCTTAGGAATCAATTGTGCACATATAGGATATGTTCTATGCGGAATATTTTCATGCACTTGAGCTGGACTTTAGACCTTAGTTTCAAGGACATAGCACACAATGGCTAATATCTCGTTTTTGACTTAACAGGTTAGGAATCAATTGTGCACTAATTAGCTGGACCTTGAATTTTATTTTCAAGGACATAACAGAAAATTGCTGAAATCTCGCTTATTATCAACTTTACAGATTAGGATCAATTGTGCACATAGAGGAACTGATATTTCAAGGTCAGAATACAAAATGGCTAACATCTCATTTATTATCGACTTTACAGCTTAGGAATCAAATTTGAACATATAGGAAGCGATATACATGAATGCTGAATTGCCATGATGTTTAATTTGACCTCATTTTGATGTCACAGGACAAAATGGCTAATAGCTTGCTTAAAACTGTCATTTCAATTTGAGAATCAAATGAGAACATACAGGAAAATGATGTATTCTGAATATTTTGAAGAATTGAATTTAACCTTTGACCTCATTTCCAAAGTCAAAACACAAAATTGCTAATATCTTTCTTATTATTGAATTCACAGTTTAGCAATCATTTGTGGACATATATGATGTGATATATGCTGAAAATGCAGGTGACCTTGAATTTAACCAGTGACCTTAGTTTCAAGGTCACAAGACAAAATGGCTAATATCTAGAATATAAATCATATATAATTGTCCGGCAACCTTTCCCTCTTTTTCCGTTGTAATACGAACTGCCCCAACTGTTCACTTAGAACAATTGAAGATATAGTTTAGATATTGGCACAGTCAAATAGGAAGTCATATATAGTAATTTTAGTGGTGACCCTGGATTTAACCTTCAGTGACCTTCAAAAACATTCTCCTCGAAATTTGAATTTTGTGTGTCTAATGACGACAGTCAGTGTTCAAACTCAGTTATGCCTACGCCAAGACATGTTCATGTAATTTGGCCAGTGGACACCATATACTTCAAGACTGAGAGCATAGTCCTGAGCGTGCGCATAAATCTCCTGAGTTTTCAAACTCAAAGTGCCTGGTAAGCGATGTTACCCTTGGGCACACACTAGAAGTATCTGTTCAACCCACAATATGTTACCTCAATTTATTTGGGAACAACCTCCGTATACTAGGTCACCAGTATAATATCATAGATCACATAATACACATCTGTACATTATCTAATATGACAAAGCTTCATCGTTTTCTGGCATTTTGTGGGAAATTGTCAAGTAACTATCAATAAGTTAGCGAAAATTTTCTTTCAAGCTTTTCAATATTCCAGTTTTGCACAGTTTTGTTGTTCCAATACTTTCCCTCCTTTGTAAGTTATCGTTCTTCGTTATCCATATTTATATCTTCAAATTTTACAGTTGAGTCTTCATGAAATTTTGAACGAAAATACCTAGAACAGGAATGCATTTTTCATTTTTGCGTTTGTATTGCCGGTCTGTGTGTGGCAGCCATTTTGAAAATTTTTTGTTCCTAATCAAATCACTTCTCGTTTTGAACAATTTCCCGATAAAAAAATGTTTTTGCCATTGGAAGTATTTTTGGACTTTTTGGGAAATTTCACCCAATTTTTCGATAATATTGGGAGCTATACGGAGCAAACCCTTAGGAAATTTCAACATTAAGTTTAAATATTGGCACATTTGAATGGAAAATCAATATGGCGGTTTCAGTTGTGACCTCGTATTTGGCCTTCAATGATCTTGAAATGTGGAAACAGCCATTCTTTATGAAAAAATTCTAGACTTCTTTGTCAATTTTATCAAAAACTGTATGACCACTTTTGATATGTTGATCAAATTATTCCCAATATGTACCATTGTGACCTGTATAAGTTATGCTGCATTTGAATCACTGGTCTGCATGAGGTGGCCATTTTGATTTTTTGGCGTGTTGGTAAAATTTTTTTTTTGGTACCAAATTGTGCCACTGTCCACTTCGACCCATATGAGTTTCAGCCATTTTTCTGAAGCTGCATAATGGAAGCTGCCACAACTGTACTACTAGAATGCCCTGATATAGAGCTTAGATATTGTGACTTTCATATGGTAAGTCATATGAGGAGATGGGTGGGGGCGACTTGAATTGTTATAACAATCATACTTAGCTCAGATTATGCTCGAATTTGCACTCTATCTTTCTCAAAATCTATTTGATCAATTTTGAAATTTTTATTCCAGAACACGTCAATTGCGATACTTAATGTAGCATCAGCAGATGGAACAGCCTAAATCCCCATAAGACATGATAAATAGGGCAGAAGGGACACAAATGGTATAATACACATGTATTGGCCTCTGGGAACAAAACGCTTGCACACAGTCCTCAGGTTTCTGATGGGAAGTCGTTTATAGAACCTCTTTTTGTGACCTTGAACTTCACCGAAAATGACCTTGCCAAGGCGGATTAAGGATTTGACTAATGGAGTCTGGGGGAGGGGGTTCGCCGTTAGCCCACCCCCCCCCCCCTCTATTAAGTTTTGCAGTTTGTACTCTGTAGTACGCTCTCTAGCAGCTACCAAATTCTGAATTTGAGAACATTTTAGGACGTTTTTTTACACTGAGGATAAAATGACCCTTCAACTGCCATAAGATACTTATCCCCAGGTCTGATGGATGGGTGGGGAGAGGGGGGATCTGATGGCCACGCCTGCTTGGGTGGTAATCTTTGAGGTAACATTCGACATGACTAATGTAAATGGACCGAAGTAGATAGATGCTTGTGGGTCGAGCGTATTTCGTGTTATAGTCATACTGTAGCCAGTCACATCGGGTGGTTCTTTTGGTGATTTTTAATTAAACCTTCAGTGGATTTAATATGTCGAAGCAGCAGTCCACTGACACTGTACATTCCCACAGTGACCTTATGTTTTTAGTATCTTTAAACCCCACAGCAAGTTCAACAGGGTGTATTCTCGAGAATGTATTCATTTAATGTCATCGAATATAAAAGTGCACCAATAATTTCTACCATGTTAAAGCTCGGTGGGATTTGCATTATTTCATTTGTATATTGAATATTCTTCATGTATGACACATATTGGCACATTCTTCTGTCAGTTTGAATGCAAAAATTGTCAATTTTACAAATCTTTTTCTGGGAAATTCCCGGTTTACAATTCATGTGCATTTCATGTAAAAGTTGAACTTTCTCAACCCTTCAAACCAGAAGATGGGAGGACACTGGCAAATTAGCTGTTGTTTTGAAATCAGATGTCAGGACACCATGAGCAGTATTTCTGTTGGAAAGTATGACTGCATAATGCTTGCCGTGCAAAACCCAGTCAATTTTCATGATACAATGAGTACAGTTACTAGGCGTCAAATACAGGCAGTTTCACTTTCTGTTATCCGTTTCTGGTAAAAAAAGGTTGAAACGTTGACAAAGTTTGTAAACCTTTTCACCTTGTTTGAATTCCGAGGTTTAAGAAGTTGACAAATTTTACATTGAACCTTACACAAAGAAATGCGCCCATTGTTTAATACTGTATATTATGTATTAATAGTCATGATAATTCTTGTTGTACGCAATCGAAAAAAAGATTCACAGCCACTAAAAACCTTCAATACCACTTCGGTCACAAGCATAGTTTTGTAAATACATGTTTCATATTCTACTCTGCTATTTACAGGTTCCATTATAACGGTGTAGTTGGATAATTTAACCCTTGGTCATATCCATGAAGTAAGCCCACTGCCAGCTGAACCAGATGTTCATCCGGACGCGAGTGACGGGGGTGCGGTGCCTGGCCGTGCTGGTCGGTGCCATGTTCGGAGTGCTGACCAGTCTACGAGACCTCACCCAGGTATACACCACTATAGTCTCGATACAGGCACCACCTCGTAACTTCTCGAAATTCATGCAACTGTATGTACGCCTAGAGACCAGCAACTCAGGAATAACAGGCAATTGTCTGATTGAGGATGCCCGCCACCACGCGGCACAACCCTCACCAGCAAAGGTCAAGTGACAACCAATCAATGTCAATTTATCCCAGATGACAGAAGTCATCAATCCAAACCCATTTGTGTACACTCTTGTACCCAAGCGGGCCTGCCGAGACCCAAACCTGTTCCTCGTGGCGTATGTCCACACGTCCCCAGACCACTATGAACACAGAGCCCAGATCCGCCGTACATGGGCTAAGACATCCCTCTACAAGGACACGACATTCGAGGTCCACTTCATGCTGGGCAGCACCTCGACCAAGGAAGTCCAAAACCGGATCCAGGACGAGTTTGACGGGTACCAAAACATTGTGCAGGAGAGTTCTGTGGACGCCTACCACAACCTGTCTTACAAGGCCTCGGGCGCCATGCGTTGGGTCTGGATGCACTGTAACCAAACCAAATTTGTCCTCAAGACTGACGATGATTTACTCATCAACACGATCGCGTCAAAACACCTCAAGGATCTGGACAGGGCGCAGGTCAATAACACATGGCTGTTGATGTGCATAGTCTGGTACAATATGTACGTTCTGCGAGAGGGCAAGTAGAAGATTGACGAGAGCGTTATGCCAGACGAGATCCATCCACCATACTGCTCGGGTATGGGCTACATCATGCCGTTGGACGTGGACGAGGCCATCTACAAAGCATCTGTGTACGTGCCATTCTTCTGGGTGGACTACGTTTACATCACTGGCATAATCCCTAAGGCCATGGGTCTGCGCAACATCGACATAATGAAGCCGTTCATGGACTGTAAGAAGGTGGAGTGGTTGCTGGGCGGCCCGGACTGTAACAAGTATATCTTCTCACATCTGCGGGACATGGATTTCTACACCAAGATGTGGAAGAAGCTCATGGGTCGAGACGAGAACAACCTGATACCCGACATGGTCATAGTCAAGGCCGGGGTTATCGCCACCAAGTACGGACCCAAGAAGCTGCCAAAGGAGCACAAGGACATTCCCATGAAGAAAACTCTAGACCGCAGAAAACTCAAACCCGCACCACCGCCACCTTGAAATGTGTCATGGGTTGATAATATGTTTTGTTCGAATATACATGTATGTGTGTGTTTCTGTGCGTTGCTTAGTCTGTGGTTTTGTTGTATTTGTCTGTCACTGATAACTGATATATTTCTTTGTTTTTTTTCAGTGTTTTTTTTATATGATCTGATTCATTATATGCTGTGATATACACAACTGAAACTACAACTAGGCCCTATCTCAAAAATAGTTGACATATATAATCGTGTTGATAGATGGTATTCACAGTGGCCTGATAACACTGTGAATTATAACAGATGTATATAACATGTTGAAAAATGTATAGATCAAACGATTCCTCCATCAGTTTGAACTGAATCTAAAAATGAATGCCAGCATGTCTCAGCATATGTTCAAGAAAGTGTATATAGTCCTAGCATGGTTTTGCTGTGCCATAATTTGTCGTGGACAATCTCAACTTCAACGAATCAGGGTAATATTTTGTTTCCAGAATTTTATTACAACTCAACCAATATTTATTTATTGTAATGTATTTTGTTATTAAAAAAGGCATGCTATTGAATTAAGTAGTTGTCAGAGTATTGTGCTTAATATTTGTATGACAAACAGTTAGTATAATCTGGTGAATATTACTGTTGATTAAACGTCATTATAACATAAACCATACTTGGAAATGTCACTCTAGAAAAGCAGGAAATTTCATTTTCATTTCATCATAATTATTGTGGTAAATGATTGGAGATATACAACAATGATTCGATATGTGGGAATAATTTTGAATCATATTATTATTAGATTTACTTACCAGATACATAAGATACATGCATCTGCAACATCTGCATCTGCACCAGATAATGCATCTGCAGCAACTACCGATCAGTATATTACATAGACCTACAGTCCTGTGGTGAACTGTTTCAGGCTGATCCGGTCGACCATTGGCTTCTTGATGAGGCTGGGAGAGTCAGAATCTTCCATGGAGTCAACTCAGTGCAGAAGAGTTTCCCATGGTACAGTGCCGATTACATGCTGAATGAAACCCGTCTGGACCATCTCAAGGATTGGGGTATGAATGTTGTCCGTCTAGGCTGTATGTGGTCCGGTGTTGAGCCTATCGAAGATCAGTTCAACGAAACATACATCGGCGTGATCCAGACCATCGTTTCATCACTGGCGGAACGTGGTATCTACACGCTCCTGGACATGCACCAGGACGTCATGTCCAGTAAGTATGGGGATGCATACGACGGTGTGCCGCTGTGGCTGGTAGACAAGTACCCAGAACCAGAGAACCAATACCCCTGGCCCCTGGAGGAGATCCAGAACTGGGAGCAGGGCTACCTGACCCAGGCTGCCTCCGAGGGCTTTCAGTACTTCTACGACAACGCCAACTCCTCAATCAGTGAGTGGGCCGACTTCTGGGCCAAGGTTGCCAGCAGCTTCACTGGACAACCAGCCGTACTCAGGTATGATTTGATGAATGAACCCTGGATTGGAGATTACATAGAGAACCTCAACCTATCTCTACCAGGCTATGCTGCTCAGGTCAACCTCGTTGAAAACTATGACATAATCAGCAATGCAATAAGAAAATATGACCAGGAAGGATTGGTGTTCTTCGAGCCCATCATATATGGGCAGCTGAAGTTGGAGCCTTTCCGTGGTTCTGGGTTTTTCGAGGTACCAGGTGGCAAGGCTTTCAGGAACGTCAGCGTTTACTCGTTCCACACATACTGCTGGCCGCTCGAGTCTACGGATGCCAACACAACGGAGGAGGAGATCGACGAGGCGGCTCTGTACTGTGAGCAGGAGTTCTTACCACAGATGATCGAGGCCGCATACACCACAGTCAACCGGATCGGGGGCTCGTTGTTCTTGACTGAGTTTGGTCTGTGTGACACAGGCAACAGCACCTCTCATGGTCTGGAGTGTCGCGTCTTCCTGGACATCGCTGACGATTTTCTTGTTTCTTGGACAGAGTGGGACTATAATGATAGAAAGTTCTACGATGACATTGGGAACCCAATCTTTGAGAAAGTGTTCCCATACACTCGTCCTTACGCCATGGCCGTGGCAGGCATACCCACGTTAATGAACTTCAACCTAACCACGTCTGAGTTCGCATTCGAGTTCACGCTGAATACAGACATTTCATTACCGACAGAGATATTCGTGCCGATGATGCACTACAGATGTGGATATGAGGTGGTAGTTTCTGACAACCTGGAGTGGAGCCCTCAGGCCGAGACGGACGTGGTACTCGTGTACCCAGACACCTCGGCAGTCTCTGGGGAAACCGGCACTGTCTTCATTTCCCTCGGTCAGGCATGTCTGTAAATCACAATTATTGAACCTGCTGCTGATGATCTGAAAAATCATATAGAATATGGCGTTAGTCACCAACAAACACCTATCACCAAACAATGACCTATGTTGAAGAGTGTATTCAAGAGACTGGTGTGTATGGCTGAGGATCAGATCACATGTAATCCTTGTAGAAAGTATCCCCACTGTTAATAAACAAAAATAAAATACTCATCACTTTTATCAATCAAATCTGTCATGACAATGGTGTTTCTATTAACTTTTTCTTACGTGTAGGCCTACACTGTTCTCTGTGTGTTCGATGTCATGAGAATGACTATCAAACAATATACACTGAAAACAAACCGTGGATATTGACCTCGTTCTTCATTGTAGATCTGCTAAAAAGCAAATGTAGTACATTCAATGCTGGTTACCTACAAAAAACACTGGCCAATGTACGCAAATTATATGGAAGCATATCAGTACAGAAAGGTACATGTGCCTCGTGTTTTGCGCTTATTTAATATCACAAATCAAATTAGATAAAACATTCACATTTGTATCTTTGAAGTTCATGATCGAATCGAATGATGTCCTTGACAATGTGTAGCTTCTATGGTGGCAATAGATTGATACTTACATTCTAGGTTCAAAAGAACTGACAGTTATGAGATATTAATTCCGAAAAAGCTAGTTGGGATCCTTGATATTTTTAGGATACCGGACCTATGGTCCGACAACCGTCCACATTTTTATCTTCAAAGTTTACGAGTGAATCTTTCTGAAATGTTGCACAAAAATGCCTAAGGCCATCATTTTTTATTGATTGTTTTACGAACTTCTTTGCTTCAAAAATTTGAGTCGGTCAGTAGGAAGGAATAAAAATAAAAGTTGCTCAAAATGTGTGGTCGGGCTAATAAAAAATGCAGCAGTGAAAAATTGGTAATTTCTCACACTTTCATTTGAAAGCGTGCTTGTGCGCATAGATTCACATAATTGATCAAAAACAACATTTCATTTCCTGGTTCACATCAATATTTCATCATACACTTGCCACAAGTCCAGAGGATTCAGAAAACTGCTGCGTTGCTGCCACAATACCACATGACAATGAGACAGTGTGGCCATGATGACTAACAGTTGGGGATACCAAATATTAACTTCAAAATGGCTGCTAAAATTCAGAAGTAACAGTTACATAATACATACGGGCTCAAATTCTGAAGATCTACCTATAAAAGTACACAATGAAATGATACTTGAATATTGCACCCTTGATAATCCATAATCTAAATATATGGATTATCCGTTACATTCGAATGGGACATGTCCGTGTTATCTGGAAGGAAATATGAGCAAGTCATAGTCGAATATAGCAAAACCACAGTCGAAAGCACAGGCAGACATACAGACAGACAAACTTATAAACACTCGGTTTGAATTGCTGAAAAGAGACTATATTCCTTCGCATAACCATGAATAAATAAAAAAAAAAATAAATAAATAAATAAAATAAAATAAAACATGTATCCAATACCCTCCTGTGTTATAAAAAATACCAAATGTGTCTATTTTATCTCATTTTAATAGTGTGTAAATAGTATATTATGTTAGTCTTGCCGCTCTCTCATTTTGTACATGTATGTGTGGACCACTCTGGAAATAAGCAGCAATGCTTTTGAGTGTCATCCACGGTGTATCATCATATTGTCATTTACATCATTTTCTATTTGAATGTGTATGCTTGTCAATGCATGTGTTTTTACACCAAAATAAATCAAATCAAAAAGAAGGCAGAGAATTATCATTTCGATACTGCGTATTTTTATCTGTGCATATTTTCCAGTCGGTGGGTAAGATAAAAATAAAGAGAGGAACTCCTGAATGTATTTCTTATCGGCCAATCTTATGTGGAGTCGGTGGGTTTGTAAAACAATCATTCAAAAAATCATTGACTAAACTATTTTGAACAGAGGATAGTTATGTATATTTGTTCTTTCAATATGGCGACCATTTTCGACGAAAAACGGCCAACTTTGGTGATCGTTTTCTCATTTTTGTTGGCGGTCGTTTTCTCAAGATTGCCCTCATATACCTCTGTGATGTTTATAAGTTCGTTGCCCTTGACCCGCTGGTCTGCGTGTGTCAGCCATTTTTCATTTTCCCGACGGGTCCCAAATGAGACTTTTCCATGTCAAATTCTCCAATGCTTTATAATGGGACACATTATTCACAATATCTCACTTAATATTGAGAACAGAGACTAGGAATCAACTGTGGACACATAGAAAATGATATATACTGATTATTGTCATGACCTTGAATTTGACCCTCGACCTAATTTTCAAGGTCAGAGAACAAAATGGCTAATATCTTTCTTATTATTGACTTTACAGCTTAGCAATCAATTGTGTTCATATAGAAAATGATATGGTGTGAATATTCTGATGATCTTGAGTTTTACCTTTGACCTCATTTTCAAGGTAAAAGCACAAAATGGCTAATATCTTGCTTAAAATCGACTTTACAGCTTGGGACCAAATTGTGAACGTATATGATATGTTGTATGCCGAATATCTTGATGACCTTTGACCTTATTCTCAAGATTAGAGCGCAAAATTTCCAATATCTCGCTTATTATCGACTTCACAGATTAGGAATGATTTCTGAAAAATATGAAATGATACATGCTGAATATTGTCATGATCTTGAATTTGACTTTTGACCGTATTTTCCAGGTCACAGGACAAAATGGCGAATATATTGCTTATTATCAACTTAACAGCTTGTGAATAAATCGTGGTTGTATAGGAAATGATGTATGTCGAATATGATTATGACATTGAGTTTGACCTTTGACCTCATTTTCAGGGTCAAAGAACGAAATGGCTGATGTGACGCTTATTATCAGCTTTACAACTTGAAAATCAATTTTGGACATACAGGAATGATATGGGTCGAATATTCTGACGAGTTTTAGTTTGACCTTTGACGTTATTTTCAAGGTCACAAGAACAAATTTTTAATATGTCTCTCAATGTTGAATATTCTTGTGACCTTGAATTTGAACACACATATATTAATATATATTATCCGGTGTCCTTTCTTTGCCCTCGGGCTAATTGTTTTTAAAAAGATATACTGCCTTGAATCGAGCAATTATGCCTTAAATTGAGGCTCAACGGACCCAATAAAGCCCAAAATTATTTTTTGGGTTTATTCGAAAACAATTTGATCAGTTTTAGATTTTTGGTTCAGAGGATTCTAATTGGGGTCCTTGGCATTGTTCTGTGAGATGAAGCGCCTCTAATCTGACACGGCCCAAGATGTGGACTGGAAAACCCAAAGGACTGATATTTATAAATTGCTATATGGGGCGAAAATGATTGTACATTCAGTTTAGGTTTGTATGCATAGTATATAGGAAATCATTTATGAAACATCTTTTAGTGACATTGAGGTTGTCCTCAGGCGACTCTGAAAGTCAAATCTGAAGGTGATGTTGACTGGGAATGTGTAAATTAGCCTCTGCAGGCAAAATGCTTGTAGATAGAGGTTATGTTGATATCCTAATCATATAGGAATATTTTCGGTGACCTTGACCTTGACCTCCGATGACATTGAGTGGTGTATGTCAATGTCACGCCTGACATGAAATGTGTAAATTGGCCTCCTGGGCTAAAACACTTGCACATACAGGTTAAGATAACAAACATACAGGAAGTTATAAGGTGCATATTTAGGTGACCTTGAGGTTGACATCAGACTACCTTGAAGGCTATATCTCAGGCTTGACCTGAAATGTTGAAATTGGCCTTTACAGACAAAATACTTGTAGATAGAGTTTTATATTTGTACTATGTTCGTACTGAATTTATATTTGTACTAAACATGTAAACCTGACATTGAATATCACGAAAATCACATCGATTGGTGAGTCTCAACGTCATATCTCACATATGGTGCCTGAACCAAAATTGTCCAGTGAACTAACTTAGTTTTTGGGCTATTTTTCAGATTGTAGATTGCTCATTCGGTTGTTGGGCTCTTGCAACATTGTACATTGCAACTATGTCGTTACAATGTCATGTCACGTGTGTGAACACTTGTCAACATTGTATAGATGTAATAGAATAATGTTTTTACAAGGTTTTGGTATCAACTTTCGTCTACCATTTATAATTCACGTCACTGAATTTCCATTGCAAAGACTTCCTCTCATATTTTTTTTAATATTCCAACTCGTCCATAACATAATGGGACCTACAGCAACACGCAGTCCCGAAACAAACCAAGCTGGAAGTGTTTCAGTGTCACTCAACTGCTTGACGTAAGTTATTTTGATGAACTACTAGTTTCAGTGAATAATACTTCATTGTTTTTTTTTCATACACTTCATTCATTGTCAGCTTTTTCCTATCATCTAAATGTAATCTCGTAATATTTGTATATTAACCATGTTTTCTGCCTTCAAACTTAACCACTGCTGCTCACAAAATTTCGTGATTTCTGATTTCCTGCTCTGTGATAAATGGAGTCATAGTATTGACAATATTTCAATAGGTGAATGTATGATATCAATATCGATGTATCACCTTCGATGTTTGAACAAAATAAGTGTATACAACTTGCAATTTCAAATTAACTTATCCTGTTTACGTAGATACGTTCCTGCCAATTTCAGTACAAGATTACATTATGACACATCATACAGTGCCCATGAATCGAGAATGCTAAATGATATTTACAAAACATATACCTGTACAAGGGTATTAAGAGTAAACTGAAACATTTTAAATACTTGTAATAACATTCTCTCGCACACTCACACCCATTAACATACTTAAGATGAATTAATTATTACGTAGAAACAATTGATCATAAATCTTTCGTAACTTTTTTTCATTTTATCATTTTCCCATACACTATGGAAATAATTATTGCCTGCCATATGGAGAAAAGCCCAGGGTCGTGCTTGTGTGGTGTAAGAAGGGAAATCCTAAGTCCATCCTCAGACATTCCTTTTTACAAACAGCCATTGCAGGTTCATACTCTGATTTTGACGATGCTAAATTGTATTGTGTTATAAGTTGGTATATTTCACATGGGAGTCATACGGTAAATATCAACCGAATTGCAGACATCCATTGCAACACTTGCAAAAAGGTGGCAATATATTCACAATGGTAAATTTAGCCTTGTTATTTAATTTCTGGGCCCCCACTCAATTTTATGCACTTGCACAGTTTTGTGGTGGTCCAATCTTTCGAAATCAACATGTTTGTGTAGAATACACCCAAATGTGTATTCTGATTCAAAATTATAATATGACTCAAATCCTGATGGATGTAACAGGACCAAATCCTCGAATATGCTCAGATTTTTTAGATCCCGTTTTGTACTGAAATCTAACACTGGGCTAGATAGCCAACTTCTTTAATTTTTAGGTTACCGTACTTATAGTCCGATAACCTATTGGCATGGTGTTGCGTCCATCGTCCGTCGTCCATCGTCTTCGTCGTCGTCGTCGTCCACATTTTTATCTGTTTTGTTTACAGGCGAATTATTCTGAAATTTTGCACACAAATGCTTAAAAATAATTCAAGAAGGAGATATTTTTTCGTTTTGTTATCTTCCTATTTTGTTTTCAAAGTGGCATCCGTTTTCGATGAAAAATCCCTGATTTTGGCCTTTGGCATCCATTTTCTCAAAATCTGCTCAGTGACTTTTTTCTTTTTGATACATAACACTCCTTACATGTACTCCTGTGATGAGTATACGTTTCGTTGCGCTTGCATTGCTCGAAGTGGGCCATTTTGCGCCCAAACTCGGCCCAAATGGGATTTTCCCATGTTAAATTCTCCTATGCTTCATAAGGGGAGACTGGTGCCTAATATGCCTCACTTAATATTGAGATGAGAGACTAGGAATCAATTGTGGACATATAGGAAATAATATATGCTGAATATTCTCATGTCCTTAAATTTGACCATTGACCTCAGTTTCAAGGTCAGAGCACAAAATGCCTTATTTTTCGCTTATTATCGACTTTACAGCTTAGGAATCAATTGTCAACATATGGGAAATGATATATTCTGAATATCATCATGACCTAGAATTTGACAATTGACCTCATTTTCAAGGTCACAGGACAAAATGGCTAATATATCGCTTATTATCGACTTTACAGCTTAGGAATCAATTGTCAACATATAGGAAATGATATATTCTGAATATTATCATGACCTTGAAATTGACCTTTGGCCTCATTTTCAAGGTCACAAGACAAAATTGCTAATATCTCGCTTATTATCGACTTTACAGCTTAGGAATCAATTGTCAACATATAGGAAATGATATATTCTGAATATCATCGTGACCTTGATTTTGACCGTTGACCTAATTTTCAAGGTCACAGAACAAAATAGTTAATATTTTGCTTCTCTATTGACTTTACAGGTTAGGAATCAACTGTGAACAACTTTCAAGGTAAAAAAAACAATGGCTAATATATTTTCTCTGTTGACTTTATAGCTTGGGAACCACTTGTGGACATATAAAAAATGATATACACTGAATATTTTGATGACCTTCGTCATAGCACAAAGTGGCCAATATCTCACTTATTATCAACTTTACAGCTTAGAAATCCATTGTGAACATATAAAAATTGATGTGCTGAATATTTTAGTGACCTTGAGTTCGAAGTTTGACCTCATTTTCAAGCTCAGATAACAAAATGGTTAATATCTCGCCTATTATCGACTTCACAGCTTAATATTCAACTGCGAATAAGAAATGATATTCTGCTGAATATTTTCATGACCTTGAACTTGATTTTTGACCTCATTTTCAAGGTCAGATCACAAATGGCTAATATCAACTTTACAACAATCTATTGTCATTTTGTGGGGGAAAAATCGTTCTTTGACTATGGTGGGACATTGCAATAAGCAATTTCAACTGGCGTACTGGACGTAGTCAGTACGAGATATTAGGCTAATATTTAATGATACAAATGATATTTATTTTTGAAATGTTATTGAATAATTTATCCATTTAACGAACGATAAAAATATCCACACATTTCATGAAATCGTATCAAACAATGATGTCTGCTCATCTTGTTTACGACGAAGCCCTATTCTGGCAAACTATATATATGACGTGCTCATCGATGCATTGGGCGGCCAGCGTTGGATCTGACAGGAAGATCTGCTCACCACTTAAGATTGAGTATCGAGCACGATCCACGTAATATCAATGGTTTCATACCACGTGCAATTTTGGTTCATATCTCGGACGTTTCATAACAAGCTTACATGAAATTTGGAATATATATTCTGTATATATCTATGAAGCTGACTTGAATAAGAGATTGAAGATTTCATTGATAACTTAGTATATAATGGAGTTGAATGTTGCTTGAACAAATGTAACTTACGTTGCGTACACGAAGCAATACATGGTGTAGTTTGCTAACTGCAGCGAGTGCACATATCCGTGATCAACAAACTACCCTTAAATTTAAGTATCCCATCGATAATCTTGTCAAACTGATGCGCAAACGTGTATATCTATTGCGATCCCGCGAAAATGCCAACGGATATAGACGTTATTAATACGATTGACAATCAATTTCTTTTGCCAAGTGTATTCTCAATGCAGATGATATATAACATGCTATTTTCATCATCAAACTCCCATCAAGTGTTTAGGTAAATCCCAAAACAGGCAGTAGGTTATTGTTCTATATTAGGTAATCTAACCAAAGTCAAGAAACTACCCTAAAACGCTGTCAGTTTTCTATGTAATTTACATTTGATTGGCGGTGTATAACGTTCAGGATCTATATGAATATCGATTGGGTCTCCAATATGGCCATTGGACAAGCATTGTAGTCGTGGATAGAAACTACACAACAATTTTCAGTGCAATCCATTACCAAACTGCGGAGTTATAGACCAAACAAAACATACCAGAATTCTGCCAATAAGGCATGGATCCTGGCTGATAAGCATCCTTTACAACAGGTACTCGCCGATGTTATCATTAATTGATGGGGCTGTAGTATACATGTAAGGGCGATGATATGTATAAGGGCGAAGATATGGCTCCATTGCCTCGCCAAAAGATGTGAGTCAATTGGTTAAGATATCAATTGCTTAAGATATTAATGCTGACATAGGCTCACACGGTAAAAATTGGATGGAGTATATGCAATTCATTACTTTTGATGACATATAGGCCTACTATTGAATGAGCGAAACTAGCACCAATGGAATTCAAAATTATCGTCGAAGCAGGATTCGTCCATTTCGGATCGTCCATTCAGCTTTTGTTCATTCAGAAATCGTCTACCTCGGATGACACCGTACGATGACATAGACCTATCCGGCGCTACCGCTTGAGTCAACAAATGATAAGTATGAAAGTCTCGGTCCGAGTGTTACGATCAGATCAGAATTTTGAGCTATTTAGGACCTCAAACTTGATGTACGTGCGGCCATACCGAGATGAGTTGTTAGTGTGTGCAAGACTGAGTTCATTTTTTAAATTTTGATCTCAGCGCATCATGTTCTCAGTTTTATTCAGAGCTCATGTAAGACTGCACTAAGTTGCCGAGCCAAACCACATTTTAGCCTTAGGTTAGGTAATCTAGACCTAGCCTTGACATGAGAAACAAACCTGACCCACGCCCACGGGTTAGGGTTATCCCTGTGTTAGCTCACCCAGGGTCAACGCTGGGTTTTGGACGTAACCTACCTGGGTTAACCCAGAGATGAGAAATCGGGCCATAGTTTATGCGTCTATTTTGGTGTAAAAAATATTCTTCATCACATTTTATCACTTTTATATCATAAAACTATAAAAGTTGGCAACCTTTCGTAATTGTTCTGTCAACATCAGAAATTTAGCTCAATATATTCTTGTTTCGCTACTGTATGCATATGTATGACGGTAAATCAACAAACATCGCAAAGCTCTCACAGTATTTGCGTTTATTCACAAGATTAAAATGTAAAACCCCATGGGAACAATCAGAGATATTTTTTTGGAAAGTGCTGTGATCCTTTTGTTGAGATAACTATATTTAACAAATGATATCAGGACCGGGCCCACTCATATCTACCCTCCGTGGGTCTGTTTTTACGCAGAAGACCACCGCGACGCGCCGGCCAATAATACCATGGCTATTGGTACATGATGTAGAAGAAAGTATGCTTCGGACAAATAAACATATGAGAACATACCTACGCAGCCATGCACATACATTCTGCACTGTGTGAGCCTGGTACACATGGCGCTCGCAACCTTCTGGCACTTCTCAGTGCTCACATCACATGTGCCTCATTTGTCACTGGCAGAGCTTGCTCATACGTGAGGAGATTTTCACCGGAAATTGCCCTTGATTTTACCCGGGAAGCCCACGATTCTCCCCGGGAAGCCCGTGACTTTCCGGGATGTAAATTCAATAAGCATGACTGTGGTGTCACTACTAATGTAGCCACCACGTCGTCACAACGCTACAGCATGTATGTTTTGAATGTGGAGAAAAAAATAGTGATTACCGATGTTTCAATGATAAATGTGGCCAAAATAGTTAGATAAATGGTGTTCAACTTGGTGGTATTGCGAAAAGAACTGAAGTTGAGCAGTAATTCATAATAATACAACTGTTATTTGAACGGCAAATTCGGCGAAGGCTGGAAATATTACAAATTGTTGAATGATTACTGCATATTTTCGCTTACTAACGTGCACAGTCCTTCGTCAGTATATAATAATTGCATCACAAGAAAACAAACTGGATGGTATTTATTGCAACGTTCAAGCTAATGAAATAGAACCAGAAGCCCCTGATTTTTCCGGCTCGTTTAGGGGTGCCCAGTATTTTCACCGAAGTACCCAGGATCACGGTGGGGAACCTGAGCGACAATCCTCGGAGTGAGCGACAATCCTCGGAGTCGATTCAGATAATCATGGGATGAAATCCGTCAATACACACCTTCGTTGCCATATAATTGTGTGCATTTGAGGAGTATTTGGTGCAAATGTGATCTACAAACATGTTTCAGAGCAATATAAATGTGTGCTGCAGCGACAGTAACCAATAATTGTGCCATATGCAGTCGGTACTCATCAAACAAGATGCACAACAACTCTGGTGTATGCACAGGTTGGGTGATAACCCGAGAATCGGCTGGCTGAAAATGGATATACAGTGGTCCCCCTCAGATAAGACCCCCCTCAAGAAAGACGTCCCCCTCTGTAAAGACTTTTTCCTGTGGCGCTAGAATGACTTTAACATGTAAGTAACCCCTCTGATAAGACATCCCCTTAGATAAGACCTTAGTTTTGTGGCAGAAGGGTAGGTCTTATCTGAGGGGGACCACTGTACATGAATGATACATGATACAGGCGATCGGTCTGCCCGCCTACTGCAATCCAAACACATCCTCCATATCTGTACACATGTGTCATTGTATAAAGTGATGGAATAATGCCAGAAAATACTTAATTTCGTGATTTCCCACTCTGCAACGAACATCCCTGAAACTATAATTATGCAACGTTCATCCACGGAGTAAAATCCTTTTTCATTTTGCGTGTGTCCTTTCGCAGGCAGAATAATGAAATATTTACTCTCGCCCGTAAGGGGGGGGGGGTGCCATGGTATTGCAATTGGGTCTGTCCGTTTGTCTGTATGTCTGTTTCTGTGTTTGTCTGTCCGCGCGCATTTCTCAAAGGAGAATAGTCCGATCGACTTCAAACTCATGGAGATGAAGCAGTATGGCCGTGGCTCGGTCCTCCTCAAATTTTGTTGGAATCGGATAAAAACGGTTGCCATGGCAACGGAAAGCGTGAAAATCACATAAATGTATATAACTCCGGTTCTACTTGATATTAATTTTTCGAACTATTTTTGATTTTTTCAATTCCGGATCGTATGGTGTACGGCCGATGGTCGTACGACTAAAATTCTCCATTATCACCCGAAAATTGGGGTTCACGATTTCGGTCATTTTTTACCAGCGACGTTTCAGTGCAAATGTGTGCGCCTGTAACTCAAAGAATAACGGCCATATCAAATTTTGTCAAAATCGAATATAAACTGTTGCCACGGTAACTGAAAAAGTGAAATTCACATAAATGGCTATAATTCCGGTCCTACTTGATATTGTGGTGTCACAGCTATAGTAGTAGTAGTGGTAGCCCCGGAAATCAAACGCACGTCTTGATGCAAGTCTTTATTTCATCGACACTTTGAACTGGTGAAACCGTGAAACCGTGGTTTCTGGAATACAGAATGAATATTGATATTAAAATAAAATGTATATTATATTGTTATACATTTATGCCTGGCCACTATTAACATTTGTTACCTTGAGACAGGCCTAAAGCTCACAATAACAGACCCAAATCTTATGAATTTGCAACTTTGAGGCTGAAATTAATGATACTTATACTGACAGTACAGTCAGCATTGAAAATACCTAATACTTGTAACAATAATGTAGTGTAGCCTGACAAATGATTTTGTATACTGAGAATATATAGAATTAGATGTGACTTTAAAATAACAACAAATTTTGGTTCCAGAATAAGATAAATTGGATAAATTACTGAACACATAGAAATTCTAATTTAACCTGAATGCAAACCAGTTTATGATATATTAAGCTACATGAGTACACCAAGAATACATACATGTGATATAAATTTTACCGGGGACACAGTATGAGTGGGTGGGCGATAATTGACGAACATGTGATATTCACCAAAAAATACCGTTGAGCTATAGTTCAGCTATACAACCGAGCTGAAATACGTTATATTCAAACCTTTGACACTTACAACACAATTTGGGGGCAAAATACTATGAAAACTTGATAGCAAATGTAGTAATTTTAGCGACTGTTACTCCCGTCCCTCCCGCGCACTACACATTTCCACAACAAACATTCATTCTACATGACTTACATACAGGACAAGTACACACTATACGATCACAGGTATAAACTCCATGTAGTCATGGTTACATACACAGGTCAAACCACGCACCTGCGGCCCCGATAGCTCAGTACACTCGGCCCCGTTACTCGACCTTGACCTTCACATGCACTGACTTCTAAACATAGAACTTGACACACATACTCCATACATCACGTGCACAGATACAGGCATTACAAGTATTGACACGAGCCGGGGAAACCCACTTTCCCGGTGACATCAGCGCATTGCACCACACATTCAACCTATCACGACACCGCTTACACTTGGCGGGAAATTACACAGCCACATGGTCCCTCGGCCCCAGTCTACTGCGCAGAAGAGTAGTGTAAATCCCAGTGACAGGACGTCTATACAAAAAGCTCCTGTGAAGTCTGTCGATTATTAATATACGAACTGAATACAAGTGATATAGAAACCATTGGATATATGTACAAGTTATATAAAGGACTATACTAGGAATATATACATTCGACTGGGATATCACCCGACGTAGGTGAGAGTGCGGCCCTGATTGTGAGTGACTGAATCATTGTTCTTATCACCACAATAAACAGTTGAATTGAAACTGCCGGCTTATTGAATCACACGACGACCCAGTTAAACCGGCTTAATATCGGCCGTGAACGATATTCTTCACATTGGCGCCGTTCGACCAGGATCTGAGCTAGTCTCGGATTATCGACCCAGACCTGACCGGCATTGATGGCATTGGCCCCGGGAGCCTCCCGCGGTGAGCCACTCGACCCTACGGATGATGAAGTGACGATCAATCCGAATCCGGCCTTCCGACCTTCCGGCCCTCGCTCAGTTGCCATGAGCGATACAGTTCCACTGTCGCAGGAGCAACAACCGTCCGGCCTTTTCGACTCCATTGGCGACCATTCGTCCCTGAGATCGTTTTCGCCGCCTACCGACCTGGTGCAGGAGTTCCTAGACGAAGACCCGCTCGCGCCGTCACATACAGTAAGTGACATTCTGCGGGCGCACGCTAGAGCGTACTCGGCCACGCCGGCTAGAGCGACCCAGAAAAGTGACTTTGCCGACAGAAACTATACGCGCTCACGTCAAAGAGCGAGCGTAGATTGTGATATCGACCCAGAACAATTAGCAGTGGACGTTCGGCCGGTAACCATAGACACGTCAATGGTTACGCACCCACCAAGTAACTCTCGGATACGACAGTGGGTTTGTCAGTCTGACAATGTTCCGGAATCGACCCCGCCGAACGCTTATTCGGCCAATCGACCCCTGGCGCCGTCCATGACGCCGAGACAACACGGCCCCGCGCCAGAAATGTACTCACGCATACCGACCGAGCCTACGGTGGTAGAGTACACACAACCCAGCCAGACGGGAGCGACATCCGAAGACATCCTGACGACGACCGCTACCCGGATCGTGACGCCGCTACGACGACAACGACCCAGCGACACAATGGCGGAATCTCGCGCCACCATGCGACAAGCGCGACCCCGACAAGCACCCTCGACATCAAGTCGCTGACCCTGCGACCCCGACACGCCGACTTCCGACACACGCGCTCCCGCGCCGACCACGCACCGACCATCGCCGACTACCGGAGAACAACCGCGCTTCGATCCGTCGCAAGATCAAGTTGTGTCTGCTCCGGCAGAAAATGTTGTGCCAATGATCGGACCTCCGATCTCACAATCAGTCGGAAACACCAACGGATATGGTGTACCGCCAGTCGGATACCCTGGCGCAACAAGCGGTGTTCCAAATGGAGTAGCTGTCGGATACTATTCACCGCATGTCGGCTACGCGAACCCACCGCCTGGATATGGTGGCGTTCCCAGCGTGATCGCTGACACCGGCTATCATGGTGCACAACCCGGATTAGTGTACCATGGTGTATGCCCAGATGGATCGGTATACCGATATCCACCACCGGCTGTATTCCCACCCTCAGTCGGGATACCATGGGTGACGCCTCCATACAGTCAACCGGCCCCCGCTGCACAAGCACCACACGACCCCAGTCACACGACGGCACCACCCGCCGCATCGCTCGCCGTCTCCGCGACGACAGCACCGACCGCCCCCGCTAACGCGACCCCGATCGACCCAGATACGACGGCTCCGGCGACTTCGGCTGTTCCGACTCCGACGGCCACTACAGCGACTACACCAGTTGCGGTGAGTGTTGACACGCCCACGCCACAGAGACTCACGTCTGAGCCCCAAACGTTGGCTACGGCTAAAATGGCTCAATGGCGTGCGACCTTCAAGGAGGGCAATCTCACTCAATACATTCGGAGTTTCGAACAATTCACTGCGGCCTTTACTTACTCCGACCTCAACAAGACGACGACCTTCCGGAGCACGCTACGCGGCCGCGCTGAAGCGCTAGCTCTAAATATCCCGGTCGCAACTCCCTGGGGAGAGTTCCGTCGCCAACTCCTAGAGGGCTGGGAACCCGAGCCCCGTCGACAGTCGAAACGGGACGATTTCCCGTTCCTCAAGCGGGAACGAAAAGAGGACGCGGAACACTACATGGAGCGACTCCAGGCCCTGGCGGAGCAAGTGTTCGATGACGTTACGCCAACGTCGCGGCAACGAACCGTAATTGCACAATTCGTGAACGGCCAACCCGACCCCATTGCCGATAAACTGTGTGCCCTCACTTTTGACAGTTACAGTGAGGCACTTACGGCCGTTCTCAAGGTAGAGAGTCGTCAACAGAGGACAGCCAGAGATCGACATCGAGGCACACGACGTGCTGACATTTCCGCAAGCGGATACGCGGAAGACGACCCTGTCAATGAGGAACTGTCCTGTGCCATGGGACAAGTCACTCAGGGGGAAACACTAACCCCAGAGCAAATTGCGGCCTACTACGACCCCGCGGACAGTGACACTACCGGCTTACAAGGTTGCGACGAACACTCAGTGCCAACCAGCTCACGCGAGTGGGTGGCTGAAGCCTTCCAGTGCGTCCTTAGTGACGAGAATGGATTATGCGAGGAAACGGCTATCTTCTCTGTCCTACGAACAACGGCCCCGATGAAAGGTGATCGACCCCCGCAACCCGGACGACCCATGGTGTGCTTCTTTTGCAAGAAGCCCGGCCATCGCTGGATGCGGTGCTTTCGGCTTAAGGATGTGCTAGTACGTAACGGCATGAAACCGCTAGCATTTCGGCCCAATGGTCCCGGTACTGACAGAAGGACAGCTCAAGTGTTGTCAGTACCTAACCAAACCGGTAACCAAACTAAACCGGCCCCACCAACGCCTCCGACCCCGTCGTCAAACCAGTAGGGGAAGGTGCTGAGGAGCAAGGACCTTCCAGACAACAGGACAACGTTCCCCGCTCCACATCTGCGGTTGTCACGACTACTGTACCGGTAACGACACCAATAACGACCCCGCAGCCGGCCCAGCCCACACCTCAGCTCCTTGAAGGGGTGTGTACCAAATGTCAAGCTCCGACCCCGAAATCGGCCTCTTTTTATGAAGGGGTGTCCGCACCGCGGCCACAGCGACCACCACGTGGAGACCGTCGTCCTGAAGGGGTGTCACCCCCGACCGCCAACGGCACCGGAACGGACAGCATGTCCGAGATCGAGTGGATCTCCGACGACGGAGGATTCTACGCTTTTCCGAGTGGACCGGAATCCAAACTGCCGCCTCTGCACACACTCTTCCGGCCACCGCTAGACGACCCCGAAATTCCGGCTGTCATCAACAACTCCAGCGCCACCAATCACAAATGCTGGAAGTTGCCGGTACACGTCGGAAACAAGACGATAAAGGCTGTACTCGACTCCGGAGCGCAGATCTCCCTGCTCCGACGCGATCAGCTACGTCACGTCCCCGCTGACCAGCGACATTTGCGGTCTACTTCGGCTATTATTCGTGACGTCACCGGACAGTCAAGCCCGATCGATGGACTGATCGACCTCTCAATACAGGTCGGAACTAACCATATGGTCGTAACCTTTTGTGTGGCTGACATACATGACGACATGATTCTCGGCATGAACTTTTTTCGGCAAGCTCACGCTGTAGTGAATTACGGTGAAGGGACGATACAGGTACACAAAGAAATCCTGTTCGCACATAAAGACATTGAGGCCAATGTTGTCAGAATGGCCGTGCGACGAGCTGTCACCATCCCCGCACGCAGCGAAGCAATAGTGGAGCTGGTCCCGACTTCCCGAGTTCGAGTTCGACAACACCCGAGGATAGTCCAGCCACTTACGACCTTTCCCGAGGAAACCGACCTCATCATGGGGAGAACACTTACGACCCTGAATCGGCAGTGCGTAAAGGTGTCGGTAGTCAATCCAGCAGATACCGGCATTACGCTCACCCGTTCCGACCCTGTCGCCATAGCAAGCCCCGTTGAAAGTGTCGTCGGAGCTCTGCCACGACCCGGAGAGGAGCCCGACCCGGCCACGGTAGACGCCAGTCACTACCGCGACCTACCGCCACATCTACAAGAAATGGTGGATCGCGCCGGACTAGCGCCGGAACAGCATCGGCGTTGCGCCAACCTGGTTCACCAATACCAGGACACATTTATGCACCCAGACGGCCAACTGGGACGGACCCAAGTCGTCCAGCATAGAATCGACACCGGCAACTCGGCCCCAATTCGACAACGACAGCGACGCGTCCCTCAGGCGCAGCAAAGCATCATCGACGAGGAGATCGACAAGATGCTTCGCTTGGGGTGTATTGAGCCGTCCGATTCGCCCTGGAGCGCACAGGTAGTGCTCGTGCGGAAGAAGAACGGACAAGTACGCTTCTGTGTCGACTATCGGCTCCTGAATGACGTCACCCGCAAGGACTCGTATCCCTTGCCCAACATTCAGGACACTCATGACGCCCTGGCAGGCGCCAACTACTTCTCGGCCCTAGACCTGGCCTCTGGCTACTGGCAGGTTGAAGTCGACCCCAGCGACAGACCGAAGACTGCCTTCGCCACAAGAAAGGGACTCTATCAGTTTAAGGTCATGCCATTCGGCCTTAGCAACGCCCCGGCAACCTTCGAACGGCTTATGGAGACCATACTCCGTGGTTACTTGTGGACCCGGTGTATGTGCTATCTCGACGACGTGATAGCTTACGGCAGAACATTCGACCAGGCACTCGCAAACCTGGAAGCGGTCCTGGATCGAATCAGATCGGCAGGCCTGAAACTTCAGCCCAAGAAGTGTGAGTTATTCCAACGGGAAATCTTGTACTTAGGGTTCATAGTGAGCGGCCAAGGAATCCGAGTCGACCCCAACAAAGTCAAAGCCATCAGAGAATGGCCGACCCCGTGCGAGATCACCGACGTCAGGGCTTTCCTTGGTTTTGCCAACTACCACAGGCGATTCATCAAGGACTACGCTGAGATCGCTGAACCTCTCGTAGCGCTTACCCGAGGTGAATGCCACTTCACTTGGGGACCGGCCCAGCGACGAGCTTTCCAGCGACTCCGCGACGCCCTCATCAAGGCGCCCAAGCTCGCTCATCCGACCCAGAATCCGGAGGACTACTTCATCCTCGATACGGATGCAAGCGGCTTTGCTGTGGGAGGAGCCCTCTCACAAAGGGTTTACGGGAAGGAGATCCCCATCGGGTTCGCCAGCAAGACCCTGTCCCGGACCCAGCGGAACTATTGCACCACCTATCGGGAACTACTGGCAGTAGTTGAGATGGTGCAACACTATCGGCACTACCTCTGGGGTAGGAAATTCCTCCTCCGAACCGACCATAGCTCGCTAAGGTGGCTGAAAAACTACAGCGACGCCGACGGCATGCTCGCTAGGTGGCTCGCCAAGCTACAGCAGTATGACTTTCGGATAGAGCATCGACCCGGAAAATTACACGGTAACGCCGACGGCTTGTCACGGTGCCACAGTTGCAAACACCAAGACTGTCCCGGACGACTCGTCACACCTCCGACCGACCCAGAAACAAGTTCCGGAGAACTTCCAGTTCGTCGGATAACTGTTGTTCCGACCCAGACAAGGGCAGACCTCCTGGACAGTGATTCGATAACATCACCGGTCTTGCCCCAGCTAGTTTCGGCACGCCAAGTTGTTCGAGTCCGTGCTTTGGACGCCACACTTGATGGACAAAAATGGCTTTCGGACTATTCGACCCAGGACATTGTCGCGACACAGCAAGCCGACCCCAGCGTCGGAAAAGTGCGGCAATGGATACTAGCCGGCACCAAGCCCGACTCGCGAGAAGTCGCCCGCCAAGGAGAGGAGGTAAAGACACTGGTTTCTCGCTGGAACCTCCTGGCGCTACAAGACGGAGTGCTGGTTCGACATATAAAACCCGACCCCGCTGGATGGCCCGTGGTGCAAACCGTGCTCCCCGTAGCACTTAGGACACAAGTTTTGCACCAACTACACGACCTCAAGATTGTCGGACATCTCGGCATACAGCGTACCATCGAGAGAGTCAGACGCCGATTCTACTGGCCCGGCTTGGCGCTGGACGTCGCCCGCTGGTGTGCCCGCTGCCCGCAATGTGTGACCCGCAAGGGTAAACCGGCCCCAAAAAGATCGCCCCTGACACAGCTACCGACAGGAGCGCCGTTCGACAGAATAGCGATGGACATCCTCGACACCCACAAGGTCACGGGAAGAGGCTATCGGTATGTACTAGTCGTGTCGGACTACTTTACGAAGTACACTGACGCTTTTCCGCTACGGCGACATACGGCCAAAAATGTTGCCGACACCCTGGTGAATCGGTGGATAGTCTACCACGGTGTCCCCAAAGCGGTCCATAGCGATCAAGGTACTGAGTTTGAGTCGTCCCTGTTCCGGCATGCTGTGCGTCTACTGGGCGCTAAGAAGATTCGTACGACCCCATACCGACCCCAGAGCGACGGCCAGGTTGAGCGATTCAACAGGACATTGCTCAACATGCTGAGTGCGTTCGTCAGCGATCGTGCAAACGATTGGGACTTGCACTTGCCATATGTGTTAATGGCCTATCGAACCTCAGTACACTCGTCCACGGGATGCACCCCGCATCTGATGGTGTATGGACACGAGTGTAACTTGCCAGTCGACCTCATGTTTCCGACCTACGACCCTGAGCCTCTACCTCCGTGTGGTCCGGAGTATGTGGAGTATTTGCGGCAAGCCATCAGAACGGCCCACGGTTTCGCCCAAGACCATCTCGCAAAAGCGGCAATTCGGCAAAAGATGGGTTATGACGCCCACGCGAAACCACGACCCCAGTTTCAACCAGGCGAACTGGTCCGGTATTATTATCTGCCACTCACGCAGAATAATAAGTTCGCTCGGCCCTGGACTGGTCCCTGGAGGATCATCGACCGTGTAACCGAGGTTGATTACCGAATCGCCCTGGTTTCCAACCCTCGGAACACTCGTGTTGTTCATCTGGATGTGCTCAAGCCATACGAAGGTGACAACCAAGCGGCCCACATCTACTCCGACCCTGTACGACCCACGTCGTCGTCAAGCAAGTCCGACCCAGAACAGTCACCCGACCCCATGGGACTTCTCAAGGAGTTCTATTACCCTTGGGAGGTAACAGTCCAAGATCGGCATACCGATTCAGACCAAACAGCTGAGTCTGATTCGCCCACGACCCAGAATCGCCAATCGCGATCTCCGACTTCATCCGGCTCAAGTCGACATCGGCAACGGAAAAGATCACACAGATCAAGTTCCGACACTCCAAAACCGGCACGCAAGACACGCAGGCAAAAGCCTGTGGTATCTTCCGACCCTGAGACAAGCGCGGCTACGCCCCCGCCTGCACGACCAAATCGACTCAGACGCCACGCACGCAGACCGGCCCGATACAGATAACCCCGGCCTTGTTATCTGATTGATATCATTGATGATGAATTATGCATGTCTAATGGACTATGATATCATGTCTTTCCCCATAGTAATATATTATATTACAATAACAATATATGCATTTAACATGTACAAGATGTCAGTGAGGCAAATTCGTTATATACACACTAGATATGATATTATAATTATGATGCTGGTGAAAAATTGGTTGCATTATGATATATGTTTCGACCCCGTATAACATGTACCATTGATCAAGGCGTATGTTACGCAATGACTAAGATTATCATGAAAAGCTTCCATCCATGTGCCAGCCGAAGAGGATAATAACCAGTCACACCGTGAGTAAGGCCACTTAGTTGTCGAAGAGGTGATAGTGTGATTCGTTCTGGAGTATGCGTCGACAGAGCCTCTACTCACTCCATGTAATATTCGGAGGAACGGCCCAGTGGTACGTGAACCAGTCACTACATAGCTATCATGCCAAGATGCGGCCTGTCATCAAATTCATCACCCAAAATATTCAAAGCGCCGCGGTGTGACCGACCCAGTTCATTGCAATTTCGACCCCCACAATATTTGCGGCCCCGTCGTCCTGTGAACTGGCTGAAAATGAATGGAACGATGTCCGCCCCTGTGAGTGATTGATATTCATATCTCAGCCTTTGATAACTGTGTGTCGTCTGTGAAACAGCAACTCGACCCCGTAGTTTATTGTGCGCTAATTTGTGGGAGAAGGAACGATAGACTGATTAGTTCACAAGGCACGCACGAGCGCTAATAAACATTTTAGCTGTTTACAGCACCTACATGAAGTCTCCCCTAATAATTACAATAGTGAGTCGTCGGGCAAAAAGAGCCCAGTAATTCGAACAGTCGACTAGTATAAATAGACAATGATTCGGCACGAGTTATCCAGGGGACGGCAGATGGACATACGGAAATCTGGACAGTGTGAGGACACCCCTACTGTCGTAATGGACTGACCCAAGAGGTCAGAGAAGGATCGCTCCGCGTTCCCTTGACGACGGCCCCGCCTTGCTGTGTGTACGCTTGGAATAATGATACATAGCGTAAAGACGTTTTCTATACATATAGAGAGCGCCCCCCGGCCCAGTTCTACGAATCGAGATGCTGTCAGCATCTTTGTGTACGGCATTGAAGATTAGCGGCAATCAGGTCACTTGTGCCTGAGACTTTGAAGGAGGAAGACGGACTTGAAGTTTCGGCTATTGTGATACAGACTATCGTCCTAAAAACTGTGCTAATCAAACAATAATTATCGGCCTATAAACTGTGATATTATTGAAATCCTGGTCACAAGACTTTGGAGTTAATTCGGCTTGGATTATCGGCATTTGAACTAGGCTGGTTTTGAAGAAATCCAGACTTTGTTACAACCAGCCTAGTGAGTACTTGGGAAGTACTTCGGCTTGATTTCGGCCCGTCAGCATGGCTGACAAACCCGGAGACGACCGGGAAAATGGCGACCCAGGTGACAATCGGCCCCGCACAGTTAAGTTGGACGGCGATAACATCACCGTCCAGGTAATCGACACCGGGGATGAATCAGATCATCCCATAATCGTCCCCGACAACGAAGTTTCGTCCGGCCCCGACTCGCAGCCTGAGCAGCGCGATCCAGTCACGCTCAGTGACACGGCAAGTGGATCGGAAAAGGGAGCGCGACCCAAAACGGCCCGGAACAAGCTGGCGCAACGAGGAGAGCGCCACACACCGAGCCCGACTCCGGACGACATCTTCAATATCGACCCCGAACGCTTCCGCCGACTCGAGGAGGGCGGAAGTATCGTCCAGCGTGCAATTGAAGCACGACAAGCGGCCCAAGAAGCTCAACGAGTCGCCACCGCGAGCCGCCAACCCGACCCAGCAAATCAGGTGATCGCCCCGATCGCTCCGGCCCCGACTTCACCTGCTTCCGGTTCGGCGGTAGCACGACCTGCGGCCTCCCGTTCTCCAAACAAGAGAACTTATACTTCTTTCAAGAAGAAGCATGGAGCGGGAGCCCGATCGACCTCCAGCAGTTCGTCACGCTCCAGCGGCGGATCTGCTATTACGGCCCCGACCTCGACTTTCCGTCGGCAAGTGGCTGAATTGATGGAATTGGTGCCACCTCCCGTGACACCCTACGGAACTCGGCCCATAGACTGGAACAAGGTTCCACTCAGTAAGCGAAATCGAAGCGCTGGATACGGCCACATCCACAACTTCGATGAGCAGTCGACCCTGTCGGAGGGAAACCTCCTCACATTGGCCCCGCTACAGCGTGGAGACGGTCGATTCGAGTGCCCCTTCTGCATCGGCGAAGAGGAAGGAGCAGGAGAGCGACAGTGGTCCTCCGTGCCACGACGCGGACCTTTTCGGACGGCCCAGAGTCTCGATGCGCACGTGCTAGCGTATCATTTTCCATTCCTGCGCTACTTCGTGTGTCCGGCCCGCGACGGCTTCCGGACATTGGCCCAGGAGGAGATGTTCCGGCATCTGTCTCAAGCGACCCCGCAACACGTGACGTCATTCCCCTTCTACCAGGAGGGACGACTATCGGCATCCGGCCCCATGCTCGTCAGGTTCGCGCTACGCTGCAGAGTCGACATGCAGCCGAACCCGAATTATCAACCCCCAAGAGTTCCGGCCAACATCCCGATCTTCAGGAGGGATGTCAACACCGTCCTGACGTTCGGCATCTGGCACATGGCGCCAGAGCTCTTTGAGCAGTATCCGCCCAACTCGGCCCCGGAAGTGCAACAGGTACTCCGTCGACTGGAGTACAATCGTGCTTCGACCCCGGCAGACGAGATTCGGCTTACCCGCATGGTCAGTGACATCGAGACCATGAACACGCGGGTTCGAATTCGACGACCCAGTACGATCTTCTTCGTTCGGCCCATAAATTACCAGACAACATCGGTGAGCACGGCGGAGGAGGTCCCGACAACGACCACCGGTGTTTCGGCCTCGGCAGTCGTCACGACGGCTTCGTTCGCGACAGTGGCGTCGCCAGCGACAACTCGACCGGTCACCACAGTGACATCTTCGACCCCGTCTAGAGCTCGGCCGTCGGATATCATACCCCGGCGGATGGTTGTGGAACGACCCATGGCCTCTAACGTCACGGACTACCGAGTCCGTGAGGGATTGGTCCCTCCACCTGAGGAGTATCCGCCACTCCCAAGTCGACCCCTGAATACCACACCGGTATCGTCATCAACCGGCAAGGAGACTCCCGAGCCGAAGAGTCCAGTTGAGGATCGACCACCTCCACTCAGGGAGATTGCACCCGGATCTCCTGTACGTGCGACCCCGACACCGTTTTCGACCCCGGAATCTTCACCAGAGCCTTCACGACGGATGGTGGAACCCGTCCCGCTCCCGCCGTACCTCACGGAGGAAGTGGAACCTCTGTGCTCCGTCCCGACACGCGGCACCGATAGAGACCGGCCCCGACTCCAAGTGGACGACCCGGAGCAGCTTGAGTCGCTCCACAGGGATCTCGACGAACGTTTACCGTTCCATGGGTCCGGCGAGTTCGCGGCCGACTTTCAATTTCTGCGGCAACACGGCAGACGTCTGGCGACTCGTTCGCTTCCCGGCCTGCAGGCGCTACCCGGCCAGAACCCCGACCTCACGGACTTCCTGCGAGATGAGGACGCCCAGCGGCTCCCGAACTACCTCGGATTTCACGAGGACTTTTGGACGGCTCGTCTCGAACAGGCCGCCCATAACGCCGACCCCTTGCTCCTGCCGTCAGAACCGGAGGAGCACCTTCCGACCCTGTCACTCGCCCGCGCTGATGATTTAGCGCACCAGTATTTGCGACTAATTCGTCGGGAGTACCTGTCGGCCCTGGATCACCACATCAGGCAGGCAGAATATAACGGCCTGTCTGTCGGCTTTGGGATGGGTGCTCTGCACGAGCGCCACCAGCCCATGTCCCGGACGCCTTATCCGAGGAAAATCTACGGCTTCGAGTCCGTGTTACTCAGTTGGAGGACCAAGTCGCCCACCAACAACAGGAAATCACTCGGCTACAAGCGACTCCGGCCCCGACGCCATCGGAAGCACAAGCTCCGTCGACCCCGACTACACCGACCATCCCGGGGGAGTTGTTGGCCACAATTGTGTCCATCTTGCCAAGACTTCCCCCGGACGAGCAGCTACAGCTCATGCGGCAGGCGTCGCCAGCGGCCCCGCCTCCTCCCGCCAGCAGGCGTGAACGGGAGGGCAAGTAACATCTCGACCCAGAACTGTTCGGCCCTTGACTACGGCCCCAGCTAGCGACCGGTCATCCTGGTCACGGACTTGTATATTGTGTAAATAGTTGTATATATATTTTATCCTAGTCACGGCTTTTCGTTTTTATACATGTAATTTAGTTAGATTTAATCTACATTTTATTTCAGTTTAATAGACTCTTAAAGTTTTAGTTCCGTTTCACTTTGAAACGTCAAGGAGTTTTGTTTATCATTCCATCTCTTACATTCCATTTCTCATCAGTCATTGTTATGAATGTATTTGTATATGTATCATCGTAGAGACTGCTGACGGACTGACTGCTGACGTTTATTTTGACAGTTAGGAATTTTTATTGTATGCAGTGTTTTCGCATTTCGCGCGGCGTGTGTGTGTGAGTGTTTTTGGGTTTGACCTTTAGGACTTTTTAGCTTTTTATTGTTTAATTTTTGGCGACGGTAGGGTCCGGGGAGGGTAATTCCGAGGGCGTAGAATTAATGAAGGGGTGTTATGTAGTAATTTTAGCGACTGTTACTCCCGTCCCTCCCGCGCACTACACATTTCCACAACAAACATTCATTCTACATGACTTACATACAGGACAAGTACACACTATACAATCACAGGTATAAACTCCATGTAGTCATGGTTACATACACAGGTCAAACCACGCACCTGCGGCCCCGATAGCTCAGTACACTCGGCCCCGTTACTCGACCTTGACCTTCACATGCACTGACTTCTAAACATAGAACTTGACACACATACTCCATACATCACGTGCACAGATACAGGCATTACAAGTATTGACACGAGCCGGGGAAACCCACTTTCCCGGTGACATCAGCGCATTGCACCACACATTCAACCTATCACAACACCGCTTACACTTGGCGGGAAATTACACAGCCACATGGTCCCTCGGCCCCAGTCTACTGCGCAGAAGAGTAGTGTAAATCCCAGTGACAGGACGTCTATACAAAAAGCTCCTGTGAAGTCTGTCGATTATTAATATACGAACTGAATACAAGTGATATAGAAACCATTGGATATATGTACAAGTTATATAAAGGACTATACTAGGAATATATACATTCGACTGGGATATCACCCGACGTAGGTGAGAGTGCGGCCCTGATTGTGAGTGACTGAATCATTGTTCTTATCACCACAATAAACAGTTGAATTGAAACTGCCGGCTTATTGAATCACACGACGACCCAGTTAAACCGGCTTAATATCGGCCGTGAACGATATTCTTCACACAAACTTTATAGCAAACTTCGGCTGAAAACATAATTTCTTGAAATTCGTCACGTAAACATTGGGTAAATTCATTCTTACAATATTCGCCAGATGGCGCATTATCATAAAGACACCTAGAAAAACGAGCAAAATGTAAATTACGGGTACGTTATGAAATTATACATTGAATCCCACGACAGGGCCTTTACTTGATATAGTTAACTCTGGCGTTTACACCCCGCCCCTTTTGGGGAGTTACTCTACCCAAAACCAAATCGCAACACTGCGAAACCAAATTAAACAAATATCAAGAGTTAGTTCAATTGTCTATAACACCTTCAAGCAGAACCAGTCTGTCGATTGGACGGCGATAACTTCCCGTCTTTGTGCGGACCTCAACTTGCCGCACCAACCCATCACTGCCTGGAAATACTTCCGTGACACGAGCAAGGGGCCAAACATTTCTCGACACCGAAGGGTCGACAAATAGGACCAGGTCGCCCACTTGTAAGTTCCTTCGTTGCGATGTCCACTTCGATCGCTTCTGTAAGAGCGGCAAATAGGACCTTATCCACCGACGCCAGAACACATTGGCAAGGTGTTGGATCTGTCGCCAGCGTCTTCGATACAGGTCCGTGGTCGAGAACACATCCATTGGAAGCTTGACTGAGTCCGCTTGAAAGATCAGTAAGTGTGCTGGAGTGAGTGCCTCCGAATCAGTCGGGTCGTTGCTCTGGCTGATGAGTGGTCGGCCATTCATAATTGACTCAGTTTCGCAGAGAAGAGTTTGTAAGCCTTCGTCATCCAGTACCTGTTCTGTGAGGATGGATGCCAATATCTTCCGTGCCGTCCTAATGCACCTTTCCCAAACTCCTCCGTGGTGTGATGCTAGAGGCGTGTTAAAGCGCCAATCGATGCTCTTTTGAAGTAGGTGTGTGTGAATAGCTCTCTGGTTCCACAGGGCTATTCCTTGTCTTATTTCCTTCTCAGCCTTGACAAATGATCCGCCATTGTCCGAGCAAATGATCTTTGGTTTTCCGCGACGTGAGATGAATCTGTTGAGTGCGTTAAGGAAAGAGTCTGTCGACAGGTCAAATGTCACCTCCAGGTGCACCGCGCGGGTAGTGAGGCAAGTGATCAGGAGAGCGTATCTCTTGGCTCGTGCTCTCCCTCTTTTCACGAGGAATGGGCCGAAGAAGTCAATCCCCGCTCTGGTGAAGGGAGCTTCTAGTACTCCAAGACGAACATCAGGGATCTCCGCCATCTTCTGCTCACCAACCTTTCCAGAGACTTTCCTACACTTAACGCATCTAGAAATGACACTTCTCACTGCAGAGTTCCCATGGATAACCCAAAATTTCCTCCTGAGAAGGGACAAGACATATTCTCTTCCCGAGTGACCACACAGGTGATGGAAGTGACGGATCAGCAGAGTGGTCACATGATGATCCTTGGGCATGATACTTGGCTTGGAGATGTACCCAGAATCATACAGCGCAGACAGTCTCCCTCCGACCTTCAAGATTCCGTCCTCTACCACCGGGTTAAGCTTCACGAGGCTGGACTTCTTTGGAACAGCATTACCTGAACCTTGAAGGGAAGTTAATTCTTCTTGGTAATGTTGGTTTTGAACAAGTTTGACGACAACTTGCTCTGCTGCTGACATTTCTGTGACCGTAATTGGGGTCATGCTGAGGTTAACCTTGGAGCCGTCATCCTTCTGATGGTTGACTCGTTTTTGGAGAGTTGTTTTGACACGAAGCAGCCAGGACACAGCCCGGAGCAGTTCGAACCAGCTGGAAAACCTTTCTAGTAGCTGAGTGATTGAATCCTTGGACTTTTCATAATCTTTGTCGACAATGACAGCTGCAGAGGAGGCTTTTTTTACTTCAGGGTCATCGCAAGCGAGGGGTTCCAGTTGTTCATTCAGTTGGGGCCAACATTCTGGTGAATTCAGTAAGAAGCTTGGGCCTTGAATCCACCTTGAATTGTTGATCAATGCATGGGGAGACAGACCCCGAGAGCAGTAGTCGGCCGGGTTTTGTTGACTTTCCACATATCTCCATGATGATGGATCTGATCCGTCCCTGATGGCTGCAACTCTGTTGGCTACAAACGTGTGATAACGTTTGTCATCATTCCTGATGTACTTCAGTACAGTCGTGCTGTCACTCCAAAAGATGGAGTCTTGTAATGGCAGTTGGAGTTCCCTCCTGATGGCGCTGTCCATTCTGACCGCCAGAGCAGCTGCGTTGAGTTCCAGTCGTGGTATACTTATGACCTTCAGTGGAGTTACTCGGGATTTCGCCAGGACCAGAGTCGAGGTGACTGAGCCTCCGACATATGAGACCCGTAAGTAGCTGGCGGAGCCGTAACCTTTCTCTGAGGCATCACTGAAGTGATGGAGCTGAAATCTCTCCAGCTGCTTGCCGACAGCCAGGAGAGAACGGGGTATCTGGAAGTTTGCCAACACCGGCAATTCCGTAAGCCAATATCGCCACCTTTCCTGATGGTTAGTGGGCACAGGATCATCCCAGCCAAGTTGGAGACGGCACAATTCTTGCAGAATGCATTTCGCTGGAAGCACTGCTGGCGAAACCAGGCCTAAGGGATCAAACACGGAGCTCATGATCGAGAGGATGCTCCTGCGAGAGACAGTCTTCTCCTTGATAACCCGTTCTATGTTATCAAAGCCAAAACTGTCCGTCTGAAGATTCCAACGAACTCCAAGAGTACGTTCGACTGGGAATTCATGGTTAGTTTCATTCAGGATCACTGACTGCACACCGACTGCACGCTCAGAAACTGGGATTTTCTCTAAGACTGCTGATGAATTTGAAGTCCATTTTGTAAGTCTGAATCCTCCCTTGGCCAGGGTGGAGGTCAGTGAGCTCTGTAGGGCCATAGCTTCTTCTTCATTCATGACTGACACCAAGCAATCGTCCATGTAAAAGTTGTTGAGGATAGCCTCCTTTGTAGGGTTGTCAACCTGGTTGTCTAAGGCTGTTCTCCGAAGAGCATATGAGCAGCAGCTGGGAGATGACTTTGCGCCGAAAATGTGCACGTTCATCCGACAAACCCTGGGTTCCCTAGAAACTTCTCCTCCTTCCCACCACAGGAACCGGAGGAGATCTCTGTGTTGAGGCGAAACACGGACCTGATAGAACATTGCCTCAATGTCGGACATCATGGCGATTGGGAATCGCTGGAATCGCAGTAGTACACCTAGTAGACTGTTGTTCAAGTCTGGGCCTTGGAGCAATGTGTCATTCAGGCAAATGTTCTCAAATTTAGCTGAGCAGTCGAACACGACTCTTACTTTACCGGGTTTGTTTGGGTTAGTGACAGCATGATGTGGCAGGAACCAGGCCAACTTTCCTGTTGTGTTGCTTGGCGCAAGTTCAGCATGGTCCTTGATGAAGAGGTCCTCCATAAAGGTTGTGTACTTTGTCTTGAGGTCCGGATCTTTCTGAAGCCGTTGTTTGAGTAGATGAAGACGACGTTCTGCGAGAACTCTGTTCTGAGGCAGACTTACTGGTTTAGTTACCAGGGGGAGATCCATCTCGTAGTGGCCATCCTTGAGTTGTGTCGACTCAGACATGATATTCAGTGCCTTGGTGTCATTCGCAGACATCTCGAGAGTTGGATCTGCAAGAGACTCTGGAAACTCCTGATTATAAAGGAGTTTGATCTGTTGACTAATGGAAGAGGCATTGACAAAGTTACAAGTGCCATTTTTGTAGTTTTGTCCTTTACCCAGAGGGCCATTCACCACCCATCCCAAGACCGTTCTGACAGCATAAGGTCCGTCTCCCGGGCTTGGTTTTACTTCTAATGGCTGCAGGAGCTCAGGGTTATCATTACCAATGAGTAGGCCAACAGGAGAGTCCACTTTGGTGATGTTAACTCCCTTGAGGTGCTCCCATCGATCCACATCATGCTGGGTGGCCTTGTCTTGATGTGAAACGGGGAGTTCAGGGCGGCAGATTACTGAGGACAATCGTGTCACAAACCCGCCGTCCTGGCTGTCTTGTACGTTCAGCGAGAACAGCTGCCCTTCAATGATGGCTTCCTTCCTGTCAAGGGTTGTCACCCGAACAGTTGTATTCTCACCCTGAAGGCCGACTGCATCAATGAGTGCCTTCGAGCAAAATGTCATGTTAGATCCGTTATCTAAGAAGGCATTGGTAGTTACCCAGCTGCCATCCCAGGCCTGCACCTTGACTGGAACTACTTGCAGACTGATGGATTGTCCTGACTCACGGACTGCTGCTCCCACACGGCCTGGACCTTGGTTGGCAGGAGCTGGGTTCGCCTCGGCCTTCGCTAGCTGACTGGGGGTGCTGATGCTGTTGGTCAAGGTTGGGGCTCCGTACCTGTGTAACAGAGTAAAGTGTTTCCCCCCACAAACCTGACATCTTGAACGTACTTTACAGTCCTTTACCATGTGTTTGTGTAAACAGTTGAAACAAACACCAAGCTTTTGAACACTGTTGTAACGTTCATCAATCGACATCTGCTTGAAATCTGGACAAGCAGACATGAGATGTGGGCCGGTGCACAGGAGGCATGTCCAGGATTTTGTCTTGACCTTCTCTGGGGTCAGGTTTCCTGTTGTAGCAAAGGACTTAGCCTTGTCGGGTTTTTTGCTCTTGTTATTCTCACCGTCCTTGGAAGTTTTCGAGAGGTTTCCAAACACAGGGTGAGAAGCCAGGCGTACTTCCTTCTCAACAAACTTGACGAAGTCCTCAAATTTTATGTCTCTGACTTCCCCTTCTGTTATGCTGTCAGCTCGACCTCTCCATTTCCTTCGAAGCTCAAATGGTAATTTGGCCACGATCGCACGGAATGACTCCGGATTTTCAACTTTATTGATGTGACCACAGTGTTTCAATGTGTTATTGCAGCTTGTCAGCAGAACTGAGAATTTCTGGAGGCTGACCGTATCTTCAGATTTTATTGCAGTTCCATTAACAATGCGATCTACGTAAGCTGTAGCGATACGGAAAGTCTGTCCATATCTGGCTTTCAGTACCCTTAGTGCCTCTGTGTACCCATGCTCAGGATCCATTGTGTAGCAGCTCTTAACTAGTTCCTTCACGTCTCCGCTCGTGTACTGGGCTAGGTAAAATAAACGTGAGCTGGGACATGATATTTTCTCAGCTATAAGAGTTTTGAATGCTAGAATGAAATTGTTGTAGTCAAGTGGATCACCAGTGAACACTGGAACCTCTTGCCTTGGAAGGAAGAAAGCTGCCGAAGCCTGCCTTATGGCGTCTTCTGCCATCCCTGTTGATCGAGGAGATACTTCTCTTCTTCTGTGTGAAGTTTTCTCACTGACAAAGCTTGACTCTTGAACAACAGCCTCCCGTAGACTTTCTTCTCGTGCTGCAGATTCTTCAACATCCTTCTTAGCTGCCAACAGTTTTCTTCGTCGCTGGAGACGCTCTTCTTCTTCCTTCAGGCTTTCTTCTTCCTCCAGAAACCTCAAACGAACTTCTGCTGCCCGTCTTTTTGCCTTCTCCTCGTACACCTGCCGAAGGATCGAAGAACGCTCACTGCTTGTTTGACTGACTGAGTCTTCAGGTTTCACGTCATCCTCCTCCGTTGTCCTTGAGGAGTCGATCCATGGAGTAACTTTACTGTCTAAGTCCATAATCCGATCCTTCTCTCTCTCATAATACTGACTATGTTCGGTGGTTGCGTCCTCATCACCCGAGACTAGAGCCATAATTTTACGCTGGGTTTCGTCAAATTTGGCCCAGACGTCAGATAGACTATTCTGTATTTTGGCGACAGTGTCTACGTTCTTTGGGTCAGACATCAGCTCTTCGATACTGTTAATTTTTCGTGTGATGACAGATTTAATGCCTGACCTCGTCTTCATAAGATGTTTCAGCTCATCACCAGACTCCTGTGGCTCTTCAACGTCCTCGGTCTTGACTGACTTTTCTTGATCAGCCATCTTCAGACACCAGTTACAGTTCTTGTTGTGTTAAACTATGTGGTGTCACAGCTATAGTAGTAGTAGTGGTAGCCCCGGAAATCAAACGCACGTCTTGATGCAAGTCTTTATTTCATCGACACTTTGAACTGGTGAAACCGTGAAACCGTGGTTTCTGGAATACAGAATGAATATTGATATTAAAATAAAATGTATATTATATTGTTATACATTTATGCCTGGCCACTATTAACATTTGTTACCTTGAGACAGGCCTAAAGCTCACAATAACAGACCCAAATCTTATGAATTTGCAACTTTGAGGCTGAAATTAATGATACTTATACTGACAGTACAGTCAGCATTGAAAATACCTAATACTTGTAACAATAATGTAGTGTAGCCTGACAAATGATTTTGTATACTGAGAATATATAGAATTAGATGTGACTTTAAAATAACAACAAATTTTGGTTCCAGAATAAGATAAATTGGATAAATTACTGAACACATAGAAATTCTAATTTAACCTGAATGCAAACCAGTTTATGATATATTAAGCTACATGAGTACACCAAGAATACATACATGTGATATAAATTTTACCGGGGACACAGTATGAGTGGGTGGGCAATAATTGACGAACATGTGATATTCACCAAAAAATACCGTTGAGCTATAGTTCAGCTATACAACCGAGCTGAAATACGTTATATTCAAACCTTTGACACTTACAACACAATTTGGGGGCAAAATACTATGAAAACTTGATAGCAAACTTTATAGCAAACTTCGGCTGAAAACATAATTTCTTGAAATTCGTCACGTAAACATTGGGTAAATTCATTCTTACAATATTCGCCAGATGGCGCATTATCATAAAGACACCTAGAAAAACGAGCAAAATGTAAATTACGGGTACGTTATGAAATTATACATTGAATCCCACGACAGGGCCTTTACTTGATATAGTTAACTCTGGCGTTTACAGATATGAACTTTTCCAACTATATTTGTATTTTTTTTTTGGCCAATTTCGGATCGTATGGTCTACAGCCGATGGTCGTATGACTAAAATTCTCCATTATCTCCCGCTGTCGAAAAGTTGAGGGTTCACGATTTCGGTTATTTCGGTTATCTGCGCTTATAACTCAATGACAAACGGATCTATCGTTCTGAAATTTATAGGACTGGAGCGCTAAGGTAGTGGCTCGGTTTCCTCCAAATTTTGTCAAAATCAAATAAAAATGTTTGTCATGGCAACGGGAAAAGTGAAAATCACAAAATTAACTTTAACTCTGGTTCTACTTGATATTAATTCGTCCTACTGTTTTTGTATTTTTCTTTTGGCCAATTCTCGATTGTATGGTGTACGACCGATGGTCATACAACGAAAACCCTCCATTATCGCCCAGTGTCGAAAAATTAGGGGGTCACGATTTTACGACTTTTGAGTGTTCTGAGACTCAATGCCATATATTGTGAAGCTAGTTTTCAGTCGTTTCAGGAGATGTGGCTGGATGATAGAAACAATACTCTGAAATTTTACAGCTCAATATTGAACGACAAGGTCAAGGTCAGATAAAAGATAAAAATTTAAAAGTTGCAATAACTTATATTAGTGATTAAATTCCATTATTAATTTTGTATTTTTCAGTGCTCAATTCCCATCATTTGCTGTATGACCGATGGTCGTATGATCAAAATCCCCCATTATCGTCCAAAGTAGAAAGTGTAAGGGTCATCAGCCGAAATCACTGATTCGTTATATGACGAAATATGACGATATTCAATAGAATGTTGAATTACAGTATGCAGTATTAGTTGTGATAGCTGGCGAAGTTTGGGTTGTCAGTATCAACAATTCAGGTCGTGGTCGACAGGTCGAGAATATGTTCAAGATAACTCTACTTTGAGTAATGATCATTTCTCCCTAGATTTTTTATATTTTTTTATGGCCAATTTCCGACCAATTTATATATGACCAATGATAGTACGACCAGAATCCCCGATTATTGACCAATTAGAAAATGTAAGAGTCAACAACTACCGGTATATATTTTTAATAAAACTAAATCTGGAAGGGCAAGGGTCTGCAATCTCTGATTGTCTCGTAGTGCATGTAGCACCAAAAACTACTATATTGTATTGTATATTTATTTTTGTCTCACCCAGTATTATAGTACATAAAACACAGTTAAATACATACAGATAAAACTGGCAACTCTTAAAGAGTTATGAGAGACTTGGGTTTTGGCACATGTCATGAGAAGATTAATGTCCGTCTTTTATTTAACATTAGATTCAGTGTTTTGGCCGCAGTTCTTGTAATATTTTTATCCCGTAAGATAAAATGGAACTGTTCTTGTTCTGAGAAAGAAAGGAAATCAGGGCAAGAGGCACAACATTGTTGGAACAGTTCACTTCGGAGAGTTTCATATGCTGGACAGTCCATGATCACGTGGTTTTCACTCTCTATTTGATCCGGGCAGTAGAAATAAGTACGGGCGTCAACATCCAAGTTCTCGTACCTACCTGTCTCTAACCCGATGTTGTGCGAGTGCACGGCGGTTTTGCCATGGCGTAATTTGAGACACAATATGGTTCCGTCACATATTCCTCCTTTAGCTCCCGATATGTGCGTAGCTTGTTTCTGCCAGCACCTCTAACAGCCGTTTCCCTCTCGAGTTTCTGTTTCCAGGCCAGCTCTGATTTCTTATACATGGTTGCCCAAAGATCCGCTTCTATTTCACTCTGATTTTTCCAGGTGCAGGTGTCACATCACGTATCTTTATCAATTGACTGATAAGCTAATTTGGTACGAGATATCCAATTCTTGACAATTCGGCGTGACGACGCTACACTCTCTGCCCACAAGAATACACGTCATGACAGTCGTGTGTCCGGCATGTTGCACATCCGAGCCCACAGTCGTCCGATTGTTATCCACTGGTGTTCCAAGGGCAGAGGCCATGTAATTTCTCCATGAATAGCCGCATTTGGTGTATTCCTTCCCACGCCCAGGAAAAATCTTAGTGCTCGGTTGTGTACAGCATTGATCGCCGAGTTCTCGTTGTGTCCCCATATCGCCGAGCCGTATGTAATAACGGGCAACACAAGACTGTTATACAGTCTGGTGAAGATCTCGGAGGGCATGCCTCCATTGACTTTAGCTTTAGCTATTAATATACCCAGTGCACGGTGTGCAGACTTGGCCACTTCCCCTGCCATTAACTTGTAATCCAAATACTCCGACATCCAAACACCAAGGTACTGGTATTGGTCCACAACTTGTACCGACAGAGCTCCACAATTAAAACTCTGAACAGTCGTTGGACAGGAGGGGTTCCGGAAGTGCATGATTTTGCTTTGGGATCCGTTTATTCTGAAGTTCCAATCAGAACACCATTGGGATAACGTGTGCAACATGTCCATCAAATTATCCTCGTTTTCTGATAGAAGTATCAAGTCATCTGCATATAGTAACATGGAAATTGCAGTATCCGACTGATCGTGCAGATGTATCCCTTTGTCTAAGGCATTGATCTTGTTGACAAGGTCGTTGATGAACAGATTGAACAAAACGGGTGACAATGCACATCCTTTGTTGACACCAACGTGCACGTCGAAGAAATCACTGTGTATCCCGTTAATATTTACACAATAGTTAAAGTTATGATATAGAGATTTCAGCGCCAATAACATATGACCAGGCATACCCATATGCTCTAATTTATTCCACAGTGCAGTTCTATTGACCTGGTCAAATGCTTTGAAGAAATCTATATATGCACATATAACCGAGCAACGCGGGTGTTTGAATGTTTTATTCAGAAACAACTCCTTAAAATGAAATAAAATAAAAAGACAAAATATATTGCACATATATGAAATAATCAAATACAATCAACCAATTTCAGTTGCGGGAACTTACAATATTAACCTTGCAAAATTAACCCTACAAATCAATTCAATTCAATCACGGTTAAATATGACATACAACTATTGAAATACCATACATTCAAATGTGTAATAAATCACATACCCCGAGAGTCACGTCACCACACCTATTAGGTATGTGGCTATGGACACATAGGTTCCCTGGCTCAAGCAGCTGCATAATTAAATAACAAACCGTGATACCTAATATTCTACACAAACGAATATATATATAATTTCAATAAATTGTTTCCAACTAAATTCAATCACGTACCCCAAGTCCAGAGTCTGATCAGTCCGTGTTGCCTCTGAGGCGGCGTGTGATAAACTGACCACGAGTGTTATGTCGTAGGTCTGAGCATATAATTGGTCACGTGACAGTCAGTAACAAATGTATGAAATATGATTGGATAGAAATGTTATGAAACCTTGATAACCAATATATTATTTGTTAGCAGCGAGTATATTAATTTAATATATATTAGCATGGTCAAACATGAATTGGAAGTAGAGTAAATAAACCGGACCACAAATACAGAAATAACGAATAAATCAAACGGGCAATATGACATTTCGCAATCGATAATAGCGGGCAATACTATACGGTAGGCGGTAGACACAACGCACTATACATACTACGCAATTTATCGGGCGATACGAGATATACGGTGGCTCATAAGCATAACGACTACCGGTAATTCATTTCTGGGCACTCGGTTACACACAGAATGTCGAAGACCTTGTTTTTTCTGAGTTTCTACAATGGTCGTGAGAGAAAGTATATGATCAATGCATGTTCTGTTAGTTCGGAATCCATTTTGCTCATCTACAATCAGTCCATTTACATCACACCAGTCATTTAATCTCGATTTCAAAACGGAACAGAAAAGCTTGTACACTGTAGATGAAATAGTAATGCCTCTATAATTCGAAGGTAATTTACTATCCGTCATACCCGGTTTGGCTATCGGGTTCACTATTCCTTTGTTCCACTCCGATGGAATCTTACCGTTTGTGAAACACTTGTCAAAGAGCGCCCAGAGAAAATCCACCACAGTGTCACCCCGCAGACACTCAATGGGTATTCTATCATGCCCCAGTGCCTTCCCCCGTTTAGCATCTCTCAAAGCGACCACCACCTCCCTCCGTGTAATTGGTCTGTTCAAGAAATCACTCACTTGAGCAGTAGTGATGTCGGCCATGCATGGGACGACCTCGTTTCCCTGGTCAACGTTCAGCAAGTTCATAACAATGTCAACATCATTTGACACAGATCCATCGATAGTTCTCACTTCCAGGGGAATATTCCGCGAACGTTCATTTTAAATGCCAAGCTGTCCGATATAGTTCCAGAACATCTTTGGGTCATTATTAGGCATGTGTAACAGCTTTTCCTGTTTCATTTTCCAAAACTGACGTTTTCGGCGCTGTATTTCTCTGTCAAAATTCCGTTGTGCCTGTTTCAATGTAACCATTAATTCTGATTTATGCACTGGACGCGCCCGAATCCAAGCGATCTCCGCAGTTTTGACTCTCTTCCAGAGCACAGTTAGATTGCCTGACCACCATGGTTTATTCCTATGTCGGCTCTTTTTGCTCTTGCCGAAGTGGATCTCACGGTGTTTAATTTTAGCCAACATCTGTTTTTCTACCATATTCCGGAATCTGTCATATGTGTGATCAACAACATCCAGCGCCATATAATTGTTCAATGCCACTGCAGTGTTCGTGTTCCTCCTCCTCGAGCTGGTCCTCGAGGTCCTGGATCGTCAACGTCAACTTCTTTTTCTCATTGGCGGTCACCTGTGAGCGCTCCATCTCGTCCTCCATCCGCTGCTCCATCTGCATCAGGATCTCCTCCAGCTCCTGTTTCTTGGCCTCCAGTCGCACGCGAGCCTGTCATGGACAATATATCGCTCACTACACATGCACTGGAAATAATAGTCAAGCTTCAAGCTACATGAAAATCACCTGCCTTGACACAAACTCACCAAAGAGGCTACATGTACCGTAATCATTCAATTATTTCATTTATTTGTGTTTGAATAATTCAAACACAAAAAATTATTCAAAACAATGATTTTCAAATTGACGAACAGGCAAATTTTCAATTGAATTTTCGATTGAAACAGTGAACGAAATCAACTTCTTAACTGCCACAACTTACAACTTACCAGGCAGCAGCACTACGAAATGACTTATCAGTGATATCGTTCGCCACGTGGCAGTATTTGCGATTATGTCAATAATGTGAACAATAGTCAATGACATCATGCATTTTCACGTAAGGCGGCGCTCCAGCACCCGTCTTTCACACAATTCGTCCTTTGCATTCTAGGATACCGAAAATAGTTCCAACTTCCGAGTTTACGCAACAACAAAGAAAAACTTGAGCATGTAAAGCTGCAACTTAGCGGTAATTTCGAAATTATCACTGTCTCTGAAACCTGGCTTGACTCTTGAGCCATGATTTTGATTTGCCGAACTATTATCCCATATTTCGTCGAGATCGAAATTTCAATTTGATCGGTGGCGGGTTTGCGGCCTGGGTTTCCTCCCGCCTCGCTGTGAAGCGGTGGTGTGACCTGGAGTTCGATAGTATCGAAGCTATGTGGCTGGAGGTACGATGTCATAATAATAAATTTTTAGTATGCACCGTCTATAGACCGCCGAGCGGAACTGTCGATTTTTGGGTTAAAATACAATCCTCGATGGATACTGCTCGCGAAATGGGCAACATAAATATCGTGATACTTGGTGATTTCAATGCCGATGACAACACCAATCACGGCAGACACTTCAATTTCTTTGTGGAGGTCAATAATCTTACATCCCATATAAATGAGCCCACACGTATAACAGCATCATCTCAAAGTTAGATAGGATAGTTATCAACTGTCCCCACTTTGTTAGAAACAGTGGAGTTCTGGACCCGCTTCTCTGCAATGATCATTGCAAGGTCTCGATATCGTTGCTGTTTAGATACAGGAGTGCTCTAGTCAGTCGGCCATTTGGATATTTGGGGGGTAAAAATTTCATGAAATATGTACCGTTTGAAACATATTCCATGTGATATTATATAGCTAGGAGTACTATTTCCGGGCTTCTAGATTTTGGGCACCCTTGGGCAAACCTGAAAAAAACGCAATTGAACCGAGTAGGTCTCTTCGCGACACGCGAACTATATGAAAACACATAAACGGCAATAACTCCTGAAATATCCATAGTAGAAGAATGTTTTTGGTATCTATATATATGTATTCAACCCCAATCTTTTGGATGAGCACACTTGCAAGTACATTAGACCATTCATTTGAGAATAAATTCCAATATGGCCTCCAAAAACGAGCATTTTTGTGTTACCTTTGAATAACAAATATTTCATGGGCTCTGTTACTCGTCCTTGTAAACGGACAATGTGGTACTATGACAAGGCTGATATCAATGGCTTAAAAGAATATTTGCAACGAATCGATTGGGATTCGGAGTGTAATAACTTTATTGATGTGGACATTGCCACCGATAAATGGACATCTATTATTCTCACCGCTGCCAAGCAATTCATTCCTAATAAACATGTAACTGTTCGGCCGAATGATAAGCCTTGGTATCGTGGTGAGCATAGGCGCCTGAAGCGTGAATGCGAAAAAGCGCATTGGGCTGCGAAGAAAGGCAATACGCGGGAAAATTGGGCCGTTTTTCGGCAAGTCAGAAACAAATATATCCATGCATGCGGAGACGCATTATCTATGAGAACGACCGACTGCGTGATATTTCTACTTGTTCTTTCCAGCATAAGGAATGCTGGAATATATACAAATCTTTTCTTAAAATGAATCAAAACTCTTCGCAAATTCCAGCATTAGTCATTGGTGACAACATGTTGGTAGATGAAGTTGAAAAATGCAACTACTTCAACAACTTGTTCCCAGCGAATTCCAAGCTAGATGATACTGGAGCTACGCTCCCAATTTTGCCAGTAACTGACGCATTTTGTGACATACAGCTAAGTCCGCAAGATGTCTCAGATCAACTGGGTAACCTAAATCCATCAAAGGCTTACGGTCCGGATGGGGTCGTTCCACGTTTACTCAAAATGATAAAATTTGTCATAACGGACCCACTGCTGAAACTGTTTACTGCCAGTCTCCAGCAGCGCGTGTTTCCCAAGTCTTGGAACATGGCTTATGTCATACCCATTCACAAGAAAGGGGACGCCAGTAACCCCACCAATTATCGGCCCGTCTCCCTATTGAACACGTCCAGTAAAATTTTTGAGAAGATAGTATTTAAATACAACTACAACTAGCCAGTTCTACAACTAGCCAGTTAATTGAACTTTATCATAAGTTCTGTTCGGCTGTTGATGACGGCAAAGAAGTACGGGTCGTATTCTTGGATATCAGTAAAGCCTTTGAGCGAGTCTGGCATGCTGAGCTACTGATCAAGCTTCATAAAATAGGCATAGGTGGTAACCTCCTGAAATGGTTGGCTAGCTATCTGAGTGAAAGAAGTCAGCGTGTATGCATACATGGCCAGTTCTCGGAATGGGGTGATATTCAGTCGGGAGTTCCACAGGGATCTGTTCTAGGACCTCTGTTACTTTTAATCTTCATCAATGACATTATCGAAGTAGTCAAGTTCACCAGTATTCGTCTTTATGCAGACGACACGTGTTTGTTTCTGACAGTTGATAACCGACAGATCGCAGCTGATTGCATCAATCAAGATCTGCATGCGATTCAATGCTGGGCTAATCAATGGCTTGTAACATTCAGTCCGAGCAAAACAGAAGCAATGACTATTTCTAACAAGCGTGATCTGCATTTGCAACCTCCCTTGCGGATCGGTAATGTTACGGTGAACGAGGTAGCAACCCATAAACATCTGGGTTTAAAGTGGAATAATCGGGTTTTTGTTTTCTGGTTGAAAGTGACCAATATGTTTCCCCAGAGCAGCTTTATAGTGCAAAAATTTCAATGCGCACACGGACTTGCCTAAATTTGACATTGAAAATCGGATTTTAAAAATAGTTTCGCACGGAATGGTTCCCATGCAGTGATGCAGAATTACCAAAAAAATAGAGGAAAATATAGAAACTTAGACAGCCTTATGACTTGAAACTCGTATACATTGTATGTATGGTATGTTATAATGATGGAACCCCAAATATTCCGTTTGATTCTTTTGTGCTGCAAATAGTGACGATAAAGGGAAACTGATGTCTTTGTTTATGTTAGCGTAAATGTAAACAATTCGTTCACATCGTGCGTTTTTACGGTACGTACAAACTCCACCGCGGGTTCATACGGACGTATTTTGGGGGGTTGTAACTGTGCTATATCATCTAATATAGGCTAGCCAATTGATTGATTGTGAATTTCAGAAACCGATTATTCCACTTTAACCTTCAGTTCTAATCTGTGGTGGCACCCGCACATCGACAGAATCTTTACAAAAGCCATGAAACGCCTTGACATAATTAGTGCTTTCAAGTTCGAACTTGACAGATCAGCACTTGAAAGATTTTATTTATCTTTTGTCTGACTTATCTTGGAATATGCTGATGTGGCCTGGGCCGGAGCTCACGATTGCGACCTATTGAAACTAGATAAGGTTCAAACTCGTGCATTGAGGATAGTGACAGGGGCCACCGAGCGATCCAATGTAAATAATCTTTACTTGGATACCGACGGGCAACACTGGCTGACCGAAGAGACATGCATAAATTGTGTCAATTGTACAAAATAGAAAATTATAGGCCTATGGCACCTTCTTATTTGACTGATATCATGCCGCCCTCGGTTGAGGAACGCACGAATTATCAACTAAGAACGTATCATAATGTTTCCCAGTTCCTAACTCGAGTGGAATCGCTTAGGAGGTCCTTCTTCCCTTCCACTACTGTGGCATGGAACTCGTTGCCTATTGAAGTCAGGAATTTACCGACATTGGGGACATCTAAGAATTGTTTAAAGGCCAGAATTGATAAAACCAAAAGACCATGGTTTACGATTGGCGAGCGATTTACGAATATTCATTATGCCAGAATGCGCATTGGTTGCATCTTTTTGAATGCTCACTTATGTCACAATCTGCATGTCATTGAAAAGCCAAATTGTAATTGTGGGTGATCTTATGAAGATCCTAAACATTATCTGTTAGAGTGTGTCCATTACCAAGTCATTAGATCTAGTTTGTTCCGTAAGTTAAACGATTTCATTCCGTTAAATATTGAGTTATTACTTTTCGGAAATGAATATCTTTCAATATCTGATAATATTATAATATCACTAGCAGTACAGGATTACATCAAAGATTCTCGTCGCTTTGTACACTCATACGAAAAATGCTTATAATATGGTATATGTGTATTAATACGTATTTTTCTCTCTGTCCGGTGTATCCTACGTATGGTTTATTCGATCTATTCCCGTGTATATATCGCTGGTGTAAATACAGAACATGGTGCTGGAACATGGGAATCAGTATTGGTTGCCATTTGTTGTTTGTATGTAAATACGTTGTTTTGTTACATGTGGTTCGGTCTGGTGGAGGGCTGTATCAGCATCGTTCTTGTTCATTTGTACATAATAGTTATTACATGTACTTTGCGCACTTTTGTCCTTCTCACTGGAAAGACCTTTGTATAGTCATGCCCTGTTGGTCATTCCTAATAAATATCGTTTTTATAAAAAAAGGTGTGTTAGAATTTGAATATTATATATTAATGAGGTTAGAAATATATATATTTAGATAAACGAGGACTGAGATGTAAGACTACAAGTGCAAGGAATTGTCTGAAGATCACAAATAGGTAATTACCCCGCTGTGGTGATGTAAGCCAAGGCCATACAACTTTTATTCAGATCAACATGAAAAAGTCATATGTAAAGCTGATACATACTGGGTACTGATGACTGTAGAAAAAGTATATGAAGAGTGGGAAGGGAGGGTGTGAAACAGATTTTTTTTATGAGGTCCGGAGACAGAAAGTGACTGAAGGTGGATGAGTGCGGGAATTGAAGGGTTTATGTTTGTTGGCGGAGTTAGTGAAGCGGGAGCCAACGAGCAACTCTCTGAAGTTTGGTCGGCTGCAGCCTCGGTACCTGCAGCCAGGGGTCGATGGCGTGGACGGTGGGAGTTTGCGGGTGAAATTATTCAGTTTTCCGGCGTAAAACTGCAGGGAAATCACGGTGTGCACGTTCTTTCAATACTAGGAATCATTTTTGGTATATTTATGCAATCCTTATTTTGGATGTGAGATTTACAAAAGAAGATATTTTTATTTGCTGAACGCTCTCAATATCCCAAGTTCAATGACAACATACAACGGCAAAGTGAACCAACATAGAAGGACTATGCATACTACTACGTCTAAATTATTAGAAACGTTTGGAAGATTTGTAATGCCAGAATTCGGCAGACATATACCACTGATATATTCAACAGCATGATAATATCCATGATCAGTAGGTATCTTTGGTTGGATTCATTCGATCATGATTTGCGTTCACAAATCAACTCGAGGTCGTACATGGATGCTATTTACCGCTCTAGGTTTGTAATAATTGCTTCATGTTCATTGAGGGCACTCTCGTCAAAACGTGCCGTTCAGATAAACACCAAAAGGGAGTCTGGGAGAGATACTTCTCATGGTGTCAAGTACCAATCGCTGATCCTTCCGAGCGGCATCATAGCTATTCTGTACGGTTCAATGGAAGGACGTCGACACGACGCTGGGGAACCAGTCCGCTAAACCTGGGTTTTGTCGGCGATCCTGGGTTATGCAACGAACATTCTGGATGTATTGTGCGCGCATCATTGAGGCGACGACAATATGGAAACACCACTCAAACGGCAAATAACCATCAATGATTTGTTGTAAAATAGTGTACATTTGTCGTCCAAACACCCGTCGTGTAACTTGGACTGGATATACTATGAAATCTATGATGAAATTGGTAGAACTACCCGAATATCGGTAGCGATGGGATTGTGCAACGCTAAACATGGTGTTGCAACGCTAATCCACGGAATTTTTAGTTGTGGCTTGATATCATAGGAAAGGGACCACATTAAGTCTGATTTAGTTAGCCCGGACTAACCAGTAAGTCTTCAGTATGTATGTATATACAACTAGGAGCAAGAGCAAGCAGAATGGGGTGAACATTTGTAGTGGTGGTATGTGGTTTGTCCCACTTTTTGACAGCAAATCGTCAACCCTATGCTTGCGAAATAAAAAAGGAGCATGAGAAGTGTTTGTGGCAAGATGCCTTAATTAATCAGGGCAATGTTGATACATGCACTTTTAGGCCTTAGCTTTCCAGTATGATGTCATAATAAGGGTCACATAATACTATTATTTTATTTCTACCACAGATATAATTTCTTTCATGTGGCATAATTACGGCAGCGTGGAGCTGCCAAGTGGTTTTATTTCTATGGTAAATACAGATTAGTAATTCGCAAGTACAGATTAGTAATTCGCAAGTACAGATTAGTAACTCGTATATACAGATTAGTAACTCGTATACACGAATTTTTAACTCGTACATGCAAATTAGTAATTCGTATATACGCATTATTAACTCGTACATACGAATTAATAACTCGTATTTATGAATTAGTAATTCGTACATACGGATTACTAACTCTTGTATACGAATTAGTAGCTCGTATAAACGAATTATTAACTCGTACTTACGAATTATATTAACTCGAATACAGTAATTAGTAGCGCGTACATACGGACTAATAACTCGTATATACGAATCGTATAAACGAGATACTACTAACTCGTATATACGAAATATTGAACGTCGAGTAGGTCAACAGTCCTGGAGGATCCAGCCGAGTTATTAATTCGTATAAACGAGTTACTAATTCGTATGTGCGAGCTACTAATTCGTATATATGAATTTTTATTTCGTATATACGAATTAGTAATCCGTAAATACGATTTATTAATCCGTATGTACGACTTAATAATCCGTATGTATGAGTTAGTAATTCGTATATAACAGTTACTAATTTAGTTGTTAATTCGTACATACGAGTTAACAATTCGTATGTGTGAGTTACTAATTCGTATATACGAGTTATTAATTCGTATGTACGAGTTCTTAATCTGTATTTTCGAAATAAAAAATAAAATGACTTGGCAGCTCCACGCTGCCGTACTGCCGTACATAATAAAGCACGATCATGACAATTCATTTAGCTCCAAGTATTGATACTTGCGTAATTTTCTGTAACCAGAAGGAATTATGTTCAAGTGACTCGGATGCCCGCCTTGAACGTCCACCCGATGTATATCTGGGCCCCATACAACTCAACTGCAAAACAAAAAAAAACAAAAACAAAAAAAAAATAAATAAAAAATAACACTACCGGTATATATATAGGTGTTTTACGTGACAAAATATTTCAAAACGGTTAGGCTTACATTCTAATACACGAGGAATCTCGCCTTGAGCACTCCACTGTGAAAGTTCAGAAGGTCAAATCAAAGGTTATTACACAAATCATCACATATGACTTCCCATTTGAAAGTGCCATTATCTAACCTTTATTTTCAAGCATTCTATGAGTACACTTGCGGCAGTTCCCATTATGAAGGAAAAAAATTGTTTTTTGCTGGAAATGGCTTAAAACGTATAGTGACTTGACTTGGAACCAAAATTGGCCGTTTTTCGTCAAAAGCAGCCGCCACTCAAAAATCGAAATGATTAAAGAATACCTCACTCTTGAAATATTTATAGGCATTTTTGTGGAAAAATTTTAGAATGATTTGGCCAAAAACTATTTAGATAGCCAGAACTTGACGACCACGGACCGACGATGGACAACATGGCAAAGCTAAAGCTCCGCTGCCATCCGGCATAGGGGAACTAAAAATGGCTCAATAAAAAATATTGTAGGGCTTTTTATAGTAGCTGTGATCATTCTTGGAAATTTTGACAATCTCGAGAAGGTCCAGGGCAAACTTGAGCAATCCAAGATGACCCTGGATTGTTTTGGAAGGGCACTTTACCATGACGATTTTGATTTATTTCTTGACAAATAATTTTTAATGTTAATTAGGCAACTACGTATGTTTAATAAACCAGGTTGGATTATGCAAAGCTAATTATATGCCAGAAAAATGCCAAGTAGGGAAACACGGTGAATTTGACTGATCGATTTGAATAAAACGAACTTCCATAAATGTATTTATTCATTGAATGAACGTGGGTAATTTGTATGAATTTATATTCGTCTATTTTAATTGGAAATATATTTGTGCAAATGTTGTTCGCCGTTTACAGCCAATATTTAATAAGAAACACTTATATTCTAAGATTGTCCTGGGCAAACTATGCATCCCCGAAAATGTCCAAAATGCCCAAGAATGAGCACGACAATACATTTACTCATGAGTGGCCTGTCGCAGTGTACATAATTCAAAACATGATCATATACCCAGGTTTAGCGTTGCCTACAGGTTTAACGTTGCAACAACGTGTTCGCCTCAAAACTGTGCTTTCCACAATTTCTTGTATTATCACATGCTATTTTTCCGCTGTTAACTGCTTACGAACATCCTTATCAATACTGCGCAAAGGGATTTTGGTATGGTATGTTGTTTTATCCTCTATGTCAGTGTTTTACTTTTGAGTCGCGACTGTCTCGTTCATGTGGTCCATCATTTTTCCCGAAGGATGTTCATTGCATTACCCAGGATGCGCCAACCAAACCCAGGATTAGCGGACTGGTTCCCCAGCGTGTCTGTGCCAGCTGGGGAACCAGTCGGCTAAACCTCACTGTCCGGAATCCGTTTCGGCAGAGAATATTGGGAAACGATATTTTTCGGTTGGGAAACAATACGTTCGATTGGGATACGCCAAGTTCGCAAGAGGGGTGTAATTTTCCTCAATAAAGTATGAAAAAATAGGTGTAATCGTTAATCAGAAGAAAGACAAACATGCGCTATTGTAGTATAAAGTCTTCAGTGTCGACCAAACCTGCTATACTTGATGTAATATCATTTTTGTGATGTGAAATGCGATGAAAATAACAGCGTTTTGAACAAATGAACACTGATGATTAAATATGTGTCTGATGCACACAAAAAGTTACACGAGTCAAGAGAAAGGTGTATTACATGATCCCCACCGAAAAGACACATTTTACATCGTCTCGTTAATAAATATTTGCAGATTTTCTGAACCATTGATGTTTCGGTGGGAAAACGGTACGACGTATAGAGAAGGCGCAGGTTGGTAATCCATGCTGTTTCGATTGGGAAACGCAAAATTTTGTACATATGAAATATGAGATCAACTGTTTATACACGAGCAATACAGTGTGGTTTTAAGTAAAAGGTTACATCGAGTGAATTATATGACTGTATGCACAACATTTTGGGTGTGAAATAAGGTGAATCATGTGCCCGGGCTCGACATAATAGAACCAGTTTTGAGATTTTTGTTTCAAAGCATGCTAATTTGGGTCCTTGATATTGTGTATGAAGATGGAGTGCCTTGAATCGATCGATAGGCCCAATATTTAGGCTCAGAAGGCCCAAAAAGGCCCAAAATTCAGTTTTAGCTGTTTTCTCAAAAATCAGTTTTGAGATTTTTGTTTTAAAAGATTCCTCTTATGTACCTTTCTGAAGTGTATAGGTTTCGTTGCCCTTGAATCGCGGGTCTGCGTGTGGCGGCCATTTTCAAGTCACTATTCGTTTTGAGTGATTTCCAACATAAAAGATCCCCCTTTGAAAACATTTTTGGATTTCATGCAATTTTTCCTTCATAAAAGGAGCTGTATGGAGTAAACTCCTAGAACACTCCAAGACAGAGCTTAAATATTGGCACATTCAAATAGGAATTCATATATTGTGTTTTCGGTGGTGACCTTGAATTTGACCTTCAATGACTTTTAAAAAAAAAAACCCTTTGAACAATTTTTGGATTTCATGCAATTTTTCCTTCATAATGAGAGCTGTTTGGAGTAAACTCCTATAACACATCGAAAGATGAGTTTATATATTGGCACATTCAAATAGGAATTCATGTATTGTGGTTTCAGTGGTGACCTTGAATTTGACCTTCAATGACCTTGAAAGGTCAAAACTCAAAATATCTCACTTAAAATTGAGATTAGAGAATAGGAATCAATTGTGGACCTATAGGAAATGATATATGCTGAATATTCTCATGACCCTGAATTTCACATTCGACCTAATTTTCAAGGTCAAAGGACAAAATGGCTAATATCTTGCTTCTTATCGACTTTATTGCTTGGGAATCAGTTGTGGACATATGTGAAATGGTATACCTCGAATTTTCTGATGACCTTGAATCTGACCTTGATCTCATTTTTAAGGTCAGAGCACAAAATGGCCAATATCTGGCTTATTATCAATTTTACAACTTAGGAATCAATTGTGGACATAGATAGGAAGTGATATTATGCCAAATATTCTCATGAGCTTGAAGTTGACCTTTGACCTTATTTTCAAGGTCAAAGGTCACGAGAATGTTTGGCATATATAATTTCCTAGATGTCCTCAATTGATTACTAAGCAGTGAAGTCGATAATATACAAGATATTAGCCGTTTATGCTCTAACTTTGAGAATGTAGTCAAAGATAAAATTCGAGGTATTTAGAATATACAGCGTTATATCATTTCCTGCATGTTTTCAATTGATTCCTAAGTTGTAAAGTCGATAATAAGCAAGATATTAGCCATTTTGTTCTCTGACCTTGAAAATGAGGTTAAAGGTCAAATTCAAACTTTTCTGAATATTCGGCATATCACAGTGCAGACACGGACTAAGGTAAAGTGCTTTACCCTAGTCCAAGATGGCGACAGGTACGTGCGGTTCGATTTTTGCTTAGACAATCGAGGCAGTTATCGGTATCAATTCTATGTGCTCTATATACTCAGCTACTAGGTAATGATGTATTGATAAAATGCGATACTATTTTGATGGAAACTGCACATCGTTGATTTTTGAAACGACGTTCAATTTTACCGGCTGATTAGGGTAAAGTGTCATAGACGGGAATTTAGGACTAGGGTGAAGTGTTTTCACTACTAGGGTAAAGTGACTGTCAAAGGAATGCTGCTAACTTCATTTTTCTTCATAAACGAGTGATAGATGCGGAATACATAACTTAAGACAAACTGCAAATATCATATATTTATATTTATCATATCTGGCACAAGTAAATTACGTTAAAATCGAAAGTGGTTGATATTTTTAATTCAAAACCATACAATAACAGGATATAATAATAGATCGGCACGAATCCCTCTACCTGTTTGTACCACGTGTCACTCCCAGGTACTGTATGCTGGATCCCAAAATGGTATATTACATTCGTGTATCGGAAGCGCGACAGCCTCATGATCCAATCAGCATGTCTGTTCCTAAGAAAAAGTATACTGGATCCGAGACATTGGGATTCCGTATATTGGCCGGTGCGTGCTCGTTACAAACGAGTCATCCTGTCAGTTCCGTTTTCAGTGGGTTCATCATAAACTATTCAGGAGCACACAAAATGGTATTGATAATATCTAGCAAATATTGGATGCTTGTCGTCCAATACAGAGTTTGCGGGATTCAGAAATTCTATATTGGACAATTTTCTTTTTCCTGTGAAGTCTGTATTGGACTCCCCATCATCCAATATTTGCATTAACCTACGTTGTTTCTACGTATAACTCCACTAATCTGAACCAGCAATTCAAGACTAATGTCAACATTACAGATATTTTTTTTTATTTTTCTTCCGAATAATAATAACGTGATAATTGGTAATCGTGTGAACCAATTATCACGTTTTATCATAATCGTATTGAGGAAAGTATCGGTAGTCACATAACGACACCTAGTGATCATCATGACAAATATTTTCTGCTATAATTTTAAAGGTTATCTTTGCTTTATTGTTTCAGTTATTGTATATAAATCGAACCAGTCATGATCCCAAATATAATTCCGAATCCTCGTGTAACACAAAAGGTGTACCCTTTTGTCACCAATATCAATTCATATCTCGTCACGCGACTTGCGAAACCTTTTTTTTTTTACATAAGAACGTTCAATTGTTCGATTTTGATGTTCATTTGCTATAAGCCAAGGAGATTTTCATTCATTTCGCCCATCAGATCCCCTTGATTATCTTTTCCCAATATCATTGTCTATACCAGTGAATAAGAAAATATAATTTTACATCATTGTACATAGGGTGCTGCAATTTATTGGGAAGTTCTATTATTTTGAACAAATTGTTGTTTCTCAGTGATACATGTTTTAATTCCTCAACAAATTCTGATAGGTTGAGAAAAAAGGTTACACATTTCGACAAAAAATTAGAATATTCAAACATTGTTGTCTGTTCTAACAGCTCGGGTTGTCATGGGCGTGAACGGTAGTTTTGGTCTTTTTTTAGCCTACACAACGAGCACGCCAACCAAATCGGATGACCAAACTAAGTTGCAAAATAAGCCAAGTTCGTGTGACATTTCACAAACATTTAATATGTACCCTATGTATGTCATGTGTGTCGTATACATTTATGGTACCAGTATATACTATGTGGAACATAATTCACGAAATCTTAATCACACACTTTACCCTAATCACGAATACGGTTACATTCCTCTTTACCCTAGTCTCGCTTTCACTTTACCCTGGTCAAGGGTTAATTTTAGCATTAAAATTATGTGAATTATCAGCAAATTAGAATGCCATACTTAGAGTCTATGTGGTTCTAATCTATCAGCCTGCTTGAACATCTTTCGTGATAACTGTCATAAATTTCAGTGTACACGGAGCATAAACATATCGAGCCGTATGTACGATTCGCCATCTTGGACTAGGGTAAAGCACTTTACCCTAGTCCGTGTCTGCACTGTGGCATATATCATTTCCTGTTAGTCCAAAATGGAATCCCGAGCTGTACTGTCAATAAACAGCGAGATATTAGCCATTTTGTGCTCTGGCCTTGGAAATGATGTCAAAGGTCAAATTCAAGGTCACGAGAATATTGGCATATATCACTCCCTATATGTCTGCAATTGATTTCTAAGCCGTAAATTCAATAATGAGCGAGATATAAACCATTTTGTACTTTGACCTTGAAAATGAGGTCAAAGGTCAAATTCAAGGTCACGAAAGCATTCAGAGCATTTCACTTCCTATATGTCCACAATTGATTCCTAAGCTGTTAAGTCGATAATAAGCAAGATATTAGCCATTTTGTTCTCTGACCTTGAAAATGAGGTTAAAGGTCAAATTCAAGCTTTTCAAAATATTCGGCATATATCATTTCCTGTTAGTCCAAAATGGAATCCCGAGCTGTACAGTCAATAAACAGCGAGATATTAGCCATTTTGTGCTCTGGCCTGCGAAATGATGTCAAAGGTCAAATTCAAGGTCACGAGAATATTGGCATATATCACTCCCTATATGTCCGCAATTGATTTCTAAGCCGTAAATTCAATAATGATCGAGATATAAACCATTTTGTACTTTGACCTTGAAAATGAGGTCAAAGGTCAAATTCAAGGTCATGAAAGCATTCAGAGCATTTCACTTCCTATATGTCCACAATTGATTCCCAAGCTGTTAAGTCGATAATAAGCAAGATATTAGCCATTTTGTTCTCTGACCTTGAAAATGAGGTTAAAGGTCAAATTCAAGCTTTTCGGAATATTCGGCATATATCATTTCCTGTTAGTCCAAAATGGAATCCCGAGCTGTACTGTCAATAAACAGCGAGATATTAGCCATTCTGTGCTCTGGCCTTGGAAATGATGTCAAAGGTCAAATTCAAGGTCACGAGAATATTGGCATATATCACTCCCTATATGTCCGCAATTGATTTCTAAGCCGTAAATTCAATAATGAGCGAGATATAAACCATTTTGTACTTTAACCTTGAAAATGAGGTCAAAGGTCAAATTCAAGGTCACGAGAGCATTCAGAGCATTTCACTTCCGATATGTCCACAATTGATTCCTAAGCTGTTAAGTCGATATTAAGCAAGATATTCGCCATTTTGTGCTCTGACCTTGAAAATGACGGCTAGAAGGACGGACGACGGGCGCAACGCCATTCCAATAGGTTATCGGAACAAAGGTCCGGAGACCTAAAAATGGTATTCATTTACTTTCACATAAGTACCGGAAAATGTTGGCAACCGCATAACAAACCTGTACAATGCATGAATGAAATGTGAAGCCTCTTATGATTTCTGGTTGATCAAGTTAAAGTCGAAATTGCAGTTAACATTTTTCAATAAACCTTACGCTGTTAATAAGCAATTCAAAATGACATTGGCAATAAAAGCCTTCCATACATATAATAGCCATACGAAAGCTACGTCATCCAGGGCCTGTGTTTTGCAACCTCAACAACCTCAACAGACCAGCGTGTCAATAAAACTGATAGGATATCATATTTCATCGCTAATGTGAATGCGGTAATATAATAGAAGCTATCCAGTGAATCGAATCGTCTCCAATGACAACGATGTTATGGCCAATTATGTCTATAAAAGTGTTATTGATTTACCAAACATTTTTTTTTCAGAATATGAGCAAAATCAATGAGATCACAGACATGGAGGCGCCATTTCATTCTTATAAAATTGGAAAGGATCATTCTTCGAGTTTTGGGTGTATACAGACAGTCAAACAGGTAAACAGACACTCATAACTAAATCCGAGACAATCCACGGTGGGGCAGAAATACAGAATACGCTCAAATATACATGTATAGTATATCCGAGACGCTGTAAAGCTGCCGACGAAGATCTCAAGAGGTTTGTTCATATCGATTTACTGTTTGAACAGGAGTGGGGATATTTGTTCTTTACGCTGTCCATACAGAGTTGAGATGTTGAAGTCGCCAGCGTAGTTTAAATTTGACAAATTGAATGCCCTAGAGAAAAAAAAAACTGGAAAAACTAAACAGAATAATTTGTTGTGTTTGAGAGTTTGTATAAACATGGCACACCCCCATTTTACCTAGTATATGAAGACTCATGCGTTTGTACACCACAAAAACCATTCCGAGGCTTATGGTGGGCGAAATTAAATCATTACGTTGCATGAAGGCTATGTTAGTGTCACTGTTGTATAATAAATCAGTGAATCCTGTAACCAATATCTTGTGGTTATATGTAAATCAGTTGACGATGATTATATTGTGCTAAAGAATACATAGACTGGGCTTCTAAAAGGAATACGATTCGCCAATGAGTCGATTGGCAAAAAATAAGATTTTTATTGTACTCTGATGCCACAAGCTTTCATTGTCCACTGGAGAAATATGTCACGTGACCATCCTGGGTCTGTTTTGATAACCGTGGATGACCAGCGATGTGTTGTGCACGTCACGGTGGCTTATTTCTTTCACGATAACTTCGTTCCCTTTACAAACCAAATTATATTTACCCACCGAAAAAATACTATTTTCCTCAACGAAACAGACGTTTCTTCTAAGTAAAATGTTCGAATGAAATGTTTTTTGGAAAGAGTACAGCAATTGTTTGCTATGTTGACCGAAAATTTCCACTCGTCAAGCGTTGTTTATATGAAATACATAGTTTTTCTATGTAAAACAAAATTGATATTTTTCGGTTCATCTCAGGCAGATTTTCTTTCCTACACATAGCAAACATTTGCTTTTGAGTCTAATTACAATGCTTGTTTTGAACTTATATCAGGAAAAATTGTATCATGTCTCTGTTGACTTGCCAAATAAATTATGTTCAGAACTCGACCAAAATCGATGGGAACCGAGACATGAAGGCGCAAATGCATTTGTATAAGTCAAAAGAATCGATTTTATAGAGATACGTGCGTAGACAGACAAACAAACAAGCGGAGAGCTTTAAGACACCAAACCTAAGAATACCCTGTCACTGATGAATGCTATACACTTGTATTTGGAACGCAGAAAATTGAACAAGTTTTTATACATCCTTGCTATTTTGCACTCTCTAGACAGGGGTCGGTGTCCTTGCATTGGACTGATGACAACGACATCTGTGTAGGAATTATATCGAATAATAGGTATATATAATTCCTTGAATTGAATTGTAAGCTGACACATGACGCATTTCAAAATATTGTTAATCTAGTATTTATTCGTCAGTTTATATATGACACAAATGTGAAATTAAATATATATATACATTATTTTTTTTAGAATATAATGTAGTAGTCCGGTGAGTTTCGACAAAAGGAAAACAATCTATAAATGAGGTTTATTCGCGTAATACTACATGCAAAGTTATTCGTCTTTCTATGGCATCTATGAACAATATTAGAGGTTCACGGCACAATATAGAGCAAACACAACACGTGGAGATTTCCTGAATACATCACTGTCATTTTTGAGTGAATTGGTAAGAATTTTGATAAGAGGGTCATATTAGTGAATTTTACAGTAGTATAGACTCTTTTTGAATAGCATGAGCATGATATTAGCAGACCATGAATTGATCAAATGAGCATATTCAATTGGACAGTCACGAATGGCGCCACACCAGTGGTGATCCCAAATTTCCATAAAAAAACAAATTTTCAAACCCTATTGCTCAACTGTTTGTGTGTGTGTGTGTTTTTTTATCGGACTGTTAGTCGGTTGGGTTATGTAATGATTTTCAAACCAATGGGAAATTTCTGACACAATCTTTGAAAATTTCAAAGAATATGACCAAAACATACATCAACCCAAAACCACTTGATACCAATTTTTTGCATGCCGGTATGACCACCATCTTGATTTTTAAAATGGCTACCATTCTGCACTCTTTTCAACATGTTGTTATTTGGGGGCGTTATTAGTCCAATTGCCAAACCATAATACCCACGATATTTGAGCTTGTAAGGCATGCAAAGGTCAAATTCATCGTTTCCCACGAAGGCATATTTGAGAAACATAGTTTATTTGCATAAATCCAAAATGGTCACCACCTATTTCGAGCGAAAGAAGACATGACCATAACTTTTGATAAGATCAACCTAGAATATTGATTTTGATGTCTACCCATACGTTTTCATATATTGTGGATACAATGAGCATAATTATTTAGAAATAACCAAGATATATCTAAACAGAGATAATCCAGGTGTGCACCACGTATTCAGGTATTCTTCAAACTTTTCAGGGCACATAGCAATAACATACTGGAACTTAGAACCACATGATAGCATTTGTATCTTTTGGTATAGCTGTCATCATTTTAAAAAGGTCACCATTTTGCCTTCATTTCATTTTATTTTTATTTATTTATTTTTTTATTTTTTTTTTTTTTTGGGGGGGGAGGGGGGCTACTATGAATGATCAAAAAGGTCAGTAAACTGGACATTGGAATGTGTGTGATTGGCAAGTATCAGGGCAGCTGTACAGTGCAATAATTCCAATGCGCAAACGAATTCGTCTGAATTTAACATTGAAAATCGGATTTTAAAAATAGTTTCGCACCTTGCTGAAAACGACTGTGTCTTGCTGGAAAGTAGAAACTAGTTTCAGAACTGAAAATAACTGTTACTAACTGTGAAACTGATTCGTTATCTCAGGCATGAATAATGACAGTATTGGGCCGCCGTAATTTTAGCTTATTACTCTGCTGTTTTTCAATACATTTTCATAAAAATTGAAATATATCTTCTGTATATAGTCATGAGAGGCAGGTCGTACCCACTGTCGGTGTCCTCCTCTGCTGGCTCCTGTGAGAGCTCGAGCTGTGGCTAGTGGACGAAGGTCCCAGAACATGAGAGGCAGGTCGTACCCACTGTCGGTGTCCTCCTCTGCTGGCTCCTGTGAGAGCTCGAGCTGTGGCTAGTGGACGAAGGTCCCAGAACATGAGAGGCAGGTCGTACCCACTGTCGGTGTCCTCCTCTGCTGGCTCCTGTGAGAGCTCGAGCTGTGGCTAGTGGACGAAGGTCCCAGAACATGAGAGGCAGGTCGTACCCACTGTCGGCGTCCTCCTCCACCGGCTCCTTTGAGAGCTCGAGCACTGCTCGCTCCAGCACCTTAAATCCTCATTGGTGTTGTACACGTGAGCAGAGATTCGAACATATATCTCATCATGTACACAGACACACAGCGCTTGGACGTTGTGCTTCCTAAATAAAGCTGCGTCCAGCTTACCTGCTCCCTTCTGTATGAGATTTGTGAGTTCGAGGAAATCCAGGATCATGATGATTGTTTGGGGAATGGATGCTGTTATTCAATGATGATGTTATATTGAGACACAAAAGCTACAAACTGTTAATGTCAAACGAATTTTTTTATTCTGAAATGTTCCATATGTCAACAGTAGTTACCGTTTCCTCAAACTACTGTACGGCTATATATCCTTCATATTATCATAGTGTATTTGTGTGGGAGAGAAAGATTTCTCTGAATACGTATTGCTCTTTTGCTGTAGTTTGGCATGTCTGTAGCTCGGACCACTCTCATGTAGGGCACCCGCATGTCCTCCGGGATCCCGAGTTGTTCTGTGTCCCACGTTCTGTGCCCCACTTCCTCTAGATCCTTCACGGCTTGCTCCAGGAGGTTTTGGTTGTGCTTCGTGATCGCGTCCTGTCATTTGAAAACAACATTATTGGAAACGTGAAGCTTATGATTACCCTCGCCCCGTAGGGGGGCGAGGGTATTGCAATTGGGTCTGTCCGTTTGTATGTCTGTTTGTTTGTTTGTTCGTTTGTTACTTGCCGGAATCTTCGATTTCGGCAAGTATGTTGGTCAGTTGGTTTGTTTATGTGTTTGGATGTTTGTGTGTTTGGTTGTGCGCGCTCTAGCGTCCACAGTTTTTGAGCTAGCTTCCCGAAATTTTTTTAATAGATAGGTATTTGCCTTAGGACGTGACCGCACGTTCTTGGAAAAAATCGATTCATTGATGACGTCACCAAAAATTCTTGAAAACTCAAAAAATCCCTATCTCTCATCATTGGCGAATTTTCAAAAATTCACACAGCAGTCATATTTGGACCGATACCTCTGAAATTTAGCATACCGATATATGGTAACATTATCCATCATACTGCGAAGTTTAATTTGGATCGGTCGAACGTCAATGACGTCACGACGTGAAAAGGGAATTTTCAAAATGGGGCTATATATCGGAAAGTATTCGTCGTACAGAGAAGCGGATTGCACCATTGGAAAGCTCGTTGAATTCTGGTTTAGGAGAATACTGTCCGATACTTTTCCGCCATGATAGATTTTCCGCTATGACGTCATAAACGTAACGCCTGTCATACCAAATTTTCGACTTTTCAGCAAACTTTCAAACATCCACAGTGCACTCAAATTTGGAGGTATTAGACTGTCATTAACAGAACATATGTGAAATAATAATACCCAGCTATGTGCCAAGTTTCAACACGCTACCTGTAACTGTCCGATACTTTTCCGCCATGATAGATTTTCCGCTATGACGTCATAAACGTAAAGCCTCTTATTCCAATTTTTCGACTTTTCAGCAAACTTTCAAACATCTACCGTGCACTCAAATTCAAAGATATTGGACTGCAATCGTGAGCACATATGTGGAATATTATTACCCACCCATATACAGAATTTCGACACGCTGCATGCAACGTAACTGACGTCATGACGTAAAACATCAATTTTCAAAATGGGGCTATATCTCGGAAAGTATTAGTCGTACAGATGTATCATGAGTATACATTCCGGCAAGGGGGTGCCCTAGGGGCTCTCGTTTGTGTGTCAGTTTGTTTGTTTGTTTGTTTGTTTGGTTGTGCGCCCTCTAGCGTCCACAGTTTTTGAGCTAGCATCGCCCAAGGACGAGACCACACGTTTTTGGAAAAAATCGATCCATTGATGACGTCACCAAAAATTCTTGAAAACTAAAAAAATCCCTATCTCTCATCATTGGCGAATTTTCAAAAATTCACAGAACAGTCAAATTTGAACCGACACCTCTGAAATTTAGCACACCTATATATGGTGATATCATCCATCATACTGCGAAGTTTAATTTGGATCGGTTGAACGTCAATGACGTCACGACGTGAAACGTCAATTTTCAAAATGATGCTATATATAAGAGAGTATTCGTCGTAGAGAGAAGCGGATTGCACCGTTGGAAAGCTCGTTGAATTCTGGTTTAGGGGAGTACTGTCCGATACTTTTCCGCCATGATAGATTTTCCGCTATGACGTCATACACGTAAGGCCTGTCATACCAAATTTTCGACTTTTCAGCAAACTTTCAAACATCCACAGTGTTCTCAAATTTGAAGTAATTTGGCTGTAATCATGATTACATACGTGAAATATTATTACCCAGCAATGTGTTGAGTTTCAAGACGTTACTTGCAACGACAATGACGTCATGACGTCAAACGTCAATTTTAAAAATATGGCTATATATCGTGAAGTATTTGTCATAAAGAAAAGCGGATTGCACCATTGGAAAGCTCGTTGAATTCTGGTTTAGGAGAGTACTGTCCGATACTTTTCCGCCATGATAGATTTTCCGCTATGACGTCATAAACGTAAGGCCTGTCATACCAAATTTTCGACTTTTCAGCAAACTTTCAAACATCCAGAGTGTTCTCAAATTTGAAGTTATTGGACTGTAATCGTGAGGACTTAATTGGAATGTTATTATCCAGTCATATTTTGAGTTTCAAGACGTTACGTGCAACGATGATGACGTCATCACGTCAAACGTCAATTTTGAAAATGGGGCTCTATATCGGAAAATATTAGTTGTACAGAGAAACGGATTGCACCATTTGAAATCTCGTTGAATTCTGGTTTAGTAGAGTACTGTCCGATGCTTTTTCGCTATGATAGATCTTCCGCTATGACGTCATAAACGTAAGGTCTGTCATACCAATTTTCGACTTTTCAACAAACTTTCAAACATCCACAGTGTACCCAAATTTGAAGGTATTGAACTTTAATTGTGAGAACGTATGGGGAATATCAATACCCAGCCGTATACTGAGTTTCAACACGCTACATGCAACGTCAATGACGTCATGACATATAACGTCAATTATCAAATGGGGCTATATATCGGAAAGTATTATTCGTACAGAAGCACATGAGTATGCATTCCGGCAAGTGGGTGCCCTAGGGGCTCTCGTTTGTTTGTTTGTTTGTTTGTTTGTCTGTCTGTCTGTCTGTCCGCGCGCATATCTCAAAGGAGAATGGTCCGATCAACATGAAACTGATAGGGATGAAGCGGTATCTCAGTGGCTCGGTCCTTCTCGAATCTGGTCAAAATCGGACAAACACTGTTGCCATGGCAACGGAAAATGTAAAAATCAATAATTGACCATAACTTCGGTTCTAATCAAGATAATTTTTTCTAAATAATTTTGTATTTTTCTATCGCCAATTCCTGATCATCTGATATATGGCCCGTGGTCGTACGACCAAAACTCTCCATTATCGCCCGATGTCGAAAAATTGGGGGTCACGGTTTCGAACTTTTTTGGCCAGCGACGTTTCAGTGCAAATGTCCGCGCTCATAACTCAAGGCAAACGGTCCGATAATTCGAAATTTATAGGGCAAGAGTGCTATGGTGGTGGCTCAGTCCTTTTAAAATTTTACCAAAATCGGATGGAAACGGTTGCCATGGCAACGGAAAAAAGAAAATCACATCATTGGCTCTAACTCCGGTTCTACTTGATATTAATTTTTCCAACTATTTTTGTATTTTTCTTTGGCCAATTCCCGATCGTTTGGTGTACGACCGATGGTACGACCGATGGTCGTACGACGAAAACTCTCTATTATCGCCCGATGTCGAAAAATTGGGGGTCACGATTTCGGTTATTTTTGGCCAGCGACGTTTCAGTGCAAATGTCCGCGCTCATAACTCAAAGGCAAACGGTCCGATCAATTTGAAATTTATAGGGCAAAAGTGCTATGATGGTGGCTCAGTCCCTTTAAAATTTTACCAAAATCGGATGGAAACGGTTGCCATGGCAACGGAAAAAAGAAAATCACATCATTGGCTCTAACTCCGGTTCTACCTGATATTAATTTTTCCAACTATTTTTGTATTTTTCTTTGGCCAATTCCCGATCGTTTGGTGTACGACCGATGGTCGTACGACGAAAACTCTCTATTATCGCCCGATGTCGAAAAATTGGGGGTCACGATTTCGGTTATTTTTGGCAAGCGACGTTTCAGTGCAAATGTCGGCGCTCATAACTCAAAGGCAAACGGTCCGATCCATTTGAAATTTATAAGGCTGGAGTGCTATGGTAGTGGCTCAGAAAACGGTTGCCATGGCAACGGAAAAAAGAAAATCACATAATTGGCTATAACTCTGGTTCTAATCAATATTAAATCTTCAACCTATTTTTGTATTTTTCTTTGGCCAATTCCCAATCGTAAGGCGTACAACCGATGGTCTTAAGACCAAATCTCTCAATTATCGCCTAATTTTAGTGACTAAATCTGAAGGGCGAGGGTCTGCAATCTCTGATTGTCTCGTTGTGTTTGCAAACAACGATACCCTTATTGGTTTTGTCCACTTCTGGTGGCGGACCTGTGGATTTGCTGTTGACAAAATGTGAACTTTTCTCCACAACTATACTCGAGTCCCATGCAAAGACATCTATGAATCTCATATTCTTCACACTAAAATGTCATAACAAAGTTTTATTGTACTGAGCAGAATTGCAACGGTAGCAAAAACATAGACTCCAACAACAAGCTCGGTGAATACAACTTTCCAACAAATGAAGATAATCACGTATCAACCTCAGCAAAAGTCAATATTTGTATAGTATCAACCAAAAGCTAAAATGTCAATATTTGCTTTATTATTAACTGTGTGGACAATTCAGTCCACACAGACTGAACTACTGCTGTAAGAACACATCAACCATCTGGCGAGGTCAGAAAAGGATCAACTAAAACTTATATTTACCTCTGACTCGAAAATATCACTTTCTCAAGAACACCTCGACCAGGATATTGTAGTATCATTTTAGTCACGTGGCCCCATTTCAACCAATCACAAACAGGAATCTCATACAGTTAATAATAAAAATAAACAATACCCATCCTCCGAGGTTCATGTGGAAGTCTATTGCGTTCCCGATGGTCATAAAGGCCGCGTGGTCCCTCGTCCCCCGCCATTAGAAGTCCAGATGCAGCTTGACGCCGCAAAAGTGGCTCATTATGGATGGTCTCGTCATGGCCTGGTGGCGGGGGTGAACCCACAGGAAGGCACAGCCACGCGGTATGAATAGCCATTTGTGGATGTTGATTGCAATTTGTAAGAAAAGTGAAAAAAATCATAAAATCATCTGGGCTCGTCCATATAAGATCATCATTGAGTAGAGGACCTGCTCATGTCATCCTTCAATATCCTTGTCCTGGTCCTTTAGGACCTTACGTAAAGGGTATTAATAACAGCGTGTTTTCTCAACGGTGCAATCATACAACATATTTCTAGACAAATCACTTGTATTTATATTTATATCGATATTTAAAATGAACGCATGGAGTTCTGATCACAAACTGAACCCTAAATTTGATAATGGATAATGGAGGCAGCAGTGGTCGCATTATCGGTTGTTGTATGAAAAATGAAATTTATATCCGGAAAATAATTGAAGCCCAACAAGCATTAATATATTAAATATATTAGAAAATTATATACATACCGCTGTCTCTCTGTGTGTGTTCGATTTGGAACAGTACCGAAAGAACCATGGTTAGGACAGACCGCCCCAAGTCTTAACATGAACTTCTGCTCTTCTAGCGTGGCTCTCAATTCCATCGTTGTACTTGTATGTCAAAGGTATCCTTTAGCTAAATGGATATTGGGAGTATGCGTTGACGATGCCTCGGCAAAGCACGTTTTTCTGTTGTTTATATAGTGGAGGTTGTTTACCATGTATCACACAGCTGGCGATATAATGGGGGTCGGAATTTGAATATATCTAGGACTAACAACCGAATACAAAGACCACCCAGAGTAATTTAAAATGATCACTTGAAATAATCCACAGTGAGTGCTTATCATATATGTTCAAACAAAATTATGCCAAACCAATGTCTGTTTTTTTTCTCTCAAATTTTATTGTACACCATTAATAGACATGTACCCTATCTTTGCCAGAGTGTGTACAAGCAAATATAACACCGAGTGTGTATTGTTTATGCAAAGCCTTATCACCCCATCGGATTAGTGCACTGTCAGCATACTAGTCCATATGTTTTCGTGTCAGTCTGTCACTAGTACTATGCTATCGTAAAACTGCACTGTCACCGACCGATACAACAATAACCAGGATAGCTTTGGATATTTCAAACATTATGACAGGATTGGTCCGAACTTTGTGGTATTCGTCTTCTATAATTATAGGATATGTGTAAATGGTTAATTGCTTTTGCAATAATTCGTGCTAATAGTTCGTTGAATACCATAAAAATATTCTAGAACTTTAGTTATGACCAAGGTGATGAATTCAAATTCGAAAAAACGGCATAATTATGGGGGGACTACGAGCAGCTCCCGCCCATTTTTTTTTGGGCCAACATGTTTGCTCTAGAAACATTGTTTAAACGAGAGTACTGAAGAGCAATTCCTGGAAAGAACACTACAAATGTTCACAATTTATTCATGTCTTCGAAAGCTTAAACCAATGAAAACTCGGAAATCCACGTTCAGACGATAGCTGTGATGAACGTATGATTTTCGTGCAATTATTCTATGATATGCAATTGTTCTATCTGAGTGGAATAGACGAACTGAGAGAAACTCTTCATAACAGTATAAAGATCACCTTCAAAAAGAGCGTTGACCATATCTTCGCAGTAGATCATGACTTCAAACCCTTTCACATTTCCCGGTTCCCCACACTCATGCCAGGCTATGCTCTGCTATTAGGCGACACATATCATTTAGGCCACGCCAAATTACAGAGTAGGTCTATGGAATTTTTGGGGTAATTGTGTATGAGCGGGTGAGCTGTTTTCCCTTAACAACCACATTCTCTTCTTTGGAATATTACAGCCCAAAAATCATACGAGCACTATTTTTTCCCCCAAAAAAATAGTTTCCCCTTGAAACTCATACGAGCGATGTTTTTAAAAAATATATTTCCATCGAAACTGATCGAAACTACAGGAATATTACTGTTTTGATGGATTTTTTTGCTGTGAAAAGGGTGTGGCGATATTTTTTTCTCAACTGGAATATTTAGGTGTGGTGCTTCTATTGAATAATTTTGTTATTTGGCATGGCTTTAAAACATTTGCCACGGTTGCTAGTAAGATATCTAAGTCTAGAATCAGTGGAGACTTTGCCAAACATTTGCTCACGAACGCACTAATAGTGTCTTGAATGTTAGGGAAGGGTCATTTGTCAAACGGGTGTATCTGAATGCAAGGGGAAGGACGTGGGATGCGAGATTTGTTCATGTTCCAGATAGAAAAAAACTAATTATCCCATTGGGGAATTTTGTTATGAAAAGCTCCATACTCTCAACTTTCGAGGCACTGACACAAAATGTTCGACTTCAGAGCAGGCTCCACTTCGAATTAACCTCAACTTTTCCAAGCATTGAATGCCAGGCATACTTCAACATGGATTCGTCAGACAGAACATGCCATTATTGTCATGAAGCTAATACAAAGTAGACTACTTTATCAAAACTAGTAAAGTGAGTTCGATGGTTGTTAGGTTATTCGGTATTATTCTGAGGCTAAATTTCGACCAATTTTCAAATGTTAAGGGATTTAATTGTAACTAAATATTGTAATCAGTTTCATGTCCTTGGCCGATCAACTTTCGCCATGATAAATTGATTCTTCAATGAAACATTTGAGCCATTTGTAACATTAGCCCATCATGCCAATTGTCTTCAAGTAATAACCAATGTGGAAAGTAATCCTGTGAGAAGTTCTCATATGACACAGGCTTCTTATTTAATCATAAAAATAACATCCAGTCAATGCCGACCTTGTGGAAAACATGCATTAGTCACTGTGCATCAACAATATTTGTTCATCTCAATACATTCTCTGTAAACATACATTGCATCTGAGATTCGATTGTTTTTAAATATTTGATTTTACATCAAGTATGATATATACACACAAAGTGATTCTGTTTGTGATTCTGTGCCAATGTATAGACTGTCAGAACACAGAAGGTGAGTGAAACTCATAAACACAGTTCATTGATAAGGCTTCCGAAGATTGCTAAAATATCTATTCGGAGAGAGAAATTTGGTTGATGTGTCACATAGTTAGTTGATTCATGGATGGTTGATTCTAACATCACCTGCGTTCATGATATGACCAGTACCCGGCGATAAATGCCAATAGTCAACAACGCTTGTTTTGCGTATCTATTTCTGTTACAGCATCACTCTTTTGGTTTATTATGTTATTTCAAGTTCGAATTACTGATTTGATTTTATTTACCCGTAACGCCTCATATTAGTGATAACACAGATTTTATGTCAAATTTTACACTCTGACACAGAGACGACAGTGCTCTTATCCGTGGATGTGTCATTCGCGAATATGAGCAAGTTGTATTCGATACACGCCATGCTAGATGACTGGCCGAATAACGGGAGCCTTGCTGACGTCTCTCACCTTCGCTGGCCCTGGGCGGAGTCTGATATGCGCCCAGGAGCAGTACTAGCTGACTGTCACCTTATAGACAGAATCTTCCTCCACAAGAAATCAGACGGACAGCTGGTTCAAGTGAGCACATTGACAGGCGAGCTCATCGAGGATGGTTTCCTTTACAGGGGTACCACCATTAAGGTGTGTGTGTATTTTTCAGGACTAGACCAATAATGTGATAACCTACTTTTAAGTACATATTTCCGGTAACCTTTCCAAGCCCTTGGGCTAATTTTGTTTTAAACCGGAGTCTGTCAGTGGCTAGCTTGTCTCGTAGTTGCAATCAGTCCAGGCAATCACTGCACATCACAGGATGAAGTAGTACCACTATATCTGAATACAACACTGACATAATGACACAAATATTTGCATGTATTCTATGTTTAGACACGCGACATGGCACTGGACTGGCTTGGGCAGAATATCTATTATACTGACGGTGAGATAATCGGACTTGTGTCATACAAAACAGGACACTACCTCATCCTACACGACCGTCTCAGGCATCCATATGGCATAGATACAGATCCTATAAATAGGTAATGGATAAAATATAAGGATACTGCCATCAACCAATTTGTGAAATGAAAAATCAGCCAAGCTTATCTGAGAGCTAAAACCAGATAGGGGAGAGACGGGCAAAGCGGACCAGCGGGCAAAGCGGACCATGAGCTTAATTTGTTAAAATATTGAATAATGTATGTCTGATAGCTATTAAGTATTGCCGAAACAATGTATCATATCTTTTAAGAACAGTATTCAGTTTGTCAAGATCAAGATATAGAAACAAGAGTGGAGAGTTAAAAATAGGCCAAAAATTTTCTAATTTTGCTATTTTTCCAATCAACAATACAACCATCTGACCAATAATATTCATTTTATTCCGACGCCATCAAATTCAATACAAATCAATAAAACATTGCTTTGCTGGTGTATTTTATGTGTATTCAGGGGAAAATATATATCCTACTTAAATTAAAGTATCTAATGAATTACAAAGCGGACCAGGGCAAAGTGGACATGGCCACTTTGCCCGTCAGAGCATGTCCGCTTTGCCCGTCTAGACTTCTATATTAGCTGCCTGTGGTTCGAACCAACATGATAAATACCATAGTAAGCAAGATTTGTGTTTCCCTTAATGACAATTAACCTCATTTGAAATATTAATAGTGTTACAAAATAATCATGAGATGTATTGTGATGTAAACGAAAACCTTGGATAGAGCAGATAACACCATTAATTACATTTTTTAAAATGTGTGCTAAAGCCAGTAAATAAAACTGCTAATACTTAATATGCCTAAACTAACAATTAATATAATGTACATTTACATGTCAAAACTATACATACAATTTCATTTCAGGGTACGTACATTTTTGTTCATTAACTAGGTGGTAAATGATATCACATATTTTTGGCAAAAATGGATGCCCAAACGTGATGTTAAGTTTAGGTTAGTACTTCACTGGAGTCTTTGTTTTTAATGTTAATTATAAAAAAATGTTGTTTTTTTGTAAAGCAGAATTCAAATTTGACAATTTACTTCTGGAAGAAAACAGTCAAAACACTCGACACTGTGTAGAAGAGCTAGTCTTCGTATACATAATGATGCCTTCAACGAACGATAAACACATTTTCGGCTCAAAATGAGGTGCTATTTGTGCATATGGTCTGCACGCCCTCATTGCAGTGGTACTAAACATCCAACGAGCTATTTAATTGTTTAGCAATGCACAGTGAATGTATGTATGTATTACACGCAAAAATTATGACACAACGTGAAGCCAATTTTCAGAAAACATATGTGCCGGGCAAAGTAGACTGGGCGGTCCGCTTTGCCCTCACCGCGAACACACTAATGAATTAGTGAAACTTAGAAATTTCTCAATATTTAAACAATTTTATATGAATTCGATGTTAAAATCGGTGAAACGTATAACGTCATAGGCAATAATCAATTTTACAACAAAGAAGTCCAGAAGATATTATTTGATAGATAACAACGAGCTTTTTAATTAAGGGGGTCCGATTTGCCCGTCTCTCCCCTACACATTCTTTCAGTGATTGTCATGGTTCCTGTCATATTCTCTAGTTTGTGAGACAGCCAGATAAAAAAAAATTAAAGCGTATAATGCAACACAACGAAAAAACCAAAAGCAAATGCATAAGAGATTGAAATGCATGTAAAATAGCATACATCGAAAATATAGTGAATTACTCGAACAAATCGAGTTCAAGGCCGGCCTTAATGATCCAAACCCACCCTGAATGTTCTACCACTCTTCATGTCTTCCTTCCACAGCCTACTGTTCTGGGCAGATCCGGTGGCGGGTCTCCTCCAGACCTCGCCTTTGTTGGGTGGATCGCCCACCACCCTGGTGGACAGGATCATAGGGGTGATGGATGTAGCCGTGGACCCCCGGGACCGAGTTGTGTACTGGCTGCGTAGAACGAGTTCTTTGAACCGGGTGAACTATGACGGGACAGGGAGAACAGAACTCTCTGGTCCCCCTCATGCTCGCTACAGCTATATCGGGGTCTTTCAGGTGTTCATATCAAACCTATTGTGGTGATACGGGTGTATGGAAATCAATTGGTTTAATTCATGATATTGGCTGATATTAAATGGATTCTGAATCCAGAAAAAAATGAATTAAGTCAGCATAATCATTAGCTGCCACCATTGTGAACCATTCATTTACATCGTGCACGTTGACGGTGTGCTCGAACTCTACTGCAGTGACTTTGAATGTCACTTTCGTTCTATATCTTCAAATGTATTCAAGTTATCGACATATAACAAATCCTACCAGCAAATCATAGTATGTGCACTCTGGAATGTGTTGGTCAATAGTTCTTGTTAATCAAGGGAGTTACAATTCGGAATGTTCTTATTATATCTTTGTAAATATATGTTTTGGTATTGTAGGAAAACACATTGTTGATGCATATAGGATATATTCGAATTATGCTTATCATTCATACAGTTAAAGTATCCTATATTTTGGGTTCACCTCTACCAGCACGGTTTGATAGCAGCCGCCTGGCGAACTCAAGAAATGGATATATTCCTCAGGAATGGCACCAAAATCAATAGATCCTATGGCAATGTTAACATCATACCACAGGGTTTCACAGTCAGCTCTTCAGAAAGCCAGCCATATATAGAACGTAAGCACGCATATATAGGCCTACCTGATTCGTCCGTCCAATCAAAGAACTAAACGTATGACTATTTTTGTGAATATAGCCACAATTATATAATGTAGAAAAAAATTTTTTTCTCCCATCTTGATGATGTATCGCCATTAATAACGACACATATACAAGTTCGCATTCCAGAACTGAATCAAAGAACGCCCGCTGTTAGAATCAACCTACTACCACCAACCCAAACAAATTTTGATGATGATAATAACTAATTAAAATATCGGCTGGAACAAAAACAAAGCTCGACCAAACAGCCAAAGCCACACTGGCGTCATCAGGGAAAGCCACAGCCAAAGCCACACTGGCGTCAATATTCTGAGAATATGGACTTGCCATGAAAGGGTATTCACATAAAAACTAACAGATCTCACTGAATGCACTTGTCCTCTCTACAGATGGGTGTCAGGAGGATGGCTGCCAGCACGTCTGTGTCCCTAACGGTGCTCAAAGGTCGTGTCTCTGTGAGATTGGGTATTTCCTGAATCCAGATGGGAACAGCTGCCAGACAGGTCTGTATACCCAAGAAATAACACCAGTAGAGGTAGTGGACGTGCAATGTATAGGTGAAATAAATTTTACAATACTACTGACACTACAGTACTGACAACAATACATCTGACATGCCTTCACTCACCTTGTCATATTAAACACTGGAATTCGAAGTCACATTGATCGAGAACACTACTTTCACACCATCACAGTGACAAACTCTTCAGGTAAGGTGCTCATAGCTGCAGACTTCCTCGCCAAAAAGTTGTACCAGATTGACTTGGCGGCAGGTTCCCTTCACACTGTGCCAATTGAGAAGAGCAAAGATTCGCCACAGCTGGTCAGTTTCCACCCTGGTGAAAGGGCAGTGTACTGGACCAGAAGAGCCGACAACCACAACCTCAGCATCCACAGGACGGATCTACTCACATCAGAGGAGACAGAAGTTCGCGACCTTGGCAGTGAGTTCAAGGAAATCTCAACACTATCCATATATTTATACTCAGTGTCGACCTACTAAAATCTGAATAATTATATTCATTTTTTAAAAATTGAAAACAAACAAACAATAGAGCTGTACAGTTCTATGCATTGCCATAAGTCACTTTGTAGCAGTAGTTCTAATATGCTGTTCATGAATACTATGCAGTTACAGATATCGGTAGCCTGGTCATACACCCTAACGAAAATATTCTATACTACGGCGACAGTGTTCAGCATACAATTTCTTCAATAACTCTGTCCAACAACACGTTGAGGGTTTTGTTCGATTTCCAAGTGGGAAATATTGCCTTGGGAATCGAGATAGACGCACAGAATGGGTAAGCCACACCTCGTGTCTATTGTAGTGCACTAAAATTGCTTCCAATAAAAACCTGTACAATTCATTGATGTATCTCTATGTAGGCATATGTACTGGGGCGATTACATGTACCCTAGTCGCCTGACCGCCATCAGGCGAGCAGACCTGGATGGCAGAAACCCAGTATTTCTGGTGATATCGGACCTGGAGGAACCGAATAGTCTAGCATTGGATCTGCCGGGTAATATTCTAAAATAAAGTATAATACCAATTATACACAGTGTAGATCTTTATCGTCATATTCATATTTTTCTGCACAGATACCTATCTATCTTTCCTGTACATCCAGTAACTATTTTTAACCCTTGTCTATAACGTGAGCACCCAGATATATTCTTCAGTCAAATTTACTATACATTAAATAAACTTCCCTACATTTGAAGCCATAGTGATATGAATATGAGGTATCAAAATTGTATCATGACAACCTGAATATTCACGATTTAGAGTAGAATAAATATTTCTCATTAACGGAGAAAAAATGTTTTAATTATTACGAGGGATATCCACAGATTTAGGATTGTTCAAACACACTTTCAGTCAGCCTGATGATATTTATGGGAATTAATGTCAGTACTTGGACTTCTACTTTTGATAACTTTGGTTATTTGCTTCCATTATATTTCCCAAACTCCACGGTGGAAATACTGTCTCTTCCAACGGAACCCCTTTGAGTCTTCAATCCGAATATAATTATCCACCCACAACCCCCAACACCACACAATTTTGATGACGACAATTAAAATCCTTATACCAGAAACCCATAAGATCTCTCTTATGCGTTTCTGCTTATAGGAAATCTTATTTGAAATAGAGGCGACGTCCAACCAAATATTGTTATCAGAACACACACTGGTGTTCTCTGGGGGATAAGGAGCCCCTAAGGGGACACAACCAAGAGTTAAGAAAAAAAATTGCGTTCCCTCGCGATCTTTTCAGGTTCAAATGCTAACTTTCTGCATTCCCTCGCTATCTTTTCGCGTCCAAACGCGAACTTTTCACGTTGCACGTTCCCTCATGATGTTTTCGCGTTCGAACACGACCTTCTTGCGTTCACTCACGACATTTTCACATGAGGAATGCGATCTTTTCATGAGGGAACGCGAAAAAATCGCACTCGAATGCAAAACCTTCGCAAGGGAAAGCACTTTTTTACCTTCATTCATAGATGTTCCTCTTAGGGGCTCAGTAGGGGGAAGACATTGCGTAAGAATCAGTAAGTAAGTACATAAGTACCTATCACAAACTAGGAGTGGCACAGGCTAAGTGAAGAAATGCATTTATCAACCTATTGCCACCACAAGATATCGATGTCGGAATAGAAACGAAGGTCAACCAAGAGACAGACAATGTATACTATATAATTGTTTCACCAAATGTACACTAGATGATATACAACTCCCCAACAACCATTCAATATGAGACGCCATAGGCGACGCACTTGCAACTTAGTTCCGAAGTTATGATCATTTATGTTATTTTGATTTTGTTCTTGCCTTTGACTTTGACCTTTGACCTTGGGTCACGAAAATTGCATTGCCTGTGCATTGAGCTATATATTATACTTGAATAATTTCATCAGAATCGAACAAGAATTGTGGACACAATCGTGGACTCAATAAACGTCACATCTGAAAACTAATGGAACCGTATGTATCAGGGGGATCATGACCTTCCATTTGATATACTACATGATAGGCTTTAGTCAGTCTGAAAATTTGACCTTGGAAGTTTTGCTCATGTGACCTCATTTTCCCGACCAAGTTCAAGGTCAATCATGGAATTGACATATATGTCTGATTTCCATACCTCTTCTGAAAGATATGGTTCAAATTTCATGAGCCGATGGCGATTCAAGAAGATAATTATTATTATCGAAAAAGTGTTTTTCCGGGATTTTGATGACCTTGACCTTGAACGCCAATGCTGGTGATATGCATATCAAGTATTAAGTGATTTTGATACTTACATCTATACAGTAGTTATGTTCTTATACCATGGAGACGGTTTCCCTGATCATTTTTATTTTTACAGAACTTGGAAATCTCAATCGCTACCTGAGATATTTCAATTTTCGTGAATTACTTTTTTCCAATCTATCAGCGTTTAATTAGATATTCATGACGTCATATGAGTCAAGTAGTAAAATTAGCTATCTAAATCTCATTTATGCAAGGGTTATAATGTACATAAATGTTCCTATAGAAACTGATATGTTTTGTGGTAATGCATAGTCAGTCTTATTGTAGAATATTTATGACTGTTATGGCCCGAAACCCGTCCCTGACACATTCTCCCCACTCGACATACACGGCACAGATTCATCACATGACTTCATACTTACTTACCTTACGTCACCGGGCACGCACCGTCCTCGCACCACATCTACATGTAAACAACACTGCTCACGTTATCACTTCCTACAATCCCACCAATCACCACATTCCCAGACACATGACTCCGCCCACACAGACATGACATCACTTTCCCGCCATTTCACATGAACACCTGCCACATTACGCGGGAAAACCCACACACATCATAGACTTAGCCCCGCGCTTTCCCACGGACAATGTAGTTGGGTAGGATCTCTTGAAGAGAAAGGTTGTATTGAGAGGTACTACGCCAAATATTGTGATTAGAGGATATCAAATTTATACTGGACTAATAATACTTCGGACTATTGTGGGGATTACGATTGTGTGAGTGACCGTGATCGTACATCGGACTAAATCATCCAAATAAACATCGGATATTGTTGAAACTGACGTCGGACTTCCTGTTGGTGTGTTCACGCACAACATACATCGTACTATCCGATCAGTGGGCGTAATAGACTATCGAATTGCTCTAGTCTCCAATCCACGAAATACTAGAGTCGTCCATCTGGACGTCATTAAACCATACGAAGGCGACGCACAGTTGCTGAACCTTCAACCTCAAGTCGGATCGCCACCTGAGTCGTCAAGCAGTACAGACTCCAAGACCGAACCATCGAACGATCCCCTGGAGCTCCTCAAGGAATTCCTCTATCCTTGGGATGTCACAGTACACGACAAGTTGTCAGATACAGATCGGACTACCGAGACTGATACTTCATCATCACCCGCTAGTCGGAGAAGCCATACATCCGGACCGCGACGCCGTCGCCAGAAGCGAAAATCGCGCAAGTCGAACTTTAGCGCTTCACAGCGAGCGCCAAAACCCCGCGGACCCAAACCCGCGATTGCTACGGACTCATCAACAAGCGAGGCTACGCCCCAGCCTGCTCCGTACAATCGACCCAGACGCACGATTCGCCGCCCAGCCCGGTTTAGATAACCACGGCTGTGCCAAGGGACTGATCTCTATGATGATGAATAAATGCCTGTCTATTGGACTATAATGTCATATCACCCCAAAATATATTTATAATATAATAATATCATGTACATATTCATTTCAATAACCATTTTTATGTACTGATGTCAGTGAGGCAATTTTCATATATAATATTGATATGACGTTATAATATTGATGCTGGTTACGATACTATAATGTGGTATATGTGTGTTGTGCATTGCATATAACTTCGTACTTCTCCATACCATCTCGCGCCTGTTGCGCACTACCTAAATATTGCATGACTAACAATTCCACCCATGTGTCAGCCGTCAGTCATGTCCTGCCGTGAGTAAGATCACTTTGTCGCGGACGAGGTGAGAGGATAGCCGTCTTCCGAGCAAGCGTCTGATAAGAGCCTCTGCTCCCCCTATGCACAATTCAGGGGAACGCCCTCAGGAGCAGAATTCAGCTATGAACAAACCTCTGCATTCCAACGCGCGATCTGTCATCACATTCATTAAAAATTATGCAACGCGCCACGACAGGGCCGCCCAGATCACCCCATCACCCCTCATGATAATATCAGCGGTTCCATTATCTACGGCACTAGATGAAAATGAACGGACTGAGCAAACTTCTGTGAGCTTGGTATTTATACCTCAGCATACGTACGGACAGTGATCATCTGTTTAAACAAGTTGGTCAAAAGTTTATTGTGTGCTAACTGTGCAGATAAGGAACGGACTAATTGTAAGAGTTCACACGGAAAAGCATGAAGCGCAAATAAACACTGAAGCCGCCTGCGGCACCCCCATAAACATTCCCAGTTAACTTCAATAGAGAGTGGAAGCACGTAAAAGGTGCAGTAATTTTGACTGTATGCTAGACGGACAGTGAAATGATTGGATTGCGTTATCCAGAAGTTTGTGTCGGACTATGGGAAAATAGAGCAGCTGTGTGCTAACCTACTGCCCCGCTTGACTGGTGTGATGAACCAGAGCTTTGATGTACACACGTTGCCTAGGTGATGGACCGCCCCCTCTTCGCACGACTGAGAGCCGAGATGGATCAAGCGAACGTAAAAAGACGTATAAGACAATAAGACAGAGCGCACCCCCCGATTGTGGAAAACCGCAAAAGACACTGTCAGCACTTTGTGTGTGTACGGATGCCAGATAAGCAGGAAAGTTTTAGAAGTGGGTCATTCTGGCTGCGGACACTGGAGAGTTAACATCTACTAAAAAGTGTTGAATATCAACAGTGTTCTTGTAAGACAATTGACTATATCTTGTGGATATTTCGTACGGCAATTGCACGGACTTTTGCCTAGTATTTCACGGACTGTGTGAATAATCCTGGTACGCACCTTGTATTAGGATAAAAGTCGGACTAGTGAGTGTGGGCTCATGCCAGTGAGCGAAGTCGAACCATGTCGTCTTCCGACAAGGAGAGAGACAAGCCACCGGACAAGAAGACGGCATCTGATGCCGATAATAACGAACTGCCACTTGCCGTGAGGATAGTGGAGGCTGGGGATGAGCCGGAACATCCCATCGTACTTGGAGAATCGGCGACAGCCGACAGCGCACCGGGAACAGTTTCCCCTACCTCGGACCCGATCACGATATCGGATACAGAAACGGCCTCTGGGGCCGAAACGGACATTCGGAAGAAAGTGATAGCGAAACTCGCTCAACGTGGAGAGCGTCATACGCCGAGTCCATCATCGGACTCTATGTCGGACTTGAGTGCGCCTCACTTCCAGCGCCTGGAAGAAGGCGGGAAAATTGTCGAACAAGCCATGGCTGCTAGAGACGCAGCTAAAGCCACGGCTAGTGTTACTTCGGACTCCGGACCAAAACAAATGATGGCTACTCCGCCAGTGACAGCCACACGACCGACCGCCGTGTCGGCTACTTCGCCTGTTTCAGCCAAACCGGCCAAACCCGTACGACCTCTCGCGTTGCTCCCGCACGCGACGACATCGCGAGGATATTCCTCGGCATATACGGACTTATTCCGGACTCAGGGAAATCATGAGTCGCGGGATCTACGACAACGGACTTATCGCCGTCAAGTTGACGAGTTGATGGAGCTCGTACCTCGTCCTCCCACACCCCACGGGACGAGTCCAATCGACTGGAGCACGGTTCCACTCTATGACCGGAACCGGCACGCAGGATATGACCGGAACCGGCACGCAGGATTTTTCCGTACCGTCGACACTGACAGAGAGTCAGTACTTGACTCTGATGCCGCTACGCCTCGGAACAGGAGGATTCGACTGCCCCTTCTGTACCAGTGAGGAGGAGTCAGAACACGAACGGACCTGGCCCACGGTGCCTCGCCGGGCCCCACTTCGGACCCCACAGGAGCTGGATGCTCATGTTCTGGCGTATCTTATGCCATTCGTACGCTTCTTTGTGTGCCCCGCACGGGACGGGTACATGACCCTAACACTTTCGGACATGATACAGCATATCTCGACGCCCACGGCGAGTCACACGGACCGGTTCCCCATCTTCCAACGGGGATCACTAATGGCCACCGAGAACATGGTAACTCGTTTCGCCAAGCGATGTGGGGTTGACATGCAACCCAACCCGAACTATCGGCCACCACGCGTACCATCGCACGTACCCATCTTCCGACGGACGCCGGAATCAGTACTTACTTTCGGCATCTGGGCGATGGCGCCCGCGGTGATGTCACAGTACCCGCCGAATACCGCACCGGAGGTCCAACTGGTACTGGATCGTATCGAGTTTGCCCAACTGAAAACGAGGGCCGACGAAGCCAAAGTCGAACGGATGGTACGCGACATCCAACTGATTAACCGTCACGTCCGCTACCGAAAACCTGGGGCTTTCTATTTCGACCGGCCGTTGTATATCGGACCTCGGCCATGAAGGCCGCTGAATCTCGGACCTCGGCCATGAAGGCCGCTGAATCGCGGACCTCGGCTTCACCAGCCACAGGAGTTTCAACTCTTGTGTTCGCCCTCGGGGGCGATACCCAAGAGTCGGACTGTTGAGAGGCCTACAGCGCCTAACGTTACGGACTGTAGAGTTCGGGAGGGACTTGTGCCACCCCCGGACGAATATCCGCCCCTGCCAAGCCGACCTACGATCGAAGCAGACGCGGCTGAATCCTCGGACTCAGTTAGAACTTCGGACCCAGCCGAACCCATGGAAACGGCTAAAATTACGGACTCTGTGGATAGGGAGCCTTCCCCAAGAACGGTTTCTCGAACCCCAGTTACGGACACTGAGTCGCCAATGGAGTGTGACCAGCCGCCACCACTTCGGACTATCGAGGATGAGCCGGAACCTCGACAACGTCGAACACCCGACAGCAGGCCGGATTCTCCCATGGAGCCGTCTCGCGGCCAAATCGCTTTCGGACCACCTCCTCCGTATTTGGATTACGAGGAGGAGTTGTTGCCCCCAACGACCACCTTGGTCACCCGAGCCAACGACCCGGACAGGCCTCGGCTAAGGATGGAAGTCCTGGAGGACCAGGATCCATTACCTCGCGACTTGGAGGTCAATTTCGGACTTCACGGATCTGGTGAGTTCGGTGCGGACTACCAGCTACTTCGCCAGCATGGGCAAAGGTTGCTCGAACGGACTTTACCCGGACTACAAGTCCTCCCCGGAATTAACCCGGATTTCGCCGAACTCTACCAGGACGACAACACACGTCGTCTTCCTGCCGGACTCGGACCGCATCAGTCATACTGGATGGAGCAAATCACCCAGGCTGCAACGGATGCGGACCCTCTACTGCTTGCGGAAGATGCTGAGCATCACCTCCCGTCGTTGGCACTGGCCAGCGCGGACGACCTGGCGCTTCAACATCTGCGAGCTATCCGCCGCGGATACGTACTTGCCATGGACGCACACATCCGCCAGGCGGAGTATAACGCCATGTCCCTGGGATTCGGGATGGGGTCGCTACACGAGCGACAAACCCCGACAGCCCCGCACCCTCTCCTGGAGGAGAATCGACGACTCCGGGAGGAACTCCGTACTGCGGAGCGAAATAATTCGGACCTACGAGAAGAGGTACAGGAGCTTAGAGCCCGCCTCTCTACTACTTCGTCTTCGTCTTCGTCGCCGGAACCTCAGGTAATCCCTGACGAACTTTGGACGACGATTGTGGCGGTTCTACCGCACTTGCCGGCCGACGACCAAAGGCGGCTGATGCAACAGGCATCGCCAGCCGCCCGGCCTCCCGCGTCACGGAGACGCGACCGTCAGTCGGACTAAAATTCGTACCTCAGGGCACAGCACCAGGATAGCTGTGTCCTGTATATATCGTACTAATCATACCATATGATATATATGTGTGTAATTCGAACCAATTAATCCTGGTCATTTTCAGGTATTTCGGACTTTAAAATGTTTCCGTTCCGCTAGGGAGCGTCGAGGAGTATTTTTATCATTCCAATAATATAATATGTATATACATTTGTGATTCTTTTAACTGTGATTTATGTCTTGATTTATGTGTTTCATCGTCACCTGTCGTTGTTTTAAATGTATTTGTCAAATGTGTTCATATCATCTTAGTGACTGTTGACTGACCGACTAATGACTTTATTTTGACAGTTAGAACTTTTATTGTATCCATTGCTTTATCATTGTCTCGCGCGGTGAATGTGTTTCCCTTTAGGACTTTTAGCTTATCATGTTTAGATTTTTGGACAGTTAGGTTTCGGGGAGGGTAAATTCCCAGGGGGTAATTTGACGAAGGGGTGTTTTGTAGAATATTTATGACTGTTATGGCCCGAAACCCGTCCCTGACACATTCTCCCCACTCGACATACACGGCACAGATTCATCACATGACTTCATACTTACTTACCTTACGTCACCGGGCATGCACCGTCCTCGCACCACATCTACATGTAAACAACACTGCTCACGTTATCACTTCCTACAATCCCACCAATCACCACATTCCCAGACACATGACTCCGCCCACACAGACATGACATCACTTTCCCGCCATTTCACATGAACACCTGCCACATTACGCGGGAAAACCCACACACATCATAGACTTAGCCCCGCGCTTTCCCACGGACAATGTAGTTGGGTAGGATCTCTTGAAGAGAAAGGTTGTATTGAGAGGTACTACGCCAAATATTGTGATTAGAGGATATCAAATTTATACTGGACTAATAATACTTCGGACTATTGTGGGGATTACGATTGTGTGAGTGACCGTGATCGTACATCGGACTAAATCATCCAAATAAACATCGGATATTGTTGAAACTGACGTCGGACTTCCTGTTGGTGTGTTCACGCACAACATACATCGTACTATCCGATCAGTGGGCGTAATAGCCGCCCGAAGAACTCCGCTATTCCGTCACATTATGTTATGCCAGCATGTTGTTAAGGCTACACAATCAGAGCTAGCGCCCCTTAGCAACCACTTGTTGGGTGGGTTGCTATGGACAATTGAACTGTTAGGACATGTGAAGGTGCTACTTTATTTTAACATTTTTTCAAAGGATCATAAAATAACAAAAGTTGAGGCCCTAAAAATATGGAATCATCAGTGGTTAGCAACAAAATCCCCATAGCAACCGGGCCATATTCCGGCTCTAGTTGCCATGACACCGATAAAATTTATTTAAAATTTGAATATTTTCTGTATGGAGTCATCATGTGGAACAAGCATTATTTTCATGTTTTCATGTAATTTTATGCAGTACTGGTTTCAATTAGCTCATCATCTTTCAGTGACTTATATGACGTCATCATTGCTCATTTGCATATTTCCATATGACCTCAAAAGGTCAATAGGACATGTCATAAACAAACCTCCGTAAAATAGTGACGATTCAAGATATTTCATTTTTGTAAAAACAGAAATGATCCCCAGACTTCCGTCTTTGATATTGACGCTAAATTAAAAAAAAATTTCACGCTAGTTAGGCTTTAAACCCAATGGCCTTTTGGCTTGTGATTAGGTACTTATCACACATCTATTCCATGGGGCTTGTTTCGGATTTCTAAATTAGTATCATAGGTTGTTGGGCAGTTGTTTACCAATTCCATCAGATTTACATTAGGAACAACTAAATTTCACACACTGTCTGTCCCTAATGATATCGGTGTGTCTTTGGATAAACTATTTGATCAGGCTTTGATTTATTGCAAATGTTATGTTGCACGTTTGCTATTGGCATTATCGAAATCTAACTGTTTGAGTGGCACTAGAAGGTAGATACATGTATGAACTTCTTGCCACCATTGTGAACTTCTTGCTACAAAACCATTTGGATTATATCAATTGAGATCTGAAGGGTTCGATAGAAATGAAACTCAACTATGTGTTTATTCAAATACACACTGGCATCGAGAGGATTGAAAACAACAACCGAAAGCATATGTCGCATTTTAACAAATCATAATACCCTACATGAACTTACTTGTGATTAACTCGCACCGGTATTCATTCACAGAAGGTCACTTGTACTGGTGTGACAATGCACGCCGCCAGGTGGGACGAGTGTCGCTGTTGGGGAAGGGACGCAGAGACTATGACCACGTAATCAAACTGCCCTGTACTGATGTCGAGGTGGATCACGATATCATCTATGTGTCCTCACTTGAGTGCGTAGTGAAATATTCTTCTTCAACCTCTAACACCATCAAGATTTTCAATTCTACTGGACGAACAATGTGTGTGCAATACATGCCTTTCAGAAATATCCACAGGATAGACAAGTACAATGAGGGAAAATCTCTTCTACCGAGTACGATATTCTGGGGACTGTCGAGCATGGACCGTGAGTTCCCTAATTATCCAGTGTATTATTTTTTTATTGTAACCAGAGTTGAGCAGAGACGGATGTGTGATTTTGTGATGGCAGAACTGGAATATATATTGCTCTAATTTGTAGCTCATTTTGGTCAATATGTCTGCTGTTGTGTTCTGCCATCCACGAGTCATATATAGTGTATCTCCATGTTTTGTCCTGTTTTCACTCGTGTGTTTATAAACTCCTATATACTTCAACTACACATGTGTATGTATTTATTTATTCATCTCATCTAGTGAATTGCCTATCGTATGCCCTTGGAAGGGATTCACACTTGGAAGGGATAACATTAACAATTAGGACTAAATTTGACATATTTCTATCAATAGCTGCAATGAAAGAGCTTGACTCCACAACGTTACAACCTGTAGCTGATACCTCCATTGAGGTAACTACTGTAGACAACCTTACCACGACTGGGTACTACACAACTGGTAGAGCCACAGCACATTCGACTGGTACTGGAGTACAGGGTGTCAGGTCTGGTGTGACTACTACTGCTCTCTCAGTGTTTGATATCATCACTTCGGGTAAGGGTCTCACAGGAGCAACAACTCGAAGGCACTAGCTTCGCGGAATGCAAATATACATTCTCATGTATCACTTTGGTTTGCAAATCAAACAAAAATTGCTAACGTGGAGTCATAAATGTTTCGCACTATGTCTTATATATTTGCAGACAGCATGCCCAGTATGGGGGTGAAATTACTGGTTGAGACACAATCTGTTTTACTCATGTGCATCTGGATTTTGTGAATATGTTTTAAATACTCACTATATGGTGAGATAGATAGATGAATCACCTTGCATTATTGGAGGAAATTTAAAACAAAATTTGTATTATGTTTTTGCCTCAGTTTATTTGTCATTGCTGACATTTACCAGACTGTAACTGCACTGAAGACAATGACCATTTCTGTTGATGTATCACAAGAAAACATTATTCGTCCTATGATTGAAAATAAAAGCGGTCTTGATTGTTCACACTCCATGTTGTTGATCCTTTGGTGTATCATAATTTATCACACACTATAAACTACAATGCTACAGGACCCCAAAAGGTGTGATAACCTTTTCTATATCACCCTACTTCAAATTATTTTGTATCACTCGCTGAGCCACATCGGGCCAAAACTACTTTTTTACATGAAGATCGTTATTATGTAAAAGAACAATATGAAATCATATATATGCAAACGATCTTAGCAACCGAAAGTCACCAACCGACTTGAGATTTTTCGGACATCACAGCAGGCATATTCATGAAAATTATAAAATTAATATTATTATAATAATGATCATTCACAATTTTCGTATGATCTACGACAATATCTAGAATTATGTCTGAACAGTTGTGTGTGATAAAATAAAAACCACGCTAGTGTGTTTTCCGCAAAAAGATATCGGTCTCGTTTGGTTTGGCGGATGAACACAGAATACACTCGCATGGTTTTATATAATCTCCTTCAGTAGCAACATATGATATGAGAAATATATCGCGGAAACATCACAACATGCACGTAGACACGTGTATATATGAAATACAGGAAACTTGTGGGTATCACCTCGAAGGTAAATCAATGCATAGAAAAGTAACACTGACATAAATGACAAAATGTCAGTTCAAGGGCATACATTGTTCATTTCATCAACGCAATTGTCTCGGTACTGATCACTCAGTGTAATAAACGTGTGAACATGCCACCGAAAACAACGAGACATCGGATCCAAATATCCTCAAGCGTGGTGGCCCTGTTGGGTGGAGGTTTTGAAGGGTTGTCAGACTCTACAACCTGGCTTGGTACAGGGTCAGACACTGGTGTTGGTTCTGAGACTGAAAATAGAAAACCAACCAAAGCAATGATTTTTCTAGGTGATTCCATGGGAGTGGATTATTTCCTACATATTCTTATTGGACCTGAATACATAATTAGGGCATGCTAATCCTGTAGTTAATCACCGAAATTCACCTGTGTATGAGATCAGAAAGCCATCAAGTGGCCATGTTTGTTCATATACGATCCTAAATCCGAATGTGGAGTTCAAAGTGAATGCCTCTTCTTTGTACACATCACTTCCAGTCCAGCTATGAGCGTGTTCCAGAGAGCCTTCCTGTGAGAGGGCAGTTATGGTCACGTGATCCCCAACCTCGTCCTCCAATTGGACACGCTGGATCGAAAACACAACATTAGTGCGTTCAAGGGAGTACAGAGTGAGGCTGCAGTTTCGATCTTCCCGAACATCCGAAGGAAAGCCAGGGCTGTGCACATAACCTGTCTCTGGCAAAGTTTGGTTATCTGGAGTGCTACAAACATCGAAAACGACTTGCCCTACAATAGACGTATGGAAAGCGATAACACAATATTTGGGTTGGGTGGAATGTAATACTCTTAATGGTAGACAATTCGACATTGTACAACATTGTACAAGCGTTAGAACTTACTTGATAAACAGTGATGTCCAAACACTGCCATGTAATCGTATCTCTCTCCAGATAGAAAAAGACTCACACACTTGCCCATAGCTGCTGCTGAGAGTGTATCGTCATTTATGTCTATGCGACAAGTGGACTTAGTCCAGAGACATTGCTGGAGCTGGGGGCGAAATTGCGTGTCCCATGTCACCATATAATCATCCACACAGTCCTCAGACGTGTGGTTACACTCCATACTCCCAGATATATCGGCCCCTGAGCTGCCCAGACATACCGTACCAACCACCACCTCAGACTCGTCACAGCCTATCTGGAACTCGTCACCAGAACAGAATACGAGGTCTGGCTGTCCAAGAGCTGGGTCTGTAAGAGTGAGGTAGGTCATTTGAAACTGTCAAGAAGTACACATCTAATTGTCTATCATAATATAAATTGTACAACGCTATGTGATTATCATCAATATTTTATTGAATTATGGCTGGATCTAAAGCGATTTTCATTGTCCAAAATACCGATAACGGGGTACATATTTGTTTGATTGGATTGTACAATAGTTACTGGAGGAACTGATTTAGGTACTCTTTAAGAATAAAAGTTAAAATAGACAGAAATGAGAGAAAATGGTATTGATGTGTGGATGGTCACTATGAATATATTACATGTAAGTTTGGTTTCTGACGTTGGATATATATGACGTGGAGCAGACTGGAGACAAACTAACGTGGCATTTGAAAATCTCCGCATTTTGTTTTCAAAATCTCAATCACTAAAAATAAAATCTGAGTGACCAAACAAATCCGGAATTCAATTGCACCTTCTATCGCAACATCTTCGTTGGAATATCTACATGTGCTACATATGGTGTGTATGTCTTAATACCTATATGTTATTTCCTCCAGCTATTTGCAGATAGGAGGACTTTAAAGTGAAGTTTCAAAAGTTCCAGATAGTTACGAGTTTCCAAAGTTGCCAGGTAGTTGGTAAAATGCTGGGGCAAAGGTATGTTTTGCCAAGGCTGCATCTAAGAAATTATATGCACGTCATCGCGATCTGGTTGATAAGTACCCCAAAACTTTGACATGCAGCAGGACTACACACTTAGTTTCAACTCCTTATGGCACCTCGTATGGTGATTCATGAAGTTCATCCATGAAATGTGCTCGATTTGGCTTCTGGATTTGACCTTGAGTTTGAGATTGGATAACGGATTGGTGTTTTTCGCACAGAAAACTTCATACTTGGATTGTGGCTGCGTGTTTATTACATTGGATAAATCAACCACGTGATCCAGTGAGACAAGGTCGGGGCAGGTATGCAGATGAGTTGTTTCTAATCAGACACACGCTACATAACCTGCATGCTTCTGATGATGTCTGGAAACATCAAATTCCTTTATGGTATGGTATATATTTAAGTCAGTAATGTACTTTAGGTTACCGGTCCGATAACCTATTGGCATGGCGTTGCGTCCGTCATCCGTCGTCGTCGTCCATCTACATTTTTATCTTTAAAGTTTACAGACGAAAATTTCTGAAATTTTGCATAAAAATGCCTACAAATATTTCGAGAGGGAGGTCTTTTTTTAGAATTTTTGATTTTCGCATTTTTTTCAAAATGGCGGCCATTTTCGTCGATTTTCGTCGAACTTTTATGGATCTGTTCAGTAACTTTTTTTCTTATTGATGCATAACACTCCTCATATATACCCCCTGTGACATGTATAAGTTTCGTTGCCCTTGAATTGCTCGAAGTGGGCCATTTTGGGCCCAAATGGGACTCTCCCATGTTAAATTCTCCTATGCTTCATAACATGTATAATGGGGCACATTATTTTCAAATATCTCACTTAATATTGAGATTAGAGATTCGAAATCAATTGTGTACATATAGGAAATGATATATGCTGAATATTCTCATGACCTTGAATTTGACCTTTGACCTAATTTTCAAGGTCAGAGCACAAAATGGCTAATATATCGCTTATTATCGACTTTACAGCTTATGAGATGTAATGACAATGTTTGGTCTGTACTAAAAAATGTCAGTGCACACTAGTTGCAATGTTGATAATTCTATAACAGCTGTTCTGTGGAAAAACTATTTTTGTGATCTATTAAAGTCGGCGTCATTCAACTCTGACCCACTGTTTTTTCGCGATAATTTATTTAATTTTGAAGATAGCTGCATGAAATTTTCAAAGGTTTCATCATTCCAATCGGCCTAATTTGGTACAAAATTTCAGAAAGATTGGATAGTAATGAAAAAAGTTAGCCCATTTGGCCTATACATAACGTAAACAGAAAAGTCAAAACGTTATCCATATGTCTGCTACGTGGTTCGCAGCGGTCCAAGGCCAAATTTCACCATAAATTTACTATAGGCCAAATAGGCCAACTTTTTTGTTTACTGTCCAAACTCTTCCAAATTGTAAAACAAATCAAGCCGCTGAGCATGATGAACGCCGTTTCAGAAACATAACTTGAAAATTGAAGAAGTTATTGCGAAAAAACAGTGGGTCAGAGTTGAATGATACCGACTTTAAATGATGAACCGAAAATAGATGACAATTTCGCCCAAGTAGTAGCAAGTTTTCTTGCTGATCATGACTCTCAATGTGAAAGCTGTGCTAATGATGAACCTTATATCCTAAATCACAAAATTGAATCACATGAAGTAATATCGGTGATTAAAGATATATCCAATGGTAAACAGCCTGGTGTTGATGGTATAAGCTACGAATTTCTCAAGAATGCACCTGCCATTATAATTAATAAACTATGTATATTATATAAGTGTATTCTGAATACAGGAATTTATCCAACTCAGTGGTCTGAAGCAATAATAAGTCCTTTATATAAAAATGATTACGGTCTGAAACTAGTAATTACCAAGGTATTTCACTGCTTTGTTGTTTGGGCAAATTATTCACAAAAAATAGAACAACAGATTAGTTCTCTGGTGTGATACAAATAGTAAGATGCATGATGATGATGATGATACTTTATTCACAAAGGGGCCTTCGGCCCATATTATGCAGAATAGACAGTTGCACAAACAAACACCACAAACGTTGGATACATGAAAAGATTATGCTAAATATCAAAGTAAAACTTGTTGTGGACATCCATATCATGGAACACATATGCTGCCAAATTTTTCAACAATATATGGTTTTCACTTGACATTATGATATTGAAATTTTCAATCGGATTCATGACACTATTTATATATTTACTCAAATACATACGTCTTATTTCAGAATATAAAGGGCATATCAACAAAAAGTGGACCTCGTCTTCTACAAATTCAGCACTGTTAATTTTACAAAATTTACACAAACGCTGTGATCGGTCAGTCTTCGAAAATCGGGGGCGCTCTACAGATAACTTAGTGTTCGCACAACGAAATCTTGACAATGCTACACGATGCTTCCAATAAATATCTATTGATAAGTAAACCTCAAGGACATGTGAGGTTTTGTAGTTTTTATACATATTTAGTTTAGAATTATCACATAATTCTCCCTGCCAGTTCTGTTTTGACACATCTATAAGACGCTGTTTGAATGTAAATAAACATAAAGATGAATTGCCGACACTCTGTTGAAGCCAGACCTCACCAAATCCATATCTGTATAACATATTTTTTATGTCGGATACCCAGTTTCTATTCCCATTGTCTGAAAACGTCTTCAATGCACTGTACAAAGAGTTTCGTATCCTAACGCTATTGTCATGGACTATTTGCAGCCAAAATTTGACACACCTATACATATCTAAAACATTTAAAGGCAATCTTCCAAGCTCACCGAGAACAGCCGAATTCGATGTATTATAAGACACGGATAACAGATATTTACAGAACTTTCGCTGTACTATTTCTATACATTCACGTTTTTGTGTCCCCCATATCTCACTGCCATATAACAAGATTGGAACCACCACTTTATCAAATAAATCCAATGACAATTCGATAGGAATACCACATGTTTTTATGAGACGTTTCAATAAAAAGACAGATTTTTCGGCCTGAAAAGCTAATGTATGAACTGCAACCGACCACATAAGCCTGGATGAAAATACCATCCCCAGATATTTATAATGATTTATGCACTCAATCTCTATCGAGTTAAAATAGAATTTCTCATTCCGTCTCAAATGACCTCCGTTTCGAAACACAACAACCTTTGTTTTTGACATATTTACATTCAGACCGTTTTCTTTACAAAAATCATACAGTACATTTAATTGATTTTGCAGTCTGCCAACAGTATCATTTATCATACAAATATCGTCTGCATACATGAGCATATGAAAATGTGGAAAATTATTGTATATTTGTACACTTGGACATTGTAATTGTTGACATTTGTGAATCAGTTCATTTATATATAAAGCAAACAACATAGGACTTATCATACAACCTTGTCAAGTACCGACACAGCACGAAAAGTAATCCGTTAAACCTCCAAATGTTTTGACACAAGACCTCAATTGCGAATACATAGACCGGAATAACTTTATAATTTTTCCATGAATACCATTTTGCAATAACCTAAACCATAAAATTGAGTGTGGAATCGAATCGAAAGCACGAGAAAAATCAATAAATGCTACGTAGAATCGCCCACCTCGTTTTCGCAAATATTTGTGGATTATAGCATATAATGAAAAAATATGATCTATCGTGGATCGACCCTGTCTGTAGGCACCCTGTGCTTCGCTTAACCTTCCATGTAGTTCACATCATTTTATAAGACGGTTATTCAGGACTTTCATGAATATTTTACTTATACAACACAAGAGGGATATTCCTCGATAATTGTTTGTATCCGAATATGAACCTTTCTTATGAATTGGACTGATGATTGCATCAGACCACTCACGCGGAAAATTACCAGAGTCTAGTACAGCATTGAATAAAATATACAATTCATTAATAATTATGTCATGACTGTGCCTAAAAAACTCATACGGGATACCGTCAACCCCTGGTTGTTTTCCGTTAGGCAACTCATTTATAACATGTGTTATTTCATTCATTTCAATCGTACAGTTCAAATAACTAGGATCATTATCAGAACACTCGAAACAATCAATATCATGACTACACATAAAATTATTCACAAGTTCTTCAAAATCATCAGCAATAACTGGCTTGTCATTTAACAATTCACAAAAATGGTCATACCATTGTTCGTGTGTAATCGGTTTGTCCATATTCTTATTTTCATTACATATTTTCCTTATTTCTGACCACACATTTTTGTTGGCTTCAGTTGATTTCCTTAAATTTCTGTACAGTTTCCCTCTATATTTTGATATCACTGATGCACAGGGTGCCTATCGAAAAGGACGTTCAACTATTGGTCAAATTTTCTCATTACCGGTATATGCAATCACTGATAAATATCTTCGAAATCGAGGCGGTCGATTTTATGTTGCATTCATTGATTTCTCACGTGCTCTGATAGCATCCCACATTTCATTTTGTTGTATCGTTTGCTGAATAAAGACATTCATGGTAAAATTATTACAGTTTTAAGATCAATGTACTGTCAATTGCGTTCATGTGTAAAGACATCTGAGGGAATTACTGAATTTTTTACCTGTACAGTTGGTACTCGCCAAGGTTGCATGGTTAGTCCATTTTTATTCGCCTTGTACATAGATAAACTGGTTGAAAAATGTCACACAATACAATAATTGCCAGTGTATATATTGATAATGATTTTCCTAATATACACATGCTATTGTACGCAGACGACATATGTATTGTAAATGACACTGTCGGTAGATTACAAAATCAATTGAATGTATTGAACCAATTTTGCACCGAAAATGGGTTGAAGGTTAATTCGTCAAAATCGAAATGGTAGTTTTTAGAAACGGGGGTCACCTAAAGAATAACGAACGTTTTTATTTTAATGGACAACAAATGGAATGCATAAACCACTATAGATATTTGGGTATTGTATTTTCTTCGAGATTGATATGGTCACTGGCATTAAAAAAATTGTCATCTCAAGCTGAGAAGCTTGTGGAGGGATAACTCTCAAATTATCTATAGATTCATTTGATAAATTGATTGTGCCAATATTGTTGTATGGTTCGGAAATATGGGGAACAAAAAAGCGTGAGTCTATTGAAATAGTACATCGACAATTCAGCAAATATATCTTGTCTGTTTCATATAATACATCCAGTGCGGCAGCACTCGGTGAGCTGGCCCGACTGCCTTTGTCTGTTCTGTATAAGCATAGATGTATACAACTTTGGTTGAAAGTTGTGCAGGATGATGGAACGAAAATACGATTTCACTCTATAAAATGCTAAATCAATTTGACACTACAGGGGGTATGAATTGGGCATCTCAAATAAAACAACTTTTGTATATATGTGGATTTGGGGAGGTATGGCTCAATCAAGTGGTTGGTAATACATATATATTTTTATGTATATTAAAACAACGTTTGATTGACATATTCAGCCAAACTTGGCATGATGATGTTTCAACGAACTCGAAACTTGAATTATACGTTATCGATATTTAAATTGGGACAGAGGTGACCGCCTTTGTCAGTATTGTGAAATCCATGGTGTAAATGTAATTGAAAATTAAATTCACTTTCTTTAAGTAGGTCCGGTGTTGGAAAATCTACGTCGAAGTTATTTGTCAAAATATATAACATGTATAACATCATATGGTGAAACTGAAAACTTTGTAAAACTCCTTTCCTCTCGGAACCCTCAATGTATAAAAAATTTAGCCTCGTTTTTATATCCTGCATTTAATCATCATCGTAAAACCAATGAATTGTAAATTGGTCTAAAAATATATATCTACATATATCAATTTGCCTTGCTATTGCACTCTTCTGTACATGCACATGGGCCTGAGGCCTTTAGTGAATAAAGATTCGTCAAGTGATTTCCCATTTGAATCAATTATGCACATATAGTATATGATATAGTCTGAATATTCTGATGACCTTGAATTTGACCTTTGACCTCATTTTCAAAGTCAAAGGACAAAATGGCTAATATCTAACCTATTATCGATTTTACCACTTAGAAATCATTTATGAACATATAGGAAATGATATATACAGATTATTCTTGTGACCTTGAATTTGACCTTCGACCAGTATTTCATGGTCACAGGACAAAATGACTAATATCTCGCTTATTATCGACTCTACAGCTTACGAATCAATTGCAAACATATAGAAAATGATATATGCTGAATGTTTTGGTGACCTTGAATTTGACCTTTGACTTCATTTTCAAGGTCAGAGAACAAACTGGCCAATATTTCACTTAGTATCGACTTCACAGCTTAGGAATCAATTGCGAACATAGAGGAAATGATATATGCTGAATATTCTCATGATGTTGATTTTGACCTTAGAACTCATTTTCAAGGTCAAATCACAAATGGTTAATATCTCACTTATTATCGACTCAACAGCTTAGGAATTGATTGTGGACATAGTAGAAATGATATATGCTGAATATGCTCAATAACCTTATTTCCAATGACCTTATTTCCAAGATCATGGGAAAGGCTAATTTCTAAAATATATAGTGTCCGGTGACCTTTTTAGCCCTTGGGCTAATTTTTAGATTTGCGGCTTTGTTAGTGAGTAATTTTTCCCCAAGATTTCATATTTGGCTTTCACAATGTGAAACCAGTGTCTGAAGAAGATAACTCTCATTTATATGCCTAAACTTAAAAGTTCTGATAAACTGCTTTAAAACCCTAAACTTCTGTTGTTGTTTTTTAAATAACGATAGAACCTAAAATAAAACTACATGAACATCTCGAACTATCGTTATAGACAATTCTAAAACACAATGTTGAACTGAATTATTCGGAATAAGTTGTCATGAAAAACATCCCCGAAATAGGTTATTTCGATATAGGCCTATGCTACAAGGTAGTCGGTCCATACGCATGTATACATCACAGTGAATGCGCTGGCGTGATGTCTCACTGAATTTTTATTGATTTTTTTTCCATTTTCCAACAAGATGAGTAAACTGGACCTTTTCACTTTTCGAAGGTGACCTGACTTTCAAAGAGATATTTTCTCTCAATACAATTTATCTTGAAGTTGCTTTGTCAATGCATGTATCATCATAGGACCTCCCACGTGATCTCATAATGGAGGTGATATGACGCATAACACAATGGGTGGTGAGTGGGTTGTTCAAATGAGGGTTCAAGTTATCTAACCAGCATGTATATATTATGATGATATATCAATTTAACCCATTAAAATATAGACATTGAATGTTGGATTATCGGAAATGTAAACATGCATGGTGTATGTAATAGAATAGAATAAGCATAGAATAATAGCATGTTTTATGCCTCCTAGATGTTTTATTGACCTAAATTACATGGTTATTTTCACATTGAGCGAAAATATACCCGGTTCGAATTTGCATCTCATGTTATTTCCGTCATAATATTTGTAATTAACTATAGGTATGGGACATAATGCATGTGTGCTCTTCTTCGGGAGGAGAACCAGAAAATCCGTTCAATTTGTCTAGCACAGCATCCCAGTGATATATTGGAGTGTGATTATAACATTTATAAATTCAATTTGCTGAAAATGTATTCCAATTTACACATTTTATGGCCAACATCCATCCAGCTTCCCGTTTATATATTACTGGGCGATAAGACAAACTTATTACCCGATAACTAATACATTCCTAGTTTGGAAAGGGTATTGCAATGCTCACGCAAACGTCTACTTTCATTTGTCTCTCTGCCAACTGAGCAATATTCCTGCTAATCGCGCATCACTAATGATTTAAAGACCAGCTCCAAAAATCTCAAGCAAGAATGCTGGTTTGTGTTTAGTGGTGGCCGGAGGTTATTAACTGCCAGATTGTAAGCTGAATCAACAAGCCTCGTGGTTTTCGGGGATAAGTTTTGAAGAAAACATATCGCATACGAGTGAGGCAATTCACAAGTACTTATTGATGATAGCGTGGTAACAGTCACTGTGGACCTGTTAGTCATAAACAGGCACATGGCATGGTGATTTTATTCTCCTGAAATGTAACGCACCTATTACAAAATCAACTACGTAACTGTAGATTTTGTGTTGTATCGAGAATTAACTTTGAATTTTGGGCAGAAAATGGGCAGTGACCGGTGAACTGACATAATTTTCATTCACACTGAGCTAGAAGCTGGTTTTATAGACCCATAGTTGCCCGCTTATTGAAATGTTTTTATCATTATGGGGTGTAATTATGGCGATAGTATGATGATGCAATTCATGTAAAACCTTTTTCCTTAACAATATCATTTCCCATTCAATGCCCATGCAGATTCTTCTGCGATTACTCTGGATTATTCGATGCAAGCTCATACAAATAGTCACTCCTTCCAGAATCAGCCACATCACAGTGTTGTCCACAGCTCGGATTTCCGGAGGTGTCATAAAGACAATCAGGCGTGCCTCAACCGTAAGTGAACCACTAATACATGTATACACACCTATATCATTTTACATTCACTTTGATAAAGTGGGTCAATTGCTAAATAACAATTACTATTAAAACATCACTCCATGCACGTTATAACTATAGTAGTACTTCCTGATTCGTCTGGTAATTCGACCAGATCTATATCAACCTCAAGTGGTTCAATAGGGAGATTGATCCATGTATGTATTTATACTTGAACTCGAATGCAGAAAGTGAATCTCTTTTGCACTGGACATTGGATCTCTCCTCACGATTTGAACATGCGTGTATTTAAATAGTGATATGGTTACTCACTTCGATAATTTTGTCACGAGTGGTATTCACTATTGATGAGCAAAACGAACCTCCTATGCCAAGATCATGAAGCATGAAGGGAAATTAAAATCAACTCAAGTATCAGATTCGTTATTTTGTTTCAAACAAAACTACAAGCAGAAAGTAAGAGGGGTTTCGCATTTAGGTTCAGTGTCCACAACTGGTCATGGGAATTAACACTGGATAAACTTCTCTGACATGACATACCTTTGCAGTTGGTTGAGTATCGAATCATGGTCTGTCCGAAGGAGGCCAGCAGGGCCAGACATAGGTAGAGTTCCCGCCAGCAGGGCCCTGCCATCCTGGCAGTGCACTGGCCCAGGTGTGTGTGTGTGTGTGTGTGAATGAATGAAGCGCCCTGGTGTGTCCCACGGCAGAGCCAGCCACTCTGTGGAGCCGAGCCACTCGCCCTCTGTCACGTGCAGCACACAACAAGCTAGGGCGCGAAGTGACTTTTTATGGCGGGGTTTATCGACCGTGCTTCAAAGTTGTGGAGTGTTGGTGAAGTTCAGGTGCTCAGATATGGGGGGGGGGGGGTGGCATGATGGGAGGAGGGTGGTGGTGTAGGATGTATTGCAGGTGAGTACATGTGAGATATTTAGATAATATTCCATGGTTTGTTTTATATTGGCCCGTGTATTGGTCCTGACAAGATGTATATGCCGTAGGCCAGTAAGCCCGAGGGATTATACATATTGTCGGGGCCTATGCAAAAGACCAATATATAAAATCATGATTGATATGATTTATATGATTCGTATATTATATACCAAAAATAGTAGTTTACCAAAAAACCAGTCCAGTCCTGTTTAGTTGTATGTCCGATAACACATCAGAGTATGGAGTCCAATAACACATGAAGTAAATTTGCCATTATCGGTAAATATGAATCATTATTATATCTCTCATCAGTGCGTTCCTATCTTAATAAATGTAATTTGGCGAGTGCACTAAATATCCATATTGTATGGTTGTATTTACTGCACTGGCCAGAACTCGTTGCTGAGACGTCACTCATTGTCTATTTTGTGCTGAAAAACGTTATTGTAGACATATAATAAACCAAATACTACCTTGTACTGGAAAACTCGTGCTCCGTGAAAGGACCCGTAGGAAGTATTTGGTTAATATGGCTCGTCGCTCCTTTGCTATTTGTTAAATGTCATGTAATAAGTTTGTGACAAAACAAAAGCTAAAAAGATATCTGACAAAATATGGATACCGCTATCATTGTCCTCTTATCGAGGTCATCTACATTTTTCCAGCCGAGTGTATACAATGCAAGTTTTATTAATTTAACTTCCGCAGTATGCTTGCCTGTACTGAAGGACAGGAAGTTTATCTAGAAATAAAAACGTTGGTATATATTTGTTAATGCTACTATATTAAGTCTGTGATGAGTCAATAAATATCTTGGCATAGGAAAAAAATGCACGACAAAACGACTACAACACCAGGGTTTCCACTATACAGCGAATGCAACTACTACACAACAACCCAACAGCCCAGTAAAGTATCTTTTAAGTCCAGATTCAACAAAAATTCAATTTCACATTTGATTGTATAGTGAATTATCTCAACATATTCGCATTGTATTCAGTACCAATGAAAGCTGAATTAAGACAGTGAGTCCAAAGGCTTTCATGGCCAGGCTCTTTGGGAAAGTGTGGAATGATATGAATGATTAGATAGGCTGCTCTTCAGACTTATTCCGTCTCCCATTGGTTTCATCAAGTGTATGTTACCGGCAACTGGTCAATATATATATCATATGCATCGGAAAAACGTTCATTCCTCTGTGATTATCAGCCACGAAATATTTAAACTATGAACGAGAATGGACTAATTTGTAGTGATGTTATGCCTCGGCATTATTGAACTTCCATTGTCACCACTACATGATGAGCCCCCCCCCCCCTCCCTCCACCAGATCTACATACAGCGTGCTACATATAGTGTTCAGTTGGCACCTGGCACGGACGGCACCAGCATATTATATATTTATTGTATGAGGGACTTTCTTGATATGATCACCCATCAATCACCAGTTTTTGGATAGGAGTAATGGATGAATTACTCCCACATGATTTACTGTGTATTGATGTAATGACTATGATATAAGTTTCCGTGAAACATAGGGGCTCATGACATAAACTAGAAGGGAATACTGCAGATATTCTGAGGGTCTTACCCAGTATAGCAAATACATAAAACATTAGGATATCAATTTAATGGATGTTATGTGAAGCGAAACGTAATTGTGGGGCAGGTGATCACCGGCATTCACTCAGAATGGGGCTACTTGTGTTGGTGTGGTTATGATCCATATATATCACTAACCGTGTGATGTTCTCTAGCATTTATCACATAAATTACACAGGACCAACTGGGAATTCATAATCTCAATTTGACTTGAACGGACAGGTGAAGAATTGACGATGACATGAACTGAAATGATCAACAAGAATCATAACTGGTATCAATGGACCCAGGTGAAAGCCTTTCTTTCTCCTTCATCGATTTTATTTTTACTCCATGATGTTCAGCAAATCGACACTTATTTGCACGACCCCTTCAGCAAAACAACATCTGTAATATCAGAATTCTTCTGGTCCACTGGGTTTTATTTGTTTTGACGCCTTCATGGGACCGTCATGGGCTCTTATAAACTCAAATTAATATGAATGAATACTCAAGCTTGATTCATAACACTAGTGACATAAAAACACAACGTAAGCCCACGGTGTAGCATTTGTTCACCAAGGCTAATTGAACACAATGAAAACAATAAACTGCACACAATTGGAGATTAGATAGTGATATATTTATCCACCACTCCGATAACTGTTATCTGTGTCTTAAGTCTGGCAGCTATCATTATTAGGATGGAAATGGCAAAACTTTTCTAACAGTCATTGTTGTCATTTTGTTGTTTTTCTTCGGTTGAATAGCATCGTTAAACCATGAGTAATTACGTGATAAGATGACACCGAGTAATTATATATGTTATATATGTTACATGCCACAATTAAGTGCCATGTAAACCACGTGTTAACAAGTACAGATAAATAGACAGTAAATTGTCCAAACTCCTGCAGAAAATTTGATAACATTCCAGTCAATGATAAAGTGCCATAGATGTAATTTTATTGCCTGACCTTAGGCCAGTTTCTGCATAGTTTGGATAATCGTGGATAACTTTATTATGAGAAAACTTGTATTCACGTGATATACATGTAAGACTGCTGAATGCATTGTTTTATGTTACCCGTGGCATCGATCAGGATAATTTATGTCATGACATAGTAGTTTTTGAGACACCCTTTAAATAGATGAGTAACTAACATCCATATGGCCTTGACGTATATTATGATAGAATAACAGTCATGTGTCGGTGGAATTCTATTATCATCCACCAAAGTACGACTTGATGCCCCTGCAATGAAGCTTGGAAATACCGAGAAAATGTTTATTTTTTTTATTATCTGATAATTATAATCAAGGACTCGTCTAGGCAAAACCATCAGTTGTGATAATTTTGAAGGTTCTCGTGGGGTTCACTATTATATCTGGATGAAGTTCATGAAAAAAAAAAACCCTTGACATTTGCTCAGCCTGTGGTATTAAATCCTGGAGAAATATTCACTGAAATTTGGAATGGATCAAAATGTCACAAATATGATCCAAACTTCCCCATACTATAATTTAAATAACTATTTTTCATATGAAAGATTGTTGTTATTTCATGCACTTTGAATTCAAGTCAGACAAAAAATATCTCACGTGTTATGCAAATAATCACCCTTGCATGTACTTAAAAAATCAACAAAGTTGGATTTTATGCCACGCTCGATGGCGGCCATTTTGAAACCACCATTTTGAGCCTGTTCCGGGGCCTGGATCAATTGGCTCCAGCTCTTGTCGAGTTCAGCATACCTTATAATTCTTATATGCATTGTTTCATGCTTTCTGCCAGAAGTGCACAACACCGCCTAAAATTGTCACTTATCTACTGGACTAACAGGGCAGAAGTTTCCAAAAAATGGTGTGATGTGCATAAATTAGCCTCTGGAACCAAAACGCTTGCACATAGACCACAGGTTTGTGATAGGATGTCGTATTTAGAGTATCTTCTGATAACCTTGAAGTTGACCTAAAATTACCTTGAGTGGTACTTGTCGAGGTAACATTCGACATGAATAATGTAAATTGACCAAAACAGATGAAATACATGTAAATAGAGCGTAGGTGTGTATAATTATGAGCTGAGGGAGTCACCTCAGATGGTTCTTTTGATGACTTTGAATTTGACGCTCAGTGGATTTAATATGTCGAAGCAGCAATTTTAATGAAAAAGTGGTTGCCTGACATTTCGCTGTTAACATTTCTAATTTTTCGGTATGTTCAAACTTCACTGCAAGTTCAACATGGTGCATTATCGAATATAAGCTGGCCAAGAAAATAACATTAATAACTTATACGGCATTAAAGCTTGGTGGACTTGACACCATTTCATTTGTATATTGAGTACTATTTATACATAATACACATTGTTTAATATTGTATATTATGTAGTAATATCTAGGATACTTTCTTGTCAAACACAATTGATAAATGCTTCACAGCTACCAAACACTTTCCATGACGCATCGTCAAGAGCCTATCCTGGTAAATATAATTTCTACTCTGCTATTTGCAGGTGCCACTAGACTGGTGTACTGTGGATAGCTGAACCGGACGAGATGTTCATCCGGACGCGAGTGACGGGGGTGCAGTGCATGGCTGTGCTGGTCGGCGCCATGTTCGGAGTGCTGACCAGTCTACGAGACTTCACCCCGGTACACACCACCATAGTCTCCATACAGGCACCACCTCGTAACTTCTCGAAGTTCATGTAACTTACTGTACACGCACCTCGAGGCCAGCGAGTCAGGAAAAACGGGCAATGTCTGATTGAAGATGCCCGGCACCACCCAGCATAACCCCCATCAGTCAAGGTCAAGTCACTACCAATCAAGGTCAACTTATCACAGATGACAGAAGTCGTCAATCCACACGTTTTTTCGTACACTCTGGAATCCAAGCAGACCTGCCGAATCCCAAACCTGTTTCTTGTGGCGTATGTCCACACGTCAACAGACCACTATGAGCGCAGAGCCCAGATCTGCCGTACATGGGCTAAGACATCCCTCTACAAGGACATGACATTCGAGGTCTACTTCATACTGGGCAGCACCTCGACCAAGGAGGTCTAAAATCGGATCCAGGACGAGTTCGACGAGTACCAGGAGATTGTGCAGGAGAGTTTCGTGGACGCCTACCACAACCTGTCGTACAAGGCCGTGGGCGCCATGCGCTGGGTCTCGACACGCTGTAACCAAACTAGGCTTGTTCTCAAGATTGATGATGATGTGTTCATCAATACATTTGCGCTGATCAAACACCTTAAGGATCTGGACAGGGCGCAGGTCAATAATACGGGGCTGTTGATGTGCCTAGTCTGGTACAAGATGCATGTTCTCTGAGAGGGCAAGTGGAAGATTGACGAGAGCGTTATGCCAGACGAGTTCTATCCACCATACTGCTCGGATATGGGTTACATCATGTCGCTGGACGTGGCTGAGGCCATCTACAAGGCCTCTGTGTACGTGCCGTTCTTCTGGGTGGACGACGTCTACATCACGGGCATGATCTCCAAGGCGATGGGTCTGCGCCACATTGACATCATGAAGCTGTTCATGGGTTGTAAGGAGGTGGAGTGGTTGCTGGGCGGCCTGGACTGGCACAAGTATATCTTCTCACACCTGCGGGACATCGACTTCTACAGAAAGATGTGGAAAAAGCTCATGGGTCGAGCCGAGAACGACCTGATACCCGACATGGTCAAAGTCAAGGCCGGGGTCATCGCCACCAAGTACGGACCCGAGAAGCCGCCAGAGGAGCACAAGAATATTTCCATGAAGAAAACTCTACACCACAGAAAACTCAAACCTGCACCACCGCTCCTTGAAACGTGTCATGGGTTGATAATATGTTTTGTTCGAATATACATGTGTGTGTGTGTATGTTTCTGTGCGTTGCTTGGTCTGTGGTTTTGTTGTATTTGTCTGTCACTGATAACTGACATATTTCTTTGGTTTCTGAGTGCTTTTCTGAGTGATATGATATGATTCATTATACGCTGTGATATACACAAATGAATCTACAACTAGGCCCTATCTCCAAAATAGTTGACATATATAATCGTGTCGATAGATGGTATTCACAGTGGCCTGATAACACTGCGAATTATAACAGATGTATATAACATGTTGAAAAATGTATAGATCAAACGATTCCTCCATCAGTTTAAACTGAATCTAAATATGAATGCCAGCATGTCTCAGCATATGTTCAAGAGAGTGTATATAGTCCTAGCATGGTTTTGCTGTGCCAGAATTTGTCGTGAACAATCTCAACTTCAACGAATCAGGGTAATATTTTGTTTTCAGAATGACATTTTATTACAACTCAACCATTTATTTATTTAATGTATTTTGTTATTATACAGGCTGAAATACTATTGAATTCAGTAGTTGTCAGAGTATTGTGCTTAATATATGTATGACAAACAGTTAGTATAATCTGGTGAATGTAACTGTTGATTAAACGTCATTATAACATTAACCATACTTGGAAATGTCATTCTAGAAAAGCAGGTAATTTCATTTTCATTTCATCATAATTATTGTGGTAAATGATTGGATATATATAACAATGATTCGATATGTAAGAATAATTTTGAATCATATTACTATTAGATTTACTCACCAGATACATAGGTTGAACTACATGCATCTGCAGCAATTGCCGATCAGTATATAACATAGACCCACAATCATGTGGTGACTTGTTTCAGGCTGATCCAGTCGACCACTGGCTTCTTGATGAGGCTGGGGAGTCAGAATCTTCCATGAAGTCAACTCAGTGCAGAAGAGTTTCCCATGGTACAGTGCCGATTACATGCTGAATGAAACCCGTCTGGACCATCTCAAGGATTGGGGTATGAATGTTGTCTGTCTAGGCTGTATGTGGTCCGGTGTTGAACCTATCGAAGATCAGTTCAACGAAACATACATCGGCGTGATCCAGACCATCATTTCATCACTGGCGGAACGTGGTATTTACACGCTCCTGGACATGCACCACGACGTCATGTCCAGTAAGTATGGGGATGCATACGATGGTGGCCGCTGTGGCTGGTAGACAAGTACCCAGAACCAGAGAACCCATACCCCTGGCCCCTGGAGGAGATCCAGAACTGGGAGCAGGGCTACCTGACCCAGGCTGCCTCCGAGGGCTTTCAGTACTTCTACGACAACGCCAACTCTTCAATCAGTGAGTGGGCCGACTTCTGGGCCAAGGTTGCCAGCAACTTCACTGGACAACCAGCCGTACTCGGGTATGATTTGATGAATGAACCCTAGATTGGAGATTACATAGAGAACCTCAACCTATCTCTACCAGGCTATGCTGCTCAAGTCAACCTCGTTGAAAACTATGACATTATCAGCAATGCAATAAGAAAATATGACCAGGAAGGATTGGTGTTCTTCGAGCCCATCATATATTGACAGCTGAAGCTGGAGCCTTTCCGTGGTTCTGGGTTTTTCGAGGTACCAGGTGGCGAGGCTTTCAGGAACGTCAGCGTGTACTCGTTCCACACATACTGCTGGCCTCTCGAGTCTACGGACGCCAACACAACGGAGGAGGAGATCGACGAGGCGGCTCTGTACTGTGAGCAGGAGTTCTTACCACAGATGATCGAGGTCGAATACACCACAGTCAACCGGAGCGGGGGCTCGTTGTTTCTGACTGAGTTTGGTCTGTGTGACACAGGCAACAGCACCTCTCATGGTCTGGAGTGTCGCGTCTTCCTGGACATCGCTGACGATTTTCTTGTTTCTTGGACAGAGTGGGACTATAATGATAGAAAGTTCTACGATGACACTGGGAACCCAATCTTTGAGAAAGTGTTCCCATACACTCGTCCTTACGCCATGGCCGTGGCAGGCATACCCACGTTAATGAACTTCAACCTAACCACGTCTGAGTTTGCGTTCGAGTTCACGCTGAATACAGACATTTCATTACTGACAGAGATATTCGTGCCGATGATGCACTACAGATGTGGATATGAGGTGGTAGTTTCTGACAACCTGGAGTGGAGCCCTCAGGCCGAGACGGACGTGGTACTTGTGTACCCAGACACCTCGGCAGTCTCTGGGGAAACCGGCACTGTCTTCATTTCCCTCGGTCAGGCATGTCTGTAAATCACAATTATTGAACCTGCTGCTGATGATCTGACAAAAATCATATAAAATATGGCGTTAGTCACCAACAAACACCTATCACCAAACAATGACCTATGTTGAAGAGTGTATTCAAGAGACTGGTGTGTATGGCTGAGGATCAGATCACATGTAATCCTTGTAGAAAGCATCCCCACTGTTAAAAAACAAAAATAAAATACTCATCACTTTTATCAATCAAATCTGTCATGACAATGGTGTTTCTATTAACTTTTTCTTACGTGTAGGCCTACACTGTTCTCTGTGTGTTCGATATCAAGAGAATGACTATCAAACAATATACACTGAAAACAAACCGTGGATATTGACCTCGTTCTTCATTGTAGATCTGCTAAAAAGCAAATGTAGTACATTCAATGCTGGTTACCTACAAAAAACACTGGCCAATGTACGCAAATTATATGGAAGCATATCAGTACAGAAAGGTACATGTGCCTCGTGTTTTGCGCTTATTTAATATCACAAATCAAATTAGATAAAAACTTTCACATTTGTATCTTTGAAGTTCATGATCGAATCGAATGATGTCCTTGACAATGTGTAGCTTCTATGGTGGTAATAGATTGATACTTACATTCTAGGTTCAAACGAACTGACAGTTATGAGATATTAATTCCGAAAAAGCTAGTTGGGATCCTTGATATTTTTAGGATACCGGACCTATGGTCCGATAACCGTCCACATTTTTATCTTCAAAGTTTACGAGTGAATCTTTCTGAAATGTTGCACAAAAATGCCTAAGGCCATCATTTTTTATTGATTGCTTTACGAACTTCTTTGCTTCAAAAATTTAAGTCGGTCAGTAGGAAGGAATAAAAATAAAAGTTGCTCAAAATGTGTGGTCGGGCTAATAAAAAATGCAGCATTGAAAAATTGGTAATTTCTTACACTTTCATTTGAAAGCGTGCTTGTGCGCATAGATTCACATAATTGATCAAAAACAACATTTCATTTCCTGGTTCACTTCAATATTTCATCATGCACTTGCCACAAGTCTAGAGGATTCAGAAAACTGCTGCGTTGCTGCCACTATACCACATGACAATGAGACAGTGTGGCCATGATGACTAACAGTTGGGGAGACCAAATGTTAACTTCAAAATGGCTGCTAAAATTCAGAAGTAGCAGTTACATAATACATACGGGCTGAAATTCTGAAGATCTACCTATAAAAGTACACAATGAAATGATACTTGAATATTGCACCCTTGATAATCCATAATCTAAATATATGGATTATCCGTTACATTCGAATGGGACATGTCCGTGTTATCTGGAAGGAAATATGAGCAAGTCATAGTCGAATATAGCAAAACCACAGTCGAAAGCACAGGCGGACATACAGACAGACAAACTTATAAACACTCGGTTTGAATTGCTGAAAAGAGACTATATTCCTTCGCATAACCATGAATAAATGAAATAAAAAAAAATAAATAAATAAATAAAATAAAATAAAACATGTATCCAATACCCTCCTGTGTTATAAAAAATACCAAATGTGTCTATTTTATCTCATTTTAATAGTGTGTAAATAGTATATGTTAGTCTTGCCGCTCTCTCATTTTGTACATGTATGTGTGGACCACTCTGGAAATAAGCAGCAATGCTTTTGAGTGTCACCCACGGTGTATCATCATTTTGTCATTTACATCATTTTCTATTTGTATGTGTATGCTTGTCAATGCATGTGTTTTTACACCAAAATAAATCAAATCAAAAAGAAGGCAGAGAATTATCATTTCGATACTGCGTATTTTTATCTGTGCATATTTTCCAGTCGGTGGGTAAGATAAAAATAGAGAGGAACTCCTGAATTTATTTCTTATCGGCCAATCTTATGTGAAGTCGGCGGGTTTGTAAAACAATCATTCAAAAAATCATTGACTAAACTATTTTGAACAGAGGATAATTATTTTATATTTGTTCTTTCAATATGGCGACCATTTTCGACGAAAAACGGCCAACTTTGGCGATCGTTTTCTCATTTTTTTTGGCGGTCGTTTTCTCAAGATTGCCCTCATATACCTCTGTGATGTTTATAAGTTCGTTGCCCTTGACTCGCTGGTCTGCGTGTGTCAGCCATTTTTCATTTTCCCGACGGGTCCCAAATGAGACTTTTCCATGTCAAATTCTCCAATGCTTTATAATGGGACACATTATTCACAATATCTCACTTAATATTGAGAACAGAGACTAGGAATCAACTGTGGACACATAGAAAATGATATATACTGATTATTGTCATGACCTTGAATTTGACCCTCGACCTAATTTTCAAGGTCAGAGAACAAAATGGCTAATATCTTTCTTATTATTGACTTTACAGCTTAGCAATCAATTGTGTCCATATAGAAAATGATATAGTCTGAATATTCTGATGATCTTGAGTTTTACCTTTGACCTCATTTTCAAGGTAAAAGCACAAAATGGCTAATATCTTGCTTAAAATCGACTTTACAGCTTGGGACTAAATTGTGAATGCATAAGATATGTTGTATGCCGAATATCTTGATGACCTTTGACCTTATTCTCAAGATTAGAGCGCAAAATTTCCAATATCTCGCTCATTATCGACTTCACAGCTTAGGAATCATTTCTGAAAAATAGGAAATGATACATGCTGAATATTGTCATGATCTTGAATTTGACTTTTGACCGTATTTTCCTGGTCACAGGACAAAATGGCGAATATATTGCTTATTATCAACTTAACAGCTTGTGAATAATCGTGGTTGTATAGGAAATGATGTATGTCGAATATGATTATGACATTGAGTTTGACCTTTGACCTCATTTTCAGGGTCAAAGAACGAAATGGCTGATGTGACGCTTATTATCAGCTTTACAACTTGAAAATCAATTTTGGACATACAGGAATGATATGGGTCGAATATTCTGACGAGTTTTAGTTTGACCTTTGACGTTATTTTCAAGGTCACAAGAACAAATTTTTAATATGTCTCTCAATGTTGAATATTCTTGTGACCTTGAATTTGAACACACATATATTAATATATATTATCCGGTGTCCTTTCTTTGCCCTCGGGCTAATTATTTTTAAAAAGATATACTGCCTTGAATCGATCAATATGCCTTAAATTGAGGCTCAACGGACCCAATAAAGCCCAAAATTATTTTTTGGGTTTATTCGAAAACAATTTGATCAGTTTTAGATTTTTGGTTCAGAGGATTCTAATTGGGGTTCTTGGCATTGTTCTGTGAGATGAAGCGCCTCTAATCTGACACGGCCCAATATGTGGACTGGAAAAACCCAAAGGACTGATATTTATAAATTGCTATATGGGGCGAAAATGATTGTACATTCAATTTAGGTTTGTATGCATAGTATATAGGAAGTCATTTATGAAACATCTTTAAGTGACATTGAGGTTGTCCTCAGGCGACTCTGAAAGTCAAATCTGAAGGTGATGTTGACTGGGAATGTGTAAATTAGCCTCTGCAGGCAAAATGCTTGTAGATAGAGGTTATGTTGATATCCTAATCATATAGGAATATTTTCGGTGACCTTGACCTTGACCTCCGATGACATTGAGTGGTGTATGTCAATGTCACGCCTGACATGAAATGTGTAAATTGGCCTCCTGGGCTAAAACACTTGCACATACAGGTTAAGATAACAAACATACAGGAAGTTATAAGGTGCATATTTAGGTGACCTTGAGGTTGACATCAGACTACCTTGAAGGCTATATCTCAGGCTTGACCTGAAATGTTGAAATTGGCCTTTACAGACAAAATACTTGTAGATAGAGTTTTATATTTGTACTATGTTCGTACTGAATTTATATTTGTACTAAACATGTAAACCTGACATTGAATATCACGAAAATCACCTTGATTGGTGAGTCTCAACGTAATATCTCACATATGGTGCCTGAACCAAAATTGTCCAGTGAACTAACTTAGTTTTTGGGCTATTTTTCAGATTGTAGATTGCTCATTCGGTTGTTGGGCTCTTGCAACATTGTACATTGCAACTATGTCATTACAATGTCATGTCACGTGTGTGAACACTTGTCAACATTGTATAGATGTAATAGAATAATGTTTTTACAAGGTTTTGGTATCAACTTTCGTCTACCATTTATAATTCACGTCACTGAATTTCCATTGCAAAGACTTCCTCTCATATTTTTTTTAATATTTCAACTCGTCCATAACATAATGTGACCTACAGCAACATGCAGTCCCGAAACAAACCAAGCTGGAAGTGTTTCAGTGTCACTCAACTGCTTGACGTAAGTTATTTTGATGAACTACTAGTTTCAGTGAATAATACTTCATTGTTTTTTTCATACACTTCATCCATTGTCAGCTTTTTCCTATCATCTAAATGTAATATCGTAATATTTGTATACTAACCATGCTTTCTGCCTTCAAACTTAACCACTGCTGCTCAAAAAATTTCGTGGTTTCTGATTTCCTGCTGTGTGATCAATGTAGTCATAGTATTGACAATATTTTAATAGGTGAATGTATCAAATCAATATCAATGTATCACCTTCGATGTTTGAACAATATGAGTGTATGCAACTTGCAATTTCAAATGAACTTATCCTGTTTACGCAGAATCGTTCCTGTCAATTTCAGTACAAGACTACATTATGACACATTATACAGTGCCTATAAATCGAGAATGCCAAATGGTATTTACAAAACTATACCTGTACAAGGGTACTGAAAGTAAACTGAAACATTTTGAATACTTATAATAACATTCTCTCGCACACTTTATCCCATTGACACACTTACTATGAAAAAACAATTTATCATAAATCTTTTGTAATTTTGTTTAGATTGTCATTTCTCACAGCTGGGCCATTTTGGGCCATTTGATGATGATGATCAGCAATGAGATGTAGCAATGTAAATGTAAATGTAAACTTCATTTATTTCATTGAGGATTCCCCACAGCTGATGCCACGAGGGGGTCTCCTCTGTGCAATACATGAACGAGTGCAGAAACATATTTTACAGTTATTAACAATATAATTACAACAGTAGCAATGGCACATCACCATCTATTTAATGCCTCCAATATTATGTTTCACAGTTCTTTGCCATGTCAATCATTACCCGTGTGATATGTGTATACAGTGAATGATTCTAAAGTTTTTTTTTAATGGATGTTATCTTGGCGAATAACACATTCTGTTCGAAATATTACTTTTGTCCTTACACAATACCCCGATCACATTGTTAAAACCACATTGCATTGTTGGATTCGTATGAAATACCGAAATGATATTCTATTACAAAAATTGAAGAAGTTGGCCATCTATCCCATTGTTCAATTTTAGCTCAAAACAGGACCTCCTGCTTACATCCATCAGGATTTCGAGCGTTATATTGTAATTTTGAACCAGAACACATATTTGGGTGTATTCTACACAAACATATTGATTTTGAAAGATTGGACCACCACAAGACCACCCAAAAAAATACAAACAACGTCATGTCCATTGTCTGCATTATGCAAAAACAAATATGACTAAATTTTAATGTAACATTATTACGTTTTTGTATGTATTTGACACAATAGACTGTTTCTATGGTTTATCTATACCTGAATTACATGGTGGCGATCCTGGTGGCAAAAACGAATCTCATTCATGCAAATAAACAAAAATAGGCGCATCTTCAGGGTGCACTCACTGTGCAGGTTCCTTTGCTATTCTACTGATGCTGGGTGATATGGCTCTTATTGTAGGATCTGATTTTCCCGGTGGACATTCTGGTCACACGCGGCTAATGTGTGCTTTTGATATTAGTTGCATTAACCATAATTAAGTACATCTGATATTTAAACATGATGCGTGAATCTATACCAGGTACGGTCAGATGCTGATAAAAAAAACCTTGATTGGGACCACTAAGTTGGTGGCCATATTTGCCTACATCTGGCTACACGTGCTTCTAAAGTTTCCAACACACGTTCTTCGCCCTAGTTAATTAGAATGATCAGATATAAAACCAAACTTACCTCCCAATCATTAAGCAAATTTGCACTTAAACATGACAAATCAACGACACTCCGTGTACCAGAAACTCATAATGTGAATATATAATTATCAGTTAACCCATTTGGTCATATTCTTTTAATATCGTCATTTAGGTCAATATCCTACGTATTACAGGGCTTGACAACCCAGACCTCGTCCTGACTAATCATGGTTATGCTTTTGTTTAGAGTCATTTTCAGCTGATTGTGCAATACAAAAAATACACTCGCCATATGCGGGGCGACAGGATTATATTGTAATTAGCAAAGCGATTGACAGGTAATGATACGCTCATGTGCACCATCTGGCAAGTGTTTGAGTGAAAAGTTCGCTAGTTCAGTGTATTCAATGCATAGGAAGTATAGTACTATGTGTACTGATTAGTGTAGTCACAAAACAAACAGTACATACCGGCAGTAGTGATTGTTTGTCATGTCGACATTTGGAGAATACATGTATTCTACTCGATGATCATTTTGTATCTTGCCTTCAACTTCTTAAACCTTGTCTCGGTCCATTATCCATTGGTCTACGTGTTACTGCCCGCCAAGATGTATGAGAAGGGTTTCAAAATAAACCCGTTATTCATCCTTAAGTCACTGGTCATCATCAAAATATCACCGGTCGGAATTTTGACACTTTGCATGCTGCTTGATTTGCCATGTATAGGATAAATATCTGTTCATAGTTTACTATCCATGTATCAAACTACATATATTGTGAAGCATTTTTTTTTATGTAATACCATTATGATAAATTCCAACACATTAACACATAAGGCCAAAAAAAAAAAATGTTTTGGTTTGCGTCCCAGTGATGCTCCGAAATCGGTGCTATGGCGCTGAGTTTTTTTTTTTTTTTTTTTTTTGAGTACCAGTTTAGGTATTTTTTTTTCGCATAAAAAGTGTGTTTGTAACATATTTTTCATCTGGAACAGTAAAAATACAGATTTATTCAAAGTCTATTGGAACTGTGATGGCTGGTTTTAGGACACCCCAAAAACAATTTTTACCGTTTTTTCGAGAAAATTTTTTACGACAGCAAAAAAGTTTTTTATCGTGTTATTTCGAGTTAATTATCTCGTTACATCAAGATAATTATGTCGTTTTTCGAGATAGTCCAGTCGTTATTTTGAGATAATTATAAGTCGTTATTTCGAGATAGTATCTCGTTATTTAGAGATAGTTTTCAAGATAATGGTCTCGAAATAACGAAATAATATCTCAAAATAGAGTTAACTATCTCGAAATAAACGAGATAAAAATCTCGAGATAGAGTTAACTATCTCGAAATAAACGAGATAAAAAACTTTTTTTTGTTTCCTATATAATTGTCTCGAAATAACGAGATAAAACAATTTTTTGCACGTTCTAAATCAGCCACGGTATGGATCAAATAACTAGCGGAAAATATTAATTGATAACAGAATTAAAAAAAATAGTAATGTAATAAAAAAAAATCATAAAACAACTAAATAAATACCAAAAAAAAAATCGTTTTAAACTTTGGCCGATACTCGCTACAAAATATATCAACGACATAAACTCGTAATGTTTCTAAGCAAGAGGGTCTTCTTTGCACGCATGCAACTCCCTATGTCTGTATAAAACAAATTTCTCACGAAGCGGTTCACTGGAGGTGATCTGCTGTTTTAATCAGTGACAAGTGGAAAGGGGCTCGTATGGAAAACAAGGTGTTATTACTTCCGTGGCAAGGGATTAGCTAGTGTCGGAAATTAAAAAATCGTTTACCGGACGACTCTCCTTCTCTACTTGTTATCAGCCCGTGTTAATATAACGATCAACAATAATCTCAAAAACGAATTTGTAAAGTATAAGTTTGCTAATTGATTGGCTTGTAGCTTTCACAGTTAACCGCCTGATTGGTTCCTGCAGGATTGCAATCCTCGATACAGTACAGTCACTAATACAGCCACTTTGGGGACGCTCATCAACTTGGACAAAATGAAATGTGGTCGCTGATTGTAAAATACTATCATGGCAAAAAAAAAAAAATCTGACGCGGGAGGTTTAGGACGACGCGCGCGGGGACGCAAACCAAAACATTTTTTTTTTTGGCCTAACACATTAGAAAACCTGAAAATGAAACAAAAAATCATTGAACAATTTGACATTATGACCCTCACAATAATCATGGTGGAATATCTTCAGCAACATATGGTGGAATATCTCCACCAATATCTACCAACATACTGTCGCGACACCACCAATACCACAAAATTTCAACGATGAAATAGAAAACAAATGAACAAACAGGTGTATCAGGGAGAGGCGATATCTAAATTTTGGTTGTTTTGAAAGAAAAAAAATAAATAAAAAACAAACAACACTAATTAGGTGTATGTCGTCACAAAATAAAAGTATATCATATTCATGAGACTAGCCCATATCACTAGCAATGCTGACACTTACCCAACAGTTGCATGTGTGACCAATAGTACCCGAATATAGTTGATACATTAGTTTACAGAAGTTTGCAATCTGTTTTGCCTTATAGAACCATGTTCATGTATTGTAAGTTCAAAATCCCCCACGTTATCCTAACATGCATATCATATATTGTTAAAAATGTTTATAGATGGGAGTTGAGAGCGTAATGTGGGAAAAAATATAGTTTCCAGATAAAACACATGTGCAGATTGAGGCATACAACAATTCTGTAGAACCCATTTGAAGCTATACTTAATACTTGAGATATCAAATTACACTGATACACACGTCAATCATTTATCCTTTTTTCACGGCAATCCACATGTGCATCCAAATGTGAATTACGACTGAATTATCGTGTACGTCATCATACAAACACTACATTTTGAAGTGATTTTGCTAAACCATACGTTCATGATAAAATCATGTTCAAATAATAATGTCTGCCTATGTCTCTTTCCACTTTTTTCCACTGAAATTCTATTGTGTGTATCTAAATGTTGTATGACCCATCTAATGTCGAATTTGTGACGTGATAAAGTCCAGTATTATAGAGAAATCGATACGTTTAGGTGTGAAATAAACAAAGAAAGTGGAGGTGTACATCCAGCTCACCCTATATTAATTTATTTGGTGGCATGTTTTTCATTCACCATCAGTTTTGAGTGTATACATACGAATTACAGTCTCCAAGTGAAGGCCGAACTGAACAACATAAAATTTACATTGCATATTTATTTAGCTCATCAGAGATGAACTATAGTGGTCCAAATGGTGAAATGTCCGTGTTTCCGTCTAGCCATCCAGAAAGTTAGAAAACAGAAGAAAAAATCCAGCCCGGGTCGGATCTGCACACGGTTGTTTATGTAGGTTAAGAGTGTTCATATCTACCAGTTACGATGCCGATGGTGCGTGCGGAAAATTAATTTGTTTGAAAAATGTATATTTCATTGGGATTTTTGTTGCTCTCGGCTTCACTTCTGCTAATATTGGCCCGATCAATACTTGGTATTCTGTGCGCTTTGATTGGCTGGCCTAGATGTGACGTGGGCGTGTATATAAGAAGTGTCGACAGAATTACATATTTGCCTCCTCACATGTCCCTCCCCTCCAACCTCGCAAGGCATCTGCGTGTCATGTAGCTGCATGGATCTAGATTGTATATCGGCTTTTACAATATTACGGTATTTTTTTAAAATGTTTTTAAATTCCGGCTCTAAACTTGTTTGTCAATCGCACCCCAACCCCCTCCTCCTCCGCAGCTAGGGTTGATACCCTCCTAACACATGAAATTGGCGCAGGGCCAGATGCAGCGCTAGCGCTTTCCTGATCATGATCTATAAATAGAATTTTAAACACGCGAAACGTGGTCACCTGAATGTATGATGACTCGTGGGCACAAGCCCGCAGGATCACCGGCCTCTCCCTCTCCCGGGATGGTGTGACACAGGCTCTGGCAGACCGTCGGGCTGGTCCAGGGTTCTTTCCCTGTGTCAGTGCTGTCGGCGAGGCCGGCCAGCAACATGCCCACGGGCGCACCGCAGCCGGCGTCAAACTTTACATTGGTGCCGTGACCAGGATCAGTCCGACGGCGTCCCATTGTAGCCTTATGTCACAGTGTCTTGCTCCCTCGTCCCTGCGGACCTCTCGCCACCTCCGGGACACTTGCAAAGAAAAATGAGTAAAGAGAAAGATAGGGTCTCCAACCATACCTAGTCACGTGACTGCCGTGAGCCGCTTGAGCAGAGATGTCCGGACGACTCCATAAGTCAGACCCAGTCTGTGGAGTCAACTCCGGCGTCTGCGACTCCGTCTCCGGACGTAGAGTCGAGCTCTGCGGGACTGCAACAGCAGTTGCCGTCGGGGCCTGACCTCGACGAGTTAGGCGCGGTAGGCGGAGCTGGGAACGGCTCTACGCTGTGCTTGCCCTTGTCCAGACGACCTTCTAAGCCGGCACTTTTTAGCGGGACGTTTCCGGACGTCCGGAATCGAGTGCCAGTCACTGCGGTCGGCTCCGGACAGATGGACCCACTGTTCCGGCTACCTACACCAGATGGGTGGACTCCCTCGCGAGTCCCCGGCTCGGATGCTGGCCGGTCCATACAGGGCGTGATGAACCAGCTCACCAACACATTGGATGAGCTGTCTCTTTCAGGGCGCTATGACCGCGCCCGCTCGCCTCATCAGGGACGACCAGATCGGCGAAACTGCTCGCCCTCACCGAAGCCACAAGGCCTTTCGGGGCCCTTATCGGAGAGGGAGCAGCGGCTGATTTCCATCATGCTTAACCAGTACAGCGGAGTCAGCCAGCTCTGAGCGTGGATCCGACGATCCCCTACAGTCCAGGGATGATTGGGCCAATGGCTCCTCCCCAAGTCCTGCCAGGTCCGCAGATGCCAGTGGTCCCAGCTATGGGATCCGTGTCTGTTCCGCGACTTGGGGGCACCACGCTGGCAACCGCTTCGGCAGTTCCTACGGCCGGAGTTAGCGCCTCGTGGTCAGCCTACCCTGGCAGTTATGGTGTTCCAGGAACAAATTGGCAACCGGCGGTTTTGGCCCCCATCTATGCCAGTTTTGCCGCCCTGTCTGGATCCTATCTGTTATGGTGGACAGGCGTCCCGACCGCACCAAGCCAGGGTGGGCCACCTACGGGTATGTACCCGGTGGCAAGCGTGAGCTTCCCTGCTCCCACGTTCGCGGCGTTTGTGTCTGCACCTGCGGCCTCCGCCGTGGGAGCAGATAGTGCACGGACTTTGCCATCTCACACTGCCGACCCCGGAGCTGGATCCGCCAATCAGGTGCGCTCTCTGCGCGACAGAAGGCCCGATCAGTCTTCCTGGCGGAAGAAGTTTAACGGGGATAACGCCGACTTGGAAGATTACTTACTCTAGGTATGGCGGATGGCAGTGTACGAAGGATGGACCCAGGAGGAAGCTGGGCATATCTTGTTGGGGAGTCTGGAAGGGAAGGCCCTCTGAGTCATGCAGTGTCTGCCGGTATCTGCCGGTGTCTGCCGGTATGGCGGATGGCAGTGTACGAAGGATGGACCCAGGAGGAAGCTGGGCATATCCTGTTGGGGAGTCTGGAAGGGAAGGCCCTCTGAGTCATGCAGTGTCTGCCGGTGGGGACAACTACATTTGCCGAGGTTGCACAGCAACTTCGTCTGCTGTTCAAGCCGACGAGAAACAGGCGGATGCACGAGCGACAGTTCAAAGCTCGAGTCCGCCTACCAACTGAATCCGTTACAGAGTATGCGTTCAACTCGCGCAAACTTGGCATCCTTGCCTATCCGTACGTGGAGGCCAGTCGGTTTGAACCGATGCTGATCGATCAGTTCATTGAGGGGCAGCCGTACCATATATCTTATGGGCTCGCCACTCATGTCAACCGATCGATGGAGGAGGCAATCAACTCCGCCCTTGCGATAGAGGTAGCTGTCCATTCCAGACATATGCCTTCGGCCCCGGCTCCGGCCCAGGCTGTCCCCTCGCAGGCGGTTGCACCTTCTCCAGTGTGAGCATCGCAGGTGGTCCCATGGCAGGCCCCGGCTCCCCAGGAGCCCGCCATGGAGCCAAATCCTCAGTGGGTTGGTGCGCAGACATCCCCCTCAGGGATGCCCACACAAGCGGCACCACTGTCGCGTCGTGTTCGTCCTCGGATGAGTACGACTTAGAGGAATATGATTTCTGTGCGGCACAGATGATTGCGCACTGTGCAGGAATCGATGCTCCAGACCCGCGAAGTGTTCAGAACTGCTAGAATGCCTGCGGGCACGCGGATATCATGGGAGCCTTCCCGATCCATGCCGGAGGAATTCCTCCTATCGGCCAGGTCCTCCGGGACAGCAGAGCCGACCCTCTCGTGAGGGAAACTGAAGCCGGATGTGGTGGTGACCAAACACCGCGTCTGGGGACAGTTGTTGTGTGGCGCCTGAAGCTGCCCCATCTGCGGACAAGCCGGACGACTCTCAAGTAGATATAACTTCTCCGGAAGTGGTCCTTGAAGATCTGTCTAGCTCCTCCGCAGCTGAGGCGGATAATGAGGACTCCGTAGCAGAACCCAGTGCCCTGAGTGATTCTGATCATCTGACGTGCGTGCTGGTACGGGACACATGCTGGTACCTGCCCTTGTCTTTTGGGCGGGAGCCGGTTCGGTTCCTTGTAAATTCTGGCTTGGACGTTACCATCGTCGCCACAGGAACGTTTAAGCGAGAGTTTGCGCTCTGCGACATAGTGTTGCGGGATCTCAGACGTTATATGCTCCACGGGGCGGGTAACAACAGCATCCGTATCCATGGCATCATCGATCTGCCTATTACCCTTGGGGACAAGGTGTACACAACAAAGGCAATCATTGCGGATATCGGAGCGCCTGGGATCATTGGGATGAACTTTCTCCGGATCCACCGGGCGATCACCAACTACAGCTCCGGCGAACTCCGGATGGGAGAGGACACCCATTACCTTTTCCGGGCGGGTCCAACCCGTTCATTCCAACTTCGGGTGGCGCTCACAACTGTTGTGCTGCCTTTGAGCGAGATGATCATTGAGGCTACACGGTCGTCCGTGTATAGTGCAACTGGTGAGCAATTTTGCCCGGGGAACAGGACTTGTGTTGGGTGGGTCTCTGGTCAAGTCCAATACCTGCACGATGCCTATCCTCATGGTGAATCCTACGGATGTTCCCGTTGTCCTGCATCGCTTCTGTATGACAGCTATTGCTACACTCGCGGCGTCTAGCCGGGTTATCCCTGACGATCCTGTCTGTCGTGCTGCTAGCGCGGCGGCGGTCGCCGGAGATGATCCGTTCACCCTGCCGGACCATCTGGAATCTGGATGAAGATCAACGTCAAGCTCTCCGCAAGCTGCTGCGGCAGTATGCGGATGTGTTCATGAGTCCGGACAGTGCTGTTGGCAAGACAGACGTAGCCAAACACCACATCGACCTCCTGGACGAGCGTCTGATTAAACAACGTCTATGACGAACAGCGATCGTGCTCCAAGAGGTCATAGACCAGGAGGTGCAGAAGATGTTCGAGCAAGACATCATCGAACCCAGTGATAGCCCTTGGGCCAGTCCTGTGGTTATGATGAAGAAGAAGGATGGCTCGTGGAGATTCTGCGGGGACTATCGTAAGCTTAACGATGCCATGCGGAAGGACTCATATCCTCTTCCGCACATTGAGGACACCTTCGATGTCCTGGCCGGATCGCATTATTTCTGTGCTCTGGATCTGGCCTCCGGGTATTGGCAGGTCGAGATGGACGAGAGTGATAGGGCAAAGACTGCATCCCTGACGATCTTGTCTGTCGTGCTGCTAGCGCGGCGGCGGTCGCCGGAGATGATCCGTTCACCCTGCCGGACCATCTGGAATCTGGATGAAGATCAACGTCAAGCTCTCCGCAAGCTGCTGCGGCAGTATGCGGATGTGTTCATGAGTCCGGACGGTGCTGTTGGCAAGACAGACGTAGCCATACACCGCATCGACCTCCTGGACGAGCGTCTGATTAAACAATGTCTATGACGAGCAGCGATCGTGCTCCAAGAGGTCATAGACCAGGAGGTGCAGAAGATGTTCGAGCTAGACATCATCGAACCCAGTGATAGCCCTTGGGTCAGTCCTGTGGTTATGGTGAAGAAGAAGGATGGCTCGTGGAGATTCTGCGGGGACTATCGTCCCTGATCTTCACTGATCTATATTAGCATAGGTGATATTGTAAATTTTTCAATCTGAATGTACTGGAAGGATGTAAACCAATATTATCAAATTTTGCTCGGGTATCACAGAGTGTGTTGTACTGAGGGAATCTCAGAATTAAATGCATCACTTTACTATTCACTGATCTATATTATCATAGGTGATATTGTAAATATTTCAATCTAAAATGTACTGGAATGATGTAAACCAATATTAACAAATTTTGCTAGGGTATTACAGAGTGTGTTGTACTGAGGGAATCTCAGACTTGAATATATCACTTTATTATTCACTGATCTATATTATCATAGGTGATAATGTAAATATTTCAATCTGTAATGGAATGATGTAAACCAATATTATCAAATTTTACTCGGGTATCACAGAGTGTGTTGTACTGAGGGATCTGATCTGATCTATATTCACTGAAAGCATAACATCATTATTCACTGATCTATAATACTACACTATATTTCAATGGGTAAATCTGCATTGCTCTTTATTAAAAGTGGAACGCAACATCAATACCTTCTGATATATCCTAAATATTGGAACAAATCATGTCAATATTGCATCTTTCAATTAGGCATATATATTGCTACCTATGCCATCTTTCGTGTATGTATGAAACCCAGATCTAAATCTGCTTGGGTTCATGTAATACATATTAAGCCAATAATCGTATTACGCCGGTACCCTTCTTGTATATTGGCACACATATAGATGAAGTATTTGGAGTTCCTAATTTCTAGTTCTATATTTACTTTTAAATATAAGGTACATACATATATGTTCCTTGTAAGTTTGAATACACACTTTTACTTGTATATACCTCTTTCATAGGGCACATTTAAATGGTAAATGGTATGTATTCATGCATCTTGTGATGCCCACAAAACCCAGGAAATTATTTCATGTTAATTATATTGACTACCAAATTCATGGAAACATATTATATTGAATATTTTGTAAATATTATAAAAGGCTGGACTATTGAAAATTTATGCTGGTATGCTACTGGACTTCAGGTCCTCTACACCAAAAAGTTTAATCTTATCTCAAAAATGCTTTTAATAACTGTGGGTGAGGTTGTTGTTATGTCAATGGCATTATGCATATGTATATCTTTAGTGATCACATTAATTCACTCTGTATCTATGGTGGGGAATATTTGCACACAGGCTTCTGGGGTCGGGCGGTATTGGAGGGGTATCGGGTAGGAGCAGTAACATAATGGAAACCATTAACCTGGACCAAGTCAGGAGTAATCAAAATTATGATTTTGCAAGTCTTTTCGATTCACTCGATGAAGATTTGGAGGACCCATGCAACCAATCCTATAGTCATGTCAACTCAACTTGTGAATATGTAGATCCAACAGAATTTTCTACAAAATATGGAAATCTGGTCAATAAAATGTCCTATTTCCATCTAAACTGTTGTGACCTGTGGGAAAACTTTACTGACCTATTGAGACTAACGTATCATGATGACAATTCTGCATTCGATATTATAGGCATGAGTGAGATCTTTATTTGTGATAAAGAAAGCCGTCTTCATTTACCGGGTTATCATAATCTAATCTCGAATAACAGATCCAACAGCAACAGAGGTGGGGTGGGCATATTCGTGAAGTCTGATATAAATTTCAAGAAGCGAGAAGATTTAAGTGTATACATACCACACGTATATGAATCCATTTTTATTGAAGTCTTGTCCAAAACGAAACATGCAAACAAAATCGTAGGCGTAATATATAGACCTAATACACAACCTCATGCAAACATTGACATATTCTCTACCATATTACAAGAAACAATCGACCACATTTAATTTAACTGAGAAAATAAACACAGCATCTTAATGGGGGATATGAACATCGATTTATTAAAGTATAAGTATCATGCAAAAACTAATGACTATATTGATGAAATTTTCTCTAGAGGTTTTATACCCACCATCACAAAACCTACACGAATAACCCATTATTGTGCAACCCTCATTGACCATATATGTACAAACAATATACATCAAAATATTATATCTGGAATCATAACCACAGATGTTTCAGACCACTATGGTGTCTTTTTATTGGAAGAACATGATACAAGAAAAACATATAACACACACAGAACGCAAAAAAATATTTCGGAGGCTAATATAATGAAGTTCAATGAACAATTGAAACAAAAAAACATTTGATGAAATAACACAATGCTACAACGCGAACGAAGCATATGCAAAGTTTATTAACATTTATAAAGATGAAATCAATAATAACTTTCCTATAAAAATTATCAAACAGAACAATAGATATTTCAAGAGAGAACCCTGGATGACTGAAGGCTTGATGACATCAATGAGACATAAAAGCAAATTATTTATAAAGAAAAGTAAAAAAACCTTCAAACGATAATATAAAACACTACAAATATTATACCAATTTATACAACAGACTGAAAAGGGACATGAAAGTGAAATACTATGCTGAAATAATTGAATTGAACAAGAGTAATGTAAAGAAAACATGGGATATTTTGACCAAAGTCATAGGTAAGCAGAAACAAAAGTCAGGTTTTCCACAGTCCTTTCAAGTAGACAACAAACCGAATACAGATAAATCACAAATTGTGGATACTTTTAATAATTATTTTTCAGAGATAGGCAAAAAAACAAGTGAAAATGTCACACCAACAGATATTCATTTTACAAATTACCTTAGATCACCAAATCAAAATAGTATCTTCATTGAACCCATTGAACTATCAGATAATATCAAAATAGTGAAAAATTTGATACCCAAAACCAGCTCTGGACATGATGAGATTTCAACCAAGGTTATAAAATCTACAATAAATAGTATAATCATCCCAATCACACACATCATAAATACATCTTTAAATACTGGAATTTTCCTCCAACAGCTTAAAATAGCCAAGGTCATACCAATCTACAAGGCAGCCGAACACGATAAAATAACTAATTACCGTCCAGTCAGTCTATTGCCAGCATTTTCCAAAATATTTGAGAGAGTAATGTATATTAAAATAACAAAATTCTTTGACAGTCAAAATCTATTTTATAAACATCAATATGGTTTTCGGAAAAAACATAATACCGTTCATCCTATAATTCATCTATTGAATGAATGTGCCGAATCACTTAATAGTACTCCAAAACGATCAACAATATCAGTCCTCTGTGATCTATCGAAAGCATTTGATGTCATTAATCACAATATGTTAATAAACAAACTGGACTATTATGGTATTAGGGGAATAGCAAAAGACTGGATATCAGATTATTTGATGAATAGAGAACAATATGTGGAAATTGAAAATTGTTTTACTTCAAACATTCGAAAAATCTCATGTGGGGTTCCCCAAGGGTATATTCTGGGCCCACTTTTATATTTGATATACGTTAGTGATTTGCCAAATTGCACATCTGCAAGCATACTATCATTTGCAGATGATACAACTCTGATAATTTCCAATTCAAATATGATAGACTTATACCATAAAGCAAACATTGAGATCAATAACTTATTTAAATGGTTATGTTCGAATAAACTACAACTAAATGCTTCAAAAACTAAATTCATAGTGTTTAACAACCAAGCAACAAAACAAAAATGCATAAATTCCAAAATACTAATCAACGGAATAGCTCTTGAGCAAATAGGAAATAACCACAATGAAAAAACTACAAAATTCCTAGGTCTTAAACTTGACGAAAATCTAACCTGGAAACATCACATGTCTTACATAAAAAACAAAATTTCCAAAGCTTTATTTCAAATAAAACAGGTGAAAAATATTTTACCAATAAATTCTCTCAAAACCTTATATAATGCAATGATACATCCTCACATCCTATATGGTATTCTAGCCTGGGGAAATGTATCTCAAATCCATTTGAAAAATATAATAAATATACAAAAACGTGCTATTAGAATAATAATTAAAGCTCATTTCAACAGCCATACTGAACCACTATTCAAACAAACCAATGTACTTAAAATACAAGATCAATATCAGTGTGAAGTCTTACTATTCATGCATGACTATTATACAAGTAATCTCCCTCTCTTTTTTGACAACATGTTCACAGCGAATCGAAATATCCAAATAAATTACGAAACCAGACAATCAAATTTCCTACACATTGAACGTTGTGACTCATCAGCGAGGAAATTACCGCTTTTCAATTACCCATCAATATGGAACACTTGGTCACCATCACTGTCATCTATCCAGTCTAAAAAAATTGTGAAAAAAGTTGTAAAAAAACATTTTATTTCTTCTTATTTCGAATTAGTTAGATGTCCGCATAAGCATTGCAAAAGCTGCTCTAATCACATATAGCGACAGAAATAGTTAAGTGAATACACTATATGATTTGTATGAAATTTCCCATATACTTTATATTTTATGTCCGGTTTATAATCTATCTCCAACATGATCGTGTTCATTCATGGTCTAAACTAGAATCCAATCACACCGACCCTGCCCTCTGCCCCTCCATCTCCGTCGTCTTCGGGAGGCTTGTGTGCTAATATATGTCCCTAACTATTAAAACTAAAAATTGTATTTCCATACATATATAGATGTATGTATAATATTGTCATTCATGTAAAAAATAACAATAGTGAGTTTAATTTTATTTCATTTTGGGCCAAATGGAAGACAGCTTCTAGCTAATTTGGTCCCTCAAATTTTCATCACAAATATTAGTTTTTTCCATTCCATCATTGTATATAACGTGTGAAAATTTGAATAAATTGCTATCCTATCCTATCCTATCCTATCCTATCGTAAGCTTAACGATGCCATGCGGAAGGACTCATATCCTCTTCCGCACATTGAGGACACCTTCGATGTCCTGGTCGGATCACACTATTTCTGTGCTCTGGATCTGGCCTCCGGGTATTGGCAGGTCGAGATGGACGAGAGTGATAGGGCAAAGACTGCCTTTGTTACCAAGAACGGGCTCTACCAATTTAAGGTAATGCTGTTCGGGCTCTGCAACGCACCAGCGACGTTCCAGCGCCTCATGGAGATGGTATTAAAATGTTTCCTCTGGAAGCGATCTATGGTCTACATGAACGATGTCATCATGTAAGGCCGGTCGTTTGAGGAAACCCTAACCAACCTCCAGATGGTGTTCCATCGCATCCGCGAAGCAGGCCTTGAATTGAAGCCCAGCAAGCGTGAACTCTTCGCTCAGGAGATCTTGTACTTGGGCTCCATGGTAACAGACACCGGAGTTAGACCAGACCCCGCAAAGATAGAGGCCGTGCAGAACTGCCTCTGCCTTGTAATGTGGCGGACGTGAGGTCCTTCTTGGGCTTCGCGAGCTATCACCGCCGGTTTATTTGAGGTTTCGCGGAGATCGCGAGCCCCCTTACTATCCTCACGGAAAGGGCGCCGATTTTGTCTGGTCAGCTGAGCAAGCAATCGCCTTCTCTGACCTCCGGTAAGCTTTGGTAGCGGCCCCGGTGCTGCAGCACCCTCGTCCGCACTGTGAGTTCATCCTGGATACTGATGCGAGTAACTTTGCACTCGATGGTATCCTTTCACAGGTCGTGGACGGGCAGGAGCATGTGGTGGCTTATGCGAGTGTGGCTTTGAGTCGTTCTCAAATGAACTACTGCATGACTCAGCGCGAGTGCTTCATCAGTTGCACGACCTCCGGGTGACCAGTCACTTGGGAATCCGGAGGACTGTCCATCGGCTACAACAGCGCTTTCACTGGCCTGGTAGCGGATTGGATGTGCAACGATGGTGCGCAGCTTGCCCTTGGTGACAGGCTCGCAAAGGAGTTCCGGCTCCTAGGGGCTACCCCTTAACCATGGTTAAGGCTGGCGCGCCTTTTGACCAGATCGCTTTGGATATACTGGATACTCATCGGGTAACTCCGCGTGGGTTACGGTACATCCTGGTGATCGCGGACTACTTTACCAAATATACCAAGGCCCAACCCGCTGGGGCGCCAGACCGCGGATGAGGTAGCTCGGTTGCTAGTGAATAGGTTGGTGGTTTATCATGGTGTACCTAAACAGGTACATTCGGATCAGAGCACGCAATTTGAAAGCAACCTCTTCCGGAACCTAGCACAGATGCTAGGCAGTACCAAGGTCCGGACCACCCCTTACAGGCCCCAGTCGAACGGATAGGTCGAACGGTTTAATCGATCGGTCCTGAATATGATGGCGGCTTTTGTAAATGATCGTGCGAGTGATTGGGATGACAACCTCCCATATGTCTTAATGGCGTACAGGTCGTCGGTCCACCGGAGTGACCGGAGTCACTCCGCATGCTATATTGTACGGCCAGGAGCTAAATCTGCTTGTGGATTTTATGTATTCAACTGCGGCAGAAACCAGTGCAGTACCCCAGTGCGGTCCGGAGTATGTTGAGTGGATTCGAAGCGCCCTAGTGAATGCCCATGATTTCATGCGAGCGCGCCTGGACAAGTCTGCCATCCGGCAGAAGCGTGGCTATGATGCCCATGCCAAGGATAGGCCTGCTTTTGCAGAGGGAGACAAGGTGCGTTATTACTATCCACCGGCTAAGCAAGGCAACAAATTTGCTAAGCCATGGATCGACCCATTCACCATACTGGAACAGGTGACAGAAGTGGACTACCAGATCCGGAGGGATTCCGACCCGGACAGGGTACTGGTGGTCCATATCGACAACCTGAAGAAGTATGAGGGCCCGCTCATCATGGATCCGCTCTTACAAGATGCGGAACGGGATGATGTTCCTCTTTTGGACACTTCCGGTCAGCATCCGCGGACGCCGGACGAGCGTGTACGTCATATGGTGGGTCTTCCGGACCTCGCTGATTCGTCAGTTGGAAGTCCGGATGACAATGCACCTGTATCCGACGATCTGCAGGTTCCCCCGATTCCTCCAGGACGTGCAGATGACGGGCGGCCACGCAGGAAACCTCGTGCACCGACCTGGTATGGGTGGGATTAATGTTCCGCCCATGCGAATGCATTTGCGGTATCCATCTATCACACCAGGGAATCCGCACTACTTTACTCTGTGAGAGGCCATTTTAGTGGCTATTTCCAGAGTTGAGGTTCACGGATATCTTTACGTTGTAATGCCGCTGCTCCGCATCCGCCCTCCCATAGTTTCTAGTGCTAGGGACCTGTGGCTAGCCTATCTGCATCATGTGGACTGCTGTCCGGCATAGTTAACACAGTGCCTACGCTGGCCGGACCACTTTTCTGGATTTGCCGGACGCCCCTTGGTCCCGGGACAACCTATGGTATAGCCAGACTGAGGTTGGGATTTACGTCCGCTACAGGAGAAGCGCCTTCCCAAGGATTTGGGGAAATGGCATATTAACGCGGGGATAGTATCTGGATGTGAGGACTGATGTCCGCGGCTCGTCTGCGTTACTCATCTCGCACTCCGTATGCTTTTGGACGAGGCATTCCGGTGCATTGTCACCCATGAGCCACTACTGTAATTCAGTTTATAGTATGATAAGGTTTCTAACGGCAGGAAACCGAATTACTATTATTTTTATTGGAATGGCTGTTAAGTCCACACGTGCGGACCAGCTGCGGCAGCGGGTGACGCTCATTCTCGTCCGGATCGCACCTTACAAAAAGTGGTCCGGCCGGAATGACCGGAACCCCGGCCTCCTTCTAAGAAGGGGGTTGTATTCTACATTCGCAGCGTACTTTGTGGCTTTTAATCATTATCATTACCACCGGAAAAGGTCAATATACCATAGTATGGTGGTCGTCTGGTCCTGGACTCCGTCCGCGGGCAGCTCCGGACGTCCGCCGGCTGTTGATTCCATCATATTTGGGATCCTCTAGATTGGGCGCCAGCATGAAGGGTTCGCCCCCTAACCATTGCGGTTATGGACCTGCCGGCCTCTCGTCTAAATCTATTGGATCCGCGCTCCGGTGGTCGTTGTATGGGCTCTGGCTTTGACCATGGTATAGCTCCGTGGCCTTATTGTACGATGGGGTTGCTAGTGGGTGCGTCGCGAACGCCCACAGGGCGCTCAATTGTCTTTAGGGCTACCATGGACATACTCGATCGCCTTGTAAGCGTACCAGTGGCTATGGGGAGTGTTTATGTTTATTTATGCATCTCGTGTTATTATTTACTGAGTGGATTATTTAAACCACAAGTATGCGGCATGTCTCTGGAGAATTCTGTTCTCGCTCATTTAATGACACAGTTGAGACAAGTTTGTGAAATTTCCTTTCTGGTGCAATAGAGGGTTAGAATTCAGGTGGTGATTACACTCCTTACACCCCTCTTTCGAGGGGTGTAAGGAATTATGTTAATTTTGACAGTGATGGAGTGATGTGATATCCGAAAAGACTGGAGAACGGCAATTTATTGTTGTTTTCGTCTGACATATTCATAACAACCACAAGTTAGTGGTTACTGTCAATTTCAACCCAATTTCTATCTTGCTGAGGTGATTAACTTCACGTCATTTAACGCCAGTGCGGCAGCTATAGCTAATGACTGATTTTGATTACTGTATGTTGTTTGCAAGTTCCCCCCGGATAGAAATTTTCATTTTCTACCCATATACACGTTTGATTTGGAGTCACCGGAGGGAAATGACTGCCCCCACATGAGTTTTATAGTGTTTGTATTTTGGTCCGGGCAGTGAGTCATTGTGACCGGGGACAGGAGTTTACAGCGACGCTGCGTGCACTGCTTCGTAGGTAGAATGGCTGTCAACATTTGTTGCATATATATATGTATGTAAAATGTTGTAACCAGACTTTTATTAATCTCCAGATGTTGGCGCATTTAGATTGTGCCACTCGCATTTCGTCCGCTGCTGTGGCGCCGGATCCCGAGGGATCTGGCGTGGCCGGCGTTTGTGGTGCGAGTGTTTTGCTAGTTGTGTATTCCCCGTGCGGATGGCGTCCGGAGATGTGTGGGTGTTTGGGCGTCTACATGTATTTGTGGATGTCCGTCCGTCCATGCGTCTCCGCACTGGCCTGCCCAGGTTGTAGTATGCAGATACTGGCAGTCATCGCGGCAAGCCGCATTGGCTTTGATAGCTGTCCGAGACAGCTGTCCTCGGGTACATTTATGTCTGCGCGGACTTGCTGGCGCTGCTTGCACGGCTCCGCCCTGCCTCGGACTCGCTCCCCGGGTCTGAGGAGCCGGCCGGCTGGGCAGTCGGCAACACTTTTTAGAGGTACTATCACTTTTGATCATTTGGTGTGACATTTTACAAAATTTCTAAATTCAAAGGTTAACCTTTAACTCAACACACCATCTTTTTCAGCGGATGACCTTCCAAGGTAGTCATCCTTTTTGGACTAACTCGGTAAAAATTTTAACTTGTTTATTAGGGTTTATTCAAAATTGTAGAGCGCATTTTAGCTTACTCCGTAAGTCCTGGGGTCGTTCCCCATTCTTCCAAAAGGACCCTTAAGGTCTCAGTCTTTTGCGCTGCGACTTCCAGGTACCGCTCACCTTGCTTCCTTCTGGTTCCGCCATGCGATGCTTACCTCGTGTTTGCAAGTTTTGGGCGCAGGCGGAACACGTTGGGGACCAACATTGTAAGAAGGGGGTAATGTGGCGATTTTGCCCAAAGATCGCGGCAGGTGGTTCTTTGTTAAACACTCTAGTTTTACGGCCTTTATTTTGGACGCTTCTGTTCGAAGCACGTGCTGCCATGGCAATGCTGTCTAGTCCTCTCTCTCAGTAAGCTAGAACAATGGTCTTACGTCATCTCCTGCATGTCTCGTGCTCTCGGGTATAAATACTCTGGAGCCGTTTTAGTCTGTGAGGTTGTCTCAGAGCAAGGCGGGAGAGACGACGGAGAGTGCGGCCATGTGCTCTTCGTCCTCACCTCGTGGCTAAGGCCCTTGCGGCCCTGGGGACAATTTCCATAGGGGGTCCGGGTTAGGGGAAGGCCTTGATGACTCGTGGGCGCAAGCCCGCTGGTTCACCGGTCTCTCCCTCTCCCGGGATGGTGTGACACAGGCTCTGGCAGACCATCGGGCTGGTCCAGGGTTCTATCCCTGTGTCAGTGCCGTCGGCGAGGCCGGCCAGCAACATGCACACGTGCGCGAGTTCTGTGATGCCGTTCTCATGGCATCTCAGGCTCGGCACACGGCTACATTACCATAACTATGTAAAATGCAAATTAAAGGTCACGAGAATATTCAGGATATATATCACTTCATGTCCACAAGTGATTCCTAAGATGTAAAGTTGAAAATAAGTGAGAGATTAGTCATTATGTGCTCTGACCTTGAAAATGAGGTCAACGGTCAAATTAAAGTTCATCGAAATATTGAGCATACATCATTTCCTAATTATGTACACAATGTATATCCAAGGCTGTACAGTCGCAAATAAGTGAGTTATTAGCCATTTTGTGCTCTTATCTTGAAAATGAGGTCAAAAGTCAAATTCAAGATTGTCAGAGTATTCGGCGTATATCATTTCCTAAATGTGCACAATTGATTCCTAAGCTGTGAAGTCGATGATAAGCGAGATATTAGCCATTTTGTGTTCTGACATTGAAAATAAGATCAAAGATCAAATTCAAGGTCATCATAATTTTCAGCATATATCATTTCCTATATATACACAATGGATTCCTGAGCTGTAAAGTCGATAATAAGCGAGGTATTGACCATTTTGTGTTCTGACCTTGAAAATTAGATCAAATTCAAGTTCACGAGAATTTTTGGCATATATAATTTCCTAGATGTCCTCAATTGATTCCTAAGCAGTAAAGTCGATAATAAATAAGATATTAGCCGTTTTGTGCTCTGACTTTGAGAATGTACTCAAAGATCAAATTCGAGGTATTCAGAATATTCAGCATTATATCATTTCCTGCATGTCCTCAATTGATTCCTAAGCTGTAAAGTCGATAACGAGCAAGATATTAGCCATTTTGTTCCCTGACCTTGAAAATGAGGTTAAAGGTCAAATTCAAGCTTATCAGAATATCTGGCATATATCATTTCCTGTAAGTCTAAAATGGAATCCCAAGCTGCACAGTCGATAATAAGTGAGATATTAGCCATTTTGTGCTCTGGCCTTGGAAATGATGTCAAAGGTCAAATTCACGGTCACGAGAATATTGGCATATATCAGTCCCTATATGTCCGCAATTGATTTCCAAGCCGTAAATTCAATGATAAGCGAGATATAAGCCATTTTGTACTTTGATCTTGAAAATTAGGTCAAAGATCAAATTCGAGGTCACGAGGGCATTCAGAGCATTTCACTTCCTATATGTCCACAATTGATTCCTAAGCTGTTAAGTCGATATTAAGCGAGATATTCGCCATTTTGTGCTCTGACCTTGAAAATGACGGCTAGGAGGACGGACGACGGACGCAACGCCATTCCAATAGGTCATCGGAACTAAGGTCCGGAGACCTAAAAACGGTATTCATGGAATACTTTCACATAAGTATCGGAAAATGTTGGCAACCGCATAACAAACCTGTACGATGCATGTATGGAATGAGAAACCTCGTAGGATTTCTGGTTGATCAAGTTTAAATTGCAGTCAACATTTTTCAATAAACCTTACGCTGTTAATAAGCAATTCAAAATGACATTGGCAATTAAAAGCCTTCCATACATATAATAGCCATACGAAAGCTACGTCATCCAGGGCCTGTTTTTTTGCCACCTCCACAACCTCAACAGACCAGCGTGTCAATAAAACTGATAGGATATAATATTTCATCGCTAGTGTGAATGCGGTAGTATAATAGAAGCTATCCAGTGAATCGAATCGTCTCGAATGACAAATAGAGTCGATGTTATGGCCAATTATGTCATTCAAACGTTTTATTGATTTACCAAACATTTTTTTTTTTTCAGAATATGACCAAAATCAATGAGATCACAGACATGGAGGCGCCATTTTATTCTTATGAAATTGGAAAGGATCATTCTTCGAGTTTTAGGTGCATACAGACAGTCAAACAGGTAAACAAACACTCATAAATAATTCCGAGAAAATCCACCGTGGGGCAGAATACACTAATATATTACTGGTTGGAACACGCTCAAATATGCATGTATATTATAGCCGAGACGCTGTAAAGCTGCAGGCAAAGATTTCAAGAGGTTTGTTCATATCGATTTACTGTTTGAACAGGAGTGGGGATATTTGTTCTTTACGCTGTCCATACAGAGTTGAGATGTTGACGTCGCCAGCATAGTTTAAATTTGACAAAATGAATGCCCTGGAGAAAAAATGTGGACAAACTAAACAGAATAGTTTTGCATTTTTTGAGAGTTTGGATAAACATGGCACACCCCATTTCACCTAGTATATGAAGACTTATGCGTTTGTACACGACAAAAGACCATTCAGAGGCTTATGGTGGGCGAAATTAAATCATTATCTTGCATGAAGGCTATGTTAGTGTCACTGTTGTTGAATAAATCAGTGAATCCTGTAACCAATATCTTGTGGTTATGTAATTCAGTTGACAATGATTGTATTGTGCGAAAGAATACATAGACTGGGCTTCTAATCGAATTTATATTCGGGAATGAGTCAAATTGCGAATATTAAGATTTTCATTTGTAATATGATGCCACAAGCTTTCATTGTCTACTGGAGAAATATGTCACGTGACCATCCTGGGTCTGTTTTGGTAACCGTGGATACCAGCAATGTGTTGTGCACGTCACGTGGCTTATTCCTTTCACGATAACTTCGTTCCATTTCCAAACCAAATTATATTTACCCACTAAAAAATATTATTTTCCTCAACGAAACAGAAGTTTCTTCTAAGTAAATTGTTCGAATGAATTGTTTTCTGGACGGAGCACAGCAATTGTTTGCTATGTTGACCGAAAATTTCTACTCGTCAAGCGTTTTATATATGAACAACATATTTTTCCTATGTAAAACAAAATTAGAAATTTTTCGGTTCAACTCAGGCAGATTTTATTTTCTACACATGGCAAACATTTGCTTTTGAGTCTAATTACAATGTTCATTTTGAGCTTAAATCAAGAAAAATGTACCATGTCTACGGCGGCCCAATACTGCCATTATGCATGCCTGAGTTAAGGGCAGTTTTGAAATCGGTTTCATAGTTAGTAAACAGTTATTTTCAGTTATGAAACTAGTTTCTAGCAAAGCACAAGCCCTTTACACCCGGCACAAACCTTTCTAGCAGGGCACAGACGTTTTCAGCAGGGTGCAAACCTTTCTAGCATGGCGCAAACCTTTTTAGCACGGCACAAACCTTTATAACAGGGCAAAAACCTTCATAACACGGCACAAACCTTTTTAACATGGCACTAACCTTTTTAGCACGGCACAAACCTTTATAACGGCATAAACCTTTATAACACGGCACAAACCTTTTTAACATGGCACAAACCTTTTCAACACCGCACAAACCTTTATAGCAGGGCACAAACCTTTCTAATATGGCACAAACCTTTTTAACACGGCATAAACCTTTATAACAGGGCACAAACCTTTTTAGCAGGGCGCAAACCTTTTTAGAAGGGCACAAATCTTTATAGCAAGGCGCAAACCTTTATAACAGGGCACAAACCTTTATAACATGACACAAACCTTTTTAACACGGCACAAACATTTATGGCAGGGCACAAACGTTTTTAACAGGGCGCAAATCTTTCTAGCATGGCGCAAACCTTTTTAGCATGGCATAAACCTTTTTAGCATGGCACAAACTTTTATAGCAGGGCATAAACTTTTATAGCAGGATAAAAACCTTCATAGCAGGAGGCAAACCTTTTTAGCAGGGCGCAAACCTTTTATAGTACGGCACAAACCTTTCTAGCATGGCGCAAACCTTTTTAACACGGCACAAACCTTTATAACAGGGCATAAACCTTTATAAAACGGCACAAACCTATTTAACATGGCGCAAACCTTTTTAGCACGGCACAAATATTCATAACAGGGCATAAACTTTTATAACACGGCACAAACCTTTCTAACATGAAACAAACCTCTATGAAAGGGCACAAACCTTTTCAACACGGCACAAACCTTTATTGCAGGGCACAAACCTTTATAGCAGGGCATAAACCTTTATAACAAGGCACAAACCTTTTTACCACGGCACAAACCTGTTTAACACGGCACAAACCTTTAAAGCAGGGCCTAAACCTTTATAACGGGGCACAAAACCTTTTTAGCATGGCGCAAACCTTTATAGCAGGGCGCAAACCTTTATAAGAGAGTAATTTTGAAATCCTAGTTAGGAGACTAAATTATTAGTTATTTCCAGTTATGAAACTAGTTTTCAGCATGACACAAACCTATCTATCATAGCACAAACCTTTACAACATGGGATTTGCGCCATGCTACAGAGGTTTGTGCCATGCTATAAAGGCTTGTGCCATGTTAAAAAAGTTTGGGCCACGTTATAAAGGTTTCTGCCATGCTATAAAGCTCTGTGCCGTGATATAAATGTTTATGCCCTGCTATAAAGGTTTGTGCCGTGTTGAAAATGTTTGTGCGATGTTATAAAGGTTTGTGCCCTGTTAAAAAGGTTTATGCCCTGTTATAAAGGTTTGTGCCGTGTTAAAAAGGATTGCGCCATGCTAGAAAGGTATGTGCCGTGCTATAAATGTTTGCGCCCTGCTAAAAAGGTTTGCGCCTTGTTATAAAGGTTTGCGCCCTGCTATAAAGGTTTGCGCCTTGCTATGAAGGTTTGTGCCGGGTGTTAAGGGTTTGTGCCTTGCTAGAAACTAGTTTCGTAACTGTTTACTAACTATGAAACTGATTTCAAAACTACTCGCAACTCAGGCATGAATAATGGCAGTATTGGGCCGCCGTACATGTCTCTGTTGACTTGCCAAATAAATTATGTTCAGAACTCACCAAAATCGATGGGAACCGAGACATGGAGGCGCCAATGCATTTGCATAAGTCAAAAGGATCATTTTATTTAGTTACGTGCATAGACATGATAGACAGACGTGCAAACAAGAATGGAGCTTTATGGAACCAGACCTGAGACATATCGTGTCAGTGATGAATACCATACAATATACACACGCAGAAAAAAACTATTAAAAGGAACGCTATTTATAGAGAATGAACAAGTTTTTGTACACCCTTGCTATTTTGCACTCTTGATACAGGGGTCGATGCCCTCGCATTGGACCAATGCCATCGACCTCTGTGTAGGAATTATATCGAATAACAGGTATATATAATTCCTTGAGTTGAATTGTAAGCTGACACATGACGCATTTCAAAATATTGTTAATCTAATATTTATTTGTCATTGTTATATATGAAAATGCGAGAGCAATGAAGAAAAATTGTTTTTTTTATATATATATTAGGATATAATGTAGTAGTCCGATGAGTTTCTACAAAAGGATAACTTTCTATAAATGAGGTTATTCGCGTAACAATACATGCAAATTTATTCGTCTTCCCATTACATCTATGAACAATATTCAGAGGTTCATAGCACAATACAGAGCAAACACAACGCGTGAAGATTTCCTAAATAAATCACTGTCATATTCGAGTGAATTGGTAAGAAATTCGATATGACGGTCATGTTAGCGAATGTTACTGTAGTATTGACTCTTTTTGAATAGCATAAGCATGATATGAGACCATAAATTGATCAAATGAGCATATTCAATCGGACAGTCACGAATGGTGACACCAGTGGTGATCCCAAATTTCTATCGAAGAAGATCAAATTCTCAAACCCTATTGCTCAACTGTTTTTTTTTTCTATCGGACTGTTAGCATGGTTAGTCGGTTTGGTTATGTAATGATTTTCAAAACAATGGGAAATTTTTGACACAATCTTTGAAAATTTCAGGGAATATAGCCAAAACATACATCAACCCAAAACCACTTGATACCATTTTTTCCCCTGCCCGGTAAGACCACCTTCTTGATTTTCAAAATGGCCACCATTCTGCACTCATTTCACCATGTTTTTATTTTGGGGGTATTATTAGTTCAATTGCCAAACCATAATACCCACGGTATTTGGGCTTATAAGGCATGCGAACGTCAAATTCATCGTTTCCCACCCTGGCAGATTTGAGAAACATTGCGTGTTTGCATAAATCCAAAATGGCCACCACTTATTTCAAGCAAAAGAAGACATGACCATAACTTTTGATAGGATCAACCTAGAATATTGATTTTGCTGTCTACCCATACGTTTTCATATATTGTGGATACAATGAGCATATTTAGAAATAACCAAGATATATCTAAACAGAGACAATTCAGGTGTTCACCATGTATTTAGGTACCTAGAACCACTTGATAGCATTTTTATCCTTTGGTATAGCTGTCATCATTCCAAAATGGTCACAATTTTGCCTTCATTTTCCTTTATTTATATTTTTTATTTATTTTTTATTTGTTTTTGTTTTGTTTTTTTTTTGGGGGGAGGGGCTATTATGAATGATCAAAAGAGTCAGTTAGAAGCGAAAATGCAAAAATGTCATATTTTGTGGTGTCCATTCGACTTAATTGGTATCAAAATTGAGCTTTTTATATTAAATGTAATGAAATGGTGATCAGTTTCATGAAATTTGCCTTACAAAATCACAAGAAGAATGTTCTCGAACAGTCAAACAAGCATATATTGACTTTTCTCAGGTCATCTATTTTAATACATCTCATTTGGGCCATATTTCTCAACAATAATGAACCACTACAGTCAGACCTTCATTTGTGAACATCTATGGTCAGTGTATAACTCAAGTTACTGAGCACTTTTTCTCGGCCCCAAATGATTGCCTGTCTTTTAAAATTGAGGTTAATCTTGGATATTACTGATAGGAGACGGCCCTCATCAAATATACACAGAAGCTGCAGTGAATCTGGAACTTCTGGATGAGCGTCAAAGTCTTGTTCCCAGAGAGCAGCTTGATTTGTGCCCATCTGATGTGCTGTATCCAAGCATAACGAGTTGGAGGGAGCATTTCTATACCTCTCTCTATCCAGTGTTGCTTGAACATCATCCATCGTAAGTCTTGTAGATTCTTTGTGTTTGCACTCATTTTATAAAAGAGGCCAGGCAGGTATCTCAGACATCATTCAAAAGTTTTCTTGGTTTGTTCCGTTGCTAGGCCAAGAGCAGAGATATATTCAGCAGTAAAAGTGGCTGAAGCTTCGCTCAGGAATGAATCCAAACATGCTTTTCTACTACCCTCGGACATTGATTGAAAGCTCACTGCTGCAAATCACCATTCGATGAAGAGATGATATATAGGTAAGGATATTCCTAGGACAAGATGACCAGGGCCAATTCATGGCTTGGAACTAATCTGCGAAAGTAAAATCAGATTGTAAGCCACATTTGATGTTCTAACACTGAAGGCAACAGCACTTGTAAACTGGACATTGAAAATGTGTGTGATTGGCAAGTATCAGGGCAGCTGTACAGTGCAAAGGTTCCAATGCGCACACGAATTTGTCTGAATTTAACATTGAAAATCGGATTTCAAAAATAGTTTTGCATCTTGCTGAAAACGTTTGTGTCTTGCTAGAGAGGTAGAAACTAGTTTCAGAACTGAAAATAACTGTTACTAAATGTGAAACTGATTTCGTTATCTCAGGCATGAATAATGACAGTATTGGGCCGCCGTAATTTTAGCTTATTACTCTGCTGTTTTTCATTGCATTTACATGAAAATTGAAATATATCTTCTGTATATAGTCAAAATCAAAATGTTAGTATTCATATGCAGTCGAATGTCACATGTACGAAATGTAACTTACGTAGCGCACACACAGCTTTACATTATGTCATTTCTAAACTACACGTACATGTAGTGTCATATCCATGATACGTGTAGTGTCATATCCATGATACGTGTAGTGTCATATCCATGATACGTGTAGTGTCATATCCATGATACGTGTAGTGTCATATCCATGATACGTGTAGTGTCATATCCATGATACGTGTAGTGTCATATCCATGATACGTGTAGTGTCATATCCATGATACGTGTAGTGTCATATCCATGATACGTGTAGTGTCATATCCATGATCAATAACATACCGTTCGATTTCACAATATGCATCGATATTCACCTCAAATTGATGTACAAATGCGTATGTCTATTGTAACCTCTGGGAAACTTCTCTTGCCGCAGATCAGTGAAGCGCTGAGGGCACGACAGCAGATTATTCATATGAGAAATACCGTCAATACTCAGCGGTTGGAAACAATGTACTCAGGTGTGAGATGGTGTTGTAAATTCCGTTGTATACTACATTCAGAAAATAACGAGAGCCGCTGAATTCTCCGTACAGCTTGTGCCTGCGTTAATTATATGGCAAAGGATCAATGTATATTTTGCCATGTGTATTTTCACTGCAGATGCCATAGAACAGACCAATTCGATCATTAAAATTTACCTTCAGATTTCGAGGTAAACCTCAAACCAGGCTGAAGGATATTGTTATAGGATGAGTTATCCAACCATAGTTAGAAAGTTAAAATTACACCCTAACACGCTGTCTTTTGCAAGTTTCATTTGAAAGATGATGTTTAGCGGTCTGGATCATTATAGTATATGGCAATCAATCAGCTTTGTCACAGTGGTCATGTATAGAACTTACACACGAAATCAAATTCGGAAATACAGAGCTATACCCAAATAAAATATACCAATAATCGACTCATAAGGCATGATTGGTAGCTGTTGAGCAACATCAAACAGCATAATATTGTTTGTCATGGGGCATGTTAAAGAAAATGTGGCCCAAGTACCGTACACTGCTCCTTAATACTACTCGCCCACTGGAAACATACTATTTAATCCGTCTGTCACCTTTTTAATCTTTATTGAATATAGAGGAAGGCGCAGGATATGATACTTGGGCCGAAAATGTTTCCGGGGCATATTCTAAGCCTTTCAATTCCTACTGTCCTGCATAGGGTGGAATTTGGCCATTTTGGCCGGTTACCTACCGAGTGCCTGAGGATCATCCTTGACCATCGGAGCGCCTGAGGATCATCGGAGACACGTCGATGGAGGCATCGGAAGAAAATAATGCAGAGTGATTTTCTTGCTGCGACCGGTGAAATAATGACTTCGGTAGTGACTGGATAACACACCTGTTGGTGACCGACCAGGGCCACGTCAGATGCACACCAGGTGCTGAGGGAATCGACAAAATTTTTATGCCTACCAGTGTGGGTAGCTCACCAAGCGGTCACTGCAGTATAACTTGCCGGGCGCCGATGGATGTCCGGAAGGGGCATTTCAGATTACCAGCGGATTTTTTTTTTTTTATCGATTTTTTTGGTATTAAACAAGGTACATTGAATTCACCAAATAACAGTTGTAAAATACAATGATAAAGATGTAGAACATTGAACCGGTGTTATACCGAGGATAACTAAAAATAGTCCAATAGGGGACTTGTTTCCATTGAGGTCCTCGTGAAAAAAAATTAAAAATGATCCAAGAAAATGACCGAAGTGTACAATTTTGTAAATAGTATGAATGATGAAAAAAAATTACATGGTAAAACTATAAAGAGTGTAAAACTTGATAGACTCAAAACACTCATGAAAAATTACAAATAAGTATAAACAAACGGTAATGAATAAAGTCCTTCTCTGAGGTGGATCTAAACGTCTCAATTCAAAAACGACTTGCAGAAATGCTTAAAACTTTGAAAACACTAACATTTTGGAGGTCATGACCAACATTATTCCAAGCAACAATGGCAGTATATAAAAAGCTACATTTACCAATAACAGAACGGACACGCGGTAAAACAAGTGAGGAACTGCTAGATATTGTGACTGGGAATGAACTGAACTGACATGCATGGTGTTATTGCACAGATAGTAAGGTGCCCCACCGGAAACAATCATGTAGTATTTTTTTTTGTACTTGACCCTGTATTCTGCAGGAAGCCACTGAAGCGTTGCAACGTGGTTGACTGATACATGTGTTCTTGTATCAAGATTAAGCAGAAGTCTTATCACTTTGTTTTGACAAATTCGAAGTGTCCTTTCTAACAGACAAACCAGAATACCATGCACAAGAGCCATAAACAAGGTGACATTGAATCGAAGAAAATGCAACAAGTTTGGCAGATGAAAAGTCCAGGAATTTTCTAACGCGAGACATGACCTTTACACGAGTATTGACCTTTTTATTAGCTTGGTTGCCATGCAACTGCTTGACATATTCTGATCAAGCTCGACACCAAGATATTTTACAGTGTATTTAGCCTGTATGGGAACATAAATACACATTACGTTTACACTTGACTGTTCTTTTAAATGGTGGTTGCTACTAAATAACACTAATTCAGTTTTTCCGAGATGTAATGATAACTTGTTATCTACAAGCCACTGTCGAAGTGAATTTGATTCAGCCTCCAATACTTGTTCGATTTCCTGTAATTTTTTTTGCGGACGTTAAGACGGTGGAGTCTCCAGCGTATAGCAATAGTTCGCTATTTGCAGCTCCTTTTTTGTCATTGACATATATAAACAACAAAAGTGGTCCCAGAATAGAACCCTACGGGACTCCACATGTGATGGAACACTTCTATGATAATATGCCGTTTATATCCACCACTTGTTTTCTGCTGCTTGAATATGACGCGAACCAATTTGTACAACTTTTTGGCTTAAGCCCAACGCTTCAAGTTTGCCTAACAATAATTCATGGTTGACATGTCGAAGGCACTCTGTAAGTCCAATACAAGTAAGCGTCAGGAAATGTAGTAAAAGACATGCGTCGCCTCTCTGCAGTGCATAGCTCGATTATAATGTGGGGAATGGGAAGTTTATTTGAGTCAGCATTGCTGTAGTTTTGACATACTGCAATTATCGTCACACAGATTTCACTGCTCTGTGAATAACAAGATCAGGGACTTTTCAGACTCAAAACGGAACAATTTCCATACCCTTTCTAGACCCATATCAATTCGAAACCCCTATGCACGATAGCTCGTTGATATAAATTTAACATGCTACATAAACTTAACTTGTATTCTTAGGGTCCATTATTCACATCTATACATATAGTATTCGACTTGTAAAACAACATTTTTGGGTGAAATATTTCGTCAAACTGCATCGAACGAGAAAAATCGCTATAAAACATATTTCCGCAAAGCATTGTGCACCCTGTCACCAGTAACTAGTAGAAAATCGATACAGACACAGCGCTGTGTCAGCGGTGTTTTGACCACCCGTCCCCTCTTGCCTGTACTGAACTGACTGTTATATCAATATAATTCCATGAAGATTGTGTAGATTTGAAGAGATTCCTAGATTTGAAGCTGCCCCTGTTGCCCTTTTGTTGCGGGGGCAGCACGGGGGCAGAATGTGCCCTTTCGTGAATCAGATTATCTGATATTGTAATAAAATAATATCTTTACATCAGTATTTTTTTACAATGAATACCGGGTGGGTCGGTACCTGTAGTCAAAATGGGGACAATTTGACCAATACCCAGTTAATCCGCCGATATCTGGTTTTCAGGTTACCGAACCTAGAGTCCTCGTTAAACATTTTTATCGTTAAAATTTACAGTCAAATCTTTAAAGGCAGGTATGTTTTATTCGCTTTCACATTTCGACATAGGCCTAAATGACCAATATTGGACCATGATGGCCGTTTCCTCAATAATCTGATAAATTTCGCCCAAGCATGGCGCTTTCAAGTCATGAATAGATAAAGATCAAATGCCTTGAATAACTTGAAAGCCCCGAACAGACTCCCAAAAGGTCAAACAAAAACCCCGAAAATCCACCGGCATTTTGCTGGATATCTATCTTCCTCTCTAATATTGCGTATATATGCTTGACATTTTGAACTGCTTATAACTTGTTGCAAAAAAATGCTCGAAATACCCAGAATTCAGGCTCAAATTGGACAAAAAAGCAGATAGATACAGCTTGGATATGCATTATGAGCATACAGTGAGTCGCATGTATATTATCTTTGGTGACCTTGAACTCGACCTAGTACTAGTATGACCACTAGTGGTAATCGTGTAAATTGGCTGCTGAAGACAAAACATTTGTGAATAGAGATTAGGTTATGAGCATATAGGCGGTCACCTAAGTGATCGTTTGGTGGCCTTGATTTCGACCTTGAAGGAACTTAATCGATAGGTCAAAGCATCGATTTTGGTAAAACAAATATGGGTGGAGGAGCTTTCTCTCTCTCTCTCTCTCTCTCTCTCTCTCTCTCTCTCTCTAACTAAGTATAAGGTATGATCAGAATCTATAAACGAGCGCAGGGAGGCGATGGGGGGGGGGGGGGGGCGGTAGTAGGCCCACCACATTACCCTTTAAATTTATTTCATAATTTATAATATATTTATTGTTATGCAAAATACATGCCATTCTGATGAAAGCTTCCCCCGCCCTTCAAATTTGCTTCCGGCAGCCCTGATGCCTTATATTTCTAAGTTCTCGGTGAATCCTGCAAAATAAACGCCCATTCAATCATGTTCAAAACTTCATGATCGCAAGTATACTGGGTACATCGGTTGATAAGAAGGGAACCGGTACGTGCACGAATATTTCTTGATAAACTTTTTCCCCGACAATCTTTCGGAACAGTGCTCGGAGTACTTCGGAAGTACTCGCAATATGTTGCGGTTGTTCAGGCATGAAGAAAATTTGAGAACGTTTCACAATCTAACTGGAATATTTGTTTAGTGATTGTCTCCATCCGTTTGTTGACACTAAAAATTTCAAAACAAATGCTGCGGTACTATTGCAGGACCGGACCAACGCATCTATCCATGGGCCGTTTTAATCGTATTTGAGTATGTCGCCTCCTGATGGAAGCGACAATAAACATACTACAGTAGTTTCCTTTGTCAATCTCTGGACGTATGAAGTCAGTCAGGTGTATGAGACAACTTTCAGTTGAATAATTATTCCTGAAACTGCAATTCATAGAGAAGATTATTGTTTTGTTGAGAGAACCGACCAAATTCTGTTAATCAGACGCTCACCGAGCAGGTATCAGTAAAGTGATAGTATTGTAACGGAAATACTATTGCTGACTATATTTTAGATCTATTCGTTTAGTAAGCTGTCATATTTTTTATCACCATAATGGGTAATCACAGGAAGGAAGTGATTGAAGAGGGGAGGTAGAATTTTTATTTCATTATTATCATAATACATTGTACGATATGTTGTATTTGATATCTTATATGATATGTAAGCTGTAAGTTCTCTGAGAGTAACTGTTGTTGCCGGAACTAATATGAACAGTTGTTTTGACTCATGTTCTTTCAAACAATACCAGACAACATCTTTGGATGGGCTGGAATTTGTGTTCACAGTTGTAACAGCGATGAAAGTCCTGCAATAGATAATTGCAAGATATAATTACAAACTCAATGGGGTCAGTGACAGCCCTGAACATTTTTGTTATAAGGCCAGGAACGGACCTGAACATGGTCTGAGCCGAACCCGAATATTTATTTATTTATAAATCGTTCTTTCACGCTAAAAGATTTATTTCGGCTTTGACTTGTGGGCTAGAAGCAAACATATCAATAATCTGGTATGCTGTTCACATTCTAATGAAATTTGGCATCTTCTTCAAATCTATTGCGTTTTGTTCCATTGTTTACACATGTTAGAGAACGACAAACATTCATGGTTGCGTTGGCTATATTCTCGTCCAAATAACTCACCTTTATTCACCGTGTAACTTGGATATCACGTGTGTTATCTATTCGTAACTAGAAGTTGGTAAACAAGTTTTAAGGCGCCCCATAACAGGGTCGGGACCGAACGTTTCAGAGCGGAACGTAATTGAGCCCTAGTGAGTGTGAAAAAAAAGTAAACTTTACTTTAGAAAGCAGGAGACCTATACCTAAATCATGAAATCAAATATCTGAGAGCCTCGAAAAACCAGACAGCGGATGCTTTCTACCTGTTTTGTACATTCTCACTGCTTTCTACCCTGTAAACATTTTCTTCTTGATTGCACAAATACCACACATGTAAATGTAAATAGACTGCTTTTAGAATGTGGTGGTAATAATTACGTATGTTTCATAGTTAACATACGTGATGGTTTGCGTTCTATAGTGGGGCGTCAGTTTTATCAATCTCCAAAATTCAAACGTGAATACTAAATCGGTCATCCTCTTACATGTACATGTATCTCGAGGTGACCAACACTAGTGGCTGGTTTCACGACGGCCGCGGCCCAAGTCAACAACGCAAGCACAGGATCATTGCCAAAACGAAATCGTGTCAGAAACGTATCATTATCATACACTACAGATGACTCCAGTCGATCCGAAACACAAGTTCCCTTCTCAGGCCATTCCTGTTTAATTTTCTGTTTCTCGTAACTAGTTTTATGATAGAATTCTGAGAAAAAAACAAAACAAAATGAATGTGTAATATCATCGAAATGAACGCGATTTTGACACCGTCACAGTTACTCATCGTGGACTCACAGCACTTGCCTAACCACAGATAAAATGATAAGATTGATATAAAACTATGTGAGACATTACTGAATGCTCAAGAATATACCTCAATATCGTTTGCATTGAGAGATTCATTGCAAGCTATATGTCTATATATTTTTATTCTGCCCTCCCTCCTACCATTTATTTTCCAAAGGACGAGGAACAGAGATTTAATCAGGAGTGGCCTTAGCAGATGTTCCACGAGGTCATGTCTGTCAAGAACATCAATGAAACACTCCATTTTAAATGTCGCTATTACAAGAAAGGAATGTAGTTCTTTTTCCAATAAATGGCCACCGTCAACTGGTTGACTATTCTGCCACATGGTGTGTGCGTATGTCGATGCTCGGTAATTGTGCGGATGTCTTAAAAACTTGGTGCAGAATAAAACCAGGGGCCATGATAGCAGCTACTTCAGGAGACGAGCCTTGAATGCGTCAAGGCTCGGAGCAAACACTATGTACTGCGACAGACTGTTCCAGTCTCTGATGGTCCGGGGGGGAGTAGGACTCAATTCGGCTCTGGTTTCTACAGGCTAGGACCTGGACCGCTAGTCCGTTTGTGTTAACATTTTTCCACCCAAGACTCATACCTGGTGTATACCAAGATCAGATTCTTAGCTTCGTATTCGAATTATCTAAACACATGGAGCCCGGCAGTGAGAATAGCAGCCAATTGTGTTCACCAAACCGTATCACGAGAGTTATTCATTGTCGTGAAAAACAGCCATAAATTTAGGTGTGTAGGGGTCTACATAAGGTACGCAATACCGAGACACTCCTTTTGAGAGTGTGACAAGTGTTTGTAAAAAGACTAACATACAGAAATATATAATAACCCCACCCCTATGCCTGGGCAATGGGCATGTGCAGGGGACAATCATTTAAAAAGCAGTATTTGCTTACTTGAGAAGAACTCGGGCGGAAAAAATTTATCATGCCTACATTGTACATAATATCACGACATTGCCATTCAACAGTGAAGAAAACCTTCGTGCTCCGTACATGTCAAATTATACACCTCGCCACTTCTCGGCTCGGTGAAATGTACCTCATACAGTAGAAAACCATTATTTACACGCCTTAGAAGTGTATTACCTTGGATCGATTCATCTTGCAGTCTGTGGGACACGACGAAGCAGTATATGATTCGGGAACGACACTCTTTCGCATTGAGAATTCACATGGTACGGGAGAAAACCTCAATTATTATTCATGGAAACCATCAAATGATTTGCCACTTTCTTATATCAACTGCATAGATAAAACGCTACATTGTCTGCTATCTGTACCTTCAGTGAATAAGATGGCGGCTATGACTGCACAGGGTTCTGTGGTACCTAGCCTCACCAAGTACCTGGTTCCTGCCGAGGAGACGGACTGTGGCGAGTATGTGTATCGCATGGCTCTGAAACTGAAGGAAAACAAGGACAAGAAAGGAAACATTAAGTTCAAGTATGAAGTGGAAGAAAATTTCAAGATAATTCTATCAGCACTCCTGAACAGCAGTGGAGGGATCATACAATTGGTGCCTCAAATTCCACAGAAGCCACTTGGTGACAAGGACTTGGACGAATGGCTCAATAGTCTCAAGGACAAGCTGCATTTCATACCAGTGGATGTCTTCAAGAACTGTATCTCAGTACACTTGGAATCTGGTCAGGTCTTCATCATGGTGAACAAAGCCAACGAGTTCATTACTGTGAATTCACATCTGCATTCACGGCATGTTGCTGGTAACATTCAGACCCTGGGCTACAGCTCCATATCACAGGCGGTGAGCTCCTCCACAGAATCAAGATCAAAATCCATCCCATTGACGGGACAATTCATTTACGGGGACGTGTGTCCTGCAATTGAGAATCAAAAACTGGAGTTCAAGCACTACCAAGATCAGTCTGGCATAGATGAAGTTGACCACCTGATCAAAAGGCTCGGAAATGGAAGAGAACTGAAGACACTTTTTGGTATGGCGAACCTGACTACTGGCGGGGATATCGTTATTGGTATAGCGGAAGATCCAGAAACTAAAGCTAACGTGTACAGAGGACAACGATTGGGTGTCACTCAAGAAAACAACTTCAAGACCAAACTCCAAGACATCTTGATGGAAGACACAAATCGACAACACATCTGGGGATTCAAACACGCTGTACCAGAGGAAGGGAAACATTGGTCATGTGATTTTATCCCACTCCAGATGCCATCACCACCAGGTACGCCACAAGAAAGATGGGTGCTGATTGTCATCCATATATTCCACTGTCCGGGAGGTGCATTCTTCGACACACCAGAAGCGTACAGTCTAAACGACGATGACCAAATTGAAAACCTGAACTTTGAGGTCTGGCAGGAGATGCACAGAAGGACAACAGAGAGTGTGCCTGAGGTTTGCAAACATTTATTTTCATGATTGATTTCACACCATATTGATTCAATTCGGTGATATTTTGATTATGTGCAATATTACATAAACATCATAGATATTTTACTTTTAACCCTTTCACTGCCGGAGGCGACTTTAGTCGACAGGGGGGTTCACTGCCGGAGGCGACTTTAGTCGACCAGAATTAGGGGAAATCAGGGCAAATTGAAACCCGATAAATTAGCATTAAATTTATGTTCCAGTAGTGCAATTTTGAAACTTAAATTCTGTACATTCTACTTAGAACAAACCCACCTTATATTTAATTATGATTTAAAGTGTTTTCACAATAAATATGTCATTTAAATATATACTTCATAATTTGTTCAAAATCACTTGGCAATGTGATACATGGTCTAAAACAGTTTTTGGCAGTGAAAGGGTTAAATTGTTCACCAAATAAACACAAATGGATTCTGAGATGGTGGTAATTCTACTTCTTTTTCAGGTGGAATATCTTTCGCAAGTAGAAAATGAACTGAAACAACCACCACCATTGCCGCCACTTACACAATCGGTTCAGAATCATCCTTCTAATGTCCCTACTGTTGGTCTTGGTCAAGCTGCCGAATCATCGAAAATATCTCCGGATTCCTTTTTCCGAGACAACACTTCCATTCGTTACACAAAGCACAGTTCTAGATGGGATGGCGGTAGAGAAAAGCAGCATCCACCAAATGAGAAACAACGCATAGAAGCCATTGGTCTGTTCAAAGTAAGTGACCCCATCAATTACCACCCCAGCAGAGATAAACTTCAGTACATACTATCAGAGAGATTTCATCTCCCGGATTTCTCTCTATGGTTGAAAGTACAGTACAGGATCCTGGATTCGGGATCGCAGCTGACATGTTCTGGCTGTGTCTGAATCATTCCTGCACCAAGATGCAACTACCACCTCGTCACGTCATGGACGTCTTGATTGTTACTGAGCCTGCTCGTATGATCCTCGCAGCAGCAGTGGAAGAATGTAACACTAGTATCAAATCATGCAATGCGTACAAAGTCAAACTGGCTAGAATTCTTAAACGACGGATACTTGAATTTTTACCATTTAGTTATCCGTTCATGATTGATTGTCAACTGAGAAATCCAGACGGTTCTGTCAAACACTGTCCAGATTTCATCAAGGAATGCTTTGGATCAGAAGGTGTTGAGCAAAAGAAGATGCTGATGCTGTGTTCAGCTCTGGCCAGTGTGTTGAAGAATAGGGACACGTGTTTCCGAGATCTAATCTTCAGAGACGAGGACGTGTGCCTCTCCGCAGAACAAATGAATATACTACAGGAAATAGATCCAAACAGATTCTCCATCATAGAAGGTCCTCCAGGCTGTGGGAAAACCATTCTGGCAAGACTGTTCACTGCTAGGAAAAGCAAAAATGCTGCCTACATCAGTGCATCCAAAGCTCTCACCAACCGTGCCAAAGCCAACTCGGCTATCACAGCATTCGATGCCGAGAACTCATCAGTAATACTTTCTCTGCTGGAAACTGTGCTGAAAGATGTCCAACACATAGTCATCGATGACCATCACAGATATACCTACACAGAAGACCAGCTGCATGAGCTATGTGAATTGATCTCAGAGCGCGGTCAATCTCTGCATGTATTCCAGGACTCAAAATTCCAAAATTACCACGCTTATGAGACAAACACGTTGAAGGTGTTCCTCGCGAAGTACGACGAGTATGGATCAGCTTTCATTAAAACAATGAACACTATCTACAGAAATTCTCAGGTGGTCGGGTCATTCCTCCAAACTCAAATCTCAAATGAACACATTTCGAAACGGACTGAGGTCAAATGTGAAAGTTCAGTGAAAGGAGAGGACATAATCATTCAACAGATCACAAACCTATGGGATGTTGAAAACAATGGCCTCCTGAAACATGTCAAAGATATCCTTGAGCCTTCCATCGCTCCTCATCATCACCACTACACCTACCAGGACATTGTCATCCTCTTGGAAGACAACTCCGCAGAGGAAGATGTGGCGCTGTTTCACACTATCCTGAGGAAACACTGGCCAGTGCAAAATGCTGAGGAGTTTCCTGTCAGGGGATTGATTGTTGACACTCTTCACAACTTTATGGGATGCGAATCCAGGGTTGCGATCTTCGTTTTCTCCAGAAACGAAAATGAGTCTCAAAAAACAAGCTCCCACACAGAGGTACAAGAGGTACAAAAGATAAAACACAGAATTGCTGTTGCGTCAAGAGGAATCGACAGAGTGGATTTCCTCCAGGAGTCTAACCTTGATGGTCGAACAGTTGAGGCGATGAAATGTGATGTGTGTCCCAGGAATGCATTGTAAGTATCAACTCCAAATGTTTTCATAACAAATACCAAAATGTGTGTGATAATAACCATATTAGATCTCAGGTATGAAACATATATTTTTACTCCTACAGGGTAAGTCGCTAAAGGTTCAGCAAGGCAAGTCAGTAATCTGTGGAGGGGTGAGTGAGGAGTCTTTCATCTCTTTGCATATTGTTATCCTGGACGAAAATTGAAGGACAGGGAGAGGAGCATTCATAAAGTCCATAATATGTTTATTATCATAACATTCTTCAATGTAAGATGTAGCGATGGTGGAATCTTATGGTTATTTGTGGTATTTGTTCATGGTGGCTTTGGCCAATTACAACCACGCTCATATATTCACCACGTCATCGAACTACGAGTCACAAAAACACTATTTTTCTCAAATTAATTTACTATTCGTTTTGAGCTATTTCCAACCAAAGGAAAAGTTTCTTTTTTCACCATTGTAATATTTTTGGACTTTTTTGTAAGGTTTTCTTTTCGGAAATTTCCAACAGCGTTTCCCTTCATAATTATGATATGTAAGGAGTAAACTCATAGAACACACCAAATAACTTAAATATTGCCACATCCAAATATATGATTTCACTTGTGACTTTGAATTTGATCCCCAGTGACCTTGAAAGGTCGAAACAGCCATTTTGGTGAGAGAAAAAATTGCCATTGAACACTATATCTGCATTTCTCCGGTAATTTTTCTCATTTCGTAGGCTTCAGGCTGAATTTTAGGTCAACCAAACCTATGGTCCAATAACCTATTGTCATGGTGTTGTGTCTGCTGTCCGTCCGCTTAGCCGCCCTCAAAAATGAATGCTTTGTGGGACTAAAAACAAAGAATTGTGCGACTGATTTGTTTTGTGAGAATAAATAGAAGTTTTTTGGGTCTAAAAAAGGAATCTCAAACACTTTTTAGTCCGGATGTACCTTCTTGAGAACGTATTTTCGTATAAGCGTCCATCCGTTGTCTACATTTTTAAGTTACTGGACGTTTGGTCAGATAATCTGTTGGCGTGGCATGGTATTGCATCCGTCGTCTGTCGTTGTCGGAATTTACAGTGAAATCTTCATAAAATGTTGCACAAAGTGTCTAAAAATATTTCAAGTGGGAGGTTTTTTTCCTGTTTAATAATCTTCACATTTTTTTTCAAAACGGTAACCATTTTCAATGAAAAACGACCAATCTTGGACTTTGACGATCATGTCCTCAAAAACTGTCAGATCACTTTAAGATTTTTATTTCAAAATATGGTAATTGAGATGCTTGAACATTGTGTATGAAGATGAAATGCCATGAGTCGCTTGAAAGGCAAAAAAATATAGGCTCGAAAAGATCAAATTTCGGTTTTTGGTTGTTTTCTCGAAAAATATGTGTTTTGAGATTTTTATTTCAAAACATGTTAATTTGGGTCTTGTAAAAAAATGGAGAGTCTTGATTTGCTTGAAAACCTCAAAATCTAGGCTCAGAAGGCAAAAAAAGGCCCAAATCTCAGTTATTTACTGCTTTTCCAGAAAACTTTTTGAAATTCTGAATTTTTTTGTTTCAAACTATGTTAATTGGGGTAAATTTCATTATGTATAAAGATTAAAGGCCCGATATGTGGGCATGAAAGGTGAAAAAAAATTGTATTATAAGCATATAGAAAGTCATATACGGCAGATCTTTGGTGACCATGAGGTTGACCTTGAACACTGAATCTCAAGGTCACGGTTACCTGAAATGTCTGAATTAGCCTATACAGACAAAGTGCTTGTAAATATAGCTTAGGTTTGTGCTGGAATAATACATAATGTCACATATAAGACATCTTTTGGTGACTTTGAAGTTGACCCCATGACCTTGAAAACTGAATCTCGAGTCAAATCTGACTTGAACTGTGTAACTTGGCCTCAACAGACAAAACGTTTGTTTTTAGAGATTATGTATTATTATGGAAATCTTGTTTGAATTTTACTGCAAATATATGGGAAATCCGGAAAAAATGGTGTATAGGTAGCTGAATAATTCGTAACTTCTGCATAGTCTTAACATTCGGTCATCACACTCTTAAATAGTGTTACTGTTACCATTTTGAAAACTGAAAACTGAATCTCGAGGTCAAACCTGACCTGAAATGTGTAACTTGGCTTCAACAGACAAAACGTTTGTTTTTAGAGCTCTTGTATTATTATGGAAATCTTGTTTGAATTTTACTGCAAATATATGGGAAATCCGGAAAATATGGTGTATAGGTAGCTAAATAATTCGTAACTTCTGCATAGTCTTAACATTCGGTCACACACTCTTAAATAGTTTTACTGTTACCATTTTTTCTTTTTTCTGTATTGTTATATCTTACATACTTTATATCTACACCGGCCACCTGTAAATACATTGTGTTCAGTCACTTGTAAGCCCGTAAGGGCTTGGTACATGTATAATGTTTTTTGTTTACTGTCAAAAATGCCCGATGTCCATGTGACTTAAATAAACAATTATTCACTCATTCATTCATTCATTCATATTATGAGAATATATAGGACGTTGTGTATGACACAATTAATGGTGATTGTGAGCTAGAAAATTATTTGAGGGTTAAATGCCAACGTCATGTCTGAAACGAAATGTGTTAATTGGCCTCTGGGGCTGAAACACTTGCACATACCACCTATAAAAGCATTATAGGTGTAGCGAGTTTGTGTTGTTGTTGGGGCCGTGAGAGAGATGATGATGTTTGTTTTCTCTTGTTGTGTTTATTTTTCGTATAGTTCTTGTGTAGTACATCTCGTTTCTGTTTCCGCTGTAAACAATTATTGGTGAGACGTCCACAATTCCATATTGATTCTCTGATAAGAGAAAAGTGCTGAAGACATAAATTCAAAGACACAGGTTTTATTGCCAAAAATACGATGATCAGAAAATCATTCACAAAATATATGAAATATTTTCAGATGACACAGTGACCAGGTTAAGACTGAGTCACCGAGTTAAACAATATAGAAGGGGTGAGACTAAGACCCTGCTCAATATTAACGTCATATCTAGTGTCGGTCTTGTCTCATGCTGCGTCCATGCAGAGGTGATCTGTCCCTGACAACGCATTCTTCCGTATTCAGAGCAGTGAATCACTGCGGAGTCCAATGGTCGACCTCTGCAAAAGTGCCGTCGGTGCAGAGATCCTCTCCTCTGCATCGATCCTGTGGTCCTGCAGACGTCTTCTGCACGGAAAAAGTCCTCTCTCTGCGGAGATCCTCGTCACTGCGGAGGGCCCGCAACTCCGTTTAGATTCATTGTCACTGTGGAGGGTTCTCCGCACGTCTACGTCACTTCCTTCATCCGTGGGTGCGGGGGTACATCACTTGCGGAGACTGGGATGTCTCCGCACGTCAGAGACCTCCCTTACTACTCCACGGGTGCAGAGTCTTCATCAGGGTCTTCCCTGACTTCGCTTGCACTGCTGTAATTTTTATGTAATTTTAGAATTACAACATCCTGTACACTAACTCTGATGCCAATTGCCAAAATAGCAGGAAAGAGAAGGCTTGGGCTACCTGCTATTCCTGCTGTTCTGAAGTTGTATAGTGAGCGCTCGCTTGTACACATTATTAGAAATCGAGTAAGCCTAGCGCAGACACATGCAGCCATTGTGGACATTTACAGATTTATATCATGAATAAGAATATGATCACTCTACATTGTATGGAACATTACGCCATACATTTCATAATATTGTATGTCACTCCAAATTCTCGGTTTTCTAGGAAGATAATTAAAAATAGGATACTTGTACATGTATACACATTTGCCATTGCCATTGAGTGATCCTGTTTTCGATAATCCCAGGCGAACTGAATTACTATATGAACGTTAATTATAATGTCCGTATCAAACATTTGCTAAATTGGGAATGAATCATTTTATTACACTCATTGATTGAACTAGCATGACCCATTATATATGTACTTATAAACTATATTGCCACAAACATATGTCACGCTATCCTTGTAATGGTTTCTTTTCGATTTGCCAACTTTTTCAAATTTTTGCTACTCAGGGTACTTATTTCACGGGGGTCAAGCGTACCTGAATTATTCGGAGGAACATTGGCGCCCTTGATATATTGGGAGTAAGGGTGAGATGTGAGATCTTTGGAGGAAAACGTGACAGTAGGCTGCTAAAACTGTGGTTGCTAGGGGCCCACTTTAAGATTTTTATTTCAAAACATGCTAATTGAGATGCTTGGACATTGTGTATGAAGATGAAATGCCATGAGTCACTCGTAAGGCAAAAAAATATAGGCTCGAAAAGATCAAATTTCAGTTTTTGGTTGTTTTCTTGAAAAATATGTGTTTTGAGATTTTTATTTCAAAACATGTTAATTTGGGTCTTGTAAAAAATGGAGAGTCTTGATTTGCTTGAAAACCTCAAATTCTAGGCTCAGAAGGCTAAAAAAAAGGCCCAAATTTCAGTTATTTACTGCTTTTCTAGAAAACTTTTTGAAATTTTGAATTTTTTTGTTTCAAACTATGTTAATTGGGGTAATTTTCATTATGTATAAAGATTAAAGGCCCAATATGTGGGCATGAAAGGTAAAAAAAAATTGTATTATAAGCATATAGAAAGTCATATATGGCAGATCTTTGGTGACCATGAGGTTGACCTTGAACACTGAATCTCAAGGTCACGGTTACCTGAAATGTCTGAATTAGCCTATACAGACAAAGTGCTTGTAAATATAGCTTAGGTTTGTGCTGGATTAATACATAATGTCACATATAAGACACCTTTGGTGACTTTGAAGTTGACCCCATGACCTTGAAAACTGAATCTCGAGGTCAAATCTGACTTGAAATGTGTAACTTGGCCTCAACAGACAAAACATTTGTTTTTAGAGATTATGTATTATTCTGGAAATCTTGTTTGAATTTTAGTGCAAATATATGGGAAATCCGGAAAAAATAGTGTATAGGTAGCTGAATAGTTCGTAACTTCTGCATAGTCTTAACATTCGGTCATCACACTCTTAAATAGTGTTACTGTTACCATTTTGAAAACTGAATCTCGAGGTCAAATCTGACTTAAAATGTGTAACTTGGCCTCAACAGACAAAACGTTTGTTTTTAGAGCTCATGTATTATTATGGAAATCTCGTTTGAATTTTACTGCAAATATATGGGAAATCCGGAAAAAAAATGGTGTATAGGTAGCTAAATAATTCGTAACTTCTGCATAGTCTTAACATTCGGTCACACACTCTTAAATAGTTTTACTGTTACCATTTTTTCTTTTTTCTGTATTGTTATATCTTACATACTTTACATCTACACCGGCCACCTGTAAATACATTGTGTTCAGTCACTTGTAAGCCCGTAAGGGCTGGGTACATGTATAATGTTTTTTGTTTACTGTCAAAAATGCCCGATGTACATGTGACTTAAATAAACAATTATTCATTCATTCATTCATATTATGAGAATATATAGGACGTTGTGTATGACACAATTAATGGTGATTTTGAGCTAGAAGATTATTTGAGGGTTAAATGCCAACGTCACGTCTGACACGAAATGAGTAATTGGCCTCTGGGGCTGAAACACTTGCACATACCACCTAAAAAAGCATTATAGGTGTAGCGAGTTTGTGTTGTTGTTGGAGCCGTGAGAGAGATGATGATGTTTGTTTTCTCTTGTTGTGTTTATTTTTCGTATAGTTCTTGTGTAGTACATCTCATTTCTGTTTCCGCTGTAAACAATTATTGGTGAGACGTCCACAATTCCATATTGATTCTCTGATAAGAGAAAAGTGCTGAAGACATCAATTCAAAGACAAAGGTTTTATTGCCAAAAATACGATGATCAGAAAATCAATCACAAAATATATGAAATATTTTCAGATTACACAGTGACCAGGTTAAGACTGAGTCACCGAGTTAAACAATATAGAAGGGTTGAGACTAAGACCCTGCTCAATATTAACGTCATATCTAGTGTCAGTCTTGTCTCATGCTGCGTCCATGCAGAGGTGATCTGTCCCTGGCACCGTATTCTTCCGTATTCAGAGGTGAATCACTGCGGAGTCCTATTGTCGACCTCTGCAGAAGTGCCGTCGGTGTGGAGATCCTCTCCTCTGCGTAGATCCTGTGGTCCTGCAGAGGTCTTCTGCACGGAAAAAGTCCTCTCTCTGCGGAGATCCTCGTAACTGCGGAGGTCCCGCAACTCCGTTTAGATTCATCGTCACTGCGGAGGGTCCTCCGCACGTCTACGTCACTTCCCTCATCCGCGGGTGCGGGAGTACGTCGCTCGCGGAGATTGAGGTGTCTCAGCACGTCAGTAGACCTCCCTTACTTCACCACGGGTACAGAGGCTTCGTCAGGGTCTTCTCTCACTACTCCACGGGTGCAGAGTCTTCATCAGGGTCTTCTCTCACTACTCCACGGGTGCAGAGTCTTCGTCAGGGTCCACTCTCACTACTCCACGGGTGCACAGACTTCGTCAGGGTCTTCTCTCACTACTTTGTGGATGCAGAGTCTTTGCCAGGGTCTTCTCTCGTTACTCCACGGGTGCAGAGTCTTCGTCAGGGTCTTCTCTCACTACTTTGCGGGTGCAGAGTCTACGTCAGGGTCTTCTCTCACTACTTTGCGGGTGCAGAGTCTTCGTCAGGGTCTCCTGTCAATACTCCACGGGAGAAGAGACTTCGTCAGGGTCTTCTCTGGCTATTTGCAGGTGCAGAGTCTTCGTCAGGGTTTTCTCTCGCTACTTTGCGGGTGCAGAGTTTTCATCAGGGTTTTCTCTCACTACTCCAAGGGTGCAGAGTCTTCGCCAGGGTTTTCTCTCACTACTCCACGGGTGCAGAGTCTTCGTCAGGGTCTTCTCTCACTACTTTGCGGGCGCAGAGTTTTCGTCAGAGTCTTAGTCAGAGTCTTTTCTCGCTACTCCACGGGTACAGAGTCTTCGTCAGGGTCTTCTCTCACTACTGCATGGGTACAGAGTCTTCTTCAGGGTCTTCTCTCACCATTCACCGGTGCAGAGTCTTCGTCAGGGTCTTCTCTCGCTACTTTGCGGGTGCAGAGTCTTCGTCAGGGTCTTCTCTCGCTACTTTGCAGGTGCAGAGTTTTCGTCAGGGTCTTCTCTCGCTACTTTGCGGGTGCAGAGTCTTCGTCAGGGTCTTTTCTCGCTACTTTGCGGGTGCAGAGTTTTCGTCGGGGTCTTTTCTCATTACTCCATGGGTGCAAACTCTTCATCAGGGTCTTCTCTCACTACTTTTCGGATGCAGAGTCTTCTTCAGGGTCTTCTCTCACTACGTTGCGGGTGCTGAGTCTCCGCCATGGGTTTCTCTCACTACTCCATGTGTGCAGAGTCTTTGTCAGGGTCTTCTCTCGCTACTTTGCGGGTGCAGAGTCTTCGTCAGGGTTTTCTCTCACTATTCCATGGGTGAAAAGTCTTCGTCAGGGTCTTCTCTCGCTACTGCAGGGTGCAGTCTTCTTCAGGGTCATCTCTCACTACTTTGCAGGTGCAGAGTCTTCTTCAGGGTTTTCTCTCACTACTCCACGGGTGCAGAGTCTTCGTCAGGATTTTCTCTCGTTACTCCACGGGTGAAGAGTCTTCGTCAGGGTCTTCTCTCACTACTCAATGGGTGCAGAGTCTTTGTCAGGGTCTTCTCTCGCTACTTTAGGGTGCAGAGTCTTCGTCAGGGTCTTTACTCACTACTCCATGGGTGCATAGTCTTCGCCAGGCTCTTCTCTCGCTACTTTGCGGGTGCAGAGTCTTCGTCAGGGTCTTCTCTCACTATTCCATGGGTGTAAACTCTTCATCAGGGTCTTCTCTCATTACTTTTCGGATGCAGAGTCTTCGTCAGGATCTTCTCTCTCTACTTTAGGGTGCAGAGTCTTCGTCAGGGTCTTTACTCACTACTCCACGGGTGCATAGTCTTCGCCAGGCTCTTCTCTCGCTACTTTGCGGGTGCAAAGTCTTCGTCAGGGTCTTCTCTCGATACTTTGTGGGTGCAAAGTCTTCGTCAGGGTTTTCTCTCACTATTCCATGGGTGCAGAGTCTTCGTCAGGGTCTTTTCTCACTACTTTGCGGGTGCAGAGTCTTCGTCACGGTCTTCTCTCGCTACTTTGCGGGTGCAGAGTCTTCGTCAGGGTCTTCTTTCACTACTCGACGGGTGCAGAGTATTCCTCAGGGTCTTCTCTCACTACTTTGCAGGTGCAGAGTCTTCGTCAGGGTTTTTTCTCACTACTCCACGGGTGCAGAGTCTTCGTCAGGGTCTTCTCTCACTACTCCACGGGTGCAGAGTCTTCGTCAGGGTCTTTTCTCGCTACTTTGCGGGTGCAGAGTCTTCGTCAGGGTCTTCTCTCGCTACTTTGCGGGTGCAGAGTTTTCGTCAGGGTCTTCTCTCATTACTCCACTCGTGCAGAGTCTTCGTCAGGGTCTTCTCTCGCTACTCCGCGGGTGCAGAGTCTTCGTCAGGTTTTTCTCTCACTACTCCACGGGTGCAGAGTCTTGGTCAGGGTCTTCTCTCACTACTTTGCGGGTGCAGAGTCTTCGTCAGGGTCTTCTCTCACTACTCGACAGGCGCAGAGTATTCCTCAGGGTCTTCTCTCACTACTTTGCAGGTGCAGAGTCTTCGTCAGGGTCTTTTTTCACTACTCCACGGGTGTAGAGTCTTCGTCAGTGTCTTCTCTCACTACTTTGCGGGTGCAGAGTCTTCATCAGGGTCTTCTCTCGCTACCTTGCGGGTGCAGAGTCTTCGTCATTGTCTTCTCTCTCTACTTTGCGGGTGCAGAGTCTTCGTCAGGGTCTTTTTTCACTACTCCACGGGTGCAGAGTCTTCCTCAGGGTCTTCTCTCACTACTTTGCGGCTGCAGAGTCTTCCCCAGGATCTTCTCTCACTACTTTGCGGGTGCAGAGTCTTCATCAGGGTCTTCTCTCACTACCTTGCGGGTGCAGAGTCTTCGTCATTGTCTTCTCTCTCTACTTTGCGGGTGCAGAGTCTTCGTCAGGGTCTTTTTTCACTACTCCACGGGTGCAGAGTCTTCCTCAGAGTCTTCTCTCACTACTTTGCGGGTGCAGAGTCTTCGTCAGGGTCTTTTCTCACTACTCCATGGGTGCAGAGTCTTCGTCAGGGTCTTCTCTCACTAAGCCATGGGTGCAGAGTCTTCGTCAGGTTCTTCTCTCGCTACTCCATGGGTGTAGAGTCTTCCTCAGAGTCTTTTCTCGCTACTCTGCAGGTGTAGAGTCTTCGTCAGGGTCTTTTCTCACTACTTTGGGGGTGCAAAGTCTTTGTCAGGGTCTTCTCTCACTAAACCATGGGTGCAGAGTCTTCGTCAGGTTCTTCTCTCGCTACTCCATGGGTGTAGAGTCTTCCTCAGAGTCTTTTCTCGCTACTCTGCAGGTGTAGAGTCTTCGTCAGGGTCTTTTCTCACTACTTTGCGGGTGCAAAGTCTTCGTCAGGGTCTTCTCTCGCTACTTTGCAGGTGCAGAGTCTTCGTCAGGGTCTTCTCTCACTACTCCACGGGTGCAGAGTCTTCATCAGGGTCTTTTCTCACTACTTTGCGGGTGCAGAGTCTTCGTCAGTGTCTTCTGTCTCTACTTTGCGGGTGCAGAGTCTTCGTCACGGTCTTCTCTCACTACTCCACGGGTGCAGAGTCTTCATCAGGGTCTTTTCTCACTACTTTGCGGGTGCAGAGTCTTCGTCAGGGTCTTCTCTCACTACTTTGTGGGTGCAGAGTCTTCGTCACGGTCTTCTCTCGCTACTTTAAGGGTGCAGAATCTTCGTCTGGGTCTTCTGTCACTGCTCCACGAGTGCAGAGTCTTTGTCAGGTTCTCCTCTCGCTACTCCATGGGTGCAGAGTCTTCATCAGGGTCTTCTCTCGGTATTTGTGGGTGCAGAGTTTTCGCCAGGGTCTTCTCTCACTACTCCATGGGTGCGTAGTCTTCCTCAGGGTCTTCTCTCACTACTCCACGGGTGCAGAGTCTTCGTCAGGGTCTTCCCTCACTACTTTGCGGGTGCAGAGTCTTCGTCAGGGTCTTCTCTCACTACTCCACGGGTGCAGAGTCTTCGTCAGGGTCTTCCCTCACTACTTTGCGGGTGCAGAGTCTTCGTCATGGTCTTCTTTTACTACTTTGCGGGTGCAGAATCTTCGTCATTGTCTTCTCTCTCTACTTTGCGGGTGCAGAGTCTTCGTCAGGGTCTTCCCTCACTACTTTGCGGGTGCAGAGTCTTCGTCAGGGTCTTCTCTCACTACTCCACGGGTGCAGAGTCTTCGTCAGGGTCTTCCCTCACTACTTTGCGGGTGCAGAGTCTTCGTCATGGTCTTCTTTTACTACTTTGCGGGTGCAGAATCTTCGTCATTGTCTTCTCTCACTACTTTTCGGGTGCAGAGTCTTCGTCAGGGTCTTCTCTCACTACTCCACGGGTGCAGAGTCTTCGTCAAGGTCTTCTCTCACTACTCCATGGGTGTAGAGTCTTCCTCAGAGTCTTTTCTCGCTACTTTGCGGGTGCAGAGTCTTCGTCAGGGTCTTATCTCACTAATCCACGGGTGCATAGTCTTCGTCAGGGTTTTCTCTCACTACTCCAGGGTGCAGACTCTTGGTTAGGATCTTCTTTCACTACTTTGCGGGTGCAGAATCTTTGTAAGGATCTTCTCTCGGTATTTGTGGATGCAGAGTTTTCGCCAGGATCTTCTCTCACTACTTTGCGGGTGCAGAGTGTTCGTCAGGGTCTTCTTTCACTACTTTGCGGGTGCAGAGTCTTCCTCAGGGTCTTCTCTCACTACTTTGCGGGTGCAGAGTCTTCGTCAGGGTCTTCTTTCACTACTTTGCGGGTGCAGAATCTTCATCAGGGTCTTCTCTCGCTACTCCACGGGTGCAGAGTCTTCGTCAGGGTCTTCTCTCACTACTTTGCGGGTGCAGAGTCTTCGTCAGGGTCTTCTCTCGCTACTTTGCGGGTGCAGAGTCTTCGTCAGGGTCTTCTCTCACTACTCCACGGGTGCAGAGACTTCGTCAGGGTCTTCTCTCGCTACTTTGCGGGTGCAGAGTCTTCGTCAGGGTCTTCTCTCACTACTTTGCGGGTGCAGAGTCTTCGTCAGGGTCTTCTCTCACTACTCCACGGGTGCAGAGACTTCGTCAGGGTCTTCTCTCGCTACTTTGCGGGTGCAGAGTCTTCGTCAGGGTCTTCTCTCACTACTTTGCGGGTGCAGAGTCTTCCTCAGGGTCTTCTCTCACTACTTTGCGGGTGCAGAGTCTTCGTCAGGGTCTTCTCTCACTACTTTGCGGGTGCAGAGTCTTCGTCAGGGTCTTCTCTCGCTACTTTGCGGGTGCAGAGTCTTCGTCAGGGTCTTCTCTCACTACTCCACGGGTGCAGAGTCTTCGTCAGGGTCTTTTCTCACTACTCCGCGGGTGCAGAGTCTTCGTCAGGGTGTTCTCTCACTACTCCATGGCTGCAGAGTCTTCGTCAGGGTGTTCTCTCCCTACTTTGCGGGTGCAGAGTCTTCGTCAGGGTCTTCTCTCACTTCGCTTGCACTGCTGTAATTTTTATGTTATTTTAGAATTACACAAGTACAACGTCCTGCACACTAACTGTAATGCCAATTGCCAAAATAGCAGGAATGAGAATGCTTGGGCTGCCTGCTATTTTTGCTGTTCTGAAGTTGTCTAGTGAGCATGCTCGCATGTACTCATTATTAGAAAACGAGTCGGCCTAGCGCAGAAACATGCTGCCATTTTGGACCTTTACAGATTTATGTCATAAATAAGAATATGATCACGCTATTTTGTATGGAACATAACGCCATACATTTTATAATATTGTATGCCACTCCAAATTCCCGGTTTTCTAGGAGGATAATCAGAAATAAAATACTGGTACATGTATACACATTTGCCATTGAGTGATCCTGTTTTCGATAATCCCAGACGAACTGAACAACTATATGAACGTTAATTATAATGTCCGTATCAAATATTTGCTAAATTGGGAATGAATTATTTTAGTACACTCAGTGATTGTACCAGCATGATAGTACTAGCCAATATACATGTACTAAACTGTTATGCCACAAATGTATGTCACGCTATCCTTGTAATGATTTCTTTTTGCTTTGCTTTGCTTTTTTCAAATTTTTGCTACTCAGGGTACTTATTTCATGGGGGTCAAGCGTACCTGAATTATTCGGAGGAACATTGGCGCCCCTGAATTTTTGGGAGTGGGGGCATGAGATCTTTGGAGGAAAACGTGACAGTAGGCTGCGAAAAAGCCGCAAATAACTCGCATACAATGTGTGAACAGACAGAGCAATGCCACCATAGAGTATGGGATATAGTTATTTATCATCGGATTGCTGAAAATGCGCGATCCTGATTGGTCAATTCCCCGACAATACCACGCCGTATTTGTGGAGCTGTGAAACAACCCCACGATATTTTCTGTATCATGGGCTTCAAGCCGGTAATATGGAATGACGTTTTGGAGAGTCCCATATAATCCAATGATAAAATCGTTACCATGGCCTTCAGACCCCAATACGGCGTGATATCTGCCTTCAGTCAGCATATCCCACTCGGCCTGCGGCCTCGTGGTATATGGTGACTTCAGGCAGATATCACGCCGTATTGGGTCTGAAGGCCATGATAACTTATAGTATTTATTGACACATATACATCAAAAGAGTAAAACAAGTAAATACAACGTATATTTTAAAACATGTATGACAATAATATGTACTTTATTTGATATGCACTCTGTTTGACATGAGGTATAATCATTGTTCAATTACCAGGAGTGTTTGCCAAGGTAACTATTCTCGAGATATGTCTCATAGCAACTGTGGTTGCTAGGGGTCCTACACTATGAATATTGAATTAGGTGTCACAAATTGGTGTAAATGTGGACGAGAATTTTCTCTGAAATTCAATCAAAAATGTTAAACCTAATTTTGCATACCAGTCCCGAATTAAGCCCCCCCCCCCCCCCCCCCCCCTAGGAACCACGTTGATATGGGTTAAACGTAAAATATGGTTGCCATGTTGACCAGAAGCATCATATGAGTGTGATATATCTCGTATTATAATGTTTATATTCGTATTATTTAGCGATATTATTAACTCGACACGCATCCTTGTCGATGAATGGTCTATTTATACCACGTGTCACACCCAAATACAGTATGTTGGATCCCGAAATGGTATATTCCATTCGTGTATCAAACAGCGCAACAGCCTCAGCTAATCAGCATGTATGTTCCTTTTTTAAAAGGTATATTGCACAGTGCGCAATCAGTTTGAAGATTTGGTCACTGGAGGTGGTGCTTTTCTGCAAATTTCGCGGAAAACAGGCAAGGTAAATTTTAGGCTGTTCAGTTTGGTGATGCAAATGCATACTAAATCCGACGAACTTCTCAATAGAATATTGTAGTTACGTTCAATAAAGAAGAAAAATTTATTCGGAAACAGTTATGTTGATCTCATACTTCCTTCACTCCCCAGGACGAAGAGTTACAGGCAATTGTCGAAATGTTACCAGAGATGTTGTATGTTCTTCGACAACATGGTCTTTTTGGTGCTCATTTCCTTGCCTAATGATACTTCTCAAACCATGCACCACGATAACCATCACTTGCAAGTTTATTGCATTATAACACACTTAGATTTAATGACACGTTTATTCGTGTATTATTCCATTCTAGAAGTTTTGAATTAGGAAGAAATAACATGAAATGAGTAAATAGGGGATTTTCTACAAAGAAAAACGAATTTCATGGACCGGAATGGTGGTACATTTCTTCAGCCCCTTGTGGGTCAATGATGCATCGCCTAGTGGGTCACATCTGCATCTCATATGGGACTCGGCAAACCACAAAAACAAATAAATTTGCTCAAAATCAGAGAAACCCCTATGATTCTAGCGTGTGCTTACGATAAAGTGTTGAATCGCTGATCTAATGTCAAATTTGATGCGTGACGCAGTCAAATATAACGGAGCAATTGATGCGTTTGGGTGTGAAATGGGTGATAAATGGGGAATGTTTACATTGTGCTCGCTGTGCATAAAAAAATATCTGCTGTTACGTTGTTCAATCGCCGCTAATAATCAGTTTTGAGTGTATTGAACGTAACTACAGTATTTTATTGAGTAGTTCTCCGAATTTAGTATGCATTTACAATTTTACATCACCAAACTCAACAGCCTAAAATTGGACTTGCCTGTTTTCCATGAAATTTGCAGAAAAGAACCACCTCCAGTGACCAAATCTTCAAACTGATTGCGCACTGTGTATTGGATCCGTGTCGTGTATATGGGATCCCTATGATGGACGGTGCTGCAATAGCAGCCAATCAGCTTGCTTGTTACAAATAAGGTCACCCTGCAGGTTTTGTTCAATGCGTTCATCGTCCGCGAGGCTTAAATCATTTAAAAGCACTCATAAAAGCACTGCAAATAAATTAACTGACTAACTGGTTATATTATTAGTATCTAGCATAGATGCGATGTTGTTAATAATATAGCAAATATTGGATGCTGGTCGTCTAATTCAGAGTTTACGGGATTCAGAAAAGCTATATTGGACTCCGCTGCGCCTCGTCCATTATAACTTTTCTGAATCCCGTAAACTCTGTATTGACTCCTCATCATCCAATATTTGTAAAAATGGTAGCTAGTTGAAGCGACTTACTCGTCTCACGTCATGAATACTCATTATAGCTCATGAGATTCATAATTCAAGTACAAATATTTTTTTTAAACGTGATCAGAAATCATCAATATCTCAAGAACGGCTAAAGATCTTGAAGTTCTGTGAAAGCCAGCACATTATTTGCTGCCATCAATTTGTTTTCTATAACAGAAAACATGGCAACTTGAAAATAATTTTACCTTGAGTTAGGCCTACATGTAGACTTCAAACTGAGTACATAGTGTTTCTATGTAGGCCTACTTGTAAGATATTTGGGGAATATGCTAATTTGAGAAAGTGTGTATTATTTTTTGTAATTAAAAAACCAAAACTTCTAAAATTTGTTAATCGAAATATTGAGAAAAAAATTTGAATATGCTGAATCCGAATAGCTTCCAGAAAGTGTCAAAATTAGATTAGTTTTGTTATGGGTTTAGCGCGCTCCTTAGGCCAGGTCAGACCAGGTTGATCAGAAATTTGAGAACACTACAATATCATCTGGCGGCGTCCCTGTGCATTACAGCATGCCAGTGAGCGTGGTCGGGTATGGTATATGTAGTGATACATTCACATATATTTTTCTTAAGATTGATTTGAGGTTGCGTATGCATCAAGTTACCTTACTGATTATACTCCCCCATTATCACTACCAGTAATATGTTCCTCCCGATCTTCCATGAATCTGAATTTCGTAATAGTAAGAGTCTTACTAGAGTTTTTGTCTTTCTCGAAGAAGGTCATTGGGACATTATTCCTTGAACTCGAATTTATTTCCTCATTTGGCGAGCAGTGAAACTGGAGGCCCCCATTCGGCCCATGTAGCGCAGGTTACTATTTCTTCTAAATTCAATGAAGATTAAAAATGTGCCAGACGGATTAAAAAGGATATACATTAAGTAGGTGAGTAGTATTAGTAGAGTACTTTGCGCTACTACCGAAAATGCGCACAAAAAAAGAAATAATGCAATCTCGATGAAATAAATTCTCGTGCACATAATCATGATAGTAGTCCTACGTGTAATTCCCTACCGTGTTCAATGTGACTAAGGCTATGGATACTCAAATATAAATATGGATCACTGTATTTGAGACCATAGTCCCACTTCAAAACGCCAGTTTGGATCTGTTCTTCTTTGTGATTGGTTTTCCCATTAAGCACGTAAGATCGGATCAGACTTGGCATACTGAAACGTTGTGCATTGCCTCTCATTGAATGAGCAAACCGCGTGAGATTTGAATAAAGTTCACGAGATTGTCATATTCTATGAGATCACTTGTCATCTGAAAAAACCTGCATATTTTATCCATATCTTGAAATTATCCGGTTAAAATCAGTTGCAAAGCTTGACTGAGCATGCGAAACCCAATAAAGGTGATTCAACAGAACGTTTCATTGCGCTTGGCATCGTTTTCAAAATTCTACAGTTGAGGTTTAGTCATCAGAGGCGCCGGGCACAACATCAAGTTGGCCTCGGCATAATAATCTGTATATCAACTGAATAGATCCGCTGGGGTCAATTCGTCACATACATGAAGTTGCATGGAACTTGTCATGGCGTGTGCCCGCTGTCGTTGTTGAATTTGGATAGTATGATACAATACATTCAGACACATAATTCAGTGTCGTCATTCAACACCAACAACCAACAAGAGAAAACAGAATCAAGATATCAGAAAACGACCCGACGATATTATCTAGACCTTCGAAACGAGCAATATTCCTTCCAGTCGAAGAGCCGCAGGCCGCAATCAATTGACCTTACGACTGTCATGGACTCATGGTTGAACACCTTTTCTGTGAAGCGTGGCTGATATTATACCATCATTATTATTCTACGGAACACCCTTCAACCCAGGCCATGCGATAATAAATGAACATTGTTTTATCTGAATATACGTTTCTGAGCCTGATCCACTGAGAAATTAGTTTTGGACATACCATACTAATTTCGTGCGAACGAAATTACCAATTTTGTACATACAAAATTTGTTCAATTTATTTACTTATTTTTAGGGGGGGGGGGGGGAGACTGGTTTGGTCTAGCTGTTCCGAACAATAAAACACTGTATTTGGGCCTTTCGTGTGAATTCCTTTACTAGTAATCTCATGCAGATACAATGCGTGACAGAGCCCGGTATTGGAGTGGAAAGAAATTGTTGTTAGTTGTTAATGATTAGCATATAGATCTGTTTTTCTTTATTTATAGGTGATCTCAATATTATGTTATTTGACACATGAATATAGACCTAATCAACACCGCACCAGCTATGTGTGTGTCACACATGATAACCAGAGAGTTGATCCACAGGTACAGTTTGATTGTCAGTGTCATCTTACATGACTGGATTCTCGTAAACAAAGGACAAATTTAGTGACGAATCCAATGAATAAATACAATACAGAAACAAAACGACACGTGCTCGGACCTGATCCCACAAAAAATATGAGTCAGCAAAGTATAATTTCCACAATACTGTTCCTTCACTGAATTCATATTCACAAACTTGAATTTCGTCTCAGATGCTCCATTCATTCTCCAAGCTGACACTAATTAGCGCCATGGACATTGAACCGAATGCTTCTAAAAAATATGCAAAACATTAGTTATTTTCCAGACATGTGAACATGTTTATGATTCACTTATGCATGTATATATAATAAATATATTATAGACCTATTCGCATAAATCATAACACACTTTTTAATTTTTTCCTCACATGGGACCAAGATTTCTATCAATGTGAAATGGTGTCATTTTTACTGCATTCGGTGCAACCTGAGTTCTGATTTGCGTCGCATTATCAGAAATGTGGAATTTCATTTTGTGATAAAGTAGTCTGGCCGCACGATGACTTATATTACTGGATAAAGTCTGGACATATTTTTACCGAGATTGAGTGACACTGACAAGTAACATATATATTTTGGGCAACATGTGTTAGTTAGGCCTATAGATCATATGTGATGATCTTGGAGGATACTCACGTGGTCGTCGGCGACCGGAGAGCGTCTAGTTTACACTAAGAAACCAGGAATCCAGTACGCCTCCATTCACTGGCCTAGACGGTATTGGGGGGGGGGGGGGGGGGGGGTTTGACAAGAGATGGAGTAGCGCAGACTGGCATTGCTGTTGTTCAAGAGCAGGATAAGTTCAAATTAGATACTATTAGGGGGTCGTGTTGCTAGGAGACAGCATGTACGCCGCAATAGCCTATAGTTTTACGGACTATTTAAGTTGGAGGCAGTACCAATTCCTACCCAAGTTCCCTACGCAGATCATCCCAGTGGACTCTTCCCTCACGCGCCCAATGTACTGTAAACAATCTCTGTTGACATGCTGAGCAAAATATTTCCGTGACACTCGCCTGACTCGGCTGGCCAGCGGCGGGAAATTCTGTGAATAAGATCATTGATCACTGAAGACTGGCTTACTTCCTCAGTTTCATGGGCAAAATTCTGACAAAGGAAATCCTACAAACGGTTATATTACAATGATCATGAACGTCATAACGGTGTTTGAGATAAAAATCAGAGCAGATCTAGATCTAGATTCAATATTTCTGTGGCGCGTTGTTTTACTACGGAGCCCATTCCTAAATTCATGCCTAAGCCGCCACCTTTTTGTGAAGAAATCTTTTTTTTCGTTGGCACGATGAATTTCACCGTTCTAACTCGCGTATGTGACACGACTATCCCGGGACTGCGACTATCCTGGGAAATTGCAACTATCCCGGAAACGACTGCGACAATCCCGGGAAACCATTAACAAATTTAATTCAAGTCATACCCTACGCATATCACAACTCTAAACGTTAATACCACCATAGAACTTCCTGTGTTTTATATAAAAAAAAATAAAATTATATTTTTAAAAGAAAATTTTTTTTAGTTTTGCCCACTCTGTACGTGGCCGATGGGATAAAGGACCGGTAGCTCTTGAAGGTTTGCCAGGAATCTCAGAGGTGGGTTCGAATCCCGTCACCGGCAAATTAAAGTAGTCTAGTTGGAGTTTTCATCCTGGCAAAGCGAAAACTTCTCCATGTGCCTTAAGCCGGCTATACACTATACGACGCGACCACGACGCGACGGCGACCCGACGGCTTCACGACAAATCGTCGTGAACCCGTCGGCAATGATGTACCGCTATACATTACACGACGAATCGTCGCGTCTTTGAAGTTTCATTCTTGCTCAATGTGTTTTAAATATTGATTGCTAACCTATCGGGTTTCAGTCGTTCATCCTCATTCGCCAAAACAATGCACAAATGACATGTGATCTGTACATGTAAAAATTATACACTTGAACATTTTATTCTACACTATATATGAACAACTAAACGTAATCAACGGAATATTTTTAGGGATGCTATTTCATTAGACATAAAACAGTAACAATGGCCAAAAAATGTTTGTCGATATTTCTAGACACTGAATCAGTTATTACTTAGTGCACCTCAAATTTATAGTAGCCTAAAAGTCCGTTTGAAAAGGCTGAAGCTCGAATGTATCACGACAAAACGTCACAAAACCGTCATACACTACACGACGCGACCGCGACGCGACGATTAGTCGGCACAAATCAGTCTCCACGACTGAACATTTCAGTCGGGGAGACGAGTAGTCGTGAAGCGGTTTTCATTCGTCTTGAACCCGTCGTGGGTGGCTATACACTATAAGACGGGTCGTCCCGTCGCCGTCGCGTCGTGGTTGCGTCGTGTAGTGTATAGCCGGCTTAAATGTACTCAATGCAGAATCGTCACCTGGCGTTACACCTCGACAGTCGGGCTACGACACTACAGTGCCTGCATGCTCTAGTAACCAGTTAGTACCACGAAATATCATTATCATACGATAAGTTAATTTTGTCTCTGAATACATTAATACTGGAAAGTCCATTAACTATTTACATGTTCTACACTTCAAGTCGCCATGGCCGTAATTACGCCCATTTCTAATATAAACCCCATAATTACACATCTTTTTTCCACTGTGAAAGATACACCATAAATTCGATGCCAAGGTATTGAAGAAGAATTCAAATCGTGTCACAGAATAAACTATTTATTATAATCCATTATATGATTATTATTCTAATAAATTTTGGAATATGACCTATCAAATGACCAAGTTTAGCACGTTCCCATTAGTAGACTGTGACCTAACCCAATCATCATGGTATATTTCGCCCATTTGAACCAGCAAATTACAAATATACCAAAGATTATCAAGTGGATTCTTTGATTTTCCAACTTCGACACAGCTTAAAGTTTAAATTATTTTTTTTTTCACAAAAGACTAACGTAACTTTGATAAAATAATTCTGCCATGAATGTATTTTATATAGGGGCCTACCACAGATATCAATTAATCTCCTATAGCCCTACTGTACATCTAGTTTACATCAAGTTCACTATATTTTGCGCTCTTCAGTGTATCCTTTATTACATGTACATTAGTTTGTTGGATTACATGTGCTCTTGTCAGCCTATCTTATCTTTCATATCGATGGTATTTTATGAGCATACGCTCTTTGAATGAATAAGTGATTATATTTGTGTTTTTATTCTATGTATTCCTAAAATATTTTATCAATACTAACGTTACAACTGCAACTTAGTTTTGTCAATGAACAGTTCACAACATCTTTTCGGTATCATATTTCACGATTCACGGGATAGTCACATTCCCCGATTCAGTCGCATGAGGGGGTTTACTTTTCCTGAGATAGTCGCCGTTCCCGACATACTAGTAGTCGCACCGAGAGTCCCGGGATAGTCGCAGTCCCGGGATAGTCGTATCACACGCGTACCTAAAATGTTTTTCCAGAACAACTGCAGTGATCAAACGTCACATGAATTAGGCTTGAATTAGGTTTATTTGCGTAAAATATAGCAGATAAACAATTAAATACACTTATTCTAGATTTGCACCACTTGCGAGCAATCGGCCTTTGAAATATTTTGAAAGCAGATAAATGTACTTAGGCCTATATGAAAAGCAGCCTCTATATCATATAGGCTACCTCACATTCTATCTATATCTATATTGATGTCATTTACATGCCATTTTTCAAACCCATAATAGATGAGAACAGCTGCCAAAGTACTGAATACTGACAGATATTTAGTATCGTGCAACCGAAGGTTTCGCTACATTGACTTATTTCTTTATTTTATCTCAATTTAAAGTAGGTCCTATCACAACAACAATCACGAGTATACCGGTATGTAGGCCTAATGTTCTTGCCAACCTATATCCGGCATTTCAGACGGCAAATTTATTGACATTGTCACTCACAGGCTAGGCCTGTTATCTCATGAAAACTCGAACTCAGTAACGGCCTCTGGTAATGAGTTCGTGTTTTCATTGACCGCCTCTGTGGCCGAGTGGATGGGACTGGTTAGTCTTGAGGCGGTAGGTGACGCGGGGTCGAACCCCGTCACCGGCACATATACTCTGATTTTTCTAACTCGTTTACACTGTTTTTCGCTGATATTTTTCCGATACTAAATGCTATCGTTCTATAACTTGGCATACTTCACCTGGGAGTCAAACGGCAATTATTTACAGAGTTTCAGACTTCTATCACGAAAATTGAAAGAGATGGCAATCTACACCAATGTTAAATTTAGCCCCGTCATTTACTTTCTAGGTCCGCACACAATTTTGTGCATTTGCTCTGTTTTGTAGTGGTGCAATCTTTTGAAATCAAGATGTTTGTGTATAATACATCCCAATGTGTGTTCTGGTATAAAATTACAGCAATATATCGATTCTTGATGGATGTAAACAGGATAAAATCCTCGAATATGCTCAGATTCTCGAGATCCCGTTTTTGGCTGAAATTTAACATTGGGGTAGATTGCCAACTTCTTCAATTATTGCGATAGAAGTCTGAAATTCGGTAGAAAATTGCCGTTTGACTCCCAGGTGAGGTATGCTAAGTTATAGAACGATACGAATTAGCACGGCAAAGATATCATCAAAAACCGGTGTAAACAAGTTAGAAAAATTAGAGTATAGTAGGTTGAGTTTTCATCCGTACAATACAAAGGTTTCTCCATCGAATGTGCTTTCCAAATTCAAAGACAGGCAGGCATATCGTCATGAACCATCGTTAAATAAATCTGATTATTGTTATTTATTGTAACCTACACGGCATTCTCTGAATAACGCATTATCAAATATATACAAATAACGCCTAGCCTCCTTGTATATAGTGGTGCACATGTATTGACATTATAGAGGCGAGCAATATTTCTTTCGTATGATGGGCCGCTTCCTAATCCTAGATATAATGGGCGACAAAACCCAAAACATAAAAAAATATCCCATGCTGGTTGTATATAATTACATTTTAAAGGTCTATTTTGTTATAGGTGATATAAATGCTATTTTTATTGACACGTATATACATTATCACCACGCTAGCTATGGAAGAACTATTATGCTCACTTGTTGTCCCTAACAACTAATTTCTTATTGTGTAAACAAAGATGTCTACTCTGTACTCTGGCTGTGTATGTGTATTCACCATCGATCCTTGTTTATTGTCGGTTACCATGGAATTATACATAACAATATTCTGACACTTTATCCAGGTTCCCCGCCGAATGTGGACCAAATTAGCAGCCCGGGCCCGTGTCGTCACCTGGACGGCGGCCGCGGCTTCCCCCGCTCTCGTATACATCACAGGGTCAGGTGACATACGCCTGGTGTCTGAGAGCGGGGAGAGGCTGCCGCTCCAGATCGACACAGCCCGGATACAGTGGCCGCGCTGTGTCGACTTGACACCTGACGGGGCCGCCGTCCTGGTGGTTGACCTCGAGAAGCCATACAGCTGGACAGTGTTCAGGCGGGAGTCGGGGGTGTCGTACCGTCACCAGGCAACCTACCAGCTACAAGATCAGCCGTCAGAGAGGGACATACGGCCTAAAACAGCACGCTGGACACATGACGGGGAGATCATTATGGTGGTGATAGATACGGTGAGAAGATTCAATATGTATGAATGTTGTACATTGGTTCATTATGTACACTGTGTATGTACATTATGAATTTTGTGTTGTTGGATTCGATTGAAAACATTATAATAGGACTTTTAAATATATCACAAAAATGTTGTATAATTGAGTTCTAGTAGAACTTTACTATTTTCTTGTGTTTGTAAAGTAAATAGATAATAATACATATTATTACCCTATCTTATTAGTATTGTATCCATATTATTATTATTGTTGTTGTTGTTACATTATCATTATTATTATTGCAATCAGATATCCAGATGTCATCTCCGGAAGTACCGAGTGTCTGACGGTGACCTGCTCTGGGAGGTGAAGGATGTCGGCTCTGTGCTCCCAGGTCGGCTGTCTGTCTGCCAGCAGAGCGGCCACATCCTCCTGTCTGTCTGGCCGCGGGAAGTCCGTGTGTACAGCCCGGCCGGGGAGCTCCTACATCGTGTTCCTCTCCCTGACCCGCTCCCACCTATCTACTCAGTGTGCGCGGTGAGGAAGGACACGTGGTTATCTGGACACCGTGGCGGCTCTGTCCGTCTGTGGGGGGTCAGTGACACCGCTAGGGCCGAGCACGTGCTGGTTGATACAGGAGAGAGTGTCGTCACGGGTCTGGCGCTGTCCGGGGACAGACTCCTCGCCGTACATACCGTGCGCGGTGGCAGACTGATTGTGTATAACGTGGCGGGCTGCCTGGAGTAAAGCTCCACTGTCGCTAGCACATCGATATGTGCTTAAGGTGGCTCGCTCCAAAGGGCAAAAGGGTTTATTTGCTCAAAACAATTAATCAAATGTCAACATTTGGTATATTTGAGCACAAAACTGCCGAGAAAAGTATAGGTCACCGTGCGTTTTTTTCCGTTATGGAACAATTTAGGCTGCGAACCTTGAGTACCGTTTTATAATGGAGAGTATAGGGAAAATACAAGTACATCGCACTTATATACAGTATTACCGGACAATCGTCGATTTTATCGACATGAGTAATACATCATTTTGAAGGTAGAAAAATACCCTTACATATAAAACCAAACAAATTTGGGGTCACCGTCCGAATTGTTGCGCTAATTGCCATTTTACTTGCAGAAATCTACGATTTACGGGAAAAAAGCGAAAATATATCGCACATCTGTACAGAATAACCGAACAGTTGTCAATTTTATCGCCGTGCGCGGTGGCAGACTGATTGTGTATAACGTGGCGGGCTGCCTGGAGTAAAGCTCCACTGTCGCTAGCACATCGATATGTGCTTAAGGTGGCTCGCTCCAAAGGGCAAAAGGGTTTATTTGCTCAAAACAATTAATCAAATGTCAACATTTGGTATATTTGAGCACAAAACTGCCGAGAAAAGTATAGGTCACCGTGCGTTTTTTTCCGTTATGGAACAATTTAGGCTGCGAACCTTGAGTACCGTTTTATAATGGAGAGTATAGGGAAAATACAAGTACATCGCACTTATATACAGTATTACCGGACAATCGTCGATTTTATCGACATGAGTAATACATCATTTTGAAGGTAGAAAACTACCCTTACATATAAAACCAAAAAAATATTGGGTAACCGTCCGAATTGTTGCGCTAATTGCCATTTTCACTTGCAGAAATCTACGATTTAGGGGAAAAACGAGAATATATCCCACTTCTATACAGTATTACCGAACAGTTATCAATTTTATCGGCATGAGTAATACATCATTTTGAAGGTAGAAAACTACCCCTACATATAAAACCAAAACAATATTGGGTCACCGTCCGAATTGTTGCGCTAATTGCCATTTTTACTTGCCGAAATCTACGATTTAGGGGAAAAACGAGAATATATCGCACTTCTGTACAGTAATACCGACAGTTATCAATTTTTTCGGCATGAGTAATACAGCATTTGGAAGGGAAAAAACCACCCTTACATATAAAACCAAAAAAATATGGGGTCACCGCCCGAATTAAAAACCAAAGAAATATGGGGTCACAGTCCGAATTGTTGCGCTAATTGCCATTCTTACTGGCTGGAATCTACGATTTGGAGTGAAAACGATATCGCACTTCTGTACAGTATTACCCAACAGTCATTAATTTTATCGGCGTCAGTAATACATCATTTTGAAGGGAAAAAACCACCCTCAAATACTTAGTATAGAATCAATCATTCTGAAATGTGGTACGATGGTAGATGCTGCCATTATCATTCCAAGTTTCGTCCAGATTTGGGGAAAGGAATTGACGCCATGACGTAAAATACGTCTACCCCGTCACACCTAGCTTGTGTCTTTACAGTGTCCTAAACTGTCAAAATTTGAAGGACGCCGAGGGTCGCCGCGAAAATCCAAATAGTTTTTCAGTTACCCGTCATATCAGGGTCCTGTGGTCTGCGACATTTTCGTTTAGATGACGTCAAATATCCCCATGGCGTCTCCACGGCATCCCCATAGCACCACTACCTTACTGCGTCTCTGAACTGTCTACTGAGTCAGCACGACGTCCACATGACGATTTCCGGTGAACCCGGAATTATGTGAGTGCAATCATGAGTTCACGTTCTTACCATGTTCATGGCGATTCTACGACGACAATAGGGCGTACTGCGAGTTCCTACCACGTTTCTATGGCAGACACAGCTACCCATGACGACCTCACTACGTCCTGAAAATGAGGTCCAGGACGCCGAGCCTTGGCATTTACTTTTAACATGTTTAAAGTAGTCGCCATCTCTCTGCGACCTTAGTTATCCTGTGCGTCCCCACGGCGACTTCCTAAATTCTCAGCACGACTTGCGGGTGTCTATGGTGCCCTGATCGCGTCATGGGTCGCCGTAGGAACGCAGCAAGAACGCCAGTCCGGTTTGACGGAAAACTCATTTGAAAAATGCTCAAAGTTGTGGCAATCGCTAGCTCTGCGTTCTGCTCTGCGACCTTCAGCATTCTATGGGTCCCCATGGCGACTTTATGCATTCTCACTACGACCTCACGCCGCCTATGGCGTCCCTATTGGGTCCTTGATCGCCGCCAGAACGCAGTAAGAACCCAAGCTCAGTGTGACGGGGGTATAAGGGGGTTCTGTCCGATACTTTTCCGGCATGACAGTCCAGGAATGTAACTGGTGACCCGATGTAACTGATATAGGTCCGCGATTGTTCCGAGGTGATTTGATGATACGTGGTTGTAAATGATGTTCCTGAATGGACTGGTTAAGGTTCAGTACACAGTCACGTACAAAGGTTTTGGAATGACATTTGCCGGGGTCATCTGGGATGGCACAGTGCTATTTTACAGTTATGGGTGGTATGGGAATGTCCATGTTGTGTCTGAGGCACTCAATAACTCATGTCCTGTGTGGACGGGGGTGGTCCGTGTGGACATCGTGTTATGCTCAGGATCGGTCCATGACACTGATACATGCTAGTAAGGGCTCATTGATGTATTTCCACCATACATGCAGTGTTACTGGCGCGTATGCACCCGCGCATGTCGCGAAAGTGGGTACATACCGGTCGAATATATATCTGATCAAAATCGTATCAAAACCCATGGACGATTGAAATAATTTGTTCAGCAATTTTTTTCCAGAACATTATCTTACAGACGAATCCCTTATATTTATATTTTATCTAAAACTATTTTAGATCCACCTATATCTATCCCTAGACTACCAAATTTAATAATATGTAAATCGCATGTTTAAACTGCCGCTAGTTTTTCTCGTTTTGCATGTTTTCATTTATTTTGGTTTATCGTTTGTAATGGTATCTATGTTCTGTAATTATATGTATCTTTCATGGTCACCATGGTCTCCTCTGGTGTCCAATGTATGTTCCTTTGATTTTGTTGTTGGTGTATGTAGAATAAAATTTCTATATTCGCTACTTTTTGGAGATTGATGTAATTAGTGCGCGTTCTTATTGTGAAGGCCTGAGGGGCAGTGAACTGCATGGATAATGTCATTGTGGAATTATGGCGAATTATGACTGTAGATAACATGTTGCACAAAACGTAGGCCCACATGAGTATTCTGCAAGAAAAAAACAGGCATCCGCTTTTGATACGGCACTCGGCTTTATTCGACTCATATGCGCACTTTCTCAGTATGCGCGCATTTCATATAGAATCCATGCATCAAAAGTGAAACACGGCTAAAGTGATCGCTTATGGAAAACCCAATTGTGGCGTTGTGCCATATTTGGGGCATATCGATTGGCACCTGGGGCGTTGATTGGTAAAACACACGAGGACCGCTCCTATAAGCACGCTGTAAAGACCAGCCGTGCTAACGAAATCAATCAATACTCGATAGGTGCCGCTTTCTTGTGGCGCGTACTACTTTAAGGCAATCTGATTGTAATAAATGATAATAGGTGTGGTGTATATTTATAATACATGTATCAGTGATAATGTGTTTGTGTGAATCTATGATGAATGTATCCATGATAACTGTATGGTGTAAAACTGTAAATTTATGATAAATATATGCTGTAAATTTGTGATGAATCATCAATCACAAATGTATGATGTGAATTTGATGTCGATATACAACTGTACCTGTATGTAAACTGCTGAATGAAATGTTTGTGTGTGTGTTTTTTTTTTGTGTTTTTTTTTTACATTAGAGCGTTTCGTGCTGATCTAATTTGGTGATTATAATATTACAGTTGTCATATTCGCTGTAAAGACTAACTTGTGATATTAACATTATTAACATTAAACATTTATGATGCAGTCATAGCTTGAAACGTAATATAATATTGCAGAGACTATATATATTCATGTAATTTTCGGTACATTAACTTTGTGAAATGTTCGTAGTTGTAAAGTTGGTTCCTGTCAATAAAATATGTTTTTCAATGTATGGTTGTTGTTGTTTACTTGAGCCCAGACGGTTCCTATCATAAAGTGATAGAGAGATCAGTGAAATTTATAATCTTCATGCAAACGTTATGATAAATTAGGACACAAACTCAAATGCACCGATATAGAATTGTTAAATTTATGTCAGAGTTTTCAAAGAGAAATTTCAAATAATTATTGAAAATAAGTAATACATTTTGTGTATGTGTGAAAGCTATTGAATGCACATTTTGTAACAGAACTGCCAGGGACAGATGTTTATATTCTGGAATCAATAAACGCGTCACTTGTTCACCAAATATCGGCGGCTTGTTTTGTCTACGACCAGTCGTGTTGTGACATTCTCTACAATTACTCGTTCTATTTCTTTCTTTTGACACAAACAACAATATTCTATTTGGGTTTTAATACTAATAGTATCCACGGTGGCCACTCGTTCCGCGTTATTGTTGGTTAAAAATTGAATTCCGCGTTATTATAGTTAGGGTCCGCGGTATTGTGGTAACAGTTTCGGTGAGGTCATGGTAAAAAGAAATAAATTCATTCAAAGCTTTGGCGTGCAGCAATAGTTCCACGGAATGTCGGAATGTATCAGTGGTCTATAGACAATAGTTTTATATTTATTGGTCCAACAAGCACTAAGCACGGGCGACCACAAATACGTAATTCAAAACCTCATTGGGCGAGGGTTGTCAAAATCGAGGGATATTTTCGTTCTAAATTAGCCGTACAAATACATAAACGAGTGAACCATGATACATATGTGTACTAAGATTAGTCCCCGTCCAGGAAATGTGAATATAACTATCACGGTGGCTAGGCGTTACGCGTTATTCAGGAGCGCCGCATAAAATCGTGAGTATTGCGCATTATTCGTGAGGAAATTGCACAGGAAACGACATAGGTCCCCACTTCGAATGAGTAGAATTAATGAAAAAGTTCATTTTCTTCCTAAAATTCTGTTTCCACGGAACATCCAAATGAGCAAATATCACATACTATGAATTACTTGCATACATCGTTATATTTACGAAAATGGACACACAGTTCGTGACAAAACCCGCACGCTTGCGATTCGTTTGTGAAATATCATCGACTATCAATCGAAACCAACAACGTGCTTGTTGGGAAATCATAGAATGCTCGGAGAAATCATTCTTCATTGTTACACCATGCAACCAGTTATTTTAATTGAGAATTTTATGAACTGAGAAGCTTTTTATGGTTTACGCGTATCAGCCTGAGGGAGAAAACCTGCACACGCGTTACAGCATGAGGAAACATGTGAGCGTTGTCGGGGATAGTAGAGCTGGTAAGGCATACAAAAAGATGTTATAAGTATGATTTGAGGCTGCACATTTTCCAAGTACTGACGATACTTCTCATTTATCATTATCCTCCATATCATCCTCCCAATCTTCATAAATCTGAAATTGACAATACTAAGCTTTTTTCGTGTCTTTTACACAGATGCTCACCGAGTGAAAACACTATCCCTTGAACTCGAATTTATTCCATCAATTGAGCAGTAAAACTGGAGAAAAATGCGCATTAAAAAACGAAAATATGACAACATCAACTAAATATTCACTCATGCACATACGCGTAACGCCCTCACGCAAATCGCGTAAAGTATAGCAAATAAACAAATGACACACTCAACCTACATTCGTGGCGCTTGCGACCATTGTGAAACATCTTGAAGATAGGCACATGTGAAGCCCATACTATCAATATCATAGACCTCTCATTCTATTTACAATAATGCCGTTATATAACATTTTCAACCCCAAAAACGAGGAGAGCGGTTGTCGAAGCAAAATTGACAGATATTGTGCAGCCGAAGGTATCGCCACACTGGCTTATTTATTTAATTTGAACTCTCAACAATAGTCATGAATATGTGTAATGTTCCGTGCAAACCCAAATTCGACATTTCAAATCGGTGAAACTAGCGAAATTGTATGTATTTCCTGCTAGGGGTCAACCAGAGGCTGCCATTTCCTCACGAATAACGCGTAATACTCATGATTTTACGCGGCACTCCCTGAATAAATGCGTAACGCCTAGCCATCGTGACTATGTTCACACCTAATTACGGCGGCCCAATGCTGCCATTTTTCATGCCTGAGTTAAGAGTAGTTTTGAAATCAGTGTCATAGTTAGTAAACAGTTATTTTCAGTTATGAAACTAGTTTCTAGCAAGGCACAAACCCTCTACACCCGGCACAAACCTTTCTAGCAGGGCACACACGTTTTTAGCAGAGTGCAAACCTTTCTAGCATGGCGTAAAAATTTATAGCACGGCACAAACCTTTATAACAAGGCATAAACCTTAAAAACACGGCACAAACCTTTTTAACATGGCGCAAACCTTTTTAGAACGGCACAAACCTTTTTAGCATGGCACAAACCTTTGCAACACGGCACAAACCTTTAGCAGGGCATAAACCCTCATAACAGGGCCAAACCCTTATAGCAGGGCGCAAGCCTTTTTAGCAGGGCGCAAACCTTTATAGCACAGTACAACCCTTTATAGCAGGGCGCAAACCTTTATAACAGGGCACAAACCTTTTTAACAAAGCACAAACCTTTATGACAGGGCACGAACCTTTTTAACACGGCACAAACCTTTATAGCAAGGTATGAACCTTTATAACACGGCACAAACCTTTCTAACACAGCACAAACCTTTATAACAGGGCACAAACCTTTATAACAGGGCACGAACCTTTTTAACACGGCACAAACCTTTATAGCAAGGTATGAACCTTTATAACACGGCACAAACCTTTCTAACACAGCACAAACCTTTATAACAGGGCACAAACCTTTATAATAGGGCACAAACCTTTATAACAGGGCACACACGTTTTTCAACAGGGTGCAAACCTTTATAACAGAGCAAAAACCTTTTTGACACGGCACAAACCTTTATAGCAGGCCACAAACGTTTTTAACAGGGTGCAAACCTTTCTAGCATGGCACAAACCTTTCTAGCATGGCACAAACCTTTATAAAAGCGCATAAACCCTAATAACACGGCACAAACCTTTTTAACATGGCGCAAACCTTTTCAGCATGGCATAAACCTTTATAACACGGCACAAACATAATTTACATTAAACAGTTATGATGCAGCCATAGCCTGATATGTTTTGTAATTTATATAATATTGCAAAGACTAGATATATCCATTACTTTTCGGTGCATTAACTTTGTGAAATGTTCGTGGTTCTAAAGTTGGTTCCTGTCAATAAAATACTTTCACGTGTTAAAAAAGTTTGTGCCCTGTTATAAAAGTTTGTGCCGTTTTAAAAAGCCTTTTTAAAAAGCCTTTTTAAAACGGCACAAACTTTTATAACAGGGCATAAACCCTCATAGCAGGGCGCAAACCTTTATAGCAGGGCGCAAACCTTTTTAGCAGAGCGCAAACCTTTATAACAGGGCACAAACCTCTTTAACAAGGCACAAACCTTTATAGCAAGTCATAAACCTTTATAACACGGCACAAACCTTTTTTTAAAACGGCACAAACTTTTATAACAGGGCACAAACCTTTTTAACACGTGCCTTGCTAGAAACTAGTCTCAAAACTGAAAATAACTGTTTACTATCTATGACACTGATTTCAAAACTACTCCTACCTTAGGCATGAATAAAGGCAGCTTTGGGCCGCCGTACCTAATAGCACGATGATAGCGCTGTCCTGACATAGCGCTATCATAGCGCTATCAAACCACTTGGAGCGTTCACACCTAACTGCGCTTTGTCCATGAAAGTGATTTTACGTATAATGACGTATCATACATCACAGGTGATACACGATTAAATATCATATGTAAACTGGTAAAAATCACCGTCCATAGATCTACTAACAAAAAAACACAATGTTAATTTCACCGAGATGGAGCAAATATTATATCAGATTTTACATGTATGAATGAAAAAGTTGGATAATATATCGTATGTAGCCGCTAGATCCTGGTTGATTTCAGTAGGGTACTTGTAGCTCAACTCAAACGTCTACACACAGTTAATAATACAGGTATTACGCTTGACGTTTTTGCCCCACTGGAAGCATAGCGCTATGACAGCGCTATTAGGTGTGAACGCTCCACCGATGTGAAAGCGCTATGATAGCGTGATGATAGCGCTATTGTGGCCTGGTGTGAACGCAGTATTACAAGGGTGTTAACTATCCCGAGAATATGAACACTGGGCTCAGGCGACCGGGTGGCCGACATGCTATCTGGCCGACATCTGCTTGCCGACCTGACCGAACGCATTTTCGAACCCCACATTAAAATGCATTTATTATTTTTATCATATTATAAGATTTCCGTTAAGCATGCATAGTGATAATATTGTTGTAATATTTATGTAGAAAGTTTACCATACAGTCGGAACAATATAGTTTGAGAATTTTCTACATGAATAAAGCTTCACCAGGACGCTGCTGCATCTTTGGGATTCTGACAGCAAAGTCGCCTCCAACCCGACCACCTGGTGACCAGGATATAGACAAATTTGTACCACAAAATATACCCTCTTCACTTTGCTATTACTTATAACTTTAGAGTTTACCTTATAAATATATCGTTGGCCGTGATGAGAACATTGTGCAAACAAAACCAAATAAGGACTCATTTATTCAAACTACACATTATCTTTTGACGGTCAATACAATTACGGGATACGGTTGTACAGACGTGGAGTAAAAAGGGTGTAGATTATTATATACAGAAAGCTACAGATTATTTTTATTTTTTCTGCAAGTAGACCCGACTTGCCAAAAAATGGATATTTCAAAGAGTTAATCAGACATGGCTGAAATAAATCAATATCTACAGGAGCTGACCAGTCTTGACAAGTAGTGCAATCAAAATAATCAATATCCACAGGAGCTGACCAGTCCTGACAAGTAGTGCAATCAAAATAATCAATATCCACAGGAGCTGACCAGTCCTGACAAGTAGTGCAATCAAAATAATCAATATCCACAGGAGCTGACCAGCCCTGACAAGTAGTGCAATCAAAATAATCAATATCCACAGGAGCTGACCAGCCCTGACAAGTAGTACAATCAAAATACTAAGTTTGTTATGCATAAATAATGCAGTGTGCATAATGCTATGCAGTGGAATTTATAAGAATCTATAATTATTACTAATGCAGCAGGCTTACTAAGCATGAGATAGAAAATAAACTTACTTTTGTGAAATTCAGTGTTTGTTTTTCATCGGAAGATTGTATACATATATTGCACCTCGCACGTGCAGGTCTCAGAGTATACAAATGTAACAAAACCAATACAACGGAGCGCGCCAAAAACGTTCGTTAGGAACGGTCACGTGATCGCAGAAGAGTCATTCGCGGAGGCACCGTTCGCGGAAGTACCGTTCGCGGAAGACTACTGGCGGAGGCACCATTCGCGGAGGTACTGTTCGCGGAAGAATACTCGCGGAAGAACCGTTAGCAGAAGAACTGTTCGCGGATGCAGCCTTCTCCACGTGGTAATGATCGCGGAAGAGTCGTTCGCGGACGAGGATGCGCGCGCAAGCCACCCTGGCTATATAAGGGCGAGCAGACGACCGCTCAGTGAGCACTGCAACAGTGACATCGACCGTGGGGAGATCGTCACCACCACGACCAAGGGACTAGACGACCTCCGTGCGGACGACTCCTTCGGGGCCTTTGAGTCAGCAGGATTTCGACTAACTACCTAGAGAAACCAATCGACTAAACGGGATGGGACGGAGAGAAGCCTCCGGCGAAGAACTCTTTTAAGTTGTGCCCTCGTGCATTATTATTTTTAACGTGATCAAACAGTGCTCCATGTCTGAACTCATATTTGTCCCATATATCCCGCTGGTCTGATATGGATTTGCAATAGTGTTTCTAAAATAAACTGATTAACAGACCGATGGCAGGTATTAACAATTCACTCATAGATAAAATATCATAGTAAGACTATTTTCCAACAAATCTATACCTACATAGGCCTATTTGCAACCGTGAAGAACGTGTTATCGTCTTTCTTTTTATGATGTATGAAATAAGGAGGCAATCGTGTGGATTTCCATGTACAATAAAATGAGACGTCAATGTATCCTTCATTTATGAAAAGGCATTGTTTGTGCGACAAAAATAGATCCAAGATGGCTGAGTGATCACATTTGGTGGTAATGTTGTATTCCAGAATAATAATGCAATTGTTAGCAAATTACATTGGATTTGGCAATAACTACGGGAAATCTTACGCACAACTTTGTTTATGCATGACATATAAAAAAAGAGCAACAAATAATGTCATGAAGACTCCAAGTAATTTGGCCATTGCCTTTGCATGAGATTGTACATGCAGTTGCAGTCCACATATGTCACAATAAACGGAATGGGACGGAGAGAAGCCTCCGGCGAAGAACAACCCGTGATCTGGCAGACAGACCAGGCAGTTGTCTCTGAATATATGTGGATAATTTATGAAACATATAGCGATATTTTAACCTTCTAGAGCAATTCTTACTCATATCATGCACTGGCGTTTCGGACGTAAGGCGTGAAAAATAGAACACTGTTATATTTTTTAGAAAGCGGAGTGCTAGAACGGAACCTGTCGCTGTGGCGATACTGGGTGCACTAACCATCATTAGTGCATCCGCGGTTCGTTTCAGTTTTCTTCATTTTCCCGATAATAACGATTGTGATCGATACACACATACATCTGTTGATTCTTATGCGCACGAAACAACCGTTCCTTGCAAATACATTATGTTGGTTTGAGCATGAAAAACTTGTCTGAAAAAAACCCGAAAGATTCCCTAACGATTGTTTTGGTAAAATCGAAGATTCCCTAACGAACACGAGAAGATTCTCTAACGACCTTTTCTTTATTAATTCAAATGTACGTTATTTTAATGTTAAACGCGAAAAAGTACCAATTGACATGTATTGATGTGTACAGATGATCTTCTAGTACAGATTTCCTATTTTTAATGTGACATAATTTCGCTGATTTATGTCGCATAAATCAACGAATTCACAACGGTGTATGATATGGATCTATTACAATATACACGTATTAGGCCTATCTTGTTGGGGAATCTCACTTTTTTCGTTGGTGAATCTTATCGTTAATTCTTTTCCTCAACATATCTCAACAAAAAAGCGTGATCTGCTTGGAATAACTACGCATGTCTTTGACCAAAACACTAAGCTACCTTCGAAGTATTCATTTATCACAAATGAACCTGTCATTTGATAAAATACGGTTAAAAACCAAACTGACTGTGTTTACTGTCCACCATTGTGGGATGCACTAACGATCGGTAGTGCATCCAGTATCGCCACAGTGCCTGTGTGCACAAGCTGAGTTCTACCATAGCTTACGCGGCGTTAAAAAACGGACAGCACATACATACCTAGAGAGAGTGTGTTATATGAAAAATCCCACGAGGCGATATTGCGCCTTCATGCGTGGAACCAGCCAACAACAACTACAAGTGTACAAACTGTGTATGCCAAAACAACAACAACACGTGTTTGTTTGCTTGAGTCATTGACATCATTGCCGAAAGTTAATTCGGTTGACGGCACACACTGTGGGTCGAGGCAGAATTATATAGATACCATATTGCAATATGTTTGTGGTGTTCATACTGAACCCATATCCATTTGACGATGGGTGTCAAAGCAGCGACCAAACAGGAGGGTTGGTGATATAAGTATATAATTTTCAATGATACGAATGAATGACTGGAATGACCAATCAATGATCAGCCTAGATGTATTCAATCTATCATTTTCATGTAGAAGGCGCACGACAAATTTACCGTTTAAAGCCTCATGTGGCATTACCAGGAATTGTGCCAACGAAATTCATTCCTTTATCATAGCCAGGATATAGAACATAAAAATGGTGTCGATACCAGGTAACACTGGCGCCACCTAGTTTAGGTTATGTATTGCTCTTACGTGTGGAGCAGACGTATGTCTCACATGTACAGGCCTTGCTGAAGTGAAGCGCGACGGGCGAGTCCATTGTTCATATCCCGCTCTAGGGGCGATATGAGGACCATTCCACATTATTTGGGGAGGTTCTGGTCGTGTTTGGCAATAAAAACAATCAGTTTTACTCGGTATGTATGACAAATAATACACTGTCACCCCTCGGCGATATACACGATCATCACGCCTCGCTGACGCTCGGCATGATATCGTGTATATCGCCTCAGTAACAGTGTATTATTTCACACAAAACGGTCCCGTAAAATGGTCGCACGGCTTCGGTGTGTAACCGCCTTAAGGGATCCGAATGTCCTGCCGCCGCCGACCGCAGGTCATTTTGGTTGAAGTTCTTGGTTGAAGTTTTTGGTTAACCTGGATTTTTTTTGTGAATTTAGTAATGACAGGCCATTTTTCGTGAACATGAAGTAAACATGACAATGATTGATGTAGGATATATGGTAAAATACTTTAAATGAATTTTGGATGGCTCTGGACTTTTCAGCATGTTTGGGCAAAGATATATTGATTTACTCAATGGAGGTTTTTTTGAAAGTTTTTGGGTGAATCTTATTCACATATTTCTTTCAAGAGTTCATGCCATGTGAGACAGAAATTGGATGATTCAGTGGTGTAGGTGATTTAGTATTCTGTGATTTAGATTCAGTGATTTATATAGCATAATAGGATGATGATATTCATGTGATTGGGTGGTGTAGGGTAAGAACAGTTAAGTGACAAACGTGGACCACGGAAAACAGTTTCAGTGAATTATATACCATAACAGGATGATGATAATAGTGTGATAAAATGTTTTGTGCTTCCAGATAAAACACATTCAATTAAAAAGCAATTTTGTTTTCATTGACAACGTTTTTTCGGAGGTGATACATTTGAGCCGAGCCATTTGTTATAACTATACGTTTAACGCCTAATAATTCACTTCAATTTATTTGGGAACAGCCTCCATACACTTGGTCACCATTATAATATCATATATTACATAATACAAAAGGAAGTTTTAGGAAGTTTGTGCATTTAGGAAGTCTGTGCAAAAATACCTAGATATTTCAAAAGAATGGACTTTTAGTTTGTTGATCTTAGCATTTTGGTGGAAACGGCCGATTCTGGACTTTGGTGACCATTTTCTCAGAAACTGTAAAGCCACTTTTATTTTTGTTTCAAAATATTCCCCGTATGTATCTATATGATGTGTTTTAGTTTTAAAACCATTGAATTTCGGGTCTGTGGGTGGCAGCCGTTATGATTTTAAAGTCACTATTCGTTTGTAGCCATTTCCAGCCAAACGATTGAAAGTATGAAAGTATGAAATGGACTTATGAAATGTCAATATTTTTTTTTTCATAATGGGAGCTATTCCGAGTAAACTCCTAGAACACTTCAAGATGGAGCTTAGATATTGGTACATTCAAGTGGGAAATCATATATTGCACTTTCGGTGGTAACCTTCAATTTGACCTTCAAAGACCTTGAAAAATTGAAATAACCATTTTTGATGAAAACAGTCAACTTTGGACTTCTGTGACCATTTTCTCAAAAACTGCATTATCCCTTTTGAGGAGGTTTTCACAAATTATTACCCCTTTGAAAACATGTACCTTTGGACAGTTTTGAATCGATCGTCTGTGAGTGGCGGCTATATTGATTTTTTGAGTGTATCGGTAAAAAAATTTTTTTTTTTTGTCCCAAAGCATATCACTATCTTTTTTGGCCCATTTGGATTTCAGCCAATTTTTTCTTTCATAATGGAAGCTGTCACAACTGTACTACTAGAATGTGTGGCGATTTGATGTCCTCACAAATGACAGCCAGTCTGACATTAGGGTTATTCTTCAGCGTTTTCTTGTACAGCTCCAATATTTCCTACTTGCACTTGATCGGGAACTTCACTTCAACCTTCACCATCTTAGGTGTGAATAACAACAATGTCAACTTGTGAGTATGCTCTGTTCATTGAACGTTCTTGTCACGACTTGCCACGTTTCGTGTATAATGAATGAACTATAACCCCCACCAATTACTCCAGCCATCATGCTGGCCGATGCGTAAGACAGAGTAGAGACCAAGATTGCGTCATCCTCTTTCCAGGTAAGAGAACGACACCCAGAGTCCATGCCTAGGTTGTTTTCCAGCAGAAAACCTTTTCCACCTTGAGATATATGTATATGTATCATACCAAGGAATTTTGCTGCAAATATTCCTATTAAAATTTGAAGCTTCAATCTTAAAGTGGAATGTGTTATTATACTAACACTACAAAGATGCACGAGGGTGAAAATGTGCGATTTTTTCTCCCAGTTACCAAGTTTATCCCAACCATGTGCTACTAACGTATGGATGTCTACTCACGCACCTGTCGTGACGTTCTCAACGAGAAGAGTGTCCGGACCTTGGTTCCAATGAAGAGACAGAGTTTCTCGAGGGCTTGGCGCTGGTATAGAGGAGCACGCCGTCTGTACCAGTCGTCTGGGTGGCTCTCCAACTCCGCCTGATAGCTGAAGGCAAGTTCAAATGAAACATCCAATCATTTTGGCATGTGTCCTTGTCCTTTAGGACCTTACGTAAAGGGTAGTAATAACAGCGTGTTTTCTCAACGATGCAATCATACATCATATTTCCAGACAAATCATTTGTATTTGGATTTATATCGATATCTACAATGAACGCATGGCGTTCTGTTAACAAACTAATCCCTAAATTTGATAGTGAATAATGGAGGCAGCAGGGGTCGCATTTTCGGTTGTTGTATGAAACGTGAAATTTATATCCGGAAAAATCAAAGCCCAAACAAGCGGTAATATATGAAATATATTAGAAAATTATATACATACTGCTGTCTCTCTGTGTATATTCGCCTTGGAACAATACCGAAGAACCATGGTTGAGACAGACCGCCCCAGGTCGTAACATAAACACCTGCTCTCTGAGCGTGGCTCGAAATTCCATAGTTGTAGTTGTATGTCTAAGGTATCTTGTAGCTCATTGGATAATCTATAAAATGGGAGTAAGCGATATATCAACATTTCTGATGTTGATATAGTGGAGGTTGTTTACCATGTATCACACAGCTGGCGATTATAGTGGGGGTCGGAAGTTGAATATATCGAGGACTAACAACTGAATATAAAGTTCACCCAGAGTAATTTAAAATGATCACTTGAAATAATCCACAGTGAGTCTCCACCAACAAGAACTGCTTAGCATACTGACCACCTTTCACATATGTTCAAACAAAATTATGTCAAATCAATGTCAGTTTTTTTCTCTCAAATTCCATTGTACACCATTAATAGATATGTACCCTGTTTTTGCCAAAGTGGGAAGAATCAAATATAACACCGAGTGTGTATTGTTTATGTTAGCAAAGCCTTATCACCCTATCGGATTAGTGCACTATCAGCATATTTGTCCATTTTTTTCCATTCAGTAGTAGTATGATATCGTAAAACTGCACAGTCACCGACCTTGATATACAATTACCAATATAGTTTTGGATAATTCTAACTTTATTTCTGTCACATTAGAAGTTCGTCGGGCTCCCGTTCTCAATAACGACAGTTTATTCAGGCACGCACGGATTCAATGGTCTTGACGCACCACAATCGTGGACCCTATAATCCGACAAGTATACCTAATTGGTCTTGTTAATATCCCTTAAAAATTGTCCAAATATTTTCTTTGTGATCATGCAGTTCTTCCAACTGCTCTGGCCGTCTCAGGAAAATCAATTATGATGTAATGTGATCACGTGTCGTGCGTATGATTGTGAGTTTCATGTATCTATAGTGTCTTGTGCATAGTAGCAGGTCGAGGACATTGTGACATGTATGTAAGTGGAATTGCCATGTGGAGAGGTTTCTTGGAGGGGTGGGAGAGGGGCATTTACAGTCAAACTATTCTACATTTCGAATCACATGAGTGGTCAAATGATGGTGGTGACAAATTCGAATAGGGTTGGATGGTGTGACCTTTTGATACCCTTACATATCCAATGACATGCAAATCTTGTATCAGATTGGGATAGACGTACTGAGAGAAAATCTTCATAAAATACAAAGATAGCCTTTGAAATGACTATTGAATACATCGCGCAGTAGATCATGACTCTTTAACACCTCCTGGTGTCCCACACCCGAGTTAAACTACGCTCTGCTTTTGGGTGAAAGTGTCGAAAGGTGAAAGTGCTCACTACATTTCCACGGTTGCATCAATGCATATGACTAAGCCAAACAGGTGTTTTCCAACACATTGTCTCGAATGTTAGGGAAGGATCAGTTGTCAAATGGATGTGTGTATGTGAATGTAGGGGTGGGTCTTGTAAAGGACGTAGGACAAGTGATCTATTCATGTTCCATAAAGAAAAATATTTATCACATTGGTTATTATTGGTATGGAAAATTTCATACTCTCAACTTTCGAGGCAATAACACAACTGTACGACCTCAAAGCAGGCTCGATTTAGAATTCACTTCAAGTTTTTTCAAGCATTCAATGCCAGGTATAGTTCAATATGGAATCATCAAGCGGAGCATGCACTTCATCTGTCAGAATGTGTACATCTATCAGAATAAAGTGTGACAAAACTGAATGATATAGTTTCATATGGCTGAACGAGTGTGGACAACTGTATCAAAAGTGGTAAAGTGGGTGTGTTGTTTGTTGAATTATTTGAAGTAAATCTGAGAGTCAAATCTCGACTTGTTTTAAACTTCAGTGAATTTAATTGTAACTGAATATTAGATATTAGATTTCATGTTCTTGAGCGATCAACTTTCACCATGATAATTGAATCTTTATTGAGAATTATGTGAGCCAGTTGTAATACTAAGATATCATTTGTCTTCAAGGAACGTCCAGTGTGGAAAGTAATCTCGTGAGAAGTTGTCACAAGACACATGTTTCTTATTTAATCATCAAAATCCAATTAAATCAATGCAGACCTCCTTGGAAACATGCATTAATCACTGTGCATCAACACTATTCTTTGTCTTTATACATTCTACGCAAATATACGTTGTTTCTGAGACTTTTAATGTTTTTTTAATATTTGATTTAAAATCAAGTATGATGTATACACACAAAGTGATTATGTTAGTGATTCTGTGCCGATGTATAGACTGTCAGAACCCAGGTTAGTGAAGCTCATCACCACAGGTCATTACTTATTAAGGCTTCCAAAGACTGCTAAACTATCACTTTAGAGAGATAAATTTATTTGATGTGTCACACACTTAGTTGATCCATGGATGGTTGAAACTAAATCCACGGGCGTTTATCATATGACCAGTACCCTGTAAAGATGTAAATTATCAACATTGCTTGATTGTTTTCCGTATCTATTTATACTACAGTATCACTGATTTGGATTTTTATTTTAGCTCATGTTTGTATTACTGATTTGATTTTGATTGCCTGTGATGTCTCGTACTGGTGACAACACATATTTCATGTCAAATGTTACACTCTGACACAGAGACGGCCGTGCTCTTATCCGTGGATGTGTCATTCGCGAATATGAGCATGTTATATTCGATACACGCCTTGCTAGATGACCGGCTGAATAACGGGAGCCTTGCTCACGTCTCTCATCTTCGCTGGCCCTGGGCGGAGTCTGATATGCGCCCAGGAGCAGTACTAGCTGACTGTCACCTTAAAGAGAGAATCTTCCTCCACAAGAAATCAGACGGACAGCTGGTTCAAGTGAGCACATTGACAGGCGAGCTCATAGAGGATGGTTTCATGTACATGGGTACCACCATAAAGGTGTGTGGTTATTTTTCAGGACTAGACCAATAATGTGATAACCTATTGTCATGACGTTGCATGTCCATAATCAAAACGATTTTCATTCAACAAGAAACCAACATTCTGCGACATTTTTGCTAAACACATTTAAGAATATTCTTACAATAACCTTTCTTAGCCCTTGGGCTAATTTTGTTTCAAACTGGAATCTGTCAGTGGCTAGCTTGACTCGCAGTTGCAACCAGTCCAGGCAATCACTGCACATCACAGGATGGAGTATTACCGATATCTCTTACCGAAATCTCCGTAACTTCGTACTGAATACAACACTGACATAATGACACGAATATTTGCATGTGTTCTGTGTTCAGACACGCGACATGGCACTAGACTGGCTTGGGCAGAATATCTATTATAACTGACGGTGAGGTAATTGGACTTGTGTCGTACAAAACAGGACACTACCTCATCCTACACGACCGTCTCAGGCATCCACACGGCATAGATACAGATCCTATAAATAGGTAATGGATAAAATATATCAATACTGCCATCAACCAATTTGTGAAATGAAAACTCAGCCCAGCTTAGCTGAGAGCTAAAACCAGATACACATTCTTTCAGTTATTGTCATTGATGTTTCCTGTCATATTCTCTTAGTTTGTGAGACAGCCAGGTAAAAAAAAACTAAAGCGTATAATGCAAGACAACGAAAAAACCTAAAGCGAATGCATAAGAGATTGAAATGCATGTAAAATAGCATACATCGAAGATATAGTGAATTACTTGAACAAATCGAGTTCAAGTCCAGCCTTAATGATCCAAACCCACCCTGAATGTTCTACCACTCTTCATGTCTTCCTTCCGCAGCCTACTGTTCTTGGCAGATCTGGTGGCGGGTCTCCTCCAGACCTCGCCTTTGTGTGGTGGATCGCCCACCACCCTGGTGGACAGGATCATAGGGGTGATGGATGTAGCCGTGGACCACCGGGATCGAGTCGTGTACTGGCTGCGTAGGACGAGTTCTTTGAACCGGGTGAACTATGACGGGACAGGGAGAACAGAACTCTCTGGCCCCCCTCATGCTCGCTACAGCTATATCGGGGTCTTTCAGGTGTTCATATGAATCCTATTGTGGTGATACGGGTGTATGGAAATCAGTTGGTTTAATTCATGATATTGGCTGATTTTAAATGGATTCTGAATCCAGAAAAAAATGAATTAAGTCAGCATAATCATTAGCTGCCACCATTGTGGACCATTCATTCACATCGTGCACATTGACGGTGTGCTCGAATTCCACTGCAGTGACTTTGAATGTCACAATTACACAAGTTACAATTCGGAATGTTCTTATTATATCTTTGTAAATATATGTTTTGGTATTGTAGGAAAACACATTGTTGATGCATATAGGATATATTCGAATTATGCTTATCATTCATACAGTTAAAGTATCCTATATTTTGGGTTCACCTCTACCAGCACGGTTTGATAGCAGCCGCCTGGCGAACTCAGGAAATGGATATATTCCTCAGGAATGGCACCAAAATCAACAGATCCTATGGAAATGTTAACATCATACCACAGGGTTTTACAGTCAGCTCTTCAGAAAGCCAGGCATATATAGAACGTAAGCACGCATATATAGGCCTACCTGATTCGTCCGTCCAATCAAAGAACTAAACGTATTAGTCCAGCAGAACTGCAGAAAAGCATGTTTTGGCGTCATTATGAACTTTTTTTGCTGATTCATCCTCTCTGAGCATTCCTGAGTCAGAATCAGCCGGGTGCCACCTTGGCACCCTTGGGGAATTTTTTTCCAGAGCCGAAAAACAAAATGGCTGCCACTGAATACTGCTAAATTTACTTTTTTGACGATATCTCCGCTTCTAGGCCACTTAGAAGCGCAAACTTGGTGTCTACTACTAGGTTTTCATGGTCAAGGAATCCATTCATGAAAATGCCAAACTTGTATATATAACAGCTCATCAGATTTTCCAGATTAACCACCCAGATATTTGAAAAATATGGTTTTGGTCAAGTGATTAAATGCTTATGCATTTGCCACTCAGTACCACATTTACTGCTGTCCACTACTATGTATTCAGGCTCAATAAATCAATGATAATAAATGTGACAGTATGTTTTCAGTATGTGGCAACATTACGAGTCATTGGCAATTCTTTGTAACTTGAACCGACATCAACATCATCTTCCTGAACAGGTTCTTCCTTGGTATGTTCATTGCAACAATCTGGTCCAGAATAACAGACACATAACTTTGAACAAGACATCTGTGGCACTTCACAGCCACATCTCCCAGTGGAACATGGCCGGCTGGTGGAGCATCCACATTCGACTGTTTGTAGAATGGCGACAGGTACAGTGTATACATCAGTTGGAAGCGGAGTTGGACGCATTTTGTACCGTCTCCATCTGTATTCCGACCATATCGGGTCGGGTCAAAGTGTGGAGGATCTTATTGATCAGCGGATTTATACATAAGAATTGTAATTGAGTACGATGTAGATGCTGAACAAAGTCATCTTGTGATAGGGGCAATACCTTCAGTTTCGAGGCTAATGTGTTCTTCACATGATGGTGGTGAACAAGCATATCATCTCTCAGTTTGAAACCATGATAGGCAGCAAAAGAAGCAGTCGTTTCTGGCATCAGGTTTGTTTCATCTGCTTCTGGTTGACCAAGTGAGATTAGGTGATTTCCCTTCTTGGGGGTCTTCAATACTGTGACCTTTCCAATGCCAAACAGATACTGTATATGCTGTAGTACACAGTGTCACACCCACCTCCCCCATTGAGACATGTACACCTGGCATATATTTTGCTATGCTTCGATGTGTTCAAGCAGTTTGACGAATGCTGGAGGAAAGCTGATGTGGTCCCAGTGTGGATGTGATAAAGATATAGTGCCCCTACCATGAGTTGCAAAGTGATGGAACATATTCTGGTGAGCACCATGATGGACCATTTTGACGAACACAATATTAGTCGTCTGCCAACACAGATTCCGAGCTAAACGTCCATACATGTATGAGTCCCAACTCATCATTGCGATTCACGACCTGACTTCCCCAAACAGGTGCAAACAAGTACATATGGCCATACTAGACTTCAGCAAGACACATGATCGGGTCCTACACTCCAGACTAAAAAAGCAGAACTGGACTAATATGGAATCAGAGATAAACATCTTCTATGGATTGGTTCATTTAAGGATCACACAACCCAAAAGATCCACGTGGATGGAAAACTGGCCTCTGAATATCTAGTACCTGCTGTTTCTTCTTTTCATAGATGACATCACGATGTAATAAACATCAACCACAAGGCTGCGTGCAGATATTTGTTTGATATTTCATGAAATCTCGTCAACTGAGGATCACATTCTACTTCATAACGACATTGACAGACTGGTAGCCTGAATTCACATTAGGCAAATGGATTTCAATACTGAAAACTGTTACATTGTAAGAATTTCACTGGCCACAAAACCTAATGCTACCTACATGTATCAATATTCCATAGGTGGCAGGACAGTACAGGATGATAACCCATAAACGACGGCGACTCGGGCACTATGCTTCCTTTGTAGAAACCTTATTCGATGTGATAAGTCATCCAAGCCAAAGGAAAATTTTCGCTCTCATCTGTCCTCATTTAATATTGCTGTGTGGTCCGGTGCCCACATCGGGCCAAGCTATAAAACCAGCTTGGAAAGGTCCATTGATCTGCGGCCAGATTTCTGGCAAACGAACCCTATGACAATCGTCATTCAGACAGCGTTACAGCAATTGCTAATGACCTCGGATGGATATCACTCATGGAGTGGAAAAGGAAAATGACGCTGGCCCGTTTCTATAAGATGACCAATGGATTGACCATCATCCTTCTGAGCTGTCTCAGACAAGGACCAGGCGACCAAACGATCTGCAGTTCGCACAATATCAAACAACTGTCAACATGTACCATTCATTTATTCCGGCACAACACCTGATTGTAATGGCCTTCCCCAGAGTGTGATCAGCTCGCCCTCCTTGGTCGTCTTCAAGACATGACTAGTGGCTATTCCACTGAAGTAGATGAACGGCTTCAATCGAGCCTTGTTATAGGTTACTTTATGACCCACAATGTTGTCACATGTAACAGTTGATGATGTAATATCATACAGCTTTTGTTGGGTCAGTACTATAGATTCACAAACCCAGTAGTGAACACCAAGATTGTTGATTAAAGTGGAAAATGCATATGACTTGAACAGAACCAATTTGTTTTTAAGAATCGGGTTCGTCAATCTCGAAAACCGGAGAAGCTGTTATATATACAAGTTTGGAAGTATTATATTTGGATTCCTTGACCATGAAAACCTAGTAGTAGACACCAAGTTTGTGCTTCTAAGTGGTCTAGAAGCGGAGATATTGTCAAAAAAGTAAATTCAGCCGTATTCAGTGGCAGCCATTTTGTTTTTCGGCTCTGAAAAAAAATCCCCAAGGGTGCCAAGGCGGCACCCGGCTGATTCTAACTCAAAAATGTTCAGAGATGATGAATCAACAAAAAAAGTTCATAATGACGCCAAAACATGCTTCACAAGAAAATAGTCATTTGGCAACTGGACTATATGACTATTTTTGTGAATATAGCCACAATTATATAATGTAGAAAAAAAAATTGTTCTCCCATCTTGATGATGTAGCGCCATTAATACCGACACATATACAAGTTCACATTCCAAAACTGAATCAAAGAACATAGGCTGTTAGAATCAACCTACTACCACCAACCCAAACACATTTTGATGATGATAATAACAAATTAAAATATCGGCTGGAACAAAAACAAAGCTCGACCAAACAGCCAAAGCCACACTGGCGTCATCAGGGAAAGCCACAGCCAAAGCCACACTGGCGTCAATATTCTGAGAATATGGACTTGCCATGAAAGGGTATTCACATAAAAACTAACAGATCTCACTGAATGCACTTGTCCTCTCTACAGATGGGTGTCAGGAGGATGGCTGCCAGCACGTCTGTGTCCCTAACGGTGCTCAAAGGTCGTGTCTCTGTGAGATTGGGTATTTCCTGAATCCAGATGGGAACAGCTGCCAGACAGGTCTGTATACCCAAGAAATAACACCAGTAGAGGTAGTGGGCGTGCAATGTATAGGTGAAATAAGTTTTACAATACTACTGACACTACAGTACTGACAACAATACATCTGACATGCCTTCACTCACCTTGTCATATTAAGCACTGGAATTCGAAGTCACATTGATCGAGAACACTACTTTCACACCATCACAGTGACAAACTCTTCAGGTAAGGTGCTCATAGCTGCGGACTTCCTCGCCAAAAAGTTGTACCAGATTGACTTGGCGGCAGGTTCCCTTCACACTGTGCCAATTGAGAAGAGCAAAGATTCGCCACAGCTGGTCAGTTTCCACCCTGGTGAAAGAGCAGTGTACTGGACCAGAAGAGCCGACAACCACAACCTCAGCATCCCCAGGACGGATCTACTCACATCAGAGGAGACAGAAGTTCGCGACCTTGGCAGTGAGTTCAAGGAAATCTCAACACTATCCATATATTTATACTCAGTGTCGACCTACTAAAATCTGAATAATTATATTCATTTTTTAAAAATTGAAAACAAACAAACAATAGAGCTGTACAGTTCCATGCATTGCCATAAGTCACTTTGTAGCAGTAGTTCTAATATACTGTTCATGAATACTATGCAGTTACAGATATCGGTAGCCTGGTCATACACCCTAACGAAAATATTCTATACTACGGCGACAGTGTTCAGCATACAATTTCTTCAATAACTCTGTCCAACAACACGTTGAGGGTTTTGTTCGATTTCCAAGTGGGAAATATTGCCTTGGGAATCGAGATAGACGCACAGAATGGGTAAGCCACACCTCGTGTCTATTGTAGTGCACTAAAATTGCTTCCAATAAAAACCTGTACAATTCATTGATGTATCTCAATGTAGGCATATGTACTGGGGCGATTACATGTACCCTAGTCGCCTGACCTCCATCAGGCGAGCAGACCTGGATGGCAGAAACCCAGTTTTTCTGGTGATATCGGACCTGGAGGAACCGAATAGTCTAGCATTGGATCTGCCTGGTAATATTCTAAAATAAAGTATAATACCAATTATACACAGTGTAGATTATTGTCATATTCATATTCTTTATTGTCATATTCATATTTTTCTGCACAGATACCTATCTATCTTTCCTGTACATCCAGTAGCTATTTTTAACCCTTGTCTATAACGTGAGCACCCAGATATATTCTTCAGTCAAATTTACTATACATTAAATAAACTTCCCTACATTTGAAGCCATAGTGATATAAATATAAGGTATCAAAATTGTATCATGACAACCTGAATATTCACGATTTATAGTAGAATAAATATTTCTCATTAACGGAGAAAAAATGTTTTAATTATTACGAGGGATATCCACAGATTTAGGATTGTTCAAACACACTTTCAGTCAGCCTGATGATATTTATGGGAATTAATGTCAGTACTTGGACTTCTACTTTTGATAACTTTGGTTATTTGCTCCCATTATATTTCCCAAACTCCACGGTGGAAATACTGTCTCTTCCAACGGAACCCCTTTGAGTCTTCAATCCGAATCTAATTATCTACCCACAACCCCCAACACCACACAATTTTGATGACGACAATTAAAATCCTTATAGCAGAAACCCATAAGATCTCTCTTATGGGTTTCTGCTTATAGGAAATCTTATTTGAAATAGAGGCGACGTCCAACCAAATATTGTTATCAGAACACACACTGGTGTTCTCTGGGGGATAAGGAGCCCCTAAGGGGACACAACCAAGAGCTAAGAAAAAAAATTGCGTTCCCTCGCGATCTTTTCAGGTTCAAATGCTAACTTTCTGCATTCCCTCGCTATCTTTTCGCGTCCAAACGCGAACTTTTCACGTTGCACGTTCCCTCATGATGTTTTCGCGTTCAAACACGACCTTCTTGCGTTCACTCACGACATTTTTGCATTCGAACGCAAAAACTTCGTGAAAGCAATGCGATCTTTTCATGAGGGAACGCGAAAAAATCGCTTTCGAATGCAAAACCTTCGCAAGGGAAAGCACTTTTTTACCTTCATTCATAGATGTTCCTCTTAGGGGCTCAGTAGGGGGAAGACATTGCGTAAGAATCAGTAAGTAAGTACATAAGTACCTATCACAAACTAGGAGTGGCACAGGCTAAGTGAAGAAATGCATGTATCAACCTATTGCCACCACAAGATATCGATGTCGGAATAGAAACGAAGCTCAACCAAGAGACAGACAATGTATACTATATAATTGTTTCACCAAATGTACACTAGATGATATACAACTCCCCAACAACCATTCAAAATGAGACGCCATAGGCGACGCACTTGCAACTTAGTTCCGAAGTTATGATCATTTATGTTATTTTGATTTTGTTGTTGCCTTTGACTTTGACCTTTGACCTTGGGTCACGAAAATTGCATTGCCTGTGCATTGAGCTATATATTATACTTGAATAATTTCATCAGAATCGAACAAGAATTGTGGACACAATCGTGGACTCAATAAACGTCACATCTGAAAACTAATGGAACAGTATGTATCAGGGGGATCATGACCTTCCATTTGATATACTACATGATAGGCTTTAGTCAGTCTGAAAATTTGACCTTGGAAGTTTTGCTCATGTGACCTCATTTTCCCGACCAAGTTCAAGGTCAATCATGGAATTGACATATATGTCTGATTTCCATACCTCTTCTGAAAGATATGGTTCAAATTTCATGAGCCGATGGCGATTCAAGAAGATAATTATTATTATCGAAAAAGTGTTTTTCCGGGATTTTGATGACCTTGACCTTGAACGCCAATGCTGGTGATATGCATATCAAGTATTAAGGGATTTTGATACTTACATCTATACAGTAGTTATGTTCTTATACCATGGAGATGGTTTCCCTGATCATTTTTATTTTTACAGAACTTGGAAATCTCAATCGCTACCTGAGATATTTCAATTTTCGTGAATTACTTTTTTCCAATCTATCAGCGTTTAATTAGATATTCATGACGTCATATGAGTCAAGTAGTAAAATTAGCTATCTAAATCTCATTTATGCAAGGGTTATAATGTACATAAATGTTCCTATAGAAACTGATATGTTTTGTGGTAATGCATAGTCAGTCTTATTGTAGAATATTTATGACTGTTATGGCCCGAAACCCGTCCCTGACACATTCTCCCCACTCGACATACACGGCACAGATTCATCACATGACTTCATACTTACTTACCTTACGTCACCGGGCATGCACCGTCCTCGCACCACATCTACATGTAAACAACACTGCTCACGTTATCACTTCCTACAATCCCACCAATCACCACATTCCCAGACACATGACTCCGCCCACACAGACATGACATCACTTTCCCGCCATTTCACATGAACACCTGCCACATTACGCGGGAAAACCCACACACATCATAGACTTAGCCCCGCGCTTTCCCACGGACAATGTAGTTGGGTAGGATCTGTTGAAGAGAAAGGTTGTATTGAGAGGTACTACGCCAAATATTGTGATTAGAGGATATCAAATTTATACTGGACTAATAATACTTCGGACTATTGTGGGGATTACGATTGTGTGAGTGACCGTGATCGTACATCGGACTAAATCATCCAAATAAACATCGGATATTGTTGAAACTGACGTCGGACTTCCTGTTGGTGTGTTCACGCACAACATACATCGTACTATCCGATCAGTGGGCGTAATAGCCGCCCGAAGAACTCCGCTATTCCGTCACATTGGTGCCGTGACCAGGATAGCGAAGGCCAGTTCTCGGCTTACGAACTATCCCGACGTACGAACTTTTGATGAATACCCGATCTACGACTCGGAACCCGATCGGACCAAGCCCGGAAGATGAGGTGACGATGAATCCGGTCCCAGCGAACCAGCGAACTGCACGACCAAGGTCAGTGGCGATGAGCGATACTATTACGCTATCGCAAGTACAACCGCCAAACGAACTGTACGAACTATCGTCGGCGGCATCCGTAGAGTACATGCCGGACTGGATGCGAGCCGATAGTAACCTCGAAGAACTGTTGGACGATGACCCGTACCAGCCGTCGCGCATGGTGACGGAAATCCTTGACGCGCATGCGCGGTCATACCACGCGACACCTGCCGGACCGCCAAGGTCGCGACCAAGCGACGGAAGTGAAACGAACTATGCGCGCTTCCAGCGCCAACCCAATACCGACCCGCTACCTAAGTCGGTGAGTGTACGACCAACGAACTATGACAATTCAATGCTAACGCACCCGCCGAGTCGGTCGCGTGTCCAACAATGGTCGCATGAATCGGATACGCGTGCTGAACTGTATCCGCGACACGACAATGTAATGTCGCGCCCATCGGTAACGATCCACACACTGACGCGACCCGACCGAACCCCGCCGGTGTACTCCAGAGTACCGGCCGACCCGGTCGTCACGGGAGAGCTGCCGGATGTCCACCTGCCGAACCGGAGTAGAGCCGCCACCGAGAGTACCCCCGCGGCCGACCTCAGGCTCCACGCTGCCCAGACGAACGACCCGCCGACACGATTCCACGCACCCGCGCCGAGATCGGAGGTCCGATACGCCAGCGACACCATTGATCGCCGACCGCGCAACATCGGAGTACCGATCTCCGACACCAGCGAAAACACGCACCCCGCGCATCTACCACCACCGGTAGTCAACATCGGACCATCGCACGGCGAACCGTCGCTACCAGCGGAACATTCCGCCTCACACGGCTACGTGCCCAACCATGGAAATGCGGTGCCCATGCACAATCATGGGGGAGTAGCAGTATCAAACTATGGAAATGCGGTGCCCATGCCCAATCATGGGGGAGTAGCTGTACCAAACCATGGAGTACCAGCGTACGGTGTCGCCGCGTACAATCACGGAGTAGTGCCCAATCTGGGAACTGTGCCACAAAACCCTGGAGTAGCAGCTCCAAGTGTGTACGCTCCTGGTTCGGGATATCAGTTCCCACAAATGCCACACCCAACTCCGTCATAAGGAATGCCGGAAATGTCGCCGCCATACGGACCGGTCTCCCAAACCGCGCCGTTGTCAAACCATGCTGGCTACCCGCCCGCACCCGACGCCACGTCATATGTCGTACCGGTCACCACGACCACTGCCGCACCGACCACGGAGGTCGCGCCGCCAACTCCCGCCGTTTCTGCGACGACTGCCCACGCTACGACAGCGGCATCACAAGCGCCCATCATCCCAACGCTAGCGCTGAGTACTGCCAAACCAGCACAGTGGCGAGCCACGTTTAAGGAGGGTAATCTAAATCAGTACCTCCGCAGCTTCGAACAGTTTACGGCTGCATTCACGTACACGGACCTGAACAAAACTACGACATTCCGTAGTACGTTACGCGGACGAGCGGAAGCAATCGCTCTGAACATTCCGTTCAACACGCCTTGGGATGAATTCAGGCGTCGTCTCCTTGAAGGATGGGAACCCGCCGCCCGCCGAAAGTCGAAACGAGACGACTTCCCGTTCTTGAGGCGTGAACGGAAAGAGGATGCCGAACATTTCCTTGAACGGTTACAAGCCATAGCAGAACAGGTGTTTGATGACGTCACACCTGAGTTTCTCCAACGAACTGTTATTTCGCAATTTGTCAATGGTCAGCCTGACCATATTGCGGATAGACTTTGTGTAATGACATTTACTTCCTACAGCGACGCACTCACGGCTGTACTGAAAGCGGAGAGTCGCCAGCAGCGGACCAAGAGGGACCGACCACACGATACCCGCCGAGCGGACGCTATCTACCACGGGTATGTCAACGACACGGAAATGAATGACGAACTTTCATGTGTGATCGGACAATCGAACCATTGGGATACGCCCACTCCCGATCAGATCGCTGCGTATTACGACCCCGCCGATAGCGACACGACCAGACTGCAAGGGTGTGAGGAACATTCAATCCCTTCCTGCTCTCGCGAATGGGTCGTGGAAGCATTCCATTGTGCTGTCAGTGATGAGTGCGGACAATATGGTGAGAACACACTGTACTCTGTCCTACGAGCCACCGCTCAAGCTCGTGGCGACCGTCCTACGCCTAAAGGTCGAACTGAAATATGTTTATTTTGTAAGAAACCCGGACACAGATGGATACGGTGTTTCCGTTTGAAGGACATATTGGTACGAAACGGAATGAAACCGTTCCCGCCACGCTCTGGCACAAATCGGAATAACGAACAGATCGGTATACCGAACTCGAACTCTCAGCCAATGGCTACGACGCCACCGGCCCAGCCACCACCACAGGCCAGGCCGTCAAACTAAGGGAGGAAGGAACTGCGGAGCAAGAACCTTCCGTTAAACCGAGCTACGCTCACAGCTCCAAACCAGTGGTTGTGTCCACAGCCACGAACACGACACCGCTCAAGTTGGCGCCGACACCACGGGCCCTTCCGCTCCGCGAAGGGGTGTGCGCCAAGTGTGCTTCGTCGATTTCAGGTACGGAATCCCTCCATGAAGGTTTGTCCGAGCCACTGCCGCGCAGGCCATCACGGACTAATCGTCACGAAGGGGTGTCGTCACGCACCGTCAGACGGATTAAGGTGGTTCCCGTCGGACCCGAGAAAGACCCCCTGGACAGTGATACTATGACATCACCGGTCTTGTCTCGGATGCTCTCAGTGCGCCAGGCCGCCCGTGTGCGAGCGCTGGATGCGAAATTGGACGGACAAACATGGTTATCCGACTACTCCAGCGCCGATATCGTTGCCGCACAGCAAGCCGACCCGAGCGTCGGATTCGTACGACAGTGGGTATTGAACGGAACGAAACCCATGTCAAAGGAAGTCGCCCGCTACGGTGAGGAAGTGAAAACTTTGGTTTCACGATGGACTTTGTTAGCGCTACAGGATGGAGTCCTCATACGAACTACCAAGCCGGACCCAGCTGGTCGGACTGTTGTACAAACTGTGTTACCAGCGGCATTACGAACGGTGGTTCTACACCAACTCCACGACCTCAAGGTCGTAGGCCACCTCGGAATACAACGGACTGTTGAGAGAGTAAAGCGCCGGTTTTACTGGCCAGGTCTCGCCTTGGATGTTGCCCGCTGGTGCGCCCGCTGCCCGCAGTGTGTGTCACGGAAAGGAAAACCAGCGCCCAAGAAATCGCCTCTAACGCAACTACCAACTGGGGCGCCATTTGATCGTATTGCCATGGATATATTAGATACCCATAAAGTTACCGGACGAGGTCACAGGTACATTCTTGTCATATCGGACTACTTTTCAAAGTACACGGACGCATTCCCGCTCCGCCGCCATACGGCCAAAAATGTCGCCGATGTTCTGGTGAATCGTTGGATCGTGTACCACGGGGTACCGGAAGCCATACACAGCGACCAAGGAACGGAATTTGAGTCGTCATTATTTCGGAGCGTTGTTCGCCTTCTGGGCGCCAAGAAAATTCGGACCACGCCCTACCGCCCACAAAGTGACGGTCAAGTCGAACGATTCAATCGGACTTTGTTGAATATGTTGAGTGCATTCGTCAGTGATCGTGGGAATGACTGGGATCTGCACTTGCCATATGTACTCATGGCGTACCGCACCTCGGTGCATTCTTCTACTGGGTGTACACCACACCTGATGGTATATGGACATGAATGCAATTTGCCTGTTGACTTGATGTTTCCTGCGTATGACCCAGAACCGCTACCTCCATGCGGACCTGAATACGTCGAGTATCTCCGAACTGCCATCAGAGCTGCCCATGGGTTTGCGCAAGACCATCTGCAAAAAGCTGCAACCCGCCAGAAAATGGGGTACGACGCACATGCGAAATCTCGCCCTCAGTTCCAGCCGGGAGAATTGGTACGGTACTACTACCTGCCCCTCACACAGAACAACAAATTCGCCCGACCCTGGACCGGACCCTGGAGAGTCCTGGAACGCGTAACTGAGGTAGACTATCGAATTGCTCTAGTCTCCAATCCACGAAATACTAGAGTCGTCCATCTGGACGTCATTAAACCATACGAAGGCGACGCACAGTTGCTGAACCTTCAACCTCAAGTCGGATCGCCACCTGAGTCGTCAAGCAGTACAGACTCCAAGACCGAACCATCGAACGATCCCCTGGAGCTCCTCAAGGAATTCCTCTATCCTTGGGATGTCACAGTACACGACAAGTTGTCAGATACAGATCGGACTACCGAGACTGATACTTCGTCATCACCCGCTAGTCGGAGAAGCCATACATCCGGACCGCGACGCCGTCGCCAGAAGCGAAAATCGCGCAAGTCGAACTTTAGCGCTTCACAGCGAGCGCCAAAACCCCGCGGACCCAAACCCGCGATTGCTACGGACTCATCAACAAGCGAGGCTACGCCCCAGCCTGCTCCGTACAATCGACCCAGACGCACGATTCGCCGCCCAGCCCGGTTTAGATAACCACGGCTGTGCCAAGGGACTGATCTCTATGATGATGAATAAATGCCTGTCTATTGGACTATAATGTCATATCACCCCAAAATATATTTATAATATAATAATATCATGTACATATTCATTTCAATAACCATTTTTATGTACTGATGTCAGTGAGGCAATTTTCATATATAATATTGATATGACGTTATAATATTGATGCTGGTTACGATACTATAATGTGGTATATGTGTGTTGTGCATTGCATATAACTTCGTACTTCTCCATACCATCTCGCGCCTGTTGCGCACTACCTAAATATTGCATGACTAACAATTCCACCCATGTGTCAGCCGTCAGTCATGTCCTGCCGTGAGTAAGATCACTTTGTCGCGGACGAGGTGAGAGGATAGTCGTCTTCCGAGCAAGCGTCTGATAAGAGCCTCTGCTCCCCCTATGCACAATTCAGGGGAATGCCCTCAGGAGCAGAATTCAGCTATGAACAAACCTCTGCATTCCAACGCGCGATCTGTCATCACATTCATTAAAAATTATGCAACGCGCCACGACAGGGCCGCCCAGATCACCCCATCACCCCTCATGATAATATCAGCGGTTCCATTATCTACGGCACTAGATGAAAATGAACGGACTGAGCAAACTTCTGTGAGCTTGGTATTTATACCTCAGCATACGTACGGACAGTGATCATCTGTTTAAACAAGTTGGTCAAAAGTTTATTGTGTGCTAACTGTGCAGATAAGGAACGGACTAATTGTAAGAGTTCACACGGAAAAGCATGAAGCGCAAATAAACACTGAAGCCGCCTGCGGCACCCCCATAAACATTCCCAGTTAACTTCAATAGAGAGTGGAAGCACGTAAAAGGTGCAGTAATTTTGACTGTATGCTAGACGGACAGTGAAATGATTGGATTGCGTTATCCAGAAGTTTGTGTCGGACTATGGGAAAATAGAGCAGCTGTGTGCTAACCTACTGCCCCGCTTGACTGGTGTGATGAACCAGAGCTTTGATGTACACACGTTGCCTAGGTGATGGACCGCCCCCTCTTCGCACGACTGAGAGCCGAGATGGATCAAGCGAACGTAAAAAGACGTATAAGACAATAAGACAGAGCGCACCCCCCGATTGTGGAAAACCGCAAAAGACACTGTCAGCACTTTGTGTGTGTACGGGTGCCAGATAAGCAGGAAAGTTTTAGAAGTGGGTCATTCTGGCTGCGGACACTGGAGAGTTAACATCTACTAAAAAGTGTTGAATATCAACAGTGTTCTTGTAAGACAATTGACTATATCTTGTGGATATTTCGTACGGCAATTGCACGGACTTTTGCCTAGTATTTCACGGACTGTGTGAATAATCCTGGTACGCACCTTGTATTAGGATAAAAGTCGGACTAGTGAGTGTGGGCTCACGCCAGTGAGCGAAGTCGAACCATGTCGTCTTCCGACAAGGAGAGAGACAAGCCACCGGACAAGAAGACGGCATCTGATGCCGATAATAACGAACTGCCACTTGCCGTGAGGATAGTGGAGGCTGGGGATGAGCCGGAACATCCCATCGTACTTGGAGAATCGGCGACAGCCGACAGCGCACCGGGAACAGTTTCCCCTACCTCGGACCCGATCACGATATCGGATACAGAAACGGCCTCTGGGGCCGAAACGGACATTCGGAAGAAAGTGATAGCGAAACTCGCTCAACGTGGAGAGCGTCATACGCCGAGTCCATCATCGGACTCTATGTCGGACTTGAGTGCGCCTGACTTCCAGCGCCTGGAAGAAGGCGGGAAAATTGTCGAACAAGCCATGGCTGCTAGAGACGCAGCTAAAGCCACGGCTAGTGTTACTTCGGACTCCGGACCAAAACAAATGATGGCTACTCCGCCAGTGACAGCCACACGACCGACCGCCGTGTCGGCTACTTCGCCTGTTTCAGCCAAACCGGCCAAACCCGTACGACCTCTCGCGTTGCTCCCGCACGCGACGACATCGCGAGGATATTCCTCGGCATATACGGACTTATTCCGGACTCAGGGAAATCATGAGTCGCGGGATCTACGACAACGGACTTATCGCCGTCAAGTTGACGAGTTGATGGAGCTCGTACCTCGTCCTCCCACACCCCACGGGACGAGTCCAATCGACTGGAACGCGGTTCCACTCTATGACCGGAACCGGCACGCACGATATGGACATATCCATGATTTTTCCGTACCGTCGACACTGACAGAGAGTCAGTACTTGACTCTGATGCCGCTACGCCTCGGAACAGGAGGATTCGACTGCCCCTTCTGTACCAGTGAGGAGGAGTCAGAACACGAACGGACCTGGCCCACGGTGCATGCCGGGCCCCACTTCGGACCCCACAGGAGCTGGATGCTCATGTTCTGGCGTATCTGATGCCATTCGTACGCTTCTTTGTGTGCCCCGCACGGGACGGGTACATGACCCTAACACTTTCGGACATGATACAGCATATCTCGACGCCCACGGCGAGTCACACGGACCGGTTCCCCATCTTCCAACGGGGATCACTAATGGCCACCGAGAACATGGTAACTCTTTTCGCCAAGCGATGTGGGGTTGACATGCAACCCAACCCGAACTATCGGCCACCACGCGTACCATCGCACGTACCCATCTTCCGACGGACGCCGGAATCAGTACTTACTTTCGGCATCTGGGCGATGGCGCCCGCGGTGATGTCACAGTACCCGCCGAATACCGCACCGGAGGTCCAACTGGTACTGGATCGTATCGAGTTTGCCCAACTGAAAACGAGGGCCGACGAAGCCAAAGTCGAACGGATGGTACGCGACATCCAACTGATTAACCGTCACGTCCGCTACCGAAAGCCTGGGGCTTTCTATTTCGACCGTCCTGTTGTATATCGGACCTCGGCCATGAAGGCCGCTGAATCTCGGACCTCGGCCATGAAGGCCGCTGAATCGTGGACCTCGGCTTCACCAGCCACAGGAGTTTCAACTCCCGCACGGAGTTCGCCCTCGGGGGCGATACCCAAGAGTCGGACTGTTGAGAGGCCTACAGCGCCTAACGTTACGGACTATAGAGTTCGGGAGGGACTTGTGCCACCCCCGGACGAATATCCGCCCCTGCCAAGCCGACCTACGGTCGAAGCAGACGCGGCTGAATCCTCGGACTCAGTTAGAACTTCGGACCCAGCCGAACCCATGGAAACGGCTAAAATTATGGACTCTGTGGATAGGGAGCCTTCCCCAAGAACGGTTTCTCGAACCCCAGTTACGGACACTGAGTCGCCAATGGAGTGTGACCAGTCGCCACCACTTCGGACTATCGAGGATGAGCCGGAACCTCGACAACGTCGAACCCCCGACAGCAGGCCGGATTCTCCCATGGAGCCGTCTCGCGGCCAAATCGCTTTCGGACCACCTCCTCCGTATTTGGATTACGAGGAGGAGTTGTTGCCCCCAACGACCACCTTGGTCACCCGAGCCAACGACCCGGACAGGCCTCGGCTAAGGATGGAAGTCCTGGAGGACCAGGATCCATTACCTCGCGACTTGGAGGTCAATTTCGGACTTCACGGATCTGGTGAGTTCGGTGCGGACTACCAGCTACTTCGCCAGCATGGGCAAAGGTTGCTCGAACGGACTTTACCCGGACTACAAGTCCTCCCCGGAATTAACCCGGATTTCGCCGAACTCTACCAGGACGACAACACACGTCGTCTTCCTGCTGGACTCGGACCGCATCAGTCATACTGGATGGAGCAAATCACCCAGGCTGCAACGGATGCGGACCCTCTACTGCTTGCGGAAGATGCTGAGCATCACCTCCCGTCGTTGGCACTGGCCAGCGCGGACGACCTGGCGCTTCAACATCTGCGAGCTATCCGCCGCGGATACGTACTTGCCATGGACGCACACATCCGCCAGGCGGAGTATAACGCCATGTCCCTGGGATTCGGGATGGGGTTGCTACACGAGCGACAAACCCCGACAGCCCCGCACCCTCTCCTGGAGGAGAATCGACGACTCCGGGAGGAACTCCGTACTGCGGAGCGAAATAATTCGGACCTACGAGAAGAGGTACAGGAGCTTAGAGCCCGCCTCTCTACTACTTCGTCTTCGTCTTCGTCGCCGGAACCTCAGGGAATCCCTGACGAACTTTGGACGACGATTGTGGCGGTTCTACCGCACTTGCCGGCCGACGACCAAAGGCGGCTGATGCAACAGGCATCGCCAGCCGCCCGGCCTCCCGCGTCACGGAGACGCGACCGTCAGTCGGACTAAAATTCGTACTTCAGGGCACAGCACCAGGATAGCTGTGTCCTGTATATATCGTACTAATCATACCATATGATATATATGTGTGTAATTCGAACCAATTAATCCTGGTCATTTTCAGGTATTTCGGACTTTAAAATGTTTCCGTTCCGCTAGGGAGCGTCGAGGAGTATTTTTATCATTCCAATAATATAATATGTATATACATTTGTGATTCTTTTAACTGTGATTTATGTCTTGATTTATGTGTTTCATCGTCACCTGTCGTTGTTTTAAATGTATTTGTCAAATGTGTTCATATCATCTTAGTGACTGTTGACTGACCGACTAATGACTTTATTTTGACAGTTAGAACTTTTATTGTATCCATTGCTTTATCATTGTCTCGCGCGGTGAATGTGTTTCCCTTTAGGACTTTTAGCTTATCATGTTTAGATTTTTGGACAGTTAGGTTTCGGGGAGGGTAAATTCCCAGGGGGTAATTTGACGAAGGGGTGTTTTGTAGAATATTTATGACTGTTATGGCCCGAAACCCGTCCCTGACACATTCTCCCCACTCGACATACACGGCACAGATTCATCACATGACTTCATACTTACTTACCTTACGTCACCGGGCATGCACCGTCCTCGCACCACATCTACATGTAAACAACACTGCTCACGTTATCACTTCCTACAATCCCACCAATCACCACATTCCCAGACACATGACTCCGCCCACACAGACATGACATCACTTTCCCGCCATTTCACATGAACACCTGCCACATTACGCGGGAAAACCCACACACATCATAGACTTAGCCCCGCGCTTTCCCACGGACAATGTAGTTGGGTAGGATCTCTTGAAGAGAAAGGTTGTATTGAGAGGTACTACGCCAAATATTGTGATTAGAGGATATCAAATTTATACTGGACTAATAATACTTCGGACTATTGTGGGGATTACGATTGTGTGAGTGACCGTGATCGTACATCGGACTAAATCATCCAAATAAACATCGGATATTGTTGAAACTGACGTCGGACTTCCTGTTGGTGTGTTCACGCACAACATACATCGTACTATCCGATCAGTGGGCGTAATAGCCGCCCGAAGAACTCCGCTATTCCGTCACATTATGTTATGCCAGCATGTTGTCAAGGCTACACAATCAGAGCTAGCGCCCCTTAGCAACCACTTGTTGGGTGGGTTGCTATGGACAATTGAACTGTTAGGACATGTGAAGGTGCTACTTTATTTTAACATTTTTTCAAAGGATCATAAAATAACAAAAGTTGAGGCCCTAAAAATATGGAATCATCAGTGGTTAGCAACAAAATCCCCATAGCAACCGGGCCATATTCCGGCTCTAGTTGCCATGACACCGACAAAATTTATTTAAAATTTGAATATTTTCTGTATGGAGTCATCATGTGGAACAAGCATTATTTTCATGTTTTCATGTAATTTTATGCAGTACTGGTTTCAATTAGCTCATCATCTTTCAGTGACTTATATGACGTCATCATTGCTCATTTGCATATTTCCATATGACCTCAAAAGGTCAATAGGACATGTCATAAACAAACCTCCGTAAAATAGTGACGATTCAAGATATTTCATTTTTGTAAAAACAGAAATGATCCCCAGACTTCCGTCTTTGATATTGACGCTAAATTAAAAAAAAAATTTCACGCTAGTTAGGCTTTAAACCCAATGGCCTTTTGGCTTGTGATTAGGTACTTATCACACATCTATTCCATGGGGCTTGTTTCGGATTTCTAAATTAGTATCATAGGTTGTTGGGCAGTTGTTTACCAATTCCATCAGATTTACATTAGGAACAACTAAATTTCACACACTGTCTGTCCCTAATGATATCGGTGTGTCTTTGGATAAACTATTTGATCAGGCTTTGATTTATTGCAAATGTTATGTTGCACGTTTGCTATTGGCATTATCGAAATCTAACTGTTTGAGTGGCACTAGAAGGTAGATACATGTATGAACTTCTTGCCACCATTGTGAACTTCTTGCTACAAAACCATTTGGATTATATCAATTGAGATCTGAAGGGTTCGATAGAAATGAAACTCAACTATGTGTTTATTCAAATACACACTGGCATCGAGAGGATTGAAAACAACAACCGAAAGCATATGTCGCATTTTAACAAATCATAATACCCTACATGAACTTACTTGTGATTAACTCGCACCGGTATTCATTCACAGAAGGTCACTTGTACTGGTGTGACAATGTGCGCCGCCAGGTGGGACGAGTGTCGCTGTTGGGGAAGGGACGCAGAGACTATGACCACGTAATCAAACTGCCCTGTACTGATGTCGAGGTGGATCACGATATCATCTATGTGTCCTCACTTGAGTGCGTAGTGAAATATTCTTCTTCAACCTCTAACACCATCAAGATTTTCAATTCTACTGGACGAACAATGTGTGTGCAATACATGCCTTTCAGAAATATCCACAGGATAGACAAGTACAATGAGGGAAAATCTCTTCTACCGAGTACGATATTCTGGGGACTGTCGAGCATGGACTTACAATATGTCCGTGAGTTCCCTAATTATCCAGTGTATTATTTTTTTATTGTAACCAGAGTTGAGCAGAGACGGATGTGTGATTTTGTGATGGCAGAACTGGAATATATATTGCTCTAATTTGTAGCTCATTTTGGTCAATATGTCTGCTGTTGTGTTCTGCCATCCACGAGTCATATATAGTGTATCTCCATGTTTTGTCCTGTTTTCACTCGTGTGTTTATAAACTCCTATATACTTCAACTACACATGTGTATGTATTTATTTATTCATCTCATCTAGTGAATTGCCTATCGTATGCCCTTGGAAGGGATTCACACTTGGAAGGGATAACATTAACAATTAGGACTAAATTTGACATATTTCTATCAATAGCTGCAATGAAAGAGCTTGACTCCACAACGTTACAACCTGTAGCTGATACCTCCATTGAGGTAACTACTGTAGACAACCTTACCACGACTGGGTACTACACAACTGGTAGAGCCACAGCACATTCGACTGGTACTGGAGTACAGGGTGTCAGGTCTGGTGTGACTACTACTGCTCTCTCAGTGTTTGATATCATCACTTCGGGTAAGGGTCTCACAGGAGCAACAACTCGAAGGCACTAGCTTCGCGGAATGCAAATATACATTCTCATGTATCACTTTGGTTTGCAAATCAAACAAAAATTGCTAACGTGGAGTCATAAATGTTTTGAACTATGTCTTATATATTTGCAGACAGCATGCCCAGAATGGGGGTGAAATTACTGGTTGAGACACAATCTGTTTTACTCATGTGCATCTGGATTTTGTGAATATGTTTTAAATACTCACTATATGGTGAGATAGATAGATGAATCACCTTGCATTATTGGAGGAAATTTAAAACAAAATTTGTATCATGTTTTTGCCTCAGTTTATTTGTCATTGCTGACATTTACCAGACTGTAACTGCACTGAAGACAATGACCATTTCTGTTGATGTATCACATGAAAACATTATTCGTCCTATGATTGAAAATAAAAGCGGTCTTGATTGTTCACACTCCATGTTGTTGATCCTTTGGTGTATCATAATTTATCACACACTATAAACTACAATGCTACAGGACCCCAAAAGGTGTGATAACCTTTTCTGTATCACCCTACTTCAAACTATTCTGTATCACTCGCTGAGCCACATCGGGCCAAAACTACTTTTTTACATGAAGATCGTTATTACGTAAAAGAACAATATGAAATGATATATATGCAAACGATCTTAGCAACCGAAAGTCACCAACCGACTTGAGATTTTTCGGACATCACAGCAGGCATATTCATGAAAATTATAAAATCAATATTATTATATTAATGATCATTCACAATTTTCGTATGATCTACGACAATATCTAGAATTATGTCTGAACAGTTGTGTGTGATAAAATAAAAACCACGCTCGTGTGTTTTCCGCAAAAAGATATCGTCTCGTTTGGTTTGGCGGATGAACACACTCGCATGGTTTTATATATGTCTCCTTCAGTAGCAACATATGATATGAGAAATATATCGCGGAAATATCACAACATGCACGTAGACACGTGTATATATGAAATACAGGAAACTTGTGGGTATCACCTCGAAGGTAAATCAATACATAGAAAAGTAACACTGACATCAATGACAAAATGTCAGTTCAAGGGCATACATTGTTCATTTCATCAACGCAATTGTCTCGGTACTGATCACTCAGTGTAATAAACGTGTGAACATGCCACCGAAAACAACGAGACATCGGATCCAAATATCCTCAAGCGTGGTGGCCCTGTTGGGTGGAGGTTTTGAAGGGTTGTCAGACTCTACAACCTGGCTTGGTACAGGGTCAGACACTGGTGTTGGTTCTGAGACTGAAAATAGAAAACCAACCAAAGCAATGATTTTTTTAGGTGATTCCATGGGAGTGGATTATTTCCTACATATTCTTATTGGACCTGAATACATAAATAGGGCATGCTAATCCTGTAGTTAGTCACCGAAATTCACCTGTGTATGAGATCAGAAAGCCATCAAGTGGCCATGTTTGTTCATATACGATCCTAAATCCGAATGTGGAGTTCAAAGAGAATGTCTCTTCTTTGTACACATCACTTCCAGTCCAGCTATGAGCGTGTTCCAGAGAGCCTTCCTGTGAGAGGGCAGTTATGGTCACGTGATCCCCAACCTCGTCCTCCAATTGGACACGCTGGATCGAAAACACAACATTAGTGCGTTCAAGGGAGTACAGAGTGAGGCTGCAGTTTCGATCTTCCCGAACATCCGAAGGAAAGCCAGGGCTGTGCACATAACCTGTCTCTGGCAAAGTTTGGTTATCTGGAGTGCTACAAACATCGAAAACGACTTGCCCTACAATAGACGTATGGAAAGCGATAACATAATATTTGGGTTGGGTGGAATGTAATACTCTTAATGGTAGACAATTCGACATTGTACAACATTGTACAAGCGTTAGAACTTACTTGATAAACAGTGATGTCCAAACACTGCCATGTAATCGTATCTCTCTCCAGATAGAAAAAGACTCACACACTTGCCCATAGCTGCTGCTGAGAGTGTATTGTCATTTATGTCTATGCGACAAGTGGACTTAGTCCAGAGACATTGCTGGAGCTGGGGGCGAAATTGCGTGTCCCATGTCACCATATAATCATCCACACAGTCCTCAGCCGTGTGGTTACACTCCATACTCCCAGATATATCGGCCCCTGAGCTGCCCAGACATACCGTACCCACCACCACCTCAGACTCGTCACAGCTTATCTGGAACTCGTCACCAGAACAGAATACGAGGTCTGGCTGTCCAAGAGCTGGGTCTGTAAGAGTGAGGTAGGTCATTTGAAACTGTCAAGAAGTACACATCTAATTGTCTATCATAATATAAATTGTACAACGCTATGTGATAATCATCAATATTTTATTGAATTATGGCTGGATCTAAAGCGATTTTCATTGTCCAAAATACCGATAACGGGGTACATATTTGTTTGATTGGATTGTACAATAGTTACTGGAGGAACTGATTTAGGTACTCTTTAAGAAAAAAAGTTAAAAAAACAGAAATGAGAGAAAATGAACAAATGAATGAATGAATGAACAAATAATAAAACATCAAAAATACAAAGGAACTAAATATATACAAGGTTATAATATATGAGACAATGGTATTGATGTGTGGATGGTCACTATGAATATATTACATGTAAGTTTGGTTTCTGACGTTGGATATATATGACGTGGAGCAGACTGGAGACAAACTAACGTGGCATTTGAAAATCTCCGCATTTTGTTTTCAAAATCTCAATCACTAAAAATAAAATCTGAGTGACCAAACAAATCCGGAATTCAATTGCACCTTCTATCGCAACATCTTCGTTGGAATATCTACATGTGCTACATATGGTGTGTATGTCTTAATACCTATATGTTATTTCCTCCAGCTATTTGCAGATATGAGGACTTTAAAGTGAAGTTTCAAAAGTTCCAGATAGTTACAAGTTTCCAAAGTTGCCAGGTAGTTGGTAAAATGCTGGGGCAAAGGTATGTTTTGCCAAGGCTGCATCTAAGAAATTATATGCACGTCATCGCGATCTGGTTGATAAGTACCCCAAAACTTTGACATGCAGCAGGACTACACACTTAGTTTCAACTCCTTATGGCACCTCGTATGGTGATTCATGAAGTTCATCCATAAAATGTGCTCGATTTGGCTTCTGGATTTGACCTTGAGTTTGAGATTGGATAACGGATTGGTGTTTTTCGCACAGAATACTTCATACTTGGATTGTGGCTGCGTGTTTATTACATTGGATAAATCAACCACGTGATCCAGTGAGACAAGGTCGGGGCAGGTATGCAGATGAGTTGTTTCTGATCAGACACACGCTACATAACCTGCATGCTTCTGATGATGTCTGGAAACATCAAATTCCTTTATGGTATGGTATATATTTAAGTCAGTAATGTACTTTAGGTTACCGGGCCGATAACCTATTGGCATGGCGTTGCGTCCGTCATCCATCGTCGTCGTCCATCTACATTTTTATCTTTAAAGTTTACAGACGAAAATTTCTGAAATTTTGCATAAAAATGCCTACAAATATTTCGAGAGGGAGGTCTTTTTTTAGAATTTTTGATTTTCGCATTTTTTTCAAAATGGCGGCCATTTTCGTCGAAAAATGGCCAATTTTGGACTTTTATGGATCTGTTCAGTAACTTTTTTTCTTATTGATGCATAACACTCCTCATATATACCCCCTGTGACATGTATAAGTTTCGTTGCCCTTGAATCGCTCGAAGTGGGCCATTTTGGGCCCAAATGGGACTCTCCCATGTTAAATTCTCCTATGCTTCATAACATGTATAATGGGGCACATTATTTTCAAATGTCTCACTTAATATTGAGATTAGAGATTCGAAATCAATTGTGTACATATAGGAAATGATATATGCTGAATATTCTCATGACCTTGAATTTGACCTTTGACCTAATTTTCAAGGTCAGAGCACAAAATGGCTAATATATCGCTTATTATCGACTTTACAGCTTATGAGATGTAATGACAATGTTTGGTCTGTACTAAAAAAATGTCAGTGCACACTAGTTGCAATGTTGATAATTCTATAACAGTTGTTCTGTGGAAAAACTATTTTTGTGATCTATTAAAGTCGGCGTCATTCAACTCTGACCCACTGTTTTTTCGCGATAATTTATTTAATTTTGAAGATAGCTGCATGAAATTTTCAAAGGTTTCATCATTCCAATCGGCCTAATTTGGTACAAAATTTCAGAAAGATTGGACAGTAATGAAAAAAGTTAGCCCATTTGGCCTATACATAACGTAAACAGAAAACGTCAAAACGTTATCCATATGTCTGCTACGTGGTTGGCAGCGGTCGAAGGCCAAATTTCACCATAAATTTACTATAGGCCAAATAGGCCAACTTTTTTGTTTACTGTCCAAACTCTTCCAAATTGTAAAACAAATCAAGCCGCTGAGCACGATGAACGCCGTTGAAATTTCAGAAACATAACTTGAAAATTGAAGAAGTTATTGCGAAAAAACAGTGGGTCAGAGTTGCATGATACCGACTTTAAATGATGAACCGAAAATAGATGACAATTTCGCCCAAGTAGTAGCAAGTTTTCTTGCTGATCATGACTCTCAATGTGAAAGCTGTGCTAATGATGAACCATATATCCTAAATCACAAAATTGAATCACATGAAGTAATATCGGTAATATCTGCCAAATTTTTCAACAATATATGGTTTTCACTTGACATTATGATATTGAAATTTTCAATCGGATTCATGACACTATTTGTATATTTACTCAAATACATACGTCTTATTTCAGAATATAAAGGGCATATCAACAAAAAGTGGACCTCGTCTTCTACAAATTCAGCACTGTTAATTTTACAAAATTTACAAACGCTGTGATCGCTGCAGATCGCTCAAACGCTGTGATCGGTCAGTCTTCGAAAATCGGAGGCGCTCTACAGATAACTTAGTGTTCGCACAACGAAATCTTGACAATGCTACACGATGCTTCCAATAAATATCTATTGATAAGTAAACCTCAAGGACATGTGACGTTTTGTAGTTTTTATACATATTTAGTTTAGAATTATCACATAATTCTCCCTGCCAGTTCTGTTTTGACACATCTATAAGACGCTGTTTGAATGTAAATAAAAATAAAGATGAAATGCCGACACTCTGTTGTAGCCAGACCTCACCAAATCCATATCTGTATAACATATTTTTTATGTCGGATACCCAGTTTCTATTCCCATTGTCTGAAAACGTCTTCAATGCACTGTACAAAGAGTTTCGTATCCTAACGCTATTGTCATGGACTATTTGCAGCCAAAATTTGACACACCTATACATATATAAAACCTTTAAAGGCAATCTTCCAAGCTCACCGAGAACAGCCGAATTTGATGTATTATAAGACACGGATAACAGATATTTACAGAACTTTCGCTGTACTATTTCTATACATTCACGTTTTTGTGTCCCCCATATCTCACTGCCATATAACAAGATTGGAACCACCACTTTATCAAATAAATCCAATGACAATTCGATAGGAATACCACATGTTTTTATGAGACGTTTCAATAAAAAGACAGATTTTTCGGCCTGAGAAGCTAATGTATGAACTGCAACCGACCACATAAGCCTGGATGAAAATACCATCCCCAGATATTTATAATGATTTATGCACTCAATCTCTATCGAGTTAAAATAGAATTTCTCATTCCGTCTCAAATGAACTCCGTTTCGAAACACAACAACCTTTGTTTTTGACATATTTACATTCAGACCGTTTTCTTTACAAAAATCATACAGTACATTTAATTGATTTTGCAGTCTGCCAACAGTATCATTTATCATACAAATATCGTCTGCATACATGAGCATATGAAAATGTGGAAAATTATTGTATATTTGTACACTTGGACATTGTAATTGTTGACATTTGTGAATCAGTTCATTTATATATAAAGCAAACAACATAGGACTTATCATACAACCTTGTCAAGTACCGACACAGCACGAAAAGTAATCCGTTAAACCTCCAAATGTTTTGACACAAGACCTCAATTGCGAATACATAGACCGGAATAACTTTATCATTTTTCCATGAATACCGTTTTGCAATAACCTAAACCATAAAATTGAGTGTGGAATCGAATCGAAAGCACGAGAAAAATCAATAAATGCGTAGAATCGCCCACCTCGTTTTCGCAAATATTTGTGGATTATATCATATAATGAAAAAATATGATCTATCGTGGATCGACCCTGTCTGTAGGCACCCTGTGCTTCGCTTAACCTTCCATGTAGTTCACATCATTTTATTAGACGGTTATTCAGGACTTTCATGAATATTTTACTTATACAACACAAGAGGGATATTCCTCGATAATTGTTTGTATCCGAATATGAACCTTTCTTATGAATTGGACTGATGATTGCATCAGACCACTCACGCGGAAAATTACCAGAGTCTAGTACAGCATTGAATAAAATATACAATTCATTAATAATTATGTCATGACTGTGCCTAAAAAACTCATACGGGATACCGTCAACCCCTGGTTGTTTTCCGTTAGGCAACGCATTTATAACATGTGTTATTTCATTCATTTCAATCGTATAGTTCAAATAACTAGGATCATTATCAGAACACTCGAAACAATCAATATCATGACTACACATAAAATTATTCACAAGTTCTTCAAAATCATCAGCAATGACTGGCTTGTCATTTAACAATTCACAAAAATGGTCATACCATTGTTCGTGTGTAATCGGTTTGTCCATATTCTTATTTTCATTACATATTTTCCTTATTTCTGACCACACATTTTTGTTGGCTTCAGTTGATTCCCTTAAATCTCTGTACAGTTTCCCTCTATATTTTGATATCACTGATGCACAGGGTGCCTATCGAAAAGGACGTTCAACTATTGATCAAATTTTCTCATTACCGGTATATGCAATCACTGATAAATATCTTCGAAATCGAGGCGGTCGATTTTATGTTGCATTCATTGATTTCTCACGTGCTCTGATAGCATCCCACATTTCATTTTGTTGTATCGTTTGCTGAATAAAGACATTCATGGTAAAATTATTACAGTTTTAAGATCAATGTACTGTCAATTGCGTTCATGTGTAAAGACATCTGAGGGAATTACTGAATTTTTTACCTGTACAGTTGGTACTCGCCAAGGTTGCATGGTTAGTCCATTTTTATTCGCGTTGTACATAGATAAACTGGTTGAAAAATGTCACACAATACAATAATTGCCAGTGTATATATTGATAATGATTTTCCTAATATACACATGCTATTGTACGCAGACGACATATGTATTGTAAATGACACTGTCGGTAGATTACAAAATCAGTTGAATGTATTGAACCAATTTTGCACCGAAAATGGGTTGAAGGTTAATTCGTCAAAATCGAAGTGGTAGTTTTTAGAAACGGGGGTCATCTAAAGAATAACGAACGTTTTTATTTTAATGGACAACAAATGGAATGCATAAACCACTATAGATATTTGGGTATTGTATTTTCTTCGAGATTGATATGGTCACTGGCATTAAAAAATTTGTCATCTCAAGCTGAGAAGCTTGTGGAGGGATAACTCTCAAATTATCTTTAGATTCATTTGATAAATTGATTGTGCCAATATTGTTGTATGGTTCGGAAATATGGGGAACAAAAAAGCGTGAGTCTATTGAAATAGTACATCGAAAATTCAGCAAATATATCTTGTCTGTTTCATATAATACATCCAGTGCGGCAGCACTCGGTGAGCTGGGTCGACTGCCTTTGTCTGTTCTGTGTAAGCATAGATGTATACAATTTTGGTTGAAAGTTGTGCAGGATGATGAAACGAAAATACGATTTCACTCTATAAAATGCTAAATCAATTTGACACTACAGGGGGTATGAATTGGGCATCTCAAATAAAACAACTTTTGTATATGTGGATTTGGGGAGGTATGGCTCAATCAAGTGGTTGGTAATACATATATATTTTTATGTATATTTGAACAACGTTTGATTGACATATTCAGCCAAACTTGGCATGATGATGTTTCAACGAACTCGAAACTTGAATTATACGTTATCGATATTTAAATTGGGACAGAGGTGACCGCCTTTGTCAGTATTGTGAAATCCATGGTGTAAATGTAATTGAAAATTAAATTCACTTTCTTTAAGTAGGTCCGGTGTTGGAAAATCTACGTCGAATTTATTTGTCAAAATATATAACATGTATAACATCATATGGTGAAACTGAAAACTTTGTAAAACTCCTTTCCTCTCGGAACCCTCAATGTATAAAAAATTTAGCCTCGTTTTTATATCCTGCATTTAATCATCATCGTAAAACCAATGAATTGTAAATTGGTCTAAAAATATATATCTACATATATCAATTTGCCTTGCTATTGCACTCTTCTGTACATGCACATGGGCCTGAGGCCTTTAGTGAATAAAGATTCGTCAAGTGATTTCCCATTTGAATCAATTATGCACATATAGTATATGATATAGTCTGAATATTCTGATGACCTTGAATTTGACCTTTGACCTCATTTTCAAAGTCAAAGGACAAAATGGCTAATATCTAACCTATTATCGATTTTACCACTTAGAAATCATTTATGAACATATAGGAAATGATATATACAGATTATTCTTGTGACCTTGAATTTGACCTTCGACCAGTATTTCATGGTCACAGGACAAAATGACTAATATCTCGCTTATTATCGACTCTACAGCTTACGAATCAATTGCAAACATATAGAAAATGATATATGCTGAATGTTTTGGTGACCTTGAATTTGACCTTTGACTTCATTTTCAAGGTCAGAGAACAACTGGCCAATATTTCACTTAGTATCGACTTCACAGCTTAGGAATCAATTGCGAACATAGAGGAAATGATATATGCTGAATATTCTCATGATGTTGATTTTGACCTTAGAACTCATTTTCAAGGTCAAATCACAAATGGTTAATATCTCACTTATTATCGACTCAACAGCTTAGGAATTGATTGTGGACATAGTAGAAATGATATATGCTGAATATGCTCAATAACCTTATTTCCAATGACCTTATTTCCAAGATCATGGGAAAGGCTAATTTCTAAAATATATAGTGTCCGGTAACCTTTTTAGCCCTTGGGCTAATTTTTAGATTTGCGGCTTTGTTAGTGAGTAATTTTTCCCCAAGATTTCATATTTGGCTTTCACAATGTGAAACCAGTGTCTGAAGAAGATAACTCTCATTTATATGCCTAAACTTAAAAGTTCTGAAAAACTGCTTTAAAACCCTAAACTTCTGTTGTTGTTTTTTAAATAACGATAGCACCTAAAATAAAACTACATGAACATCTCGAACTATCGTTATAGACAATTCTAAAACACAATGTTGAACTGAATTATTCGGAATAAGTTGTCATGAAAAACATCCCCGAAATAGGTTATTTCGATATAGGCCTATGCTACAAGGTAGTCGGTCCATACGCATGTATACATCACAGTGAATGCGCTGGCGTGATGTCTCACTTAATTTTTATAGATTTTTTCCCATTTTCAAACAGAATGAGTAAACTGGACTTTTTCACTGTTCGAAGGTGACCTGATTTTCAAAGGAATACTTTTCTCCCAATACAATTTATCTTGAAGTTGCTTTGTCAATGCATGTATCATCATAGGACCTCCCACGTGATATCATAATGGAGGTGATATGACGCATAACACAATGGGTGGTGAGTGGGTTGTTCAGATGAGGGTTCAAGTTATCTGACCAGCATGTATATATTATGATGATATATCAATTTAACCCATTAAAATATACACATTGAATGTTGGATTATCGGAAATGTAAACATGCATGGTGTATGTAATAGAATAGAATAAGCATAGAATAAACGCATGTTTTATGCCTCCTAGATGTTTTATTGACCTAAATTATATGGTTATTTTCACATTGAGCGAAAATATACCCGGTTCGAATTTGCATCTCATGTTATTTCCGTCATAATATTTGTAATTAACTATAGGTATGGGACATAATGCATGTGTGCTCTTCTTCGGCAGGAGAACCAGAAAATCCGTTCAATTTGTCTAGCACAGCATCCCGGTGATATATTGGAGTGTGATTATAACATTTATAAATTCAATTTGCTGAAAATGTATTCCAATTTACACATTTTATGGCCAACATCCATCCAGCTTCCCGTTTATATATTACTGGGCGATAAGACAAACTTATTAACCCGATAACTAATACATTCCTAGTTTGGAAAGGGTATTGCAATGCTCACGCAAACGTCTACTTTCATTTGTCTCTCTGCCAACTGAGCAATATTCCTGCTAATCGCGCATCACTAATGATTTAAAGACCAGCTCCAAAAATCTCAAGCAAGAATGCTGGTTTGTGTTTAGTGGTGGCCGGAGGTTATTAACTGCCAGATTGTAAGCTGAATCAACAAGCCTCGTGGTTTTCGGGGATAAGTTTTGAAGAAAACATATCGCATACGAGTGAGGCAATTCACAAGTACTTATTGATGATAGCGTGGTAACAGTCACTGTGGACCTGTTAGTCATAAACAGGCACATGGCATGGTGATTTTATTCTCCTGAAATGTAACGCATCTATCACAAAATCAACTATGTAACTGTAGATTTTGTGTTGTATCGAGAATTAACTTTGAATTTGGGGCAGGAAATGGGCAGTGACGGGTGAACTGACATAATTTTCATTCACACTGAGCTAAAAGCTGGTTTTATAGACCCATAGTTGCCCGCTCATTGAAATGTTTTTATCACTATGGGGTGTATTTATGGCGATAGTATAATGATGCAATTCATGTAAAACCTTTTTCCTTAAGGTTTTTCGCTCCTTTTGAATCCAAGCAGAGGGGCTAAAATTTGTTTAATGTTTTTCAGACTTTCAAACAATCATCAATATGATATCGTGCATTCCAAAACAGCAAATTCGGGTTGAATATTAAGTTTAGTGTGGAATTATGGGTAATTTTACCCCCAAAATACCAGGAAAATGGGACATTTTGTGCCATTTCCACTATAATCAATCTTTAATGAAAACCTGTGAATAGATATCTCTGAGATTGTGTATGCTTATCAATGAACTGCTGTGCATTTTTTTGATAGAAAAAAAATATGGGGGTCACCATGCTAATTTTCCCTCTACAGGCATCCATATGAGTCCAGAACAGAAAATTAAACCTGAATTTGTTGAAATTTTGAAAAAAAAATTCACTGACATTCACAAATATGACAACCTATAACAAAAAAATAGCATGGTGACCCCCATATTTTTTTCTATCAAAAATATGCGTATCGGTTCGTTGATAAACAAGCAAAATTTAGAGAAATTTATTTTCGGGTTTTCATTATATTTTGATTTTTGTGAAAATGGCCAAAAATGACCCATTTTGCTGGTATTTTGGGGGTAAATTTACCCATAATTACAAACTGAAGAGAACTTTTCTGTCTTCGAATGCACAATATCATATTGATGATTGTTTAAAAGTATGAAAATCATCAAACGAATTTCAAATTTCAGCCCCTCTGCTTGGGTCCAAAGGGAGCGAACATCCTTAACAATATCATTTCCCATTCAATGCCCGGATTCCTCCGCAATTTCTCTGGATTATTCGATGCAAGCTCATACAAATAGTCACTCCTTCCAGATTCAATCACATCAAAGTGTTGTCCACAGCTCGGATTTCCGGAGATGTCATAAAGACAATCAGGTGTGCCTCAACCGTGAGTGAACCACTAATACATGTATACACACCTATATCATTTTACATTCACTTTGATCAAGTGGGTCAATTGCTAATTAACAATTACTATTAAAATATCACTCCATGCACGTTATAACTATAGTAGTACTTCCTGATTCGTCTGGTAATTCGACCAGATCTATATCAACCTCAAGTGGTTCAACAGGGATTATCAATCTGCTAGATTGATACATGTATGTATTTATACATGAGCGAAATGAAGAAAGTGAATCTGTTTTGCACTGGACTTTGGATCGCTCCTCACGATTTGCACATACATGTATTTAAATAGTGATATGGTTACTCACTTCGATAATTTTGTCACGAGTGTTATTCACTATTGATGAGCAAAATGAACCTCCTATACCAAGATCATGAGGCATGAAGGGAAATTAACATTAAATCAAGTATCAGATTCGTTATTTCGTTTCAAACAAAACTACAAGCAGAAAGTAAGAGGAGTTTTTAAGAGGAGTTCAGTGTCCACAACCGGTCATGGAAATTAACACTGGATAAACTTCTCGGACATGACATACCTTTGCAGTTGGTTGAGTATCGAATCATGGTCTGTCCGAAGGAGGCCAGCAGGGCCAGACATAGGTAGAGTTCCCACCAGCAGGGCCCTGCCATCCTGGCAGTGCACTGGCCCAGGTGTGTGTGTGTGTGTGTGAATGAATGAAGCGCCCTTGTGTGTCCCACGGCAGAGCCAGCCACTCTGTGCAGCCAAGCCACTCGCCCTCTGTCACGTGCAGCACACAACAAGCTAGGGCGCGAAGTGACTTTTTATGGCGGGGTTTATCGACCGTGCTTCAAAGTTGTGGAGTGTTGGTGAAGTTCATGTGCTCAGATATGGGGGGGGGGGCATAATGGGAGGAGGGTGGTGGTGTAGGATGTATTGCAGGTGAGTACATGTGAGATATTTAGATAATATTCCATGGTTTGTTTTATATTGGCCCGTGTATTGGTCCTGACAAGATGTATATGCCGTAGGCCAGTAAGCCCGAGGGATTATACATATTGTCGGGGCCCATGCAAAAGACCAATATATAAAATCATGATTTATATGATTTATATGATTTGTATATTATATACCAAAAATAGTAGTTTACCAAAAACCAGTCCAGTCCTGTTTAGTTGTATGTCCAATAACACATCAGAGTATGGAGTCCAATAACACATGAAGTAAATTTGCCGTTATCGGTAAATATGAATCATTATTATGTGTCTCATCAGTGCGTTCCTATCTTATTCAATGTAATTTGGCGAGTGCACTAAATATCCATATTGCATTGTTGTTTTTACTGCACTGGCCAGAACTCGTTGCTGAGACGTCACTCATTGTCTATTTTGTGCTGAAAAACGTTATTATCATATGCCAGAATGACAGTCGATGCGAATAGCGTAGTTAATGCTATTATACAGTAATTTAAATTACTGTCAACAAACTCAGACCTGAAAAGACATAATTTCTATGTATTTTGTTTTCCAATAGCTGTGCCTATTCTTCCAATAACAAACTTCTGCCCGGCGGGCTGTAAATTCCACACTTGCCCGGGCAGCTCCCAGTTCAAGAAAACGTCATTAGTTTGAAGGGTAAACAAAAGCACATGGTCGCTCTCCTGGCCCGATTCCGTTATGTTTGACGTTTTTGCCACCAATTTACGTTTTACGCTGATGCTCTTGGAACTCTGAAATGGCCTGTGAATCGGAAAAATGTGTGAATAAAAGCTGTATTCCTTGCTTATTTCTTTCTAATCGCATATGATTCGGTCATTTGAAACATACTAAAATGTCCCCGACATCCACTGGCATATGATAAACGGGTTATTGCACAATATGGGGTTTCATGCCCTCGGGCCAAGTCTTCAAGAAGCCCTCCGCTTCGCGTCGGGCTTCTCAAAGACTTGGACCTCGGGCATAAAACCCCATATTGTGCAATAACCCTATATTGTAGACATATAATAAACCAAATACTACCTTGTACTGGAAAACTCGCGCTCCGTGAAAGGACCCGTAGGAAGTATTTGGTTAATATGGCTCGTCGCTCCTTTGCTATTTGTTAAATGTCATGTAATAAGTTTGTGACAAAACAAAAGCTAAAAAGATATCTGACAAAATATGGATACCGCTATCATTGTCCTCTTATTGAGGTCATCTACATTTTTCCAGCCGAGTGTATACAATGCAAGTTTTATTAATTTAACTTCCGCAGTATGCTTGCCTGTACTGAAGGACAGGAAGTTTATCTAGAAATAAAAACGTTGGTATATATTTGTTAATGCTACTATATTAAGTCTGTGATGAGTCAATAAATATCTTGGCATAGGAAAAAAATGCACGACAAAACGACTACAACACCAGGGTTTCCACTATACAGCGAATGCAACTACTACACAACAACCCAACAGCCCAGTAAAGTATCTTTTAAGTCCAGATTCAATAAAAATTCAATTTCACATGTGATTCCATTCAATAAATTATCTCAACATATTCGCATTGTATACAGTACCAATGAAAGCTGAATTAAGACAGTGAGATCAAAGGCTTTCATGGCCAGGCTCTTTGGGAAAATGTGGAATGATAAGAATGATTAGATAGGCTGCTCTTCAAACTTATTCCGTCTCCCATTGGTTTCATCAAGTGTATGTTTTCAGCAACGGGTATTGATATAGATCATATACATCCGAAAAATGTTAATTCCTCTGTGAACATCAGCCACGAAACATTTAAACTATGAAAGAGAATGAATTAATTTGTAGTGATGTTTTGCCTCGGCATTATTGAACTTCCACTGTCACCACTACACGATGAGTTCCCCCCACCAGATCTACATACAGCGTGCTGCATACAGCGTTCAGTTGGCACCTGGCACGGACGGCACCAGCATATTATATATTTATTGTATGAGGGACTTTCTTGAAATGATCACCCATCAATCACCAGTTTTTGGATAGGAGTAATGGATGAATTACTCCCACATGATTTACCCTGTGCATTGATGTAGTGTTTATGATATAAGCTTCCGTGAAACATACGGGCTCATCACATAAACTACAAGGGAATAGTGCAGATATTCTGAGGGTTTTACCCAGTATAGCAAATAAATAAACATTAGAATATTACTTTAATGGAGATTATGTCAAGCGGAAAGCACGGGTGGGGCAGGTGATCACCAGCATTCAGTCAGAATGGGGCTATTTTGTGTCGGTGTGATTGTGAATCATATATCACTAACCGTGTGATGTTCTCTAGCATTTATCACATAAATTACACAGGTCCAACTGGGAATTCATAATCGCAATCTGACTTGTACAGACAGGTGAAGAATTGACGATGACATGAACTGAAATGATCAACAAGAATCATAACTGCTATCAATGGACCCAGGTGAAAGCCTTTCATTCTTCTTCATCGATTTTATTTTTACTCCATGATGTTCAGCAAATCGACACTTATTTGCACGACCCCTTCAGCAAAACAACACCTGTAATATCAGAATTCTTCTGGTCCACTGGGTTTTATTTGTTTTGACGCCTTCGGACCGTCATGGGCTCTTATAAACTCAAATTAATATGAATGAATACTCAAACTTGATTCATAACACTAGTGACATGAAAATACAACGTAAGCCCACGGTGTAGCATTTGTTCACCAAGGCTAATTGAACACAATGAAAACAATAAACTGCACACAATTGGAGATTAGATAGTGATATATTTATCCACCACTCCGAGAACTGTTATCAGTGTCGTAAGTCTGGCAGCTATCATTATTAGGATGGAAATGGCAAAACTTTTCTAACAGTCTAAAGCATGTTCTCAATCAAAGCTCTAAATGAATATCATTGTTGTTTTTCTTCGGTTAAATAGCATCGTTAAACCATGAGTAATCACGTGATGAGATGACACAGAGTAATTATATATGTTATATATGTTACATGCCACAATTAAATGCCATGTAAACCACGTGTTGACAAGTACAGATAAATAGACAGTAAATTGTCCAAACTCCTGCAGAAAATTTGATAACATTCCAGTCAATGATAAAGTGCCATAGATGTAATTTTATTGCCTGACCTTAGGCCAGTTTCTGCATAGTTTGGATAATCGTGGATAACTTTATTATGAGAAAACTTGTATTCACGTGATATACATGTAAGACTGCTGAATGCATTGTTTTATGTTACCCGTGGCATCGATCAGGATAATTTATGTCATGACATAGTAGTTCTTGAGACACCCTTTAAATAGATGAGTAACTAACATCCATATGGCCTTGACGTATATTATGTTAGAATAACAGTCATGTGTCGGTGGAATTCTATTATCATCCACCAAAGTACGACTTGATGCCCCTGCAATGAAGCTTGGAAATACCGAGAAAATGTTTATTTTTTTTATTATCTGATAATTATAATCAAGGACTCGTCTAGGCAAAACCATCAGTTGTGATAATTTTGAAGGTTCTCGTGGGGTTCACTATTATATCTGGATGAAGTTCATGAAAAAAAAAACCCTTGACATTTGCTCAGCCTGTGGTATTAAATCCTGGAGAAATATTCACTGAAATTTGGAATGGATCAAAATGTCACAAATATGATCCAAACTTCCCCATACTATAATTTAAATAACTATTTTTCATATGAAAGATTGTTGTTATTTAATGCACTTTGAATTCAAGTCGGACAAAAAATATCTCACGTGTTATGCAAATATAATAGTCGGTAATGCAATATTGACTTTGGCTACATGTATTTATTTACATTTTAGGTGCGTCTATGTTTGCCGATATGTCTCAAAATGCCTTCAGTTATGTAATGGGCGCATCAGTGACATTGAGTACAACTTCACCGTGTGTATTTACGAACCACCGGGGAAGAATAGTATTATTATTCTTGAAATAATGTTTATACTTTCCAACAACAAATCAATCACACACGATCAAAATTGCAACATGTACAAAAAATAACTTGGTATCATCAAAATCTGATTGTATTGGTGTTAATAAGTTGATATATACCAAATTCCAGCGTGGTCATCATATTACATACCGGGGTTTTGCTGGCTGAAATATTTTTGAATGAAATGCACAAATTTTCTGTCCGGTACAGAAGCTTATGCCAGCCTCCCTAGTATGGGATAATGACCGACTATTCAACTTTTTCAGGACGACTTCTTGTAATCTTATCACGATATTAAGATAAATTGCACAATTTGGATATGATTGTCGCAACATAATGCATATCATTTCATCAACTTCGTTTTATAACAAATCAAGGCATGCGTAATGGGCGGACGACCGAGGCCGCTGATATATTTTTTAAAAAAATATTAAATACATTCGAAGGCAGCTGCTTTAATGGGGCAAAACTCTTCACCGTCTTAGACATGGCGTTCCACCACGTAAACCGGAGATGACATCAGGGTAATATCCTGAGGAATTTACATTTTTACCTGAGGATCTTACCATCAATTGCCTGTAACAATTCTGCATGGATGTTGTCCATTGTCAAGATCATAAAGTTTTGCTCTTTATAAATTCGTTGACAAAGATCATGTAAACTAAGGCGAGCCCACGAGGCCACGAAGCAAGGCCACGATGCGAGGCCAAGAAGCGAGTTCACGAGGCCACGAAACGAGTTCACAAGGCCACGAAGCGAGTACACCATATGATGTCGAGTGCGCAACACCGTTCTGTCTCTCTTTAGTATCTTTGCGGGGAAAGATCCTTCACGGAAGAATAGAATCGAGATGACATCATCAAAGGTGCATAGCTAAGACCCGGTAAACAACATAAGTCCTCTCACTTCTGAAAATATGACGTCCATATTTAATGATCTGATTGATCTCAATTCCCATCAATGACGCTTACGCATCCTCCACACACACTGTAAAACAGGCTATGGACAAATTTGCTCCTGAAATAGAGAAAACAATCCCACGAAAGCGTGTAATAAAATAACCATTGCTGATGTTTAGGCTAATGTTGTGCGTGAGTCGGCAATGTTTCAGAAATATCAAAAATAGTTTAGATGCATCGAGAATGTTTCAGACACATCAAAAATGTTTTATATGCGCCGAAAATAGTTTTCAACCCAGCGAAAATATTTAAGACATACTTCTTTCGGTGTCCTTGAACTCGTCCCATATACTAGCTTGAGTGCTCTAGTGCATGATACCCACACAGCCTTGAAGAAATAACTATGTACATGTATTATAAATAATGTGAAGTTTTTATATAGCACTTTTCCAGAAACCTGCTCAAAGTGCTTCACAATTATTACCCCCTGATACATGGCCAGGAACCACTTTCTGACTCCCTGGGGTCCATAGACAATCACCTATTTGTCAGAGACATATTGCTGCCATATTGGCGCAAGGTGACTAGGACACACGTACAATTTCCAACACTGCCAATTGGGTACTCAATTATAAGACTGAGTGAACCGAGACACACTGTGGTACACACCTTGCCCAAGGGTGCTAGACAGCCAACACAGCAGCGCCAGCACCGCGGCTCGAACCAACAACCTGCTGGTCACGAAACGAGCGCCTTTACTGACTGCGCCAAATGCCCTCACTTCACCAACTTCATTATGAGCATGAAGGGAGCCACGCATCCATGATCCATCTCACGTTGACATTGAACTTGACCTCAAATGGCCAGTGTCACACTAAATGTCAGAACTACATGAAAAATTGGTCATTGGAAAAAGAACAATTGCAGGTAGGGATTAGTTTTGTATTATCGGTATACAGGTCATTTATCACACATCTTTTGATGACCTTGAACTAGACCTTAGATTTTGCAAATGAAATATCAGGTCTATGAAAATAAGCAAATTGGTCATTGGAGACAGAACCCTTGAAGGTGCGGATTGTGTTAGTATTACCAATAAATTCGGCATTTAGTCATTGTTGACGTTTTCGGGATGTTGAAGTTGCCAAAATACGGTGGCCTGGATTCGCCATCACGTTTATTCTCCATTCAGTTTCCGCCTCGATGAGAACCTATTTCACATCATCAAGGTGATAAGGTTCTCACCCAGGTGAAAAGCTGTTCATCCGAGCGAGATGATTCTCACAAAGGTGGACACTGAATTGGGTGTACAGTAAACAAAGTGAATGTGCTCGCGAATCTAAGCCACCGTACCAAAGAGTGTTACTCTCAATTTCCTAGGTAAAGAACCTTCAAAATATAAAACCCTTGGAGACAATAAGATGTGTATGTGAGCTTGTATGCAGGATGCATATCTCAGACTGTCTTGGTGTGTGAATTAAACATTTTATTATATGCCTACGAAAATGTTACAGTGCATTACACAGAGCGCAATCGGTCCGATATATTGCGGTATTGACCTCCTTCATATCGACCTGCGTCGCGCATAGCAACCGGCGGTCTTTTGAAGTTTAGGTATTCATGCGCTGGTGAAATGACGTTTTTGGTTTCGTAGTACGTGAAAATGTCCATAAAATTCTTTGCTTTCAGGGTCTAAAATGGCTAAAAGATGTCAGTGTTTGTAATCATATCTCTCCCGAGGGGTATGCATATCATGATGCGGCATATAATAATAAGTTAATCGACTGGATACAGTGTTTGAGGCCCTCGGTCGTGTCTGTGCCGCGGACGCACTCGCAAGCTCGTGCGTGCTACGGCCCAGACACGACCTCGGGCCTCAAACACTGTATCCAGTCAATTACCAATAAATATCAGTCAGGTAGAGGAAATTGTCTTACAAAAAGAGAAGTTAGGATCATTAGGAATATTTATGCTGTGAGGTAACAACAATCAGAACAAATTGCCTTAAGAAACAACACAATGGTGCTTCGTTTATTGGTTATCCTTGAGACAAGTATATGTATATATATTAAACTCAGGCTTATGAAACGTGAACCATTAGTTTATATATTTTCCCAAAACCAAATCATAACATACAGCCTATGACATATAGTCTTATATATACACGAAGACAATATCAAGTGAGTCAATAAGTTGGGTGAACTGTAGGGTAATGACACTGAAGATTCTAGTTGTCTTGAGGACATAATGTAAAACGATGACATTATGTGAAACCAAAGAGATTTTGCATGTTACAACATATCATATCTATATACACCTACCAAACCTACACAAATAATACTTACTTAACATCTGTGGTTGGCATTTGAGTTTTGAAGTTCAAACTATGTTCGAATGAAAACACGTCAATATACAGGACATGCAAACACACATTTTGCACGCAAACGTTTAGGCCAAGTGTTCATTTTCAGACCAAATACATATCTCACATACATGAATATACCATAAACCAATAATAATTAGAGAACAAACATATGCCGAAAGAAGCAGTATCAACAACTACTGCTCAGAGTAGGGCTTGGGAACGCCCAATGCCATGGAGAGTTAGTTACAATGTATTCAATATAGCGGCTGGTCTCTAGAATGATTTTTTTCTGAAATAAAACTCAGTAAGTGTTGTTACTGTAATAAAATTTCCAAGTTCTGAATTCCTAATCTGTTCGTTCTTCTTCTGATAAACTGCAGAACGTAACGAAGCAAACAGTGGTCACTTAAAATCTAGTAATTTTAAGTTGATGATGAAGATACAATACACCTTGCTAATGCTATTGTCACATCTCATCCCGGAGGATTCCCGACGTATTTACAGCGAAAAATCGAAAACTCCGGGAACTGACGGGAATCTCCGTGCACTTTCCGGGGATATGCCAGTGTTAATCCGAAAATCTCCGTGAAAGCTACGGTAGGTCCATAGATGCGCCTGTTTTCTCCGAAGGTATTCTGACCATCTTCGGGGAACACCGGGGATACTCCTGGATGAAAATTAACAAACGAAGGAAGCCGGAGAATACACGGAGAATCCCAGGAGGAAGGCGGAGCTTCACGACTTACTACGGGGTTCCTTCGCCTTTCTCTATGTTTCTCTCCAGAGATATGACTTTTAAGGAGTAAGAGCAGAATTTCGGCCTCGCGATGGCCTCTGCCGGGGTCTGTCGGCTTTCTCCGGCTTACTCTGCAACAACTCCATATCTACTGATTTCATTTCCGCAAAAAAAAATATTGACAAAAACACCTGGAGCATGCCGGAAATTTCCGGAGTACACTCCGCCAATTCATAGTTCCGATGATATGTAAGCCCCGCCCACTTCTATATTCCCTACCCAATCAGAAGACGTAAAAAAACGCGCCAAAACGTAAAAGTCCCACAAACAAAACCGGCGTGTTCAACAGCTCAATCTCTTGAATGAAGTGGGATGATAGTGTTCTTCTGACGCACTCACGGCCAAGTAAAGCCAAATAAATTAAATATTTAGGCTTACAATATATTCTCCATCCTTTTATGAGTATCGACATGTGGAATATGGTGTATTATTCCACAAAACGAATGTGTAAACAGAAGTAAGCAAAAGTTGCATTATTCGCAGCTTGCTCAAACAAAAGTATGTGGTACATGTTTGTGGGACTTTTCCAGCGATTGCCAAGGGGGCGTGGCCTGTTGGGGTGTCGTCGGAACTATGAATCGCCGGCCTTCTTCGGATTTTTCTAAAAGTCTGTATCTGTGTCGGGAATACATGTGACCATAGTATTAGGTTTGCTTAGAATTATCCAACTGTGTTATAAAAATTGTTGTGAAACAACAAACTTGAAACGTATCGCTGATTTTCAAGTGGCTAATCAACATCGTTGATAACAGATTCTGATTCTGAGTATCGGTGTGGTTGCAGTAACATAATTCGTTGTGATCTCTAATTTCATACCTGTAGCATCAGCACTTGAAACTTACACGAAATTATTGACACATACATGATTGCATTATGACAAATGTAAAAGAACATCCAAAACATTCATGGACAGCCTGCTGTTGGGATTGGTTCAGCGATATATTCAGAAAAAAAACACACACACTCGTCCTCATTATTATAGTGGCATAAAAACAAATATATCGCAAACCTACCGTCTATGTTAGCATGGTTAGGGTATTGGTATTGAATTTATACATACATATATATACACTCTTGTAAACTCCAAAGAAGATACAATTCCCTATTCAACTTTGTGTCCACGGCCCAGCTTCTAGGGAAAGGAGTTTGATATTCTCGGTCTCGTCAGCATGTGAGATCTCGCGGGGTTATCTGGGTCTCTCACATCCTTTGGCCCAAATCAACAAAATGTTGTACACACAATGCGTAGAATAGATGTAGCGTAATTAGTCAAGGGTCAACGCAGTGCTACATATCCCTAACAAATTCCTTTGACAGGGCATAATCTTGTTTCTGTTACGTGATGGAGTATATGGCGTTGTCGAAGCCTTGCATGGACTGGTCGTGTTGCTGTCTGGGAGGGAGTGGAGGTGGCGGGCTCTGATCTGGCCTGGGCTTGGGGATTGGGGCCTTCTGTGGGGATTGGGCCGGCTGGGGTCGGGGTTTAGGGAGAGGTACTGGCCTAGCACTTGGCGTCTCTGTTGGACTTGCGGGAGATTTGACTACAGTCGCCTCCTCATAGGGTTTGGCCATTGTCTCGAGCTCCACCTGCAAGGAGGCGGGCTGCCGCTTGGCTGTTGTGTTGAGAGGTTTGACGATATCATGGGTCGGTCTTGGTCCGACGTCTTCATACACGTCTGCTGGCTGCTCGGGTGCTGTGGTCACGAGGACTGGGGGCGGGGTTTGTTTAGAGCGGTGACTTCTCCACTTCTGGGTACATCTGCAGCTCATGAATATTTCACGGTACATGTAGTCGAAAAAGATGATTTCCCAGGAGTAAAACTTAAGATTCCGTATGTTACATGCAAGGAACATACTGCAGTGAACGAAGCAGAATAGACAAATCAGACCAGAGAAGAACATTATTACTCCAGCAAGTCGTGGTACCACAATAGATGTGTTTTCACAGTTCGGAAAGAAGTCACTGAAACCTGCACCAAGTCGGATGGCAACCCCGAGCTGCACTGTCGAAAACACTACAAACATCAAGTAGATATAAAATGGACCTTTAAACATCTCATAGAGAACATTTGCCGTCCAAATACACCACCTTTGAATAACGACCCAGAGGAATCCCACGAGTGAAAGGACGAAACATGTGATCGTCAGGGGGATGACGGCGAACAGGAAATGTCCAGCCTCGAAGATGAAGGGATCATTATTGAAAAGACATTCATCTATGGATTCTCTCTGGATGTACTGCTGGAGATAGAGCCCACCCACCAGACAGATTGTAATGTGGCACAGCAGTAAGACACAGATAACAGTCAGGTGGACATAGCCATTGATGCGGTACTGGTGGCCTATCTTCTCCAGGTACTGTCTGATGCGGCGACTCTCCAGGTATGAACGGTCCGACTCCAACAGGATAGGATCGTTCTTGATGAAGTAACTGGTTAGTTTGCCATCAGAGCCTCCCCTCTCCACGTGGTCTAGGATCCGGCAGGTCTTGCCTGAAAGTTCCGTGAAGGACCAATCGCTGTCGTCCTTAGGGCCACGGTTCTCCTTCAGAAAGGTCACCTTGAGCGGGTAGGTCCCTAGGAGTGAGGTCTCGTGGTCTCCAGTCAGTGCAAGCAGGTCTCGCATGTACTGCGGATTATAATCATCCATCAAATGTAACATGAATTTGAAAATAATAAGAGTAATAGCAAATGCATACATTAATACCGGAAATATCAACAACCAGTATAATCAAGCATGTTTCCTCTTCAACATTTACACTGAATATTTATATTTCTATATTTACTTTTAGTGCCTGGAAGCAAGTTTTCTTATTGTTCTTCCCAGTTGTGAGTTCCTGAACCAGTTGTGTCTCCCAGCTGCTGAACGAGACTCTCCAGAAGTCGCCAGCTGTTACCAAATGGCACCTGTACAAGGTAACACGGCATCACTACAAGCACTGACTCGTTCAGAGGTGATAAACCAAGTCACGCTTATACTAGCAGTCGTCAGTTCTGACACAGCTGTGATTTTATGGACATGATTGAAACGAATTGCCGAGGAGACAATCCGACGTGAGCAGTCTCTCAGGGACATTATCTCAGCTACTAAACCCCTACTTGTTAATATCAAGACCTCGGCTCGCCAGTTCTGGATCCAGCTCAACGTCACCGAATCCCTCAAGGGGCCAGCTAAGGTAGGAGTCTTTCCGGTCCACGGGGATGGCCAGGGTCAGATCGATCTTGATCAGGTAGAAATCGATATCCGTATGACGAGATAGTTTTTTCCTACCGTACCTCGTCAGCAATTCCTCGGCCTTATCTTTCTTCACCTGCCGGGGAACAGGCATTTTTGAAGCTTATTTCGTCTCCAACACAAACTGTCTCTGTTTACTAGCAAACAACCATTATTCACCTACATCAAGCATGATGTATTTTCTCATTCATCTGATTTCTTTGCTTTTCCACAATAAAATAAGTGTGAGTTTATGCTCGTATAACACATTTAGCCCTGCTACCAATTTTATATGCATGCTACACTAGTTCTGGGAATAGAGTGGTCTGACCTGTGTGAACAGTGTGACGGCTGGACCGCTGGAGGTGACCTGGGCTTCTTTGAGCTCCGGACTGAGGCGAGAGGCGACCTGGTGAACAATGTCCCGGAAACTCTCCTGGAGCTGGCGGGAGGAAATGGTCTGGTGAGAGCACTCACTGACCTCCAGCTTACGACACTCGGCACATCTCCACGCATATGGTACCCGCCCCTTGAACTCGAGCTTGTAGTAGGAGCGCCCATACACCTCCGGGTGTTTTCGTGGCTTGAATGTATCTGGTTTAATGTGGATGGGCTTGAGATCGTCGGCTTTGAGACAGCTTGGCTTCAGCTCCCAAAGGTAGTCAAACTCATTCGGCGTTTTGACCTTCACCCCCTCGTAGTAGCTTCCACAGGCCACGAGTTGACCATCAAACCTTGGGTCCTCACATACAACCACCTACAAACAAACAATGCACTATCAGCTCATTGCACTCTCAGCTTTACTTAAAATTGAACACCGCATCAAGTTGGCATGTGCAATGATTACGTTAAGGAGAGGGCCTAAGGTTGATGTCTTTGCCTTCAAGAGGGCCCTTTGCCTTCAAGCCATTTCCCACATAGTGAAAGCACCACCACCCTCCAACAACCTATGCCCCCACGCTCACCCCACCACTCAGAACACTGTATACAGTAACACACTACATACATGTAATGGGGGTCAAATATTCAACTGCTCCATGGATGGTGCGAGACGGATTATCCGACTTAGTTCCGGTTTCCCCTCAAGTCAACTAAATCTCTGCCGGCATATGCACCTGCGAGTAGTAATCTACGTGTACAACTACACCGTCACACTTGAACAGTGTTTAGAAGCAGAGGGCGACACTGTCTGAATTTGTGATGAACTGTGTCACCATTATTATGAGAATAGAATCACGAGAATAGAAGTACATGTCATTTTGCTGTTCTCGTAATTTTCAACGATATACAACACAGTATTTACGACATTTGATAACCAAAACTGATGTCTGCATCTAATGGATGGTTTGCATGATAATCCCGGTTATGAATGAATCATGAATACAAACAGGGTTTTACATTCACACCCTTGCCCACTGCTTGTGCTGCCGCCTTTCAGTGTCTAGGTGAATTTAGACTTGAGACTCAACAGTAACAACACATTTATTGTTCACCTTCTCTTCTACATTACATTGGCCTCGACCCAAGGCTCCACGGCGTCAAACGAATTACGTTTCGGCAATGATGAAAATGACTCGCTAGTACGCGTCTTGTTCGAGCTGATGAAGTCTGTACATTGTACAGGGCTTTGTTCACTAAACCATGGCGTGCCCTCTTCAAATAGGCACCTCCCGGAGCGGTGCCTCTTTTATTAAGGCCCGCCAAGCTGGGCACGGTACTTCTCACACAGAAGGGGTCAGGAAAACAAAGGACCACAGACTAATCATTCACTATGCCAGCAGACGGTACAGGAACGTGTAGAATTACAAATGTACCTTCATGACTTCCTGTATGAACTGTTCAACACTCGAGGCGACGTTTGATGGATCTGACTCGAGAGAAGCCTTTTCCTCTCCAAGAAACGTTATAACACGGTTCAGGAAGGAAGACTCGGTGCTATGTAGGTGTCTGTTCCTAGGAACCACTTGGGTCGTTTCCTGGGTCGCTTGTTCTGATTGGCTGCCATGGTGCCCTCCTGCGCCCCTAATCGTCCGGAGCCTTCGTACCTATTAGGTAGGGTACAATCATTGTGGACTAGCACAACAGTAATATTCAAGTGTCAACTAATTCTGCTTACGACACAATCGCACATAATCTTACATACCTACACGCGGGGTTGTGCATGGAAACTCTACACGACTGGACTTCATTCCATGGTGATTTGAGTTAAATTTAGTAAACGCTACCTTGCGGTTGTAGTCTTCGATGGAGATGGGTTCAAGCTTGCTCTGAGCACGGATCCGCTCCGCCAGAGTATCCGCCTGGCGCTGTCTGTACACCGTCGGACGACGTGGGTCATTAACATAATCCGGCAGCTGCGCAGATCCAACACTGTCCATACTGCTGGCCATTTTGTCACTAAATAGTTGTACCTGTTGTCCCCGTACGCCCAATAATCACTGAAAGTTGCAAGCAGTATTACTGAACTAGAATGTCAATTTTAATGCAGTTATGTATGCATACTTAATCGACTCCCAGCCCACATTGTGTACCCTTTAATTCCTGTGGTAAGTAGTCAGCCTACATCACACTTCTGGGACACAGCCGTTGCAACTAAATAGTAGTCCACAAACTTACGCCACAGACGTGTTCTTGTTTTGAGGAAATACGATGTTGTTTCCCGATTCAGTGGTACAGACCATTGAACCATTTTGAGTCCACTTTAAGTCCATTTTGAAGTACGCATTCATATCACACGACGTTACACAACCCTTCACATTCAGACTGAGACACCAAATAAAAAATTATATTGAATAATGATCGTGAACCTTACGAGTGAAAACCCACGCACACTCAGTTTGTGTATGTTTTAATGTATGCAGTTGTGCAATGACCCGACACTGAGCATGATAAAAGTAAAGAACAAGAATGCGGCTCGATTTTAGTTGTATATTCAGTTCTCAACATTTGACTTATTGATTCTTTTTGGTCCAGCATTTTTTTCTGATACCACATAGAAAATCAGTCCACGATGAATTAACATAGAGTCCGTAATACTTGTGGATTGATATACAGGTTATAATCAGTATGTCATTAAAATAGATACAGCTCAGGGGCGCCGGAACCACGGGGGCAGCGTGGGCAGGAATGTGCCTTTCAAAAGTCAGATTATACTAAAAAGATTATTGTGGTAAATGGAACGGATCAAGGATTTCTCTACAAAGAATACTGGGTTGACCGGTAGGTCAATGAGTAGGACATGTTTTTAGGTTACATTTCCGTCGTCGTTCACATTTACAGTCTAATCTTTAGAGGGGGGGGGGGTATATATTTTTATTTTCTCATTTCGATGAAGAATGTCAAATTTTGGATTTTTCTGATCGTTTCCTCAAAATCAGTAACTCAGTTTTCAAAGTTCAGTAATTTTTACCCTAATTTCGCACAAGTTTGAATCTTCAAGCCGTGTATACTTGATAACAGAATGTCTTCAATCGCTCGAAAAGCCCAAAATGTAGGCCCAAAATGAAAACGGGGCCATTTTCAGCTACAAAATGGCCTGAAATGCACAAATTTGCCCTTGGAGACCTAGGAAGTCATACTTACTTTGGTGAGCTTGAACTTCAGCTCACAGGACCTTGAGTGGTTAATCTCAAGGTCACATCCAAAATAAAACGTCTAAATTGATTTCTACAAACAAGTCAACTGCAAACTAACCTGTAGACGTATGAGCAAATAGAAAGTCTTGAACTTGACTGAACATGACATTGAGTGGTAATTTTCGAGGTTCATTCTGACCTGAAATCAGTCACACAGGTTGATATGTAGGTTGGTGACCTTGAATTCACTTGATAAGTCAGTGCAGCAATTCTAGTGATGTTGTTCGGCTACATTTTGCCTGTTTTATCATGGATTATGGTGTCTTATACAGTCATACAGTGTAGTAGTTCAGTGTATGTATATAAAATAAGTGGTACTGAGGTAGGATAGTAGTGTTTAAGATCAATAAACTTCAATGAACATTCCAGCACTTTTATATACATGTACCTGCAAAACACACGTCTGCGAATACTTGCATTGGAAGAGAGGGTGACCTATACCCTTTCCCTCATGATTACAGCGGGATCTCGTTCAGAATGATATAGACTTTTGGGATATCATTCAAGATGATATGCTTCATTCGTTATCATGTTTACACGTGACGCTTTTCAGCGCATACGGGACAATGCAACACAAGAGGTGGATTTCTGGTAGCCCCAGCAGTGGCTCTCTCCAAACTAGAAATTGGTGGAGCGGTTGAAATAACCACACGTCAGCCCTTGTTTCAAATCCGGGTCAGCCCCCGCCTCTGGCTGCAAACCATGGGACTATGTTTTCAAGCCAATATATTACTCAAAACTGTTTTATTTCTCATATAGACATATTTACCTTCCCTTTGGAAACGATGAAATGCTCATAATGTGACATTCAATGTAAGCATGTTGGAAGTTAATGTAAAAACACAGTATTCGAAATACCATCACAAGATTTTGCACACAAATCATTGACTTTCACAAATCATTTCAGAAGCGTGTCATTCATATCACTTTACTGAGAACACATTTGTTGATCAACAATGGGGTTAAGAATCGGGTTCTGAAAAAAAAAACATTATCAGTGCAATATGATCCTGACCATGGCTCAGCTGAAAGGATTTGAGATGGATTTGAGATCCAGATATGCGGACTCCATCAGCAAGGAAAGAGCCTGAAGGCTATAGCAGCCGACAATGGATACTCCTGCAAGAGAGTGAGGCTTGTAAATGCCTGATATGGAGGAAAGGGAGATGTAGGAAACTGCCCGAGCTCGAGAAGACTTGCTGTACCCATTGCCGGTGATGACCAGTTCGTGGTACTTCACTGCGAGCAGAACAGACGGGCCACTTTTCTTGAGTCCAGGGCACTCAGGAGTGACCATGGTGTCCATGCTTCTCAAACAACGTGCGCCAACCTGTGCACCCAGCCGGTTTGTATGACAGAGCGGCCGAAAGGAAGCCTAAACTCACCCCAGCTGAGGCTCGACTTCTGTGGTCATTACGACGTCTGGAAGCGAGTGGTTTTGTCATTGGGTTCATTCATGGACGATTCAAAATTCATCCTCTACTCCAACAATAGGGGTCCACATCCGCCACAGAGCTGGAGAAGAGTACCTTCCACATTGCATTGCCGCCGAAACAAGTTCGATGGTGGTGATGCCATGGTGTGGGTTCAGGGGATGCATGTCATTCAGAGGGGTCTGTCTGTTCCACACAATAAAAGAGACAGGGAACAGCCAGGGATATCCTGGGTGACAGCCTGGTGTTATCAGCGCACATGCTCAGATACAGGAACCAATACACCCTGCAGGATGGTTTAGGATGATGCACACCCTGCTATCGCTCTTGCCTCGTGGTGGGCGGGAGAGGTTAACGGCATCAGTGCTACAATGGCCGACTATTATTGGAACCACAGAACGTTAACCGTGGTAACAAAACATTATATTAAAAACTGATCTACCTGCTAGTTTCGATGTACATTCTGTGCATGCGATGCTACATATGACATCCCAGGTCCTAAAATTAGGCGCAAAAATACATTTAATCGTGAGCGATATTGGGGGGGGGGCGGCGGGCTTGGGGAGGAAATTAGCGAAGTTACATCATTGCCTGACACTTTTCTCAATATCCGGCTAATATATCCAACAATCGAAGCAAGGCATACAGCCTTGAAGTGACTGCCTATTCAAATAGGCAATGTTTTCTTAAGCCTATACTTCGGTTTTTCTAACTCGTTTACACTGGGGTTTTTTGCTGATATGTTTGCGATGCTAATTGTTATTGTTCTATAACTTGGCATTCTTCACCTGGGAGTCAAACGGCAATCATCTACCGAATTTCGGACTTTTATCGCGAAAAATTAAAATGTTGGCAATCTACCCCCAATGTTGAATTTAGCCCGGTCATTTAATTTCTCAGTCCGCACACAATTTTATACGGAGCCCCTAAGAGGACATGCAGAAAATAAATTTGGAGTGACAACTGATCATTTTGAAATAAATTAATTCGAGCTCTTGAAATCATTTCGAGTGCTCGAAATAATAATTCGAGCGCTCGAAATCAGTTAATTCGAGCACTCGAAATCATTTCGAGCACACGAAATCATTTCGAGCGCTCGAAATGAATTAATTCGAGCTATCAAAATGATTACGAGTGCTCGAATTAATTGCAATTACATCCGCGGCTATGTTGGTTGGAAGGGAGGGAGGCATCAAGAACTATAAATAAATTAATGATTAAATAATTGGTGAGAAAACTGGTTGCAATTAACAGTTAACACAGATTCATCTGTGAATCTACGACCAATTGGAGTTTAGGACTATGAAAATCCTTATCTATATATTAGGGTCGTAAATCCAAGTGATTTGGGAAATTTCTGTCAGTACTTTACTAGTACTAATTGCAACTGAGTACGAATCAGTTTTCACAAATGCAAACAGATACCTATCAAGGAAGAGTTAATTGTTATTTATTTATTTATTCATTTATTTATTTATCGTTCCTAATGCCTCCCTTCTTGCGCAACCAACATGGCCGTTGATGTAATTGCAATTATTTCGAGCTCTCGAAATCATTTTGATAGCACGAAATGATGTCGTGTGCTCGAAATGATTTCGAGAGCTCAAATTAATATTTCGAGCGCTCGAATTAACATTTCGAGCGCTCGAAATGATTTCGAGCACTCGAAATGATCAGTTGTCATTCTAAATTTATTTTCTGCATGTCCTCTTAGGGGCTCCGTAATTTTATGTATATGCTCGGTTTTGTAGCGGTGCAAACTTTCGAAACCAACATCTTTGTGTAGAATATTCCAATGTGTCTTCTGGTCCAAACTTAAAATAATTCTTCGAATCCTGATGGATGTTAACTGGACCAAATCCTCGAATAATGTTCAGATTCTCGAGATCCCGTTTGGGCTGAAATTTAACATTGGGGTAGATTGTCAACTTCTTCAAATTTTGCGATACAATTCTGAAAATTTGTAGAAAATTGCCGTTTGACTCCCAAGTGAAGTGTGTCAAATTATAGAACGATACCATTTAGCATTGCAAAAATATCTTTTAAAACCGATGTAAACAAGTTAGAAAAATCAGAGTATATATATCATATTAAACATGTGAAATCCACTGAATGGGACACATCACGTCAAGTATCATGACTACAAGCAATCCTCCTGGAAATTTGACACATTTGAACAGGTAGGCGTTTACGCAGGATTTTGAATATGAATATAGAAAAAAAAAATTAGCCCAAGGGCTAAGAAAGGTTACCGGACAATATATATTTTAGAATTTTGTCCCGTGACCTTGAAAATAAGGTCATTGGTCAATTCAAGGACACGATAATATTCGGTATACATGTATGTCATTTCTAGTATGTCCACAATTGATTCCCAAGCTGTAAAGTCGATAATAAGCGAGATATTAGCCATTATGTCACGTGACCTTGAAATGAGATCAATGGTTGAATTCAAGGTCATAGCAATATTCAGCATATATCATTTCCTATATGTTCATAATCGATTTCTAAGCTGTAAACTCGATAAAAAGCGGGATATTAGCCATTTCGTTCTCTGACCTTGAAAATGGGATCAAAGGTTAAATTCTCGATCACCAAAATATTCAGCATACATCCTTTCCTATATATTCACTATGGACTCCTAAGCTGTAAATTCGATAATAAGCGAGATATAAGCCACTTTGTATTCTGACCTTGAAGATAAGGTGACTGACCTTGAAATTTAGGTCAAAGGTCAAATTCAAGGTCATGAGAACATTCCGAATATATCATTTTCTATCTGTCCACAATTGACTCTCAAGTTGTAAAGTCGATAATAAGCGAGATATTAGCCATTTTGTTCTTTGACCTTGAAAATGAGGTCAAAGGTCAAACTCAAGGTCATCAGAATATTCGGCATATGTCATTTCCTATATGTCCACAATTGGTTCCTAAGCTGTAAAGTCGATAATAAGCAAGATATTAGCCATTCTGTCCTGTGATCTTGAAAACGAGGTCAAAGGTCATATTCAAGGTCACGAGAATATTCAACATATATCATTTCCTATATGTTCACAATTGATTCCTAAGCTGTAAAGTCGATATTGAGCGAGATATTAACCATTTCGTGCTCTGACCTTGAAAATGAGGTCAAAGGTCAAATTCAAGGTCATGACAATAATCAGCATATATCATTTCCTATGTGTCCATAATTGATTCCTAGTCTCTAATCTCAATAATAAGTGAGATATTAGGCATTATGTGTCCCATTATAAAGCATAGGAGAATTTAACATGGGAAAGTCCAATTTGGGACCCTTCGAGAACATGAAAATGGCCGCCACACGCAGACCGGCGATTCAGGGGCAAAAAAACTTATACATATCACAAAGGTATGTGAGAGCAATCTTTTGAAATAAAAATCTCCAAACTGTCTGAACAGTTTTTGAGAAAATGGCCACCAAAGTCAGAAATTGGCCGTTTTTTCGGCGAAAATGGCCGCCATTTTAAAGAAAATGCGAAAATCAAAGTTAGCCCAAAGGCTAAGAAAGGTTACCGGACAATATACATTTTAGATATTAGCCTTTTGTCCAGTGACCTTGAAAATAAAGTCACTGATAAATTCAAGGCCATTAAATTTTCAACAAATATATCTCTTCTAGTATGTCCACAATAAATTACTAAGCTGTAAAGTCGAAAATAAGTGAGACATTAGCCATTCTGTGATGTGACCTTGAAAATGAGGTCAAAGTTCAAGTTCAAGGTCATGAAAATATTCAGTATATATCATTCCTCTATATTCGCAATTGATTCCTATGCTGTAAATGTAAGTATCAATCTATTACCACCAATACAATCAGATTTTGATGATGCCAATAAGAAACGTAAAATACTACATTTTGCAATAGAAACAAACAAAGCCCGACCAAATAGTTTATCCAAAGACACACTGGCGTCATCAGGGGCAGATGTAAAGATGATAATAAGCGACATATTAGCCATTTTGTGCCTGACCTTGAAAATGAGATCAAAGGTCAAATTCTAGATCACCAAAATATTCAGCATACATCATTTCCTATATGTTCACTATGGACCCCTAAGCTGTAAATTTGATAATAAGCGAGATATAAGCCATTTTGTATTCTGACCTTGAAAATAAAATGACTAACCTTGAAATTTAGGTCAAGGGTCAAATTCAAGATCACTAGAATATTCAGCATATATCATTTCCTATATGTTCACAATTGATTCCTAAGCTGCAAAGTTGCTAATAAGCAAGATATTGGCCATTTTGTCCTGTGACCTTAAAAATGAGGTCAAAGGTCAAATTCAAGGTCACGAGAATATTCAGCATATATCATTTCCTATATGTTCACAATTGATTCCTAAGCCGTCAAGTCGATAATACGCGAGATATTAGCAATTTTGTCCTGTGACCTTGGAAATGAGGTCAAAGGTCAAATTCAAGGTCTCGAGAATATTCAGCATATATCATTTCCTATATGTTCACAATTGATTCCTAAGCTGTAAAGTCGATAATAAGCGAGATATTAGCCATTTTGTCCTGTGACCTTGAAAATGATGCCAAAGATCAAATTCAAGGTCACGAGAATATTCAGCATATATCATTTCCTATATGTTCACAATGGATTCCTAAGCTGCAAAGTCGATAATAAGCAAGATATTAGCCATTTTGTCCTGTGACCTTGAAAATGAGGTCAAAGGTCATATTCAAGGTCACGAGAATATTCAGCATGTATCATTTCCTATATTTTCACAATTGATTTCTAAGCTGTAAAGTCGATAATGAGCGAGATATTAGCCATTTTGTCCTGTGACCTTGAAAATGAGGTCAAAGGTCAAATTCAAGGTCACGAGAATATTCAGCATATATCATTTCCTATATGTCCACAATTGATTCCTAGTCTCTAATCTCAATATTAAGTGAGATATTAGGCATAATGTGTCCCATTATATAGCATAGGAGAATTTAACATGGACAAGTCCCATTTGGGACCTGTCGAGAAAATAAAAATGGCTGCTACACGCCGACCGGCGATCCAGGAGCGACGAAACCTATACACATCACAGAGGTATGTGAGAGCAATCTTTTGAAATAAAAATCTCAAAACTGTCTGAACAGTTTTTGAGAAAATGGCTGCCAAAGTCAGAAATTGGCCGTTTTTCGACGAAAATGGCCGCCATTTTGGAAAAAATGCGAAAATCAAAAAACAAAAAAATAACCCCCTCTTGAAATATTTTGAAGTATTTTTGTGCAAAATTTCAGAAAGATCTGATTGTAAACTTTAAAGATAAAAATGTGGACGGACGACGCCGACGACGGACGCAAGGCCATGCCAATAGGTTATCGGACCATAGGTCCGGTAACCTAAAAAAACAAAAAAATAACCCCCTCTTGAAATATCTTTAGGTATTTTTGTGCAAAATTTCAGAAAGATCCGATGGTAAACTTCAAAGATGAAAATGTGGACGGACGCCGACGACGCCGGACGACAGACGCAACGCCATGCCAATAGGTTATCGGACCAAAGGTCCGGTAACCTAATAAAACAGAAGTACAAACGCAATGTAAACAAAATATCACAATACAAACTGACCTTTCTACACACACCAAAGTAAATCAGTGATTACTTTCTTACAACTACACTATACATGCGTGGTAAAAAGGTGACAAACTGAAAGAAGTACTTGAAGTGGATTTTTCAGGTCAATATGGGCATTTGTTTATATTCGGGTTTGATGGGAACACTTCCTTTGTTTATACACGAAACTTGCATTACACGTGTCTCCAAACGGGTGGAAATATGACTTGGGCGGATTGCAATCGTCAAAATCATCATTCACATGTTCTGTTATCTTGTATCAAACTAAAATTTAGTTTTGAAAAAAAAAACATATATATTGCTCATTTTCATAGGCAGTTGCTTTAGGGTATTCAGGTTAAGGAGTGTTATCTATTTGTAGTTGATATACAAGTTTGACGATGTAGTAAAGAAAATTAATTAATATGCTTTGTTACCGTACATTTTTATACCTGGCGCAATAGAACGTCAACATAAATATGATCTGATTCCTAATAGTCAGGGAGCCAAAGTGGTAAAATTGGTTTAAGCGTGAAAGTGCGTACTAATGCAATTTTATTTAAAAAATAAATATTAGAAGTTTTCTGTTAACATAAACTGGTGGATGCCACCGTGGCATCTTTGGGCACATTTTTTATTGCTTTTTGAAAATTGGTTTCATCTGTGAAAAAAGGCATGAAAATGGGAGTGAACTCATACTGAAAGCATATAATATCATATGAAACAGCATAAACTGATTATTTATGTGCATTTTATTGCAAGATATGATTATTTAGATGCCAATGTTTCATTATCAATAATTTTCGAAAAGATATTGGAAATTTTGACAAAGTTACGATATGTTGCCATGGAAACTAATGGCCATTAAAGTTGAGAATCAAAACATGTTTCCCCAAGGACCAGATGTCAAAGTAACAAATTTGAATTTATTTCAGTAATCGTACTAGATAACCAAACTATACAGATTTTCATTATATGATCATTGAATGCATGTATAATATAATCAAATTTACCAGTTTGCAAAAATGCGAGACAACCAAATATTAGAATATGACAAAGGCTGCAAAATATTGCAAATACGATAAAAAGAACCAAAAGCCTCTTAGTTTATATATAGTTTGGTCTGGAATGAATGAACACTTACTTATCATCTGGGTATATCTGAGTCAAACTGCTATAGTATTTTATTATATATTGGTTTCGCATGGCAACCATTAATTTTAAGCAACCCTTTGCAACTGATATTTAAGCCTATGATTGATAAAAAAAAATACATGGACTAGACTCTATCTATAGTCATTAGTTTCCATGGCAACACCAGTAACCATGGAAACAGGTCCAATATCTCTTTCAAAAATCCTTGATAATCAAACTTCGTCATCTAAATGTAAGTATCAATCTATTACCACCAATACAGTGAGATCATGCATTATCTGTTTTATATGATATTGTATGTTTTCAGAATAAAGTTCTTCATTTTTCATGTCGTTTTGTGACAAATGACACCATGTCCTCATAAGTCCACAAAAAACTGTGCCCCAAAGATGTCAAGTTGTCAGTTTATGTTAGCAGAACACCTGTAATATGCATTTGTTAAATAAAATTGCATTAGTACGCACTTTCACGCTTGAGCCCTGTGGCCCCCTGACTACACTACAATATAATTGGGTCAGTTACCGTTGGTGACTAGCTGCAGGGTGAATAGCGTTAAGCCTACCTGGCTGTTGGACATATGTCGCTGTCACTTATCCTGTGTGATCAAACACGTGTAGCCTCATGTTTGTCTTTATCGTTCTCTGCGTATAAGCTAAGTCGTTCTATTGTAAGTTCACGTACATTTGTCCACGTTTTTGACATCGAAAACTCTTCACATATCGATGAGTTGCCACGTTAGGAACGCTAATGTCATTGAATATGCCGACTTACAAACACACATCCTACTTCCAGTATTTTTGGATGTGTTAACTGAGTGATTGCTGTCTCCACCTGTTTGTACAATACAGAGCTCGCCCTGCTTCGAGTAACCAAATAATCGATAAAACACAGATAAACTCTGCCAGGCCCAGGCCGTGTGCAAAGTGACACACTTCTTCTGGGAAAAACCAGATTAACTTTCCCAGAGACCGAAACTTGAATTAATTTCTGTCATCTTTCGACAATTGGAAAGAAAGGAAGGGCCGATTCAATATGACAGGTATAGGCACGTTAGAATATAGTCAAAGGAAATTGATTCAGCAGTCAGTTATTCACTGGAAGCTGATCTATCGGATTCACTTGTTGCCCAGACCTGTTTAAATGATAGCATTAACATACACTCACATGCATTCAGGAGATGTGGAGGTTGATACAATACAATACAATACAATACGATACAACATATTTATTTCAAAAAACTTTCAATACATTTGTTATTACAAGAATACCATATACGGTTGAATAAAATTGCTTAGAAAAAAACATGATATGACAAAAAGGCGTTAAGAATGTTTAACAAAAAAATTACATGGAGATAATAACCGTCTGTGGAATGTCATAAACGAAATAATTGGTATACATGATTGTTTAAACCTGTATATAAAATAAATATAAAATAGATAAATAAATAACACAACTAGGATAATAACAAGATGATAGTAATAACAAAAATTATGTGCAAAAAACTGTAATGAAATTGTCTGAAAACTATATCAAATAAAAAATACATCGGTGTTTTCTCGTATTCACCCTGTGTGTTCGGATCTCGCATACTTGTATTTGTGTGGATTGGGTAGGCTAGTATATTCAAACATGAGTATAATTGATCGGTCTAACGAATAGACAGCGGTCAAAGCGTTTGCTATATACAGCCGCATATGTAAACAAAAATCATACTTGACTTTTCCATCTTTTGTTCAATCTTGACAAATTTACGGACAGTTTTGTTTTTTTGGCCTAGGCGAGGACCAAGCTGGGTCATGGTTTGGCCATTCCGGCCCTAGGCCCGAGAGGAGCGAGGACCGAAGTTGGCAGACAGCCATATATGCCTATCGATGGAACTGAAAACTATTCATATTGTAGGTAAATATAGTGGAAAGAGCTAAACCCACTCGGATTGTATGTAGTATACACTCACTCTAATATGTTCATTCTCTATCTTCAACCGTGTTTATGTATTCTCAAATCCCGCTAACAGGCAAATGTTTGGGGGTTTTTTGTTGTTTTTTTGGGGCAAAATGTGTAATCTTCATTCAAGTTTCGTGCATACATACAAAAAAGCGTACACTAGGTTACATAAAAAAAATAGAACCTACAATACTGATCAGTCAATCTCAAAATATAATTTTCTCCAAATTTCTATGAAGCGTACTTTCTGTGTTCTGTTGATGGCATTGAAATTTTCCATTTTCAGTAGCTTTCTCAGTGCGTGTTTAAAATGTGACAGACAAGGTGCGGTTTTGTTAATATGATTTCTGTGAACGTAGTACTTCGCGAATAAGAGAACGTGGTTGAAGGTTGAAGTGCTGGCGTTACTGTCATCTGTTAGGCAAAAAAAACCTTTTCAGTTAGTAAGAAGGTGGTTGAGTGTATAAAATTGAACCAATTTCCAAGTGCGTCTAAAAACCTTAACACATATTGGGCAGTCACAGAAGAGATGTTCGATCGTCTCAATGCCTCCACAGTTTCGGCAAGTGTTGTCAGCTACAATGCTCATGATTTGCAGTACGTAGTTGTTTGGCACTATTATGTGTAGAAATTTAAATTGAAATGCGAGAAGTTTGGTGTTGCGAGTGACCAGATATTGTCGGGAGAAAATGTTTATCCAATTCAAATCATTTGACGCGACGTCGAGGCGTTCCGACCATTTTCTTAGAGCTGCTGGCTTGGCTGTGTGTCGAACAGAGGAAAACACGCGGTATCTATCCCGAGTACACATAACTTCGAAGTGACGTTTGTTGCCGTCCGGCATGTATACTATTATATTTTTATTCGAGTGAATGCTACCACTCTGCAATATACATGTTTTTCCATTCTCTTGGAGTAGCATTGATAATGCCATAGTAATCTAGAATATTTGGGCGGAAACTATATATATCACATAACTCCGTATAAGAGTATAATTTGCCAGTGGTACCTATACTATCGCTGATATATAGGATTTTGGCTTTGTACCAAGCTTTATAAAAGACGGGATTGTTGTCAATTAGTATGTGATCATCGAACCAAATTATTTCCCGTCCGACGTCGGGACCATTTTTCGGATATATTGGCCTTTACGAAACTCGTTCTACACACCAAAAAATTGCTGGTAAAAGAGCGATAATTTCAAATGGTGCCCTTTAATATTGCACCTCGAACTAACAAAGTCAGGAATTATTGATTGCAGTGTAACCTGCCATGCGCTTCAGAATTCTTTGTATCCACGATAGCTGTAGAGCCTTGACTTGTAGATCGAAATCCACTACACGCAAATGTTCATGTAAATTGGCGATAGTGACGAGAAATTGCTCCATTCGACCATAGACATTTGCCAGATTATAAACTAACTGAATTTTGTAAGTCCAACTCAGTGAAACAAACATTGATAGTATCCTCTCTTCGAAAGCAGATTTCTTTCATGAACCAATATCAACGCAATGATAGACACTGGAAATTGTGATGATGGAAAAGCCCAACAAAGATGGCTGTCTCATCATAACGTTACCATCGACACTAACGATCAAATCATTGTGAACACATTCAACGACTACATCCTGCATGATATATGACCGACCTAGTTCTTTTGTCTAGGGGTCAGGTCATGTTATTGTCACCGACATGTGCTCGGATTTTTTGGAAGGGAGATCGACACAGTGTAAGAAATATGCAATTTCTGCAATATGAGGCATATATATAATAACTGAGGGGGATGATACGATGTCCGAGATCCTACTACAAATTCATGTTCTTCACGAATTGGCCCTTCTCAATGATATATGTAAAAAAATGTCATAAAACGGTCGTAACCAGCAAGCGTTGCAAATATTGTTTATTGCAGTGCATTTCGTGCATGCGGTGGATGTTTGAATAACTCCACAAGACAGTGTGGTGTTCAGATCGTCCTCAGATTCTGCAGCCGATTATGTAGCCAAGTCGTTCCCCGTCGGTGCGCCAATGTCGAATTACCAACTCATTTTTTTTAGTTTGTATGTGCACACTTTTTGATTTGCCAGTAACAGTTTTTTTTTCCTGCCATGATTCCTAAATGAACAAATTACCACCGTGTAGTTATATGTTGAGCTTGCTCTTTTTCCAATCATGAAGACAAGCATAAATTCGGAAAGAGAATAATATAAACATTGCATTATGATGTTGCAATACAGACCGTTGATTGAACATCGGCAGTGGCTACTACTCTTTTGCGTTTTTCATGGACATAATATCATGTACCAGTCCTTTTCTGGAAAGATAGCATCTCAAGTCGGTGACGCTTGACTCAAATCGGTGACATGACAAGCGTATAAAGTAATTTAGGAATAACGTGATGATTATTTAACTCCCGTGTACATATTATTGAAATACAATGTGCAAAAGTTATCGAAAATGACCAACAACGTGATCACCGTGACAAAATTGGGGGTATAATATTAGTGGATGAAACCTTATTTCTGGAGAGTATCAACCGCTATCAACATTTGTGAAGTACATAAAATTGTAGTAACATCTCGGACATCGTATCACCCCCATCAGTTATTTTATGTATGCTTTATGTTGCAGAAATTACATTTTTCTTATATCGTGTCGATCTCCCATCCAAAAAATCTGAGCACAAGTCGGTGAGAATAACATGACCTGTCCCCTAAACAAGAGAACTAGATCGGTCACCGATTTAAGGTATTTTGCAGGGTGACTGTATCAAAACGAGTAATGTACAGTGAAAAGCAAAATATTATATGTGTGGCTAGCGCAAATATCTCGGAATAAGAGATTTCTTGTGAGCCTTTCACTGGCCGGCCTGTAGGCCCACCTGGGCCATAGAAACCACAATATGTCCTGAATGTAACGAAATATACTAACCATACAATATCATATAACCACCATACATAGCATATTGTTGGAAATAGCAATTGGTGATAAGTATGAATATATGGGACGACACATGGAATTTTCGCTATTCTGTCTTGAATAGACCAGGAGTGAAAATACGCGTACCCTTTGCTTCCTCATCTCTAGTAGAATAACCTGATCATTACTTTCCAGCAGTGTATTCTTTCACACGAATACACACTCACCCTGGAATATGGCAATGAAAATGTATTCATGTTGTGATGATAAACAAGTTTATCTCTATATTGCCTAAATGAGGTGACCGCTCGCTAATTGGCAGAACAGCGTCATCTGACTCGCATATAGGCAGCAAAATATGACGACAAACTCTGACTGATATCTCAGACCGTAATAATAACGATCGTTTCTTGAATGAACTTGTTTCAAACAACATAAGTGTATTTTGTTTGTGAATGTACGTGATATAGTCGTACACATATTCTCATTCCCTAGTATCTACATGTATGTGTAATACATGTTCTCGTTCTCCAATCTATCCCCGGCCACCACTTCCATGAGCCCCGCTCTTCCTGGTGTCCGGCATGTGCTGTCATGTACTGTATTTTGAAATGTCGCTTTTGTCTGTCAATAAATCCTCTTTCTTATTCCTTTTCTTCTTCTTCATCATCTTCTTAAGAAGTATCCCATGCGGGGAGACAATAACATCATATTATAATTTATAAAAAGAAACGATTTTCTTCTTAGGAACTTTTTTTAAAAATTAGTTTAATTTCGATTCAATTTCGTGAGTCAAACTGTGAATGATATATACTGATATCATTTTAAAAACCCAACGTATGTTTTAGTGAGTTTTTTTTTTCAATAATTGAATTCATACTGAAATTCGTTCATTCTAAGAAAAAATCAAAGCAGGCATGAAAAATATTATATGCATTTCCGCAGCCAAACTCAAAGTGCGAACTGGCTGGGGGCGAGAAACATTTCCCGATAACGCCATGCCTTCAACGATTACCTGTCACTAACAATGATTAGTCACATCTCGTGTAGTTTGTTTACACGCCGATAATCACCCATGGTACCAGAATCCACGCGACACGAGGCATCGATCCAGCGGGGTCACGTGATCGTATTCTCCAGTGATAAGGGAACAGGTGACGCTCTGATAAGAGAGGGACAAACACTCAACGATACTAAGCTTGGTCCAATGTACAATTTCCAGGGGGAAAAGTGGACGACGCTTCAGACCTGGTGCATATCTTGACTGTGGCTTTCACTGGGCGTGGCAGGTTCTCATAAAAGGTAAGACCGAATTACTGAAGTTTTTATATAAACGTCAGGAATTTGCTGTTTTTGATAAAATTCCGTACAGTTTTTTTTTTCTTTTTATTTTTGTTAAGAATGTATTCTTTTATGATCAAACATTTTCAAGTATATATCTCGCGACCTATTTGGAAGTTTTGGTATACATCCGAATATGGCCTGTAAGTCTCGTTTCACATATGTCGTAAAATGACGTATTCAGGTACGTAGTGGTGACAAAAATTGCCACCTGGTCATTTTTTGCTGACTTTGCTCGATTTCAGTAGCACCATACACACATATTATTAAGAATATTGTTACAATTCATTATTTTATCTATTACACTTGCTCCGAACTACAGCATGTCACTGTTAATAATAATGAGGAGATATTTTTCCATAGTCAATTTGCCCCCGGTCTATATTGCGTTTCACAATATGTTTTTGAACCCCATATTCTAATATATGAAGATTATTCTTGTGATGTTACAACAAAAACTGTTCAAAACATATGTCATATCACACATAGTCACAAAAACCTTGGAACATATAAAATTACGTTGTTCATCCCTTTTTATATGGAATGAAATGCTTCAGAAAAACGCCCATGTATTTCGTCAGCGATCGTAGGAATGGGTCATGACCGATGGAAGAACATGCATTAATTTTCCAATTATTTCCATGTAAGGTGCAGGAGTTCAAAATGTAGAATTTAACGAATCGGGCAAAAAATGTGGCGGGAAAATCACATGTCGACAGAAAGGTCAAATCACTTAAAACAACGTGACGTTTCAAATCTCACTTACAGGCTCTGTGCCTAAAAAAAATCAAAGCAGGCATGGAAAATACTGTATTAATTTCTTTTGAATTTTTTGTTGCAAATCTTGTTTTGCTGATTCTAAATCTAGTTGAGGAATGCACTCCAGAACTGAGATGTATCTTTAACAAATGGCACTTTCAGACTGAAGATGTTTGCTGTGCGCCAAAACCGTCGCGAAGATAGGCGAGACGATAGACAAGACGACAGAGAGGATAGGCGAGAAGATAGGCAGGATGACAGACATGACAGACGCGATGACAGAGAAGATAGGCGTGATGACAGACAGGATGACAGGGAGGACAGGCGAGAAGACAGGCGAGATCGCCGAAGAGGCAGTCATTCGAGGTAAAAACCTTATTTATATGTACTGCTAGCAAATGTTTAATGTACTAGTCTATAAACGAAATTCACTTTAATGACAGACGTAAAAAGCCAGAAGAAAAATTGAAAATACTGAGCAAGGATGAATTTTGTTTATGGGCATGCAAATGCCAATATATCCCAAATATCTATGCTTTTCCCCCAAATATATGATTCACGATATATATTAAAATATACAATACAATCAAATGTTGCTGAAATATTTAGTACATTAAATGGTGAAGTTACATCCAGTAAGTTCAGTTCAAACAATATACAATGTGAATAACTCTCCGCCCAACCAGTTCGTCCTCGGACTCGGATGGCGGACGGAAGGAGCGGCGTTGTGATCGCTGTAAGAAGCAGCTCCCCAAGCAGGCCCGGAGTAGACAGGTCCTACACGGCAGAGACACCAAGGTAAACTATAAAATAATAATTCATCAAATAAACTCCCGATATATACCAACATGGATAACTATGCTGTATAGTTTGCGTAAAATAATGTTTATATCCCCCAGGTATACGGCGGTGGTCTGTATTACAAGGTAGCCGGAGAAAAGATCTACATCTGTGGCGACTGCTTCAGAGGCTGATAATTTCGTAACGCGTATGGGTGTGCGCTCTAGTCTAGTCGGCAATGTGGTGGGGGTCTTTGGCTCGATTATGCTATTGTGTACTTTTATTGTATGGTTAGTAACTTGGCACTTTTCGGTATGCCTGTAATTACTAATATCATATTAATGTGACTACACACATAACAAATGTTCAAGGTTTTAGTGATTTGGTCAATCACATCGTAGACGGTAGTTGTTTTAGAAGTACGTTAGAAAACCTGTTAGATACAAAAACACAAGTAGTGCAATATTATACATTATTTTATACATTATATTTATAGCTACTCAAGTTCAACACAAAATCTCCAATGAAATTTTATATGTTTCCATTTGGCACAAAACCATATTTTTCCAACAAATTCCAGACTTCTATCACGAAAACTGAAAAAGTTGGCAATCTACCCCAATGTTAAATGTTGGACACAAATCAGATCATGAGAATTCGAGCAAATTTTTGATTTCATTATCTTCATTCCGCTTAAGAGATGGAATATGAGGAAAGTTTTTGAGTTAGAAGAATCATACTGGTGTATTCTAATAAAATATCATTCTTACAAAGTACTGTGCAATGTATACAACGAACAACATGCCATATTCTGTTCAGACTCGCAAATTCCATGTTTGATGTGAAATTTAACATTGGAGTAGATTGCCAACTTTTTCAATTTTCAAGATAGAAGTCTGAAATTTGGTGAAAAAATACGGTTTTATACCAATTGGAAATATATACATTTTCAAAGTGATCCGACCATCCTAAACGAAGTTATCGCCAAAAATCATAGGAGATTTTGTGTTGAGCTTAAGTTTACTTGTATATTGTTTACACCAAGAAATGAGTGTGTCTAACATACGTAAAAATGTTTAATATCATAAAGTAATAAACATTTTAACAATGTGAATGCGAGTTGAATTGTACCCTTTAACATTGGCACATACTGACGGGCACTCGGGCAGACACAAGACGACACTGTATATGCAATAACACGTTCAGTGGCGCAGGTAAAACTATGTTAATTTTACTGTATTGCAACAAAATTGTGACGCCAGCATTATAAAAGTAAATATGTGAACGTTAAACTCGACGGTTTGTCACTCAACGTATAGCTCATTCACCGGGTCGGTCAAGAAGAAAAGTCATACAATATAAATCATTCGTCAGCAGGTAGAATGCTTCGACGTTTTGCGAAGGATTTTGACACGTCAAGTGTCTTACCGATAACAACGATGAACATGTTAAAGCTGCGCAACGAGTAAAAATGAGATATTTTCAACCAACTTTTGCTGTAGAATTCTTGGAAAAAAAATACCTCGAAAACAAATTCTCATTAGCGGCGAGGACTAACTCCAGTCCATTTCATTTTTGCAGAATACATGTTGTAAGTATCCACATCTAATTTAAAAAAAAAAAAAAACATGTGTCAATCAGATTCGGGTGTGGACAAAATTGAAAATACGCTTTAAAAGTCCACGCTAAATATCCGCTAGTTTGTTATCACAACAGTCTGTCTTCTGAAAGAAAATCTGAAAAATGTATGTGGTTCGAGCGTCAAGAGACAACTATTAAGCTTTTGTATCAGAGTTTGATTGATATATTACGTTTGTTCGTGCAAACTAATACATTTCGCTTGCTCGAGATCGCAATACCAGCATACATGTATTTTCGAGGACACTTGTGTTCACAAAGCGGGGGTTTTAAGTCGACTTACATGATTGTATCACTAGGATGCTACATTCAGTTTTCATTAGCAAGGCCTTTGCACGGTAGCTCTTTGAACGATAAGACGTTGCATATTACAGAAAACATTCTCTTCCTGTTTGCAGTCTATTTTGTATTTTGAGAGGCACATACATATCATATGTGATATACAACAATTAGGTAAGTGCGTAATGCATTCTGACACCAAAATTCAACTCTAAGTCATGCTATGTAACATATTTAAAGTAATTTATCTAATGTGTTTATGTAATCGAATAATCCCACACGTACACAACCTATTATTAGGTGTGAACATCACGTACAATGGTCTGAAACGTGCATAACGTGCATATCCTGGAGACAAAATACATGCATTGATTATCACTTGGTGCTTGACCTTAAATGATCTTGAGTGTTCAAACTCCAAACTACATCTATATCCATCACAAAATGGCTGTCGATGTACAAGCAAAGTTCTACAAGCAGAGTTCTTATACTGGCCAAAACTCACGGATCCAGCGGGCGGTGTACACAGGGGGTACGTGCCCAAAAATGATTTTCAATGATTTCGTTGAAACGATGTGTTTTACCCTAAACCAACGACATGTAAATGTATCGGAAAGGTGTAGAATGTTTCGGTTTAAATCATCCAGCTTTGAAAACAATAAAGAATAGATAGAACATTTTGAGTATTTTATCTAGTATATATGCCTAACGTTAGTATTATACTATTAGTATCACGACGGCGTTCAAAGTTTTCCATAACTCAGTTGATGAACATACTTACATCATCAATCTACGAGAAACAAGAAAATGCAGCTAACTGCGGGAGACGACATTAGAGCTCGAGCACATCATCAGCACAACGACAGCTGAATGTATCTTACACAACGTTACCCCCCCCCCCCCCTTCTGCAAAAAAAGAAAGAAAATTGAACCACATCATGCCCCCATATGATTCCAAGTCATTCCCTATATTATGATGAAACACATAGGCGTACTTCAATCATATTCCTAATGAATAAACATTTATTTTGAACTCAATGAAAGAGATACGCCTGATAAAATGATATTGAACCTCAATAGAATATCCTTAAAATGTTGGATACTATGATGAATATCTGCATCTGATATCATGATATAAATAACACATACATACTGAGCAAATTAAAAGACCAGTTTAAAATAAAAAGGTTTCGCAACCCAGCATAGAACACGTCTCCAGTGATAAAATATGTCAGATTACGGTAAATGTAGTCGTGGTATCGCAGACGAATCATTGTGTTCACTTCATAACGCCAAAGAAGGCCACACGCAAAGTTACATGTACATGCATACACAAAATGCTGCACAGAAAATTGTGTGTTCCAAAGTACGCGTCATTGCGGTAAAATTTGCTTTGCATTCTGGGAACGTGAATTTCCATCGGCTCCGCCATTTTGACGTTTTTCAGACGAGCTGACCGTTTTGCGTAATTTTCTCAAACCTAACACATCGATTTATGCATTATATATCTGTGGAAGGTTGCCATCAAATCGAGAGATTTTATGTTAAGGACGAAGAAAATCCTCATTTGAAGTAAGTGAACAAAGGTTTATATGCCAAAACGGGCGTCGATAGGTTGGCATGAAACCTCCATAAAAAAGTCAGCACATAGACATGTAGATGGTTGGGGGCTTCGCCCCCAACGCTCTAATGTCAAAAATGTGATTATGACATGCCACATCGTGCAGCGACAAATGCAATATGTCCTAGGCCTATGTTTTGGGATTATACCTAGATACCAGAATGTTTACCGTTCGGTGAAGAATTTAATTGTAGGGCGCCTATTTATATGTTGTCAACTTGTCATGCACATTGTTGACAACCCTTTGACAATACGAATACATTTCAATTATTATCGATTGCCCGAAAATGATAATTTTTGCCCACATACAGTACACGGAGAGCATAGATGGGTAGAACGACCTTGTAGGTCATACATTCCTCTGCATTAAGCTGATGAACTTGTCCAACGTGTTGTCTGTGTCGTCTTGTCCACCGCTAGCAGCGATCTACCATACCGTGACATAATCCGAAGAGGCGGTGAGCTGGTCAACCAATCATATCGAAACTATTACGAGAGTTCCTTCTACCGAATAACACGAGAGGCATGTAACACAAATTCTCACTATATACCTCGATAAAAAAAAACGTCTTAAAACGGGAAGATAACAGTGTCGATAAATTAGACATGAGAAAAGTGATTTGTTTCCGGATTCCCTACTGATCCTCCTTGAAAGGAAATTCCAGCCATATTTTCTGCTTACCGACCATGTAATTTTTTCCAACAAAATATTTTTTTCCCAACAATATAAGTATTTTAGCGCAACCACCTAGAAAAAGTATATGAACACTGAGAAAGGACGAGTACAGATTTACGACTATGTTCTACACAGACATGTATGCAGCAAGTTTTGGGGTTGGACATTCATCATCGAATTTGACTTCGATGAAAAGAAGCGAATAAAATACAAAACAGCCTACCCTGCCATTTTGAGATAGTATAATTTTATACTGGATGAAACTCTCAGCTTTGACCAGCACATACAGTATAAAAGTGGTAAAGTCCGTGAAAAGCTTGGTCTTTTTTCCCGATGTCGTAAATTTATTACACAGTCAACCGCACCCACCCTATATAAATCCCTTGTACTTCCCCATTTAGATTACTGTGATCAAGTATGAGACACCTGCAGACAAATGGGCAAACAACATCTCTAAAAACTTCGAAACAGGGGCGCTACGTATGATATTACATGCACCATCACGCTCACACGTCCAATACTTGCACGCTCAATGAAAGATAAGTACACTCCAAGACCGAACCAATTTCCATAGGGCAACAACCATGTACAGATGCATGCACAGACTAATGCCCGATTACCTTCGTAACATCTTTCGCGACCAACAACAAACTCATCAAACCCGAGCAACAACAAATAATGCACTACAAATATGGCTACCTCAAATGTGCAAATTAACCACCAACTGTTGAATATAAAGCTATCGCCGATGCGGGTTCGATCCCGCGTCGGGCCGCATGTGCGGTATTTGTAGGGGATTGTCTCCCTGCCCTCACACCTGGCAGTGTGCCCGTGACTCTGATATCACGTAAAATGGAGGTCTAATCTCTAAAAAAAAAAAGAAAGTTGTAAAGGGATGTAAAAGACCCCTCTGAGAACGACATGTACCCTGGCAATGACCACTCTCAGAGGACTAAATTCCAAACTGTGAAGCGATTTGATAATGCGTGTAACGTTGATAAAGCGCTATATAAGAACCGGTTATTATTATTATTATTATTATTATTATTATTAGTCATGCGATGCACCTTTTGGTGACCCTGAGCAAATGAGAGGTATTATGCTGTGTGCCATTTGGTGATCTTGAACGTGACATGTCTGTATCATGGATATATGGGAAGTCGGTGCATGTGCGGTTCATGCTGGATGACCTTGTGTTCGAGTTCAGATGATCTTGAGTGCTCGAATTCAACGTTATGGCACCTCAAGATGTGTAAAGAAGCCATTGGAGACAAAGCTTAGTACTATTTCATGAACATTTGGGACGTCTCATGTAGTGAATGTTCTGGTGGCCTCGAACTTAACAGAACTCAACATGTCACCCAAAAATTCTTACTGCGTTTTTGAGTGACCTTGAACTAGGAGTAGGGTGACTTGATTGTCCATATTCCAGGCGGCCTTTAGGCAATGGTCACTCCGGTGTGTACACTGCGGTACTGAAGTGCCAGTAACATCATCTGGGCATTATACATTTGTAGTCATTTATTGAAATATGTGCACATTATGGTAGTTAGAACTATCCAAATGTAAACTACTTGTTCAATGGTTCTATTGTACGCTTTCAGGAGCCTCACAGCTGCAGATCAACTATAGAATGGCGACCGCAGACAACAGTGGAATAACCGAGCTGATAGAGTGTGCAATCTGTCTCAATCCAGTCAACAACCACAGAGAGCTCCCTTGTCAACACATCTACTGTCAGTCCTGTTTGGAGAAACTGGTCAAACACGATTCCATCCTTTGCCCAGTTTGTAGAAAATCATGCAGCTTGAAGGGGAAAACAGTTGACTCACTCCCGAAGAATTTGTTGATGGTGAAAGTGCTGGACCAGCTCTGTGAGAAGTGTAAGAGAGGTCGCCGGTCTGTGAGGTGTTCCCACTGTGCAAGTCATCTTTGCAGTGTCTGTCACGAAAAGTGTCGTACAGAGGTACAGGAAGAGCTGAAAATAATACAGTCAGAAACTGTTCAACATCTGATTAGTGGACATAACCTTTCAAAATACGTCGTAGAGGAGACCCAGAGGATAAACGAGGAAGTCCACAAGGCTACAGACTTCGTAGACAAGAGTCTTGAAACCGTCCTGGCCATGTATGAGTCATTGAAGGCGAGTATTCAGGAAGAAGGCAGGCGGGAGCAAGCAAGGCTGCAGTCTTGTTATGAAGACGTTGGTCGTCAAACATCCAAAGTCCTGGGATGTTTAGACAGATATCACAACAGGGGTACAGAGCTTGGTGATTCGTCAGACGACCCAGCAGACTTTTGCAAAGAGTGGTGCCAGAGTTTGGCTAAATTGAAAGAGGGGCAGTCACTGCTCACTAAGGAGACGACAGTGCAGATTGTGGTGGAAGACTTGATCACGGAAAACAGTAAACACACTATAGGAAACATTCGGATCAAGCGTGGAGCAGAGATACATGAACCACGCCACGATGTATTTCAGAACGAATACACTGAAGGGCATACAACAAGCTCTCCTGAACCATCGACATCAGCTTCTTCTCCACGTAGACAATATGAAGCAGTAGGAGACCAGGCGTGTGCAAAAGCGAAGGTGGGAGATACTTCCCTTAATGTAGCCTCTATGGCGAAAGTATCTGATAGCGTTACATGTGAACAGAACCAAGCCACAACCACATCTGTTGATGGATACTCAGGTCCCATTGACTATTCAGCAGACGTATTTGTAAAATCAGTCTTCCATGGAAATTTAAACTTACGCCGACCATCATTCGTCGCTACGGTTCATGATTCTGGACATATAGTTGTGACAAATGGAGATAACGGCGAGATACAAATCCTGGACAAGAATGGACAGTTTATCTTCAGTTTTGGAAGTATTGGTTCGTACGCGGGCCAATTCGGATTTGGGAAATATTACGAACAAGGTGGGATCGCAGTCACATCAGAAGGTCATATTGTTGTTGCTGACAGTGGTAACAACCGACTACAAGTCTTCGACAACCACGGTAGATTTATTCGGGTTATAGGGACTGAAGGTAGTAGGCAAGGGGAACTCGATAGGCCATATGGTCTCACGATAGATAAACGGGATCGCATATTTGTTTGTGACAATGGGATCAACAGAATACAGATTTTCGATGTCGATGGCAGATCACTGAAGATATTCGGTGCCAAGAGTAGGATGGGTAACTGGTCTCCATGTGGGATTGCAGTTTGGCCAGATGGTACTACAGTTGTGGCTGACAGTGATCATGGCAATAAATCAAACCCGAGTGGTAGCCTGGAGATATTTAATCCTAATGGACAACTCATACGAACAATCGAATCGGCAGGATCAGTTTCACTGAGAAACCCAAGGGATGTTGCTATCGATGCTGATGGTAACATGGTGGTCACTGATGCCAGTGCTCACTGTGTTCACGTATATCAGAAGAATGGTTGTCACCTCACGTCGTTCGGAGGCAAAGGCAAAGAGGAAGGGCAGTTTCTTTTTCCTGCTGGTGTCGTGTGTCCTCGACCGGGGGAAATCCTCGTCGTGGATCAAACTAACGACCGTCTTCAGTTGTTCATTTTCAAAAACTTTGTGACTTTGGATCTTGTCACAGGAAACTAATTAGCAAACTTTGACTTATGTTGTGATTCACAAGTGATTGTAACCCCCGAACTTCCACGGAAAGTTAAGCCTGTGTTTGTGCGACTGTCGTGCTGCATCTGCCACGGCCGCGTCCACAGCTTTCAGATTACCTACTGGTATGGCGTAGCATCTGTCGTTGTCCATCGTCCGTTCGTCCTTGTCGACTAGACTTTTATCTTTAAGGTTTAGAGTCGAATATTGTCGATTTAGAAAGAAATACTCCAAATTATTCAAGAGGGATGTGCTTGCAAGTTTTTTTATATTATTTTTGCTTTTTTCAAAATAACGGCCATTTCAAAGTCGCCTGATTTCGGAATATTCAAACGTCAACGTCTTCTCCCCCGACACCACTGGATTTGGTCTTTTGAAACGTATTATGAAAATATAGAATTGTTCCCGAAAACTGATCTTTGTATAATTTTTTTTCTGGCTACTATTTTTTTTTAATTTGTAGAAAATGCCATCACTTATGATGGGGATAGTTCAAACTTCTCCGAGATCACTTCATTAAATCTTCCGAAACCCTGAATGGCGAATCTAAGCCATATACCCCCACGAACTTCACAATAAGGGACGGTTCGCCTCTAAAATTGTTGTTAATTTTTTAGCCATTCATATCATTATGTATAGCGGGAGAGATTTCAAACGCCTTCTCTAAGACCACCACATGGAATCAAATTATTGCAGCCTGGATAGTTGCATATACAGGTGACGAAGGTTGTGGAGGGTTTTTTTCGATTTTTTATATGTCTTTTATTGCCCACAAATGGTTAATGTGAGAAAAATTGTGTTTTTTTCTGATTTCGTCGTGTCTTTTTTTAGGTTACCGGACCTTTGGTCCGATAACCTATTGCCATGGCGTTGCGTCCCGCGTCCGTCGTCCGTCCGTCCGTCCGTCCGTCCGTCCGTTCACATTTTTATCTTTAAAGTTTATGATGGAATATTTCTGAAATTTTGCACAAAAATACCTAAAAATATTTCCAAGGAAGGTTTTTTTTAGTTTTCTGATTTTCCAATTTTTTTCAAAATGGCGGCCGTTTTCGTCGAAAAATGGCCAATTTTGGACTTTGATAGTCATTTTCTCAAAATCTTATCAGTAACTTTTTTTCTTATTGATGCATAACACTCCTCTTATGTGCCCCTGTGACATGTATAAATTTCGTTGCCCTTGAATCGCTCGAAGTGGGCCATTTTGGGCCCAAACTCGGCCCAAATGGGACTCTCCCATGTTAAATTCTCCTATCCTTTATAATGGGACAAAATTAAGCCTAATATCTCACTTAATATTGAGATTAGAGACTAGGAATCAATTGTGCACATATAGGAAATGATATATCCTGAATATTCTGGTGACCTTGAATTTGACCTCTGACCTCGGTTTCAAGGTCAGAGGGCCATTTTCGTCGAAAAATGGCCAATTTTGGACTTTGACGGTTGTTTTCTCAGAATCCGTTCAGTAACTATTTTTCTTATCAATGCATAACACTCCTCATATGTACCCCTGTGACACGTATAAATTTCGTTGCCCTTGAATCGCTCGAAGTAGGCCATTTTGGGCCCAACCTCGGCCCAAATGGGACTTTCCCTTGTTAAATTCTCCTATGCTTTACAATGGGACACATTAAGCCTAATATCTCACTTAATATTGAGATTAGAGACTAGGAATCAATTGTGCACATATAGGAAATGATATATGCTGAATATTCTCAGGGTCTTGAATTTGACCTCTGACCTCGGTTTCAAGGTCAGAGCACAAAATGTCTAATATCTTGCTTATTAACGACTTTACAGCTTAGGAACCAATTGTGGACATATAGGAAATGATATATGCCGAATATTCTGATGACCTTGAATTTGACCTTTGACCTCATTTTCAAGGTCACACCACAGAATGGCTAATATCTCCCTTATTATCGATTTTACAGCTTAGGGATCAATTGTGGACATATAGGAAATGATATATGCTGAATATTCTCGTGACCTTGAATTTGACTTCTGACCTCAGTTTCAAGGTCAGAGCACAAAATGGCTAATATCTTGCTTATTATTGACTTTACAGTGTAGGAATCAATTATGAACTTATAGGAAATGATATATGCAGATTATTGTCATGACCTTGAATTTGACCTTTGACCTCCTTTTCAAGGTCGCAGGACAAAATAGCTAATATCTCGCTTATTATCGATTTTACAGCTTAGGAATCAATTATGAACATATAGGAAATGATATATGCTGAATATTGCTATGACCTTGAATTTGACCTTTGACCTCATTTTCAAGGTCAGAGAACGAAATGGGTAATATCTCGCTTTTTATCGACTTTACAGCTTAGCAATCAATTGGGGACATATAGAAAATGATATATTCTGAACATTGTCATGACCTTGAACTTCACCTTTGACCTAATTTCCAAGGTCACAGGACAAAATGGCTAATAGCTTGCTCATTATGGACTTTACAGCTTAGGAATCAATTATGAACATATAGGAAATGATATTTGCTGAATATTGCTATGACCTTGAATTCGACCTTTGACCTCATTTTCAAGGTCACAGGACATAATGGCTAATATCTCGCTTATTATTGACTTCACAGCTTAGGAATTAATTGTGGACATACTAGAAATGACATATGCCGAATATTATCGTGTCCTTGAATTGACCAATGACGTTTTTTAAAGGTCACGGGACAAAATACTAATATCTAAAATATATATTGTCCGGTAACCTTTCTTAGCCCTTGGGCTAATTTTTTTTAATGGCCCAGAAATAAGTTAACGTGAGAAAAAAGTATAGAGGAAACAACTCTAGAAGGTAACGTTTTGTCCAGCAGACATTTCATGGCTGTGATGAAGTATTATTCATTAATATCTCTGAATTATTACTACAAGTACGACATAATCAATATTGTTAAATGTAGAATTTGGAATTGTTAGGTAATAGTGGGGTTTCAGCCAGATTTGTATTTTAATCTTGCAACAAGGTTTGTATTTATGGGCAGTAATTATATCTTGTCTGTATCAACATAAATTGGGCGACAGGGATCATGGGCGATAAGTCGTTAACACCAACGGAGTCATTGGCGACCAGAAAACACCTCGCTAGGTTATTTGATCTTTAGTCCGATACTGTTGGCATGAAGTTGCATCCTTCTGCGACATTGTCAATCCACATTTTTCTCTTAAAATGTACGGTCGAATTTTTTCTGAGTTTGTGCAAAAAATTGTCTAAAAACAATGTAAGAGAGAGAAGTGTTTTAGTTTTTCCGCATTTTGTTGTATGTATATGTGTTTCGTTGAACTTGAAAACAATTTTTGATCCAAAATCAAGTCACCCTTCCTCTTGAGCCATTTCCAGCTGAAAAACACAGTTGTATGGGGAGCTATTTTTAGTAAGCTCATACAATACTTCAAGAAAAGAAATATATACTGACCTATTCAAATGGGGAATCATATATGGCAGTTTCAGTGATGATGTTGGATTTCACCTATAATAACATTGAAAGGTCGAAACAGTAATTTTAGTGAAAACAAGAAAATGCAGCAAACTGCGGAAGACGACATTAGAGCTTGAGCACATCATCAGCACCACGACAGCTGAATGTATCTTACACAACATTACCCTCCCCCCCATCCCCCTCCCCCCCCCCCCCCCCCAAAAAAAAAGAAGCCATAATTTTATCCCCTACATGATTCCAATTCATTTCCGTATACTAGGATAAAAAAAATGGACTACTCCATTCATATTACTAATAAGTAGACATTTATTTTAAAATCGATCAAAGGAACCATGGAAGTTCTATGATGGGACAGATACGCCGGCTAAAATGATATGGAAACTCATTAAAATATCCTCAAAACATTGGAAGTTATGAGGAATATCTGCATCTGATATCATCAGATATAGCATGCCTTTATTGGGCAAATTAAAATACTAGTTAAGAATAAGATAAGATAAGATAAAATTTTATTTAACCTTATCTTATCTTATTCTTAACTAGTATTTTAATAATAATAATTATTAAATATTATTAAATATTAATTATTATTATTTAATAATAATAATAATAAAACGACTTCGCAATCCAGCACAGAACCCCAGCTTAATTGTCATTATATAAAATACGTCAAATTACGGTAAGTGTAGCCGTGGCATCGCAGACGAATCGTTGTGTTTACTTCATAACGCAAAAAATGTCCACACGCAGATGCCCACATGCATGTATGCATACACGAATTGCTGAACAGAAATTGTATTCCAAAATACGCGTGATTGTGGTAATATTTGCTTTGCATTCTGGGAACGTCAATTTCCATCGGCTCGGCCATTTTGGGACGTTTTTAGATAATTTGAACATTTTACGTAATTTTCTCAAACCTAACACATTGAATCATGCCTGATATATCTGTGGGATAGTCAAAGTTTCCCATTAGGTCGATAGATTTTATGTCAAGGATGAAGAAAATCCTCATTTGAAGTAGGTATCTAAACGTTTACGCCCCAAAACGTGCGTCGATAGGTTGGCTTGAAACCTCCACAAAAAAGTCAGCACATAGACATGTAGAGGGTTGGGGGCTTCGCCCCCAACGCTCTAATGTCAAAAAATAAAAGCTTTCGCTCAACACTATATATTTCTCAGGTAACCTTTCACAGCCCTTATGTTATTTTTTCTATATACAGCCATTCAAGACAGCATGTATGCATGCATGCCACACTGATCACGTTGCTATAATTTAGCAAGTGATTGTCATTTGCAACTTTGATGTGATTCTGTAACTAACCAGAGTAAAGATCGTAATGAAGTATAAACTCGCGTAATATCAACATTGAACCTTCGCACATTGTAAGTACTTTCCACTGTAGATGGGATTCTGGTGCCTAATTTTGCTTAATATTGCTAATGGAGGTGTACATTGACTTTGTTGATTGGTAGCTTGGTTATTATTGTTTATGTGGTTACTTTAATTATATGAAACCAGAGATAATGAATATTCATAGCTTTAATGATGTACCAATCGCGTTAAACTCAACAATAAATCAATGAGATTGATGGTGCAATAATAATCTGTATATTGTTTAGCAAAAAAAATGTGTGTGTCCAAAAAAAAACTCGGAAAATTTTAACATAAAGGATAAACATATGAAAAATCTGAATGTCGATGTTAGTTAGTTTATACATCGCGAAAGACGAAAACACAGAGAATGGACATATAATCAACTTGTGGTCACACCTCCAGTGGTGGGGGGTAACTACATGTAACTGAATTTTCTGTATTCACACCAAAACTGTGAACCCTCGTACGATCTCCTGGTATGCCCTAGATGGCCGGAAATAATTACATACGCATGTAACAAGACACTATTGGCAGCTAGAGTGCTACCACTTATAAAATATGTAACAGTCATTTACGGTATTGTCGGCTGTCTCTACATGGTCCCTATATTAGCGGTCGGTTGGAGTTAAGGTGACCAGTCGTTGTCTGATGCTCTGCTCAACCATTCGCTCGACTGACACAGATTTGAAGCTGTAATGGTTGAATTTCCACGGAGAAAAAAAAAGTTGGTCGTATTTGTGTGAGAAAATCACAACTTAGTAATTCGCAAGCCGCGCATTGGTGCTTGGGAGCAAAGTTCAGCACGGTGTCAAGCAGAACTTGATTGAGCGTCAACGCACACAAACAAGTGTAATCGTGGAATGTGTTTTTATGCCAGAACGAAAAGAAAAAGTAGGTTTTCGCATTGTTACACCAACACATTACACAATAGGATAAGCCATGGATTTGTAGTACTGTTAATATAGCTGACCCGATCATCCGCACGCTTGATCAACCAAGAATAGCAGAGAATATTGCGCTGATCATTTGGGTGAATCGGCAATACTAGAACCAATATATGACGCAAGATGGAGCCACATAGAAGCAGTTCACCACAGAAAGATCTTGAGGTAATTTATGACGATGATCGAGGAAGTGTTCATAGCGTTTGCGTCGTGGAGAAAAGTCCCACTAAAATCGACCCGATACTCAACGAACCTAAGTTAATTGATCCTTTAGTCACCGTTAAAATAGGTCGGGATGAAAGCACGCGGAGTATCGCCGCGAAAGATCCGGAAGGCGGCGAAAACACACGGGATCCGGAACCAGATCGCGTGGAGCGTTTCCTGCACCGTGTGCACCGGATGTACATTTCGCGCGTCACGCATGCGCAGAAGGTGGTGCATGGATGTCTACGGGTGAACAGTGCCCTCATGAAGCGAGTGTTCTTGCTTTTGTTACTACTTGGGTACGCGGTGTACTTCTGTTTTGCCGTGTGGTATAACCCACGAGGAGCGCTTGTACTTATCGTCATAACATCCATAGTTGTACTATCTGTCGTGCTGACACTTGTCAAGAAGAAATTCGGACAAACCATCGACACCAAATGCTGGAAACCACTCGGCAAAATCTTCAAAAGTCGGCAGTTGAGATATTGTAGATGGTGAGTAGACTCAAGATTTTTTTTATCATGTATGCAATCGGTGCTGAAATCGTGAACATTCATTATGTTGAATCATTTTCAAGTATAACAGCCTCGGTAAATTTGACATGTTAATGGTTCACTCACGTAGTTAGACCGTGACCTTCGTGTCATAGGTTTGTTGCTGCGAACGCTCTAACTTGTTGGGAACAAAACACACAACGAATTCTATTTTGATTCTGCTAAATGATATACCAGAAGCCCATTTGTTTCTGCTCCAATGATCTTTCTCTGCCCAAAATTCGATCCTTGGGAATAGGCCTGGTACATGTTATGAAGTTCCAAGTTTTTCTATTGGTATCATTAGAGTTTTGCTGTATCGGTAGTTGATCAGGTCGGTAAATACGTGACGTGTGATTTGTAGGGTGACGTACCTCGGTCTGCTGGTCGGCGTGTTGACGTTTTTCGCGGTGGACATCTGCAGGGACAGCAATAGGATAGTGTCTTTCTTTGGGATCATATGCTTTGTGTTCCTCGCTTACGTGACCTCCAAAAACCCAGCCAAGGTGAGTCGGTCAATGAGCGTGTGTCCAATCTGCGTAGTGTGCTGTGGACGAGACCATTTTAGACTCTTTGTTTGAGGCAGTGTGTATCAATTTCTTTAGTTTCTGAGTAAATGATATTAGATCATCGATTTCCATTAGTAATACGTCGAAATTTCTTTGTCAAGCAATGAACTAGCGATAGAAATGAAACACTGAACCAGATATTTTGCATGGATAAATTTGTAGTGCCTTCCATATCAAAGTTGTGAAATAGCACTGTCGATGTGATCCAGAATTACACAAATTTTCAACCATTACGTTCCATCATTCCATACGGACTAATAGACTCTGGAATTAAATCATTGAAGAGGCGAATGTGGTGATCAGAATCTCACCAAAAATAAATAAGGAAGAAGTATATTCAGAATTCCAGATATAAAAATAGCGTGTCACCCTAAATTGTAAAAGCAACTATAAAGTCGACATTAACTCGCCAAATGAATCAAACTTATGATGCAAAATAGAAATCCTACTTGACTAATTTTATTCAGTCATGCACGCACAAATTTTTCATATGTTGAGACCTGATTTTTCATTCCATACTTTTATGAGATAATTCTCTCGGAAATGCTGTCATCTAGCACATAGGTACGTGTACGACTGAAACTGTCAGCTGTCTGTCACGTCAGAGAAAGTACATTCCTGCAGAATAGCATAGGTAATGCAGGAAATAGACAAGCGAGAAGTCAATTACACCATGTATGCATAATTCACAAGATAACACGAGAAACACGCGTGAACTGTCGCGTACAGAGGTCGGAACTGTTAAATATTAATGGCTTTATTATGTGCATTTACACTGTTGTCGGGAAGCACTCTCGCGTCTGGTTGAAACAATTCGACCGCGTTCTCTAGACTAGGTTCACAATATCTAGTCACAGATGCGACATGTCTAAATCCGTCCCGAATAGACAGACCTCTCTAATTCATTGCTAGCGCAAGAAATGGACATTTACTGCTAATTTACGACCCTAACTAACAGATTGACTTTCGTCTGGTATGGCCTTGTAATATGCTAGTGCTCCCTCATGTCAGCCAAGGTGAGAATAGAAGAGCCATATCAGTTTTTGAATAACAGTCAAAGCGGGCTTTGAAACTACTCTAAATTTCGGACAAAATTTGTTCTATTCCACCCCCAAACGAAAGAAATGTGATTTCTGAGTGGGTTTTTTTTTCAGACACGTGAAAGTACAGCTTTTTCTTCAAATTTCGCAAGATACTCTGCTTGATATAATGATGTATGAAGTTTACGAGATACATGGATCGATTGATTCATTACATTTTCATTCCAATTACGGTCTTGCGACTCAAAACTTGAAATACTACATATACTTCTTTTTTTGTGTGAATACATTCACGACCTCACAGATCAAACCGTCTAGATGTCACTATCGGTTGAAACCTAACAAAAGCCTTTCTTTCTTAAACGGGTATAAGCAACTGGTGTCGATTGATACAATTTCAAATTGAACCGACGGTCTACAAGTGGAAAATGTGTCTTATTATTCATGAAACCAAACTGCGTGTAGATACAATCAAATTTGGTCAATTGGTCAACTTCACTAGATTCTAGCAGCGTTTGTTCGAACCCAATTATCAAGCATCGGCAATAATACTGTATTACCACTGTAATTTAAACTATTGAAGTTTGTTCTTGATATGTTGTATTTGGTTTATTTCCAGGTGAAATGGCGGCCTGTGCTGTGGGGTCTTGCCTTACAGTTCGTTCTGGGTCTGTTCATCCTCAGGTGGCCCCTGGGTTACAAGTTCTTCCGTTTCCTTGGCAACCAGGTGGAGATATTCCTGAACTATGCGGACGAGGGCTCCAAGTTTGTGTTCGGAGAGGAAGAATATCTCTATCATAAAATGGCCTTTAAGGTACCAAAATTTTGTGGTTTTTCACATTGGCTTTATTTGAATGGTATATTCCCTGCCCAAGTTCCCAAAAGTGATTCCTCATCGAATCACACTGATCGTTCAAAACACTGTGACCAATGTGTTTTGATCAAGAATTCGTAACAAAAACGCATCCAAATTACTGTTTCCTTCGTCTGCCGTCACTACATTGTCTCGGATCCTTTTCTGATTAATCCATCCAGGTTTTCCCCGCGGTGATCTACTTCAGTGCTGTCATCAGCATATTCTACTACTGGGGTTTGATGCAGTTCCTCGTCTGTAAGATCGCATGGCTGATGCAGTTCACAATGGGGACTACAGCCATAGAATCTCTAAACGCCGCCACCAACATCTTCATTGGAATGGTGAGAAGACTGCATGTGTGAAAGAATCCCTTCGGCTTAACTATATAGTCTACGGTGCGTTGTGGAAATTATTTGATTTCAAAAGTCGATGTTACAACAACCAACTCTTATTTTCTTTTTTCTATATTAAAACTCTGTCACAGACATGATTTGTACCAGTAATTTGTTGTTGATGCTGTTCTTTCGACGTTTTCGATATGATGACGATTTCCCGGTGCTTTCTGTCCTCACCTCCAGGCTGAATCCGTGGTGATGATGCGTCCTTACATCCCGAAGCTAACCAAGTCTGAGCTACACGCCGTCATGACGGGCGGCTTCGCTACGGTCTCTGGGTCGTATGTGGCTCTACTGGTGGAGGTCGGGGTGAGTCCATTAGCCTCACAGTAGTGCCACTCAATAGTACAAACCATGTATAGAGCCCGAGCGCAAGAAAGCTCAAGTGTTTCCTTCAGGCTCTGAATGGAGAGATTTAACGTCGATGAGGACAGAGTGACCTTTCTCATCTCATAGTTATCCTCTTTTCCATTCCATCGAACGTGATAAGTTGACCAATGTCCACTCTTAACTGGTATCATACTCTAGTCTGTATATTTCGGGTAACACGGCGCGTTTAGAACGTCGCCAATACGCTTTACCTAAAATACAAATTCCTTCATGTTCTATTAGTACCTTATTATATGGGTACCTGTGTTCACTACGGTATTCAACTTGACACAATCATATCACCCTGGTATCATCTCCATCCAACCACAGGCCACCCCGGAGCACCTGCTTTCTGCGGCCATCATGTCAGCCCCCGCGGCCCTCGCCATGGCCAAGCTAAGCTACCCTGAGTCTGAGGTGTCCCACACGCGGACAGAAGATGACAGAGAAAACGTACGTCAAGGCAGAGTTGCTACATATCCACGGATACTGTACGCTAAACCCGTCGATCATACGTTATATAACTATATTCAGGGTTATTCAATAAAAATTGTACCGAACTTATGTGTATGAGGTAAGACAATTGATTACTCTGTCTTAATCATTATTGGTTGAAATGAACACAAATGCGGTCGTTATTGATACACGCATGACACATGTTATTGTCATGGGAGGATATAATAATATATTGTTTTCCACATTGAACTGATGAAATTATCAAAAACAGATTTCACAATAGTTTTGATATATTGCTTTCTGAATAACCCTGTATTTTGCACAGTCCCCCCGCCCCGATGACTGCCAGAATAAAAATATTTGCCCTGGCATTGTTTCTCTTAAAGGACATCACTTTCTCCTATTGTCGTCATATTAATCACATTCTACTGATAACATAATCCTTCTTTATCACATGCAGCCCAGCGCGTAACGTCGTGGAGGCGGCAGCCAATGGCGCCATTGCGGCCGTGAAGATCGTGGCGGCAGTGGCGGCGAACCTGATTGCAATCCTCGGACTGGTGGCTTTCCTCGACGCGGGACTGTCGTACATCGGGGGACGAGTGGGCTACTCCGAGCTTTCCTTCCAGGTATGGACGTGTGGGAGAGAGCAGACGATATGGAAGTATTTTTCACGGTCTAAGATCAAAAACAATTACGTTGTTGGAAGTTGGAATGTTTAAAAAACTGAAGTCACTGCTGTGTGGCATCCTGTGTATGCCTCGTAGCCAAAGATTAGAGGTATGACTAAATCAGAAACCTATCTTCAATGGAGAAAGTTGACAATTGAAATGGTCAAACTAACGGGGCAGCTACGTGTTAAAGGTCAATGAATGTATTTGAGAGGATAGTGATAGGTAGCATCTTTTTCGGTACATACCTCATGTCCTGATTGAGTATCCATTATTTTCTTTCCACCAGGTCGTCTGTTCCTACCTGTTCTGGCCCCTCGCTGCCATCATGGGCGTAGAGATACGGGACGCCAGGAAAATAGCCCGGCTTCTCGGTACCAAAGTCTTCGTCGACGAGTTCATATCCTTCCGCGACCTGGGCGAGATGGTCAGGAATTTCGAAGTTCAGGTAGACCTCATGTGGCTTATTCCTCCGCGCACAAGACCAACCTTAGCTCACTAATGAGCTTTGATGCAGTTTGTGACATCAGATTAGAATGAAAATAACATGGAGGTTACTAAAGTGTGATTGTTGGAATATAGGCCAATATCGTTGGTCGGGCTTTATTCCAGTCTCGGAATTTCGGTAATTTTGTGTTTTCTGTTGCTACATCAGAATCGTTGTATCGGAGGCAGAATGTCGCCTTTTGTTAGAGTATTATGTAGCCTAGTAGGTTTTACTCCACCATTTGATCATAGACTGTTCTCCCCGGCAGGAGCGGTCGGCGGTAATAGCGACCTATGCGTGTTGTGGTTTTGGGAGTATTGCCTCTGTGGGGATGTACATAGGTGCCCTCGTGTCCATCGCGCCCCACCGACGGGGCGACATCTCAGAGGTGGCCGTCAGGGCCGTCGTCAATGGCAACTTGGCGGGCTTCCTCACCGCCTGCATCGCTGGTAGGCAAATTGTCAGTGTGGTCAAGATGAACAGAGGCAGTTTGTTGATTCAATGTTGACAGCATTGAGGACCTCCATGTGGGGTTTCAAGAATTCCAATATTTTGTGCACGATTTGGAATTTTAAAACATAATGATATTATAAATGAATTCGCTTCTATTTCAGGGGTTCTATACACTGGAAATTCGTTGTTTGAGCTGCCTATAGAGTTAGCTACCTCCGCACAAAACGTAACAGCGAACGTCACGACAGTGTCGGTTCTGACAGGCATACCATGAGTTGCGTTCGATTTCTTGGATTGTTGTCAACAGTTTGCGTTGGTGTCACTGATGTAATGTATGTCCAGTTAGCTTTTTGTCAGTCACTAGATGCTATTTGCCGTCATCATGATGCTACCTCACCGCACAATTTCGAGTGTGGCCTGTATTCTGAAAGCTCACTCATACTCATCCTCCACTCATACTCAAGTAGGGCTCAAGGAGCACTGGAGTGTGACTGTGAGTTTAAGGTCAACCTCGCTTTTCTGGGATATTGCTCATACTCAGTTGGATTCAGCACATTTGGTATTCACAGAGGTCACTCAAGTCTTGGTCACTGGAGGGAACCTTTAGGAATGCAGATATGTTGAATAATTGTGGGTTTGGTGGTGAAAGCGCCAAAATTGATACAATTCAAACCGAGATGTATATTGATTTTAGCTATAATACAAAGCCAGATTGACCGATTCCAGAAATATTACGAAAAATTTGAGATGACCACCGTCGCTCGTGACCAAATATTGAAATGGTCATTATAATTCTCTTAATGTCAAACATATCGAGAGAAAAGGTCACATTCCTAGGTTTTCTCACCTGAGGAATCCAACTAGACACACATGTTTCATTTACAGTGATATAGAAGGTGTCAATTTCCAGAATGACCCGCCAAATTGGTAATTGTAACAGAGTGTATTCCATGTTATCTCCCGAAAATAACATTATATGCAACGATATTAACCTACATGAATACAAAATGGCCAACAAAATACAGTGTCCAGCATTTCCCGGTTCCGAGATGAATAAATGTTTGATTTCAGAATTTGTAATCAAAATTTTTTCAAGAATGCTGGTTCATTAGGATGCTGGTTCATCAGAACTTGTAATCAAAATTTTTTTTCAAGAATGCTGGTTCATTAGGAATTATTATCATTAATATCGTAATCATGAAGACTGTAATATTGTACAAAAAATGTGTAAATTACATCATTGTATATTTTCAAAAATATAAATTTGAAAGGTACCTGAGCATATAGCGTTAGCAATAATTCTATGTCTGTATGAATTGGTTATCTACGGTAATTATGTGGTTATATAGCTGGAGATACGAGCTGGAGATACCCCTGAAAGGTGTCCTTTGTTATCTTGTACCGTATCCGGAACTGCTCGTCGCTGACCTTATCAAAGTAAAAATTAAACTTTCTTCTGAAGTGACTACCATTGTATTCCAAAATATGCATCTTTGCAAGTGTCTGATTGCCTATCGACTATGATTGTACACAAACTACCAAAGTGAGGAAGGCTCAAGGCAGATGTACCTTCTCCTCAAGCTTTACTCAAAATCACCCATTTATTCGAGTATGAGTGACGTCTTGGAGGGTTGAATACTTGGAGGGTGAGGTCGACCTTCCACTCACTGAGACCGACCTTACACTCAATGAGGATGAGGTGAGACTCAATGAGTTGAGTGTGAGTGAGCTTTCAGACTACAGGCCTGAATCTTGTGATGTCACAAATGTACTAAAAATGAGGTTACCTACTGATATTGTTGGTAATAATCACTGCAAATTCAACGTTTGAACTCAGGTGGAATCGATGAGTGCGTGTAGTACTTCGAAATCACAATGCAAGCTGCATGCCAGATTCAGAAGATGTCCATCTTGTTCATTCGTGCAAATTGTGTTATGATGTGAAAAACTTCAGAGAGACTGCCATCTGAAATAGCTGTTGTGTGCATGTATGCGGTAAATTGTGATAGATTATTGTCTAGAAGACATCGAAGGTGTACTCTTCTGTTGAATTATTGACTACTGGTCTCGTTTGATCATTAAACATTTATTCCACACACTAAAGTGTTTCGAAAAACATTTATGTAACACAAAGGACAACGCTTTACTCAATGTGAAAAATCCCTACAGCAAACAAACAAGCGCTATGCTATTTTGAAGCATATCATGACGTCCCCCAAACAGGCACACTATCTGAGTTCGTATGTATCCCAAGTCGCATACTGCGGGTTCGTCTATTCCTATCAGCTCTCGCCACTCGACACGACTGGCAACACAGTCGACGGTACCTTGTCACAGAACACCCCTTTCGTTTGACAACGTCCTCGCAGTTGATGCCGGACTTGTCCTCGCATGGCTTAAAGCGCTCTGGGCGTGATGTAGCTGCAACTGCGAACATGAATGAGGATACACATGTATCTGTTCAATCAATATATGTTTCATATAGTTCTTACCCCCCCCCCCCCCCCCCAAAAAAAAAAAAAACTAAGAGAGGATTTTCTTAGAACGGAGGTCAGCGCATGCCAATCGGTCACAGGGCATTCAGGAGTCAGATATATGTGTTATCTTGATAATTTATTATCTCTTAGGAGCTACACGTATGAATTGGCATAGTGATTCGCGGGGCAGTAGACGTGGTTTCCAAGCGAATACGCACTTTGATAACAGCAACATCAAGAACAAACTGCATCACTGCCTTTTAACTACCTGTTTCCTGAGTGGTGGAAGGTGGTATGCACGTGACCTGGTTACACGGCTCCCTATTGGCGGGCCGTGTGCTTACGTCACATAGTGTGGACGGCAGCTGATTTGCATAACACGTGACTATTCGCGTGTGATAGCCCTCAGTTCCACAAGTCGAGGAACACTAGAGAAACAATTGTACAATCGGGGCACTTCTAATTTTATTCCAAAGAAGAATTAAAGTTATTGAGATGTTGAAATGTTGTGCTTGGTGAGTGGCAGGAGAAGAAAACTACCTGCGACCAGTCGGAGACTAGCCATTGCGGCTGGCAATCGTCATGGCGACAGCGACTGCGCGTAGCGGGTTTGTAGAGATGTGAACACGCCTGTTCCTGCAGTACGCTAAACTTCCCAGCATTCACCCGGCCACAGACCACCTCTCGCGTCATCGTGCCTCCCCCACAGGTCACCGAGCACTGCCGACAGAATAATTTTGCTAAATTTAAATTTTGTAGATTTATTCATGTTTCAAACAGCTCCAACACTCGTTTCAGATTTTAACGTCTCGGCGAATTTCGCCCGACAGAATATTATGTCCTAAATATGACAATTGTATTTTGAGTTGACTCCGCCTTGAACTGACCTTGCCCCATGTCTGGGCCACCCATACGGGCGGACAATTTGAGATGTGACCGCAAGCCTGGACCCCCAGGGGCTTGTTACCATTATCACATCCAGAGTCCTCGATATAGGCCCCGTCAGCCCCTAGACATGAGACCCGCCGGTATTGTTGGCCTGTACCACACGCTCCGGAACACTGAGAGGGAAGGGGTACATATGAACACAGGATTGTTTTGCAAAAGAGAAAGATAATTGTTACAAAATGCAACATAGTGGGCACATATTGCGACACTATGTTAAGAATATAATATACATTGTATTTTGATCTGGTTATCAGCTCATTGTTGGCATTTTCATGGCTTCAGCTCTCGTATTCTACCATTTTTATTTGAATGTTTGCTGCAACTGATCTTGTTGGAAGCGATAAAATGCGTCTGGAATAGCTACTGACCACGCTCCATTTGCTGACTACCCATTGGCTGTAGCACGGTCCAGACGAGCACTGCCGAACGCTGATTGGCTGACTGTCCGAGTCACATGACTTAGCGCTGGACGTACATGTGACTTCCCGTCTCTGGGCGCCCTGACCACAGAGGCTTGAACACTGGGGACAGAAAACCTACGTCGATCTCTACACCTTGGATATATTAGTAACTGACAACTCCTAAATTATTTCGGTGATTTTCTTGCTGTGTTTATGACGGCCTCCTGAAAATGCCGTTGTGTCCGTCGTCCACATTTATATCTTTAAATATCACGGTCTAAATAAACCTTTGTGAAATCTTGACCTTGGTCTGGTAACATGGTTCATATGTCCACATTGTATTTTGTTAGATTGGTGCAGTACATCATTTGATGCCCTCAACCTATACGTTCTCCCGGTAACCTGGCCAGCCCATGACCTAATTTTGCTCATATTACAGGAGGCCTGAATCTAATGTGCCCTCATGAGCTTTCCATCATTAAAACATGTAGATTAGGGTCTTGTCTCTCCCAAACCTTCAAACATTTGCCTGTCAGTACCAACACCTTTAAAAACATTACCATTCGTCATATTATTTCAATTACAAATTATTTGTGGCACACCTCCGACCACTCTGAGTGGACCCAGGCAGGGTCGCAGTCCGTCGCGTCACATCGGCGGAGTTCGGCTGGTTTCGGCAGCGCTCGGCACATGTCGGGACTGACGCTGCTGTCGAAGCCGCGCGCTAGGAGGCGCCAGCAGCGGACACTGCGGGACTGTAGTGACGCGCCACAGGATCCAACACACGGCTCCCATTCGCCAGTCACCCAGCTTCGGTATGAATAGACGACGTTATGAATGATGATACGGAATGATACAATACATGTACTTCTACCAAATGGTTAACGAAACGTGTTGCGATAACGCACAAGGATGAACCTTGGTGACAATCAATGACAATGAACTCTGGTGACAAACAATGCATAATTTATGGGGTTTTTTTTTACTTCATTGAAATTTCTTGATTGTCATATCTCAATTTTACATATACTCTGATTTTTCAAACTTGTTTACACCGGTTTTTAACGATATTTTTGCGATGCTAAATGGTATCGTTTTATAATTGGCATACTTCACAGGGGCGTCAAACGGCAATTCTCTAGCAATTGTCAGATTTCGGCAATCTACCTCAATGTTTGACTCAGGTATTGTTACATTGGTGTGTACAATACTGAATAAATGCACAAAATTGTATGCGGGCCTAAAATTGACTGGCAGCGCTAAATTTAACATTGGGGTATATTGCCAACTTTATCAATTTCCGCGTTACAAGACTGAAAATCGGACAAAAAAATTACCGTGTGACTCCCAGGTGTTGTATGCCCAGTTATAGAATGATACAAAACAGCATGGCAAAATGTCAGCAAAAAAAAGAGGATAAACGAGTTAGAAAAATCAGAGTATAGTGTTGTTGTTTTTTCCTTGGTGCCAAGTGGACAATTTATACTATCTTGCACATCGATATGTGAGAATATGATTTCTTCTCGTTTTTCATTGCCTGTACTGCCATGTGTTTAGTGCAAGTATAGTTTTACCGTGGGTCACAAGGTTTTCCTGAACACTGCAAATGAAGTGCGTTTGGCTTCCTTCTGACGTCACATAATACATCATCAACCACGTGACCATCTGCCCGACGCACACAACGTGTCTGAGCGGTGCGCACCCCAACAGCTGCATGAAAAAAGTATAATAACCTATAAATAAGTAATACGTCACTAGTTTTTATACGCTATCTGAAAATCATCCATCAACATTTCTGAACGTTACCCTGGTTACAGGTGGCGCTGCAGTGGCCGGCTGCATCAGTCACCCAATGATATGCGCGTGTTCCGTCACGTGACAAGCGCTGAATTCGACCGTGGTACTGCTCCTCTAATAACAAATATACACTGCTCACAAAACACCAGGGCTACTGCAGATTTTCAATTGAAATGGTGACGATTTTCGTTGTAGCTCTTGGCAGAAGTGAGAAAATTTCGGAAAAATATCTTCAATTCTTTGTTTTTAGTGATTATTGGCGAAGAAAAAAAGACACTGTAGCCTATATTTGACAGCAGATACTATGTACTATTGTTTCTGTGGCGATATTCGTAGATTATGCACACGAACCTACGTATGAATTTGCTGCCTTGTGAGTGTCATACATCGAATTATTATAGAACTGTGGGTAGTTCGGTGTCTGTAGCTTACTGTTGCCATGGAAATAGTACACCTGTGCTGGAAAAGAGATTACACTGGATTAAAAAAAAACACAAAACCTGAAACAAATCACATTAGATATGATTGGCTGATCTATTGGTTAATGGTTGGCTGTATTTGGCCAATCTACCGTGATAATTATTATCCAGTCAGAATTGATGTCTTATGAATATTAAAAATTAGCCCAAAGGCTGAGACAGGTTACTGGACAATATAAGTTTCATATTTTGAATATTAGCCATTTTATATCATTTCCTTGAAAATAAGGTCACTGATATCAATCAAGGTTAGGAGTTCATTCAGCATGTATCAATTCCTATATGTCCACAAATGATTGCTAAGCTATAAATTCAATAATAAGAGAGATGTTAGCAATTTTGTCCTGTGACCTTGAAAATTAAATCAGAAGTCAAATTAAACGTCATCAGAATATACATGATATATCATTTCCTGTGTGTCTGACCACACTTGATTCTCAAGTTGTAGTGGACAATAAATGAGATATCAGACATTTTCAAGGTCATGGCAATAATCAGCATACAGTGCCATCCATTAGTTTGGAGCCACTCTAGTGAGGTTTTGATTACCAAAATTTGATAATGCAGTCACATCATTATGAGCGTATATTTTCAATAAACCCAGTGATAAAATTACAGGCTACATTGGGGTTACAATAAGAGTGGTAGTCATAACGATTTGACTGGATCTTCCACTTGTTCTGGATCATATTTTACATAATCTCGGGGGAACATACGTTCGTTTAAACCCTTTCTTTGGATATATATTCATTTTCGAAACATTTGTTGCTGATTATCTTTTAAGGTGGATGAGGATATTGAATAAAAAACGTTATTAAAAAAAAATTGAAGTCCGTGCTCGCCCACAGATCGGGAAGAAAAGTCCTAGATCCAGATGCGCAAATCCGGATCACCTGTATGGTCATATGACACCACAGAACCTGTATCATATAATTAATTGGCAGTACAGAATCTCAATGTGTGGAAAAAATAAGAAGCAAGTATATCATACATCAATATCCTATTGGCTGCATAACAGTTTGAAATGTGTCACTACTTTTGGGTGGCTCCAAATTAACGGAGGGCACTGTATATCATTTCCTATATATGTCCACAATTGATTTCTGAGCTGTAAAGTCGATAAAAAGCGAGATATTAACCATTGTGTGCTCTGACTTTCAAAATGAGCTCAAATATCAAATTCAAGGTCATCAGGATATTCGGCGTATATAACTTCCTATATGCCCACAATTGATTCCAAAGCCATGGAGTGGATGAGAAGCAAGATATGAGTCATTCTGTGACCTTGAAACAGAATTGGTTTATGGTCAAATTCAAGGTCATGAAAAATTTCGGAAAGTTCCGGATGTGAACTTTAAAGATGTTGACGGACGGACGGCTAGACGATGAACGGACGGCAGACGCAACGCCATGCCAATAGGTTATCGAACCGAAAAAAATGTGCCAGACGGATTAAATGGCATCCATTCAGTGAAAGAGTAGCATTAGTAGAGTTTGCTACATGGCGTAGATTAGGGAAAGACTATGTATTTACAAATTGAGTAACCTTGGGTGTCGTATGTAGCTGGAGGTTCCTGATTTGCCATGTTAGGTCGGATAGCAGCAATTGTTGATGGTTTCTCTGTCGTTGTTGAGCTTTTAGCTACTGTGTAACGATATTCCAGGTCGACCTCAGTTCTTGCTTCTGCTGATAACATCTGGCGAGATCATATGAAATTTAAGAATGAATATCGATTATATCGATAATTGTGACTGCACGTTTGAACCCTAATGTGGGGACCATGAGTTACAGAGCGTTAGGTTGAAGTATCTATGGATGCCATGAGGTACGTGGTTTCATGTATTTATGGATACCATGAGATACGTGATTTCATGTATTTATGAATACCATGAGGTACGTGATTTCATGTATTTATGAATACCATGAGGTACGTGATTTCATGTATTTATGAATACCATGAGGTACGTGATTTCATGTATTTATGAATACCATGAGGTACGTGATTTCATGTATTTATGAATACCATGAGGTACGTGATTTCATGTATTTATGAACACCATGAGGTACGTGATTTCATGTATTTATGAATACCATGAGGTACGTGATTTCATGTATCGGTGGATACCATGAGGTGTGTCATTTCGTGTTTCTATGGTTACCATGAGGTAGAGTGTTCGGTTGGTAGGGCCCAGTGCCTCTAGTTGCTCCAGACCTCGGAAATTGTACTGGGCATGGTAGTATTGGAAATCCGTGCCTCCCACACCCTCATACACCGTGGGAGACCCTCGACCCAGCCTCCCGCTCACAAAAAAGATCCCTTCATCGTCCCGCACAGCTGAAAGTGATTAACAGCAATCTATTACCAGACTACCAACATTTATAGCATTACGATGAAGCCAATAGAAATCCCCAAATGAAGAAATGAACTGTAACCATTAAGGTGTGATTGCACGTAACTTACCGGTGACTGCACTGAGGCACTTTTCCATTGACTTATAATGTGGAAGTAAAGGTAACAAAATCACCAAAACAATACAACCCCCTGACCTAAAACGTGGCTAGCACACACACGTAAACTCAAGGATGATGAACCGAGACATTGTTTCATAAATGATATCACGAAAGATGTGCAATTTCATGATTAGATAAATCATTTTATACGTTTCACCAAAACGGAGATTCGAGTGTTCTGCTTGACAAGTACTGGCTGTTGCATATGTTTATTCCTTGTTGTCGTCAAAATAATGAGAATATCTAGGGCTATACTTTCTGTGAGATGAATACAATGAGCTGAACATTCATAATCCCAAACACCTCGGTGCACCCGAGTGCATATCACCTGTGAGTTTTACTGGCCTCACTAGCTATTTGCTGCACAGCATAATCCTTTCGCTCGCCCTGTTATGAGTGTATTTTGTAGACTGAGAAATAGGTCGGAAAATGACATATGAAAACGATGAATTTAACAAATTTAACATTGCTTAGTAAGAAACAGAGTCTCGGTTAGTAATCCTTGATGGCTAACAATCAGAAAGGCAAAGTGTCACGTTGATTGGAAGTGAGTAAATTCATGAATTTGTTACCTTTATATTTACATTATAAGTGAATGGTCAGCTGGTCAATGCCAAGTTCATGACGATCACATGCAATCAATCCTTAAGATTCAACCACACAATCTATCCCGAACTTTACAAGTCAACTTGCCCCAGACTGTTATTTGACTAAGTATATAAATTGTGTTGCATTTGCACATTCACCAAGCTCGTACCGACCGAAAACTGCTTTTGTTCCGCCTCGATCCGTGATGAGAATACTGCGTGCTCCAGATGGTAAGGCCAGAACATCCGTGTAACCTGTATGACAATTTTGTTTAAATAGAGATCATACGAGGCAAAGAACTGCATGAATGTTCGTCAGTTCAAAACTGTATTGCAATCTTGCCATGTTCGAGGATTCTGTGCACTTTCCCTTGCACGGTATCACAAGTTGTATTGTTTCCAGCGCAGACCCCACAAAGATCATATGTGTTTGTCGAATGTAGTTTGTTATCACAGCCAACTGGCTGAAAGAGACGATATAATCACTAATTTGCGTTCGTCAGTCAAGAGTAATGTTTATTTATCACCATTAAAATTAAAGTTCACCAAATGTGTCAATGATATAATCATCTCAGGCAGCTCATGCATACTCACAATGCACAGTCCGTCCGCACACAGTCCGCGCGTGTTGTTGTGTGTGCACGCCGCGCCGTCCGATAGGGGGCGTGGTGCAGGGCGCGTCCTCTGGAAGGGGTAGTCTCCGGCCCGACAGCTCAACACACAACCATCACTCCTGTCGCCTAGCAACCGAACATGAGGATATGCAATATTCCCATCACATAAGTGAAATCACATGCACATATCTTATTCTTTGCCCTTTATGTGACGTCACCAAAGAGGATTTATGTTTTTTCTTCATTGAACTCCCCAAATTGTCGTACCTCAACTTTACATAGATAACCCTAAAAAATCATACCCTGGTACACTGGCGTCCATTCGTAGTACCGCCCTCGGTACTTCTGTCGGTTGTACTGTGCACATAAGTGTTCCCTATTCTCATCGGACGCACCGGGTCTGCAATTCTCCTGGTTTGCATGAAAACAAGAAAATAAAAACATGAATCTCGCCAAAATTTAAAAAAAAATGCCATTGCTAATCCTTGTTCGCATCAAAACTCTATTTTTGATTTTTTTCCAATAGTGGATTTGAACTATACCATTGCTAATTCTTCAATTTCGCAGTAGAAAATCCTATACTTTGAGGCATATTCTAAATTATCATTTTTCGCTTATATAGTGTAACGATTTTATTTTACCTGGGCATGACAGAGCTCATATTCTGTGTGTGCTCCTTGGCAGTGCGAGGCAGACACATGCGGAGAAATCCTTCCGTCACTAGGCATAAACACGTGGAATATGAAATTATTCTTTCTATACTCTGATTTTTTTAACTCGTTTACACCGTTTTTTTGCCTTTAGTTCAGTCACGTTACTTTGAGCGAACTATTCAAGTGAATATTGCATATCTGTGGTACAAACGGCAATTATTTCACACAAACCTGCCTTCCGGAACGCTATCTGTTTCTTTCAAAACACAAAAGTTTTATTTAAGCGAGGATTTGCTTGAACCATGGGCGCCGACATATTGCTTGGTTCTCGACAACTGATGACGGAATCCAAATGGACAAGTTCAAATTAGTCATAATAGGGGGATCGGGTTGTCAGTTGTCGTCAAGGTGCCTGCACGTGCGAGTCACTTCGAATCAGTTTACCTGCGTGGGCGGTCCCGAATCCTAACCCTCGCCCCTATGCAAATTATCGGAACAGAATCGCCCATCACGTGCCAAAGGAAAACAATATTTGTTGACATGCAAACGACAGGATTTCAGGGAAATTTTATCATTGCAGTAGATTGCTAGCTCTCACAGTTCTATGAGCAGAAGTCTGAAAGTTTGCAGAAAAATGCCGTTTGATCTTCAGGTGAAGTATGCCAAGTTACAATACGATACCATTAAACATCGCAAAAATATCCGCAAAAAACGTTGTAAACGAGTTAGAAAAATCAGAGTATACAGCGTGACATATTGTCGGTGAACTCAAATCATGCAGAAAATGAAGGTATACTCTGATTTTTCTAACTCGTTTACACTGTTTTTCGCTAATATTTTCGTGATGGTGAACGCTATCGTTCTGTAACTTGGCATACTTCACCTGGGAGTCAAACGGCAATTTTCTACCATATTTCAGACCGCTATCGCGAAAATTGAAAAAGTTGGCAATCGACCTCAATGTTAAATTTCAGCCCAAAACGGGATCTCGAGAATCTGAACATATTCAAGGAATTGGTCCTGTTTACATCCATCAGGATTCGAAATATTCTTGTAACTTTGAACCAGAAGATACATTGGGGTGTATTCTACACAAACATATTGATTTTGAAACATTACTCTGCTACAAAACCGAACAAATGTACAAAATTGTGTGCGGGCCCAGAAGATAAATAATAGGGCTAAATTTAACATTGGGGTAGATTGCCAACTTTTTCAATTTTCGAGATAGCTGTCTGAAATTTGGTAGTAAATTGCCGTTTGACTCCCAGGTGAAGTATGCCAAGTTATAGTACGATAGCGTTAAGCATCACAAAAATATTAGCGAAAAACAGTGTAAACGAGTTAGAAAAATCCGAGTATAGTTGGAAGACAAACTTGTGTTCTGGTTCTATTTCAAAAACCGATATTAAATTTGAAACGCAAAATGCTTAACGTTACCCAAAAGAAAACTTTATTACACATAATTTGTCCCCTTTTTTGCTTATCTCCTTCAACTATGACAGACAACTCTGTATGCAAAATATTGTATAATGTACCGGACGAATGCGGGAAAAGGGATGAATAATGGGTTTTTTTATTACTAGGATTTTGGCTTCGGTTATTTTTAGATTTTTTTTTCTCTGAAAATGCTTGCATCGTGTTCCGAATCATTCATGCGTGTCCATAATATAATCATGCAGATTGTTTATATTACAGCCTCTATCACATTCCATTTCTCGCGTGCAGCAGCTGTAGTCAAAACAATCCGCGATTACTGTAAACATCTTTTACTTATACAGTGTTAGGAATAGTAACAAAGTTGTAAAAGTTTGTCACTAAGGTCCTCAGTCAGGCGAATTTTATACAGAAGATGGAAAGTACATTAAGTTGTTTGTTCTACCTGTGGTAACAAAATTTGTGTCACATCCAAGGCATGAACTCCTCACAAGCATGCGGTGTGCATTATATTTTATGGCAAGCTAAGTCGGAGTACATTACCGTAGTCCGCTACAAACAGTGAGGTAACGGAGAGTCACAATTTAATAGTCATTTCTTGAATATTATCTCTTGAAAATGACATTATTTTATAGAGTAAATGATCAGCATCCTAATACTGAAAAGAAAATAGGGGTTCACCGTGCTCGTTTCTTCTACATATTCGATCAAAATAACACATATTTACCTAAATCGACATAAATTCTGGCATTTTTGCACATTTTTTTGTCCATATTCACATCTTGCATCGGGTTTTCCATGCGAACGGATACGGTGACCCCCTATTTTCTGTTCAGTTTTAGGGTGCTGAACAGTTACTCTATAAAATATATCATTTTGGAGCTCTAGATTATGTTGATACAGGTATTTATTTCAAAAAACTCTGACCCCCTCCCCTCACTGTTTGGAGCGGACTACCTTTAAGTTGCTTGAAATTTCCAAATGTTACATGTACCTGATGCTACATTTGGAGATTGACCTAATGATTCGGATGTAATCCCTTTGAACACTTTATCAAGTACGTGTTATCGGTTTCAAGTCTAATACGGTCATACAATATGCATCAGGTTCGAAGTATTTCATGTTTGACATGCCAAATCATTATCCATATATAGGGCGTTACCTGTAAGTTTGCGTCGCTTTATTCGGACATATTAAAACAACATGACAGACGATGACAGCAAACGGCGAGAACGGAGACAGCCCCAGGCAGATAAAGAATTTTGTGTTATCCATGCAGCTCATTTTGGGATGAGCTGCATGGAAAATGTTTAAACGCGTTGATGTTTTCGTTCGAAAAAGTTAACTAATATGTAACGTTCCATAGCCTAGATCTAATATCTAGATAAATCTATCTAACGTTAGATCTAATATTGAGTAATATTCCTGAGTAAAGTATATAAATATATATAATTTTATTTATATTTAGCAGTGTTAAATAGTGTTTTTTATTTAACAGTGTTGCACGCTCAGGCAGCAAAACCATGGAGGGATGAAAATAGTCTGACCTGGGCCATAAACAATCATAACGCCCAGTAAAAATATGTCATTGTTATATTGCTTCATGTCTGTCACGGTCATACTACAAAGGTTCTAAAATGTACATTAAATGTTTGATATGCCGAATTAATTCACTCTTCCGGCTATCCACAGCTTTAGGCCCACTTCAGACTCTCACATCCTCCTGTATACAAGCTTCACGACCAGTCACGATTTCGTTACTAAGGTTACCACTGTATTCCTCCCAGGCAGACATACCCACTTGACCCCTGTGTCTATAGGAACAAGGCTTATCGGTGTTAATCTCCCAGCGAGTCTCTGATGGCTGCCACTCGTGCAAGTTTTAGAGCTCCGCGCGTGCACGAGCAAGAGTTCACAGGAATAACTTCACATAAACAAGCACCCCCGTCGTTTCCGTGATGTTCCCGCCGTTAACCGATGAACTAATTTGTATACAAGCACATTCCAACGGGCTTTTTTCCGCGCTAGACTAGATAGAATCTATCCATGAGAGATATTGGCCACCTCGGAGTTAGAACCCGTTGTGTAGTCTGCCGCTGAAAAGTGCCAGATGGTCAGAACCAAACATGACCAGATGGTACTAAAAGCTACACGCATACATGTGCAAAAAAAATAATGCATGTAAGCGATGCTTCAACGGTCAGTCTTTTGCAATGCAATGAATTGTAGTTTCATGCATTATTGTAAGTTCACAATGCGGACATGATATGTCAAGCTATTATGACACATCACCAATTATAGTATGTGGTGGGAAGACAATGGAGGAGCAATTTGTACATGGATGTGCTCTATGCACTGATATGGTCGTTCTGTAATATATTATTTATGGATCCTTATCTTATATAATTATTATGTTGCCTCTTAAGTAATTTCGAATTCATGACGGATGACGGATACAATGGTTGTAATGTTACAAATATCCATCGCATTTTCATTGGATTGGAGGCTTTGCACAGCATCGAATACAAATTTGATACCTCTCTTTTTTGTTGGCGTTGAAAAATGTGTCAGAATAAATACTATGCAATAATCTGATAATATTTAATTGCGGGAAATGAATGTCAAAGTATACTTACGTGACATTGATGCAGAGCCTCTTTCTGTATCGAATCCCGGTACCACAAGAGTTACTACAAGGTGTGAATTCCCCCCAAGGTCGCCACGTATACGTCTGAAGAGTGCAAATTGTCAATTTTTACAATTCAGAAATTAGCGCTTTTTTTTTGGATATAATTATTGTGTTGAGCTTCGTTGCTATTCCGTGAGGCCTATATTTCCATGAGTTATATATTTTGTATGTGTCTTCATGTTTTTGTCCAATAGTATATTGTCCATTTTAACATACCAAACGATGCATGTATACATATTTTCAGACAACAACAGGCATGCCAGATTTCGAAAATAATAATTGGTGATCTCGCATAAAGAATGAATACGCTACAAGCGTTTTTTCTTCTTAGAAACAACTTTAAACCAATTTCAATCTTTCAAACATCGATATCAAACTAGTCAAACTGATTCAATGGGCCCGCAATTTCCATTTTGGATGGTTCCAATATCTTCTTAGACTCATTTGTCAACGTAAAAAACACGAAACCCGGGATAAGCGGTTTTGATCGCAGAAGCAATAATTTTCCCTGCTCGACTCAAAATTTTGTATAAACTTCCCACTTTCCCTAATTGCTGCAATATAGACACTATCAACAAAGTTTAAATTCCTGAATTTCCTCCCAGGTGGTACCTATCCAACACTGCAGAAACTGTTTCGTAATCTAAAACTTAATTGACTTCACAATAAAAAGGAAGCATTTTAGAGACCCGTTCGTCATGTTACCCAAATTTCAACTGTTTATTTCGGTTGATTGTTCATTAATTCCGGGCAAATAACATGAATAGACCATCGGGTGGTGTCTGAACAATTATAAAGGTATTTTCAACTACGTCATCGGCAGATTAACGACGTCAAGCGAAAACCTAGCCAAATGCACATGTAGGCCTATGGAGCCGAATTTATGAGTGAAACTACATCATAAAAACTATACCTAATGGCGAATAAGGAACAATCAGCGCAGAGGAATTATCGATAAAATCTCTCACGTGGCTATCGCAATATTTTCATTATCTTGATGGCGTCCGTAAAGTATCTCGGAATTTGAGTCTACGTGAACCTTTCAACGTGTAAAACGCAGCTGGCTTCAAAAAAGATTCCAATAATAGCTTTTCTGTATTCTCAAACATTGTCCAGGCATAATGCTGACCAAATGTATTAACTATCTTAAATATTTTGTGACCGATTACGTGATTGGGTGATACATGAAAAATAAAACTATAATTAACTCGAGCGACTCAACTCGTTACCTCAACACAAGTTTACATATATTTTCATCGCTGGTGATTGACCTACCACCCCTTGCGCTGTAACGCCCGCTTGCCAGCTTCCCGTCACATTAGTCACGTGACTGGTTAGTGTGTGCGCTCCGTGCTGTGACAAACTGTCGACGGGTCCACTTCCGGCGTCCACGAAACACGTCAACTGTATACACGCAAACAAAGCCACCAACACGCGAGTACGGGATAAACTGTGGTTACTATGGCGATTCTCCAGGCCTCTGCACGTGGCTGTCACTGGGTTTGTCGTCATGGACACAGCCCCTAACAACCACGAGCCACCCGTCTCTCTGTTCATAATCAATCGCTCCATGTGCCACAATACACACACCAACTTCTCCAGCCCGGTAACAGGGAGTCAAGACACTGCATTGCTCCCTATCCGAGGGATTAGGTTCCCCGCCGGAATAATCCCCCGGGGCAGCCCGGTCTCACACTCGTGCTCCAGACAGCGGAGGAGCCCTGCCTTAGACTGACCTCTGCTCCTCGCACCGATAGGCGGCCGGACTGGTCAGTGCGGCGTCTAGCCGGCACCACTCGCGTACACATTATGCAATGTTGAAAGTGGTGTTCATGGCTTGTACCAGAACCACACAAGGAGATATTAAATTCTAGCATTTATATGGTCGAAATTACAGCATTCTTAGTTTCAGTTGGAGATGTTCTCAAAGTTCATCCCCACAAATAACCAGTGTTTTTGAACGGGAGACATATTGCTCTTCTCCGTTATAATGATGAGTTACTGGCTTTCTTTGCGGCTCGATATATCATTTATACCTTCCACTCATAAGGTTGTTGTGCATGGATGTACGATTTGTCGTGTATTAACATTTAACAATCATGTATACATGTTTTGTAGTTTTTGCTAAACTGTATGACATTCCATAGACTGTTGTTTTTCCGGGGAATATTTTTGGTAAACATTCTTAACGTCTTTTAGTCACATTATGTTACATTTTCCAAGCAATTTCGTTTACTGTATGTAATATTCTTGTAATAACAAATGTATTGAGAGTTTTCTGAAATGAATATGTTGTATTGTGTTGTATTATAGTTATATTCGCCGATGTCACCTCTCTGGAATTTGCGGTTTGACAATTCTTGGTATAGATTTACAACCCACCCTCAGTCGGATTACTGTTACAAGTGTACCATGGCCTGTCATATGATTATACAAGTAACCTACAGTGGAGATTTTTGTGGCCAGCGGAAATATGTTGGGATGGGGAAGTTTGTGTGATTAATCCCCCTAATTTCATGGATTAAATTGCTCATTATTTCCATATATATAATAAACACAGAAGAACACATCTATAAATCAATGGTTTTAATGTTCCCCATTGTTTTGGATCAATTGATAGTTCATGGCATCTATTTTGGTGTAAAAACCATATATTTCATCACACTTTATCACTTTCATCTGGGAAACTATAGGAATTGGCTATCTTTCGTAATTGTTCTGCCAACATCAGAAATTTAGCTCAAGATTTTTGTCGCACTACTGCATGCGTATGTATTACGGTAAACCATCCAAATATATCGCGAAGCTCTCAGAGTATTTGCGTTTATTCACAAGATTAAAATGTAAACCTCATTGAAACAATCAGAAATCTAATTTTTGAAAGTGCTGTGATCCTTTTGTTAAGATTACTGTATTTAAAACAAATGCTAGCAGGATAAAACAATGATAAAACAAATGGCCGCCCATGCCTACCCTCCGTGGGTCTGTTTCAACCCAAACTTAGAAGACCACCACGACGCGTTCACCAATGATCGTGTTTCACCAAAGACAGTTAGATTTAAGAATCTTCTGTTGCAACCTGTCCACATCGCCCATGTCATAATATCCATGTACAATATGGCATACGTTTTGTACACATATAGGGCTGGAAAGCGGAAGTATGATCGGTGATAAATTCCAATGAAATATTCGTGAATAAGGCGTCGCCGGGGATAAACCTAATTATCGCCCATTTCTAACATCGTCAATAACTGCTGAAATAACATGTCTTGTGTCAAATAACTTTAGCGAAAGTACAAAGCAGGTATACTTGTGTCAAAATTCATTAGAATAACAGGCCGTCTGCCGGCAATTTTGCAACAGCAAGGCTTTATTCGAAGTGCCGTTTTTTTTTTCAGTGCCTCTTCGAAGCTTGGATATGTTGTGGAATTGGACAATTTTTAGCTTTTACAACAGTTTTTGTATATCTTCATCGTGTATGGATACTATAATACACTAAAGACATCGTTTATATACTTAAAATCACCATATCAAATGCACCCCCGTGTTAAAAGATAGGGAGGCGTCAGGTGCTTATCCCAAGTCCAAAGAAATTCATTGGAATTTGTCATCGATCAGTACTTCCGCTTTGCAGCCCTATTGGTAACATAAGGTTGACAAATGCTATGGTAATTTCCACATAAATAATACTCGCTAGGTAATGATACTGATTACCCCATGTAAATAATAAACAGAAAAAAAACATGTGCATGTGTTTTTTTGACTAATTTGAAATGGTGTGGTAGTATATTGCATTTAATTGCATGCAATGAATGTGGTTAAATTCCTAGTCATGGCAAGCACCATCGATTCAGTCAGACTCCCACACCTAATCATCCCCACACATAGTCAGTATTTTGAATTGGAGAAATACATGTACTACTCCTTCTCCATTATATATTATAATGATAATAACTTACTGGCTTTCTTTGCGGCTCCGTAAATTATCTCGACATGTACCTTCCACCCAGCGGATAATTATTAATTATTACCAAGGATTAATGAGGCGATGCCTCTCTGATTTCGGAAGGATTGCAGGACTTCGTTCGCTCGCGTGGGAATAGCTCACCACGCACATCCAAAGTTCCAAACATGGCAGAAAATGAAATGAAATGGTTATGTGGCATTCAGTGGTATGGTATCGGAAACTCCTGTACAAAAACAAAACCTAACGAATCGAGTCACGGCAGACAATCATACATAATCATCGCCCACTATCATGATGATTGATTCCAAATTCATACCTGATTTGTTCGTCATAAAATGGAATAGCTTTTAGACTGTTGCTGATCGGGTTGTGAAACTGCGAAATTGCAATGGAACCTGTCTTTAATTGGTTGCAGCGAAACGCAAATGGAGTCCTTCTCCAAGACGTGCCTTCTCTCATAATGATGTTGCAGTTGTCGTTGCCATGGAAACCTCAAGAAATATCACGTACAGAGAGAAGACAAATTTACCCCGCCTATAGATTTGATGAGAATCGCACGTTTGTTGAACCCACAAATGTGGAAACGTCCACAAATGTGAAAACGTCCACAAATGTGAAAACCCACAAATGTGAAAACAAAAAATGTTGAAGATTAAAATGTATACGTTTGAAGGACGACAACGGACGACGGACGCAACGCCATGCAATATATTATCAAAACAAAGTTGCGTTACCTAAAAGACATTATTCATGTTAAACCTAATGTTGTTTGAGATTTTCACGTTTGTGGGCAAATGACAAAAGTCGTTTTCACATTTGTGGGTTCAACACACGTTCCATAATTTCGGGTAGGCTTATAGTCAAGGTCAGAGGCCAAGGTCAAATGGTGTCTCCTCGTTTAGAAACTGAGGTTTTGTTTGTGAGGTCAAATATTACCTCACTAATCGGACGAGCGCGGTCGAAATGTATGGTTGTATGTGATCTTGGTGATCTTTTTCAGTCAAATCCATTTGTTTCTAGCCCCATTCCAAACTGCATTGTACGTGTTCATATATAGAAGGAAAATTTGGATATCCAATCTAAGCTTATCAAGTATATTATAATACATAATGGTTGGGAGAAAAAGATTCACAGTGTTTCATAAAGGCACAATCGACTGTGTTCACTGAGTAGGCGGCAACTAGGCGCCATCGTTGCTTGTTATGGCGAGAAACAAGCAGACATTCCATTAACATGCTTTCATCTAGTGCACTTTCAGTATATGGTAAAAGCCATCTCAGACAAGTCACATATCACCGTAATGAATATCGCACTGGATGTCCTTTCAACATGCTAAATATAAAGTCGATCTGGAACGATTTTCATGGTAGGTACCAAACCAAACCCGCCCAGTTATCTTATTATGCTATCACGGCCGATATTGCCTTGTCTTTCGGGGCTAACTCCATGACTAGCATACAAATGTCGGTTGGCCAGACGTAATATCACTCTTCTCTATAGCATACCTGAATATTTTTACGGCAGGTCACAGTTTCGGGTTTGTTTGCAAACTCATTGCATAAAACAAATGCCATGATAATAACAGGCCCTTTCTGCAAGATTAGAGTGGTTACTTCGGGATTGAACCCGATGTCCTCTGCATATCCTCTGATGTAATAGATGCTTCGAACTTTGTGTCTTCAATGGCAGGGTATAGAATGGAATTATCCCTGTCTGAAAATCCAACTGACCATCAATAATAGTTATATGAGATCATGGTGGATTTCCACTTCATTGATTCTTAATTATAATGCATCAATTAACACGATGATATGACATATTACTCAATTACCTATATGATTCGTACAGACTTCCATCAATATTAGAAGATAAGAATATGCATCTTTAGGTAAAATATTACATGCGAAACAGAAACTGCAATATCAGTAGAATTCAATACTAGTAGAATTATCCTTGGTCACATTAGATAATTTTTGTGTTATCCATATTTCACCTTCTACTAATGGAAATCCTTCCATCTCAAAAGCCACCAAATACTCAAATCATGTAGCAAATATGTATTCAAGCACGGAGGAACAATGCCCTTCCATCTGGCAAGCTGGGTGAAATCATTCAAACGAATTGTTTGCAACTTGATCAATGAAACAAATGGTGGAAATCAGTTCATTGATTCACAATTAGGTAAAACCGTGCAATAACCGTTTCTATATTTAGGCGTAATAAAATTCACGTCCACCGCAGATTAATCATCAAGTCAGCCGATGAGCTTGACCTATACATAACTATATATTTAATCCTATTTACACTATACATTTCATGGACGTAGATTTGGACATCCAAAACTACGTTTCACTCACTATTTGCGTTCTGAATCTGATGACGTTAATTTGGCTTTCGTTCGGGCTTATTTCTATTCCCAAATATACTCTAATTTAGGTTTTCTTCGTCATCAGAATCTTATTGATGGTTATAATTTGTTGCATTGATTAGATGAGAAAATGGAAGACAAAAAAAGTCCAAACCGAGAGTATGTGCACATATATAAATGAAAACCGGTTTGTACAAATGACAATGTGCAGCGTGTAAGGTACAGGTATCGAACGGTAAATCTACTGCTGAAAATGAAAGTTCATTGGCAAATGTTTAAAAATTGATGTGATACGATTGATGATTCGTGTTAGCAACAGTAAGGAATGTAGTTATCCTGATGTTACATCAGGAACTTAATTTGCCCCCATGTAATGGGTGTACTGACATTCAGATGCCCAACGTTCTGTCAGCTGTATCTGATAATCGGTAGCCTTCAATGTAACATTTATGGTGTCATAGTAATGCATCAACGTCCCTCTACAGTTTACTAAAATCTTCAAACTGTACGTACCACTTTATCTTGAAGCCATTACTAAATAAACAAATGGCTATTTGTATATATCTGGGCACTATGACAACTAAAATGGACGCAGTCGTAGTGACCTTTCCAAAACACTCCCAATAGAGACCCGATGAAGCTTGCATTTCATAGCGAGTCTACGCATGCGGCATGCAGTTTGAATGTCCTAAGGCATCTGCTCATGCCAACACCATCCCTATCTACAAAATTATAGACCCACTGCCCATCTCTATTATAAAAATTACTACTGATAGATAATGACCCAATGCAACCCCCCCCCCCCCCCACTTGGAAGAATTACATAATCGGTTTCCATCCTGCCCCTGGGACTGCCATTGGAATATTCTAAAACCGTAGAGACAACAAAATGTGTTGTAATACAAGTTCCGATTTCTGTGTGTTTGCAAAATAAAATTGCATTCAGTAAATAACATCCAGGTCCAATTGGAACATCTCCCAAGTTATGACGTGTTGTCATGGACACGAAATGCTAATTTAATGGGCCACTACTCCCAAGGTCACACCACGCCAGTTGATGAAATTCGTTCCTTTCTACACATTTGTTCTCGGAGTCTTATAAAGGCCAGAGGCCACGTTTAGACAATGTACTATGTGAGGGCAAATATTAAGGACTACTTCAGAAATCATTGCCAATTGAAGGGTCTTTATGATCTGTTACTATCATAACCGTTCCCTTGAATCATTTTCCACACAAGTGTTCAGTTATCTAGAATGTACATGTGCACTGACAACTCAGCTCTCAATGTAACAAGCATAACAAAATACATACCAGACGAAAGTCACATGAAAGATTGATAGCATTCCATAAAAGTACAACTATACTGCGTTCAATAAACAGGCGCCATCGTTGCACCGAAAAGGGGAAAAAATGCGGATCCATTAGTATGCTTTCATCTAATGTACCTAAATTTATCATGATAATAAATATCGCACTGTATGTACTTTGAACATGCTAATTTGTTAAGCATGAGCTTCGAACGGATTGATCTCACAGCCTATACAGATAAAACTCACTCCGCTCATTCATCATTGCATAATGTACGTGACAGACATTGTCATCCATATTGACAAAAAGTCACAGCCTAGTCTTTCTGACGAAACTCGTTGGCTAGCAAACAAATGTCACTGGCAAGATATAATACCCAACTTCTCTCTAGCATACCTGCGGAGTTTCATGTGGCGAGTCATAGATTCGTGTTTGCAGCCCCACCAAGTAACCTAGTTCAAGGTGGATGGTGCTTTGTTGACGCTCATAAAATATGTCACGGGTGCTCTTTTGGGTGTTGGTGACCCAATAACTTTCGAAATAATTGCAACCTCTGTCTGCCAGATGACAGTCGTTGCTCACGGTCTGAAATTGGTATCCTCTGAACAGACATAGAATACTCTGTATTCTATTCAAGAGCTGGTATCGTATTTGATTGCGATATCACATGTTTCAAGATATATTGATGCCGATACGTATAATATATACTCAAATCTATATGTGAAAACATACACATAGGTCTTTTATACACCTAGTTCATTTGATCGGAGTTTGTCTCGGATCTCTCAAACTATTCACTTGTGTGATGAAATTCGAAAACTATATGCCCATTTGTGCGATGAAGTATTGCACGTCATGTGCAATGTCGCACTCATTTTTCTAACCGAGAAGCCCTCACCCCCATATAACGGGTCCACAATTTTAGATGCCCAATGTTGTGTCATATGTGATGAGCACTACTGATGTAAGAATTGTTACGGCATACTATGACTTAGTTTCAAACAGAAATGCAGTGAGTATACCACGAATTTTAATGTTATATGAAAATATGTCAGGTCATCTTTTTCTCTTCCATACTCAACTATAATGCCTAAGTGGCATTTGGTGTGACTCTGAACCAGAACATGCTGTAATACGCAATGCATGCCTAATATCATATAAAAGATTTATAGCATAGCATATAAATCTAAATACATGTACATGGCGCGGTCAATAAGTAGGCGCCTTGCAGAAAGTAGAAAAATACCTTCCACATGTAATATGTTTTCATTTTTTATACTTCCTTTATTTGGTAAGGATAAGTTCTAGGGAGGGACCAACTCAGAGGAGAGTAAGGTGAAATGATTGATATCTTAAAATATTAAACACACATTTATATCCATACCACTAGATTGTTTCCTGAAGATGAAGTGGAGAGAGCCCACCATGTGTATCAAAGAGTTCCCCTATTTTATTCTTATAATATTTCGGCAGGAATTGTCATCCATGTCAACAAAATTTGTATATATTGCATCACCTTTTCGTCAAACCAGATGAGTAACATACAAATGTCAACTGAGCAAAAGTAATACCGTGTCTTTCTGTCGCATACCTGAATATTTTTATGGCAATTGACAGATTCGTGTTAGCTCCCCGGACAGGGTGTTTAGTTCACGGGTGAGTGGTACTCTGCCAGTGGCCATTAAACACAACCCTGGTGCCATTCCGGGTGCTTGACTGGAGAGCTAATAGCTCGGCCAATGTTGGGGGTAATTGTATTCGTCCTCTGTCAGATTGGAGTCGTGGCTAAGTGTTTGAGCCTTTTATCCATGGAATAAACCAGGATCCCTCCCTCTGCAATCGCGTTCAGGTTACCAGCACAATTGGCATATTGTTGTCTCAGTCATCTGTGTAGAGTAGAAACAACTTTCTTCACACTTTGTCTGCCCCCTGATGACGCCAATTATACATAATGAACTTTATTTGGGCTTTGTTTATATCAAAGAGAATTTGACTGAATAAGCAGATCAATATGTCATACATTTCATAATGGCGGTCATTTTTCTTCGGAAAAATGGTTAATTTTCGATTTCAAGGCCATTATCCTCAATCTGTTCAGTGATTTTCAGGTTGCTGGACTCAAATCCCATGACCCATTGACATGGCATTGTATCTGTCTTCATTGGCGGATGTCTGTTCGATAATCTCTTTTGGTCATTGGGTTATATTGTTTGCTAGTTTCGCCCAATCATGGCATTTCATAGCATAAAATGTTTGAACATGTAACGCCTTGTCGCAGAAGAGGCCAAAATATAGGTCCATTGGGCCCAAAACTCCCTGGTGTTTTCTGTACTATTCTCCATCCTTTCGCTCATCGGAATCTGAAATCTGGTTCCCGTTGCGTGCATTCGAACTATCCCTGAGCAATTAAAGCCAGACGCCGCCCCCAGGCCCCCAAAATGTGGCTTTTCTCATTGCGGGATTGCTCTCGTTGTCATCGAATATCTGATCAAATCTTTCATCAGGTCGTTTTTCCTTAGTATTTTGTCAGGTCACGCTGGGACGTCAGGTAATTCAAATGTCAGAGCTAATATTATAACCATGGTTATAGTTCATTGCCACCGCTATTCTGGCCTGACATGAGTGAAGCTGGAACTCATGCCAGGAATAAAGTAAGAATGATCAGACAACAATTTTTAGGACTCTTTACATCATAATTATTTCCTTGTAATCCCACAATTCAGTCTAGTGTTCATATCTACAGGTAATATGAATCTCTGAGTGGCTATTTTGAATCTTATTGCAACAAATATAATATAATTTATTCAGAGTGTAGATTGACATTTATATAGCTTTCAATCACATGTAGACTGTGTTGAGTCGTTGCTTGGAAGAGGCGCAAATCATGCAGCCATTCCATTATCGTACTTTCCTCTAATGCACTTAAACTGTGTTGTTATATCCCTCTTCCTATATCAATGTGATGAACATCACAGTGTATAATGATAAGCATGAACTCCAAATGGAGGGATCCCACAATTCCAGTTGTATGACGTCCCATCCATTACATCCAGAGGATTACATATTTTGAAATATGGTGGTACCCGGGTTACCTTGTAGGGGAGTGTGGATATTATAATTCTACTGGCTGTTGAAACCGAGCTGCTTGGCACTATACACAAACAGTTTCAAAACCAAAGCATGAACAGAAAGGGTCTTCTTGATGCCTGACTGGAGAGCTGATAGTCCAAACGATGTCAGGATATACGTGGTGTCTATCTCCCAGATAAGAGCTCTGGGTTTGATGAAGATGGAATCCCCTGACTAAACAGGGAGCACTTCTTCTGCAATTGTTTTTGGGGAATGATAGAAACAAATTGTTGCCATTTAGAGCTGATGTTGGTATTGAATGAAAAACAATTAGTGTTAGGACGGTGTCCACCAAAACGTTTCTTCCACTTTGACGAGTATCACATCAAAGAAATATATGAAAAATATTTTGATACTTCAAATAACATATGTAACACAGATATATCACATATATCTTGTAGAAATTTATGTGAATATCTCTAAGTTTCAGTTCCATATACTCTTAATGTATAGACAAAATACAACAAGGGGTCTCTGACAATACTTTCACATGGAAACCCTTGTGTAATTTGCCTTAGTCATAGCATGTTGTTATACAAATTTCAAATTTAGTAAAATTCATATAATAGATATTCTCATTCATGATGGATGCACGATTAAGACAAAAATCTACAAATCATCTCCTTCATTGAACGTGGCAGATAAAATATAACATAGGCAAAAAGATTGAAGCTGTGTATTCAAGCTCTGACGAACAGTACCCCTGTCAGCAAGCTGGGTGCACGTTGAGCAAGTGGAAACAGTTTTTTAAGTTATTTACATGTAAGTTCAATGGTGATGATAATGTTCCATTAGATAATGTTGTTTGAAGAGCATAGCTAGTTGTCAAATCCTCAATGACAACTGAAGAACCGTTGGATTAATGTATCAAACATGAACCACGTGTACATGTAATTTTTAGTTCTAGGCAGAGGCCAAGCCTTGCAAGTTTCCATTATTTCTATCATTCTGATGAGCGGCCAAAGTCACGGATTCATAATTGAATCAAGCTGACCAATTTACGGCAATAGTCTCGAAGTTGAGCTATTAGGCCAATTTAGAGTCGACGTAGATGGACCTACCATTCCATCAAGGGCGTTCTGCTTTATTCCTCATCTGGATTGCCCTCTCCTGTTGATGAGTTCTCTGAACAGAAAATATATATTCATTGCTTTAGTTGAGTGGTGGAGGGTGCGGTTTGGTCGGGTACCCCTCCCCATCTCAGAACAAAACACAACCCGTTTTTTTTTAGAAGGGATGTTCTAGCATTTACCAAATCATGTCTGCGAAGTTGGGATCCTCTCACATCACTCTGAAAATCGTGTTCACCTGTGTTACGCTGACAACGTCAAAAGTCAATTCACCAGAAACGTTTTTGTTTTTGGGAGACCTTCGAGTCTCGAGACCCATTCGATGTAATAGCATTGATACGGAAATAATATATCATATTGTAATTAAATTTTAAAATGTTGAAATTTGTTATTTCGTGGAATATGAGCTTTTTATTTCCATGATGTATCAAAACTTTCCATTTCCTTGCTTGTTCATTCAATCAACAATATAAACAAAAATTGCATTATAGGTGTAGTGGCCGGACTCCAAAGTGTCTCTATAATCTGTCACTATCTTAACCATTCCCTCGAATCCCTTTCCACAATGGTGTTCAGTTATCTAGAATGTGTGTATTGACAAACCTGCTCTCAATGTAACAAGCATAACAGAATACAAGACCAAGGAAAGTGACGTGGAAGATTGATAGCATTCGGTAAAAGCACAACTATACTGGGTTCAATAAACAGACGCCATCGTTGTACGCAAAACAAGAGAAAAAAATGCAGACGGTCCATTATTATGCTTTCATCTAATGTACTTAAATTTATCACGATAATAAATATCGAACTCTACGTACTTCGAACATGCTAATTTACTAGATATGAACTTGGAATGGAGTGGTCTCACTATCTATATGAAGCAAACACACTCAGTGCGATATCACGTTTCAAGATACATTGATGCCGATACGTATATTATATACTCAAATCTATATGTGAAAACATACACATAGGTCTTTCATGCACCTAGTTCATTTGATCGGAGTTTGTCTCGGATCTCTAAAACAATTCACTTATGTGATGAATTTCGAAAACTATATGCCCATTTTTGCGATGAAGAATTGCACATCATGTGCAATGTCGCACTCATTTTTCTAACTGAGAAAACCCTCACCCCCATATAACGGGTCCACAATTTTAGATGCCCAATGTTGTGTCATATGTGATGAGCACTATTGATGTAAAAATTGTTACCGCATACCTTGACTTAGTTTTAAACAGAAATGCAGTAAGTATACCACCAATTGTAATGTTATATGAAAATATGTCAGGTCATCTTTTTCTCTCTCATACTAAAATATAATGCATAAGTGGCATTTGGTGTGACTCTGAACCAGAACATGCTATAATACGCAATCAGCGCAATCCTTTCATCGGACTGCATTTCTGATACTAGTATACTGCTGAACTAATATAATAATGCATGCCTAATATCATATAAAAGATTTATAGCATAGCATATAAATGTAAATCCATGGCGCGGTCAATAAGTAGGCACCTTGGAGAAAGTCGAAAAATACCTTCCACATGTAATATGTTTTCATTTTTTATACTTCCTTTATTTGGTAGGGATAATTTCTAGTCAGGGACCAACTCAAAAAAGAGTAAGGTGATAATATGTCAACCCATGTCAACAAAATTTTCATATATTACATCACCTTTTCGTCAAACCAGATGATCAGCATACAAATGTCAACTGAGCAATGTAATACCGTGTCTTTCTGTCGCATACCTGAATATTTTTATGGCAATCGACAGATTCGTGTTTGCTCACCGGACAGGGTGTTTAGTTCACGGGTGAGTGGTCCTCTGCCAGTGGGCATTAAACACAACCCTGGTTCTAGTCCGGGTGCTTGACTGGAGAGCTGATAGCCCGACAAATGCTGGGTTGATTGTATTCGTCCTCTTCTAGATTGGAGTCGTGGCTAAGTGTTTGAGCCTTTTATCCATGGAATAAACTAGGATCCCTCCCTCTGCAATCGCGTTCAGGTTACCAGCACAATTGGCATGTCTCAGTCATCTGTGTAGAGTAGAAACACATTTCTACACACATTGTCTGCCCCCTGATGACGCCAATTATACATAATAAATTGTATTTGGGCTTTGTGTATATTAAAAAGAATTTGACTGAATAAAAAGATTAATATGTCATACATTTCATAATGGCGGTCATTTTTCTTCGAAAAAAACGGTTAATTTTCGATTTCAAGGCCATTTTCTTCAATCTGTTGTGATTTTCAGGTTACTGGACTCAAATCCCATGACCCATTGACATGGTATTGTATCTGTCTTCATTGCCGGATGTCTGTTCCATAACCTCCCCTGGTCATTGGGTCATACTGTTTGCTAGTTTCGCCCAATCATGACATTTCATAGCATAAGATGTTTGCCTTGTAATGCCTTGTCGCTGGAGAGGCCAAAATATAGGACCATTGGGCCTAAAATCTCCCTGGTGTTTTGCTCGAATTATATTCAGTAATCTCCTCTCTCACTTTAGATATGAATCACGATTTGATATCTCTTATTCGGTAATTATTCTCCATCCTTCCGCTCATCGGAATCTGAAACCTGGTTCCATTTGCGTGCAATCAAACTATTCCTGAGCAATTATAGCAATTATAGCAATTATGATTCTTTACATCATGATTGTCAAATTATTTCCTTATAATCCCACATTTTAGACTAGTGTTCATATCTACACGTGGAATGAATCCATGAGTGGCTATTTTGAATATCATTGCAAAAAAACATATCATAATTTATTCAGAGTGTAGAAAAAATAATTATATAGTGTTCAATCACATGTAGACTGCGTTGAGTCGTTGCTTGGAAAAGACAAAAAAACATGCAGCCAGTCCATTAACGTGCTTCCATTTAATGCATTTAAACTGTATGACAAAATCCCTCTCCTATATCAATGTGATGAACATCACACTGTACATAAATTGAACACGATAAACATGAAATCCAAATAGAGGGATCCAACAGTTTTCACCGAGTAAGAATGTAATGTGAAATTCCCGGCACTGTTGGTCATCAATGTCAAGGAATATTCTACATATATTGCTTTGTGTTTTCATGAAACACGATGAGGCACGACAATGCCAGTTATATGACGTCACATCCGTTACAATGAGAGGATTTAATATTCTGAAAATGGGTGGTACCCTGGTTACCTTGTAGGGGAGTGTGGATATTATGATTTTCCTGGCTGTTGAACCGAGCTGCTTGGCACTACACACAAACAGTCTCAAAACCAAAGCATGGACAGAAAGGGTTTTCTTGATGCCTGACTGGAGAGCTGATAGTCCAAACGCTGTCAGGATAAATGTGGCATCTATCTCCCAGATAAGAGCTCTTGGTTTGATGAACATGGAATCCTCTGACTAAACAGGGATCACTTCTCCTGCAATTGTTTTTGGGGAATGATAGAAACGAATTGTTGCCATTTAGAGCTGATGTTGGTATTGAATGAAAAACAATTATTGTTAGGACGGTGTCCACCAAAACGTTACTTCCACTTTGACGAATATCGCATCCAAGAAGTATATGAAAAACATTTTGATACTTTAAATAACACATGTAACACAGATATATCACATATATCTTGTAGAAATGTATGTGAATATCTCTAAGTTTCATTTGCATATAGTCTTAATGTATAGAAAAAATACAACAAGGAGTCTCTAATAATACTTTCACATGGAAACCCTTGTGTAATTTGCCTTAGTCATAGCATGTTGTTATACAAATTTCAAATTTCATCAATTGAAACATGAACATGAACCAGGTGTACATGTAATTTTTAGTTCTAGGCAGTGGCCAAGCTTGGCAAGTTTCTATTATTTCTATCATTCTGGTGAGCGGCCAACGTCACGGATTCATTATTGAATCAAGCTGAACAGTTTACGGCGATAGTCTTGGACTTGAGCTATTAGGCCAATTTAGAGTCGACGTAGATGGATTGACCACTCAATCGAGGATGTTCTGCTTATTCCTCATTTGAATTGCCCTCTTATGTTGAGGCGTACTCTGAATATAAGATATATATTCAATTGCTGTCGTCCGTGGTGGGAGGTGCGCTTTGGTTGGGTAGTCCTCCCTATCTCAGAACAAAACACAACTCATTTTATTTTTTAGGAGGGATGTTTTAGCATTCAGCTAATAATGTCTGTGAAATTGGAATCCTTTCACATCACTCTGAAAATTGTGTTCACCTGTGTTACGGTGACGACGTCAAAAGTCAATTAACCAGAAACGTTTTTGTTTTTGTGGGCGTCAATGTTCATGCTATATACACATATCGGGAGACCTTCAAGACACATTCGATGTAATAGCATTGATACGGAAATAATATATCATGGTGGAATTAAATTTTAAAATGTTGAAATTTGTTGTTTCGTAAATATGAGCTTTATATTTTAATGCTGTATCAGAATTTTCCTTTTCCTTGCTTGTTCATTCAGTCAACAATATAAACAAAAATTGCATTATAGGTGATAATAGTAGGTATAGATACGCCATTTGTAGTTTTTTTCTTTTTTTTAACTTTTGGCCTTGAACCTTGGACAGTCATGTAGTGGCCGGACTCGAAAGTGTCTCTATAATCTGTCACTATCTTAACCTTTCCCTCGAATCCCTTTCCACACTAGTGTTCAGTTATTTAGAATGTGTGTATTGACAAACCTGCTCTCAATGTAACAAGCATAACAAGATACATGCCAGAGGAAAGTGACGTGGAAGATTGATAGCATTCGGTAAAACACAACTATACTGGTTTAAATAAACAGACGCCATCGTTGCACGGAAAAGGAGAAAAAATGCAGACGGTCCATTATTATGCTTTCATCTTATGTACTTAAGTGTATCACGATGATAAATATCGCACTGTACTACGTACGAACATGCTAATTTGCTACATATGAACTTGGAAGGAAGTGATCTCACTATCTATATGTTCAAACAAACACACTCAGTTCGTTCATTATCGCATAATGGTCATGACGGACAGCCGAGTCTTTCTGATGACACTCGTTGGCAAGCAAACAAATGTCGCTGGTCAGATGTAATATCCCACTTCTCCCTAGCATACCTGGGGAGTTTTATGTGGCAAGTCACAGATTCGTGTTTGCATCCCCACAAGGTACTTACATCAAGGTGAATGATGCTTTGCTGGCGGTCATCAAATACATCTCTGGTGCTCTTCTGAATGTTGGTGACCCAAGAAATGTCGGAATAATTGCAACCTCTGTCTGCCAGATTAGTGTCCTTCCTCAGGGTTTGAACCTGGTATCCTATGAACAAACAGAGATTAGTGCTTCTGTATTCTACCCTCTACTGTTTTAATTGCTGAGGTTTGATGATAACATATGTTTGGATGAGTCAACTCACTCAAGAGCTGGTATCGTATTTGATTGCGATATCACATGTTTCTATGCCGATACGTCTTATATATACTTAATTCTATATATGAAAATATATACATATGTTTTTTATACACCTAGTTCATTTGTTTGGAGTTTGTCTCGGATCTCTTAAACTATTCACTTGTGTGATGAACTTCGAAAACTATGTGCTCATTTGTGCGATGAAGTATTAAACGTCATGTGCAATGTCCTACTCATTTTTCTAACCGGGAATCTCTCAACCCCATATAATGGGTCCAAAGAGATGTAGATGCCCAACTTTGTGTTATATGTGATAAGCACTATTGATGTGAGAAATATTACCGAATTATTTTTAAACAGAAATGCAGTAAGTATACCACCAATCTTGATGTTCTATGAAAATATGTCATGTCATGTTTTTCTCTTTTAAACTGAAATATAATGCCAAAGTGGCATTTCGTGTGACTCTAAACCGGAACATGTTTTAGTGCGCAATCAGTCATAAAGCACAATCTTTACCTCGGACTGCATTTCTGATACTCTGCTGGACAAATATAATAAAGCATATCTAATATCAAATAAAAGATTTATGGCATAGCATAAATGCAAATCCATGGCGCGGTCAATAAGTGGGATCCATGGAGAAAGGGGAGAAATACCTTCCACATGTAATATTTCCCATCTAATATACTTCATTTATTTGGTAATTATAAGGTCTATTGAGGGACCAACTCAGAGGAGAGTTGGGTGAAATTCCTTTGATTGACATCTTGCATCATTAAACACACATTTATATTCCCCCACTAGATTTTTTCCTCAATGCAAAGTGGAGAGAGTCTACAATGTGTATCAAAGTGTTCCTTTATTTTATTCTTATAATATTCCAGCAGGAATTGTCATTGATGTCAACAAAATTCACATGTATTGCATCACCTTTCGTGAAGCCGGATGAGTAGCATACAAATGTCCACTGAGCAAACATAATTTTGTGTTTTTCTGTCGATTACCTGAATAGTTTTATGGCAAGCGACAGATTCGTGTATGCTCCCTGGACATGATGTTTAGTTCAGGGTGAGTTGTCCTCTGCCAGTGGTCATCGAACACAATCCTGGTGCTATTCTGGATGCTTGACTGGAGAGATGATAGCCCAATAAATGTCGGGTAATTGCATTCTCCGTCTGCCAATTTGGAGTCGTGTTTTAACCTTTTATCCATGGAATGAACCAGGATCACTTCCTCTGCAATTGATTTTCGGGTTCCAGCCACCAGCCTCCGTCATCTGTGTACAGTAGAAAACAACTTTGTTCACACATTGTCTGCCCCTGGATGACGCAATATTTTACACAAATAAATTTTGCTTAGGCTTTGTTTCTATTCCAAAGTTTCTGACGTTATAGTAGCGGAAATAGATGAATGCATTATAACTTCCTAATGGTGACCATTTTTTGGCCAAATAACTGCCAGTTTTCGACTTTGAAGACCATTTTCCACAATCTGTACAGCAATTTTTAGGTTACCGAATTTAACGTCCAATTACCTAAAGGCAGGGCGTCGTCGTCCATTGTCTGTCCACATTTTCATTTTTCTGAGTTCACGGGTGAATCTTTCTGAAATTTTGCACGAAAATGCCTTGAAAAAGGGGTACTTTTTGGTTTGTTACTTTCGGGTTATTTTTTCAAAATGGCGGTCATTTTCGATGAAAAACGGCCGATTTCTGACTTTGGCGGCCATTCTCTCACAAACTGTTCAGACAGTTCGGAGATTTTTGTTATAAAAGATTGCCCTCATATACCTATGTGATGTGTATCAGTTTCGTTGCCCTTCAATCGCCGGTCTGTGTGTGGCGGCAATTTTCATTTTCTCGATGGGCCTCAAATGGGACTTTCCCATGTTAAATTCTCCTATGCTTTATAATGGGACACAATATGCCTAATATTTCAGTTAATATTGGGATTAGAGATTAGGAATCAATTGTGGACATATAGTGAACGATATATGCTGATTATTGTCATGACTTTGATATTGACCTTTGACCTCATTTTTGAGGTCAGAGCACAAAATAGCTAATATCTTCCTTAATATCGACTTTCCAGCTAAGGATTCGATTGTGCATATATAGGAAATGAATTTGACCTTTGACTTCATTTTCCATGTCACAGGACAAAATGGCTCAAATCTCGCTTATTATATGAACACATAGGAAATGATATATACTGAATATTCTCACGTCTTTGTACTTGACTTTTGACCTTATCTTCAAGGTCAGAGCTCAGATTGGCTAATATCTCGCTTATTATCGACTTTACAGCTTAGGAATCAATTGTGAACATATAGGAAATGATATATGCAGAATATTGTCATGACTTCGAACTTGACCTTTGACCTTATTTTCAAGGTCAAAGCACAAAATTACTAATATCTTGTTTGTTATCGTGAACATATATATTTATTAATATTAATATATGGTGAATATTGTTATGACTTTGAATTTGACCTTTGACCTCGATTTACCTTCATAATGGGAGCTGTATGGAGTAAACTCGTAGAACATTTCAAGATTGAGCTTTGATATTGGCAGTATCAAATGGGAAATCATCTTGCAGTTTCAATGGCGACCTTGAATTTGACCTTCAATGACCTTGAAAGGGCAACAACCCATTGACATGGCAGTGCGTCTGTCGTCATTGTCTGGAAGGTCTGTCCAAAAACTTTTCTTGGTCATTGGATTATGATGTAGGGCCAGTAGGCCAAAAATCCCCCTGGTGTTTTGCTCGAATTCTATTCAGTAATCTCCTCTCTAATTTTATATATGAATGACATTTTGATCTCTCTTATTCTGTAATTAATCCCAATCCATTCACTCATCTGAATCTAATATATGGTTTCCATGTGCGTGCAGTCAAATCATTCCTAGCTGCCGTACAAAGCCAAAACGCCGTATCTGCAAAAAGGTCAAACTGAGGAAAAACAGTTTTTGTTATTTGGCGTCTTATAGATGGGCATATTTGTTATATTGTGTTTATAACACACCAATGAATTATTGATCACATAATTACAACTACGTATAAAACTTACTTGAGCGTAATACATTTTATGCATGAAATATTGCAGATACGGCGTTTTGCCTTTGCTTTCCTCCACGTGACAGCCAGACCGAAAGTTGCCGTATCTACAAACTCTATTCCGGGTATTCAAGTTCACACATGGACTCATGGAAAGATTTTAGGTTACTATAGGTATAGCATCTGTACCGCTTCAAGCGCCGCTTGTATAACATTTCTTTCGTTCTATTTAATTCTATACTTATTGATAAATATATCGTTTCCCCCAATCAAAAGTCGGAGGGATACTATATATATACGCTTGCCCCACCGCGTCCGCCGTGGACATTTGTTAACATACTCTAAAAGTTCATGAATGTTTTGTGAGTGGACAAATATTATGGGAAACCACGACACCCATCAATTTTATTTGTTGCCATAGCAAATAAATTGACTGGATGCCTTCATGTTAGACACATTGCTTTTGAACGCTCTACATACCATATACCTTTGAGCAATGCCTCAAAGCTTGTCGCGCGCGTGCATTCCTGACACATGTTCATCACATATGGTTTGTTTGCTCTGATTCTATCCAATAAGCAGAATAGAAACATACTCGGAGACCGATTAAAATCGAAAACCATGATAATGGTGATCGATTAAGAGTTCAAATTGATAATCATGACATGATGCATTTTCATAACGCGTTTGATATGTATTGACACAACAAGTTATATTCACACAACTATATATATCCACTGTCAAAGGAACTAAAACACATATAAACCCCAACGAAAATTGTATGTACAGTAGATATAATTAATTGTAATATATGTAGACAATGGACGGCGTGTGACTTTGTCGTTCTGAAAGGCAACTAGTCATCAAACAAAATTTATCGCATTTATTGATAACCTGATTTCATTCACACCCAAAAACCACCAATCCCTGATAACAAAAGTTCACACAAACATCTGTGCGACAATAGCCTTGCACGATGTAAGAATCAACCCATTATCACCAACCCAACCAGATTTTGATGATGACAATATTAACAAACCTAAAACGCGACATTTTGGAATAAATTGGTATCAGTGCCCGATCCACTGTGATTAAGCGTGTACGCGTTATTCAGGTACATACATTACTGTCCCTTAAAATAGTATACAAATATTGGATGATGGGGATTTGGGGGTTTACGGGATTCAGAAAAGCTATATTGGACGAGGCGCAGCCGAGTCCAATATAGCTTTTCTGAATCCCGTAAACTCTGTATTGGACGACCAGCATCCAATCTTTGCTATATTATTGACAACATCGCATTTATGCTAGATACTGATCATATAACCAATTAGTCAGTTAATTTATTTGCATTTTATGAGTGCTTTTAAATGATTTAGGCCTCGCGGACGATGAAGTGATGAAAGCATTGAACCGAAACTCGCAGGATGACCTTATTTGTAACAAGCAAGCTGATTGGCTGCTATCACAGCACCGTCCAATATAGGAATCCCATATACATGACACGGATCCAATATACCTTTTTAAGAAAGAACAGACATGCTGATTAGCTGAGGCTGTTGCGCTGTTTGATACACGAATGGAATATACCATTTTGGAATCCAGCATACAATATTTGGGTGTGACACGTGGTTTAAAAAGACCAATCATCGAGAAGGATGCGTGTCGAGTTAATAATATTGAGTATTATGTGTATATTCGTGAGGAAGTGGCAGAGGATATGACGCCGGTTCCACTTCAAATAGGGAAAACCAAACTAAATTGTTTTTTTTTTCTTACCTAAAATTTAGTTTCTACTGAACAGCCCAGCACAAACTTCACGTATGCTACCATGGATTACTTGCAAACGCGTTTATTTATTTACGAGAATGGACACACCGTTTCTGACAACACCGGCATGCTTGCGACTCGTTTGCGAAATATTCTTGGTTATCAATATAAAACAAATATTGTTTATCCGGTAGAGCAAAAAAGCTCTGAAACATTTTTATTCATTGGTACATCATTCAAAAAGATGTTTTAATCGAGCATATCATGTATTATGAAGGTGTTTGTGAATTTTATGTATCCACCTGAGGGGAGAAAACATGCACACGTGGTATAGCATTCTGAAGTTAGTAAGAGTGGTCAGAGAATGTATCTTCTTGATCAGTTGATGCAGAAGAGGGCTATTCTGCAGCTTCTAATAGGCCTATTCGGGAACGCTTGTTTACACGTTCAAGCTAAGTACAAATACAGTACAAATTCGGGATCGCCACGGATACTCGGCCATCCCGTCTCACACGTTAATTACTAGGGGCCTCTTCCAGGCCTAATTTTGGACGTAAAAATAGAAGCAATTACTAACTCAAACATATAGAAACAACTAATCCAACACGATGAATATATTATTCTATCATAAATAGACCTGATTATGCCTAGTCCTAATGAAAATCCTACATAAAGTAACATGAAAAGGAACTTTGAATTCTACACCGTCTGCCTAAAACAGCCTCTGTCAAAGCGTGTTATTGCGACACACTATAGGTATCAGTTTTTCGAAAAACCTTGTTCTCATGCTTAACCAAGGCTATCTATAGCATTTGTGCCCCTCCGGAAAATGCCATAGTGATGGAAACATGCGTTTGGAACCAAAACAGCCGTCTGTAAATAGCGTGTGAAAAGAGTCATAATCGATAACCCCGTTTCTATCTGCATTAGATCCGGTAAGGTGCAGATACGGCATGTCGCTTGGTTTCACATCCCGCCGATGCAGATACGACAAACTAGTTTCTTCAATAACTCGATTTCAACTCGAAATATCGAAATAAAATTAATACAGTAGGTAATATACTACATATTGATTACTTTCAACCAATTAGCTGAATATCCCAAAAATTGCAGATACGGCGTTTTGGCTAGCCAGACATCCCCATCCAAATGTGGCTTTTCTTAATGGGATTGTTCTTATTGTCATGGAAATTCTGGTCCTATCTTTTGCCAAGTCTTTTATCCCTAGTCTTGTCAGGTCACGCCAGCACGTCAGGTGATATAAGTGCAAGAGCTAAGACAAATAAGTAATCCTTTCTGGATTTGATTGAATTTGCAGTTCTCTACCTTGCACTATATTGTCTAGGCCAGTGTCCAAGGCTATAGTTCATTGCCACCCCTATTCAGACCTAAATCAGGTAAGAATGATCAAACAAATGATTTGTATGATTCGTTACATTATAATCGTCACAATCGTTCCTTATATAACATTCCATAATAGTGATCGAATCTACTCGTAGAATGAATCCTTGAGTGGCTATAGTGAATCTCACTGTTACAGATATAATATAATTTGTGCAGAGTGTAGAATAAAATTTATATAGCGTTCAATCACATCTGGGGTGTGTTGAGTGAGGAGGCGTATATATTGCACTAATAAATTTGAACTGGCCGTGAAGGGCCCACGTAGCGCAGCTTACTATTTCTTCTAAATTTAATGAAGATTAAAAATGTGCCAGACGGATTAAATATGGTATACATTCAGTGGGTGAGTAGTATTAGTAGAATAAGGTGCGCTACTTGGGCCGAGTGAAGCAATCCCACTATGTATATCAAATTGAATCCGCTCAGTTATTATTATAATTTAATATTCGTGGTGCAATTTTTTTTTCAACCATGTCAAAAAATAAATTACAAAATATTGCCTTGTGTTCTTGTGAAACCCTGTGATTGTCATACAAATGGTACATGGGTCAAAAATACTTTCACAATACAAAATACTTTTGAATTACAAAATATTGCCATGTGTTCTTGTGAAACACTATGATTGTCATACAAATGGTACAGGGGTCAAAATACACAATACTCGCTGACATACTCGAAAAATTATATGGTGGGTCACAGATTCGTGCTTGCTCTGTCGGCGGGAGTTTACTTGGCCCAAGTATCATATCCTGCGCCTTCCTCTATATTCAATAAGGATTAAAAAGGTGACAGACGAATTAAATGGCATTAATTTAGTGGACGAGTAGTATTAAGGCGCAGCGTATGATACTTGGGCCGTTTACTTCAGGGTGAGTGATTTATTCCTGTCGGTCATCAAATCCATCCCTAGTGCTCTTCTGAATTCCAAACTGGAGAGCTGATTTAATCCAACAGGTGCCGGGATATTTGTGGCCTCTGTTGCCGGATCAGAGCCGTGGCTCTGAGTTTGATAAACCTGGTATTTACTGAATGAACAGGGATCACTTCCTCAGCATTTGTTTTGGGGGATTAAATTGTCAATAAGTCAATAAGCGTCAACAGGTTAAGAGGGGTATCTATTAACTATGGTGGCTGATAGCGTCCATTCGTCAATCTCGCTCCCTCGCGGCGAGAGAGCGAAGCGAGTGCACATGAGAGCGATGCGAGGGAACGAGGAAGCGATGCGAGGGAACGAGAGAGCGACGCGAGGTAGCGAGAGAGCGATGCGAGAGAACGAGTGAGCGATACGATATTCACATAGATCAACCTCACTTCCTCGTATCGCTCTCTCGTTCTCTTGCTCTCTCGCTCTCTCGCTCCCTCGTTCTCTCGCTCTCTCGCTCCCTCGTTCTCTCGCTGTCTCGTATGCAGAAACTAATTTTCATGTACCAGGTATGCAGTATCAGAAACTAACTAAAGATTTCAGCATACAAATAAAACACACTTTTGAGAACACGCACATGATTTTTTTTGTTCTAATATAACCATGGTCAGTGCTATTACAATGCTCATGGGCGTGTACAGAAATAATGGAAGGGAAGGAGCACGTACGGACTGTACCCACCCTTCCCTGGACACGCCCCTGTCATACCAGTTTCCTTGTAGGACATATCAAAATAGGACATATAAAATATATGATATTGATCTGAAATTTACATCATAGTTTCTACTTAACAGTGTATTCTTTGAAAACCACTGTATGCATAGGCGATTAAGTTGTAAAATTATGCAATATGAGTCCTGTTTCGAAAATTACAATTCCATATCGTGCTCTATTATGATATAATATCACGATAAACGGTGATAATTATCGTGTTATTTGAAGTACGTGTATTGTATGCTCATCCGTGAACCACCACCTCCCACCTAGCCGCCTTACCCTCACCCCCTCCACCCAGTCTACACCTTCATCCGCTGCAAGTCACCTCATTGGTTATATCACTGTCACGTGGTAGCGAGTCTTATCCACTCACCAGGTTCTCTTACGCAATCTTCTGGGCTGTAGGATCGGAGCATGTGCAGTATGTGTTGTAGAGGCCGTTAGCGAAATCTAAATGCTTGAACCATGTACAAATATGATATATAGGACCTGTAAAATACACATGTAATCCGACGAATTTATAATATTAATACATAGGAATTAACCATAAAATCCTCACATATTTTATTCAGATTGAGAATATTCATTAAATATCAGTAGTTACAGAAAGTTTATTTGAACGGAGATTCTTTCACTATTCTTTCACTTCAATTACAACTTTGTCACAATTGACACAAAATTGTTGTATGATTAACGTTCAATAAATAATTTTAAATATAATTTGTTCACATCGATTATTGTGTGCGTTGTGCGAAGGGAAGGGGCGGGGTATATAGGTAAATAGATGGTAAAAAACAACAACATTTATTCATGTTATTTATATAAATTTATATAAATCGTTATTTCGGTATTGAACGTCATATGTTTTGCGCTTGAATATGTACAGGGAGATTAGTTTTGTCGTAAAGGATTAACTGACCATATTTCACCATATGCAATAAATAATATTTGAACATATTCACTGGTAGGTATACACGTATAAATATTAATGCAGCAGAGTGGACGTGATTATTTTTCGTGTGCGCGAAAAAATATCGTCGTAACGGATAAAAAATTAGCATCTGAACAAAAGAAAAAAATTAGCCCAAAGGCTAAGACAGGTTACCGGACAATTTTGGTTTGGCCATGGCAGCATTGGCAGATAACAGACCTTGAGATTTACCAATCAAGGTTCGCAGTGTGAACAAATGACCTTGAGATTTACCAATCAAGGTCATCCGTGTGAACTTCGATGTCACCATTACATGTTCATAATACAAAGATATATCTGGGTGGAATCGTTTAGGCCGCTCAGGTCAATTTACACATTACGAGTCAGACATTTGGCACTCAAGGTCATCTGACGTCAAGATCAAGGTAATCATTGGTTGTGCCATATATGTCTTGCTATATGTTCATAATGCAAACATGAGTTCTATCTGCAAGCATTTCATCTATAGAGGCAAATCTGGGCATTTTGTGACCCCAGAATGGCTGTTCCGACCTTTCAAGGTCATCGAAGGTCAAATTCAAGGTCACCATACAAATCGCCATATATGACTTCCCATTTGAAAGTACCAATTTTTAAGCTGTATCTTTAAGTGTTCTATGAGAACAGTCCTGACAGCTCCAATTATGAAGGGAAAAAGTGCCAAAAATTTTCTTTTCAAAAGTCCAAAAGTTTTTTTCAAAGGGTGAAAAAAAATTTTTGCCTAGAAATGGCCCAAAATGGATATTAATGCGATTTGGGCCGAAAAAAATTTTTTTCGTCAACCCGTCGAAAATTCAAAATGGCCGCCATACGCAGACCGGCGATTCAAGGGCAACCAAACTTATACACATCACAGTACACATAAGGAGAATCTTTTGAAACAAAAATCTCAAATCTGATCAGATAGTTTTTGAGAAAACGATCGTCAAAGTCCAAAATTAGCTGTTTTTCGTCAAAAATGGCCGCCATTTTGAAAATAATTCGAAAATCAAAAAACTAAAAAATACCTCCCTCTCGAAATAGTTTTAAGCATTTTGTGCAAAATTTCAGGAAGATTCGATCGTAAGGTTTAAAGATATGAATGTTGACGGACGACGGACGACGACGACGACGGACGCAACGCCACGGCAATAGGTCCGGTAACCTAAAAATACCGCGATAACGAGAAATTTATCGTTAGAACGGATTAATTTATTGTGACCTGTCATATGAGCGAGAGAACGAGGAAACGAAGGAACGAGTGAGCGAGAGAACGAGAGAGCGAGAGGGGAGCGACAGAGCGAGAGAACGAGATTGCGAGAGAACTAGTGAACGAGAGAGCGAGAGAACGAGAGCGAGAAAGCGAGAGAGCGATGCGAGGTAGCGAGAGAACGAGGGAGCGAGAGAACGAGGTAGCGAGAGAACGAGATTGCGAGAGAACGAGTGAGCGAGAGAACGAGAGAACGAGAGAGCAAGAAAGCGAGAGAGCGATGTGAGGTAGCGAGATTGCGAGGGAGCGAGATAGCGATGCGAGATAGCGAGAGTGCGAGGGAGCGAGAGAACGATACAAGGAAGCGAGGTGGATTTATGTCAATATCTTATCGCTCACTCGCTCCCTCGCATCGCTCCCTCGCATCCTCGTATCGCTCTCTCGCCCACTAGCATCGCTCTCTCGCTCCCTCGCATCGCTGTCTCGTGCGCTCGTATCGCTCTTTCGCTACCTCGCTTCGCTCTCTCGCCACGAGGGAGCGAGATTGCCAAATGGACGCTATCAGCCACCATAAATAACCCAATCACATGAAAAAAAGCCTTGTGAACTTGGTCTTTGTCATAGCATAATATAATTAACTGCGGTCATACAGATTTCATCTTGCGAAGAATTCATGCAATGGATATTTTTATTTATAATGATGCACGAGTGAGACAAAAATCGAAAATCGTCTCCGTCATGGAAATTAGCAGATACAAAAAATCATAAGGCATACAAGATTAAAGCTGTGTATTCAAGCTTTGGTGAACAATACCCCTCCCAGCAAACAAGCTGGCAGTCGAGTAAACGGGAAATTGTAAACACTGCGAAAATATACTGTTCTTTCCTGTGGGGTTACAGAGCTATCACATCGAGAGCAAACATTGAATATTTGCATCGCACCTCCCATGACAAAATCGCCTTGTCCGGTCGATGGAATGGTATATAAAATATATTATCAAGGTTTGCATGTCGAGATGGTCCATTGTCAACGGATCATATGTCACGATAGATGTAATTTTTAATGTGAATATCAAATTCAAACGCAAAGTTGCCAGAAATTAGATCACACCTGGATTTATTAACCATGACCATATATTTAGTGAAACACATGTTAGCACTTGCCCCTACCACGTGCGGCATATTATTCTCGAACATATAGTCTTGTGGTCTTAAAATTGAATGGGATATATGTCAAATGTATATCTTATAGGAGTACTTGGAATAGTGTATCACCCAAACAGATATAATTAATTGTGCTCAACGAATTTAATTAAGCCCACATTATTTGGTTTACAAGAGTGTCCATGTATGTCAATAAATGGGGTATAAGGATATAAGGACATGTAATTATGAGTGACCAGGTGTTAAAGACCTAGTAGCATGCCAATGAAAGTGCTTTTCATTTAGTCCATTATGAATAGTTATCTGTAAATTCGAACGAATTTTACAAATACAATCAATGGGTTTCGAGATATTGAATCAAATAGGCACTCCTTCCGTAAATTGCCGAAGATTTTGATCACGATTTTAGTATGGGTCACGTGGTTTGTGACGTCATTTGAGGCAGTACTGAAAGTACATGTAGCCAGCAAGGTAAACTGCATGTCGCATTTTCATTCTCGTTGTGTATGTTTGACAATTCAAGTGAACGGGCGAGATGGTTGGAATATGGCATTTCTTGTCTTGATATTTAGAATCAGTACTATTCATTCTCCCAGAAGGGAGGTTTGTTGAACTGCAAGATGTCCAGTATTTGCTGGTTTTCACGTGTTTTCTATTGAATATCATGCATTTTGGAGTGGTTTTCTATCTTTGAGCTGACAACCCAAATTACGTGTTTTACGTTTTTGGCCAGCCATCAAAGCACATTCTGCCTCAACTGACGTCACGATTACGGAAACTGCCGAAGCTATTTTTTTCATCGGCATGAGAAGGCGATTGCAATACTGGCTCAATATACTCGATTATATGTCGCTGTTATTAATTACCAATTAACACAAACATCTGTTTTATCACCAAATGTCCACAATGCCTTTATCTGAACAGGAATAAAACCATATAATGGTACCTTGCTACTATGACTTTAAGTAATACATGTCCTTATATGCGCGTATTAACAACAGACAAACAGGGAAAACCGACCCAAATGCAATATCCTCTCGGGCACGATCAACTAGACTTTCCCGGTAGTGGGTGCCACCGTCTGTCAAAATGTCTCAAGAACGTCATAGTCCCAACAATGGTCAAAATCATCTAGTTAATTCACAAATTGGGTGAGGAAAAACATGGTTTATAGGTATGATGTTAAGTAATTCTCACAGTAAAAACCGTTAAAAATATATATATGCAAAGGCTATTGTTCCATCAGGGATTTAAACGGGTGAGCTGATGAAATGGACTTGTAGAACACAGGCGGTAAATCTTAAATCTAAATCAAACACTGATATTGTGTACATGTAGTTTGTTTAGGAATTATACTTCTCAGATAGTTGGTGGGCAGATGTATATTGCTTTAAAAAAGGCAAAGTACAACAAATTATCTATTATAGGCCCTAACTTGATGATGCCAGTTCGGCTTTGGATATTATTGCTTCTTCGAATTTGCTATCCCGAAAAGAATTCATTCTAGATTTTCTATCGGCATAACGATAATCTGAAATAGGTGCATATATTCATCAAAAATAAGAATTACTTACCGCAAAAACAATCAGATTTTCATGATGCCAACAGTAAGTGTTTTTATTATAGTGTTATCCCTATTGAGAGGGCCAGCCTCACTCGGGCTTACGAGACACTTTGTTCTCTTGTACAGCTTTACCCCGATTCCTCTATATTCCAGGCGTCCAGCAGGGAGGCAATCGGTAACCATTCTTTAACTAGCCGGCGGCTCACCAACCGGCCACATCAGAACAAGCCCCTGGCGAGGCTCGAACCTTCGACCTCCCGCAACAGTGGTGGACGCCTTACCCCTAGACCAATGGTTCGGTTGCAAACCTAAAATACAACATTTTCGTAATGGAAACAAAATCCGAGCATATACCACCAAAGCCACACTGACGTTTTCACTGTCCCGTGCAATACTGACGTCATTTGCTGGGAGTTCTACTTCCCGTCCAAGAACCGACTAACATTACAGGTATTAAAACATAACCATTCCATATTCGCATGTTAACACAAAATATAAGTTAACTCTCGATATCAGTACAGTCACATAACATTCAGGATTGAAGGAAGACAGCTACGATCGGTCCAATCCATGGACGGCTTTGTTATGAAGAAGCGGGGTGATCCCGCACTCAGAATGTGATCTGAATCACACAGATTTAGTAATTGGCAGCTATGTCTACCAAAACAGGTTGCAGTTATTGCATTGCATTTCTGTGAAAATGAGATGACTAGCATACAAATGCCCGCTGGTCGTACGTAATATCGTGCTTTTCTGTCGCATAACTGAGTAGTTTTATGCCAGGCCACAGATTCGTGTTTGCCCCGCGGACAGGGTATTTAGTCCAGTGCGAGTAATATATTCTTGATGGTCATCAAATACAACCCTGATGTTATTCTGGATGGCATGCGTCAGAGCGAGTGGGTAATTGGGGTCTCTCTCTCTGTCAGATTAGAGTCGTTGCCCTGAGCCTGAGCCTGGTATCCTCTGAATAAACAGGGATTACTTCTTTTCTGGAGCTGATGGAAAAGAATTGATCTTTCAAGGGTGAAGTACTGCCCTTCCACAGTAAAGTATTGAAGAAATGATCGTTAGTTTGTCAGGAAGGTGCTCATAAAACAGGTAAGTGTAAACAGAGTGGAACTTCACTTTACTGGCATGTTGCATCCGAGAAAATTATGATGCATCATTTGACATTTGAGTATTTCACATATTTTAGATAAAATGTTAACACATACATGTTGTACCTTATAAAGTATGCTAAATTACACACAGCGGTTTTCCTAATAATATCATTAAAACAATATAAATATACATGAAATAGACGTGGAATCAATACCCAGTATCAAGTATTCCGAGCAAACAAAACAGGGTCCGTTATCCAATCTCATAGTCCGGGGACAGAAAGTCATATCAGGCATACGAAGTGAGAGAAAGCAAAAATGACAGGGAAACTCATGAACCCCCGTAAATGGCCATCAGGAGGTGAAATCAGGTGTTCCGGAAAGAGTGAGCATTTCCTGCCCCACTAGTGGCACCCGTCATGAATTCCCCAAAATTAACATGAAAATAGATCTAGTTGCATGGCAGACATGGATTTGCTGTATTTATCAACCAGATCATGATGACGTCCATAGAATTTCTTAAACGCAGCGATAAGTCTTGGTAAAACATATCCTTGTCGTAGCAGTTTAGAGACTAGCTGGGCACTTCGATAGACAAAGTCCTCATATTTGCAACTAGCTCTGGAATAGCGTATAAGTTGAGAAACAAACACACCATATGCCGGTGACATAGGAATGTTGCTGCTTAGAAAAGGGAAATTGACTATGGAAAAATTGAAATCATCACGTTTGTCATATAATCTAGTTGACAGGTTAGAATCATTATCAATCTCCAACCTCAGGTCTAGATAGTTGGAAAAATTAGCGGATTCTGTAGTATCCTTAATTTCAAGTTCCTTAGGATATATGATATCCAAATAATCACCAAACTTGGGATTATTTAGCGACAATACATCATCTATGTATCGGAAAGTGAAATTAAAATTACATGTTAGTTTCTTAGAACCTCCTCTTTGTAAATGTTGGATAAAATCTGATTCATATGAGTATAAAAACAGGTCTGCCAATAATGGTGCACAGTTTGTACCCATGGGAATACCAATAGTTTGTTGAAATATTCGACCACCAAATTCCACAAAAATATTATCAATCAGAAAATTAACCATATTTACCACATCTATTTCAGTATATTTGTATGGGGCATCAGAGTCGCCTTTAACAAAATAAGCGGTATTATATTTAACTACAATATAGTGGTACCGACGTTGTCCCTTTTTCGAGAAAAATGAATTATTGATTAGTTTTTTAAGCTGAGATTTCAGTTCAGAATGAGGTATAGTTGTGTACAAAGTGGAGAAATCAAATGTTTTGATAGACGTTACTTTTGAAAGTGTGTGCGCATGTAGATATTCCAATAAAGATTTGGAATTTTTTAATATCCACATTTGGTTTATACCACTTCTAGAATAGATGGTTTCAGAGTACTTTTGGAGACCCTGTTTAATTTTAGACAATATAGTAGTTAATATTTTAGAAAGGGCTTTGGTAGAACATGATGCTGAACCTGAAATATATCTTTGTTTGTGTGGATTTTTGTGCAACTTTGGGATCCAATATAAGTTCGGTAGATTAGAATCTTTACATGAGGTAGTAATACCAAACGAATGCAATACAGACAAATGATTTGATAAGATATCCTGTTTGGGCACGGTAATGGCTTGGTATGTACTATTGGGATTAGTATTGTTGGCAATACCCAGTTCGTCAAACAGGCACTGTATATAGTATGCTTTACAAACAAAAACAACATTATTAGAAGCTTTATCTGCAGGGACAATGACGAACCTTTCTTGAAGTTTCAACAAACTATTAGTAACCACGGGATCATTGAAGACAGAGCTATATTTAGTACTAACTGACTTTGACAAAACATTGATGCGTTTGTTTACCAATGACCTAATCTGTTTGACCCATTCTGACAGAGAATCAGTTTCTGCCTTTTCTCGCTTTGTCCATTTTCTGGCATGCTCCTCAACTGCATCCATGATTAACTTAAAATTGTATCTCCATGAAAACGACGTGGGCTCTCTATATTTGGGACCTTTGGACAAAATGTCTTTCAATGATTCATTCTCCACTATATTGAGGTCGCCTGAAATAACATGCCCAACTGGATCGTGTATGAACGGAGAGTTAATGCAAGTGCAGGAGGGTGGGTTATGTAAGAGATCATCAATATCCAAATCATTCAATGTTTGTTTGTAGTTGAAAATCTTGGAAGCAACAGATTTGGTATATGAGTAGGATACAGATGGAGCAGCCGTGTCAGTGAAGTATGATGGTACCTGGGACTGAACAGACTTATGATGTAATATATTACCGATGTTAATTGCATCAATACATTTATTGGCAAATTTTATCTTCAGAAAAGACCGTTTGGGTGGTATATATTCGGAATTCTGTGTTGGCTTATAAAGCCGATGATAAACAATATCCATGATAATGGAATACAGACGAAATTCATAGCTATTGGTATTTCTGATATAGTGGGTAGGACATTGGTCCACTAGTTCTTTAAGTTTAACATGAGGTATGGCAAATAATTTAGTGCGAACATAGTGCAGTCCAAGTGGTTGTTTCAATATTTCGAGTAGACCATCAAAGGAAATATTATGAATAGATGGTCGATTATAATGTCGTTGTCCATGGCTTCGTTTCCTACGTTTAAATGATGTAAATAAATTCATTACATTGACTGAACTGCATCCTGGGCTTGTCAGGTTTCCCACTGAACTGATATTATCGTTACAGCCATAAGGTGTAGCTGTGCCTAGTTCACGTATCCAATGTTCTTCTCGTTTCCTGCGGGTGGGTGTACTTAATGAGGGACTATTAGTATGGTGGTATATTTTTTCTATGACTCGAACTTTCATTGACAAAATAGAATGGTCATCCTGAAAACTACTTTATGAATTAAAAAACTCTAGGAAGCAGCCTGTCTCAGATCATATAATTCGTGTTCTGTTAACGAGTTTCACTTGAAATTATTTTCATCCGCAAGACACATAATCCAAGTCATGAAGGGTGCAAGATAACAAAATATGAGTATTTAAGCACGGACGAACAATACCCTTGTCACCAACACGACAAGCAGGGTGAAATAGAGCAAATAAAATATTGCATAGCGCACCAGTTTCAGGGAGGAATTTCTGCTTCTTGTGGGATTATAGCACCATAACTCGCAAACTTAATCACCAAAAGCAAACATTGGATATTTGTATCCGGTCCCACATGATCAACTAGAATTGTTCGGTCGTGGACGTTGGTTTCTGGCAATACCATCTCCAAAACATCATGGTCTTAGGCGTGGTCATAATCATTCCGTTGATTCACAGTTTGGGTGAGAAAGCCATCCTTTAACCGTATGTACGATTGGGATGTGGAGTAGTTTCGCATTTAAAAACTGTGGCAAATATAAACGTGCATAGGCCAAACTATGGCTCCCCGTTCGTGCCACAAAAAAGTAAAGTTATTTTTTTATCTCATACATAGGAGATACTAACTCTGAGATATTGACACATACGTCTGAGATACTAACTCATATGTTTGAAAGATTTTTTCTCATACATATAGTGACTTACACATAGTATGAGATATTAACACATACGTATGAGATACTTACTCATATATGTGAGATGCTAAAACATAGTGTAAATTACTAACACATACGTATGAGATAATATAAGTAACATAAGTTTGAGATAACATAAGTTTGAGATACTAACACAAACGTATGAGATACCAACACATACATATGAGATACTTATCTAATACGTATAATATATTATAAGTAGATAAATGTGCGCATAATGTGACATTTTCATCGAGAGCATATAAAAGTAATAAGGTTAGACAGAAATTACAAAGTGAGAAAATATTACTTCCATTCTCACGTCGGTCTCGGGTATATGGAAATTTAAGTATCTCCTACGTATGTGTTCGTATAACATAAGTATGACTTGATAATATATCTTATACATATGGGTTAGTATCACATATGTATCTCTTAGTACAGTATTTCATACGTATGAGTTAGTATCTCCTACATATGAGATAAGTATTTCATACGTATGCCTTTGTATTTCATATGTATGAGTTAGTATCTACTACGTATGTGATAAGTATGTCATACGTATGTGTTGGCATCTCATACATATGCGTTAGTATCCCATACGTATGACTTATTATCTAATACGTATGACTTCGTGCGTTTGTGGCACGAACGGGGCGCCATACCAAACGGAATGCTTGTTCAATTCTGATTTAATGAACCTCGGGAGATGAAGAGTAAGAACTGTGGAATATACATGCAGTTAGACAATCTTGAAAAACTGACCTAAATTTTAACACATATTCCATGAAGTTTTGTTTAAAATCTCAAATTATTTCAAATGGTTGGTGGGCAGTTTTATAGTGGTAACAGGCGTACCACTACCACGCTTTGATGATGCCAGTTCGGCATTGGATATCAATGGAAGGTGGGGCTTTGTATCTTTTTCAGAATAGTTTACTTCAAATTTTCTCTTGATATCAGAAACTTCGTGTATTAGCAATACTATATGATTGATATATGTACAATATTCAACATAAAAACATTTGAGCAGAATGTAGGGCCTATGTTATGCCTTTCGAGGTTATTTCATCAACTTGTGAATGTGTGAATCCACTACTGATGAAGGAAAACCGTCAGAAATTGAGTGGAAATTGATGTGCCAAACATGTGTCGCCGCATTCTTTGATGATACAATTGCATGTGTAACGAATTACTACACGTCACATGCAATGTCTCTCTCCATTCTCTATTCGGAAATCTTGCCAGGATTGTACCTATGTTTTCTGGCAGTCCCTTAAGTGATATCAAGTGCCTATACGCGTGGTAATGGGCCCATTGACATTTAAACGTTGTGTCTGTTATATCACATAAATTTCAATGTAACATTGTGTCATTTCATAGGTCATACTATTAATTTTCCTTTGTGGACTATGTGGTGTGATTTCAGACTGTTATCAATGAGTGTTCATTTTTATGGCCAAACTTATTTCCACGGAATTATCATGAGTCATACCCGTTATCGTCAAGCTATTCTCAGAATATCAAAGGGAGAATTGTGAATATATATCTGGGCAATTGACCTATTCTGATACATTGACAACGGAAATCGATATAAGGGCAGCGACCTCATCGAAACATATGTCCCTGCCAAAGTTTGAAAGGATCCGTGGAGAATTGCAATCCAAAGGAAGTCGTGACGTTTACAAGTCCCAAGGTATCCCCGAACTTTACCTCGGGGGATAAGACAGACCATCGCTAGACCGACAGACAGCCCCCGTCTATGTTGACAGAATCGTGTGTTATCGCCTCCCGATCGATCTGTCCCGCTCTGTGCGTGCGAGATAAAGGGTTAGAACCATAAAGTAGCGGCTGCTGCCTTGCCGACGGGGCGCGGAGGTAAACCCCCAGAGGTGCATCAAGGTGGACGGACGCGGGCCGCCACCCCGGCTATTTACAGAGGCGGAGGGAAGCTGCTAACGGCCAGCAGGCACCCGGGAAAAGTGGCAGATCTAGCGGGGCTGTCTGTGCTGTGAGCGGGTGGCAGGTCGCGTCTGTGACACGGTGTCCGTGTTAGATAACGGAGCAGGTCTCGCAATAGCCGAGAAGTTTCTTGGACGAGCGACCCATACCATTACGGAATGGGATGTAAAAGTTATCAATTTCCGGATGGCACTTTTAAAGAGAAACAGCAAAATAGTATAAGCGCGGATGGGTTGATTGCCACTGAACATCACAGGATCTTTGGAGTAGCTTCTTCATGATATCGATTTAAAAGTATTGATTGGATTTACAGCGTTGTGTCATGGACTGGAAGGAATACAACACGCCTTTGGGATTTACGTCGAATTAGGAGTACTGGAAAACAGTGCGTTATCTCCGGTGTCAATAGATATATTGTCGCATTGTCCATCCTAGCCCTCTCAATTATTGATTATAGAAGGAGTGTTCAGTGGAATAGCTCGAGCGCATTCTTTTTCCTAATCTCACTGCTCTAGGGCCGGATTATCCCGTTAAGATGGCACGATTATTTCGACTGTGCAAACTGACCGATCGATTTGACACTCAAATATTTACGTTCCAACTTCCGGCGTCTATCACGCGTCTCGGAACGCCTGACGTTTGCTCACGTGACTTTACATACGGGCAACACGTCTGGAGTATTTCCGTTATACGCTCTGAGAAGCACATTGGAATCTACTTGACTTTACAAAATGTGACTCCGGGTCTGTCCTCTACCCTAGACTACACTTTCACCTTGTTAAACAGCGAGCACTTCAGCAAAAATGAGGTATTTGTTCAAAGAGCGTGTACGTTCACTTCCGAAAAACCCACACAAGGAAGGCAGAACTTTATCGGATTCGGCGATCTCGGCACGCGCGGATTTATACACTGCAATGGAGACTACTTGCTGGAACTGGAGATGCGAAATATACATTCTTCCTTCGAGCAGGTTTGTGTCCGATACTCCGTGAGATATCAGGATATTCATAAATTTCAGGTCGTGGAATATTCGTAGTTTTTCTTGCAGGTGATATAATGCAATACAGTTTTAGACATCATACCCTCCCGCATTAAACGGTTGCGTGCGTAATGGATTGAATGCTGAGCTGCTAAGCCATGTTCCGGATATGTACGCACGAAATGCACAAGATAAGAAGGAGTCGGGGGTGATGTTTTTCTTGTATTTCGCCCACTAGAGTCTATTTAGAACAAATCAAGGACGCAAGTACCTGGATTTGATGTCAATTGTTACAAGCTCACTAACTATCAGACAATCTGGGTTCCTTTCACTGCGAACTCTAGTGGACGAAACACAACATGAAAATGACCTCCGACGCCTTCTTACCTTGTGCATTACGTGCGTACACATGCGGGACTTTTCGGATGAGATCTGTAAGTGTTCCTCAAGTGACATTTACTGCTGGGTCATAATATGCTAGACATCGTCTTTTGTATGCCTTGCATAAGTCGAACATCTAAAGTGGTGTATTAAAGTATACTGTGTCAGAGATGTGACGGTCAAGGTCATCTGAAAATCCTACACCGATCCATGTGTACACTTGTTTCGAATGGTCGGATCAACGTGAAATTGTAAACGCTTCAATCCGGTATCAAGGCTTCAAACCACAGCGTGTAAGCAAATATCAGTTTTCCATCTAATTTTTAGAAAAATAACTGGACACAACCACATCTCCGAACTCGAAGTGTAGTAATTGTCTCAATGTGAAATTATCCGTTGATTGAAACTGTTCAGAGCTTAAAGAGGTTACCGACTTGGGTCATCGCGTTTTCATCGAGGGGTATGCTATTTTAGCATCAGGACTGCTGAGCCTGTTGAGTTCAATCGAGTTTCATGGAAACGCCAACGGCTTCCTTGACGTCACTTAGAATATTCTATCAAACCTTATATTTGACTCTACGGGAAGTGCTGTCGATTTATGGATACCGTCAGAAAAAGGGTCTCTGATACTATGTATACCAAACACGGGTTATACAATATATATATATATATATATATATATATATATATATATATATATATATTGTCATAAGATACAGCTGTTGATAGTTGAACTTTCTCTACTTGATATTCAGTATGACATGATAACACTTCACAGTGTTTCTTGGCTGAGCTATTTCTGTCGATTTGTATGTATCATCGTTATTACTGCCTATAAATTAGTATCAATATCTGCATGTGCACGTCTTCATTGATCTTATGAAGGACACCCTCTTCAGTCTTAACTACATTTAACATTCATACATGTGCTGATGAGCAAGTTAATTTCCATATTATGTCAATAAAATCCAGATATATTGTGAAAAAATGCAACTATAGATCTCATGGTTGTGTGGCTCATACGAAGACAAATAATGAAGATGATAGAGATGTTCGCCCTGTCAAATATCGTGAACCTGAGAAGTTTGCAGTTATTTATTGGTACCTGTTCTGAAAGAAGCTACGTTTTGCTTTCTAGTGTTCAGACGACATCCTATTAATTGACGTTTCCCATCAAGATCCAAACAATTCAGTGTGGTCCTCCTACTATTATTTGGCAGACCTATTGTAAATAACTAAATTGAGTATATTTGCCAAAGGACGTGATATGTGCTAAGGTTTTGAATTGCATATTGCATGGACGAATTCCCTCTGTTTTAGAAACAAACACCCCCAACTGCATCAATGCAACGTCTAGTGCACGTTAGAACATACATATCACAATATGTAGACGACTCTATATATGTATCTCTTGACAACAGAACCGGAAAGATAGATAAATATTTCACGTGGGTACATGACTCGTTCTCGTGCGCCCCGACAGTGCTCCATTATTCATTCCAGTGTCATGGGACAACGCTAACGGGTCCCAAGGACAATGAATGATGCACTCACGCGAGCCCAGGTAGACAAATTGTTAGCAATCAATATCCCACTACTGGTATATGTATTGTTGTGTGTATGCTATTTTCACACAATAATGGACAGCGTATTGCTACATCCCACATTCTCCAGTCAAATGTATTCACAATCGTCCCATGACAATACTGATAGCCCCTGCATTGATCATTTGGGAACCAAATGCGACTCGAACACAAAAACCCTTTAATATTCATTATTTAGATTGCAACAATAGCTTGATGTCAATGCAATGGATAGTGGCTATCGCAGTTGTCACGGATACTCTTAAAGGGACATGTCTGGATAATAAAATCTGCCCCTAGTATCTTGCTTATAACAAGATCAATCAATACTATTTTGTCACATCCACAGGCAAATGGAATTTGGGCGTTCAGAAAATTTTGTTATGATTCATGATCTGATCTTTTTGTGCATTCATTGTAATGTAACGAAATAGAAAACGATTGATCGTGTAGATACAGTTTTATAATATGGCATTTCCCTTGCTACATATTTCCCTTGCTTCCGAGCGTACAATGCTATTGTATCAAGTCAATTGTTTTTTAATAGTGTTAGAAATGAGTTATTGTATGTCAACAGTACACCACACCCATCTAATGAATACAAACCGCAATAACATATATATTATGTGTAGATATAGAGAATGGCATGCGATAGCAACACAGCCAAGGGTAAGCTTCGAGTTGCGTAGAACTACATCGATTCAGTGGATGGTCTATTTACGCTGATAGTTAATTAGCCCCATAGATCAGCATCACGAACGTTATTGCTAGATAAAACTATCAACTAGATTCAATTATAAATCTGTGACTTCGGCCATGGATAGCTCCTCACATGGATAAAAACAATAGCCTTGACCACTGTCTTGAAGTGTACACTGCACGTACATATTTGACATGTTATACTTACTTGTTATACTTACATGTTATGTTGGTATACATGTTATACATGTTATACTTACTTACATACATACGGTTTCCGCCAACATTTCAGGTATTGCCACTATTATAGGTTTCCACCCTAACTTCTATAATTTTTAACACGGTGGTAACCTTTCAAACATGGCGGAAAGTCACCTGAGCCGGTGTGAGATATAAGCCATCATTAACGACGAGAGACTGACATTGGTGCAAGACAATTTAACTCTGAGCAAGGCCAGGTATATTCCAGTCTTATTGCAAGTATTCGTCAAAATAATATGCTAAAAACTATAGACATTTTAGTGGGAACCTAAATTTTCAATGAAAATTGAAAATCTTGGCAGATACAAAAAATCTGAACTAATGAAGGTTGCTTGGAAACCAAAAATCTTGGCGAGAACCTAAAATCTTGGCCAAAACCAAAGTCGTGGTGCAAAACTATGAATTACTGGCGTAAACCAAATATTTCAGCAGAAACCTAAGTAAATTTATTGGCGAGAACACGAAATCCTAGTGCAAACTTAATGAAGGTTGGAGGAGGAAACCTACACACTTCGTAAGGACTTGAGAAATTTTGACAGGAACCAAAATTTTCAACACAAACTCAAGAAATATTGGCGAGAACATGAAATTTTGGTGTTAAGAAATATTGACGAGATCATGAAATCTTGGTGCAAATGTTATGAAGATTGAAGGTAAACTCGAACTATTTGCAGGCACTTAAGAAATCCTGAAATAAACCAAAAATCTTGGCACGAACCCAATAAAGATTGCCGAAAGCTATTTGACAAACTGAGGGCAGGTATAAGCTACTGTGTGTAGCTCATGTTTGATACATTCCTCAATCTTAATCCAGCTGGTGATGAAACGAAAAAAGAAAAAAACAAATTATTATGCTCTTCATACAGCATTATCTACTGGATCGTTGTCATAATTAACATATAATCTACATGTGTGTTCCTTTCACACCATTGTTCAAATGATTAGAACGTACCCACTGCTGGTGGACCTTTAATGTGAACTTGTCATGCATCTATTGTACTATTTTTCGGATTGTTTAGTAGGTATTGGACAGTTGCATACTAATTCAATCTAGCATACAGTAGAAACACCTACATTTCACACACTGTCTGCCCTTGATGACGTAGTTATTGGCATCATCAAAATATCATCAAATCATCAAAATATATAAAAAAAATATCAAAATATATACCTTTGGTCTGACAAACTATTGCCGTAGTGTTGCGTCAAGTTTTTCACTTTTTTTTCTATTGATGAACAGGACGTGTATAAATTTCGTTGCCCTTGAATTGCTCGAATAATAACTAATTTTCCGTAATAACTCACTTAATATTAGGATTAAGGATTAGGAACAATTGTAGACATATAGGGAATGACATATGCTGAAAATTCTTGTGACCTTGAATTTACCATTCGACCTAATTTTCAAGGCCCAAAACAAAAAGGCTGATATCTCACTCATGTTTTACTTCATAACTTGGGAAAGCATTGTGAACATTAGGAAATGATATATGATTAATATTCTGATGACCTTGAATTTGAACTTTGATTTTCAAGATCATAGCACTAAAGAGTAATATCTCGCCTAATATCGACTTCACAGCTTGGTATAAATTGTGTACATATAGGAAATGATGTATGCCGAAAAATGTGATGACCTCAAATTTGACCATTGACCTCATTCTCAAGGTCAAAACACAAAATGGCTAATATCTCGCCTGATATCGACTTTTCAGCTTAGGATTCAAAATATGAACATATAGGAAACTATATATGCTGAATATTCTCATGAACTTGAATTTGACCTTTGACTTCAGAATGAATTGTGCACATATAGGAAATGATATATGCCGAATATCCTGATGACTTTTAATATGACCTTTGACTTCATTTTCAAAATCCCAGGACGAATATGATATTTCTCTTATTATTGAATTTACAGATTAGTAATCAAATGTGGACGTATAGAAATGATATATGCTGATATGCTATATTCTCATGACCGTGAATTTGACCAGTGGTCATATTTTCAAGGTCTTGGGGGGAAAAGGCTAATATCTATAATATGAAACATATTTTGTCCAGTAATATATCTCAGCCTTCAGAGGTTTCGTTGACCTTGAATTGCCGGTGTGCCGGTGGCGGCAATTTTGATTTCATCATCAGCAAAAAAAATCGTCTCAAATCAAGTCACTAATCGTTTTGAGCCATTTTCAGCCGAAATAAATTTCGCCATTGAAAATTTTTCTGGAGTTTTCATTCACTTTTTCCACCATAATGGGAACTGAGTGGAGTAATCTCCTAGAACCCTTCAACATAGAGCTTGAATATTCATATTCAAAGGGGGGAATCATACAATGGGGTTCGGTGGTGATCCTGAATTTGATCTTCAATGACCTTCGAATGTCAAAACCGACTTTTTTCTCAAAAACACTCAATTTTGGATTTGACAGCCATTTTTGTGGCTCAACATTATAAATTTCTGCGGTAACCATTTTCAACCCTTGGGTTAATTTGACCATTTCCTTTATTATTATCATGCAGGTGTTACAGCTATCACGTAATGGCAAGGAGGGAAGCTGTCCCCGACTGGAGACGAGCTATTTCAGCTTTGGTTGCTACGACTGGAGCTTGGTGCTCTACCCACTTGGCACAGAGGTGGACGGCCGGTCCCAGGTCCAGCTCGTCCGGCAGACCAACTTTGATCACATCTGCCGCGTGAGGTACCGTCTCGTCATTGGGCAGAACGAGCGGGTAGTCGACTCAGACACCATGGATCAGCTGGTGGACATATCAGGTCACGGATACCCCTACCAGATGGAGCATGCGATGCACCACTTGGCCAGTAGTAAGGGCAAGCTAAGGGTCCGAGTGGAGTTGATGTCTGTAACGGGAGTTAGCGAGGTTCAAGTCTGCCCAATGGACCGTGCAAGGAATAGAGCTACCCTCTATGATCGTGATAAGCAAGCCTGGGCTCTTGAGAGTGATATCAGCAGGTCGCACTTGAAACTCCGTCTCTTCTACGTTGATATACGCAACGTGCCGAGAAAGTGTCTCCGCCGTGTCTCCTTTGGAGTGACGGTGATTCCCGAGAACACCTCCCACGTCCGACCGACCAAGGCCTATGGGTCTCCATTCTCTGAGTATTACTCGCAGAATGACCCGGATGACTGCTTTGACATCACTACGGAGATACCCGTGGAGCGGGTGAGTAGCCTAATACATATAGTGAAGGTTTGAAGAACATTGAAATGTTGTGGCTCCAGTTGACTGAAACGAGAAAAGAGTATGCAGTCACTATAGTGTCCTCGGACAGTTTCGATGAACATAGTACATTCATCGCATTGTAACAATCTAGTACACAGGGCAGAGGGAATGCGAGATACATCGGTGATTCGATAACAATCTGGGCAAGTTTGTTCAATATTTGCATGGACTGGTGTGGTTTTTCACGTGGTTATTTTGAACGGACCAGAACGAACTCCCATTTCACCAGTGGCGACTTTCCAATTGTGAAGTCATCAAGTTGCTATTTGTCCCTCGTGAATGGGGAGCATGGAATTCACTGAGTCCTTTGGCTGCAGTGTTCGATTCAGTTTGGGCAACGTGCAAACTGTTAACTTGTTCAATGCAACTGAACATTTCATTCATATCCGGGATGAATTTAGGTGATGTACTGGTTTCTGTGACGGGTCGCTTGCAACAAATCTCCAGTTGCAAGATATCAGTGTTAAAAGCTCCCTCAGTGGTCACCGGCACATTTGTATACACACTGCCGTTTTATTTTTGGAGTGTTAAATTGGATGAAGAAGCAAGTGTCTCATTTAGGCTTGGTCTCTTAGTAAATTTGTTACATTCTAATGCCAGCGTGGTTTTGTTCATTTTAAAAAGTAATTCCATCCTGACTTCATTCCAATCACATGTTATTGCTAATATATGTATGTGATTAGGTACTTATTTACTTGTCATACACATATTGCGTGGCTTTGTTTCAGATTTCTAAATTTTTCTAGTAGGTTGTTGGGGAGTTGTATTCTTCTAGCACACACACTATACCAACAATACTGTCTGCCACAGATGACGCCAGTGTAGTTTTGGCTGTAAACATTTGGTCGGACGTCATTTTATTCCAAAAATATTGTATTTGAAATCATGAACATCATCAAGATCTGGGTGTGTTTGTAGTAACAGGTGGAAACTTACATACACATATTTTACTTCCAGTTGAGATCGGATTTCCTGTCGGAGTCTGACCGCCGACTGACCGTACACGTGGAATGGGTGGACAGTCACATTGTCCACCATGAACGCTACCAGAGACTGGATGACGTGTCTGGAAAACACCGGCACCAAATGTTGTATGTACCCTGATCTTCATGCTACAACCTGGGTCACATGTTTAAACGAAGTAGTTGAAATTCTCCACTTTACAACAATGATGCACAAGCAAACTAGCTAATTTGTTCCTGCAAAACCTTAACTCAAAGTGTACAAAAGTGTAATTTCCTTCTCTCTGTTGAAGACGCGAGATCATGGCGTTACAAGCGGAGAATTTCGCTCTGGAGAAGCAACTGCATAGTTACCAAGTCTCCATCGCAAAGACCAATGCAAAGGCGTTGGAAGAAGCTGCCCCAAAGCCGGCGCCTAGGGAAGACCTCAGACGCAGTAGAGGGGAGGGAAAAAACTATAGGCGATAGCTCAAAATCAAACGGGTGCTCTGCCATTGATATTGTTGACAGCGATTTTCTACAGAATGCAATGAATGAGGCACCAGAACAAAAGCAAAATTTGATTTTGTTATTGTTAAGTGAATAGTTTGTTTGCAATAATACTTAGATTTTTATGTGGCGTGTGTAATTTGAAGGTTCTCTAGCTCAAGGTTTCCACAGTGGAGTATCCATTGAGACTTTTCAGGCAAATAAATGAGGCATTCAGTCCATATTTCAATACAGCTGTATACAGCTTATGGAGAATCAATGTGCCTCGTTTCCCCCCAAATGAATCAAAGGCCGTAATTCAAAAACGATTCACATGAATTCACTTCACCAAACATGATGCCGTTTTGTCCTGGGTCCATTCTGCGGTTATTCACCACTGGATCACCAGGTTTATGTTGAGGGGAATTAGGTCATTAGTGCTCGTGATTTTTTTTTTTGGGGGGGGGGGGCTTTGCTGTAAGCGATTTTCCGATTCATCTTGCTTGGTATTGATCTTCATAGGTAAAGATTGTTTAGACTTAGACCAGTTTGTTTTGTTTTAGAACCCTTTTCATACAATTATATCCGTACGAGAAATATCAATGCTTCTATCCCAAATTATCGTGTCTTACGTTTGCTATTGTCATCATCGAAATCTAGATGTGTCGGTGGTAATAGGTTGATACTTACATTGATGGAAGTGATTCAGAATAAATTTAGAATGCATATGATCTGATTTCTTGTGGGTTGGAAATATACTCACATGTATTGACCATTCGTGTCCAGGTATTACAATGATAAACCGTTTTGTTCCAAAAGTGTATATACCATAGATAATCAGTGATATGTCATACAATATTATATATTATACGTGTGTTTTATGTTTGAACAAATGTAAATTCGGATGCATTTTTTCTGATATACACAATCACTTTCAATAAACAGTTTGACATACGTCGCGTTGGCCCTCGAGCATAAAACCCCATATTGTGCAATAACCCTATAATATCCATGAAATATTGCTGTGGGAGCAGGTGAAGCAACTGAATGTTGGTATAGCGCCAGTGTCACAATGTCTTTGTATGTATGCCCCTGTCCATTCAAGTCAAACTTGAAGAGAACCCAATGTGCTATGGTACATATTCATACTACGATACTATAGTCTATCAAACTGTCACAGTGCACGAGGATGAGTTACAAATACTCGAAGTAACTTACGTGCTTAGTACGTTACCATGGTTACATGTCATATGGGGTGTGAAACATCTTTTTTTTTTGGGGGGGGGGTGGTTTGTGAGTTATGACGCTTCAATTCCACAGAAAAAAATATGCCCTCTATCATGAGGGCGAGATGGCCGAAGGGTTACTTGCGAGCGCCAGTCGCTGAATTTGAACCAAGAGCCATCGCCCGCGTGGTTTCGATCCTACGTCGGGCCGCATGTGCGGTATTTGTAGGAGCATTTTCCCCCTACCCTCACACTTGGTAGTGTTCCCGTGACTCGGATATCACGTAAAATGGCGGTCCCATCTCTAAAAAAATTGTTGTCAAGAGATGTAAGAAGACCCCTCTGTGAAACGCTTTGATAATGTGTGTAACATGGTTAGCGCTATATAAGAATCGATTTATTATTATCATTATTACTGTTTGCTCGAACTGTTTGTTCCTGTTGTTTGTCAAGTGCACAGTTCGTTTGTGCCTGGACACACAAATACAATTAAGAAAATCATTGCCAACGAGCATTCATAATACATCCCAAAATCTGTTGGAATTCCAAACAAAATTTTTTATGTAATACCCTGTAGTATTATTACAGAGCCCTGGTTGTATTCTGTGTATAGTTCCGTCTATATATATTTGAAACATTTAGGCATTCACGTGTCTAGGAGTATGTGATACCTGCGTTAATAATTGGTAAGGACAAGCTGAGAGTACGAGTGGAGTTGATGTCCGTTACAGGAGTCAGCTTGTCTCCGCCATGTCTCCTTTGGAGTGACAGTGATTCCGAATAACACCTCCCACGTCCGACCGACCGAGGCCTGTGGGTCGCCTTTCTCTGAGTATAACTCACAGAAAGGCCCAGATGAATGCTTCAATGTTACTAGAAATACTTGTGGAGCGAGTGTGTGTACATCTAACGAACATCGTTGTGTCAGTTACACAGTTGATGTAAGTGAGAAAAAGGCCATAAAAATACGCAGTCATTGTTACTAAACTGTTTGGGCAAAAGTAGTCAATTTATTACTCACCAAATTGAAGCAAAGCTTTGAGTTACTGCGTCCAAATGACAATTATCTAGTGACAATGACATGTGTTTTCAACATGTCAGGATGTTTTACAGAGCAAATTGTCAGCACTGCCACACTCCAGTACCACGAGAGAGGGAATGAGAGATACATTGGTGATTAGATTTTTCTGAGCAAATGCGTTCAATATCTGCCTGGATTAGCACGGATTTTCGCACTTGCCAAAACAAACTCTCGCTTTTCCGGTGTCGACTTCCCGTTTGTGAAGTCATCTGCTTGCTATATGCGACTTTGAATAGGAGAACTGAGCCCGAGAACAGAAAGTGATGCACTCATGCGAGCATACTCGTCACCCTGCGCTTCCCTGTTAATTGTACAGTATACACAATCGTCCGATAGAGATACCGATAATGTATACATTGATCATTGAGGTACGTGCAACCTGAACAATAGCTCAAGTTAAATACAGTGAATACTATTTATTGACACTTCACGGGGTACATGTCAATAATAGAAACAGTTCCTAATTAGGCTCTATCAATACTATATTGTCAGGTCAACAGTTGTGAAATAGAATAGGACTGACAGCTCTATACTATGGCATAACTCTTAGATGTATACTGAAATTATTACTGTTTATTCACAATTCTATCTCTCAACAATATATATGAATTCCTTCGTTCTCAAATACGCAGGCTACTGTTATTGTATAAGTAAACCGATTCTTCACTGAATCATAATAACTTGTCGAAAGTGTACCAACTTTCTAATGAATAGAAGCAGCTAATGACCATATCTTTTACATGGTTAATTTTTGTTTCCATCTGTGTTTTATACGTAATAACTAGATAACCAGACCTGTTCCTATTGATATCCAACTGTTATCGGATCATGACAATTTTCACTATTTATGTTAATCAGTATCCACATCTACGCACCTTCATTGATCATATGAAGAACGCTCATGTGCAAACAGACACACCCTCTTCACTACGTTATACATTCATGCTAATAGGCAAATTGCATTTACATATCAGGTCAATAAAAGACTGATGTATCGGGCGGTAATACAATTGCAGCATCGCTATACGTACATGAGACGAATTATAGATATCAGACAGACGCTTGGCCTGTCAAATGCCGTATATGTGCCTGGAGAGTTTGGGGAAAATTAAGCTCCGAAAGGACGAACGTTTTGCCTTTTAGTGTTAGCTGTGACGCTGCATACATACGACAGTATTATGATTGCACCGCTATGGTCCAACCAATTCAGTCTGAATATTTCGGTGATACAGAAATGAATGTACTGACCAGGTAAGTATATTCGTGCATGGACATCATATCTGATGAGTTTATATTACAGGTAACAAGGTAACAACAAGGTAACAACAATGTACCAGCTTTAATGGGTACTGCATGGTGTATATTAGAGCATACATACACCACATGTAGATAGCTGTATAATAATTACTTCACAACACAACCAGAATGATATATCAATATTTCACACAGGTGGATGACCCGGTCCCGTGAGAATCACCTCACTCATACGAGGTGCATTATTCATTTCAGTTTTGTGAGACAACGCTACCAGACCCCAAGGACAATGATTGATGTACTCAGACGAGCCCAGGTAGACAAATTGTGAGCAATCAGTGACCAACTACCAGCAAATGAATTGGTGTGTATATCCTATATTAAAAAAATAATGGGCATTGTATTCCGTCATCCTATATTTGAGTGGAGTGGATGAAAATTATAATCATGAGATTACTGATAACGCCCATATTGATCATTTTGGAACATTCGACTCGATCACAGGATGCATTCAGTATTCATTATTTAGATTGCAACTATAGTTCGGTGTCAGTGCAATGGAGAGTAGCTATCTCCGTTATCATGGAGATACTTCAAGGGACACGTTTCAGTAATAGAACCAGTCTCAGGTGTCTTGAACATAAAAGATTCAATCAATACTATTTTGTCACTTACACGGTCACATGGGATTTGCTTTTTTATTCTATTTAAATGTTTTCTCTTTGATATAGGTTTGATCTGCAAGAACGCATAGAAGCAACAAAACTGAGACCAATCTGCGTAATGAATGAACAAGACCAGCTAAATGGAGTATGCACTCCATCGACAGTGAATTGGTCCGATAGATCAACTTCCACAACAATATTGCCATAAAATGGACCACTTGATTCAATTAAGAATCCGTGACTTTGGCCTCTCATCACAAGTACAGAAACAATTGAATCTTGCCAGGGTTTGCCAATGTCTCACGTATGAGACATGCATGAATCCAACTGGTTTGTAATTGTCATTGGCGATTTGAATACAAGTAGCCCTTGGTGACAAAATATATGACGACACCTATTTTCATGACCATGAAAGAACGTATCATTTCAATGCTATGGATCTAGGATCAGCGCGTCCAGCACAACAACTACGACCAGAATCATCTACGATGTGAGAGATCAAAATGCCAGTTGACTTTGATATCATGGATTATCTGCAGGGGGGGAGGGGGCCTTCAGAAAAGGAGGAAAACGGGTGAAAGAGCCGGGGAGGAAGTGTTTTCAAGATAAATTACACCGGGAAGTAGCTTTGGCTTCTGGGGCCCCATGTTGCCACAGGTAACCATACGAGATGGAGTCATGCTCTTCGATCACGATTAAAAGGCATGGGCCCTAGACGGTGACATTATTAGCTCTAGCTTTAAACTCATAATCCTCTATGTTGATATATGCAACTTACCATTGTGTCGTTTCAGGACAGTTTTGGTAAAAGTAGTCAAACCCTCACCCACCAAATTTAGTTGAAGCATAACTTAATGTCTCCGGGCAAATGACAATTATGTAGTGACAATGACGTATTCTCAACTTGTCAGGATGTTTTTCAGAGCAAATTGTCAGCATTGCTACACTCCACTACCACGACAGAGGGAAGGGGAGATACATTGGTGATTGAAATTTTATCTGAGCAATTGTGTCCAATATTTGCCTGGATTAGCAAGGATTCTCGAACTTGCAAAAACCAACTCTCAGTTCACCAGTGACGACTTCCCGTTTGTGAAGTCATCTACTTGCTATTTGCCACTTGAATTAGGAGCACTAATATCAGAGGGTGGTTCGATTGCAATATTCACGTCAGTTCGTGCAGCATGCAGTCGAAAATTGGTTTAGCATGTTGGGTGCATTTCCCAGACAGAGTCATTCTATTCTGAATATCACCACGCTATGTAGTATCTTTACATGAAACAAGAACATCATCTTATCTCAAACGAAGCTTTGTTTTGCCCTGATACCCATTCAGATTCTTAGTATTTGCACATTCCTGTTTCTCAACCACTCGTAACGCTAAGACGTGCGAGGGACACGTGGACACTACCGCGCTGTCTTAATCCTGCTAACTAAACAAAGAAAATCAATAACGTTCCAGATTATTATATTGACTTATTCATGTGATTATTCCAGTTTTTACACCTGTTTCATCATGACAGGATAATGAACATTTTGCATAATTATGCAGTGCAATCAGCGAGAAAATTTGGATACCATTTGCAGGTAAATGTGTTGCTAATACCGTTTGCAGGTAAATGTGTTGTTGGGGATGGGTTACTATAATTTATTAGCTATAGGAAGGGAATGTTGATATGTGTAATGAACATTTCGGTGTCTTCATCTTGCATTGGTTCCAGATGTAATAAAACAGTTGTGTCATTGTACACAACTGATATCTATGTTGTACTGAAAATTTGTGCAAAACTCCACACATAACATGGTTCTACTGTACACGGGATGAACTACAAAAAGAATATCATGGTTTTATTCTTCATTTTTAACTGTGGTGTACCTTCGTACGACAATAATAACACCAGCAAGGTACAACCAATCATGTTTTGATACTATCCCTAACATGGTTGGACTAGGTGCATATAAATAAACATAGCGGCATACGATTGATGTAAATATTCTCGTCGATGGGTACATGTAAGATTATTTTGGGTATAATGACCTTCACAGGGCGCGTGTTAATAATAGAAATAGCTTCTAATCTCTTGACTATATTAGGCTCAATCAATATATGTTGTCACTTCAACAGTTACATTGGATTTGTGAATACAAAATTATTGGCAATATGGAATACAGTTTACTATGGCATAGTTTTCAGAAGTATATTAACTATTATGAGGCTTATATACAGCTTTATCTCTCAACAATATACATGATTCCCACATTTTCAAATACGCAGGCAACTGTAATTGTATAAGTAAACTGTTCATAATACTGAATCATAAGCATTTTGTCAAAAGTATACCATAACTCTCTAATGAATAGAAGCAGCTAAGGAACGTATTTTGCAGGGTTAATGTTTGTTTCCACAATTGCTTTTTTTTTCTATAAGACAGCTGCTGATAACCAGATCTGCTCTAAGTGACAACCCACGTGATATCAAGTGACAACAATTTTCACTATTTATCATTGATAAATGTGAATCAGTATCCACATCTACGCACCTTTATTGATCATATGAAGAACGCTCATGTGCAAACAGACACACCCTCTTCACTACATTATATATTCATGCTAATGGGCAAGTTGCATTTACATATCAGGTCAATAAAAGACTGATATATTGGGCGGTAATACAATTGCAGCATCGCTATACGTACATGAGACGAAATATAGATATCAGACAGACGCTTGGCCTGTCAAATGCCGTACATGTGCCTTGAGAGTTCGGGGAAATTATTTGTGCAAGCTTCGTAAGGACGTGCGTTTTGCCTTTTAGTGTTAGCTGTGACGTTGCATACATACGACAGTATTATGATTGCACCGCTATGGTCCAACCTATCCAGTCTGAATATTTCGGTGATACAGATATGAATGTACTGACCAGGTAAGTATATTTCTGCATGGACATCATATCTGTTGAGGTTATATTACAGGACAAATCAACCTTTTTCCCAACCGAACAACAAGTTAACAACAATGCACCAGCTTTAATGGGTAATGCGTAAACTAGAACATACATACACCACATGTGGACAGCTGTATAATAATTACTTCACAACACAACCAGAATGATATATAAATATTTCACATTGGTGGATGACTGTCCCGTGAGATTCACCTTACTCATACGATGCTGCATTATTCATTTCAGTTTTGTGAGACAACGCTACCGGGTCCCAAGGGCAATGATTGATGTACTCAGACGAGCCCAGGTAGACAAATTGTAAGCAATCAGTGACCAACTACCAGTATATGTATTGGTGTGTGTATTGTATCCTATATTCGAAAAAGTAATGGGCAGCGTATTCCGTCATCCTATATATGAGAGAAGTGTATGACAATTATCCCATGGGATTGCAGATAACGCCCGTATTGATCATTTGGAACATTCGACTCGATCACAGGATGCATTCAGTATTCATAATTTAGATTGCAACTATAGTTCGGTGTCAGTGCAATGGAGAGTAGCTATCTCTGTTATCATGGTGTTACTTCAAGGGACACGTTTCAGTAATAGAACCAGTCTCAGGTGTCGTGAACATAAAAGATTCAATCAATACTATTTTGTCACTTACACAGTCACATGGGATTTGCTTTTTTATTCTATTTAAATGTTTCCTCTTTGATATATATAGGTTTGATCCGCAAGAACGCATAGAAGCAACAAAACTGAGACCAATCTGCGTAATGAATGGACCAGACCAGCTAAATGGAGTATGCAATCCATTGACGGTGAATAAATCCAACAGATCAACTTCCACAAATCATTGGCGTAAAATGGCCCTCTTGATTCAATTAAGAATCCGTGACTCTCGGCCGCTCATCACAAGGACAGAAACAATAGAATCTTGCCAGGTTTGGCCAATGTCCCTCTTTCGTGCATACTAGCTCACGTTTGAGACATGCATGAATCCAGCTGGTTCGTGATCGTCATTGGTGATTTGAATACAAGTAGCACTTGGTGACAAACAATATGATGAAACTTTATTATCATCACAAAGAAAATCACATTGAAAGAACTTATCATTTCATTGCTATGGATCTAGGATCAGCGCGCCCAGCACAGCAACTTCGACACGACCCATTTAAGATTGCGTATCGAGTATCATCCATGTAATTTCAATGGTTTTATACCATGTGCTAATCTGGTTCATATCTCGGCCCATTCAAAACAAACTTACATGAATTTTGAAATATATAATCTCCATATATCCACGAAGCTGACGCGGACAAAGGATTGAAGATTTCATTGATAAGTCAGTAAAAAATGGAGTTGAATGTTGCTTGAACAAATGTAACTTATGTTGCGTACACGATTCATGGTGTATTTTCTTAATTATAGTGAGTGCATATATCCGTGATCAATGACCTACCCTTGAATTTCAAGTATCCCATCGATATTCATGTCAAATTGATGTGCAAATATGTATATATATTGCGATCCCCTGAAAATGTCTTGTGCCGCTGGTCAGTGAAGCGCTAAGTACAGATCAGCGGATTATTCATATGGCGAATACCGTCAATGCTCACTTATCGAGAACGTTGTACTCAGGAGTGAGTATTGTTGTGATTTTGGTTCTATACTGCATTTAGAAAATATTAGACTTGCTGAATTCTTGATGTAGTTTGTGGTGGAATTTACAGTGCCGACGGATATAGATGTTATTAATACGATTGACAATCAATTTCTTTTGCCCAGTGTATCTTCAATGCGGATGATGTATATCATGCTATTTTGACCATCAAACTCCGATCAAGTGTTAAGGTAAATCCCAAAACAGGCAGTTGGTTATTGTTCTCTGATATGTAGTCTAACCATAGTCAAGAAACTGTACCCTAAAACGCTGACTGTTTCTATGTAAGTTACATTTGATTGGCGGTGTATAATGTTCAGGATCTGTATGAATATCGACTGGGTCTTCAACCTGGCCATTGGACTTCCATTACCAAACTGCAGAGTTATAGGCCAAACAAAACACACCAGAATTCTGCTGATAAGGCATGGATCCTGACTGATAAGCATCCTTTAACGTGTGAGAGATCAAAAGGGCAGTTGACTATGATATCATGGATCAGCTGGTGGAAATGTTTGGCCACAGGTAACCATACAAGATGGAGTCATGCTCTTCGATCATGATTAAAAGGCATGGGCCCTTGACGATGACATTATTAAACTCCGATTCTTCTATGTGAACATATGCAAGCTACCATTATGTCGTTCCTGGACAGTTTCGGAAAAAGTAGTCAATTTATCGCTGTAATGTACAGTTCGCATTGTATAAATGGACACTTGATGTAAAGCTACGGTTCGCAATTTAGGAATAGGAACGCTGAAAAAAATGAACTCCTGTGTTCTGTGTTATGTGTGCTCTTCTGCACTTTAATCAGTGTTTGTACTATCAAGATATTACAATCGCCTACCAAATTGAAGCATAACTTCAAGTGACTCCGTGCAAAATGAAAATTATCTAGTGACAATGACATGTGTTTTCAACATGTCAGGATGTTCCACAGAGCAAATTGTAAGCATTGCTACACTCCAGTGCCATGGCAAAGGATATGAGTGATTTATTGGTGCTTGGATTTTTTGCTGAGCAATTATGTCCAATACTTGCCTGGATTAGCGTGGATTTTCGAATTTGCCAAAACAAACTCCCATTTCACCAGTGGCAACTTCCCATTTGTGAAGCCATCTCCTTGCTATTTGCCACTTAATGTAGGAGCACGAATCTCCGAGGGTGTTTCGAATGCATTATTCAAGTCAGTTTGTGCAGGATGCAATCAAGCATGTTGGGTGCATTTCCCATACAGACACATTTCATTCTAATCTAAATATCACCACGGTATGTAGTATCTCACATGAAACAATAACATCACCATATCTTGAACGAAGCTTTGTTTTACCCTGATACCCATTTACATTCTAATTTGCACATTCCTGTTTCTCAACCATTTGTAACGCTAAGACGTGCGAGGGACACGGGGACATTACCACGTTTTATATTTAAGGAACATTCAGACCCTTCCTAATCCTGTTAACTAAACCAAAGAAATAAAAACGTTTCAGATTATTTTTGAACACACAACTGAAATGAACATGACACAAGTGAATAATGTGCTATATGGCGACTCTGCACTTACTTATTTGTGTGATTTTTCCAGTGTTTACACCTGCTTCATCATGACTATATAATGAACATTTTGCATAGGCAGTCCATTGAGCGAGATAAATTTTATACCGTGTGTAGGTAAATGTGTTTTTAATTTAATTATAAATTATTAGCTATATAGAGGAGATGTTGTTATGTATATTGAACATTTCTGACTCCAGCTTGCATTGGTTCCAGCTTTAGCAAAAAAATTGTGTCATTGTACTCAACTGATATCTAAGTTGTACTGAAACATGTGGAATTTCTTGCAAAACTCCAAATATAACATGGTTCTACTATACACGAGACGAACTACAGATAGGATATCGTGGTTTTACGCTTCATGTTTAATTGTGGTGTACATTCGTACGACAATAATATCACCGGCAAGGTACAACCGATTAAGTTCTGATACTACCCCTATCATGGTTGGACTGGGTGCATATAAACTAAACATAGCGGCATATGATACCCATTATCGTCAATGGGTACATGCAAGATTATTTTGGATCATAATGACCTTCACTGGGCATGCGTCAATAGTAGAAACAGCTTCTAATCTCTTGACTATATTAGGTTCAATCAATACTAATTGTCACTTCAACAGTTACACGGGATTGTGAATAGAAAATGATTGGCAATATGAAATACAGTTTACTATGGCATAGTTTTCAGAAATGTATTGAATTTTTGACATTAGAGTGTTGGGGGCGAAGCCCCCAACCCTCTACATGTCTATGTGCTGACTTTTTATGGAGGTTTCATGCCAACCTATCGACGCACGTTTTGGCATGTAAACGTTTAGATACCAACTTCAAATGAGGATTTTCTTCGTCCTTGACATAAAATATCTCGAATTGATGGGAAACTCTGACTATTCCACAGATATATCAGGCAGGAATCGACGTGCTAGGTTTGAGAAAATTACGTAAATGTTCAAATTATCTAAAAACGTCGCAAAATGGCGGAGCTGATGGAAATTGACGTTCCCAGAATGCAAAGCAAATTTTACCACAATCACGCGTATTTTGGAACACAATTTCTGTTCAGCAATTCGTGTATGCATACATGCATGTGGGCATCTGCGTGTGGACATTTTTGGCGTTATGAAGTAAACACAGCGATTCGTCTGCGATGTCACGGCTACATTTACCGTAATTTGACGTATTTTATAACATGACAATCAAGCTGGTGTTCTTAGCTGGATTGCGAAGTCTTTTTATTCTTAACTGGTATTTTAATTTGCCCAGTAAAGGCATGTGTTAGGCTATATCTGATGATATCAGATGCAGATATTCCTCATAGTTTCCAATGTTTTGAGGATATTTTAATGAGGTCACATATCATTTTAGCAGGTGTATCTGTTCCATTGATCGATTTTAAAATAAATGTTTACCCATTAGTAATATGAATGAAGTAGGCCATGTTTTTCATCCTAGTATACGGAAATGAATTGGAATCACATAGGGGATGAAATTATGGCTTCTTCTTTCTTTCTATTTTTTTGGGGGGAGGAGGGGGGGAGGAGTAACGTTGTGTAAGATATATTCAGCTGTGTGGTGCTGATGATGTGCTCAAGCTCTAATGTCGTCTTCCGCAGTTTGCTGCATTTTCTTGTTTAAGGCTTATTTACAGGTTTATCTCTCAACAACATATATGATCCCACATTTTCAAATACGCAGGCTACTGTTATTGTATGAGTAAACTGTTTCTCTACTGAATCATAAGAACTTTGTCAAAAGTATACCATAAGGCTAACGAATAGGAGCAGCTAAGGAACGTATTTTTGCAGGGCTAATGTTTGTTTCCACGATTGTTTTTTTTTTTCACAAGACAGCTGCTGATAACCAGATCTGCTCTACGTGACAACCCGCGTGATAACGAGTGACAATAAGTTTCACTATTTTTCATTGATAAATGTTAATCAGTATCCGTATCTCCGCACTATTATTGCTCATATGAAGGAAGACTCACCCTCATGTGCAAACAGACACACCCTCTTCACTGCATTATACGTTAATGCTGATGGGAAATGTGCATTTACATATGAGGGCAAAACACTGATATGTTGGGCGGATACAACTGCATCATCAGTTGCATACGATGCATGAGACAAACATATACCAGTAGATATAATATAAGCGCTTGGCCCGGCAAATGCGGTATATGTGCCTTCAGAGTTTCGGAGAAACTATTGATGCCAGTTCCAAAAAAACGTACGTTTTGCAATCTAGTGTTAGCTGTGACGTTGCATACAGACGACAGTATTATGATCATGATTATTGCACAACATTGGTGCAGCCAATTCAGTTTGAATAGTTCCCTGTCACAGATATGAATGTACTACCCAGGTAAGTATATTTGTGCATGGACATAATATCTGATGAGATTTAATATGACAGTGACAAATCACCTTTTTCCCCAAGTACACAACACAGTAACAATTAAGAATGCACCAGTTTAAATGGGTACTGCGTGATCACTTTAGGATGTGCATATACCACGTGTGGACAAATGTAGTATACTTGCTTGAAACCACATTCACAAAGATAGATAAATATTTCACATTGGTACATGGCTCGATCCCGTGTGACTCAACTTCCTCATACAGTGCTCCATTATTTATTCAAGTGTCGTGGGACAACGCTACCAGGTCCCAAGGACAATGAATGATGCACTCACGCGAGCCCAGGTAGACAAATTGTTAGCAATCAATATCCCACTACTAGTATATGTATTGTTGTGTGTAAGCAATTTTCATACAATAATGGGCAGCGTATTGCTGCATCCCACATTCTCCAGTCAAATGTATTAACAATCGTCCCATGGCAATACTGATAACGCCTACATTGATCATTTGGGAACAACATGCGACTTGAACACAAAAAGCCTTCATTTCATTATTTAGATTGCACCAATAGCTTGATGTCAATGCAGTGGAGATTAGCTATTGTAGTTATCATGGAGACTCTTTACGTGACACATTCTGATGATAGAAACAGTTTCTAGTCTCTTGCATTATAACAGGATCAATCCATACTTTTTTGTCACTTCACAAGTCACACGGGATATTCTTTTTGTCCTTTATAGAAGGTTTCGTGTGGTCTTAGTTCAATCGACAAAATAAAAGTTGATGTGGGGAACAATGCTATAATCTGACGTTAACGCGGAATTCCTCAGTTTCCAAACGTGGAATGCTACTGTATTAATTCAATTACAGTTTTGACCAATGATGCTAACTTTGTCAACAATATATCACAAGGATCCACTGAATTAAAACAAGCAACATATCTTCCATGAAGAGAATTCGAACACATCGTTGCAACTAAACTGAGACCAATCTGAGAAATGAGCGAACAGAACTAGCTAAATCGAATGGGCAATCCATCTACGTCGACGGTAAATTGCTCAATAGATCAACTTGAAGAACGTTATTGTTGTAAAATGACCCACCTGATTCAATTTGGAATCCGTGACTTTGGCCCGCTCATCACCAGGATAGAAACAATAGAAGCTTGCCAGACTGGGCCACTGCCATTGTGTAGAGTACATACTACATGTAACTCACGTATGAGGCATACATGGACCCGACTGCTCCGTAATTGTCGTTGGTGGCTTAAAGCTAAAGACTTGGTTATTTCAAAAAGTCCAAGAATTCGTGAGTGACCTTTCTGAGGTTTCGTTCATATTGTATGTCAAATCCGAGTGCATCTCATGTTGTGTGTGCGGTTTGTCTGATAATAATTTTCAGAGGAGTCTACGAATAATGGTGGTTTTTGATTGAAAATGGCCATTTATCCTTTCAGGGTCTTTAGAGGTCAAAATAAATGTTTGAGTAAATTATTTTTCAAAGCTCTCAAATAGTATCAACATACCAAAGCCTCGAGATATTCCATCAAGCGGTCTCGGAAGAGACGTTTGAATATTGCAAACTCCAAAAATGAGTATTTTTCATCAAAAGTGTCTGTCGTCATGAAAATAATGCAAAAATTACAGAAACAAAAAATTAAGTTTTTCATGCAGAATTTTTCGACACTTTTGTTCAAAATTACAGAAGTTTCAGAAAACAATGACCATGAACTTCTAAGATAAAAATGCGGAAGACGGATAACGAATGCATCGCTATGCCAATAGGTTATTCAGCAAAAGGCCTGGTAACCCAAAAATACGTCCCTCATGAAACATACTCCACTGAAACTTATTACTATCACCATAAAATTGGAATTGAAGGAATTTACAATACTATTCAAGACTAGTTCATTGCTATGAACCTAGGATCATCATGTCCGACAGACCAGCTTTAACCAGAATCATCCTCTGCGTGAGTTACCGTCTTGTTGAAAATAAACGGGCAATTGACTCGGACATTTTTTTGGTTCTGAGAAATTGCGCATTTCTCTTCCTGAAGCAACGGTACTAACGCACGCCCTGCTTCTACGTTGAAAAACCATGAAAACTTCATTAATCGAGTTAACTAAGCAGGGACGAATCAATAATATTCGAGATTAATCAAGAACCAACAGCTGAAGTCACAACCGTGAAACAAGTGGATAATGCACGAGTGACAAGTCCGTTTTATCCATGCAATTGTTCCAGTTATTACTTTCGCTTAATCATGACAATGTTAGTTATTAATAAATATTTCGCATGCAGTGCATTCATCGTGATGGTTCTCTTCCCATGGGCATGTATGAACGTGTTCTTGGTTTTGTTAGGGCTTGCTACAATTCATTGGGCATAAAAATTATGATATTCTCTATCAGTTTTTCCATGCAAAATATTCTGTCCTTCGATATGGATGGTTTTGACTGTTAACAAATAGCTGATAACAAATCAGTAAAATGTGCCAATGTTACGACGAAGACACTGGCTATTTGTTATCGTTATATTACTACGTGGATATCCGTGATATACTGTAACATGAGTGTAAAATTTTCGGACCCCGCGATATAGAGGTATACCCCATTACTGGAGTCACTGATCGTCTTGTGAATGTGTAATTTCGCATGCATATATTTCCTCCGAATTCCTGATTTATATACATTCATTAATTGATATTTTAACTTGATGTCAGTACGACATGGCGCACGTGTTGCACGTGGCCGGTTACTTTTGGTACTAGGCTAAATGTAGTTCACAAGTACAGTGTATTTCCATTGATACGGTTATAATTCAGTAGTAGTGTACAAATACAGATGTTAGATACATATTGGCATAATTTGTTAACAGTAGAAGGTAATTTCGTTAAGTTACATGCGAGGCGACCTTGCCTGACCTTCTCAGGTCACCAGGTTCTGAAACCCCTGTCGGACTTTCAGGGTGAGGCATGTTTTGTATTGTCATTGTAATTTGCTTTTTGTTCGGTATAAACCAGTATGACATTGCAAAGTCTATCCCACAGAGTCATCCCACAGAGTTGGAATATCACTCTTTTTGCATTTCTGTGATTATGTTGTATTTTTATTATATTTGTTATTTAGGGTTTTATTACCGCACCAAAAATAAACTACAAAAACGCAAATTAGTGAGTTTGTGTGGCTGTTACAAATGCAACAGCACCTGTTCGTGTAGCCGAAATACGCCACGTTCCTGCATTATTCGTGATTGGTGTTTAGGCAACCCGTAACTTTACTAGAGTTTGAAATGAACCTAGGCAGGCAGCCAATATACAGGAGGTAAAATGGATAATAACGTTCATATCAGGGGTTGGAAAAGCATACAACATAATATTTTGTTTTATTTTGTTATGACTTGTGAAACGAGTTCAGTCTAAGTACTCTATTTCACTATCACATATATGAATGTACTTCACAGGAAAGTATATTTGTGCATGGACACCATATCTGATGAGGTTTTGTATTGCAGGGACAAATCCTTTGTTTTCCAACCGGACAACACAATAACAACAGTGAACTAATTCAAATGATCAGAACATACACACACCGTATGTATTGAACTGCACTTTCATTGAATACACGAATAGATAAATATTTCACGCTGGTACATGACTCGGTCCAGTGTCCCCTTACACTGCTCCATTAGTCATTCCAGTGTCGTGGGACAACGCTACCGGGTCCCAAGGACAATGAATGATGCACTCACGCAAGCCCAGGTAGACAAATTGTTAGCAATCAATATCCCACTACTAGAATGTGTATTGTTGTGTGTATGCTATTTTCAAACAATATTGGGCAGCGTATTGCTACATCCTACATTTCTTAGTCAAATGTATTCAAAATCGTCCATGGACATACTGATAACGCCTGCATTGATCATCTGGGAACAACATGCGACTTGAACACAAAAAGCCTTATTCATAATTTAGATTGCAACAATGACGGGATGTCAATGCAATAGATAGTAGCTATTGTAGTTATCATGGACACTCTTTACGAGACACATTTCAATAAAACAAACAGTTTCTAGTCTCTTGCATTATAACAGGGTCAATCAATACTGTTTTGGCACTTCTCGAGTCATAAGGGATTCATTTTTTGTCCTATATAAAAGGTTCCATGTGGTCTGGGTTTAGTCCACAAAATAGAAGACAATGTGAGAAACAATACTATAACATGGCGTTAACACGAAACTCCTCAGTTTTAAAACACGAAATGCTACTGTATCAATTAAATTACAGTTTTGACCAATGAAGAAAATTTCTTCAACAGTATATCACAAGGAACCACTGAATGAAAACAAGCAACATATCTTATGTGAAGAACAGGCCCCGGAAGCTGAACCCATGATGACATGTATATTGCACTAAATATTTTGAAAATTGGTTGGCCCAAAAACACTATCAAATTGGTACTTCCTTGTTACAAATGACATACCAACTGAATCTATGGATACCGGGGGACAAAACATCGAAAATAGTGGGCTTTTCAACCGATTGTTTCCATGTTAGATTCTACTCCGAACATACAAGGTTAGGGATTCCAAAAAATGTCTATATTACCGCCAATATAGGCTGGTGTAAAAATGTAATAAATCTTTACTGGGGTTATGGCTACAATGTACGAGTGTTGTTTTATAGTAACAGTTCAATTTGATATTTATACCTAATTTTTTAAATACCAACCCTGTCATGGCTGAGAGAAAAATATACAAAAATGGCTCCGACTGACCTGTTGTAGCCCGGTTGCTTGGAGAGTTGATGGCCAAAAGTTACCGAACGATTCTAGTAGAAAAAGCGGTGATAGAGTCTTCATCAAATCAGCCATCGCATGGTATGTTCCTTCTGTGTATCCATGTCCTTGTATATCATATTTCAGGAACTGAAAACCTTGTTTATAAAGCTACGCATGATTGGTTTCTCCAATGTATAGGATTACGTATGACAACAATCCAAGAGCTCCACGTGTTGCCAGATGTTGCACTAATTCATTTGCATGAACACATAATAAGCCACATTCAGATATAATTAAACTGAAACATGACTTAATTTGACTCCTGTACATCTGTGTATGGTAAAACACATATAAGTAGGCCACATTTCAAATAAATAGTGACGATATAATGTGAGATTTGTGGGACTAATTGTTTGGGAATATATTGTAACGGTTTTGGGGCGTACCCAAAGGTTTCCCCTAGGTAATTCTGTTAGTGTTTTGTGATATTATGGTTAAATAACCGTTTATTAGGGTGTATATGTGTTTAAAGGTTCATACGGTTCCGCATTGTTAATGTTTTAAAGGTTTTCCGTCTCGGAACTTAGTAATTTATGATGTTGGTAAAGCCGGAGACGGATCCGGAGACGGAGACGGAACCGGAGACGGAGCCGGAACAATGGAGTACAAAAACGTAATGACGTTATTTCCGGAAGGTCATGTGATCAGCCTCGTTTTCGGTTTAAAAGGTGACGTGTCAGCCACTGATTGGTTCTAGAGTGTTTTTAGAAATCCGGAAAATATCAGTGTTTTGGCGGACTATGACGTCACAATAGGTTGGTCACGTGACGTGGGTCTCAGGTCTATAAAAGCCCCCGCTTCACAGCGGACGGCGGAGTTGGTGTCCTGACGTCGACCTGTGCAGACCCCTTCTCCCATAGCAGAGTACTCCCTTGTTCCGGATAGAGTCATCCAGATGATAGCAGTTAAGTCTTCCGACTGTGAACTTGGAAAATAAACATGAAAACTTCAACCGAGTTGTTTTTCCGTGTTCGTTAGGGAACTGGAAGTTATAATAAAGTTAGTTTCCCGGAAAAGACAGTTATACGGAGTAAAGGGAGATAAGACTACAGTCGGTTAAGACCAAGTTGTAACGACGTCTTAGGGTGATCTAAGAACCCAGATCACCGAGGAAGGAGTCGGAGACGGAGACGGAGGTGGAAATCAACGGAGCAACTACGGAGGCGGTATCGGACGGAGCAGTTGCAGAGACGGGAACGACGAAGCAGTTGCAGAGGCGGTACCGGACGACGGAGTTGCAGAGGCAGTACCTGACGGAGCGGTTGCGGTAACCGGAAGTGGGAACACTTCCGAGATACTCCATTTCAGGTGCAGTCGCAGGTTGCGGTGAGGCGGAGCCAACCGGAGCAGATTGCAGTGCGGCGGAACCTGGCAGAGCGGTTGCAGTATTCGGAAACGGCAACGTTCCCGGATTCTTTATTCCAGGCACAGTCGCAGTTTGCAGTAAGACGGAAAACGACGGAGCTGTTGCAGTAAAGCGGTTTCCCGACGGAGCAGTTGCAGTACCCGGAGACGGAAACGCCTCCGGATCCTCACTTTACAGGTGCAGTTGCAGATTAGCAGTCGGACAATGGTTAAGAGGTCCATTCCAGACCACGCTACCAACCTTAGAGACTTCTAGCCGGAGTTCAACCGTACAGCAGTAGCAGTTTCCCGGAGTTTTACCGTTTCAGCTCCGGTTAAACAACAACTCACCCACCTCCCTAGAAAACCGGTTCATCAAGACGTCACAGAAGGGTGCAAACCCGTTACAACTTTTTGGTGGCAGCGGTGGGATCATCTGCAGTATGACTACTAGACGGGGCAAATTGGCGGAACAGCAGCTGAAGGCAGCCGTGTCGGACACGGAGCAGCCTGTAGGAGCAGTAGGAGCTGAGCCGTTGCAGATGCCGGTTGCGGAAAAGGAAGCAGTTCGTCCTGCCGAGCGAAAGGTGTTGCAGCCGGAAATGCAGAAAGCAGTTGCAGAAGAGCCCTTTCGGGTTCCTCAAGGAGTACAGCCTGCAGAGCAGTTAGCAGAGGCGGAAATTAACTTTCCGGACCAGGCTGGCGATCGGGAACCGGATGCGGACCCGGAAGGCGGAGAGAATTTAGTCGACAACCTGACCAGATTATTGGCGACCCAAATGGAGGTGTTTCAGCAGCACCTGGCAGTAACCGGAAAGCAGCAGCAGGCAGAAGCAGTACAACAACCAGCACCAAGGGCAGGAGTAGCCAGATTAATGACATACGACGGAACTGATCCGTGGCCGGAGTATGAGGCTCACCTCCTTGAATACGCTCGGTACTACCGTTGGACAGCAGAGGAAAAGGCGCTGAACTTATGTGTCAGTTTGAGAGGTAACGCCCGCAGCATACTACTGGATCTGTCCGCGGAGCAGAGACGCAGCTTTGATACGGTTGTGGCGGCATTAAAACAGCAGTTTTGTCCGGGGGAGAAAACATTTGTTTTCCAGGCGGAATTGCAGACACGGAAATTGCAGCCGGAGGAGGAGCTGTCCGAGCTGGCCAGAGACATACGGAGCAAGACGCGGCTAGCTTACCCAAAAGCAGATCCGGCAACAACAGAAGTGCTCATGAAGATGCATTTCTGCAACAGCCTGACTAACCGAGATATGCGGTTGTCGGTATTGAAAAGCCACCCGGAAACGCTGTCGCAGGCCCTGGCTTTCGCTACCGAGTATGAGAGCATCATGAAAACGGACAACAGCAGACCAGCGGAGCGACACCGGACGAGGCAGCTGAACACGGAGCCGGAGTGGAGCCAGCAGGTGAACGAATTGCGGAAGCAAGCCGAGCAGACTCAGCAGCAGTTGGCGGATCTGATGACTCAGGTCAAGGAAGCGGTTAGCCGGCAGCAGCAGCAGCGCAGTTCCCGAGCGGATTTAGAATGCTTCAACTGTGGCCGGAAAGGGCATTTTGCCCGAGATTGTAGGCAGCCGAAGCAGCAGCAGCAGCGGCGTCAACCACAACAACAGCAGTCGCCGCGACAACAGCAGCAGCAGCAGCAGCCGCAGCAGCAGCAGCAGCAACAACTGCAGCAGCCACGACAGCAGCAGCAGCAGCCGGAAAACTAGAGCGGGTCGCGGAAAAGGGGAAATCCGGGACCCGGAAGAGAGGACACCCCCATAACCGGCAGGTGGTTCACGGACCCGGTCCCAGGGGCGAGGTGGGCATGTGTGTGACAGCCAGAGTATGCGGAGAGCCAGTAACGCTGATAATCGACACCGGCAGCACTGTCACAATGCTCAACCTACAAACCTGGGAACGGATCCGGAAACCCGGAATGAAGCTGAAGCGGTCGCCGATTCGTCTTTCAATGGTTGACGGAAGTAACATACGGACACATGGCCGGAAAGAACTCCCACTCAACATCGCAGGAGTAGCTGAGACCGTGACGTTCGAGATTGCAGACTGTGAAGACGAAGGAATACTGGGAATGGATTTCATCCGTTCCCGGATATCCGGCATAAATTTCGACCGAATGACCATGCAGATGGGCAGCCAGGAGGTGTTCCTCACCATGTTCGAGCAGACCAGGGAGCCGTTTCCGATCAACGCTGTAGCAGATTACCAAATTCCGCCGGAAACGGAACAGCTGATTATAGGACAAGCAGAGAGTGTCCGTGAAGCAGAAGGAGTACTAGAAATGCCGCAGGAGCCTACTGAGAAAAGACCTTGGCTGATCGGGAGAACTTTATCCCGGATAAAGCAAGGAACAGTCCCGGTTCGAGTGATCAACGTGATGGCAGAGCCGGTAATCATCAAGAAAGGAGCGCAGTTGGCGACGATGACCACCTTAGCAGCCGGTTGCAGTGTTGTGCCGTTGGCGGAACGGAGCAGGAAGGTGCAGATTTCCACGGAGTCGGAGGCCGGGCGGAATTGGAGCGGGTACGAGAAGCTGCGGCAGTTAGCAGAGCAGACCCAGGATGCAGTGCCGAGTCATTTCCGGGAGAGAGTAACCGACCTCCTATTTCGGAATAAGCCGACCTTCAGTAATGATGCCGGAGAACTGGGGCAGACCAACGAGGTACAACATCAGATAAACACGGGCAGTCACCGGCCGATTAAGCAGCCAACCAGACGAATTCCGCCAGACAAGAGAGAGCTGGTGAGCAGTCTGATTCAGGAGATGAAAGACAAGAACGTCATTGAAGAAAGTAGCAGTCCGTGGGCTTCCCCGATTGTCCTCGTGAAGAAAAAGGATGGGACCACCCGGTTCTGCGTCGATTACCGGCGGTTAAATGCAGTCACGGAGAAAGATGCTTATCCGTTGCCGAGAATAGACGACACCATAGCAGCCTGTGCAGACGCCAAATGGTTCTCCACTCTCGACCTGACCAGTGGCTACTGGCAGGTCGGGATGGATGAAGACGCCCGGAAAAAGTCGGCCTTCTGTGTTCCTGGCGGCCTTTACCAGTTCAAAGTAATGAGTTTCGGCTTGTGCAATGCTCCGGGTACGTTCGAGCGGTTGATGGAGAAGGTGCTAGGCGGTTTGTCCTGGAAGACCTGCCTCATATATCTGGACGACATCATAGTCTACAGCAAGACCCTGGAGGATCACATCCGTGATCTTCAGGAGGTGTTCAGCAAGCTGAGAGAGGCAGACCTAAAAGTCAAACCGTCAAAATGCAAGTTCTTCCAGCCGGAGGTGTCTTTCCTAGGTCACATAGTCGGCAGAGACGGTATCCGCACCGACCCGGCAAAAACGGAGGCAGTACGGAAGTGGCGGACACCCACCAACCTGACGGAGCTGCGCAGTTTTCTGGGACTTTGCTCCTATTACCGGAAGTTCGTGCCGAAGTTCTCCGAGATTGCAGCGCCGCTGAATCACTTGACGGAAAAAGGGGTGCAGTTTCGGTGGCAGACGGAGCAAGAACAGGCATTTGCAGAGCTGAAGAACCGCCTAGTATCGGCACCGATACTCGGGTACCCAAGGGAGCAAGGCCGATATATCCTGGACACGGACGCCAGTGACACCGGGCTGGGAGCAGTACTGTCACAGAAGCAGGGCAACCAGGAGCGGGTGATAACCTACTTGAGCCGCAGCCTAACCAAAGAAGAACGGAGATACTGTGTCACCCAGAAGGAGCTCCTGGCGGTTGTGTTTGCGGTACAGAAGAATAAGCAGTACTTGCTGGGACGACACTTCCTTCTTCGCACGGATCATGGCAGTCTTACCTGGCTTATGAATTTCAAGGAGCCCCAGGGGCAGGTAGCCCGGTGGATTGAGCTCCTGAGTGAGTTTCATTTCGACATCGAACATCGTCTGGGGCGAATCCATAATAATGCGGATGCCTTGTCCAGATCCTCATGCATCCAATGCGGAAAAATCGACTGGAAACAAGCCAAGATAGACGCCTGGAACTACGGAGAAAGAATCCGGCAGACACGAAGTGAAGAAACTCCTCAGCCCAAGCCAAGGAAGGGGGGACGCCGGAAGCGGTCAAGGAGATCGGGCGGAGAAGCAGAACTGACGGAGGAAGCAGTCCCAAGGAAGGCGGTTGCAGTAGCGGAGAAAGCAGCGTCCCGGAAGCCGGTTGCGGTTGCGGTGACGGAGGAAGCAGTCCCAAGGAAGGCGGTTGCAGTAGCGGAGAAAACAGCGTCCCGGAAGCCGGTTGCGGTTGCAGTAGCGGAGAAAGCAGCGTCCCGGAAGCCGGTTGCAGTTGCGGTGACGGAGAAGGCAGTTCCAGGAAAAGCGGATGCGGTTGCAGAGCAGATTAGGCTGGCGGAAAATTCGGACCAGGATACTGTGCTGGGGCAGAAATATCGACCAGATGATTTGCGGAGAATGCAGCAAGCAGAACCTTGGTACCCACTGGTGACGTCGCTGATCGACGGGAGCGGTACAGCTGGCAGTACAGACTTTTCCAGTATGAGCAGCGAGGAGAAAGTGCTGTACGGGATGCGGAAGACCTTGCTGAAAGTCGACGGAGTAGTCTACCGGAAATGGAAAACGGCAGAAGGAACCAGCCGAATGCAGTTAATAACCCCGAAGGAGCTGAGACAGGAGATTTTCCGTCTGGCCCATCAGAGCCGGACGGGAGGACACCTCGGAAGCAGAAGGATGGCGGCTAGCATTCGGAGGCGATATTTCTGGCCGGCTATGATGCGGGACATAAAGCAGTGGGTGCTGAGCTGTGACGAATGTGCGTCAAGAAGTATGCAGAACTTGAAACGATCTCCGATGCAGAAATACCGGGTTGGAGCGCCCATGGAGAGGGTGGCAATGGACGTGATGGGTCTGTTACCTAAATCCACCCGGGGGAACCGGTACATCTTAGTAATCGGCGATTACTTCACCAAGTGGGTAGAGGCTTACCCGATGCCGAATCAGGAAGCGGTGACGGTTGCGGACATATTCGTCAACCAGTTTGCAGCACGGTACGGCATCCCGATGGAGATCCACACCGACCAAGGCAGAAATTTCGAGTCCGACTTGCTGAGAAATGTTTGCAGAATCCTGGGGATTCACAAGACACGGACAACCGCTTTCCGACCTCAGTCGGACGGTTTCATTGAGCGATTCAACCGGACGCTGCAGCAGATCCTGAGCCTGTACGTAAGCGAGCGGCAGACCAACTGGGATCAGCTAGTACCGTTGGCGATGGCAGCTTACCGGAGTACCCCGCAGGAGACAACCGGGCAGAGTCCCAACTTGCTGATGCTGGGCAGAGAAGTCAACACTCCGGTAGAGTTACTGATTGGCAGACCGCCGGGAGAATCAACAGCAGAAGTAACAGAGTATGGCAGTCAGCTCCGGGAGCGACTAGAAGCGGTATACAAGGCGGTTCGAGCGAAATCTGGCAGAGAGATGGAACGGCAGAAGAAGCTGTACGACCGGAGGAAGGTCGACAATCAGTTCCAGCCAGGAGACCGAGTGTGGATGGCGGTCAAAACACGGAAGAAGGGCAAAGCTCCCAAGTTGCAGAGGAAGTGGAGCGGTCCAAAGCTAGTGCTGAGCAGATTTACCGACGTGACCTACGAGATTGCAGAGAGTGAAACTCGACAGAAGGTGGTTCACTTCGATTTGCTGAAACCGTATAATGGTGTCAAGCATCCGAGATGGATGAAGCGGAGAATGGCGGATTCCTGGAGGCAGACGGAGCCGCCGAAGCAGAGTAGTGTTCCGGAGACGGAACAGACGGTCTCTGAGTCGGATACGGACTCGGAGTAAAGCCGCAGAGGACGCAGAAATATGAGAAGACGGAGTGAGCTGTAGAGCAGGAGAAGGAGATAGCTGAGACCCTGGTAAAACGTTGAGTTCCGGCAGAGAGCGACCGCAAGAAGTTGGAACAGTGAGCAAGTGCTGGTTCCGGAAACAGGGCGGAGAAAAGAAGCAGAGCGGAAAGCGGTGCAGAGACCGGATAGAGACATCCTAGAGGTTCTGACTGGTTTGAGCGCATAGTCAACCAGTCCAGGGTAGCGGCCAGGGGTCCAGAAGAACCTGGGTTAGCGGTCTAGTATCTCCAGAGAAGCAGCTACACGTCTTCCGTATTCAGAGAATTAAGACGGAAAAGTTTTCCGGCTGTAGACAACCAACCGGAGTTTCCACTTAGCAGAGACAGCAAACCGGCTGCAGATCGACAGAAGCGGTGAAACATCATTCCAGATAAGAAGGGCCCTCCTTCTGGACAAGAATGTATGCAGTTTCCAGTGTCGACAAGCAGTAATACCAATGAGCAGATATGCAGTTGACGAAGCAGTACAGATGGCGGAAACGCCCAACTTGCAATCTAGATGTTCGTCTGAGAGGCAGATTCAACTGGCTGAGACTCTATTCAACCCTCCTGATGGCAGAGATACTTCAAAATTGCAGATACTTCGCTCGGAGAAGCAGTTGGAAGGGAGCCGGAAAAACCCGGAGAAGCCGGTTGAGCCGCAGACGGACACCTCTCGGTTAACGGTTGAGTTTTTGCATAATTGTGACGTCACTCCTGAGGCAGCCAATCAGCGTGGAGCTTTTCAAATCACGTGAGCAGAAAGGGTATAAAAGGGCCTTGAAATCGGGCTCTGACAGCAGTTGGAGAGCAGACCTCGAGCTGTGCACATCGCAGACAAAGTTTGGTGGAATCGAATCAAGTCCAGCATTTTCCGGCAGCGACAGATTTTGCAGTGAAAAACGACTAAGTGTTTCCCGGAAGACCACCAGTCCGGAGAAGCGGTGCAGTAAAAGCGGTGCAGTAGATCGACAATTTCAGTTTCCCGGCCTTCCGGAATGGCCTACTCGGCGTTCCTTGAAAGACAAGATCGCGGCCGGAGCAGAGATTGGGCAAGCCCTCAGCCGGACGCCATCAACGACGGGAATATAGGAAGGAGAGCCCGGAGCGAGCCAAGGACCGAGGCGGAGAACGTGGCCGAGAGGAGAAACGACACACCCCACCCAAGTCTTCCGGAGGCAGCGTCAAAGGAAAAGGCAAGGGGGTGTATGATTACAAGTTCCGGCTGTTGGAAGAAGGTTCCAGCGGAGCAACGGCTGAAGTGGGAGTGGCGGACATTGCGGAAATGCAGAGCCGAGACGATGAGGAAGACCTTTTCCGGAGTCCACCTCCGAGAACAACTAGCAGTGGCAGAGCAGTGAGCAGCGTGATTGTCCGGCCCGGAGGCGGAGCAGAAAGCAGATCCAGCGGCCGAGCCGATAGCAGAGCAGATAGCCGAGCCGATAGCAGAGCAGATAGCAGAACAGATGGCCGAGCGGACAGCAGACCCATTGGCAGATCAGGAGGCAGACCGGAGACCAAAACGGAAGGCGGAACCCGGAGCCGAGCTGGCAGTGAGACGGAGACCCGAGGATCCACGGAGCGAACTTTGCCGGCTACCATTCAAGCAGTAGCCGGAAGCAGAACCAGTTCAGCGGCTAGGGATGACGGAATGAAGTCTTCCGCGTCTGAACGAAGCCATGCGGACGTGCAGAGAGCCCGGAGGAGTATCCTGGTAGACCAAGCCAGAGCTACACCCGGAATCCTGTCTCCGGTGGAGACCCGGCCTCGACAGTCTTCCAGTGAGCGGTCCGGAAGGAGCCAAGTCCGAGCACCAACCCAGAGTCCACCCTACACATTCTACCCGTTTGGCGGTCCTTCAACTCAACCGTGTCCGTCACATTGTTTCCCAGTGAATATTGGGGGACGGAGCGCTTCCGTCTTTGCGCCCGCAGTCCCGGAGCACGCCAGATACTATGCAGTACGTTGGGGACCGGAGCAGTGGGGGCCAGCCAAGATGAGAGACTCCGGCGTCTACGTGGAGATCATGGAGCAGAGAGAGTCACCGTTTGGTCTCGTCCCGACCCGTCAGATCGTCCGGATTCCAGATTGGTCCATCCGGGACGAACGCCTCAGGAATGGGTTCTACGTCCCGCCCCAGTGGAGCCTCCATGATCCGGATCTTCTCCCGGTTGATGCCAGAGGAACAAGCTTCGGACGACCGTTAGTACCACAGACCATTCCACCTCGTCCGCCGTCGGGGAGCAGTTCGCGCCGTGATACTGGTGGGCAGTAGTCGTCGCAAGTCGCCGCAAGTCGGCGCAAGTCAAGTCGGCGCTAGGAGAAGAAAGAAGAACCGTTTCCCGGATTCTAGTATAATTAAGAGTTAAAAAATGGGAAACGGAACAAGCAAGATATCCGGGTACAGTGACGGTAAACTAGTTAAGAGGTACCAGTACCCGGATCACGGAAACAAGTTGTGTTTGATTTTACGGACAGTTTAACGGTTGACAAATTTGTATATATGTGATATTGTTCTGTTCGGGACGAACAGAGTCTAAGGAAGGGGGAGTGTAACGGTTTTGGGGCGTACCCAAAGGTTTCCCCTAGGTAATTCTGTTAGTGTTTTGTGATATTATGGTTAAATAACCGTTTATTAGGGTGTATATGTGTTTAAAGGTTCATACGGTTCCGCATTGTTAATGTTTTAAAGGTTTTCCGTCTCGGAACTTAGTAATTTATGATGTTGGTAAAGCCGGAGACGGATCCGGAGACGGAGACGGAACCGGAGACGGAGCCGGAACAATGGAGTACAAAAACGTAATGACGTTATTTCCGGAAGGTCATGTGATCAGCCTCGTTTTCGGTTTAAAAGGTGACGTGTCAGCCACTGATTGGTTCTAGAGTGTTTTTAGAAATCCGGAAAATATCAGTGTTTTGGCGGACTATGACGTCACAATAGGTTGGTCACGTGACGTGGGTCTCAGGTCTATAAAAGCCCCCGCTTCACAGCGGACGGCGGAGTTGGTGTCCTGACGTCGACCTGTGCAGACCCCTTCTCCCATAGCAGAGTACTCCCTTGTTCCGGATAGAGTCATCCAGATGATAGCAGTTAAGTCTTCCGACTGTGAACTTGGAAAATAAACATGAAAACTTCAACCGAGTTGTTTTTCCGTGTTCGTTAGGGAACTGGAAGTTATAATAAAGTTAGTTTCCCGGAAAAGACAGTTATACGGAGTAAAGGGAGATAAGACTACAGTCGGTTAAGACCAAGTTGTAACGACGTCTTAGGGTGATCTAAGAACCCAGATCACCGAGGAAGGAGTCGGAGACGGAGACGGAGGTGGAAATCAACGGAGCAACTACGGAGGCGGTATCGGACGGAGCAGTTGCAGAGACGGGAACGACGAAGCAGTTGCAGAGGCGGTACCGGACGACGGAGTTGCAGAGGCAGTACCTGACGGAGCGGTTGCGGTAACCGGAAGTGGGAACACTTCCGAGATACTCCATTTCAGGTGCAGTCGCAGGTTGCGGTGAGGCGGAGCCAACCGGAGCAGATTGCAGTGCGGCGGAACCTGGCAGAGCGGTTGCAGTATTCGGAAACGGCAACGTTCCCGGATTCTTTATTCCAGGCGCAGTCGCAGTTTGCAGTAAGACGGAAAACGACGGAGCTGTTGCAGTAAAGCGGTTTCCCGACGGAGCAGTTGCAGTACCCGGAGACGGAAACGCCTCCGGATCCTCACTTTACAGGTGCAGTTGCAGATTAGCAGTCGGACAACGGTTAAGAGGTCCATTCCAGACCACGCTACCAACCTTAGAGACTTCTAGCCGGAGTTCAACCGTACAGCAGTAGCAGTTTCCCGGAGTTTTACCGTTTCAGCTCCGGTTAAACAACAACTCACCCACCTCCCTAGAAAACCGGTTCATCAAGACGTCACAGAAGGGTGCAAACCCGTTACAATATTACATATGTAATACATGCGTGGACCTATGTCTATTGAGTCAAGTGAGAAAGCACTAATACTCAATTTTATGTCTTGTCAACAAAATTCACAATGTCTCATGCACGTGAAAATAGTCAGGTGATCGACACGGGTGGCTGAGCTTACCACGAGTTGGGTATTATTATACAGAGTGGTCACACTTCAAGCTGTAAACAAGCTATAGAATGGTATAAATGAACAAAACACAGTGGAAGGGATCCACCCTGTTGCCATATCTTCAACTTCGATAATAGTCATGCATTGACTAAGAATAGAACGCTCATAGATATACTAGACGCACTCAACGTAATAATCAAACATGCTGTTATGTAATATATTTCAAAATATTATTCGCCAAAAGTAATGCAATACTATCTTTATAACATGAGCCCTGTTCGTTTGGGGCTATTGGGTATTCTGAATATTACATTCTGGAATGGAAACGCATGCGCACTCCAACCAGAATCGTCTACCAATCGAACATGACCGCGAATTCTAGAACTGTTATGCTAATTCCAGAATTGCGATGTTGCTCATTCCGCTTGAAAGATCGATTAGCAGAATACTATTCTGTCAATTCCGGAATGATATTCAGACGCCAATCGAACAAGAATGGCCCTAACGAACAGGCCTATGGTGTAATCAGAACAAACATTGCAATAGATTATTCACAAGGACCACAACCCGCACACACGTTGAAACTCTGTACCTAATGACTATTGTCTCCTGAAGCCCAGTAATCCCAGGGCCTGCCCAATGGCTCCTTCTGCATCGCACACAACTACAGTACACGTGTTTTCATAACCTAGTTGCAGCTTTAAATTGAGGTGATAAACATAGCACCAAGGGTGCTGTAGCTTACCGGCAACCATGTGAATTGCATAGAATACTGTATACATATAAATTGTTACACTGATGTTAAAATCAATACGTTAAAACATCTTCGTAAATGTTGATAGAAACACATTTTCTGTATGGACCATAATACGAAATCAAATTACATATTTTTTTTGTTAATGACAAATTTTCACAGATAGTCGATTCAAAGGCAACAAAACTTATACACATCACAAACGTACATAAGGATAATCTTATACATGATTTTGAGGAAAACTGTCTGAATAGATTTCGATAAAATGACCACCAAAAGCAAAATTCATCATTTTTTCGACAAAAAAGGTCGTTTTGACCTTTCAAGGTCATTGAAGGTCAAATTCAAGGTCACCACTCAAACCACAATATATGATTTTCCATTTGAATGTGCCAATACTTAGGCTCTATCTTCAAGTGTTCTATGAGTTTACTCTGCACAGTTCCCATTATGAAGGAAAATTGGGTGAAATTTTCTAAGTCCAAAAAATTTTTCAATGGCCAAAAAAAATTTTTTTTTTTTTTTTTTGCTGGAAATGGCTCAAAACGAATAGTTACTTGATTTGGGACAAAAAAAATTTTTTTCGCCGACCCGTCAAAAAATCAAAATGGCCGCCACACGCAGGCCGGCGATTCAAGGGCAACGAAACTTATACACGTCATAAAGGTACATGAGAGGAATGTTTTGAAACAAAGATCTCAAAACTGATCAGACAGTTTTTGAGAAAATGGCCTCCAAAGTCCAAAATTGGCAATTTTTCGTCCAAAATGGCCGCCAAATAGGCAAAAACGATTCAATCAAACAAATTAAAAAAGCGTTTTTAGATACTGGCCCAAGGTATGTTCTGACAAATTTATGGGGAAATTCATCATGTCAAAAAAAAGTTACAGACCCGGACGGACGACGGACGGACGACGGACGACGGACGACGGACGGACGACGGACGACGGACGAAATACCACGACAATAGCTTATCGGCCCAAAGGGCCGGTAAGCTAAAAAGTAGTTTCACTTGATTTGCAACGGGCCATATTGATTTTTGGGTTTGCCGTAGACTGAAATAGTGACACTTTTGAAAGGATATACAGTGATTTTGTTGAGGTATGACAACAAGATATTGCTCGGATGTTGTAGTAGATCTTCTGTAGATCAGTGTGGATACATTTTTGAGTGCCCATCGAGGAAATGATGTCCACAATTGTGGAATCCCCAGGTCAGTTATTGGAGACGTTCATTTTCACATTTTTTGAGCGCATTTAAAAAACTCACTGGGTTGATTATTTGCGAAGAATACAATAGATTTCATCAATTATATCTTTATATGGGTATGTTTGTTGGATGAGTAGGGAAAAACATTTTTATTCATTGGAATGATTTTTTGATACACAACATATTCAAAGTGGGGCCTTATCTGAAGGGAACTCACACACATCGTTGCAACTGAACTAAGACCAATCTGAGAAATGAATGAACATAACTAGCTAAATTGAGTGGGCAATCGATCTACCTCGACGGTGAATTGCTTCAATAGAACAATTTGAACGTTATTGCTGTAAAATGACCCACCTGATTCAATAAAGAATCCCTGACTTTGGCCGCTCATCATTAGGATGGAAACAACAGAAGCTTGCCAGGCTGGGACACTGTTTGAAATACATACCACATGTAACTCACGTCTAAGGCATGCATGAGTCCAATCCTCTGAACTGGTTTCTGAGATATTGTGCGCTATATAAGATATATATTTGTATTTTACTAAGGTGCGTTATGTTGCCAATAGCATCAGTCTAGGAGTTATCTCTACCAGAAACGAGAACATCACCAGTTCACGAACGAATTTGTTTTGTCCTAATTCCTATTTCGGTTCTGAGAAATTGCACATTTCTCTTCCTGAGGCAACGGTACTAACGCACGCCCTGCTTCCACGTTGAGAAACCATCAGACCTTTATTATCCAAGTTGAATAGGCAGGGACGAATCAGTAATGTTTGAGATTAATCAAGAACCAAAAGCTGAACTCAGAACCGTGAAACAAGTGGATAAACGCACGAGTGACATTTTATTTTATCTAGTTATTACGTTCATTTAATCATGAAAATGTTTGTTATTAATAAACGTTTTGCATGGAGTGCATTCCACGTGAGGTTTTTTCCTCTATGGACATTTGTGAACATGTTCTTGGTTTTAATAAGAATTGCTGCAATTCACTGGGCACAAAAATGAGAATAATCTCTACATTAGTTCTTGGAAACAAACAATTCCGTCCTTCGATATGGTTGTTTTTCGGCTGTTAACAATTCGATTGTGTAGTAAAACTTGCGCAAAATTTGAGGTCGTTGTGCCAATGTCACAAGGAGACACTTGTTACTGTTTTATTAGTATGTGGCTATTCATTATAAACGGTGACTGTGACATTGCGTGGGACTGAGATAGTAACTCGTGGGAACCAGTCTTAAAAAATACTAGCATGTCCTGTCACAACCACCATAGCATTTGCAAAAGCATAAAACATAAGTTTTAAAACAAGCACACACTTGATATAGTATACGTGTGCTCCTCCACATTCCTTAAGGCCACTCTAAATTACTGTTCAGTAGAATGAAAATGGGGTATATGGGGTCATGGGTGCAATGCTGCCTCACCGGTACATGTTCTTGACGGGACGCCATGCGCGAACCAGATCATAACGTACTTGCGTATAATGCATAACGCAATTTACCACTGACTGTGAGGAAAATTCTCAGTCTGTTAGTGTTTCGAGGCTCCTCCTCAAAAATATATGAAGCCATTCACTTGCTCTAGGTGCAGGACCGGCTCAGAGGGGCTAAAATGTGAAATTCCTTTGATTGTTTTGAGGCTTTCAAATAGTCATCAGTACGACATTAAAATATTGAACGAAGGACTTCAGCAAATGAGGAACAAACTTGCAAAGATGACTCAATCATTGGAGAATCTGACTTAGTAGAAGCTCTAAAAAATATGAAAAGGGAAGAAACTCCTGGTAATGATGGGTTGCCAAAAGAATTTTATGTTGTCTTCTAGTCAGATATAAAAACTTATTTGCTGAATCCTATAAATTATGATCTACAGGTTCCATGGGTTTAACACAACGACAGGGGGTAATCACCTTGCTTCCAAAACCAGGAGAAAATCCTTTACTATTAAAAAACTGGCGCCCCATCTCATTACTGAATACCGATTACAAACCATTATCAACTGCCATTGCATCTACTGTATATTGGTGAAAATCGTAGATAGATCGGTGAAAATATAGTTAATATACTTGAAATAATGAACTGCAGTGGTCCCTGTAAGATAAGACACCTCCGAAATAAGACTTCCTTGTCTGTAAAGACTTTTTTGGATTCCCCAAAGATCAATTTAACATGTAAATAAACCTGTGAAATAAGACTTACTGTAAGATAAGACCTCATTTTCTCTGCAAAAGGTGAGGTCTTATCTTACATGGACCACTGTACTTTGATTAGAACGATGTATCTGGTATTTTTATAACTATTGATTTTGAGAGAGCGTTCGATATGCTTGAGTGGTCTCATGTGCAAAAACAAGTTTGGACATCTTTATTTTGGCCCTGGGCGTAAAAATAAATTAAAATAATCTATATCAATATAACAAGTTGTGTGTCAAACCATGGCTGGCTTTCGACCACATTTTTGTTGATCCGTGGAATGTGGCAAGGTTGCCCTATATCATCATATCTGTTTACTATCAGTGTGTAAGTTTTGTCAATATATATATAACAAAACAAGAGAATAAACGGCATCACTATGAATGAAGTGGAACATAAAGTAAACCAGTATGCAGACGACACGGCCCTGAGCTTACAACACGATATAAATTCCCTCAAAATATTACTTGATAGCTTCAATAGATTTGAGAAAAATACCTTGCTTAAAAATAAACAAATCCAAAATAAATATAATCCCACTAGGCCCTTTAAAAATGACTACCATCATACTCCTTTATTGGATCAAGTAAGCTGGTGCGGAGAACCAATACGTTATCTTGGTATAACTTTATCTCATAACATTAGAAATACGAAAGTTTAGGGAAAATATAAATTTATTTTATATTTCCGCAATAGAACAAAAGATATAAGAACATTCAGTATATTTGAATACTTCGTGTGTGGAACCAGCCAATAACAACTACAAGTGTACGAACTGTGTATGCCAAAAAACAACACGTGCTTGTTTGCTTGAGTCATTGACATCATTGCCGAAAGTTAATTCAGTTGACGGCACATACTGTGCGTCGAGGCAGAATTATATAGAAACTATGTTGCAATATGTTTGTGGTGTTCATACTGAACCCATATCCATTTGACGATAGGTGTCAAAGCAACGACCAAACAGGAGGGTTGGCGATATAAGTATAATTTTCAATGGAATGACCAAATCAATGACCAGTCTATATATATTCAATCTATCATTTGCATGTAGAAGTCGCACGACAAATTTAACGTTTATAACCTTGTATGGCATTACTAGGAGTTGTACCAACAAACGAAATTCATTCCCTTATCATAGCCAAGATATAGAACATAAAAATGGTGTCAATGCCAGGTAACATTGACGTCACCTAGTCTAGGATATGTATTGCTCTTACGTGTGGAGCAGACGTATGTCTCACATGTACAGGCCTTGCTGAATTGACCTTACGACGGTGTATGCTTTGAGTTGTACGGTGGCTGATTCATGCCATAATGTGTTTGTCCTGAAGAGTTTTCGTCGCGACTTTAATTCTGACGATGGAAATGATTAAAATCGCGACCGAAACGTTTTCGCTGCAGCGGAAATATTCTCGCCGCGACCAAAACATTCTTGTCGCAGCGAAAATAGTTGTTGTCGCAACTAAAACATTCTCGTCGCAGCGAAAACCATTGTTGCCGCGACCAAAACATTTTCGCTGCAGCGAAAATTGTTGTTGCCGCGACCAATACATTTCTGCTGCAGCGAGAATACTTACCGCCGCGGCGATAATTGCACTTAACTGTGAATATTCGCCGCGGCGATAATTGCAATAATAAACAACTTGTTCTCTTTGAGGTGATGAAAGAAAAGCGTTCTAACAAGTATGGCCATTCTCGCCGCGGCGATAATCATTTTCGCTGCAGCGAGAATGTTTTGGTCGCGGCTATAAGTGTTTAAATCGCGGCGAGAACAATTTCGCTGCAGCGAAAATGATTTTGGTCGCGACGATAATGTTTCTGCCACAGCTAGAAGTATTTAATTCGCGGCGAGAATGTTTTCGCTGCAGCGAAAACGTTTTGGTCGCGGATTTAATGATTTCAGTCGCGATTTAAATAGTTTCAGTCGTCACAATTAAATTCGCGACGAAAACTGTTCAGGAAAATCGCATTATGGCAAGAATCAGCCACCGTAGAGTTGTTTGTCCGATGGGATTACTATTGTTCGGCAATATTTGTCCGAGGTGTACGCTTCACAGAAAAGTTGTTCAACCATGACAGTCGTAAAGTCAATTGAAGCGCGACTGGCGAGTCCATTGTTCATATCCCGCTCTAGTGGCGATATGAGAACCATTCCACATTATTTGGAGAGGTTCTGGTCGTTTTGGGTGAAAAAAGAATAGGTATTACTCGGTATGTATGACAAATAATACACTGTCACCCTCAGCAATATACATGATCATCACGCCTCGCTAACGCTCGGCATGATATCGTGTATATCGCCTCAGTAACAGTGTATATTTTCACAAGTACATTTGAGTACCTATTGAATACACTTTCAATATGTCCATTCATAATTACAAAACACCATGGAAGTTTACAAGTTAATTCATAGACTTCCAAAACACTCTAGTATTATTCTACTCATACCAAGCTATCGTTTCCCCGCAAATGACATTCCTGGCTGGCGCAGCACGCTGGAGGGCCTAGGTTCTAGTATCGCCGGGGTGCAGGCGGCTATGACGGATGTCTCGGACAGCACACAGGGTAACGCCCTCCGTGTCAGCAATGTGGTGCAGTCCATAGAGGCAGGCAGCCAGCAGACCAGGGACATAGCTAACGAAGCTTACCTGGTATGTACAGGAGGTCATACTGACAGGCAGATATGTGTGAAATAATACATTGTCGCTGATATTAAACTTCGAGTGTCTTCAGCATACTATCTGCTACAATAAGTGTGTGTAAGTGATGTAAGAACGTTCGACTTACAGGACGCTATCAAAAAAATACCACACAGTTCTGGAATTCGTACGTTGTTTAATATGCCATTGAACGTTGACAAGTAGTGATTCAAGTAGAATGGCGCTATGACAGTATACGTTCTGCTCGACGCATTTGTCCATATTTACGGTTCAGAAACTGAAACATACAAACCAAGCGAACCACTATACTAGATACATCACAGTACTGAAGTGTATAACCAAAATCACAGTTCACATCAGCTATATCTGCTCTATATTACATACATAAAGTAAGCAATACATAAACAAAACAAATATCTTATTCTGTGTGGATTCTAGTGCAAACAAAAATGTAAGCATCTATCCATTAAGCCATTTCAGATCCAAAAACGTTGTTACTCTGTTACTGACAATATGGGGAATGAGCAAAAAACAACAAAGCAATCACCTGACATCAAAGAAAACAAGATCAGGATGTAGACAGACATGGGGTAATCGTAATCAGTAATCATAATCAAACCCCTGATTACCATAACAATTACATAATCGTAATCATAATCGATAACATTTGAGAATTTCATCAAAATCCAATACATGGTAAAAATAATCGTAATCCTGATTATTTTACATGATTACATCAGTTGAAAGATGAGAAACATTTTCTGTATCGTGGAAGTTAATAATTAATTATTAATAATTAAACATGTCATAGGGGATATTTATAATATTGTGTTGCTTTTCAATCATGAAATCCACACATGTAATTATGATGAAAAAGACTTTACAACCACTTATCATATGACTCAATAAACTACACAGATTTTCTTATCCATGTACAGATATATATACCAAATTATGAACACATGTTTTCCCAAGTTACCACTTAATGAAGTTTATGAGCGATTGACCACTGTGTTACATAAATACTCGGTTTGCATTGACTGCAGGAGGTATTACTCAATAAGCTATCACTTGTCTTACAATGTTGTATCTGGACATCAAAGAACTCTCAGGGTGGTCATGTACAAATCAGCTTCCGCAAGCAGAGACAGGTATCAACACTTGACAATCACAAGGGGTTCGGCTGACCCCCCCCCCCCCACCATCCTAACCCGATCTCTCCCCCAAATCTACATCGATTGGCTCCCACTAAAGATCAGCGCGGGTACACTTTCCATACCCGCACCCGCCCCACACCCGCAAGGTCATACCCGCACCCGCCCCACACCCGCACTTGACCTGATGCGGGTACCCGCGGGTACCTGCAGTTTGTGGCAAAGACCTTGTGGGTACCCACGGGTACCCGCAACTAATATGCGGGTACCCGTGGGTACCCGCACATTGCGAATGGGTACCCACAGAAACCGCATTTTTGATAACAGGCACTATATCATGTGCATAATGAATACAATGTGTTTAATTTGAATGGTAAATAGTTCTGTTTCACATTTTATTGTATACTGAGGGTATATGCGGGCGTGCGGGTTTCGCAATATAAGATTTCCATACCCGCACCCGCCCCGCACCGACAGCTCATGGGATGTGGGTACCCCAACCCGCCCCGCAGTAGCAAAACTGTACCCGCACCCGCCCCGCACCCGCACATATTTTGCGGTGGGTACCCGCAGGTACCCGCGGGTGCGGGTACCCGCATACCCGCGCGGGTAAACCCGCCCCGCGCTGATCTATAGCTCCCACTCCTCACTTCCTCACACCCAATAAAACTTGTCAGGCAGATCGTTCATTACACTGCCATTGTGCAAACGCGAAGAATCATCCAACAAAGGAAGTCTGTTGTGTTCGTTGTAATTAGTAGCATATGTGTACTATCTCAGTGTCAAGACATACGATGAAAACGGCATATGGTTCCAGCGTCGGCTTCAGTCTTGATATATTACAGCAGCTTGTTTTTTTAAAATATTTTCCCATCAAATATATCAAAGCAATTCCTCAATATTTCTTACTTTGATAATTTTTTCTCGATTGGCCATTTTTTGCTCAAGCACTAGTTAGTACTGACACTTACTCGTGTTTTTCACTCTACATCTAATAGCTAAAGAGTAATCATGATTGTAATCATGATTACATCATGTAATCATGATTACAATGGTTAGGTAATCGTAATTGTAATTGATTACATATATATTTGCCTGTAATCCTAAGTAAATTTATTTATCAAATTTGTGAGTAATCGTAATCAATTACATTGACCCTGTAAACGCCCCATGTCTGGATGTAGAAACCTCAATAAATGGTGAAATACGAAAAAAGTTGATTGCATTAGCGGGAGTACAACCCTATACCTTTGGAACATGTAACATATGCTGGAACCATTAGACCACAGTGGTCAATACAACACATGATAGAGTGAAATCACCTACAAAAACACCAATCGTAATGCAACCATTTATATAATACATATATTACATATCATAATGAGAACAAGCATATATTTCTGCAGCCACATTATCGGCCTCTTAAACGAACGCTCCATTTAAACACATCTGAAAATGATGTGGAATTCACACTCCAGTGACCAGACCTTGTTCCTCAACTGGAACAACCACAACAATCTTGGCAACTGATCGGAGAAATTGTGACGTCTGAGTCTTCACGAAGGCACTCTTCACAAAACCTCTGTCATCAGCATGAGCCTCAAGGACACGACTCCACATCCAACTACATCTTGGCAATTGTTTATCCTTCAGTAGAACCACATCTTCAACATGAACGTTTCGTTTTGGTTGCTTCCACTTTGATCTTTGCTGGAAACTTGGCAAGTATTCTCGCTTCCATCGCGACCAGAGAGGGTTCACCAAATATTGAATGTATGACCCAATACCTCTTTCTCACTTTGGCGACCACGTGGTTCCGTCCAGCATGTGCTAGCTTCTAATGGGCTTTTCCCAGGATCGAGATCGTCAAGTGCCCTCTGTATGGCAGCAATATTGAATGTTTCATGTCACTTGGCAGTTGGGAACGACCCAGCCATCCTCCCACTCTGAGCAAACCTTGTTAGAAAAATGGATCCAAATGGTACATAGAGCTATTCTGTCCGACACTGGCAACTCGGCCTCGTTTATGGACTCTGGTTTCATTACCCACTAAAGATGACAACTCATTGCTGAAACTTTGGGCATGTACATACCTCAGAATAGCAATCTCAGTTTGGTTGAGTTCATTGAGATTGATGGGATCCTTCATGAAAGCTGAGGTGATATTTTTGCCTTTTTTTTCTTGCAACACGATATTGAAGGATTTTGATGACCCTGCGAAAGCTGACCACTGCTCGTTTGAGACGATACAATGAGAAATAGCTGATGATGAGCTCGTCTGTATGTCCATCACACTCCTCAGGTGCTGTCACTGACACGCTGACATCTTCAGTGTCTTCAGGTTCTCTCACATCTGCACATTGTTCTGGAGCTACACGAGATTTTCCAAGGAAAAACGAACACTCCATGCATCCGTTGACATCATTTAGTTGAATGTATGCCACAGCCCCATAACCCTGCATACTTGCATCAGAAAACACATGGAGCTGTCTTGAAACCACATCAGCACATCTGAGGGACTTGAAACATCTGGGTACAGAGAAACTTTCTAGTAGAGGCAAATCTTTTAGCCACGCCAACGTTTCTGAGCATCTAATGGAATTTCATCATCCCAACCCAGATTACCTCTGCACAAATCTTGGAGAATGCGTTTGGTTGACAGGATGAACAGAGACAGGAAGCCAAGAGGATCATATATTGAGGATGTCATTGACAGTATACCTCTTCTGGACATTGGTGTATCCCAGACGATGACTGAGACTTCGGAAGAATCAGATTGTGCACACCAGAGAACTCCTAGTGTTCTCTCAATTGGAAGCTCCTTATCCACCAAGATGTGGTCTGCTAGGTCCTTCGATCTCTCTTTTTCAGGGATAGATTCTAACACTTCACAGCTGTTGCTTATGAACTTGGTTAACCGGAACCTCCCAAGCGCACTTGCCTTTCTCAGGTCACGAATCAGCTGGATGGCAGTTTTCATTTTTGCTACACTGCAAGCAGTCGTCAACATAGAAATTCGACTCCATGGTTTGGTTCACATTCGGACCGAACTTCACCTCGGTCTCATCAGCGGTCTTCCTCAGGGCAAAGTTGCAGATGCTAGGAGACGATACTGCTCCAAAGATGTATGCGTTCATCTTATATTCGGCTAGTGGTAAAACTATGTTGCCATTTGGCCACCAGAGGAATCTTAGATACCTACGCTGTTTGACAGGCACTCACACTTGGTAGAACATAGCTTCTATGTCCCCGGCAAAGGCTGTTCATTCTTCCCGAAAACCTGCAAAGGACGCCTATCAACGAGATTTGGACCTGGTAACAACATGGCATTGAGAGATGTGTCTCCATACACAGTGCGGCAATCAAAGATCGCCCTGATTTTATTAGGCTTTCGAGGATGGTGAACCCCTTGGTGTGGCAAATACCAGACCTGATCTTGATTCTCTGGTTGAAACTCTGGTGCCCTTTCAGCATATCCCTTTGTTAGCAGCTTGTCCATGAAGATCTTGTAATCTTCATAATACACAATGTCTCGAGACATCCTCTGTTTCTGCCAGTTTTTATGGCTTGTTGTCGATTATTGTGCATTACGAAACGGCAAAGGAATTTCATAGTGACCGTCTACCAGCTGGAAATTATCTTTAGCAATCTATGAGAAAGTCCTGTCTTCTACTGAAAAACCACTTTCATCTGGTTCCTCTCCATTGTCGCCTTCGCTGAAATCTTGATCAAACATTTTCAGTATCACAGATGGGCATGAAAGCTTTCCAACTGACTTGGATTCTAGAAAATTGATTCGATTGCACATAACCTCTTCTCCTGTGTCATACCTGACTTCGAAAGAGCCGTTAATAGTCCACCCTAGAGGTTAGAAGTGTTGCTTCATCGCAGCTGGGCAGTTACTCCCAACCAATCAGATCCAATTGGATCTGAGGCATATTGAGGCAAGACGTCCACCAGTAACTCCAGGTTCGGGATATGCTGGACAACCTCTGGTCTTGGAATATGCTGCCGCTTGACTGGGATATCTTCGCTCGTGTAGACCTTCAGTTGTTCAACATGGTTGATACCCTGCAAATCAATAATGACCAGAATATTGACAACATCAGATTGGGTGCAGCTTTCTCCATGCATAGTTCGCAAGAGCAAAGTAGTCTCTTGACAATTGGCTGACAGTTTATTCTTCAATAATTCTGTCATGGAGCAACCACTGCTTCCATTGTCAAAGAAAACATATGTCAATTGAACTGTTTCGTTGCATTTTGCTGTATTTTTATAGGTATGATGGCATGGAGCACGACCGTGTCTGTGGTGGTTCTGGTTCGAAATGAACTTGCTGCCAAATTATTTCTGGCCTAATATTGGCCGCCAAAACTGCATGAACAATTTAATCCAAAAAATGAAGAAAAAAAAACGTCTGGGGGTATTGACCCACACCTATTCACACAAATATATGGGCAAATTCATCAGCCCCAAAAAAGAAAAGAAATGTCAACAGACGATGCGGACAACGACGGACGACAGACGAAAAAGCCATGACAATAGCTTATCGGCCATTTTGGCCGGTAATCTAAAAATGGGTAGAAGAACAGATAAGTTTTTGAACTACTTGGAACAGTGTAACGTTATCATCGAATGAAATATTGGCAAAACCATTAATAAGGCACTCGGCAAAGTAATTTATTTCCTCGTTATCGTCTGGGATTATTGGAGAATGGTGTACACCCGGTGCTAAAAGACGGGCGAGCTCTACAGTCATGATTCTTCTTGCGTCTACATAATTTGGACAATCTAGCAAAAAATGAGAAACGTCCTCCATCTCGAAATGATCACTTGGGCATGTCGAATTATCAATAAAGTTATGCCAATGTCTATGTGCGTTAAGAGCACTCAAACCAAGACCTAGGCGTGTTTGGGTAATTCTAACGTATTTAATGCCATGGGAAAATAATTTGTTGGTCTTATAGGTGGATAATCCCTTCAGCTTGGTTTTGAATGATTTAAGAGTAGGAGCGCATTCAAGTTCATCACTCGTGGCATTCCAATCACTAATAGTAGTGGGAAAGTACGAATTCATAAATCTAGTAGTCCGTCCCGGGAAATTTCTCACATCAGATTTAGTGCGTGAATTATATGGCATAATTTCCCCCCACCATCGAGAGACACAACTGCGATATAGTGGACCTAGCTGAGGTATGTATGCACATAATTTAGGAGAGAATAACTCAACTGTTTTAGGCTAATATGATACCAGTGAACAACTTGGGATGTGTGCCAAGTACACTATCCAGGGCGAACAGTCCGAAAATGACAATTTTCAAAATGGCCGCCAACGGTCAAACGTCAAAATTGGATTTTGAACCACTGGTCCTAGGATATTGTGTAATACCACTTTTTGAGGGTAATACTACTGATTTGAGGGTCTGAAATCCATTTCTGGGCTTATCGTCTAATTTTATTCAACCCATATTCATTTAAATTCAAAATGGCTTCTTGTGACATCACAAAATTAACCGGAAAACACCATTTTAAGCAAGCAGTCATGAGATTACATAAAGACCATTTTAGTATTAATTATAGGCTAAAGAAACCATTGATGTCCTTCTTTTCTGATATCCAGCTACCTGTATTTTATAGATCCAATACAGTGCCAATCTCTATCTCAATATTGAAACCGAAAAAAAAATCATTTTTGTCAGAAGGTTGCAATATGGTCCATGATTTCTAAACCATAAAATGTAAATTTGCATGGTTATTACATAATCTAAATTAGGGGGCGGGGAGTGATACAATAAATCTAATAATGTTATATGAATCGCCATATTTATTAACTGTATCTCTCCTGGTCAAATTTCATCCAGATGATTATATGTTATCTAATTGATGCACACATACTTTGTATGGTGAGAAATGTGATATGGAATATATTTGTGTATTAAATTCTCATACTAGCAAAGCCATGGCATAAACTACATGTAATGTGAATCAACAAAACCATGGAAACGTTAATAATAGAATACGTCATTGTAATTGCTGTGAAAAATGACAATCGTTACTATAACAACGCACATCAAAACATTCCAGGACTGTTAGAAAACTCCAAAAGTCTTTTAATTTACTCAGTGATATGCTATCTAACAAGCACATCCATAGTATCATGCAGAGTATCAGTGCTGCAAGATCCACAATAGCTCACAAAGTGTGAAAAGTAGACCCAATGATGCTGCACAATAGGACTGCAACTGCACAACAGTGAGCAGAATGGTGAGTCTTTAGTTGATCAAATTTAATTCATATACCTACCTCATGTGCATGCAGCTTCTGGGTGGTAGGGAAATAGAAAAGAACCACGTCAGTCTTACGGTAGCCTTGTCTAGCACTTTAGCAGCAACATCTTTGTTTCTGTTAAGGATGAGGTACATCTTGATGCTTCTGGTGCTACATCAAAGATTAAGACAATCAATCTCGACCAGTGCATCTTATGCCAGAAGAAAAAACGGTCTGAGTACCTCTGGGGTGGGGAAATCGGCAGAGGTGATATTGTTTCGCTTGCAGAACGAACAGAGAGCAATGACACTCGAGCTGCAAGGGTTCGTCGACTGACAGTGCTAGAGCAGAGTATCATGAAATACCACACGTCATCTTGCTACAGAAGCTTTCAAAGGGACATGTCTAAAGCTGACAGCCTGGCTCAACCATTAGAACAATCAGATTCATCTCAAGAGGGACCTATTGATGATACATCTGAGCGACGCAGCAAGAGATTGAAGTCCAGTGTAACTACAAATGTCTGTATCATTTGTGGCGCAGATCGGAAGACAGTTAAACAGAACAAAATTCACACATTATTCCGAATCTGTGAGAAGCCAATGGCCCAAAAACTACTGAATGCGGCCATGTTGTTCAAGGACCATGTATACACTCAAACAGCAGCAATGTGTGGGGCAGAGGATGTTTTTGCAGCTGACATCCTATATCACAACCATTGTTCTAAAAGTTACTTCAACAATTATAATGCTAAAATTGAGGAAATATTGAAAAACATCGATATAGAGGATTCCATAACAGCTGAAGATGACTCGGTCGAGGGTAGATTTTTAGCACTTGGGCTTGATTTTCGCAAGTCAGCACATAGTCTGACTTCCATTCGAGACAGGCTAAATGAAGGTTCAGCTGGTATAGTGTAAAACAGAGCTTTAAAGCAGCTGATCATCAAGCTGTATGGAGACACAGTCTGCTTCACATATCCATGTAACAAACGATTGTCCCAGATGGTATTTTGTACTAACAGTTCCTCAGAGGCCTTGGTGGAGTCTCTGAGAGTATCACCTGTCCAACAGGTTGCAACCGAGCTGGCCCAAGAAATGAAACAATACAGCTTTGGACTGCAAAAGAGCTTCTGTGAACCACAAGACCTCCAGTTGTCCATGGACAAGTTTATTGAGAGCCCGCCCCCAAGGTGGGAGGAGTTTTGTTCCTATATGTTCAAGGGGAAGACAACCTCTCAGCTGAAGACTGATGCAGTCTTTCAAATGCTACACTATATCCTGACTGATGGCAATGAACCAACACCTTTCCATATCATGGTGGCTCAGGGAGTGCACAGTCTAACACGATCAAAAGAGCTAGTGACTGCTCTTAATCGTCGTGGAATATGTGTCGGCTACAATACAGTCAAGAGGATTGATGTGGACCTCGCCGAACGAATCATCACCAAAGCAGGTAGCAATAGAGTACCTGTTCCTGCTGTCCTTGAAGCAACGAGCCCAATAAATGGGGCCATGGACAACTTTGACCGCATAAAAGCACTCTGACAGGAACAGGCTCATCACACGATACCATCCTTGTTATCTTCCAAAATGTTCCAATTAATCTGGAGAAACCATCAGACGCAAGGGTGATCTCTGCAAGGCCCCTTGCCTCTCAGAGACGGGCCACAGTAAAACTTCGATCTAAATTCCATTGCCAAGAGCTCATCAGGATAGGGGCAGTCAAGGAGCGCGGCGAGACAGCAAAAATTGATGATCCAATAGCTGCTACAGTGGTAGATCCAGCAACAGTCCCTGCTACAGTGGTAGATCCAGCAACAGTCCCTGCTACAGTGGTAGATCCAGCAACAGTCCCTGCTACAATGGTAGATCCAGCAACAGTCCCTGCTACAGTGGTAGATCCAGCAACAGTCCCTGCTACAGTGGTAGATCCAGTAACAGTCCCTACTACTATTTCTACCTCAACAGCCATGACAACAGAGACTACCGCTGTAGTATCTGATGTGACACAGACTTCCATGACAACAGATCCCATTGCAACGGCAACAGAACATACTACAACAGCAAAACTCACGGATATGTCAACAGTTTCCTGTCCCACGATAACTGACAGCTCCGCTACGTCAACAGATGTCACAGAGTCCACCAACTCAATAAAGTCAGACTCTTTTCTGTGGACAGTGAATCGTTTCTCCAAAAGAGTGACACTTGAGGGTGACAATGTCCCGGGATTTACGCTTTGAGAAGTGCAATATTGAAATGCAATTTTCTCCCCACCACCAAAATACTTACCCCAATTCTTCCTTATCCAGCTACAACGTACGATGCCGTCCTCACCACGATGATCAACTTTCAGGACGTGCTGAAACAGAAGGGCGATACCTATGGTGGATTGTGGGCTGACGAAGGTGTATACCGTATTGCCAAGGAAATTCAGCTCATGAAACCAGACCAGTTCAGCAATATATTCCTTGGTCTAGGTGGATTCCACATGGAGAAGGTTGTGTTGGCCTGTCTAGGTACATACCTTGAACCCTCTGGAATTTTCGCAGTTCTAGTCGAGACAGAATGCTACGGAACCGATGTCATCAAGTCCGTGATCTCTGGTTCCCACTATTCCAGGGCTCGCACTGCTCATTCCATGATATATGAAGTCCTTATATCTATGATGTTTGAAGCATTCCTCTCCAAATATCCTGAGAGACGCATGGAACTAGAGGCACTGCAGGTAAAGTGTAAACCCAAAGAGCTCACGGCCACAGAATGGAACACAAAAAAGAAGCGGGCTGACAATATCCAAGCAGCCTTTCAAGTCTACCTTAAAGAAAGGGCATTGTTGTCACAGTCATTTGAATACTGGTACACATACGTTTCTGACCTGTTTCCGATCATCAGTGGTAGATGCTACAGTGGTAGATCCAGCAACAGTCCCTGCTACAGTGGTAGATCCAGCAACAGTCCCTGCTACAGTGGTAGATCCAGCAACAGTCCCTGCTACAATGGTAGATCCAGCAACAGTCCCTGCTACAGTGGTAGATCCAGCAACAGTCCCTGCTACAGTGGTAGATCCAGTAACAGTCCCTACTACTATTTCTACCTCAACAGCCATGACAACAGAGACTACCGCTGTAGTATCTGATGTGACACAGACTTCCATGACAACAGATCCCATTGCAACGGCAACAGAACATACTACAACAGCAAAACTCACGGATATGTCAACAGTTTCCTGTCCCACGATAACTGACAGCTCCGCTACGTCAACAGATGTCACAGAGTCCACCAACTCAATAAAGTCAGACTCTTTTCTGTGGACAGTGAATCGTTTCTCCAAAAGAGTGACACTTGAGGGTGACAATGTCCCGGGATTTACGCTTTGAGAAGTGCAATATTGAAATGCAATTTTCTCCCCACCACCAAAATACTTACCCCAATTCTTCCTTATCCAGCTACAACGTACGATGCCGTCCTCACCACGATGATCAACTTTCAGGACGTGCTGAAACAGAAGGGCGATACCTATGGTGGATTGTGGGCTGACGAAGGTGTATACCGTATTGCCAAGGAAATTCAGCTCATGAAACCAGACCAGTTCAGCAATATATTCCTTGGTCTAGGTGGATTCCACATGGAAAAGGTTGTGTTGGCCTGTCTAGGTACATACCTTGAACCCTCTGGAATTTTCGCAGTTCTAGTCGAGACAGAATGCTACGGAACCGATGTCATCAAGTCCGTGATCTCTGGTTCCCACTATTCCAGGGCTCGCACTGCTCATTCCATGATATATGAAGTCCTTATATCTATGATGTTTGAAGCATTCCTCTCCAAATATCCTGAGAGACGCATGGAACTAGAGGCACTGCAGGTAAAGTGTAAACCCAAAGAGCTCACGGCCACAGAATGGAACACAAAAAAGAAGCGGGCTGACAATATCCAAGCAGCCTTTCAAGTCTACCTTAAAGAAAGGGCATTGTTGTCACAGTCATTTGAATACTGGTACACATACGTTTCTGACCTGTTTCCGATCATCAGGGATTTGACCAATTCTCTGCGTTCTGGAGACTGGATTCTCTACCTCAGTGCTGTTGAGAGAGCAACCTCCTTGTTCTTCTTTTTTGGGAGAACAAACTACTGTCGATGGACACCATTATTCCTCCAAGACTGCCATCAACTGAAGGAGAAGTTCCCACTCCTATATGACTCGTACATGAAGGGTGGATTTGTTGTGAACACAGCTAGTAAAGGTAGTGGAGTTCCCTTTGATCAGGCACTAGAGCAGTGCTACAACCGGCCTGCCAAAGTGAGTGGGGGGGGGGGTAATTGGAGTCACCAGGAAGAAGGAGGCGGTCGCTCTGTGGGGAATCATCAAGCATAAAAAAGACCAGTAGGTCGACCTTCTGGAGATGAAGGATGATGTCGAAGGAGAACTCTCACTTCACCATGACTTCAACCCAGCTAGCGCTCAGATGGTGCAAGACATAGGGGAGTACCTCATGAAGGTATGCAGTCCTCTACAAGACCAGGCAGCGCTGAAGCATATTCTCACTGGGGAAATTGTGGCCAACATAAATGTAAAAAATTGTTGTGCTGTATCAAGGAAGGCAGCGCTGCTTGCGCTAAATTTATCGATGATCGACTGAGAAACAAGTCAATATCAATACACTCAACTATCAGCAGAATCAAGTTAACGTGCCCAAAGACAACTGAGAAGTTGGCTTCCAAAGTAGACATCAAAGATGAGACTATCAAAGCTCTCAAGTATATTGAGTATGGATGTCACCGGGGGTTCACTGTTGAAGAGCTACTGCAGCATGAGATCACCAGTTCTGCATTCTTCTTGGTTAACCAAGATGGTCACTTGAAGCAGAGTGCCAAATCACAACTTGGGATTGAGTTGCTGAAGATGTGCCCATTAGTAGACAAGAAAGGACCAGAAACTTCTCCCAAAACCCACGCCATTGTTGTCGACTTCATGGCCTTGGTGAGAAAGATCCCCTTAAAGAAACTTGATCCACCCGTCAAGACATTCCATGACTTTGCTGTTGCCTTGACATCTATGATCAGCAATGCTGGGCACAACTGTGATGAGATCCATGTCGTTTTCGACACATACAAAGAGGATAGCACGAAGAATGATGAGAGGGACAGAAGAAGAAAGTCACGGGACATGGTTGTCCTTGATGAGATATCACCAAACCAAAATGTTCCAGTGGTGTTGGAGAACTTTTGGTCGTCTTCCGTCAGCAAGACTGCCTTCCAGGCATTCTATGTTGAGTGGGTCACTACCAAATACCGAGGCATCAAACCTATATACATTGGTATATCACCACAGGCATGGATGGTGACAGCTGAGGGTGCTTCTCTATTCCCTCGGCTCAACTGCACACATGAAGAAGCTGACGACAGGATGATGTTCCATGTGCAGGACATTCTGACTCACCGGACAGGACCTACATCTCTGACTTTGTTATCAGGTGACACGGATGTCTTCGTATGCCTGTTGTACCACATCACAGTCAATTGGAGAGACCATGGCCTCCGAGAGCTCTGGCTTGTCAGGAACTCTGGAACAAAAAGATCAATATTGCCTCTCCACGATATCTGACTGGCACTGGGAGACAACCTCATAAAGTGTCTCCCAGCACTCCATGCACTGACAGGGTGTGATACTACCAGCAAGGTATCCACTAAACTAGCAGCTCTGAATGTTGTCCGAAAACCAGAGAATTCCTCCTTGATCCAGGAATTTGATTGCCCACAGCTAACAGAAAGTACAATACAGATGGCAGAAACTTTCTTGGTCAAGTGCCTCAAACCATCAACAGACCTGGAGACATTTGACGAACTGCGTCTCGCAGCATTTGACAGCAATGCCCTCAAGATGGACTTTGAGCGAACCGCATGCACCTCAAACAATGCCAGGAAACATATCCTCAGAAGCTATTACCAACAGCAGCTGTGGGTCCAGGCCCAATTTCGAGATGCAAGCTTGATATTGAAAGCCGAGTCTTATGGTTTAGTGAGAAATGGCAATTCATTAATCCCCGAGATTGTAACCTCCAAAGTCGAAGGCCTGCCAGATCCCTGTACATGTGGCAAGTGTGCGCGCAAGAACGTGTGTCCATGTCGGGTAGCAGGGATTCACTGCTGCAAGTACTGTAGATGCAAGGGAGGTGATGGTTGTAAAAATCCTATCAATGGCTGAACAGTGTTCATCCCCATACCTGGACCTTGTTGATACATGTATGTATGAGTGAAAATAAAATACCTTCATTCTCTCAGAAATCCAGTGTTTGTTCAAATTCCGAACTTTCATTTCAACTCCAACTGAATGAACTGATGACACGAAATCTTCACTATGCTCGGAATCCAGATGAGTTCTTTCTGAATGTTTTAATTTTGATTTCACGTTAATGACCTTCCAATGCACTGAATTTAGACTTATATATTGATGGAAATAAGGAGAGGAATGGGTTGAAAACTCTCAAAATTCCGAAAGTGATATTACATGTAATCCTATGACTAGTGATTCAAGAATGTCAGTTCGTGCTTATTTTGTGATGTCACTAGCTGCTATTTTGGATTGAAATGAATATGGGTCGATAAAAATTAGACAATAAGCCTAGAAATGGATTTCTCACCCTCAAATTAGTACAAAAAGTGGTATTACATATAATGCTAGGACCAGTGGTTCAAAATCCAATTTTGACGTTTGACCGTTGGCGGCCATTTTGAAAATTGTCATTTTCGGACTGTTCGCCCTGGATAGTGTACTTGGCACACATCCCAAGTTGTTTATTGGTATTTCATTAGCCTAAAACAGTTGAGTTATTCTCTCCTAAATTATGTGCATACATATCTGAGCTGGGTCCTAGACTAATAAATATACAGGTACCAAATTGTTCTGAATCTTATACATCATGTGCAGATGATGACAACGACGACGCAGTGGCAATGGCTCGCAACCAACTTCTTGCAATAGAGCCTCATGTGATGTATGTTTGTATGCTCCAGTCGTGATAATTGCACAGTGTCTTTGAATTTTTTGTAATTCGTTCAAAAATATTTGGGGTGATGAATCGAAAATTACATCACCATACTCCAAAATTGGGCGTACGAAAGATTTGTACAATATTTCAAACACGATCTGGGAACAGTGTTTTGGATATGGCGTCAGAAACCTGCACACCTAGAGGCATTGGATTTTATATTAACAATGTGATCTGTTCATGTTCCATGTCTATTAAAGGTGATTCCAAGAGTTTCAACACGTATAATCGGTGTGTTATGTAATATCAAGGGAGGGTCTTTTGCAATCTCCTTTTTACGAGATATTTTCAATTGTTCTGTTTTTTTTCAGCATTAAAGGTTATTACTAGCCACTGGTCAGACCATGTTCGGAGCTTTTGCAAATCTTGGTTTTGTTCCTCAAAATTGTTTCTATTGGATATAAGGCTTTTTATAAAGAAATCTATCATCGACAAATAAATATATTTCAGAATTAATGTTTTTAATTATATCGTTTATGAAGACCAAAACGAATAATGGACCCAAAACAGAGCCTTGTGGAACACCGGCTTGTGCCACTCGGACGTTTGTCCATTAATTACTACTCGTTATTTCCGATTTGGGAGATAAGATGTTATCCATTGCAATAAGGGCCACAAATCCCAAGAGACTTTAATTTTTGCAATAATCCGTCGTGCCAAACTTTATCAAATGCCTTGCTCACATCTGAAAATATTGAACATATTTCGTCCCCTTTGTCTGAATCTGTATTCATTTGATGTGTGATATATAATAGCTGGTTAATTGCTGAGTCCAACTTCTTAAAACCAGAATTTCTCCAAGTAAGTAAATTATTGTTGACGCAGTGGTTATATATTTCATCAAATAACAATTTTTCTTGTACCTTTGATACAGATGTTAATAGCGAAACTGGTGTGTAAATAGATTTAAGAGAACGATCACCTTTTTGAACACAGGAGTGTTCAGCACAAGCGAATCAGCACAATGTTTAAGAATAGTATTACTTACGTTATCAGGACCATTTGCCTTGTTAACATCGAGTTTGCTAAGTAATTTCCTGATATTCACGTTTCTACTATTAGGTCCCTTATTAAGTTGTCAGTTTGTACGGGTAGATAAAGTAGTTGATGATTGTTAATTTTTTTTGTGAAACGAAGTAGCGGTAAAGCAATTAGCATTTTCAGAGGCGTTGGTTATTTGTTGGCAGTTATCAACTAATGTCGGTATGCTATTAAACTTTTTGTCACTATATAAAGATTTAGCTATTTGCCAATATTTTTTGGGTACTGTATTTGGGTTTTCTAGTTGATTGTAAAGTTTATTGAAATATATTTCTCTAGCGTTGTTCATGGCTTCCTTAGCTAGACGCCGGCTGCCTTCCATCGAGGTTCATCAGTGAGTTGTCTGGTTCTTTTGAATTTTTTTAACAGGCGGTTTCTAATTCAAAGCAGTTTTTAACTTTACTTGTTATCCAAGTTTTATCCTTTGGTTTTATCAAGATAGACTAGGTCGGAATGTGTTTCTCTATATTTTCTTCTAAAATCGAATAACATATACTCATAGCGTCGTCGATGTCCTCAACGGCAGCAATCAACGTGCACATAGGTGAATTCTTGATATCATAGTACTGTTCAATGCATCAAAATTTGCATTGCGATAATCATAGACCTTTCGAATATATGGCTTGTCTGTGCAATACGAAAAATTCTTTTGACAGAGAACCACATTGTGATCACTGTCAGAAATTGGCGGAAGCCTTCTGTGAGATGCAATACAACGGGTGAGTCCGTTATGATCAAATCTAAGAGCGTGGCACTTTGAGAGGTTATTCTAGTTGGCTCATTTACAACCTGGGCCAGATCGTTAATCGATAAAAGATCATTATTTTTTTTTCTCAAGTCACTAATTGTGTGATCAGAATACTAGGTGATACACCGATCATTGAAATCACCCAAGATGAATATGTTAATCATCAATTTGTTTATGTGCAAAAATTTCGTTGATGCCAAGATACCGACCCCTCCACCGCGGCTTTCAAGGCGATCTCGGCGGTAGCATGTATATTCATCTGATGGCACTGGAAAATCAGTCATATCAGAATTAACATTCAAATGTGTCTTTGATAAGCAAATGAAGTTCACGATTTGGTTCACGCAATACTGACTGTAAAGCTCGTCCACCTTGTACATTGTATTATCAGAGCTTTTAATTATCAATCACCGTATATTGGAGTGACAAATTGATATGGTATACGGTCCTGGATTACAGTGGATATCCCCACACTATTATCAGCAATATCACCCAAAAAGATATTTAAATTATGGTTTGAATTTGGACGCTTAATGAAATTGAGTTCATAGAGAAAGCGTATATTGCGTATATAAATTTTCTTTTTGCCCCAAATAAAACACGAACAAGAAATAGTGAATATGAAAGGAAAACAATAATGAACATAACGACATATACAAGCGAAAAATGCGGGGATGACATGTGACATTACATGGAAGTAACATATATATATATATATATATATATATATATATATATATATATATATATATATATATATATATATATATATATATATATATATATATATATATATATATATCCCACCTCCAATATCTATTCTGAATTTTACCCGTGTAGTATTATCGAGGTAATGTATAGGACAATAATTCGTCATTTTAAAAGTTAAAACTAGTATCATTTACTATACTTACCTCCATAATACTACAAAAGCGCCCACCCAACCTACCCCGTTTCCTCTGTACTCGTCCCTGAGCCAAGGAATTGGAAATGGAGGAAGTGGCTACGGTGCTGCCCCTGGTGGCAGCAAGGGAGGGGTCATTCTTTATTCTTCCCCATATGAGAGGTTTCTCTATGGGGGAGCCTAATTTAAGTAGGCTGTTAGGAGTTACCCGTGTAGTATTATGTAGGTAAGTATAGTAAATAATACTAGTTTTAACTTTCAAAACGACGAATTCACAATATGGGTATTTAAGATATATCATGTTTAGATTTTTCAGTGTGCTATGAATACCAATTTCATGCATTGATCTAGATTGTTGTCGTTGGAGTTTCAACTTGACTTCGTGTACTTCCAGTCTAAAACTGACGCGGCATCGAAGACAGCGAACACAGCTTCACAGAACGTCACCGCTACAGCGGAGAAAACTAACCAAATACTTCGAGTACGTCTCTGTGTATTTGAATGTCGCTGATTATTGTTTGTTACACCATCCATTTGTTGCTTTTGAAACTTCGAATCAGGTCGAAAAAGAAGCTTCTTGTCTTATGTGTTTCTTTTCTTTTTTCATTTTGACTGGCGAATGTTTTTGATTGAATTGTATTGGATTGACTATCATTGCCCCGGTAGGAGTTCTCGACCGTCGAGGCAATCACCCCGGAGCGTCTGGCGGCTCTGCGGGCTCTAGTGGCTACCACTGGGGGTGAAGCGGCGTTCAACAGGACGCTCCTTACGTCAACCGTCAGCTCCCTTCGAGACACCGTCCAGTCCCAACGTCTTGCTTTGGATAACATGAAACAGCAATATGAGCAGCTCCAGGCGATGATCAGCCGACTTCGCAGCGTACATGAGCAACTTAAGAACTGAACTTCTGACATCCTATATATGTTTTATATAGTACGATATTATTCAGCGAGTTGGCATGGGAGTTTTCTCCTTGAGACGCAGTTCAGCGGCGCTGAATCGCACCGTGACGTTGGGTTTTTTAAAGTGTCACTGAGCTGTGGACAAAACATAATGCAAAAAGTTAAGAATAAGAGAAGTCTAGTCAGCTGTATCCTAGTGTCCTAACAATCAAGCTGTATTATATACTTGTAAGTCTCTATCATTGAATGCCAATTGAAAAATAGCAACCTGAATGAGGTTCCTGTTTGCCACCAGGATCGCCACCATTTAATTCGGGTATAGATAAACCATAGAAACAGTCTACTGTGCCATACAATGCAAAAACGTAATAATGTTGCATTCAAATTTTGTCATGTTTGTTTTTGCATAATGCAGACAATGGACATGCCGTTTTTTTGTACTTTTTAGGCATAATAGACTGTTTCAGAGCCCCAAAAGCACATGGCATCAGCAGGTACCCCATTGACACAAACTAATTAACATAATTTGTATGTGTGATCTGATTTGATTTATTTTAACACAGGTACTTTTGAACCACACAAGAATAGTATGATGCACATATGTTTGAAATAATGAATAGTAGGCATGGTGATACACTATATGATACTTATGCGACATAATGTGGGTTTTCCTTACTAGTGCATATCAATAAATGGGATACTATATAATTATACTTATTGAGGTACACAACATTATATTTATTTAGGTACACAGCATAATATTTAGGTATACAGCTTAATATTTAGGTACACAGCTTAATATAGAAAAAACGGCTTCATAATGTATATTGGCCAAATTAAGCTTCCAGATCTTACAAAAATGTGTTTATAATGATCTATTTGTGAAGATTTAAACTTATACTGATTGAATTTACTATTGAAGGTCAAGTCATCCTTGTAATTCTGTGAATATTCATGCTTACAAAGTGAAATCGTGACACTATGAACACTAAATGTAGAAGAAAAAGTGCATTATTCGTTCAAAAGCATAAAATATAGACGTGGAAAATGGTTTACTTTTCATTATTTTCTTATTTGTCTAAAAAATGCCCAGTCGTTTTTGTATGTGATCAATTCGTCACACTGGGAGAATCACGTTGAAATTACTTCATATATTTAATACCTTGTGAATTATGTTATATTATATTCTCGAATCATATTTGTACATACAAACCCATGAATAAATACTGAATATAACTACAACAGAATGATACTTATTTCATGTCGGTTATATACATTTTTAAAATAAATATGGAAAGAATCAGCCCGTCGCCGGACTGTCTTGCATCTTGCACCGGCAACATGTAGGTGTAGTTCCTATCCAACTAGAGTTGGGATAGTGAAACATTCAACATGCACAATAAAAACTTTCACACAACGTCTTTCCCTGATGACGACACTCTGGGAATGTCCGGCTTTGGATTATGAGTGTTTGGTCGGATTTTTTCCGTAATTCCATCGCCTCCATCTTGAGTCTGTATTGTCGTTGCTCAGAGTGTGCCACTCGTGTTTCCCTGAACGGGTGCGATCTTACGGTTGCAGCAGAACAGTCTCTTGAAGGCGACTTTGAACTCCCTGATCTTGACGATATACACTGTGCCATTGAGCAAATACTGGCCTACGATACAGAGGCGCATTATGAACATGAACCAGGAAGGAATCCGCTCGCGGCAGGCGGGGCACACGTTCAACACAATCAATGTCGCGATGGGAGCCGTGTAAAGGATGCTGTAGCTCATGCAGATGATTAGCATCATCCTGACAACAGACCGCTTGTCTTTCAACCATTTCCTCTCAGCGGAAGCACTGGGAGTGCTGTCAGACTGGGTGGTGTTAACGTGGTTGTCCTCTTCACGAAGAGGCCTTGGTCCAGCAATCTCTCCAACACTTGTAGCTCTATTCACAGTCGCGGTGTTCCAGACGCTACATTTTTCGGTAGCAGGCGCAGTTTGTCTCCTTACTGACATCTGGTTAGTCGCAAGTCGAAGCAATCGTACGATCATAAGATGGCATACAAAACTGACTAAGATGACAATAAAGACAAGCAGTAGTGCTGGTACTATGTACACGGGCAGATGTTGGCCCATTGCTAAACCACAGAAGGTCCCTGGTACCAACACATAGTTCGGATTCTTGAACGCGTATCCAAGAGCGCTGACACTTACCCAAACGATCAGGGAAGTCGTGGATACCAGTGCAGCAAACTTCTTCGAGATTGCGGACTTGTTGACGGCCATCTTCCTCAGCGAGACATACAGGCCGAGGTAGACGAAGGCAATGCACGTCACGTAACGCCCGTTGACAGTTAGCACTACCACTGTGCTAAAATAACAACCCTGGATGGTCTGCACGGGCCATACACCGTAAATACCCTTGATGTGAAGATCCAGTCCTTGTATGAGGTTACAGATTGTCATCTGTGCCCGGTGATTGTTACGAGGTTGGCCAGAATTACGACTGCTGCCAGTGAAAACCCGAAAGTGGCTTCGAACATAGCCATCACTGCAAAATATATAAAATGTACGTTAATTTACTCTGAAACTGACGATAATTGAAAGTTTACAGTATATGTCACAAGGATTGGTGGGTGCAGAACTTCCAAATGATGCACGGTTCGACTTACCTTGATATTTGATTGAATGGACCAGTTGTATCTTTCCCAAGTTCCTGTCTTGTATCTTTCACTGGCTTTGTGATGGACTCTATATATGCACGTCTATCCATAAGTCTATAAATCGTATCTGTGCACCGAGGGAATACGAGCTGTGAGCCAATACTATCTGTGAGTGTCAGAGCCTGGGGAAACAATGAACTGTGGAGCCACTCCTCCCATCTCGGACCAATCGTTTTCCAGCCGATAATTAGAGTAGGTAGGCCTTGCCACATATATTTATTTACACCTCATTGCTCCAAGTTGAGGTGATGTATCAATTACTGATATACATAATTATGTTAATAATTTTTAAGTATAATAGACGACACTTCATGGATAAATCAACTAATGAGAGGATCGAAGTGTTCTATATCAAGTGAAAGCAGACGCATCCCTATTTCTGGACAGATCAATCTATTTATGTTCTAGATATTATACGTATCTTTGTTATGGCGGTTATCGTGTCTTCATTGAAAAACCCTGTGCAAATCAGGGTGTTTTGCAGCGCTGCAATACGTGCATTATCACCGAATTGCTGACTTGCACTCTTCAAGGACAATCGATATTCGTTTGTTTTTGCTCGGTTGATACACGATACAAGCACTAGTATAATAGCATAATAACAATATGAAAATAATAAAACATTATTATTATCTCGGGGTTAAACCTGTGGAGTAAACTATACACGTAAATCTGTGTCAAAATTTACTCATAATTCAACATAGTAGGGAATATTCCATTTTGTGTGTATAGTTTTCTGTTTTCTATTCCTTAAAGCTGCTGCCTTCGAATGTATGCAATATTTTTTTTCAAAACCAATTTTTTGTTAAACACCTCTAATGCAATATAAGAAAAGGTGTGCTCAATGATTTTGACGATTGCAGTCCGTCCGAGTTGTCTTTTCATTCGTTTTAGTGCCCATTTTGTACCGGTTTTGTAAATAAACAAACGAAGTGTATCCATCAAACCCGAATGTGAACAAATGCTCAAATCGCGCTTAAAAGTCCACATCGAGTACATTTTCCAGTTCGTATGTGCATATATAGTGTAGTTATGAGAAAATAATCAGTGATATACCATGATGTGCGTGGAATTGTCAGTCTATCTCGCATTTCTATGCTTTGTTTACATCTGCGTGTGATGGATAAAGTTCCTGTATTTACGCGAGAACCGCCTGTTCAAATGAGCAAAATTTCCCAGAGGACTGGTTATTTTCATTAAATTTGATGTGAGTATGTTTCATTCAGTTATTTTAGCATGTTTAATATGAGATATAGTTTTCAAAAAATATTGACAGGCTTCGAAGGCAGCTGCTTTAATGTCGTACTGATTTTTTTCATTCATCCCAAGATTCCACAGTACAACATATATATTCCGTCGAGACACACATTTGAGTTACAATTATACTGTTTTTGAGTACTTATGCAGCCTATACAAAATTGGGTCCAAGTAGCGCACCTTTCTCTACTAATACTACTCACCCAATGAATGTATACCATATTTGATCCGTCTGGCACATTTTAAATCTTCATTGAATTTCGAAGAAATAATAAGCTGCGCTACATGGGCCCAAAATTGAATGATACTATCCTATGAATGTACGATACGGATAAGTTAAATTTAGGTAAAGCCTCTCCATTTCTCTAAATAGTCACATTCGCTATTTTTGCTTACAGCAATCTCCTCCTCTTGATATCTGTAATTTTTCAATTTTTTAACAAAATTTTCTATGACTGGTGGCACAGAATAACTCACATGTACATATATATATATTATTCACTCGGTGGTATTCCCACTGTAAGGACACTTCTGATTGGGCGATTTGTACCACGTGACAATCCTACATACTCAATGTTGGACGGCGAAAGTCTATATTGGACGGCAAAAATGTATATTGGACGGGCGGGTGCTTATCAGCAAATCAGAGCGTGTGTTACATGTGGGTTTTCCCCACTCTGGGTTTCTCCTACATTCATTGGTAAATAATATAGCAAATGTTGGATGTTGAGAGTCGTCCAATATACAGTTTACGGGATTCAGAAATGTCATATTGACCTCGGCTGCGCCTCGGCCAATATGACATTTCTTCATCCCGTAAACTGTATATTGGACTCCTCAACATCCAATATTTGTATAATATTATTCACTCGGTGGTATTCCCACTGTAAGGACACTCCTGGTTGGGCGATTTGTACCACGTGACAATCCTACATACTCAATGTTGGACGGCGAAAGTCTATATTGGACGGCAAAAATGTATATTGGACGGGCGGGTGCTTATCAGCAAATCAGAGCGTGTGTTTCATGTGGGTTTTCCCCACTCTGGGTTTCTCCTACATTCATTGGTAAATAATATAGCAAATGTTGGATGTTGAGAGTCGTCCAATATACAGTTTACGGGATTCAGAAATGTCATATTGACCTCGGCTGCGCCTCGGCCAATATGACACTTCTTCATCCCGTAAACTGTATATTGGACTCCTCAACATCCAATATTTGTATAATATCTTCTTGATTATCAGAAACATCAAATCATACAAAATATTTGTACTTTCTATATTCAATAACTAATGAGGTTGGTATAAAAACCTGGAAAATATCTTCTAATGTAAGTTTCAAATTCTACCCAGAAAATCTCCACAAATTTGCATTTTATTGACATTAGAACACTCTACATGTCTATGTGCTGACTTTTTTATGGAGGTTTCATGCCAACCTATCGACGCACGTTTTGGCATGTAAACGTTTAGACACCTACTTCCAATGATAATTTTCTTCGTCCTTGACATAAAATCTCTCGAATTGATGGCAAACTTTGCATATTCCACAGATGTATAATGCATGAATCGAGGTATTTAGCTTCGAGAAAATTACGTATGAAGTATCAGATCGTCGTGAAAACGTCAAAATGGCACAGCCGATGGAAATTGACGTTTCCAGAATGCAAAACAAATTTTACCGCAATGACGCGTATTTTGGAACATATAATATTTCTGTGCAGCAAATTGTGCATGCATACATATAAGCTTACACGTGGAATTCTGACTTTTTTATGGAGGTTTCATGCCAACCTATCGACGCACGTTTTGGCATGTAAACGTTTAGACACCTACTTCCAATGATAATTTTCTTCGTCCTTGACATAAAATCTCTCGAATTGATGGCAAACTTTGCATATTCCACAGATGTTTAATGCATGAATCGAGGTATTTAGCTTCGAGAAAATTACGTATGAAGTATCAGATCGTTGTGAAAACGTCAAAATGGCACAGCCGATGAAAATTGACGTTTCCAGAATGCAAAACAAATTTTACCGCAATGACGCGTATTTTGGAACATATAATATTTCTGTGCAGCAAATTGTGCATGCATACATATAAGCTTACACGTGGAATTCTTCGGTGTTATGAAGTGAACGCAACGATTCGTCTGCGATGCCAAGGATACATTTACCATAATTTGACGTGTTTTATTACATGTTGCATGCTGGGTTTCGAAGCCTTTATATTTGAAAACGGGTCTCAAATATCCCAGTAGGCATATGTTGGGCATATCATGATTTCAGATGCAGATATTCCTCATAGTTTTCAATATTTAGGATATTTTATTGAGATTCAATATCATTTTACCAGGCGTATCTGTTTCATTGACTTCAAAATAAATGTTTGCTTATTAGCAATATGAATGATGTATGTTTAATCACCATTATAAAATACGGGAATGAATTGGAATCATGTGGGGAAGGATATGGTAGCAATTGTTTTTGAAGAGGGGGGGGGGGAGGTAATTTTTTTAATTTTGAGTATGATACATTCAGCTGTCATGGTGCTGATTATGTGATCAAGCTCTAGCGTCGACTCTCGCAGTCAGCTGCATTTTCTTGTAAATAAATATTCTACTGCTTCTGGATGCTCTTTACCAAAAGTTACACATAGGGAAATCCTTGAGTTTTATCTTGAATAGATACACATTTGTTGGTGATATATTATGTATTAACCTGAATTGTAAACAGAACAGTTCTGTGGATATCGCAACTGATACAATAGTGAAAATGTTCTGACCAGTCAGACTCACTTATCTCAACAGCAAATAAAGTTGACCGTGATTGCCTTGCTTTTGTTGGTTTACTGGACAATTGTTTTCAGTAAATGTGGATTTTTGTTTCCAGACAATTGGTAAAACAACAACAAAACCACAATATATCAGAAAATTTGTTGATACACCATATTTGTCAACAAATTGTTCATAGGACATTATGTGGTCTTCGTATAGCAGATTTCGAATACATTTAATTCCGCTATTGTACCAATCATTACACTATGTACTTTTTCTTCAATTTTCAAGTTTGAATTAACCACAAAAATTAGTTCACTATGTATTCCACGGACTCGTCTTTTCCTACAGGTCGATAAGTGTATGAAAACCAAACTTTCGAAATATCTTTAATAAATAGATTGTATACTTTTACATACATATTGGACGTCTTCAGCAGATCGATTACACCAAAGAACATCCCTAAAATCTATAGCACAATTTACTTCAAAAAATTTTTCAACCTTGAAAAGGGGTCATCTAAAAATCTTTTAACCCATGATATTTTCGAAACTTTCAAAACACTGAGTTTCTAAATAACATATTCAACCCACCCTTAATTCTTCTTATTATAAATAACATTCCTTTTTATTTCATCTGGTTTGCTTGCCCACGTTTTCTATGTAGTAAACAGATGGATCTCGTATAACTGAAAAAAGACTGTTAGTTTAGGTACTAACAATGATTTTATTACTGTAGTTTTACCATATAATGTTAATTCTCTCTGGTGCCATATATATTCATCAACAATTTCATTTTTACAGTTATTGGTTTAAAATTTAGTTCATAATAATCAACGCACAAAAACTATTACATAACCTAGACTACCATGTATTTTACACTTAGTAACCACTCGTGTTTACGTTTCCGGTAGCGTTAGTATAAATTAAGCGCGCCAAATTCAAACAATCACTCCAGCTTACATTTTCTCAGTCACACGAGTCACGATTGAGATTGCCACACAAAAGTTACAACAATCAATAACAAAAAGCGATTTCAACATCAATAATTGATTTGGCATTTCTTATTGGATTCTAATGCAAACGACTACGGAAGCGTATTAGGGCCACGAGTTTTTTTTAAATTCAATTTGTCGACTTATTATCTCGATAAATCGAGTTAGTTATCTCGATAAATCGACTTAATATCTCGATAAATCGAGTTAATTATCTCGATAAATCGAGATAGTATCTCGATAAATCGACTTATAAGACTCAGACATTTAAAGTACAAGTAAAATGAATATGCATCGACCATAATATAGGCTTTTCATTGGTTTCCTTGTATTGGCAACAATAGGACAAAGAAAATATACTGATCACTCATATTGAAAACTTATGGAGTATATGATTAACAGTCATTACATTAATCTCTGAAATAATACCAAACTATCCAATTGAAGAAGCCGCACAGATTTATAACTTTATGAATATACCTCATTTCATGTTTAATAGCTAAATAATTTCTAAAAAACAAAACAATTATACCATTTTCATTCATGAACATGTTACATCTTTCTAAGAGATAGTGATATAGGAACTTCACTATAGTTTTTAATTCGGTAGTTTGGTCTGTATTATTCAATATTTAATGTTGTAATGGTCCATCATATAACCCTATTCAACATAGTGTTCAATATGAATAATGTGACTCGAAACATATTTCCATTTTACTTGAACTTTAAATGCCCAGGACATAAGTCGATTTATCGAGATAATTAACTCGATTTATCGAGATATTAAGTCGATTTATCGAGATAACTAACTCGATTTATCGAGATAATATCTCGATTTATCGAGATAATAAGTCGATTTATCGAGATAATATCTCGATTTATCGAGATAATAAGTCGATTTATCGAGATAATTAACTCGATTTATCGAGATATTAAGTCGATTTATCGGGATAAATAACTCGATTTATCGAGATAATATCTCGATTTATCGAGATAATAAGTCGATTTATCGAGATAATAAGTCGATTTATCGAGATGATATCTCGATTTATCGAGATAATAAGTCGATAAATCGAGATAATAAGTCGACAAATTGAATTGAAAAAAAAAACTCATGTGGCCCTAATACGCTTCCGTAGTCTGTTACCTTTATATCGGTGAAATGTTAGTTTGGTTTGGAACAAAAGACCAACACTTGATTGTGCCCGCTTCTTGTTACATGTTAGTTGTGTTCGTGAAGGTCTAGTTGTAATTTTCTTACTTAATTTATAACCTAGGTCTGATCAGAGATCATTGGCGTAGGCCGTGTAGCAGAAGTAATTCCTATCTCAGATAGCAGGGTATGTTGATTAGGTTGATTCTTTATCCTTAATTGATTTCAGCCGAATACAATTTGAGTAATTTACTGTGTAGAGGGTTCAGATTTAAAGTAGGTTTAACTCACAGTAAAGTGTACATTTCTGATTTAATCGTTCATTGCCATTTTTGAATAGTTTCACTGAATATGCACTACAGAGATGTTTAATGTTATTTTACTCGTGAACTAGTGGATTTTAACAAGTGTAATTTATATATTTTGCAGGTCATTTGTCTTTGGTCAAAAGAACCCAAACACCATTGCCTGCGACTTTCCCTCGGCTCACATGTCGTCAGAATATAGGCGATTAAAAACAACAAATGTACATGATCAAATGCATGCCTCACACCAGGGTGTATCAGTTTCACCAAGGACTCATCTTTGGTATTGATTAGGGTAGTGGCCGTTGCATTAATCACGCACGTCCACGTGTACCCTGCCCGCTAGGGCCGTCTCCTTAGCAAGCAGCGACTGGTTCAGACGGGATAGTTCCTCCAAGGCTGGGCCCTGCACTCTGTCTGCCTCTGTAAGCTGTCGGGAGAAATGGAAAAGGTCAGTACTTTGTTGACGATCTCGACAAGATCAACAAAAACAGCTTGAGCACGGTTGAGAATTCAAGAGATTAAGGGATTAATACTTCTGTAGAATGTTTTGTGTAAATATGTGTAAATAAGGGTGTGAATAAACATATGTGGTAGGACCTACCTACCCTAACTATCGGCCGGTAAATGATCGATCCGAGACGGAAGGAGTGGCACCACAGTTCATTGTTTCCCCTGGTTCTGATTCTTAATGATATTATTGGCTCACAGCTCGTATTCCCTCGGAGCACAGATACGATGTATAGACGTATGGGTACACGTGCATATATAACATCCATTCAATCAAATATCGAGGTACGTCGAACCGTGCATCATCTGGAAGTTCTGCACCCACCAATCCTTGTGACATACACTGTAAACTTTCAAATATCGTCAGTTTCAAAGTAATTTAACGTACATGTATATATTCTGCAGAGATGGCTATGTTTGAAGCAACTTTCGGGTTTTCACTGAGAGCAGTCGTAATTCTGGCCAACCTCGTAACAATCACCGTGCTTTACTACATCAGGACCAAGCAAAACACGACCATGATCTTCATGGCGCAGATGACAATCTGTAACCTCATACAAGGACTGGATCTTCACATCAAGGGTATTTACGGTGTATGGCCCGTGCAGACCATCCAGGGTTGTTATTTTAGCACAGTGGTAGTGCTAACTGTCAACGGGCATTACGTGACGTGCATCGCCTTCGTCTACCTCGGCCTGTATGTCTCGCTGAAGAAGTTGGCCGTCAACAAATCTGCAATCTCGAAGAAATTTGCTGCGCTGGTGTCCTATATCCTTGGTGGTTTGGGTAAGTATCAGCGCTTTTGGATACGCGTTCAAAAATCCAAATTATGTGTTGGTACCAGGGACGTTTTATGTTTTAACAATGGACCAACATCTGCCCATGTACATAGTACTGGCGCTATTACTTGTCTTCATCGTTAACTACTAGTAATTCGCTGAGCACACCTAAGGGGAAATCGCCATAAACTTTTTTCATGACCGATGGCAGCGATATTGTCGCTGCCACATTCTTTCCATGAAACACCTCTAAACGTCGACACACTTTCGAAAAGTTCGTATCTTCACTTTGTTGTCTTATTTCTTCCAGTACGTGGCATTTACATGCAGAATCAGAAATCAAACAAAAGTACACAAATACTGGAAATAAACTGTGGGAAGCATGATATTTCGGTGGCCACCGCTTTGTCTGTTGACAGTTTGGAAGTAGGCCTATTCGCCTGACCGCGTGATTGGATTTGCCAATAGGGGACAGGGAGCATAAATGTCGCAAAAGGCACAATTCATGCAAAAAATGCTTCAGTGATATCCGTTTGTATATATTGCTTGGTTTGTATGTGTTTATATGACAACATTACTGATCGCACTGCCTGGAGATAGGGTTACTTCGTCGTCAACTTGGTTAGTTTTTTTATGCCATCTTATGATCGTACAATTGCTTCGACTTACGAATAACCAGATGTCAGTAAATAGACAAACTGTGCCTGCTACCGAAAAATGTAGCGTAAGGAACACCGCGACTGTAAATAGAGCTACAAGTGTTGGAGAGATCACTGGACCAAGGCCTCTTCGTGAAGAGGACAACCATGTCACAGCCACTCAGTCTGCCAGCACTCCCAGTGCTGCCGCTAAGAAGAAATGGTTGAAAGACAAGCGGTGTGTTGTCAGAATGATGCTAAGCATCTGCCTGAGCTACAGCATCCTTTGCACACCTCCCATCACAACCCTGCCGCAAGCGGATCCCTTCCTGGTTCATGTTCATAATGCGCCTCTGTGTCGTAGACCAGTATCTGCTCAACGGCATAGTGAATATCGTCAAGATCAGGGAGTTCAAGGTCGCCTTTAAGATGCTACTCTGCTGTAACCGTAAGATCGCCCCCGTTCAGGGAAACACGAGTGGCACACTCTGAGCAATGACAATAAGGACTCAAAATCAAGATGATTGATTTATGAAAAACAAATAAAACAATGTAGTCAGTTCTATTGTACATGTTGAATAATTTACTATCCCAACTCTACGAGGGTTGCTCAAAATGTTTGCAAATTATCGTAAGATTGATATTCTTCCCTTTCCATTGTTCTCTTCTGACTTGGCACCGTGTCCTTTCCCGGAACTGAAGGCCGAGTTACGGGCAAACTTTTGATGTGCCCAATCTGAAATCGACAGTGCACAGGAATCTACCAAGCGAAGGTTTCCATTCTACATTCCCATCTTGGGTAGACCGCCCCATAATCACATCAATGCTGAAGAATGAACACTCGTTCCACAGTAGTACCTAGCTATTTCCGAACTTGTCCCATATATTCCTCTGAAATAATTGTGCATTCATTTGGGACGATAATTTATCATTATCGAGCAATTTTACAAGTGATCTGCTCTACGCATGCAAGCATTGCCATTCATCATATGCACAATAATGCGCACAAACTCAAAACTGTCTAGTGATAAAGTATTGAAAATGTCATCGATGTAACTACATTTTTGACAACTCCTGAAACTTTTTGAAAAGCTCTGGTACTCTAGTTGGATAGGAACTACACCCACATGTCGCAAGTGCCAGAAGAAAGACACCCCGGTGTCGGGCTGTTGCTTTCCATAATTATTTTTAAAATATATACAACCGACACGAAATAAATATCATCCTATTGGTGTAATATTCAGTATTTATTTATGTATGTATTACAAATATGAGAGACTATACATAACATAATTCACAAGTTAAGAAGCTACGTATGAAGTATTTACAATGTAAAGTTGGCAGTGTGATAAATTGATCACATGCAAAAGCAACTGGGGACATTTAGACAATTAAATAAGAAAATAATGACAAGTAAGATATAATAAAAAAAATCCACTTTCATATTCTATGCTTTAGAACGAATAATGCGTTATTTAATACTACATTCGTGTTCACACTGTCACAACTTCACCTTGTAAGCATGAGTATTCATACAATTACAAGGGATGGCTTGACCTTCAATAGTAAATTCATGCGATTTAACTGGCATAAGTTTAAATCTTCACACAAAAAGATCTTTATAAACAAGTTTTCGTAAGATCTGGAAGCTCAATTAGACCATTATACATTATGAAACCGTTGTTTTTTTCTATATTATGCTGTGTACCTAAATATTGTGGTATAATTATATCTCCTATATATGTGTAGGGTTCGGCGACCCCACGATAAAGAGGTATACTCCCATTACTGGAGTGTCGCGAATGTCTTATAAACCTGTCCGCACGTTCACGCTATAACCGTGGTGTCACTACTAGGTGGCCACCACGTCATAACGCTACAGTGCTTTCCCCTTTCGGAGAGACCTCGTCCCCGAGGTCAGCTATATCCCACTGCCCAGTCACATCACAGCACTGAAGATCAAGGGCGCCGCAGCTACCCGATTACACCCTGCAACATATCTTAAGGCGGTGACTGACCTAGTTCTTTTGTCTAGGGGTCAGGTCATGCTATTGTCACCGACTTGTGCTCAGATTTTTTGGAAGGAAGATCAACACACGGTAAGAAAAATGCAATTTCTGCAACATAACGCATATATATTATAACTGAGGGGGATGATACGATGTCCGAGATACTACTACAAATTTATGTATTTCACAAATATTTGTAGGGGCTGAAATTCCCCAGAAATAAGGTTTCTTCCATCAATATTTACCCCAATTTTGACACGGTGATTACGTTCATGGTCATTTTCAATAAATTCTGCACATTGTACTTCGATAATCTGTACACGGGAGTTAAGATAATCATCTCATCTTTCATATATCCTGCGCATACGCACCAATATATTGTAATTTTTCAATTTTCCTAAATTACTACACACGCTTGTCGTGTCACCGATTTGAGTCAAGCGTCACCGACATAAGATGTTAGTTGCCCAGAAAAGGACTGGTATCTCTCCACACAAAAAACGCATAAAGTATTAGCCACCGCCGATGTTCAATCAACAGTATGCATTGCAACATCATAATGCAAATGCCTGTATTATTTTCTTGCCATATTCTTGTCTTCATATTTGGAAAATGAGCAAAATTAACATGTACACTATACACACTCATAATTATTACGTGGACATGTCAATAACGCGAAATATTGTTGGGATGTACGAAATATTGTCTTACGAAATATTGTTGGGATGTATACTGCACAATGAATTGCTGCGTACGGTCCACGATACCACGAATATGATATCGCTATAACCTTACACAAGAGCACATTTCCTGCGAACTCATTGTACAGTTCAACTCATTCAACCAGTGGGTATGTCATACCCAAAATGTAAACCTAAGTCGGTGACGCTTGACTCAAATCGGTGACACGACGAGCATGTGAAATAATTTAGGAATAACTGAAAAATTACAAGATATTAGTGCATATGCGCAGGATGTATGAAACATGAGATGATTATCTTAACTCCCGTGTATAGATTATCTAAATACAGTGTGCAGAATTTATTGAAAATGACCATGAACGTGATCACCGTGTCAAAATTGGGGTAAACATTGATGGAAGAAACCTTATTTCTGAAGAATTTCAGCCCCTACAAATATTTATGAAGTAAATACAGTTGTAGTAGTATCTCGGACATCGTATCATCTACCTCAGTTATTATATATATGCGTTATGTTGCAGAAATTGCATTTTTCTTACCTTGTGTTTATCTTCCTTCCAAAAATTATGAGCACAAGTCGGTGACAATAACATGACCTGACCCCTAGACAAAAGAACTGGGTCAGTCACCGCCTTAAGATATGTTGCAGGGTGATTATGTACACATACTTGGCTGCGATGTGAATCTCAGTGAGGGGCTGACCCCAGGAACGACGCCGAGAGAACCCAGTGGTTCGAAAGGTACGGCACCAATGTGGGGTTCGGCGACCCCACGATAAAGAGGTATACCCCATTGCTGGAGTGTCGCCGAATGTCTTATAAACCTGTCCGCACGTTCACGCTATAACGGTGGGGTCACTACTAGGTAGCCACCACGTCATAACGCTACATATAGATATGCACTAGTTGAGAAAACACAAATTATGTCGCATAATAATCATATTATGTATCACCATGCCTAATATTCATCATTTCAAACACCTATGTAGAAATAAATCAAATCAGATCACATATACATATTATGTTAACTAGTTTGTGTCAATTGATGTTGTTATATTGCAACTGACATTCAATAATAGAGACTTACAGGTATATGATACAGCTTGATTGTTATGGACATTACGACACAGCTGACTAGACTTCACTTAGTCTAAAACTTTTGCATTTATGTTATGTCCACAGCTCAGAGAGGCTTTCTAACCCGACGTCACGTTGCGATTCAGCGCCGCTGAACTGCACCCGAAGGAGAACTGAAACTCCCGCGTCAATTCGTTGAATAATATCGTTCTATATAAAACACAAATAGGTTGACAGAATTTCAGTTCCTAAGTTGCTCCTGCACGCTGCGTAGTCGGGTGATCTGGGCCTGGAGCTGCTCACGTCGCTGTTTCATGTTATCCAAAGCAAGACGTTGGGACTGGACGGTGTCTCGCAGGGAGCTGACGGTTGACGTAAGGAGCGTCCTGTTGAACGCCGCTTCACCCCCAGTGGTAGCCACTAGAGCCTGCAGAGCCGCCAGACGCTCCGGGGTGATTGCCTCGACGGTCGAGAACTCCTACAGGGGCAATAGTCAATCCAATAGTCAATAGTCAATCCAATGCAGTTCAATTAAAAACATTTCTTTGACATGGTATTCAAGTTTCCATAGGATTAGGAAATGTCATTTGACGATTCGCCAGTCAAAGTGAAAAAAATGAAAAGAAACGCAGAAGACAAGAAGCTTCTTTAACAAACAATAATCCAGAGACGTACTCGAAGTATCTGGTTGGCTTTCTCTGCTGTAGCGGTGACGTTCTGTGAAGCTGCGTTCGCTGTCTTCGATGCCGCGTCAGTTTTAGACTGCAAGTACACGAAGTCAAGTTGAAACTTCAACACATGGACGAAATTTTTATTCATAGCACACCGAAAAACTAAGCATGATATAACTAAAACACCCCTATTGTGAATATGGGTTTTTCAGATTATATAACGGCTTCAGCAACAAAACGAGTCACACTTTTTTGTTTTTCTTTAAAAGAAAATTACACCTGTATCAACTGTTTCACATTGGCAATATCAAGGATTTGTGCTTATGAGGTTCAGGGTCTAACCTGCACGCTTGCCGTCTGTTGCTCATACAGACGACACATCGTGTCGGCGGGGACCACCGTAGATGCATTAATCCCAGCCACGACTCCTGGGTATAACGCCACGTCCGTCAACACAGCGCCCGAGTACTCGTGCAGAGCACCCGCCTTGCCCGCGACGCTCGCGTACGCGCCGCTGTTGACCAGGGACACCGCCAGCGCCGACTCAGCTGTGGCAAGCCCGTCATCAGCATCACTGGACACCGGTTGGAGGTCCACTTGCAGCTCAATAGCCTCGGCGATAGACTTCTCCCCGGAGGTCTGAATCTGCTGGACCTGCGCTAGGGATTTGTTAGCTTCCAGCTCCACCGCTAACAGAGAGAGATAGACATGAGTTCGTAAGTAGTATTCATGAATTAATCAAATATATATTTTTTATAAACATTTCTTCCTGTACACCATGTTACCCACTTGATATTGAAGCTGTATCACCAGAATTTCATACAATAATACATCAACACAATGATTATTATCAATGTTAAAGTTGTAGAATTATTTATTTCCGTTTTGGCCACAACAGGAAATAGGCTAGCCACACCCCGATTAAAACTGTTCGAACCCTGACTACCGTAACCTTGACCATCGTAACACGCGTTACAGTAGTTAGGGTTCGGACAGTGATAAAGGTATCATATCTTCACCAAGGGCTTGGTTGCGGAAGTCACTCATGATAGTGAGCATCCTGTCGGCGTCATTGAAGCTCTGGTCCGCCAGAGACTGTTGGTTACTAGCGAGGAGGTGTGCCTGAGCCTGGCGGGTGTCAAGGATGTTGGCCGAAGCAGTCACCTGCTGTAGCTGGCCTAGTAAGCCGTCTGTCGTAGTTCGGGCAGCCGCCACGAGATCCACACTCTCCGTGCTGTCAGCTACTGCCTGCTCAGCCTGTATGAGGATGATGTGGCATGAATGATAATGTAGATGGGTACTAGATGGACTGAAATTTGGTATATCACGTCCATGCACCAGTTCTCAGTGCCTCCAATGAAGCTCACTACATTTACCATCGTTGATATCATAACAAACATTGTACAAGGATGGGTGAATGGATCTTTTTATGTCCCACAATTATGTGGAGCATATACGTAAAGCAAGATCTCATAACATTGAAATATCAAAGTCAGCAGTGAAGTATCCAATCTAACCACCTGAGCTTTTCAATACTGATTGAATCATTCAATACACAATTTACACAAGAATTCATCCGGTTTAATGGTTTTGCATGTAATGAACCATACCTGTGTGTTGAGGCTGTCGGCCTCGCTGGCCAAGAACGCTGCCCTGTTGACCATAGCAGGCACGTCAGTGGTGATGGGGGTCATGGCCGTGACGTTCGCTAGGGCTGTCGTAGCCTGCTGACTGCTCGCGGTGGCGTTACCCGAGGCGAAAGTAACCGCACGCGAGGTCTGGCCCCCGGAGAGTGTTACCAAGGTAACGAACTGCTCCAGTTGAGTCAGCTGGTTGGTCGTGATTCGATGAACGTTCTGTGCACTTTGTGCTTTCTGAAAATTGCGATTATAATTTTTTATCCTTGAACAGGCGTTCATGTAGGTCTAAGACTTCCAATATATGTATTGTGAAATTTTTATTGCAAGTGGGACAGATTTGGCAATTGAAAAAAAACTTTTAGGTGGATTGATGTATATTTATATATAAACACCTAATTGTGTTATATACTTTTATCGTTCTTGATATCGCTTGTTATAGCGGATACTACACTGAGGACATGTGAAGTTTAATATCAGTGTATTATTTCACACATATCTGCCTGTCGGTATGACCTCCAATACACCCTGCAGCTAGCCGCCGAACGTTATCTGACCCAATTCTAATGTGTTGGGAGTCAGGTCATGTTTTTCTTAACGTTCTCTGAGTCTCAATTGTATAGCCCATCATTGGGAAAAGTGTCTTGTAATGTAGACACTTTGCTCATTTCCACAAATATCGTTCACTATTCAATGTATTTTGTACCTAATTTTAGTCATAAAACAATATTGCTAAATGTCATAATGTAATATTGATTGCACATATTGGACAGTATGTGACAACAGGGCATAAGTAGGTGTAATACACGAATGATAATTGTTCTGTTGGAGGAATGGCGTTCTGCTACCGTGGCTGACGTTCTGTGGATCGAATTATAGTCAGGATTTAATATATATGAGTGCTGTTCAGTCTCGTTCGTCCTATACAATGTACCGAACAATGAACCTAAACGCTCGGGAATCTCAACCACATAAAGGTTGCTTCCATATGGCGAGAGGAGAAATCCATGATTACATTCCAAGCATCAACAGAACGTTAACACGAGCCACAGAACGTTATCATGTCACGGATAAACTGACAACAAAAAATATCGGACAGATACAACAATGTATTATATATAAACTTCAAACTGAACAACCTTTGTACATATATGCTAAATTTCTCTCAAAAATGCTAATCTTTCATGCTCCAAATTGGGGGAAGTTTGCATCCATCCCGGACTTTAGTGTTACATCGTCGCAGTGCAAGACACTTTTCATCCAAATTCTCAGTCCCAGTGTAGCAATCTCGATGCATTACTTTTCATAACATCCTCGGACATGGAATCGAATAGATTTTAAAAGTGTACTTACTTGGAAATTGTTATTTTTCACCAGTTTACATCATGTATCAGACTTTTAAAGACAACAGAACGTTAACATATACATGACCTAACCCCAACACAACAGAACTGGTTCAGATAACGTTCGGAGGCTAGATGTAGGGTGAATACATACCAGGTACGCCTCGTTAGCTATGTCCCTGGTCTGCTGGCTGCCTGCCTCTATGGACTGCACCACGTTGCTGACACGGAGGGCGTTACCCTGTGTGCTGTCCGAGACATCCGTCATAGCCGCCTGCACCCCAGCGATACTAGAACCTAGGCCCTCAAGCGTGCTGCGCCAGCCAGGAATGTCATCTGCGGGGGAAATGGTAGCTTATTACGAGTACAATAATAGTAGAGTTTATGTAGTTTGAGTTTGAATGGAAGCTACAGTGGCTTGCAGATGTAGCAACGAAGTTCGCATTAGTTGCGTGTGTCTTTAGTACCTATACAGTGTGATTCAACACAACTACTAGTAAGTTACTTGGTCAAACACGTGCGCACACCAGGGTGTACCAGTTACCAAGGAGTACGTCGTTGGTAGTAAGTAAGCTGGCAGATGTGGCGTTGATCGCGCGGGCGCCGGAGTCTGCTGTTACGCGAGCGGCCGTCACGTTGTCACGTGCCCCTTGCACGTCCGCCTGTACCCTCCACTCCAGGGCCGTCTCCTGAACAAGCAGCGACTGGTTCAGACGGGAGAGTTCCTCCGAGGCTGGGCCCTGCACTCTGTCTGCCTCTGTAAGCTGTCGGCAGAAATGGAAAGGGTCAGTACTTTGTTGACGATCACGGCAGGAAATCTGATTGAACTTGCTGAAGAATGCTTTGCATGACCAGAACACCTTGTCCGTTCAAAAGTGGAGAAAAAAGTTTTCAGAATACTACAACCATTCTTTCCGGTGCAACCACAGTACATTAATTCAGTTGCACGACGGAACATCTAAGCCACAAATTTGCAAGCACAAATACACTTCCATGAATGGATTTGGTGAGACCTTTTTGTAACACAATTGCCTTCCAGTCTGTCATGCAAGGAGTGTAGTACTCACAAAGTTGAGCAGCCAGGTCATCCTGTCCTGGGTGGCAGTGAGCCGGGCTGAGAAGGGGCCCTCGGACGGTGCAAGGTCTGCTCCACTCAGGGTCGTAGCTATGACGGTCAAGTTGTCGCGTAACACTCGCAGTCTATCCACCTCCTCGTGAACCAGCCCGTAACACTCATTACACACTGGAATGAGATGTACACTGCACGTAAGCGCTTGATCAGTACGGGTCAAAGGTGCACTAGTACATATGTACTTACCATGTCCACCTTAAGCTGGTGTGATTCGCGTTCATGCAAGGGAACATTATTCTGGGAATCATTTATTTTGCGTAATATTATATATGCTAGCCGATAATAAAGATATCATAAAACAACACAAATGAAATGGGTCTTGCTAATGTCCTGGGACGGGAAAATGGCATAGGAGACTTCATTTCAGCTATCAGCTAGCTTGAGAAACGGCGAGTAGGACCGGGGCGAATCTACCTAGTTGCTCGGTTGGTTGGTTGGTTGGTTGGTTGTACTAACCTTGACATCCTGTCACGGAAAGTCCGAAATGATTGTCGGCGCACTGGTCACACGCTCGACCGTCCACGTTACGTCGACAGGAGCACTGGCCCGAGTCCCTGTCACACACGTCACTGTCCGCACCCACCGGATCACAGTCGCATGCTGTAACCATGGCAACATTCGACCAATGACGTAACAACCCGTAATATGTCTGCATGGATATGGCAACATTTTTCAATGGTCATTATTCATTAAAATTGGCCAATTTTTTTTTTTTTTTTTAGAAAGTATAAATTCATGAGATAGGCCTACATTGTGTTCCCATGGGTATGTGGTGTTTTCCTTGTGAAAATCAAGTATAGTCAACATCTACTCTGCTACTCACGCTGGCAGCCCTCGCTGCTGATGCCCCAGAAGCCGTTCTCACATATCCCACATTGGGTATCCGTGCACACTCCGCAGCTCATGACTCCAGAAGCACAGGCCCCGCAGTCTGTGCCGTTGGTTCCAGCTTTGCAGTTGAGACACTCCCCGGTCATCTGGTCGCATTTTGGGGGTACGGTCTCCGCGCGGCCGCTACAGTCGCACGCCTCACAGGGAATGTACTCTGTGTCTGTCGGCACGGGTCGCCGGAATCCCTGCGCACAGGTCTGACATGACTCGCCTAATAGACAAATGCATTGTGGATATTTACCAAATGAATGGGCCCCTCAGAAACTACATTTTCAACTGTTCACTGGTATAGTTTTAAGTTATTTTAATAGTTCGAATGTGTTAACTATGCTCATAGTTCAAATGTGCGCTCATACACTAGAATCAATAAAGTTGGTTTTCTTTCTTTTTTCTTCTTTTTTTTGTCACTATTTCAGACAATGCATCTGTTTTAGATAATGAAGCTCGAATTCTGCAACATCCCTGTCGTGGTCTTTTGTTTCCTACCTGCCACGTTTCTAGTGGGATCACACGTGCACATCTCCATAAAGGCACTGGCTGGATCCCCCGGGCCCGCGAGCCTCGTGGTTGCCATGGTGAGGTTATAGGGGATAAGGCTGCTAGTTCCTGCCCACAAGTAGACTCCGGTCAAATCAGCTAACAATGCTTCACAAAGGAAGGGAATGAAAAACGTACAATTACACAGTTTGCGAGTTTACCTCTCCTTGGAGGTTCATAATTTTGCCATATGAATTATTTTGTCTTTTCTGGGATTGAATATTGAGTCTGAAACTGTAGATCATGGGTTGATCCACCAAAAACCTATTCTGGGCTCAGGTATGTTAATATGTTGCTTGTTCAACTGACAACTTGTCCTGTACTCGGTAAAGTATCAAAACCTGCCAGACTACAGGGGCTGATAAGTGACATTGTGAAAAAAAGTTATTTATTTCTCGAAGTAATCATGACTGATACATAATCAACATAATATACGTGTAAAGAATGTTATTTCCGCGTAAATAAAGTTATTTACGCATAAATAAAGATATTTACACGTAAGTAACGTTTTTTCCGCGTAAATAAAGTTTTTTACCCATAAATAACGTTATTTACACGGAAATAACGTTATTTACGCAGAAAAAACATTATTTACTTCTGCCGTGTGTGATATACTAACCAAATACTGCCTGCACGTGCATTTATCTTTCCCTTGGTCAATGGGGTAAATAACATTATTTCCTCGTAAATAACGTTTTTTCCGCGTAAAAAACTTTATTTACGCGGAAAAAAACGTTACTTACGCATAAATAACTTTATTTATGCATAAATAACTTTATTTATGCATAAATAACATTATTTACGCGGAAATAACATTATTTAAGCATAAATAACATTATTTACGTGGAAATTATGTCAACTATGAACAGGTCAAGAATACTCCGAAAAATAAATGAGTATTTTTTCGCAGTGTCACTTATCAGCCACTGTACCAGATGGATTAAGAGACAGGGTTCCAACACGTACCGTACATCTTGAAGTAGTCAGGTCTGGAAGATCTGTTGTAGGCCCAGTTACTCTCGTGTAGAGGCAGGCTCGGGACTGCGGACGAGGATGGTTCTATGGTCCAACTGTCCGAGCTGTTGTACATTATCTGCTCGCCTGGGTAAGTACAAAATCAAGATATTGTTCAAACAAACCGAAAGTATATCTTGAATATGATAATGATCTCAGATCTGAAGCGGAATTCAACTGTGCTACATGAAACTCAGATTTCAAAAAATATATAATTGAACCATTTTGATATATATATATCAATACGTATATCATATCTTAATATCATTCAAATAGCTAGGTTCATTCTAAGAATAGTTTAACCAATAACCGTTGCCCTCCAGAAAGACGAGGGGGTAGTTCCCGTCTGCGATGACGACATCCTGGAAAGATGTAGAATCTACCGTCAGGGTGAGCGCCTGGGCATAGGACGACTGCTTGTTGCCAAGGTAACTGGCTGGCGCCCGGAGGTGTGTGGGTCTCCCGCTGTTCTCTGGATCGGCATCTTGTTCCCACTCGCTTCTAGAAAAAAAAAAAAACATTAATTTCTATATGGTTCCATAGATCTTGTGTGTATTAGTTATATAGTTTGTATGGATGTACTTCAATTTAAAATTTTGAATGTTTCGTTCGGATATCAACACACAATTGTAGTTATGGATAGTTATATTGTAATATTGTAATTATATTGTAATTATAGATAGCACATTGTGCCGTCAATTCAATGGTCTCCAAGTGCCTATGGTTTCAATCAACACATTATCAACACATTTCTTCTAACAAAGAAACTGGACCGGACTAGATTTAGAAGATCCTGGATGATTTCATGTCCCATATACATACAAAATACGTTACTCTGTCAGTCTCTGACCTTGTGGATGTGATAACATGCCGTGTGTAGCCCGGGGCTGACACACACGTGGTGCTATGCCCGAAGCAGAAACACCGCTGACAGCCGTCCGGGTTCGTGTCCTGCAGATTGAAGCTGTCGGCAGCGCAGGTATCACACTTGGCACCCGTCACTTGACTTTTACACGAACACGTGCCCGTCACTATGTCACACGTGATTGACGTGCTGCCCGCGACGTTACACTCGCACGAGCTGTATAGTGTGAAAAGGATGTGATGAGTTAACTGTACAGTACTGCATGTACTCGCATCGAATTAGAATTAGGCTATAGAGACTGGTATGGTATATAAGTATCAGTGTTATAAATTGCTTTTCGGTACAGTGGTGTTTAAAAACCACCTAGTCACGTGATTAGTATCGTCTCATGTTACAAGCAACGTCTCATGATAGTCTTGAACAGGTGACAGATGTATGTCTATGTGGCCTTAAACCTCAGGATGGTCTCCCACCAGGGGTGATGTTCAGTATAGCGTTCATTGTATCTATTACCATTTTATTGTCCAAGAAACTAAGTTGTACACACGTGCAGCCGTCCTCCGTGTAGAGATAGAACCCGTCCTGACATTGGTCGCACTTGTCTCCCGCGATCGTATCCTTACAGGCGCAGACCCCGCTGTCGTCGCACTGGGCAGTCGTGCTCCCGCGCAGGTCACACATGCAAGGCTGACACCCGGTCCCCGTGGCGAGCCCGTGGTGATCTAGGAGACACGCCTCACAGCGGAGACCGCCCGGCTCATTTAGTACCGTCATCTCACCGAGACGAGCCACGTTGGGGAGACAGGGACACTGGCCAGTCTCGTAGTCGCAAACTAGCGTGGCCGAGCCCAGACCCTCACACTCACAGGCTGCAACGGAAAATGATCATTCTATTCGTTTAATTCTTACAATGTGCGTGTATTCTATTCCACATTGGCCGTTACGAAAAACGAATCCCAATGGAATTGCGGTCTCTGGTGTGTTATTACGAATAAAATTTGAATGAGAATTCTCACAAATTCTATTCTATTTTGGAACCCTCCATCTTCCCACGATTATGACTACCAAAGTTTCAATTGTAAATCGATTTTAATTCGTAACACAGGATTTTTTAGTGACATATGGGGTTTGAAAATCTACTGATTTCCACCCAGAACATTGCAGATCACAACGATGATATCCTAGTGACTTTCACAATTTCCAACATTTGTGTGTTCATTATGATGGAGCCGGAGTTCATTATGACTTCACGCCGATTTGCATGGTGTTGTCTAATGTATCATTGGTCGCCGCATCAGCGGCGGCCTATATCAAATACAAAGTTACTTTAACTTCCGGTGCCGCTTAGCACAGTGCATCTTTTTCCACCTGCCGCTCAGCGCACGAACTGATATTCTAGCACAAACATCATTCAATTTTATCAGTTTATTTGACTGACGATCTCACAGCAAGAATTTTGGCCAACGCATTTGTTTCATGCGGCGACCACTTTTGCTACTCTGGATCCCTGACGTTTACTTGTTGATATACAGTCATGCATTTTTTATCGAACTATAATTGTTTGTCTTGAATCAGGACATGTTTTTGTCGTTTCAAGTTTTATTTCGTTTTTGGTACTCATCAACAAGTAATACAATCAAGGATCCTCTATAATTATCGAAGATCCTTGATACAATATAATATAGGTGATTACATTACGTGCAAACACAAAATGAACGACTTTGGCAGTACTATGTCAGTACATGTCATGTACATAGGGCGACCAATATCATTTTAATCGTATCCATTTGAGTGTTTTGTGTCACCCAGTGAAAATAAGGGATCAGTCTGTTATAAGGTATGTACTATGCGATATGTGTACGCAACAAGAATCATATAGCTGGTGCTACTGCACCAGACCTCCCAGGATCAAGGGTATCACAAGGTTTATTGTGAGCCGAAGAATGGCGTACTCGATTTAGCTACACGAGCTATTTAACACGAAATACTTATGCGAAAGATCAGAAAACAAAACAAAAAACGATTTGGGAATAATGTCACACTCGTACATCGAGTGCTCTACGTATCTGTTGTTCTCTGCATGGAAATAGTCATCAAAATATAATAATTATCAGAACTAGGTTGAAGCAAGACTGTGTAATGCCGTGATAAATAAACCAGACTTAGAAAAATAACTTTTCCCCAATTGCAAAGAGTGACCACAATATCAAGGAAACGTCAGTCACAAAATCAAAAGGCATATATCTACGTGCACGTACAACAAACGTACAGCAAATAATTTTATCACTAAAATATTTTGGAATTTGATTATAAATCCATCCATCCTCTACTCGAAAGTCATACACAACAACGGCCACAGGCACATGGATATATTTTATCACTGAAATGTTTTAAATGCGCTCGACTAATATCCGCAAGCATATATTCTGTTGACTCCGACAATCAGTTTTTGTTACACTAAGGAGCCCCCAGCAAGGTCCTCCGCCTCGTAGTCCGTGAATCTCATGACGGCCTGGCCTCCATCCCCTGTGGTTTTACGCTGGTTCTCGGCGATCTCTATCGGTCGTGGAGCCCCTCGCCGCCGCTGCCGACGTCGCTCAAGCCGTTGACGCTCGAGTGCCTTTTTAGCGGCGTCGGTGGCGTCAGGACCCGTGGAAGCCATCGACGGCAGAGGGGCATCTCTTGGAATCTCAGGTTTGATCTTTTCGGCTTGAACTCCGTGTTTGGGTATGTGTGTGTTGTCCCCAGTCCTGTGGTCCACTCCATTGGCGATACTCCCTGTTGGATCCCGTCCAGCGTGGTCAATGCTATTAACGGCTGGCAGACGTCGTCGCCGTCTCGTAGCCGCAGATATCGTGCTGTCCGTCTTCCTGACCGATCTTGAGCCCCTCTCCTCCCCGACTGTGGTTACGCTGGCCGTAGTATCCACACTGGCGTCCCGGGACAGACGCCGCCGACCCTTGGACCCGGATACGCCGACCTCCTTGGCGGGGTCAGCCGTGGGTCGATCTGCGATGACGTGACCATTGCTCATCTGCTCTCGCTCTATTGGCGTGGACGTTCTCGGGTTTATCCCGTTCACGCTATCTATTCGCTTTGTGGCATTGCTGTTTCTCCTGTCCCCGGGAGAACTGACATTTCTCGGCACCACCCTCGGTTTGTCCGAAGAACTCTGTCTCTCCACGGTCGGAAGTCTTCGCACTCGGCGTTTCTCATTGATGCTGTCCTTGTGTGGCTTGATACCGGCGCCTGATCCAGCAATTTGCGTGGGCTCCACCTTCTGTAGTCGCAAGTCAAGGGGCGGATCCATTTCTGCCTCACTTTTGGACTTCTTGGTATCGCTTGCCTTCACGACTAGATTTGTGCTTTCCAAGTCCTTCTCGAAGGTAGGGTTGTGGAAGGTCATTGGAGCGGCTTTCTCCGTGCTCGCCTGGCTTTTGATCTTGCGGATACCATCTTCCATTCCCTGGTGAAGGGACTGAGCATCCAGTGAACCTCGACTCTGCCTCCGCAGGGCCGAGAAATCAGGAGATGGACTTGGGGACTCCAACACGAGGGAGCCCTGGATATTGTACGGCTCATCGTAGCGTAGGTCACTCCCGTGGCCCACCCCACACAGGGCTGAGTCGCTAGGGTAGAGAGGCGTTCGGGCGTGGTTAGCGCGGTTCTCAGCGGCTCTCTCACTATCGATGTAGGAAACCTTGGACTGTTGTTTGCAGCACTTTGGACATCGGTACTTCCAGATAAGGGCGGCGGCGACCACGGCTAGGAGCAAGACTGCGAGCACGGCTATCACAGCGACGAGGGCGCCTTTGCTGGCGGTGACTGGTGACGGCGCAGGGGGTGGAGGATAGAACAGCGGATCTCCCGGGCATGGCAGATACGGGCAAACTGCGCATGCGTGGATGGGTTTGCAGTGTAGATGCACAATTGGCGGCCGAAATATGCAAAAGAGCAAAAATAGAAAATTTGTTTGAGAAATTTTGAATTCCACCACAGCAATTACATGTAGTAAAGAGAAATAACCTCAATCCATGCAAGCGCAGATCTGCCAGAGTATTTATTTAACTGATACCAAGCGGAGATTGCAATGAGCCCAAGTGCATGTAAAATAATACTCAAAAGTAATGTGTATTTTTCATGGCAAGAGATGTAGGTACAAAAGCAAACATAACCAACCCTATTACATTGTACATAATATGCATTTTGGAATCTTGTAATCATTGGATACCAAAATTCACAGATCACAATCACAGTTCAGATACAAGATATCAACACTTACGGACACATCCGGAGTCGGTGAAGTTGTAGAAGCCTGGAGCACATACGTCACATCGGCGCCCGAACACTCCTGGCTTACACATGCACTGTCCACCTTCTCGGGCACAGTGAACACCAGGTACCGAACCCACAACGTCACAGTCACAGCCTGTGGGTGACAGAAACGATACAAATCAACAAAATGCCAACAAAATTTCAAGCTGATGCGCATGAAGTGGTCAAGATAGGCTAAAAAGCCTAAAATACAGTGTCTAGAGGCGGCACTTCCATTCGACCACATGGTGACAAATAAAACAAAAGATCAACATCGCTGGAGAATGAGCGACTTGCTCACTCACTGCTCACAACGGCTCTAGCGGGCATATATGTTGTCCGCTCTTGGTATTTTAGGCTCTTTGGGATAGGCTAATCAAAATTGTTCGTGACCTTTTATTTATGGGACACCCTGTAAGAAAAGTCACAGTCACATAGGCCCACCTCCGTACGTTTGCCTGCATTTGCAACCAAGAAAGAAGCTTAAGGTTTCTTTACCTTGCGCCCCGACGCCCATCTCTGTCGTTGTACCGAAGGAGAACCTACGACACGTGTACTCCAACAACGCCATCTCTCGAGTGGACAGAGAAGCAATCCTACTCTGACAGTCAATGAAATCTTCTTGTGTCAGCGGCACTGCAAGAACAACACAATATCAGCAGCAGTTTTAATTTATTCAAGGTCAGTAGGTGTACATTCTTATGATCTGAGGAACAACACTTAAACACAGTTCGTGTACAAGTCCAACTCGATAAACCGAAATTCAATTATCCGAAATTCAAGACATTAATCGCTGGTACAGAGTAATGTGCTATACTGACGGGCAGTCTGGAACACCAGGCTTTCGTTGTGGTTCGGGAGCATCACCAGCGAATCCACGACAAGAGAGCTGTTCGCAAGCCCTCGGTCCCCCACTAGTAGCTGTAGATCGTACGTACACCGGACATCCAGTGACACTGCCGAGTCAGAGATCCACGCCTCTCCAATACCTGGACAGAGCGAAAAATTCGCTTAGCAATGAATTGTTCTGGTGAAACTCCTTCTGCTAAAAAGTGGCGATTTCTCTGTTGTAATCGGTATTTTACAGTGTACCATATCTATGTATTCATCGACCTATATATAAATAAGTATACCAGGTTATGTTATAACTATATGGCGACTGAAGCCATCAGTTAACTAAATCGAATAAACATCTCGAATTGAATTACCATCACGAAGCCCAATTATACAATATTCAAGGACACACTGACGTTCTCTGGAGCAGATAGTTTCACAATTATACTGGAAGTTCGCTGTCGTAGGCTTACCTGGTGCCAGATCAGTGACGATGATGTCCTGTGAAGTGGGAAGCGTGCCCTCTGCGTTACAATTGAAGAGGATCTCGGTCTCCGGCTGCCGTTCCCTGTACTCCGTCAGATCTCTTCCAGACTCCCCAGCGATCGTCATCCTGAGCGTGACGCTCGCCCATGGCTCGGCTGAATCTAGACTGTACCGGATCGTTGGCAGGAACGACCTAGTGATGTAAAGTTCAAATATGAAGATCTATCTTTCAGTTTCTTTCAGAACCACATGATTCTTGACCTCTGATGATTCTTGACCTCAATAGTCCAAAAACTATTGTGGACAGTTACTGGCCAATAAGGCGTTGGTCAGTGCTGGACACTGCTTCGATGCTAATGAACTCACCACTACTTAATTGGTGATGCTGATCTATGTAAAAATAGGAACGAATATTTGATGTTTTAGGCTCTGTTGTAAACTGAAATGACGTCTACACGCACCAGATAACCTCAGGCTGCAGCTGCTTGCCGTCCACCTGTTCAAAGGTGACATCCTGAGCTGGTTCACATACGGAAAAAACCCGACCCGTGAAGAACTTATCCTGGGCTACGAGGTCCGTATCTAGGCGACACGTGCCACCTCGCGGCTGTGCGCGCAGATAATCCAGGTCAGGCGCATAGAAATTATCGAGGGTCTGGTTGCAGTGTTGTAGGGTGATGAAGGGTTTACACGTACACTCGCCCGTCTGCTGGTCGCATGACATCGTGAGAGAGCCGCCCGGGTCACAATCGCACGCCAGGCAATCCTGCAATCACACGAGAATATCGCGCTTTTTAACTTTCAGTTCAAACGACTCAGCACATTGGCATTTCTTATATCCATGATTGCTAGTTCATGGCGCGAATTAAATGTAATAGAAATATTTCGCCTGTCATATAACAGTGTATAATATATCTCTACGCGAACTCGTGCAATACACGTACGTAAATTACATTATCCTACTGTTTGCCAGGTGGAGAGAACAGTCTGCACAGAGAAGAGCGGTATTAGGTATTACGTACCCCGGAAGGCCTGCCGAGCGGGAAGCTGTAGTATCCTTCCAGGCACACGCCACAGTCCCGACCTCCTGTGTTAGGCTTACAGGGACACTGACCATCAGCCTTGGCGCACACCGTCTGCATGTTTACCGTCCCGTACTGGTTACACGCACAAGCTGATGTAAATAATGACAATGTCAGAATAAATTTATCAACATCAAAAAATAACATGGGATACTTGGGGGGAAAAGGCCAACCAAACATTCATTTCCAACACACATGGCGTCCTCACGGGCAGACTGTGTGTAAAGCTCACAGTATTGTGATAAGCTAGACCTAAGTAATTTCTGCTTTACCCCAAATAAAGATATATTGGCATGTGGCTAACTCACGTTTGCATGTGCCCGGGAGGTTGTCTTGAAGCGTGAGACCGAAGGTGGAGCCCTTACATTCGTCACACCGGCGTCCCCCTGTGAACGTTTTACAGAAACACTGCCCGTCCGCCACGCACGCGGTGTTGTTGTCAGCCACGCCTAGTGGTTCGCAGTCACAGGCTGGAACATAAACATTCAAAGGCTTAAACATGAATAGTCACAGACAGTCTGACTGGAACGTAAACAGTCAAAGGCTTAAACATAAACAGTCACAAACTGGAACGTGAACGGTTTAAGGCCTAAACATCAACAGTCATAGAGTCGAACATGAACATTCACCGTCTAAAACAAACAATCAATGGCTTGAAACGCTTGGACATCTAGTCAAAAGGATAAACATCAACAGTCACAGGCTGGACACAATAACAGCGTGAAGAAACATATTCACTGTGACGGCATGGTAGGAAGAAAAAATTGAATGCCTTGAAAAATAATCAAAAATATTGTTCACTTGTGAAAAAATGAAACTTGTTCGTCTCCTTCACGTAAAATGGTTGTTGTTGTAAAAAACTATGCCGGGCACATTTACAATACTCACGCGAGCACACGTCTGGGTGGGTGGCGGGCAGAGAGTTGTTGGGGAAAAAGCCCGTGAGACAGACCTCGCAGGAGGGACCCGTGGTGTTATGTTGGCAGTTGTCACAGCGACCGCGGGCCAGCGTGGGATCGTATGTGCAGCTCTCCGCGTGACTGTTACACTCGCACTCTGGAGTACAATTTCGTATCATTTTTCAGATAATGGAATTTTTCGGATAACCAAGTTTTCGGATTATCGTGTTGTTGCTGTATTGCGGTATATAAGTCGACATCGTTCATCATTATTTTCCAGCAGTGACGATGATTATTTGTAATAAAAAAGGCAGTGTGTAGTACGGTATGGTATCTCTGTTATCGCTACATAGCGATAATGAGACGCATTTGTCCCAGTCCACTAACACCATATCCATGTCCAGGGTAGCAGCTACATCCAGGTATCGGTGTCTCATGGTCCGAGCCCCGAGAAGCGTGTACCTGGATCTAGGTACTGGATGCTGGACCGAGTTGATCAGGATCAACTGACTGCCTGATGGCCTCACCTTGACACTCGTTAGCGGTGCCTCCGGGGTAGGGCAGGTTACGTCCAGGCTGCCAGGGTCTATTGTTGAAGAGGGGCAGACACCGCTCGCAGTGTTTGCCGGCCGTGTTGTGCATACACTGACACTGTGTGGCCCCGTCCCCGTCCCGCATACACAGCTGCGCGTGCAGGTTACAGCTACACCTGATCATAGTGGATAACGTTATATGTATCAGACCTAAAACAATTTTTGAAGTGAAAATTTCCAAGGTACGGTGAGTAAAATCTTTGGCTCCCCAGCAGCTGAGTATTTGCAGCAAACGGTTGGGATTTTTGTGCATATATGTAGGATATACTATTTCATTTTATTTGATGATCCACATATCGTGAAGCTCCGAATAAACGATGGGCCTTCAATAGACGCCGGGTCTGAGAATATCAAAGTTTGATAATCACCGGAATGTATATTAGAAGCTCTGCGGTTACCAATGCCGGGGAAAGGATACAAATATCTGGACTCACGATGCGGTGATTTCGATGCCGGAGATCCCGTAGTAGTACTTGACTAGATCCTCCTGTTTCCTGAGCGCTTCGTTCCCATCCGTCGCTGGCTCCAGCAGTCGGATCCGCAATCCCGTGAACTGCAGGAAGGCGTCCAAGCCGGTGTTGTCAAAGGCCGTGTACAGTTGCTCGAGGTCGGATATCTCCGTGCCCGAGAAAAGACCGTACCGCTGCACGAGCGAGAAGACCACGCGACCCCCAGAGTAGGGCAGATTGTTCGAGTAGATGGACGTACAGATGACGGCGTCCGGTTGCGCCGCCGAGAAGCTGGTCGGGATGTTTGGGTATGTGTCGTTGCACCGTTGACTATAGTACTGCCAATACCGAGAACAAAATGTTTTGGTTTTTTTCGGTATTTCATTTATATAATTAAAATTAGAATTAAGTCCAGTTTGATCTCATGGATGAATAGGCCTATATACAATGTATTATATCTATAGCGCGCGCGATAACGAGACCGTTTTCGTGCTTCATTTCGTTTAAAGTGCGGATTATGCGTCCTCTTAATGTATAATCTCTCTTCATGGGTAAATTGTTTGAACAAAATTATGCATGGTCAGATAATGTTTTAAGTAATACACAGTTTTATGACACAATAAATTCGTTTAAAATTTGACATCGATATTATCTACACGCCATTAACAAAGTGTACTCCTAATTTTGGTTCGTTACCTGCCACGGTTCCCAGGTTGCGCCGAAATCCAGCGAGCGTTCCAGGACCATGTGTGAGGGCCGGCTGGAGCTGAAGCTCACTTGGAAGTCATCTTTCAGGCGGTACGAATGGTCAAACGCTATGGTAATAGTCACGGCGAGCGGCTCGGGGTAGGAGGTCCAACTGACAGACTGCCACCACGTGCCCAAGTCCTGGGAGCCGCTCGCGGTCACGTCCACTAGGTAGTCAGGTGGATGAGCCTTGGCAGGGTCCGAGGCATCGCAGTCCGCACACTCGGCGATACCCTGGGAAAAAAACAGGGTGATGGGTTCAGATCTACGGCAGCGTGGAGCATTAACTTGTACTTATGAATTATATTACCTCGCATATATACGAATTAGTAAGACATGCATACGGACTAATAACTCGTATATACGTAACTTGAAATAACTCGTATATACGTAACTAGTAACTTGTATATACGGATTAGTAACTCGTATGCACGAATTATTAACTCGTACCTACGAATTAGTAATTCGAATATACAAATTATTAACTCGTACATACGAATTATCAACTCGTATATACGAATTAGTAATTCGTACATACGCATTACTAACTCGTATATATGAATTAGTAGCTCGTATAAACGAATTATTAACTCGTACTTACGAATTATATTAACTCGAATATACGAATTAGTAACACGTACATGCGGACTAATAACTCGTATATACGAATTAGTAACTCGTATTTACATATTTGTAATGCGTACACATGAATTACTAACTCGTTTATACGAATTGATGAACCTCCAGTAAGCCAACAGTCATGGAGGATCCAGCCGAGTTAGTATATCGTATATACGGGTTATTAATTCGTATGTACGAGTTATTATTTCGTAAATACGAGTTACTAATTCGTATATATGAATTGCTAATCCGTAAATACGATTTATTAATCCGTATGTACGATTTAATAATCCGTATGTATGAGTTATTATTTCGTATATACGAGTTACTAATTCGTATATATACGAGTTGTTAATTCGTTCATACGACTTAACAGTTCGTAGGTACGAGTTACTAATTCGTATAGACAAGTTATTAATTCGTATGTACGAGTTCCTAATCTGTATTTTCTAATTAAAAAATAAAATCACTTGGCAGCTCCATGCTGCGTACGGCAGCGTGAAGCTGCCAAGGAATTTTACTTTTTAATTCGAGAATACAGATTAATAACTCGTACATATGAATTAATAACTCGTATATATGAATTAGTAACTCGTACATATGAATTGTTGACTCGTATGTACGAATTAACAACTCGTATATACCAATTAATAACTCGAACATACTTATTATTAAATCGTATTTACGGATCAGTAAATCGTATATACGAATTAGTAACTCATAGATACGAATTAATAACTCGTAGATACGAATTAGTAACTCGTATATACGAATTAATAAAACGTATATACCAATTAATAATTCGGCTGGATCCTCCATGACTGTTGGCCTACTAGAGGTTCATTAATTCGTATGTACGAGTTAGTAATTCGTATGTACGCATTACTAATTCGTAAATACCAGTTACTAATTCGTATAAACGAGTTATTAGTCCGTATTTACGAATTACTAATTCGTATATTCAAGTTAATATAATTCGTTTATACGAGCTACTAATTCGTTTATACAAGCTACTAATTCGTATATAATACGATTTAGTAATCCGTATATACGAATCACTAATTCGTATATACGAGTTAATAATCCGTATGTACGAGTTAATTATTCGTATTTACGAGTTAATAATTCGTATATACGAATTAAAAAATTCGTATGTACGAGTTAATAATTCGTGTATACGAGTTATTATTCCGTGTATACGAGTTACTAATTCGTATATACGAGTTACTAATCTGTACTTGCGAATTACTAATCTGTATTTGCGAATTACTAATCTGCATTTACCAATTAAGAAATAAAACCACTTGGCAGTTCAGCACGGTCGAAATTTTTTTCAATATGACGAAACTGTGGACCTGGATACTTTGTTCTAAACGGAGGTTCAATTTCAAGGTTGAATTTCAAGGTTCGGGCATTCCCTGTCTATAGAATTAGGTGCTGGAAATAACTACAAGTAGATCTTTGCTCAGAAATGATGTCGAGGAAATTCACAAATAATATGCAACATTAAGCACTGGAATAAGCTATATCTATTTGAATTTGGTAAGCAAATTGAAGGAAGTACATATGTCCAAGTCACATTTTGCACCGATAAAACCGGTGAGGATAAGATGCGCATATATGACTCAGGCATGAGGTTTTAAAGAATTCGCTAGATACATTTTGTTCGGTCATACGATATAGCATACAGGCAAACTCACCAGGTTACAGTAGAGGTTGGGCGGCGTTCCGCACGTGGACGACTCTGGCTCCACGGTGACGTTGTAGACGGAGTTGACGCCTTGCCTGAGGAGCACGATGTTCTCCCCACGGCACGCGAAGTACAAGCGCTGGCCGCTTGACAGGACCTCCTGACACTGGCTCGCCGCCGGCGCGGGAGCCTCCAGGAGCAGGGTCAGGGTTGAGAAGGTGATGATTAGGGGAAGGGGTAAGTTGGAGATGGTGCGTGAGGTCGACACTGCCATGGCGTACGATGAGCTCGAGTGAGTAATATATATCCTGATTGGTGGATAATTTAGTGCGGATACAAAGCGGAGACTGTTTGTTATTTACATGTTGTTATTCCAGATGACAGTGTCTGTTTGCTACATGGCGACACCTGGTGTAGTCCACTCATAAACTGTTACATACCCAGTCAGGTTGATGACTGCGGTCTCATTGCAATACACTCATTTGTAATATCCCTTGTGGAATAAAGCCGACATTCCGTGTGACTTTTTGACATCAAAACTCAGAGCAAAATGACGACGCATTAACATCGCTTGAGAGCAAACAACATTTTTGCCAGGAGTGACTGCATCACCGAAGCTGCATATACAAAATGCTTGGCTAAAACAAACATAACACGATGCGTGTTTCAGCTGCAATGCATTCACGAATATCGATGGTTTTCCCGAGCACCTGGTGTTTTGAATTAAAGTCACATATTGAATTTAAGGCGAGCGGTGAAACAGATGCACCGATGTCAAGCCGGATACGCCAGATGTGACCGCGCGAATGGTTTATGATGACCGCTTCTTGATTAATACAAAGCATGGAGAATGAAAAAAATCAATAATTATCGAGGCGTTGCAAGTCAGCGGATGCGGAAATTTCGTGACTGATATAACTTATCGATTATTTATCGGGTGTATCTCCTGTTGACTTGAGGTCAGTGGGAATTGCAATACACATCATGGTTAAAAACACGATCATGCACCCCTCATTATCATATGGCGAAATAGTGTCAAACTGCCGAAGAAAATCATAAATTCTAAGTGAATATATATCGTGTTGAATTGCCGAATTTATTATATCCTTTCGTTTTCAATCACTGTAGGCTCTATAATATAATAATTATAGTAATATTTTATAAAAATTATATAGCTTGTATATGTGCTGGCTCCTTGTCACTAATAGGTTTCTGGTTATGGAAACTTCCGTAATGAAAACGGAAAAACTGTTCTTTCCAGAAAAAATGAAGCTCGGTTTTGAAATAAATGTTTTGAAATGTGGAAAAAATGAAAAATTAAAAAAATGCTATCAACACTCTGTGGATTTAATTTCTTTTCTAAACTATATACTGATCAGGAAATTTCACGGTGACTCATTGATACACCGAATATTGACCATTTCTTTACATACAGTGGGGACATATTGTGGTGATGGATTGAACAGATTATACCACTGGAGCAAATCATCGAGTCATAACGCGGCACACAGCTTGCATTTGCATCACAAATGTCATTATCGTTCAGATATAGAGGCCTGGTTTTTTTTAACCAATAGTCAGCATGAAAACAAAGAATGTTAAGATATATCAATAAAGATATTATCAATAATACTTAGTAATGAAATATCAATGAAGATGGGATTGATGTCAGCTATGATATAGGAGGGGGGATGCGGAGCTATCTATGGCTCGGGTCATTTGCTTATTGATTTGCCGCCAGCTCATTCAAGAAATGAGTTCAGCATGACATCACAATTCATGATGTGACGTCATGGTGATGTGAACTCACAACATAATTTTCTAGAGAGAAAAGCATTTGATCTCACAATTAATTTTCGTAAACATCATTCACATAGGCCTACTCTCTTCGTTATGAAAATGATTGTATCAATGAAATACCAACGTGTGTATATCTTTTAGATTATTTTTTATTTTTTCTTCTTTTGAGATGTACGCAATACAGCAGTATTTTTTTTTTTCGCAAACAGTCCAGAATACTTCGTTTATTGCAATTATGTAATCGCCGTAATGAAAATAAATAATTATTTCGAACAACATTTCGTCAATATTTAGACCATAATTGGCATTTATTTCTGGTAAGTTGGCTGACAACAAAAAAACCCAGATCACTTCTGATAAAATTTAAGAAAAACTTCGTTCTGTTTACAGTATTTAGTACCATATGAAAGTCGTTATAATTCCACTGGTGTAGATATAACCCACTCGATGACGCATTCGCGAAATAGATAACCCGAATGAAACAGTTCGACAAAGGGCAATACTCGATATTGTCACCACATTCTTGTTTATTTAACATTTAAACAATGCCGGTGAATTGGACAATAAGCTGTTATATTCCAATAAGCTATCATTTAGTGAACAAACTCACCTGTTGGAAAGACACAATAAGCTTAAATAGTCCATTACCTACGCAGCACCAATGAAATGTCAGAGTTGATGGTTTCAAGAATGACTTAGTTGAAGCAGCCTACAAAAGTGGACAGTTATTCACACAAAGGGCCGTGGACCAAGTATGATGGCCTCCTTTGCAGGAGCCCGCCTTTTGTTGCCCCACATCATGCTCTTATTGAGCGCAACGCTCGTCATCGCGAAGTCCGAGACTCCAGATGAAGAGGCACCAGACGTTGTAGAGAGTGCTGCAGAAATTCCCGAGATGTCTGCATCGGTGAATCGACTCTTCGTCTATCATCTGGATGAGGAAAAGTTTCAAGAAAGGGACATTTACGAGGTAACTCACGGTAATCGGGAGAATATAGATTGATCAGTGAGCGCGAATAGTAAATAATTTACTGGAATGCATTATCAGAAAGGATACATTTTCCTGATGTCATATATATATATATATATACGCCTAAGATATTGTCGAAATTTCAGATGTCCCCGATCGGCGACAATCACTTACCATCATGGCTTCACTTTAGCGTGAGACACAAGATGCTTTACGGAATCCCTCGCGCTTCAGACGTGGGCAAAGTACGGTTCCAGTTGGTGGAGACTTCAGCCGACATGTCCCAGCGCTCACTAGGGCACCGTCTACACAAGCGTGGCGTCACGATAATCGTCAACGTCTATGGAAACAACTCGACCCCGCTGCATACAAACACGCGAGATCTACCAGAGAACGAGACATGTCAATGCACTGTAGTTAACATCGTGATCGCTCTTGATTTAGACAACATTACGAAAATCAACCGAATGGACCTACTGCAAAAAGCGACAAATCTGTTACAGAGACGCGTCGTTGACTACAGTTTCTCGAATAAAACTTATAAAGAAGTTGAAGGTTTGTCTCGTCAAGGTCAGAAACACGCCGGAAGGCGTCGGAGATCTGCAAAAAAGACGATCGACGATGATGAACAGATCACGTTGCTGTCATTGACTCTGGGCTGTATTGGTTCAGAAAAACGAGCTTCTTTGAAGAATCGATTGAGAGAATTATTCCGATCAGAAAACGAAACTCCTACGTCGAAGCGATTGAGGAAAATAGGCCTATTACGGTCAGAAAAAGAAGCTCCCATGACGAAGCGATTGAGAAAGTTGTTTGACTCAGAAAAAGAAGCTCCCATGACGAAGCGATTGAGAAAGTTGTTTGACTCAGAAAGAGAAGTTCCTATAACGAAGCGATTGAGGAAGCTAGGCCTATTACGGTCAGAAAAAGAAGCTCCTATGATGAAGCGATTGAAACAGTTACATAACTCAGCAAAAAAAGCTCCGATGTCTAGGCGATTGAAAAAATTATTGGACTCAGACAAAGAAGCTCCTATAACGAAGCGATTGAAACAGCTATTCCCCCAAGAAATGAAAGCTACTATGACCAAGGAATTGAGAAAATTCTTCCTCTCTGAAAAAGGAGCTCCAATGGTGAAGCAATTGGAACAATCAGACGAAATCAGCGAGTATTTGAATCACCAGGTCATTGACATGTACACCACCAAAGAAGATGTCTCTACATCTGACCCCATTAACACAGTGGGAGAATCTGGAGACCCGCACGTGGAAGTTACATCTGACAAGACGATCAGCAAAAACCCAACAGCCCTAGAAATTGGTCAAAAAGCGACAGAAGCATCAACTGTTCTTGCCAAAAGAAGAACCTGGGGTTCAAAAAGAGAACCCCACCCTGAGAAATCTGTAGTCGTGATAGACACGGCTACATATCTCATCAACACCACGGAGTCGGCCCCCCACAACTCAGTAACGACTGGTGATGACGTCAGTATATCTGTAACGACCGACACAGGAACTACGGAATCTCCTACAACAGAGACAGGAATTTCTCCGATATATCCTGTTGAAACGACTGTGTTCTCTTACACCGAAACAACCAGTTTCTCTACTGGTGAAACAACCGAGTTTCCTACTGCTGAAACAATTGCGACTACTTATGGATCAACTGAAGTCAGTCTGTCAGGCACTGAACAGACTATTGGGTCAAGTCATGACGTGCGCTCTACCCATGAAATACAGGCAACAACTGGGGTATCTCCTGTTGAAACAACTGGGTTCTCTACCACCGAGACAACCGATTACTCTACTGACGAGACAACACAGTTTTCTGCCACTGAGACAACTGGTTTCTCTACCACTTATGAAACGACCGAGTTTTCTACTGCTGAAACAAATGACTTCAGTCTGTCCAGTATTGATCAGACCATTGGATCCAGCCATGACCAGCGTTCAACCAGGTTCTATACTGATGCAACAACTGGATTTTCTACCGAAGGAACAACCGGATTTTCTACTGAAGAAACAACCGGATTTTCTACTGAAGAAACAACCGGACTCTCTACTGAAGGGACAACTGGATTCTCTACTGATGGAACAACCGGATTTTCTACTGATGGAACAACCGTTTTCCCTACCGAAGGGACAACTGGATTTTCTACTGAAGCAACAACCGGATTCTCTACTGAAGGGACAACTGGATTCTCTACTGATGGGACAACCGGATTTTCTACTGATGGAACAACCGGATTTTCTACTGAAGGAACAACTGGATCCTCCATTGAAGCAACAACCGGACTCCCTACTGATGGAACAACCGGATTTACTTATGAAGGAACAACCGGACTCTCTACCGAAGGAACAACCGGATTCTCTACTGATGGAACAACCGAATTTTCTACTGAAGGAACAACTGGATTTTCTATTGATGGAACAACTGGATTCTCTATTGAAGGAACAACCGGACTCTCCACTGATGGAACAACCGGATTCTCTATTGAGGACACAACTGCCCTTTCTACTGATGAGACAACTGAAGAAGCAGAGTCAACCACGGTTCCTGGTGACGACATGTTCGAAACAACGACGTTATCTGATGATGACCACGCCCACCATCACGCCCACCACGCCCATCACGCCCACCACAATCACGGCGGGAAAAGTGGAAATGAGCTTGATATTGTCGAAGAACAGCTGCGGAGTTCATCACTTGACTCGGCTGAATACCAAACCCTGAGGAACTTCATCGAGCTGGTCCTTAGAACGGCTCGACGACGGTCATCATATCAGAAATACTAGTCAATTAATTATTGAACGACCGTTTTACGAATGATAAACTTTCCGACAGAGCTTCTTGTTAAGCAGATTATCAGAAAGAAGAAATGAAACGGAGGGCTATTGTAAACATTCGTTTAATTTGTCAATGTTCAGTGTTATGGGCTGGAACGTAGTAAACTTCAACATTGTGAACGACTCCGTCAGTTTCGAAATGTGATGATTCGTGGTGGTAAAGAGTTTCAATTCAAACATACCATTCATTAAAATCAGAAAAAACAGTTATTATTATTGGTATAGACTGGGGCTGAAATCTCATGCTCCAATGATGCTCGATATAATGTAAGATGTTTACTTTATTGTAGTTGTTCATAGCCTGTACTGACATGCAAATGTATTTTATTAATCTTATAAATTTTATGTTAACTTAGACCATTTGTTATATGTCCAAGGGTAGTTAATCATGTAAATAGTGGGATTATCAGCAGAGTTATCTACTAAGAATGAACATCAGTGAATATTGCCCTGTGATTTTATTGATATGACACTTTTATCTCCTGTGATTACTTTATGCTTGATTGAATAAACCTGCAGAAAAAACGGTGTCTCGTTGAAAGACTCATCAACGAAATGTCAAAATCGTTTCTTTGAAATGCACATGCGTATACATTCAAGTTCTCGGATTCTCCATTGCTAGAATACCTGTTATATTTATGTTTCGGGGAACAAGTATAAAGAAACATATTATCCAAACAGGGTAAATTTTAGACATTTTACACAATAACAATTGTCATTCAATTTCAGAGCAATATACTTCACACTTTTTAATGTTTGATCTCACCAGAAGAAATATATGATCACCATACATGTAAGTGGGACACGCGTATTTCTGTAGAAGGACACATGTTGACATGTACATTGTTGTCTGGGAGCGTCTTTTCTATATGCACCCGCCCACACAGCGTATAGAAGAAAAGAAGATTGGTCCGCCAGTCACCCCGCTATTATAGCTAAGACATGCTTGCTTGACCTTTCGTGCGCCGTTTCCACGCAAGAAAAAAACAACATTTTTTTTAAATCACCACCGGTTCACATATCGCTTTAAGAGACTGAACATGCAACCGCTTTATCTATTGATGTCTATGTATTATTAAGAAACACAGTACAGGCATGTCCGTGTAGAGTGCAACCATGGGAATTAACAAAGTGTTGTTCTCCGTAGGTCTGATTTTCGCTTTTTCATCAGGAACGGCATCAGGTGAGTAAATTTCTTAAAAATTATGCACATCTAAAGGTTCTGCAAGTCAGGATTTAATTAAGGCAATGATATCCAGTAATGCTAACTGTTTCCAAATTGTGAAAACTGGATGGATAATTCAGCCTACATGACGCGAAAAGCCTCAGAAACATAATTTAATCAAGCATTGTATGTCGTATTGGCGTGTTCAACTTGATGTTTGCCATTATTTGTCATATGACATGTAATAACTGGGATATCCAAGTTCGAATCAATATTGACCGCTCAGTCACGTCACATGTTGATCATGGGCGTATATTCAAAGATATGACAAGTTTTATTGATTTCTGCCCGGTAAAGCGGTCGAAATAGGAGCTGTCGAAATACCCGATACACTTATAATATAAATAACTTTTATAGGAATCCACATTTTGAAAAGACAGATAAGGCTCGATTGTCTAATCATGCTAAATATTATTTCATTCCATCACAAAATGCATTTTGTGTGTAAACCATGATACGTATATGTATAATTTTCGTAAACAACACCAAGCATACACCTAAGTACGACCAAACAGCATTAGATTTCGTCCGCAAAGCAAAATTCAGAGCTTTTAGCATACTGGTAACGAGATTGAATGGACTGTATATGCTCAGCACTCTTTACTTTATCCAAACTTGATGATCGTATTTACCGATATGTTTGACGTGTTAGACGCAAACCAGTAATATTTTGACCTATTCAAACCAGCGATAACACTACCACAAATTACTAGGTGTGCACTGTGCAGGGGTGTCCTCTTATTCACAATACGGACTCCTCTGCCTGTAACGTGAGTAACGCCATGTAATTACTGTAGTTCTCCTATGGTTAGCAGGGTGACGTCATATTATTATTGTAGCACTCCCATTGTCGGCAGGGTGACGTCACATCATTACTGTAGTCCTCCCATTGTCAACAGGACGACGTCACATAATTACTGTAGTTCTCCCATTGTCAACAGGACGACGTCACATAATTACTGTAGTCCTCCCATTGTCAACAGGTCGATGTTACATAATTACTGCAGTCCTCTAATTGTCAACAGGACGATGTCACATGATTACTGTAGTCCTCCCATTGTCAACAGGACGACGTCACATAATTACTGTAGTCCTCCCATTGTCATCAGAGCGATGTTACATAATTACTGCAGTCCTCCCATTATCGGCAAGTGACGTCACATAATTACTGTAGTCCTCCCATTGTCAACAGGACGACGTCACACAATTACTGTAGTCCTCCCATTGTCCACAGGACGACGTCACATAATAACTGTAGTCCTCCCATAGAGAGACGTCACCTAATTACTGTAGTCCTCCCATTGTCAACAGGACGACGTCACACAATTACTGTAGTCCTCCCATTGCCAACAGGACGACGTCACACAATTACTGTAGTCCTCCCATTGTCAACAGGACGACGTCACATAATCGCTGTTACAGTAGTTCTTCCACTGTCGGCAGGGTGACGTCATATATCATCACTGTACTTAGCATATTACCGCAGAGTAACGTCATGAATATTAGTGTACGCCTCTTACTTGTTCCACTGGTGGCAGGGTGTGGCGGGTGTGACAGCACTAGTGACGTGGTCGGCGCCTGTAGGATCACCAAGGCGGTGTATCGTGTCCGGACCGTCACGGTCACCAGCATCTGTAGCGGGTCCTGGTGGCGCAGGTGCTCGAAGTGAGTCGCTCCAACGTTAGGACGGTGGGCCCACGCCGGGGACATATTATTCAATATCAGTAAATGTGGTCTTAACTCTCAAATCAAGTTTTTTGTTCAAGAATATTTCAGGACTAAGAGGTTTCACAGAATGACATGCGACACTAGATTCTCGAAATTTTTTAGATGTGACGTTGTCTGTAGACAACCCTGATATACATCGATGCCACTATGTTGTACCCCCCCCCCCTCCTCCAGGACCGCCTACAAGATCGTGTCGAGCACGGTGACCACGTACTCGTGTTGCCATGGTTATGAGCTGGACGGGCGGGTATGCCGGAGGGAGACCCGCATCTCCGACTGTGGCGTTAGTCATTACGGCAATGCTGGCGAGCTGGCTACTCACATCGTGGGAGGCTCCAGGGCAAGACCCAACGAATTCCCCTGGCAGGTCAGAAGTTTTCCTTTTTTCCGCCCAGTATTCCTACTAAATTCGATAATAGTTAACGACCTAATACTCATAACATAGGATCGCAAATTCACGACGAAACTGATAGCATTATCCAGAATAAGGACGTTTGGAAATGAAATGAAGCACGGCTGAAAAATCCACGTCCGACGGTACACTGACGTCACTATATGAACTTGTTCTAGGTTATAAGTTGTTCGTGTTTGTCTTTCAGGCGGGACTGGTCATCGACGGGTCGTTTGAATGTGGCGGGGTCATTATCAGCGAGGATCACGTCCTGACAGCGGGTCACTGCGTGGATGGAGTGTATGTATGTGACACCGACACTGACCATCCATTGTGTTTAATGTTAGGCATATTCGTTATAGCTGAACTGGTTATATTTTTTTTTCATAATTCTTGGTGCGAATTCGATTCTTGTTTGACCTCAAACAAGATAATAATTAACACTGATGGGGTTGCTCTGCTTTCGGATCAGGTGGTTGGATCGAAAGCAATTTGTGTTTCCTCCATTCACTGATCTGCTCCCAACGGCTTGTTAATATGGAGTGTTTGGTTGTGTCCAGTGTTTGATTAGGCCTATGTTTAATAATTCTTGATGCCAAATCTTGTGATGTAATTTTTTCTCATCGATCTTGAAGATGTTCGTCGCCTTAAAACTGACATTGCCTCTATCGATTCGCCACAGCTCTGTCGGTGATATATTCGTGGTGGTCGGTGATCACAGCCGGTCCACCCCAGACGGGACCGAGCAGACCCGCCCCATCTCCCGGGCTCTCACACACAGCCAGTTCGACCGTAAGGAGCTGCTACACGATATCACGCTGTTGGAGCTGGCTTCGCCCCTGGTGCTCGGGGATGCGGTGGAGAAGGCCTGCCTCCCGGAGCCGGGGGAAACGTTCGTGGGGCAGCGAGCCATCGTCAGCGGCTGGGGGAAAACAAGTAGGCAGAGCTGGTAAACGGACAGCTGACCAAAGTTGTTTCCACATTAATGAAACGATACGACATTAATCCAGATTGTAATTAAAATGATTCTAGTCTGTGGCGTAGGTAAGATTTCAGCATTGAAGGTACACCAACCCAAAAGTTTCAAGAATACGTCAAAACTATTACCGAAATTTGACAAATTTCCACCATGGACTTCTCTTTGTTTCTGTGTGACTGTACCTGGCTGCGCCTATACAAATGAGATCATGAAGTGATGGAATTGGTGTCTCCAGACGCGTGTTATACGTTCCCTGCACACAGATAACGACCGTGGATCGATGTCGGACATGCTTCAGTACGCTACAGTACAAGTGGCGCCGCTGTCGGTGTGTGAGGACGTTTATGGCAGTCTGGACGGCTTCCACGTGGTGTGCGGCTCAGACGGCAGCGGCGATACCGAGCGCAGCATCTGTGCAGTGAGCATACATGCAGGATGTAGTAAATTAAATTATGTATAACTTCCCATAGGCCTACACAGAACAATACTTACCAACTTCAGCTGTGTGTGTATCTACAATTTTTCAAATTGTATCTTCAACTCACAATGAAAATCAAAGGTAAAGGTCGATAAATTGTGTGTGGCTATTAGGTACCGTCATTTTTTTTCAAACTTATGTCAATTTTGAAATTTTGATGTGAAGTGGAAACAATTCAGTTCAACAATAAACATAATCCAAACAGAGAGTGATCCAAATATCTATCACCCACTTTGTGTTCAAAGCTTCTTCATTTTCAAAACACAGAATACATTAAAAGAAATGGAAGTTACATCATACAATTACTGTCATCCCTGATTACGCCGCTGCCGTTTATAATTGCAGGGCGACTCTGGCGGTCCGATGGTCATCAACCGTGACGGTCACTTTGTGGTGGTGGGTATCACGTCTTTCCACGTGAGTGGCGGCTGTGCGATCGGCTACCCGTTCGGCCTGACGGACGTGAGCGCATACGTGGACTGGATCCAGGCCGTGACGAGTGGCTGTGGTCGGAGTCGATATCCGAACGCCGGACGGCAGGCAGCGAGGCTGATAGTTGGCGGGAGCGCAGCTAGAGAGGGCGAGCTTCCTTGGCAGGTCCGTAACATGAGTTGAACGTGTTTGTTCCAGGTTTAATATAATATTAGCTAATACTGTAATGATAACAGTAGGTCGGTGAATGTTAGAACAGAAAGTAGGCCTACACGTCTGGGGAATTTTGGTTCATGTGGCACTTGACGGGAAGACACGATGGGAACGATAAAGCCTTTCAGTGTAAATAAATTGTGGTGAATATTTCAAATTGACAGAATGTCCAGAATAGTCTCAGGATTTAATACCTAGCATGCAGTTTTTGCATCATTTACTGAAACTCTTAGAAAGAGACATAATCGGATAAAAACATAGTGAATGTATAATCGTAACTTTTCCAACAATTTATTTCCATTTGCAGGTCCGTATCGAGTATTCCAGGAGGTTCCGCTGTGCCGGGACAGTCATCAGTGCACGACACATACTCACGTCAGCCGAGTGTGTCCGAGCAAGGTACAACTCCTCCTGTCAGCGCCCGAAAATTATGTTAGGCGTTATGTTAGGCATAAAACACGATTTCTCAACAAATGTAAATGTACCAAAAAAATGATTCAAAGCGAATTCCGGACAGAAATGCATAAAATGCACTATCCGTAGGATATTCTTGTCCACACAACTGTAGTTTACATTAAACGTTCCCAAAGTTGTCGTCCATAGTGTTAATTAATTTCATATCCCTTTGTAATTCCAATTTGATTCACTACGTAGGTCCCGCAGTCGACTGACCGTGATAGCGGGCACCAACTCCCGCTCTGGGTCGAGCATTGGGGCCCAGACAAGGACCGTATCTCGCGTTCACACGCATGCCAGCTACGTGCGCAGTCGCTTCTACAACGATATCGCCGTGCTCGAGCTGGCTACGCCCTTGGTCTTGGGCGAGAACGTGGCGGCGGCGTGCCTCCCGCGTGGTAACGGCGACTACGTGGGGAAGAGTGGCGTGATCGCGGGCTGGGGCCGGACCGGTCAGTATTGCACCTTAGAGTAAACTTCACACTAGAAGCGACCCACGTAAGTTGTAATGTCCCATGATACTAATTTTGCACTGAAAACATGCTCTTCATTCAGGTGCGCTGGCACCTTGTTAATCCTTATTGACCATAGAAGAACAAACAGCACATATAGCCCACCTGGGTCCTGAAGGCAAGAACACATTTTACAAAGCTTGTTTTTTGTTCATTTGTTATGTTTCCTAATAATTTATTGATAATCATTCATGATTTACAAATAGTATCAATTGCTTTTAATGGTTTCTACTTTTTTGTCAATTGTGTATGTGTAAGAAAGTACATGTATTCATGATACAGTTGCAATTCGTTTATCCAAATCATTCAGAAGATATTGATTATATTCGGATAATCGCGTTTCACGGATTCATTTGAATTCTTTCCGAGTGAATATTGATTATTGTCATAGCTAAACAGGACTCTTTGGCGTGGAGCTGCTGTCAAAATTTCCTCTTGAATGACTTGGTAATGACCTTTTGCAGAAGATTCGAGTTACCCGGACTCACTGATGTACACGAGTGTACGCGTGACGTCATTGAGCGCCTGTGAGCGAGCGTACAGACAGAGCTACAGGAATGTTATCTGTGTTAGTGGACAGGGCAGCAGAGGGCCCTGTGCCGTGAGTATATACACGGATACTGCCAAACAATCCCTTCTCATATCTGAGAATAAATCACGTTCAATCAAGATTTTTTCTATAGAAGAGCACGAAAATACATAGCATGAAAATTATAACGTAGGAAAAAATTTAAGGTTTATCCATTCATTAAGTTTCACTTAGGTTCGATGAATGAAGTTCAAGTGAAAGTGTTAATTAAATAAAGGTTCTTACATGTAAGGTTTCAGTAAAACAAAACAAGCTACAAAAGTTATACAACTCCATGCATAATTCAGTTCATACGCATCCATCAGACTGGCATACGTTTTTATTCGTTGCTAGGGTGACGGTGGCGGGCCGTTACTGGTAGAGGACAGTGGCCGGTTTACGGTGGTGGGTGTGTCGGCTATGCCTAGTTCCCGGGGGTGTACGGATGGCCGACCGGCTCGCTTCACGGACGTCAGCCGCTACCAGGCCTGGATACAGGAGAAGACGGGGCTCGAACTCTAGGACGCACCTCACTAAATACTATTTTTTGACATTAGAGCGTTGGGGGCAAATCCCCAACCCTCTACATGTCTATGTGCTGACTTTTTTATGGAGGTTTCACGCCAACCTATCGACGCACGTTTTGGCATGTAAACGTTTAGATACCTACTTCAAATGAGGATTTTTTTCGTCCTTGACATGAAATCTCTCGAATTGATGAGAAACTTTGACTATACCACAGATATATCAGGCATGAATCTATGCTAGGTTTGAGAAAATTACGTAAAATGTTCAAATTATCTAAAAACGTCCCAAAATGGCGGAGCCGATGGAAATTGACGTTCCTAGAATGCAAAGCAAATTTTACCACAATCACGCGTATTTTGGGACACAATTTCTGTTCAGCAATTCGTGCTTGCATACATGCATGGTGGCATCTGCGTGTGGACATTTTTGGCGTTATGAAGTAAACACAACGATTCGTCTGCGATGCAACGGCTACATTTACCGTAATTCGACGTATTTTATAAAATGACAATTAAGCGAAGTCTTTTTATTCTTAACTGGTATTTTAATTTGCCCAGTAAAGGCATGTGTTAGGCTATATCTGATGATATCAGATGCAGATATTCCTCATAATTTCCAATCTTTTGAGGATATTTTAATGAGGTTCAGGCGTATTTGTTCCATTGATCGATTTTAAAATAAATGTTTACTTATTAGTAATATGAAGGAAGTAGGCCATGTTTTTCATCCTGGTATACTGAAAATACGGAAATGAATTGGAATCATGTAGGGGATATAATTATGGCTTCTTCTTTTATTCTTTGGGGGGGGGGGAGGTATATAACGTTGTGTAAGATACATTCAACTGTCATGGTGCTGATGATGTGCTCAAGCTCTAATGTCGTCTTCCGCAGTTTGCTGCATTTTCTTGTTCTGATATTATGAATGTATATTGTATATTAGGCCTACTGGTATTTTTTGTAAAAAAAAAGTTCCTAGATAGTAATATAAATATTTTGTTGAAAATAAATAGTGTTATGCTTGATCCAGGGTTACGTCTTGCCAGCAAAAGTTACCCTTTCTTGATATTATGAATGTATATATTATATTGTATATTACTGGTATTTTTGGTAAAACAATATGAACATATTGCAGCATTAATCGTTCTGGAAGTTCCTAGATAGTAATAGAATTATATGTTGCTGAAAAATAAAGAATGTCACGCTTGATCCAGGGTTACGTCCGGCCTCCGGTCTAGATTTCAAACCGAAAAAAAATGAATTATTTTGGAATATTTTGAAATGTGGAACAGAAGCTACTTTCAGGCGTGGGTATCCATCCAATTCCATGATGAGATTTGAGATCGACAAGAAATATCAAAACATGTAAAAACCTAAAAAAAAAAGTGTAAACCATGCCATAGTCTACATGAAAAGTGCATGAATATATATTTCAAACACCAAGTTCCCTGCTTTTTTCCTTTTTTCCTTCTCCCCCTTTCTCTTTTCCGCTTTCTCTTCTACTCCCCTCTTTCCCTTTTCCCCCTACAAGGGGAGGGGGGGGGGGCGGGACCCCTGGAGACCCCACATTGAATCCGCCCCTGTGTTCAGTAATATTCAACAGTTTTTCAACTGAGTGGAATTACCCGGGACGTGGTGGACATTCTCGGTGTCCCTGGACGTCATGACAGACAACTCAATATCATAACGTTTAACTGGACCACAGCAGAGGGCCATGTGTGTGGCGTAGGCACCACTAGAAACAGGTATGTGATTGTCGCAGAAAACTTCATAAAAATGTTTCAATTCAAATTGAAATTTGACATCAATAAATATCAAAACATTATAAAACCAGTATGTTTCAGTTTTAGATATAGTTCTACATCACGGAAATAAAGTTTCAAATATAACTTCATCATAATACAACCCCAAGCTTCATTTGAGTTGTGTGATGTCCAAAAGCCAGTTGATGTGAAGGCATGGGATGGTTCCATGGCATGTATTCTGAAAGCCCATTTGTTTATGTACAAACATCGCTGATAGCTGATCAAACATACTTCAAAATGTGCATATTTTGGAAGGTATTGCTAGTAATTTGAGAGGAGAGTATAATTTTAACCATCAACTCAGTAGCCTTTTTGGCTTGTGATTGGGTACCTATGTACTCGTCATACACCTATTTCACGGGGTTTATTTCGGATTTCTAAATTGTTTTAGAAAGTTGCTGGGCAGTTTGTGCATTATTTCCATCTGATTTACAGTAAAAACAACCATATAGACACACTGTCTGCCCCTAATGGCGCCAATGTGGCTTGAGATTTGAACGTTTGGTCGGGCTTTGTTTCTATTCCGAAAGTGTTTGATATTAGGTATTTTATTGTCATCAAAATCTTGGTATAAGCGGTAAATAGGTTGGTATACATAAATTTAAAGTCATAGTAGCAAGGTACCATTATATGGTTTCATTCCTGTTCAGATAAAGGCATTGTGGACATTTAATGATAAAAAAAGATGTTCGCGTTAATTGGTAATTAATGACAGCGAAATATAATCGAGTATATTGAGCCAGTATTGCAATCGCCTTCTCATGCCGATGAAAAAAAATAGCTTTGGCAGTTTCCGTAATCGTGACGTCAGTTAAGGCAAAATGTGCTTTGATGGCTGGCCAAAAACGTAAAATACGTAATTTGGGCGGTCAGCTCAAAGATGGAAAACCACTCCAAAAGGCATGAGATTCAAAAGAAAACACATGAAAACCAACAAATACTGGACATCTTGCAGTTCAACAAACCTCCGTTCTGGGAGAATGAATAGTACTGATTCTAAATATCAAGACAAGAAATGCCGTATTCCAACCATCTCACCCGTTCACTTGAATTGTCAAACATACACAACGAGAATGAATATGCGACATGCAGTTTACCTTGCTGGCTACAGAGAGGTTTCACTCTGCAAATTTCTATTGTCTACCATTTTGTCTCATGGAGCTCTGTAATCCTGGTGGCTGGATGCGGTGTTGTAGTCTGTCGTCCTCAGGGACGATTGTGAATTACGTCATTTCGTTTTGTTGACATATTCTTTCATTCATAAATTCATATCGTAGTAATAGTAGTAAATAAATTCATTCATAAAGCACATCCATCCGCCAGGAGTGCCACCAGTTCAAAATACAAAATGGTGCCAGTGGAGTGAAACCTCTCTCTCTGCTGGCTACATGTACTTTCAGTAATGCCTCAAATGACGTCACAAACCACGTGACCCATACTAAAATCGTGATCAAAATCTTCGGCAATTTACGGAAAGAGTGCCTATTCGATTCAATATCTCGAAACCCATTGATTGTATTTGTAAAATTCGTTCGAATTTACAGATAACTATTCATAATGGATTAAATGAAAAGCACTTTCATCGGCATGCTACTAGGTTTTAACTTAGATACGGTCATACTGTACAAGCTAACATAGGACACCTTTCAGGGCTATTGGGACTTGCATCTACAGGTATGGAGCTAATTCCATTAGACACACAATCACTGTTACCATGGTTAACGCGTCGTATCTATAACAAGTAGATTTTCGGAAGATATCATGGACAGATTGTAACTGTATGTGGAATTTGAGTGTCTAGTTGGCTTCCTGGGGATGAGAAAACATAGGAATAGACATTTTATTTGTCTTTATATCTGCTAAATATTAAGAGAGGTATGACCATTTCTATATTTGGTCATGAGCGATGGTGGTCAATTCGGTCATTTTTAAATATTTTTCGGTCATATTTCTGGAATCGAGCGAAATCTGGTTTGCTATTGTAGCTATAAACAATATACATTTGCTCAGTCTGAATTGTACCAATTAGGAACTTTTACAGTACCACCAAACCCACAAGTGTTCAACATATCTGCGGACTAAAGGTTTCCTCCAGTGAGCAATACTTGAGTAACCTCTGTGAATACCTAAAGAGTTAAATCCAACTCTTTTAGTATTCAAAAGTATTCAAAATAAATACCAAAGTGGGAAGGCTCAAGGCGAGTGTACCTTCTCCTCAAGCTTTACTCGAAATCTTGCACTCAATTAAGTATGAGTGACGTCTTTGAATGCTTGGAGGGTAAGGTCGACCTTCCACTCAATGAGGATGAGGTCAGACTCAATGAGTGTGAGGTGAGACTCAATGAGTGTGAAGTGAGACTAAATGAGTGTGAGGCGAGACTCAATGAGTGTGAGGTGAGACTCAATGAGGATGAGGTGAGACTAAATGAGTGTAAGGCGAGACTCAATGCGTGTGAGGTGAGACTCAATGAGTGTGAATGTGGGTTAGCGTTTAGAATATTTGGTTAGACTCTACAAGAATATGTTCGTGCACCCATGTAGTGTTGTAACTCTGTAACATGTAGCCTACATGTTTCTCGGTGTCATGTTGTAGTTATTTACGAAAATACGTTTTTGAAAAACACCATAGAATCATTTCATACTATTAAATTTTGTGTAAATGGTCATCATACCGTCACATTACACGGATACTGTTTCAGGACGTCGGATTTTAAATATGAAATGTGACATCTTTTCATCATCAGGTCTAGGAAATTATGATTATCAGATGTCTTTTGAGTGCCGACAACGATGAGTTTCCCAAACTTTGTGCCACTTAAAACGTTGGATAAGAAATACTGTTATTTGAGGTAGGGGAAGTGTGTTATGTCTGTTTGTTTGGATTTGTTTGTTATTTTCTTTCCGTATCATTGTTTTTTGCATACATTTTGTAGTCAGAATGCCTTCCGTTTCCAGGTTTTCCTCTTAGAATATAACCTATTTGGTACCAATTTTGTATTATCATTGTTTCAATTTATGTGATAACATACATAAAATGTCCTGAGAATTTCATCGTATAACGTCTGTAGTATGAACATCTCGATTTTGATTATGACAATAGAAAACCTAAAATGAAATATTGAGAATGTCTAAAAACTCTACCAAACGTGATTGGTGCGTCGCTACTCGCACGAAACTCGCAACATCTTCATGTTAATTTTATGTGCAATTGCATCCTGCAAATTCTTCATTCTGACCTTCGTTGGTTCGAACTGTTTCTATGGTTAGGCAAGGTAGCGTGTCTGAATATTTTAGTATCCTTAACTATATGTATTCATCTGTGTAGCTTTTTTTTTTTATATAAATCTGGAGAGTTGATTATTTCTTCTTGACCTTGTGTTTTCAGCGAATTATGTTTAGTAATCTCCGGTGACATTAGCATATTATGCACTATAGATTGTGAAATTACAATACCAAAGTTACTGAAGCGGGTCTCTTTTGTATAGAGTTCATGTTCATTTGCCTGTTATTTCCTCTGTAGATGGATGGGGAACGATAATATCCGATGCCATAATGGGTGCGAATTTGAAACTCATGCTTGAAATGATTCCCAAACTAAATTCCCAAGTGGTACCTCATTCAAGGGACTGATTAAAATGTTGGAGACTTGAATGATTTCAATTTGCACGTTTAATCGACTGCATACACAAGTATTTGTGCATCGACACCATGTCGTCAGTAAAGGGGCGTGGTGTTGTGTTTTCTGGCAGGGTGTGGCTGTTTTGAAGTTTCGGTCAGCATCCGGCCCCGCGGAACACTCCCTTTTCAAACATCTTGAGGTACAGTACGTTTGTGAATGCACGATTTGACACAATAGTGAATAGTTGATTGACAGCCGTCCATATCACCTACACGTAGAAAAAACGCGAAAAAGAAAACGACGCGAAGTAATCGGTGTGTGAGGTTCATATTTTTATTTCAACTTGAACACATGGAAATAGAAACCTGCTACATGATAGAACACAAGAGACATCTGCATCCCACTAAAAACTGTGTCATGTTTGTTACTTAGCTGGCAATAGAAATGAAACATCTCTCCTATTAATGGCACTATAAAAACAACCGCACTTCAACCTTGCCGACGAAACGCAGAAGGTCGAAACGAACACACATTAAACTCCATTTTTAGCGGTATTATTTGTCGTATCAATACATTCGATAAACTTATATTGACGTGGCCTGCCTATTGACAAATATTGAGATCGACACGTATGAATTATACTGTTTTATGGACAGACAGAGGAAAAAATATCTTAACTGACGCTGATTGCAAGACATTGTATAAATATTCTTGTCCAACAAAGGCACACATTTCACAAATGATTAAAACTTGACACACATTTTTGTAACCCCATGACAGTGAAAACGTGCTACATGTCGCGTGTATTTTTTTTTCTCGTAACATTGTGAATATTTTATAACAAAGAAAAACGATAAATTACATTTAACAGTAACGGTTTTTTTTTAGTGCAAACATCATGTTTAATGCTCACATACATAAATATATATATAATGGTGACTAGATTCTACACATCGTCCTAAAACCTGTCATAATACAATACAGCATGTTCAATTCAACTGTTCAAACGAAATTCATGAGAAATTGATAAACTTACTGTTCAATTAAGATACGTCTGAATGATGTAAAATGCATTCAAATTTTCTATCCCATTCTGGACATATACACCTCATAGAGTCTAGTTATGTTTCAGATATAAAGTTAGTTTATAAAATCAGGCGACTGTAATGCAAACATGATATGGTACCGTTAATATTCTTTGTAGCGAACGCAGCCGAAATCCCTGGATCACCCTAAGCTTCCAAACTGTCAAGTCGGTCTGCGGCTGAACAAAATTAATGACAAAAACATCAACAAGATTCCTCTCAACGGGAGAAATTGCCACAATTCGAAGCAATTCACTGCCTAGCTATAAATTACAGCTACATTGCACGGTCCATGCTAAATGTCATGATCTACTGTTAGTTAGCCATCGAACATTAAACACAAGATGTGAACTGACAATCAAGTACAACCAAATATATAAGTTTTGCTCCATACCACTGAAATTTTACACTGATGCGGATAAATGATAGAAGTGCATAAATTTCAACAGATAATATATACACTTTACATCAAAAAGATCGTGCACTTTCAGATCGATAAAATCAAATAAAAGATTCAATCATTACTGTATAATATCGATTGTAATTATCCATATCCAACTTTTGATTATCCTTCACTCTCAGAGATTGGCAAATTTTCATTCATTAACACAACTGTGGTCAATTTACAGGAAATATTTTGGTATATTTCACAAGAACATCACAAGAACTTACAGTAGATATGACATCGTCATAAACTCTGATATAGTTTCACATTCAATTGAATACTATGGCTGTGTAACTGTGCTTATAAAAATGTTGAAAATATATCGATTGAGATACGTTAACATTGCATGCAATAAAAAATGTTATCGATGATAAGTAAAATTATAAACACAGTTAGCCCATCAAGCGATGCATGGACACCATCATATATATATAAACAAATATATTGCACTGATCTCATATATATACAAAACTAAATGAAGCTGTATAATATGCAGTACATTAATTATTGCACATTTCATCATAAATACACTGTTCCAGAAAAAAGTCCAAGCGAACATGATATATAGTGCAATCGTATATGAAAATCAATAACGGTCATATCACGGTTCTATACATATGTTTCCATGTAACATTTATACAAAAACATCCAACAGAATACCCCTTGTATAAGTTCTTGTAGTTCCCGTGTCGGCTTTCCATAACCTCCCCTTCATAGTTCACTCTTGGTCAACGTGAAGGACGAACAAACGTTTAAACCCACCACCACCGCCAACTTTAACCCGTGCCTTCCCCAGCCCATCCCCCCATTCTGAAAAGTCTGAACCCACCCTCGCAAAAAAAAAACAAGCCCGACCCTCATCAAATTCTCTCCCACCCGCCTTTCTTCCTTTTTTCCCCGTTATCAAATTCTAGATCACGACCTTGCAGTTAATGTCTGGCCCCTCTCATTCAATAGCGTGCTTCTCCGTCGAATCCGACTTCTTCATAAACGAGGCCAGGATGTTGATCGGGACTGGGAAAATGATGGTCGAGTTCTTCTCGGCTGAGATGGTGTTGAGAGTCTGTAGGTAGCGGAGCTGGAGCGCGGAGGGCGACTCGTTGATAATGTCTGATGCTTCCTTCAGGGCGCGGGCGGCTTTGTTCTCTCCCTCAGCGGCGATCACCTGCAAAGAGCCACGGCGTTATAACGTTTGCGCCTTTTTATCTCGCGTCAATTCGAGGAATGACATTTTGTTCCTACGTGACGGTCGCCAAGCATCGTGAGGTTGATACAGTACATACCTTAGCCCTGGCTTCCCGGGTGGCCTCAGCCTCGGCTGCCATGGCTCTCTGCAGCTGGACCGGCAGTCGTACATCCTTACTGGTGACATCAAAACACACGTACATTCATTAATTTATGCAACATATCAATTAGTATCAGTATTATTCATAAAAAAACACGTACATTCATTAATTTATGCAACATTAATCGATTAGTATCAGTATTATTTATAAATCAAAGCTTTAAGTTTAACATGTAAACATGTAAAATATAATATTTAATTATCTCATATCTTCCAGTATAAACGGAGGGTTATATTATTATATTGAATATAAACTGAATGATAACCATGAATTTAATTTATTTATGATATTAGTGATTATACCAGTACCATGCTGGGTATTGTAAGTTCTTTTCTAACCACTGATGTTACGTTTTTGTATTATGATTTGAAATCTCAACAAATATAAACACTTCTATTATAAAGTCTTGTGCTACTGTTATGATCAAAACGTGTTAGTACATGTATATTAAACTTACGGTACCTGACGAAAACCATCCAATCGTTTATTTAATAAGAAAAAAATTGTTAGTGTGTTATGAAGACAAAAAAAAACATTCATTATTTTATAATTTCAAAACCGATAACTAATAAATCGCAAGTATTTTTACAGTGACATTTCAGCCACTTTTAATGTACAAATTCAAACGATGAAAACGGACAATGGCGAATTGGCGATCTTATCAAAAGAAACAACATTGCTATATGCACCTTAATTATGTTAATTCCAAGTAAAAACAGACTTTTCGATAACAAAAATACCGTTGGATTTTACGAGTTTCTCTGACAAAAAACTTGCGCCGTTTGTATGAGTGACTGATTCTAGTCTGGTAAATTAGTGGCACGCTATAGCTTTTCTCGTCCAAACATCTGAAAATAGCATATACTTAAAATGACAGCAAATTCATCCAAATTATGTATTACCCAGCATGGTTCTAGTTTAATGATACAGTGCCAATTATTTTACAATTAAGTGCAGAAGCATATATAGTTCAATACATCGCATGATACCTATACAGCACACGTATTTCATACAATATATTAGGTAAATACTTGTGGGAAAACCAACAAAACTACTTACTTACGTAACACAGGAATACATTTAACATCAGGTATGTCACAATATCAAAACAGTGGGTGTATCTATTTTATGATCGCATGCACAAACCAGAGAACGGTAGGCATTTTCACTCCACAATTAAATACAAATGCGCATTCTTGGAGAGAAAAAATATCTTCAGTTCTAGCGGACGAAATATGAGAACTAGATATGAAGGTAATTTACATATCTATAAATAGAAAACAAATAGAAACGAAAAACAAAAATACTAGATCATTATCTCGTGTGAAAGAAGAGTTCTGGCAAAACATGAGAAGGGTGGTGTTCAAAAGAATGTCTATGCTGTGAACATATCTGTGCATATTTGCGTGAACGGCGTGAGAGTGTGTGAATGGTTGTAAATAAAAAAAAATCATCCTCGAAGCACAAAATAAAACATACGCTGTTCGGTCATTTACCAGTTCCCCCGAAAATATTCAAGTTTTACAACTGAATGATACCTTTTTCGGCACATCAAAAAGTGTGAACAGTTAATAACACACCTATGTGTTGCTACAACATGTGAACTTTGTGGTTATGATACACTCACTGCCTTCCACGTTTATATATATAACAACATTCAAAGTGCAGCATGCAAGGCTTCAATGGCAGTGACTCTAAGCCAGACTTAGTCTACACATCCACACCACATCGACACGGATGCCCAGTAGCATGCATGCATCAATCATTCCGTCATCGCTTCCAGTGCGTCTTCCGTTTGTTATCACAACAATTGAGGAACGTCGGGTGAGTTCTAGTGCCAATTATTGTGACGACTTATTGTAGGTAAATCAAGAAGAATTTTTTTCCAGTACAATTTGTTTAGATTTCACGTTCTTAATTTGTGTGCTTTTTGCGTGTTTCAGTTCGGCAATGCCAACGAGCGATTCCATCTGATCACGAATCACGAATTGACACTTAGTCCGTGCCGGGGTCTATGACGTAATACACGTTACAAGCATGGCTCTCGAACACCTCCACTGCCCTGCAGATCGTACCTACTCCGTCTTGTAGTGAATGCTTGGGATTGTACTTTTGTCTGTTTTTCTTCCAAAGTTACTATTCGACAGTCCATTTTGCCTGTGTTTGTATTCCCCGTCACCAGATTTTAACGCGACGCACAAGAGCTAATTGTTTGGAAAGTCTAACCACAAATGATGGAATTTAAACGCTTAACATAAATCCCCAAAGGAAAACTCCTGCTTACGAATCTAATGTTTGGTATTGTATATAATTGAAGCGTCTGCATTGTTTATTCTCCACTGAGGAGAGCCTTCAGCCATAGTACATGTAGAGCTATATGCGAAATTTCCCGATTGGTAAGTATCTAATCACATACGTTATGGTGAATCATATAGCCAGAAAAGTCAGGGTCATGTGAATTTGAAACGAAAGTTTATGAATGTTTTACTATAATAGAACTTAAGGAGTTTCCGGGAGAATGATGTGAGAAATTTATCTCGGTGGACAATATCTTTTTTTCTCGAGATATTACGCGTAAACATAATGTGCCAATATCTTTGTTTCAAACAATTCAAGTTCATGCTCAGATGAGGGCGTTGTTGAATTTCAGTTTCAGAAACCCTACCTTCCTAAAACAACGACCCTCATCACGAATGTTCAATACCGCACCCACGTTTGGGTGTTGGATTCTCTGCATTCAGTTCGGTTATGTTCAGTTTACTAAGAGGGGACAGTTACGGCTGACAAGGTTGAATGCGTGGCGTGGCAGCAGACACACACACTTACTCGACACGCGTTAATTCGGCCAGGGCTGGGACCAGGGACCAGCATCGAGGTCCCCGGCGCACAGGACAGGGACGGACAGAGCCTTGGCGCAGTGACACACACCACTCTAACCAACCAGACATAGAGAAGTCACGACTATGTTACCATGGATACCAGTACTCACATCTCCACCCTCTCAACTTTTATTCCCCACCGGTGTGTGGAGTCGTCGAGCACTTCCTACAAAACCAAAGATGCAAACGTTCGTGCCGTCAATTCACCGCTGTCGACTTTGTCTTTCTTTCTTTCTCGACCCACTGCTTGTTTAGTAGAGCACCTAACGAGCTAAATGTATTGGTTGACACTTGTTCTTCTGCTGTTGCTGAATAGAGGGGGCATGGTTAGGCTTTCGTCGTGGGTAATACGCGGACCCCCTGCCCCGAAAGGGTTCACAAAAGATTTCTGTCCGGAGTAGAGATCAAGTCCAGAAGATCGTTGCCAAATTCGAACTCAAAGGCGGGCGATTAGAGGGCAGGAACAGCATTGAACAGACACCACGCGTTTCTAGATGTGTGTGACAGTCAGAACAGAAACGACAGAGACTGTAGGCGAGCGAGCGAGCGAGCCAGCGAGCGTACGGACACACGAATGAACGAACGAGCCAAGTACAGTAGCGAGTCGGAAAGCACGTACAGAACACTGCCTGTACAGGGAAAGAGTACAACAATGATAGTACAAGCGAGACAGACGGCTGCCCTGCGCGTGGTTGTGCGGGCAGCTCTTCACGTCACAAACTCAATGTGTTCAGTCGGCCCTCTGCAGTGCCGAGACTGAACCGAGCACGTACATTCGTACAACACGTTCACGACAGAAGTACAAAGACGACAGAACACAGAGAAATTTATCTAACAGTAGTAGTGAGTAGTATATAAGACGAAAAAAGGAAGCTTGAATACATAACAAAACTGTATCTTGTCAATGTACTGTGTTATATGAAGAAGACAACTAACTCAACGTGTGACATTTAGTGGAAAACTACTTAGAGAACTGACGTTAATTGTAAAGATGAAAAACCTGTCTTCGAGGTTAGAAATGATGATGGAAAGTAAGTTATTGAGTGAAACAAACTATAGCATCGAGATGTCTTTTTAGAATGATAACACAAAGGTCATGCATTAGTTAGTGATTTTTTAACAAAAAACAGTACATGAAACGTGGAAATTAGATAAATGAATACTCAATTTGTTTATTTGTGTGTTTACTGTAAGATGTAATATGTGCTCTGATAGTGTGAATGGCGTTTTTACTGAAACTATGGGACATAATTTCATTACTAGTATCTGTTAGTCTGATAGTTTAGTTCGAACACAAATACAATGCTATTGCATGTCATCATGATTGTTAAGTGATATTGGGCAGAAACTTTATAGACATCTTCTGTGCCCAAAATGGTTGATACAATAAAAGTTTGAACTATGTAAGAAGAAAGAGTAAATAACAACAAACGTGAATTTTAAAGTAGGACAATCCTGAACATATACGGAGAAATCATTAAACAAATCAGCGGCTTTCAAACAAAGTCTGTCAGATGAATTTTTGATCAGCAACTTCTCTTACTATTTTCTGCTTTTCAATCGAGCTTCAGATTCATGTTAAAACGTTACAGTGTTTATAGTAATATCACCCTATACACTCTAAAATAGCCTTTATTTGCACACATTGTGCACATGTGGTTAATGTGATAGGGCGCGTTGTACACTTCCAATGGGTTTTATTTGGGTTGTAGCTGGTGTGGGGCTAGTGAAGGTCTACGATGTTCTACAATAACTGTTTAAATAACAAAGTCACTGGTACTGCACAGCAAGCCACACTTTGTGGAAGTCCGAACAAGGAACAGAAAATGTTTAAAAAGCTCTCTTCCTCTGTGCGAACTTCGCGTCTGGTAAAAGGGAATCTGGCAACAATTAGGCTAGATCTAGGAACACAGAAAAAAACACTGTCCATGCCTCTAGTCCATGGAAAACGACGCTTTAATATATATATAAAGTAAGGTATGAAAAAAAAGGTATTTTCACTGCCGAAGTTCTCGGAAGACACTTACACTTCCACCCTCTCGACCTGTATACCCCAACTCCCCGTGGAGGCGTCAAGGACAGCCTGTTAAAGAAGAACACTGTACAGGTTTTTGCGCCCCGCGGGCGTCAGCCGACAAACTGTCGATGATCATTTTCCTTTGTCCTTTGCCCTTTGCTGTCAGAGTGTGGCACACGTGCCGATGTGGGTACGACTTAGCTGTGAACCACGCAGTTCCAGCGTTCGTACTTCACTACGTGTGCGCGGTGTGGGTTTGTTCGACCATGGTTTTTTGCATGTATCGTAGGGCTACACATACTGGTAAGTGTGTCGCAACACGTATACAGTTACATAGATCTAAACACCAAGATTTGTTTGGGGTTTTCTTGTTTTTGGGGTGGGTTTTGTGTCTGTGTTTTCTACTGTATGTAGACACGGAACTACTACATGTAGTTGACAGGGGGAAGAAACGGCAGACCATTAGTTTCTACACAAAGAAAGGGGATACTGGTGGGTTGCATGCGATGAGGAAGGTTTGAGCAACATATAATGAGCATATATGCCTTGTTGCATAGCATTTTGACGTTGACAGAGACGGAAACAGATACGGCATAGGTCGTTCTAAGCATCATGATCTTGGCTTGAACGAGAGGTCATTGAAGTCCCCCAGACCGCTTAAGCTCAATTCGAACAGGCAACGTTAGAAGAAGACGAACTTTGGCATATAAACTTAAGATATGTTCTTGCCCTCATTGGAGAATAAAAAAGAGAGGACAACATTGCATAGCATTTTGACGTTGACAGAGACGGAAACAGATACGGCATAGGTCGTTCTAAGCATCATGATCTTGGCTTGAACGAGAGGTCATTGAAGTCCCCCAGACCGCTTAAGCTCAATTCGAACAGGCAACGTTAGAAGAAGACGAACTTTGGCATATAAACTTAAGATATGTTCTTGCCCTCATTGGAGAATAAAAAAGAGAGGACAACATGCACGAAAACAACTAAAAAACCAAGAAAATAAAGAGTATGAATGAATGAATGTTTGAACGAATATATGGCAGGATCGTCCAGACTTACATCTCGGTTCGCTCGACCTTAATACCCCAATGATGGGTCGACTCATCGAGCGTGGTCTAGTAAGCAAAACAAACATCTCAGTTCTTAGGACATCACGCAGCCAATAAGGACTTGTCGTTGGGGTTAGGGGAAACAACAAGATTGGGGTAAAAACGGTGGCTGCAATGCTGACAAGGTATCTGTGGATAAAACTTCTTCAATTCTATACATCTGAGTAATATATTCAGAAAAGTGCATATTTGAGTAGAGTCAGTTCACCCAAGTTCTTAGTTTGGAAGTACGAAATATGCCACCCTGATAATCTGTTCAGAAAAATGCTTTGCCTCGGTACGACTTAACCCTCCCATACATGTACTTGTACATTAAAATCTACGTGTGAAACTTCAAAACAATATTCTACGTTATTCCGTACTCGATTCTGAAATAAATTCGTATTAGGAACAGACAAGAGGGTCGATCATGAATATATGATTCAAATTGGCTTGATTTGAACTACCAATGCTACGATTCACAACAACAATGAACTGTGATCTTTACTGGTCTTTGTAGCAGGTTTCCAACACTACTTAATACGTTTTCATATGTTATTTAACATTTCAAATAATAGGTGCACAAACAAAACTACACATTTATTTAATGTGCAGGCCAGACGTGGAAATAAATTGTAACTTCCAAACAAAAGAGTTTCAACGAACACAAGAAATATTTGAACGAAAGGAACACATCTAAAATATATGTAACTCCGTAGTCGGGGTTTCAGAAAACACTTCTGCATTATCAATTCGTAAGACCGAACAAGTTCTCTGCATAAAACAGAAGAAGGGATATTGCTTGAAAGCAAAAGTATGTTCCGAATCAGTTAGGGGTTTGCGAGGGAAGATGCGTTTCCCGAACCGACAATTCTATTCAGTTTCAGACCAAATGTTTTTCTTTTCTGTTATTTCAAGTCATAATTGCGAGAAGTGTTTCTGAAGGTTTCCCCTTCCTACTGCAACAACATTTATGGGCATGGTATTTCACTGTTGAGTAATTATCAAAAATTGCTATATATAAATAAATATGTGTATGTGCTGTTCTAAAGATTCAATATTTGATGTTTTAGAGGTGCTAAGAAATACTAGTTTTATCGTACATTGGTTCATAAAATGACATCAGTTATCAGGTGGTTTGGGGAACATTTATCTGTTGTGATCAAGGTTGATATACATAGTATACTGTGCATTGGTGCGACACTAATTTTGTAGAAGTATACAAAGTTCGATAACGCTACAGGCTAAGTCTTTCAGCTCTTGAATGGGAACATAAAGCAACACATAATTACATAAACTATGAATTTAAATTAGCTGAATCGATATATCGGATCAATAATTTACATAGTTACAGGCCGAAGAATTTCAAAGAAGATCGATACTTTCATAACATTTCAAATTGTTGCATTATAATAGACAATATATTAAATTGAAATCGATGGTGTTAGCAAGTAACTATTACAAACCTGCATGGAGTTACTGATGGACTCTCGCTCGGCAAGAATCTCGGACAAGTTCTTGGTTCCCAGGACGTTTCGCAGTGTGGTCTGGGCGAGAAGTCGCGTCGAATGGTGCGCGTTTTCGACGTTAGCGACGGAGACAGTGGCGTTGCTGACGCGGTAGTAGACGACGGCGTCTACTGAGACCGTCACGCTGTCTTTCGTCAGGACCTGTTGGGAGTTTGCAACTTGGTGAATAATGGACAAGGAAAGAGCGCTTATAGGTAGGTTTATGCAATAGTTTATTCTATTCAGCAAGATTTGTTCCTTAATGGTTACCGTTAATATTGCGTACGTTTTATAATAAATATATAAGTAATTCCAAACATAATGGCGATTGTATACTTTCTCTTTGAATTAGGTTTCGAAACTAAATTAAGTTTTCCTTCGTGTACCATCAACGTTTTCTTCTGGAATGTATTTGTGACAGTTCATGTTACTAGGGTGGGGTTAGGATGGGCAACACGTATGGTACGGAATCAGTGGCAATAACGAGATTAAGGTCATGTGAATAATTGGGAATGATTAGAAAACGTTTTGGAAATAAATTTTGCAAACATTTAGACGCACAATCGTGTTTATTTTCATAAAAGTGGCCTGTTCAATGTTTCGAATGCCTTTTTTTCTTTTGGGGGGGGGGGGGTGCCTGGCGTGACTTAAGATACGGTTCCAAATTTTAAAATTTGCAAGGATTTGTTTAGTCATCTAACTTTGGTCAACCATACTGACGCAAATACTGACAAGAACATCACATAATATTTGCCATAGGTCTATATAATTTACATGCAGGAGCAAACAACATCACGAAACGATGCCACCTTTTTTTACAAACACGGACAACGTGGCGCTCGCTTTTACTCTTACAGTTTAAAATTTGATCATGCACCGAAAAGCAAGCAGATCAGCAGTACTGTCACGACTTAAGCAGGCGGTAAACTTGAATTATTTCTTTGTAAATGGAATACGAAACAGGTGGATTTTATCAAAGGCCAATATTGTTTGTGTCTAATAGCGGATATTTTGCGTGGTAGGCTAGTTCACCATACTATTGGAAAGTTAAACATGTACTTATACGACATGGGGACTAAAATGTAAAAAGTGGAGTGTAATTATTGAAAATTACGAAGGATAGAGATGATTGGTCGTAAGAAGAGCGCTTGTTTGGGATGCGATATACAAGTGAAAATTGCAGTCATACTAGTTGTGAAAAGGATATGAATAAACTGACTGAATGTATTTCGGGGAGATTAAATATTATTATGCCTAATTATCTGAAAAACAACATATAACTTTATAAACTAGTTGTCTGGTGTTCATTAACTACTTGTCTGGTGAGGTACAAAGGCGACCTATCGTATAACCAGAGAGAGAGTAAGCTCTATGCCGGGGCGTAGCTGGTGAGGATACGACTCCTCCTTACCTCTTGGGGCGGCACGTCAAAGGTGACTGTTCGGAGGTCTACTTTCGTATACGTCTCAATACATGGCAATACAAAGAACATACCTGTCGGGAGGGAAACAATACATCGAATGAGGAACCAGTGGGGGAAAGGGTAGATGGTTTTTTGCTCGGAGTGTCTTCCAAGATTTGAAGAGTGCAATGTAGGGGGTACAGGGGGAAATCAGGATTATAGTGGGGAGTTGAGGAGTGGAATCGATTTTTGTCGGAAGGGGGTGGGGGGGGGGGGGGGGGTTGCTGTCTCGGTGGGGGCGAACATAATTATTAGACGACGTTATTTTGTCTTGGGGGTCGATTGTTCATTGAATCACAGTCCAAATTGAACATTACAATCATGCTTTTTTGCGCTTGCTGCACGGATATTCTGCTCACAGCGATCACGACTGCAAGAGAATCATATTTGATGAATTGAATAGGCTTGGTATTTGAAATATTTAACGAAATCATAGATGGATTTTGTGCAGATTTCGAATAACCAGACAATTCATCAAAATGATGTATTATTTAAACAATCTAGTTGGCACATCAAAATGTAGAACACAGTCATGAAAATAAACGTTGAAAATCGTAGACTATGTTAAAAGAGGATAATCCGAGCTTTTAACCACACGATAAAACAACAAATAATTGAGTAACGAAAAGAGAAGAAAAGCAAAAAATCCAGTTTTTGCTGGCGTGTCCGCAAGAGCAAACACTGCAAGGCAGAGCGGTCACGGATACGGGCGCTGTTTGAGTATGTTTGTGTGGGGGCGCCGCCGGCGCGGTTACCTCCTGGGGCGGCACGTCGAAGGAGACGGTCCTGAGGTCCACCTTCGTGTAGCTCTCGATACACGGGAGGATAAAGAAGATCCCTGAACAGAGAGAGGGGTACAACATCAAGCATTGATCTCCAACTGGCTGCATTCTATTTTATAAGTGTAGCTGCGGGAGTTGAAGTCGCCCTTCAATGTGATGAGATACACCTTTTTCTTCCCAAGTTGTCTTCTGTCAAATTGCGACTTTTCAGGCAACTGCATCTCCTATTTCCCCTTCGCTAGAAGGGCACAAGCCATCTTGTACTTGCATGGGATCTATCATTTTTATACCACGTTGCAATACAAATTTTGGGAAAAGAATACTATTGCAAATCACTAAGAACTGAAAAGATGAAAGCCTTTGGCATATGTGGAAAATCGTCACGACAAATATCAACCAAAATAGTCAAAGCCTTTCCTGTAAAATAAAAGACAAAATAAAACAACACTGAATAAAAAAAAATTAGCACGAAATCACAACATCCAGTTTCTCTAAATACCTTTATTGTTGATAACATTTATTCAATTATACATTTCATGAACGCATTTCATTACTCACTTGTAAAACTCAAATAACATGCAAACTTGTAGACATTTACCATAATGCATTTTGTTTACTAAATTATTTTATATTCCAAATTCCTCTCGCACGATTAACACTTCAATATATGATAATTTTTATAAATGACATTGAACCATATTAATTGAGTTACATGTACATGTACGAAACATGACGGTGTGTTTTTATCACACGAAAACATACCAGGTCCCTTGGCGCCGCCGGAGAGAAGTCGACCGAGTCGGAATATAACAGCTCTCTCATATTCCTGTACCACCTGTAAACACAACAAATTCTTGGTATTGAAATAATTATCATCGTTGTTTTTGTAGTTCGTTGTTGTTGTGCAGTCTGTTATTGTTGTCAATTTGTTGTTCTTGTTCTTGTTTTTCAAACTTATCTGATGTTTATTTTGTTTATTATTGATGTAATGTTGTTGTTGTTGTTGTTGATGCAAAGTTTTGCTGTTGTTATTGTTGCTGTGGTTGGTGACGTTCGCCGTTCATTCACATATTCACATATAAAGTTGCACACACACCAAAAACACACACTCATGCACCTGCATTCAAACAGCAAAAACAAATCTAATCTGCATATGATTTGCATGTATTTCCGGAAAATCGTCAAGGTGTAATATGTCAAATACATGTGTTCTGATCGAAGGCTACTAAAACCTTCCGTAATTATTATCTATTTTACAAAATAAAAAATTATGATTACACGGCAAAGTATGTAAATGTGTTGCATTATTCTGTAGCGAATATATCCCAGAAAGAAATATGATCGAATGTATGATGCAAAATCTTCTTGCAATGCATCAATTATCGCGATAATGAATTGCTAATTACCTGCTGCAGTTGGAGCGATATGGATTGAATTCAGTTCCTTTTTGGATGAGAACTACACGGGAATACACCTTACAGTACATGTACATGTACATGTGAAGCCTAGAATCTGGTTAGGACAAGATTAATTGTTTGTCCGTAATTCGTGTCCTTTGCTCGCAACAACTGTAACTTAAATGGATCTTTCTACATTCTACACACTCTGTTCAAGGCGTCATGATATGTAATTCGTAACCCATGTTTGCTCACAATGCAACAAACCTCTCGCAATTTGTGGAAATGCCGCTTGTTTTGCCTTGCATGATGATCATACCAAGCGCCAGAGGGAAGGACATTGCTATTTGGACTAAAAAGGATGACCAATTTGATTTTTCCCGGTCGATTGCAGCTTCCTAGCAGGTTCTCCCTACAGTAACCGCTGTAGCTCTAGCAGGAACGAGGCAGTGCACAGTTCCCGAAGCTAATGGGTGTCTTTGGCGGCCAATAAGGAAACTGTCCGCTTCGCTGCCATCTTTCACAGGAATTTTTGTTGTTGTCTTCTTTCGCTTTTTTGCCCGTCCGTTGGTTCGAGCCCACCAGTGTGACTGAGTACTGCGAGCCATGACCTACCACACGACTCTCTCCCACCCCACCTAGAACCCCCGCAAAACGCCACTATCGATCACGGCGCGGGTAATGGGAAGGACATCGCTGGCAATTGATTCCGGCCATGTCCAAAAAAGGGTGGAGGCATCACCCGCAATCCGTTCCCCACCCGCAACACTGTCCATTGCCATCCCCGTCTGTCCAGACTGCAAGGTCACCCCTGTCACTCGATGCGCTCCGGTTATTTAGAGAGCATGTCGAACCTTGCCCCTCGAGACAAGTGAACGGTCCTTACACAGTGATCATTCCCTACACGTCGTGGGGAACGACCAAAATCTTCGGACTACATTTCACTGACCAAAAAAGAGCAGCTAACTAGCTGGACAAGGTTAAATGCCGAGTATGGTGAGGTATTTCCCCATAGAAACGCTATTTTGAATTTGTCGAATCTTGAGCCCCAAGCTTGGACGCACGTGCTCTCCTCAGTACGAGACAAGAGACGTGGCGTTGTCGGGTTGAGGAAAAGTTCAACGAGATCCAAATATTTGGGGCCAACTACTTGAAGCTAGAGAACTCGTATAAGAGTCCACCCTCTCATGCACGGTCGGCAAATGAAGTATCTCCCGAATGAGCCGCCCGGCTGGTCTATCCAACCCCCCCCCCCCCCCTCCCACCTCCCACAAAAAAAAAATCCGTCGAGAGACAGAAACACAAACGCAGCTGTTCCTTCGACAGACAGACGAACGAATCCAATCCAAAGACACCACCGGATTTCACGCGGTTTTTACAATCTTGCTACACATTTCCTGCATGGAAAGAGAAGAAAAGAAAAGCGGGGAAAATAACTTAAAAGAAGCCGGGGTGAATGTGTTTCCTTGATTCGGCGCGGATTTTCGCACAGCTGGTTCGCTCAAAATCCTGTCTAACCCACGTCTACAGGACGCCGTGAAAACGGTTTTGTTTTCAACCAATGTTATTAAAAATGCAAATTAAAATAATTCCGTTATATTTTCGTTATCATACGTAACAATGAAAGCAGTATACATGTAAAATGACTCTCGTGAAGAGATTTATGGCGAAGATTCAAGCAGCATTCGTTTAAGTTTTAGGCATGTGGAAATGTGTGACAGCAGGGAGATCAACCCACACAATTTATTCAGCTCCATGATGATGATTTTAATCAAAGGGGTTTCAACGGAGTAGGTCAGAAATTGGTCAAATACATGACACGCGTTGTTCGTGGGCGTCCACTCCTTGCAAATTAGTCCATTGTTGGATCGAATGACAGTCGAACGATGTGCCATTACAAACTGACTGGTCCATGAATCATACAAATGCAACATTTATGTCAACACAGGTGAAAATTCGGGTCGATGACTGGACAATATCGAAAACTAATTTGAATTATGGGTGGAATCGCTTTTATCTCTGGAACATATCGCCTATCGCAGGTACACACCCATTACTGTAATTGTGCCTCGTGTCGGTGATTTGTCGAAATAATTTATTTATCGCACACTTAATGTACACGATATAACCCCCGTGAGCACCATTGTTCCTTTCTCGGGCCTAAATATCATCCGCGACAAGTGAGTTTTTAACAATAATGGGCTTGGTCCATCACACTTACATCTGCAGCATCGTTCGTATACATTTCGTGTTCGTCGACTGCTAATGGGGGTACACGCTTATAACTCGGCGCAAATCTTTTGTCGCCAAACAAAACACGCCATTCATCAATGTCCGAGCGGGTCATTTCGTCGGTTAGGTCGGGGGAAATACGATCGGAAGCATGACCGAATGGACGGTGCAGTTTGGGATGACCGTTAATATATCATACACATCATCGGGTAATCACAAGGTCGTAACGATCACTGCGCAGTGACCTGTAATATATCATATATGTGCAATGGTCGTAACTCACGCTAAATGGTGGCATTCCGAAAGCCTCAAGCCATCATTGACGATACGTTATCAAGCCATTGCATCCACGAGCCTTGCTCAGCATCTGGGACAATGCTCGAAATGGGGAATATCAGTCAGTTGCTATGACAACGATCAGATTGTGAAGCTGTGTTCAAAACGAAGGACACTGCTTTATGGCTATGCTAAGCAATGCTGAGAATTAGTGTTCAAATTTTTTAGTCTGAATCAGTGTTCATAATGAGCCACTTTGCTCAGGTGCTGGAGCAATGCTCAGAATGAGTGACATTGCTCAGTACAGGGCAATGCTCCGATTCTGATGATGTGCTCGAAATGGAAGAAATGCTTAGCTTCTATTACAACGCACAGCTCCTAGGGCAAAGCTCGGATTCACTGGTCACAGTGACCCAGACTTTGCATGAACATGCCTTGCCTGTGCGACAGTTTATTCTCATTATCCCCGTGCATCAAGGTATCCGACACACATCGCAATTATTGTAATGAGCGTTCAGAAAAACAACATTTTATTGGTGGACATGACCATAATGTAAGGAGTGTCGACAAGCCCGTTGGACTTCCAGTCTCTGATCATGGAGATAATTGCAGATCGCGCTTGACGAGTGGGTGTGATGCTGCATATGCAAATATACATGTATACGATCGTGTGGACAAGGTCGTGATGACGTTTATGATATGTCATAGCGTGTTCAGTTCAGTTCGATTCCATCGTAGAATGATTCTTAGGAGTTGTATTGATCGAGTCAGCGTGCAACTATGGAATTATGCATCCGTAGTGCAATCTGCGAATACAAATACCATGATATGGTGGTGCCGAGTCTAAGAAAGGTGACATATTGGAAACACCGTACGCTAAAAGAACCTAGATCTACTTCCTAGCGGGTATGTCCCGATAAAACAGAACAGAAATGACTTCCCGTTACCATGAAAGGATTAGGGCCATCAAAGAATCACCCAAAGAACTGGAAGTATCCTGGTCTGTCGGACGACCAATCAGCATTTGTGATTTATGGGACTTGCCAGAAGCTACTGCGCTCCGGCCATTCCCTCGGTCCAAGCTAATCAAACGGTTTTACGTGTCTAGAAGTCCCCTTGCGAGACATCACAACAAGACGACTACATGGACCGGTATTCCAGGGAGAGAGAGCGGAGACTCTTGGACCGCGTGGCCTCCCTCCCAAGCAAGCAACTAACACACACGTCGTCTCCTTGCAGACGTCACAGCGGTTTTATTGTCTTTAGCGGTATCATTGAATTAGGCTCCAAAGCTATCAAGTCGGCGACACCTGCGGCTGTACAGAGAAGGCGTGTGTCCTCGACTGCGCTGGTGAGGAATGCTTGAGATCTCCTCGCTTTGTTCTTATCCAGATCTAGCAGGGTAGCAGGTGTGTTCAAATTGTGGCCAGTCAGGGATCTAATTACCGTTAGAAAATGAAATTTTCAGATGGGCAAGCCTATAGACCTGCTGGAAACATGCCATAATAATGTTATTACATGTATACCTAAGTGTCCTATGGCTTTCGTTTGCTTTACACTTTGAACAGTCTTAGGTTGCTATATTTGCGCATTTTCAAAACATCTCCGCTGGCCACATAAATAATGATCGCCACAACAGAAAACTTGCCTTTAATCATGCGCATGGATACTTTATAGATCCTTTCAAAGATTCGCTCACCCAGTGAATACTTAATTTTGTCACACATATATTGGACCCCCTAACTCCTACCTACTTTGCACAGAGGGACGTTAGATAAAAGAGGATGATCAAACCCAGCACCGGCGGCAGACCAATAACAATTTGGCGGCTGTTGTCCCGTCTGTCCCTCAGTCCGACGTGTTGCCATGGCGTAAACGACGTTGCCAGGCAGACGGGGGAACCTCAAAGGAGACACACGTAGTCGAGTCCTGGACGGGCACCCTGTGGTGATGGGTCAGTCGGGAGGGGCGACTGAGGGACAAGCCACGGGGACCCCCACCAGTCAATGGAGCATACTGTCGGAGACTAGAGGTGGCTCGAGACGTATGGTCCTCGTTGTCCCGGCGTGATTTGAACACAAAAATGTCACATGTTTTTTGTTTTTTTGCGTCCTTCGCGTTGGAATGTCCTGCTTCTGTAAGAACCCACGCAATACACATCTATAGAGACTGCTTTGCACGTAAGTACACTTTCAATGTCCAGTTAATAGGGACAACAAATGAATGCATCCATAACTACGCTAAATAATATATACGTGTATATTACACGGCCAGTGTACTGTACATTTCCTTATGATTAATCACCGCCGTTTCTGCTACGAGTGTGTGACATCTCTGTTCCCGCTTCTCTAAGCAGCCAGCGACCAGGAGTCAACACTAGATGCCAACGAATTCTACGTCCGCGTAATGAACCCCATTGCAAGTAGCCAACCTACGGTGCACCGCCAACTGGTAGGTGGTCCATCTGCATCTTATGTAATGTTCAATAAACGCAATTAATCCCGGATGCGGTGATCCAATGCCCGTGATGACTTACTAATCACAGTGTTGCATCAGCTTACGTTGTATTTCTGCCTCTGCGACGGAGCGTTATATTTGAAAATTCCCATCACAAGCTACGAGTCCTATGTCCATGAAATACCCCCGCTACAAAGTATATATGGCAGAATTATAGATTGAGTTAAACGATTTGAATGAATAAGTAACGATGTGTCCTCATATGGCCGTGGGATTTCAATAGAAACAATTTCAAAATATATCATTCCGTACTCGTGTAGTCTATATGTCATGCACGTAAGCCACTATTTATAACAACAATGTGAGAGGAACACCTAGAACTACGAAATTCTGATTTTGTAATAATGATTTCACCAAGACGACACAAGAAAGCGACACAGAGTACTATGTGTGGTACTTGTTTGTCACAAGTAATAGATTGCTCGCTGTAACGTGTTACTACTAGGCCCCTACGCGTGTATTACGTCGTTGCCTCGCACGGCGTCGCTCCAACGTGGAGGCGCGAGCCTCGCGAATGTCTTCGATGAAGCTTTCTTAGAGGCAGCGCCGATGTATTAATCACTATCACTCACTGCATGGTCCTTGAAGGAGGCGACTCGGTGAAGAAGCTCGGCAAAGCAGAAAACTGGATGGACATGGCGAGAAATATGATGCGCATTCCGTCTATTCTGGTCGGTAACGATGAAAACTGTCGCCCGTTCCGTGTGGCACGCGTGATGCCGTGTCTGGGGACGGACTCTTCACTGGATGTAGACATCTGCTAAGCCGCTGCCAACAACTCAGCCGGTCTTAATAAATCATATTAAGTCGTAAATACATTTCGCTTGCAGGTGATGTGTTCCATGGGTTAGTTGCGTACATGAAGACGGTCTAAACATGAGGGCAAAGTGTAGGCGCGTTCAGGATCATCTGAGGCAATGTACATGTAATTGCAAAAGGTTGCAATGGATTCGAGAAATATCTTCTTTTTAGTGACAAGTGATGGGAAGTGTCAGTGTCTCGGACGATGCTAGATTCGATGGAATGTAAATCTAATCAGGATCTTGCATTTTGTCTGAGTAATGGCAGATTTAATGAAATGTTGCGTGAAATTTTGATCGCATGCACTCAGGTCATATTACAACACAAAATTTTTGCACGTGGAATCTTTAATGCATTGCTTGATTATAAGGAGAATGCAGAGAAATAATGGACATATTCTGGGGGAAAGCACTTTCTCGTCTATATATGAACCCCGCCAAGAATATTACTCCACCTTTTGAAGATTTAATATTCCGCAATTACGTATCGTCTGATGAATATTGCCTTGCACTGGCGTCCAATTTTTTTCCCTGCCAACGCACGTGTATCAGATTTCACGAAAGAAAATTATTTTTGCAGGCAACATGAGAAGTCCCTAGGGTCTTCAGCTGGTTTTGACGAAGTTCATGTCTGGAAGCTCAATCAAGCAAACCATCAGTGAAGTGTTGACATTGCGTGTGGCCTCAACACATATAAAGCTGGTCATGTAAGAACCAGCACGGAAATATTTCTAAATATCACATAAATATCTCTCATTACGTTTTTAATATACAAACGATATTTATATCAGGACCATTGAAAGAAAATCTCTAAAATATTTTCCACGGTATCAATAGTATGTTTTTGTCTCATAAAAAGTTTGTCTCATAATGTCACAGACACTTTCTTGTAAATTCCTTTGTTTACAATAATCGGGTACAACCTTAGGCAGCCGTAGGCGGATCGATGATCTTTGCTCCGATGCTGAGAGCCGTTACGGTGGGTGATAGAGAAAAGGGGGCGATTGATGATTGTGCCTAATCTGATAACAATTCTAATCTGTATCGACGGACGGAATTCCACTGGTCAAAGACAGCTGAAGCAATACATGGACGGTCTTTATTCTATCGGGAAACTGATTCAATATTGGTACATACTGTCGCGCTAATATCGCCGGGGTTTTCCATTACCAACTGCGATGTTCCACAATGAAGAATTGATTTCTACAATCAATCCTGTCTCGGTTGAGGTGTCGGAAGAGGCTCGGCATAGGACTCGTGCGATACAAATCGGCAGGTATTATCAAGGTATGGGTATTATTTCAATACGCGTGACCATATATCAGGACGGAACGAAAAAAAAAACTTAATTTTGTGGTGTTCCGGTGTGCCATGCAGTAACTGTAATATTCCGATATGTTATGAAATAGTTACCGTAAATAAAAACAATGCATGCTTCAAGCCAAAAACGTGAAATTAATTGTGTGAGGGTTTTTTTTATTATAAATTTGGAGCCTATATTCTCTCCTTGCACTGTGTTTTTTTTTGTATTTATCTGGTGCTGTTTTTCATCTCGTCACAAACTAGTCATATCATATTATCGTGCTTCATATACTTTATAATTTATAGGTCACATACATACATCATTTTCGACAAACAACAATTGATGAATATAGTGAACATATCCCCCTCCCCTCCCAACTTCGAAGCAAAGAAAACATACATGTCAATTGGGCTGTACATGCAATCACACGAATATTCCTAGACTTTTGTTCCAGACAAAATTACTAATAACCACCACCTGATTTTCCTTAAACTCCACGGGAGCTATGCAGTATTAAACTGTTCACAAAAAGTCCTGTTGATTTTTGCCCGTCCACCTGATGGACAACGGCCTTGCAGCAGCGGGCATCGTCTTCGTCAGCAAAAACTGGAGCACAAAGCCACGCGATGGTATTAAACGACGATGCCATGGGCTGTATGATTGAATGGTTGCTCGCTCATCTGCTCATACTGGAATACCATCTCAGGAAATATGCGCGACAGAGAACGAACGGGAAAAGTAAAAACGTAGATTCATTTCTACGCCGGTTCCTCAGAAGTATGGCATCTTCAGGCGACACAACGAACAAAGACGTATAACCATAGATAATCATTAATCAAGGAATTGGATTTTGTGATTTGTACTTCAAGCATCCATACATGTACATGTAGATGCACATTTACATCTCACTGTGAATGAATAATTTCATATAAACTAATCTTTCGCAATGTATTGTTATTTTCTATGTAGGGATGGAAATTATTATATTCTCGCAAATGTGATTTGCATGTGATTAAGAGAGAGGGGGTTGGAGCTGACTTTTCACGTTGGTTTTCAAACTGCTATAACTATCCACAATCGTCGCATATCAATTGGGGTGGAAATAACTCGAGTTAATGTGATGAAGAGATACATAATAGAAACACAGTTTGTTTTTGTTGATTTCGTCAACTTCCACATTGGTTCATAAAGTACTGATCAATGAGTTTATTTTTTGTTTTTGTCACCTACTTGAACTGAAATTCACTGTAACAATACAATTCAATACATAATACATGTCATTGTGCCAAATAGTACATTATGAAATCGTTTATGCCAAGGATAATTTCTTTTCGGATCTTTCTTTTTTTGCTGTGTATGCGGTCTATAATACTGTAAATGGTAGCATTATTTATACTTTCCATATTATTATTGTTGACAAGAAAAACCAATGTAATATGATTCGTATACAGTCTTTGTTGAACAAAGAGATCTCTTGTGAAATTGGATATAACGTCAGCTACAGTACCGAATACATGTAGAAATGGAAATATCCCGTGCCGGGTATCCGGAAAACCGAGCAAGGAGACAATAGTTATTGTAGGGGATATCAAAGACGCTCGAGGTCTGACGACGATATATTACTTTTATTGTATGTATTGGGTACAATGGTCGTGAGGTTAGTAACTGATAGCCCGGCATATTGCCCCTGTTCGCTGTTTGAGGCAGTTATTGTGATATTGCCCGCAGTGTATGGTATAAGCAAATGGACTGATATCCGATGGCGTCACAGCTGCATTGCTAAGGCGACCATTGATCTTTGTATACCCGTCTCAGTTTGCACAACGTGGGCTTGCATGATTAGCAAATACATTTTCCATCAGAGCAAACGAGAAGGGGATCAGAAATAGGCCATGATCTATCATAGCACGTGGCTTGTCTGTCCTATCCACATTGTTGAAAACCAGCGAATATATACCGTATTGTTAAAGTACTTTCTACTATTGATAGAAGTATCAATCGGGGTTTATTTGCATGCACGATAGACAGCCCAATCCCGCCCGTCTCCCCGACGCCATATAGTTGAACGTGTTGAAGGGATAGCAGTATATAGCGAAGTGAACCTTTGTTACATCTTGTGCGCAGTCCTAGACGACTTAGTGATTCCAAGATGAGTATCGCTGGGAATCTGACACCTAGGGCCATGCGTCTGTCAATCTCAATCTCTTGATGATTTGTATCTATGGAAGAGGGAGATCTGACGGCGACACCCCCACGACTCACTCGCTGTCTTCCCTAGGCCCGCTCGTCCTTCCAAGGTCGACCAGTCCCTCTGGTCTTCCACGACTAGATTACCTCATCGGTTAGTCGGTTACCTTGAACGATGCTCTTCCACGTAACGGCATCGTTTCGCAATTTCAAAATGGCATTCAAGGTAGTGAAAAGCCATTTCAAACTCGGAACATTACTGGACAATATCCATTCCAAGAATAATTCAGCGCTGGATAAATAAACTCTGCGCTCCTTTGTCTGGCCATTAATTTCTCACAAAACATGCTGTCTATCTCCATCTGCCGTTCCGCCGTGAAGCAATATGTCTGGCGGTGGGAGATAGCTCCAGTCATGCAATCCTAGAGTCTATCCAGAGCAGAACAGCTGATGAACCATCCACATACACGCTATTTGTAAGAGGCTAATGGTAGCGGGTCATCACCCTTCCAGGAAATAAGCATGGGCCTACGATGTAACGTCTCAATGGAGTAATTTTTTTTGTTCTAAAATAAACATGGTCTTTGTCGAGAAAAAGGGAGGGAAAGGGACATACCTGTTTATTATTTACAACGATTACACCGGGCATTGTAAGATGTTATTGACTGGGGTCCATACTGGTGCAAGTATAGCACCTCTTGTATGAAGGCGGGAGGAGGGGGGGGTGGGTAAATTCGCTACGCCTTCGGCCATGAAACAAGGGGGATCAATATAATAGCAGGGAACGACCGTGGACAAAAAAAAGAAAACTACTGCTCTGCAACACCAACCTCTACAAGATTGAAAAGCATGACCATTCCAATTAGGGTTGCACCTGTAACTTTATGCACGACATGGTCACGGCGGGCTGTTTGTCAAATTCTGAATAATTAATGGCTAACGGATAGGTGTGAATTGTGATGGATGCCCCTGTAGATCTTTTTTCCTCGTGTGACCAACGAATATGACCTTTTGCATTCGTGATGTACATATAACTCACATGGGTGTCCCACAGACCGCACATCTCCACGATATTTGGGTGTATTGCCGACATGTATGGTCAAGCTGTGTTCGATGTCGTGCCTGGCTCTGAAAGGTTTGTCGCATGACTCTAAAAGTAAATCTAAATTCAGTAGCATTCACAAATACTGGAATGCAAACACAACCTCAAGGATCTTGGATAATGCCTCGGTTCTCAGTGAAGGTTTGTCAACATATAAAGATAATTCGTTCCCCCTAGCAATTTTCTCAAAATTAAATGTGTACGAGTCTGTCTTCATGTGATGCTTAGAGGAAAGTACAGCACATCATTTTCTTTCTCTACTTCGTCATGACAAAAAGTCGTCACCACAGATACCCTGAAGTCTTTTGTATTGCGGTTTTGCTCATCCTCTTGTTACCATGTTCTTTAGTGTGTTATCCGCTTTTTCCCCTGCCTATTGCACTTGCGATGGACAACCAAATTTGGCAACATCATCAATACCGCGCCAAACAAAAGGACTTCCACCAGACTACATCCAGAAAAAAAGGAACTCAAAAGTCGAGTTTCCTTTCAGCGCCGTATCGCGGACACTGCAGCCGGTGGGAGAAAGGAAGGAAGGAAGATTTGGACTGGGATGTCTGGACGAACTACTCGATGATCCTTCCTTGTATTCATCTAAATGCCTCGCTCTCTATAGCTACTACTCTCTCGACATGTCAACGAGTAGTGGAGGGTGGGGGGGGGGGGCTGCCACAATCGACTGATTTGTTTCAGTTCGCGATAGAAATAAGCAACGGGAAAAAACTTCCACTCATGTCGAGACCGCTGCAATGCCAGTGAAGACAGGTACTTCACTTGTGTACCCAGTGCTGATCGCACAAGCAAACGTCTACACCAGTAAAAACGCCCGATACGGCTTATTTGAACGTCTCTACTGTTTCTACATGAAATACCTATTCGTTATATTTCCTTACATGTGTGGGAATGTCGCTAATCAGTACTTAATCTCCAAAAACATTACCTACTCTGGATAAAACACATTTTATCTTCGTCGAGCCAGAGACAAGCATGCCATTTGCTGCACAACCCCGCAATTTGCATGAATAAATAATGCGTGATGGATATTTAAAATCTCCGCCATTCACGTCAACTATGTAATCTTTGCAGCCATTAATGTTTTGATAAACGGTAAGTATTTAATTGCTTTACGACAATACGAACAATCCAACAATAATGGTTTTCTGAGTAACATCCCTAACTACATGTATGTATCCCTAACTACTGCTTTCATGAAATGTATGAATGAATTGAAAACCGATGAAGTGTTTATGGTTCCACATACATGTTATATACTGGTATCTATATTTTTCCTATCTCTCGTTTGAGTCGCCAGCAAGTCATCAACGCTAACATACACGAAACCTCTGCCATAATAATATTACGGTAGTCCATGTAGATCAAAGCATGTATGGTCCTTCCTCCATATCGTGATCCTGGACTGAGCACACGTCTAATATCACCTTTGGGGGCCGTTAATTGTCCATTAGACCAGTGATCTGGCCACATAGGTGTTCCTCGCGGCACGACATAGTTCCTGATTGCCTACGGTGGTAAGTCTAGAACTGGTGACGTTATTGGCAATGGGACTATCGCCTAATGATGTCCAGGGAATTAATACATGGTGGGTACATGTCGGTATCAAATTCCCAGTTAATTACTGCTAATATAAGTCACCTGATAACCTATATCACCCTCAATTAGTCACCAATGTTTCACGGTGTATGTATATTACATGTATTTAGTATCTCACATAGCTGTTTCACGGCTTCTGTATTGGCTGTACACACAGCTTCATACGTGGTATTTCTGTCCCTTGTTCTGATCCCCGGTGATACCATGGAACAGGTATGTATGGAAGGTAGACCCCACGCTTAGGAATCTCATGAGTCTGATATACATACATGTAAATCGTCTTCCTTCGCGTGGGGGCACTGCCAATATACACATATCGTCTCTATAATATATAATGGATTGTGACCATTCCAGTAAAACACAGATCGTTAAGCAGCTTTGAGAGATGGCTCCAAAACTGGCAGGTTCCGCGCCGTAGAGCCCTATAAATTACAAGGGTAGCAACCGAGCTAATGCTACCATGGAACAGAGCTGACATTTCCCGTCGTAAGCAAGCAATTTGTAGTCGCTGCGAATCGTTGACAGTAACAGGGTTAAATTTATGTCCTTTGTGTTGGAGATGTGTGGTTGCGTAAACTCCCTTGCGAGTATGACAATATCGTCAAGATACACCAAACCTGACTTCCTGCAAATTTTACGTCTACATCTATCGCCACACACGCCTCAAATATATAAACAATGCCAAACACTCAGGTAAACACAATCCATCACAGTAACACACTGTGATGATATTGTAATATTGTAATATAATAATATTGTAATATAATAATATTGTATATATAATAATATTGTAAATGTGTCAATATTGTAAATATAATATTGTAATATAATAATATTGTGAATGTGTCATTGATTATGAAAGACAAAGAAATATATTTGTGTGGATATCTGTATTTGTTTGTATTTTGTGAAACTTTTCAAGAGTATGTTCCTGTTGTACATTCATGTAAGAATCACTTCATTATGTCAAATTGTGATTAAGAAACTATTTGAATTTTATTAGCAAATAAACTTTTACTACACAATAACCCTTTCACTGCCGGAGGCGACTTTAGGCGACAGGGGGGTTCACTGCCGGAGGCGACTTTAGTCGACCAAAATTAGGGGAAATCAGGGCAATTTGAAACATGATAAATTAACATTAAATTAATGTCCCAATAGTGAAAATTTGAAATTTAAATTCTATACATTGTACTTAGAACCCACTTTATATTTTATTATAATGGAAACTGGTTCACAATAAATATGTCATTTTATTATAAACTTCATAATTACTTCAAAATAATTTGGCATTGGAATACACGGTCTGAAACAGTTTTTGGCAGTGAAAGGGTTAAGTGTACTTATCAAGTCTACTTATAATACTTATAAGATATATGGTAAACAACTGTCTGCAGCTGTGCGAGTCCTAATTGTACTGCAAAGACAAGGGGTGAAAGCAAAGCCTGTCAAGACGGCACTCACCTTCATGCAGACACAGAGGGAGAGCGGGAATGTCAGCCCCACCAGGATCCACGAGATTATGGTCAGGGCCCAGCCGCAGCAGCCCATGCCGTGTGACGACTCATCAGCTGTAATAGACAGTGCACGGCCATTAGTATCTTACCACATGTGTACGGTGGAGAAGGGGAGGGAGCAGCTTGCAGAGGTCTGATTTTTTTTATGGTTGAAATTTTTACATGAGAACACACTAGGTCACGCCTGGCAGCAATATGTCTCATTATAGATTAGTCTGAGGGCATGAAATTCTTGAAGGAAGATCAGTTGACCACAATACCAACAAGTGAAAAATATCTCCAAGTTTTTACAGTTGTACCAGGTATATTGTGTAAAACAGGTCGTAAGACCTATGTACCATACATTGCCATTGCCATGGGGTATCTCCAGGGGTATTTCATTCAATGGTAGTGAATCCATACGCATGCAATAGTCAGCAAATATACATGACATGGCATGATATGGTTATGTATTATTTCACGTAATAGACTCGACTGGAGCAAATATTATGCAACCTCCAACTGACAATACATATCGAATACTGAGAAAACAGTGAACATACCGGACAGCGTAGTTTAAATGTTGTCATTGTACACATACCCTTTATTCATGTCTTTTGTCATACACAAATATAACTAATATATCTGGGTATTAATCCCCATGGTTTATTAACAGCAGAAGAGTTCCATGCGCAACAATGGTCACCCCATTAGCAAACATGTTTAACATTGCGAGACGATGAACACCATTTCGTTCATTATTACGGTGAAGGGACAGGCTTACAAGGCCCTTTGTTGAATCTTGATCTCGGGTGAACTTCTGATATTTACCCAAGCAAGCTAGCGTTGGGTTAACTTTATTGCTGTTAGGATACATTCTAGACAGACCACAGCTGGGGTCAAAGTTTCCAGCACTGAACATAGGAGAAGATAATGATGATGATGATGTATCGGGTACTGAATATATACATCATACATTGTACATCACAAGGGAAGCAAGCAAAGATAAAGTTGGGTGGGGGGGGGGGGGGCACTGTTAATATTTTTGGTTCAACAAAATCAAACATTGCCAACAAACAAGGCACATATGTGGAGCAACTATCGAACCAAATACCAGGGAATTGTGAGGAAAGCAAGACCTGGCAAGATACAAGGCTGACTACGGTACAAAGGTTTAGAGCAAGGTCACGAGGTCACAAGCGAGCATGTGACAATCGACTGGTCAGTCATGTCAGCAAAATATGCAGGACTTGACAGCTGACCGACACCGGACTCCAATATCTCCCGACAGTGAATCCCTGGGGCCTGGGACTGTCTGTTCCCCCATGTCTGGTACAAGGACATTTACGAATTCCACATTGGGAATCTGGGGAGCAGGTTCGCACCAAGTCGCGATCGGGAAATCCTGTATAATGATTGCTGGCGGTAGGTGAGAGCATTCCACGGTCGGATACAATGAACAATGACTCTTGATTTAATAAGGGAGGAGGATACACGACGGCTGACCTTGCCATGACGACCGCGCTGTGACAACCCGTCGTGTAAATGAATCAGGGCCCTGGGCAAACACCAGCTCTTTGTCTTCTGCTCAATTACTTCAAATTACTCTCTCCCTGTGCCAATGCAAATGATTGCTGACTGACAATATTGGAAGGAGCAAGTAGTTTGCTGTCAATAACGCACGATGGTATTATAATAATTGGCAGTTGTACTTTGCATTAGATCCTTGGTTTAGCTGTGTTACTAGTGTACTCTTTTTTCATGTCAAAATTTTTTTCAGACACTAATCCTGAACACATCAGCATAACTGATGACGTCAATATGATTACATATAGAGTTTTGAAATTCAGGTTCTGTTGTTAAAACATTATTATTCACAAAACACAATAAAGGCCTAGTTTATATGGATATGTTATTAGAACACACAAAGACCCAGTTCTCAATATGGATGATGTTATAGGTAGAACTCAATATGGATGATGTTATCGGTAGAACACACAAAAGGCCCAGTTCTGACTGTAGATGATGTTATTGGTAGAACACAGAAAAAGCCCAGTTCTCAATATGGATGATAATACTGGAAGAGCACACAAAATGCCCAGTTCTGACTATCGATGATGTTATTGGTAGAACACACAAAATGCCCAGTTCTCAATATGGATGATATTACTGGAAAATCACACAAAAGGCCCAGTACTGACTACCGATGATGTTATTGGTAGAACACAGAAAAAGCCCAGTTCTCAATATGGATGATAATACTGAAGAGCACACAAAATGCCCAGTTCTGACTATCGATGATGTTATTGGTAGAACACACAAGAAGCCCAGTCCTCAATATAGATGATGTTATTGGAAGAGCACACAAAAGGCCCAGTTCTGACTATCGATGATGTTATTAGTAGAACACACAAAAGGCCAAGTTCTGACTACCGATGATGTTATTGGTAGAACACACAAAAAGACCCAGTTCTCACTATGGATGATGTTATTGGAAGAGCACACAAAAGGCCCAGTTCTGACCACCGACGATGTTATTGATAGAATACAAAAAGGCCCAATTCTGACTACTGATGATGTTATTGGTAGAACACACAAAAAGCCCAGTCCTCAATATGGATGATGTTATTGGAAGAGCACACAAAAGGCCCAGTACTGACTACCGATTATGTTATTGGTAGAACACACAAAAAGCCCAGTCCTCAATATGGATGATGTTATTGAAAGAACACACAAGAGGGCCAGTTCTGACTACCGATGATGTTATTGGTAGAACACACAAAAGGCCCAGTTCTGACTACCGATGATGTTATTGGTAGAACACACAAAAAGCCCAGTCCTCAATATGGATGATGTTATTGGAAGAACACACAAAAGGCCCAGTTCTGACTACCGTTGACGTTATTGGTAGAACACACAAAAGACCCGGTTCTCACTATGGACGATGTCACTGGTAATTAAAACACACAAAATTCTCAGTTTTGACTATGGTTTATGTTATTGGTAGAACACACAAAAGGCCCAGTCATAACACACAAATAAGGCGATAAATGTCCAAAGTCAATCATATATGTACTGAACTGCTATTTATACATTTTAGATACATCGCTTATGTTGGGATGAGTCACTGAGAGACCGCAGCTTCCTCACAAATTCACTTCTGGTTGCTAAGGTGCCCACGTAACTACGTCACAACAGAGTTGTAAAAGTGTAAAGCAAACATTGAGAACCTTGGATTTCTCAACGCAGCGGCCACTAACTCCATCCACAAACCACTCCACATACTCGGAGCTCTTTGATATCAACACAATTGTGTCAAGCTTCTCCCCGCACGACTTCATAAACCGGCCCCTGCTCACCTGTTACTCTCCTAGCCTCCCTAAATCAGCCCCTGTCAGTTGTATGATGATATATTGCCCCCGATATCTCAGCCATAAATACTGCATGTCTCGTCCCCATTCACTCGCCTTTTCGTTCGCTCCAGTGAGAATGGTGTGACTGGTACCTTGGCAGCGTATGTCGGCTGGCACAGACAGCAATTTATTTCCGTGGCTTTTTTGTTTCGTTTCATCCAATCGAGTGAAGTGCCCATAAATTTCCCGCGAATCGACAGGTACGAGTCAATCCAGGAACGGTATATATATATATCGATGACATATGTAATATATACCTCTATTGATCTGAATGAGGGTCACATCCTCGTTAATGCCTTCGTACCCATGCCCCCCCCCCCCCCCCCCCCCCCCCCCCCCCCCCCACATTCCCCAATCACCCGTAGTGATACCTTTCCTATACAGTAAGTGCATTTCCAAAGACAGAAGAGTCAAATTTCGGCGAGGAGCTATATTAGATCTCCATCGACCAAGCTCTGTTGTCGGGACATAAACTTGAAACAAATGGCGAAAATCTATCAGTGTAATGAGACTTAAATGACACTAACGACATTTCTGCAACCTGATGGACGGAGGAAAAAATATGTTAATGTGTTCATGCAGTTGATGTGTAATACTGATATTGATATTGACGTTTCTCATAATCATTTAAAATATTGCATTTAATTCCTGGTTGATGTTTTCTTTGCAGTAGTCGTGTCGAAAACCAAGACCAATATTAGTATCGTAATATGTACACTTAACTGGATTAACTTCAAACACAAAGGACAAAAACACTCTGCATCTTACTCGACAGGGACGAGTGGGGTCATTGCTCCTTTTAGACATTGCATGTCACGAGTGCTAGGGGTCAAAAAGGTCGGGTACATGCATATAGAGGGTGATTACTCTAATTAGGGACGAGCTCGGTGGGGAATTCACATCGAAGTGCACAATATTTCTCCGGTGAAGCAGGCTCTCCAGCGGAAATTCCCCACAAGTGTTCGGACTTGTTACCAAGTCACTGGGTTTTATATTCTTAGAAGCTTCATCAGCGAGACCCCACTCGGTCATGTGTTCATGACGTTGTTACCATCACTCCAACATTAAAAGGCTTCAGCGTGCTTCTAGCTTTACTTCCCATCTTTTATATTCTTTCTATATTCGGCAACATTCATTACATTGTAAAAGCTTGTGTGGCTTCTTGATTTAACACGAATTTGAATACAGACTGGTTCCTATAATATCAGCTAACATTATTACGCAAGATACTGGCATAGTATTTTTGCTAGCTAAACACGAAACAAATTTCCCACTACCCTCCCGCCCACGGATAGCCAATTTCTAGCAGAGATCAGATGGAATAGGCTGTCAATTTTGGGACACTTCCAAGAATCCATACTCCGAGATGATATTGATTTTGGAAATCCCAAAAGGTTTGTCCGCTAAACCCGATGACCCGCTGAGTTAACCCAGGTACTGGCACTTGCTCGATCTGCCATATTTGTTGCTGGTCGTTGTTCAATATTAATCCTCTTTTTCCCACCCTCCAAACATTACTAATATCATTCAATATCCAATTTTCATCGTTTTTGTAAGCACGTTAGTTGGAGCGAAGCCCTCCCGCCATGCGACCCACTGAGTGTCGTGTTTATTTTTAGATCATAATTTGGTGCGACAGAAATTGATGGAAGGTTGTTTATGTTGGCGACAGTTGAGAGCAGAGAGAAATGCGGCAAAACTTGAGCATTGGCATCGCGTTCTGGTCTAGGCTGATAGCGTTTTTCCCACCATGGTTCTCGCTGGAAATACTAACATCATACAACTCCCACCTGAGTTATACAAGATAAGGTATTCTCTAAAATATGACCAGTATTGAAATTGAAGAGCACACCAAAGGCCATTTAACATGAACAGTACAAACGATGTATACATTTCATGCCGATATGAATTTACGTTTTCATTCTGAGTATTGGAACATTACACACAATCTAGATGTGTGTATATCCTTCTAAGTTCCCTCCTAATCCCCGTGACTTAAGTTTATTCTTCCACTTTTATGGCACTCATATATCACGTCTACATGCCTGTAAATGCTACAGGGCCTTCTGTCCAATTTCTTGCCCGCAAAACCTTGTCACAAGGGAACCGACTGTATCTCCCATATATTTAGTGACCCGCTAGCCCCGTGGGATTTGAGCTGCCCACACGGACACAATATTTCAGCACGGTACACAATAGGCAACAAGTAGCCGAATTTGGGGCATAGGATCGGCCATAAATACGGCCGGACTCGCTGTCTGCTGAGTGTTGAGCACGGAAGAAAATGGTCTTGTTTGTTCAGGGAATATTACATGGTGCCTGCTCATTCCATATACCGGATATGGATTTTCTTATGTAAAATATTCAACCTGTTTACATATTCATGTGCATGGCTTTTTTTCTAATGTCAAAAATATATGTAAATTATTGTTATGTGGAAGAAGATATATAACAGTAGTTGGCGGTCGAGGAGTGGGAAAATATTAACGGGATAAAACCTGGCAAAGATATTGATCTGAAGTGTCGTTGAGTCGTACTGGGTTCGAGTATTTTATAGACCACGGGCATGAAATATTGTGGGAATATTGCAAAAAGACAGATGGGGTCTTGCCTTCATGTTTGTAATGTTTTCTCCATATACATGTACAATATGTGAACTAATACCGTCGGGAACAATTATGCAACACAAATGCCAGACAAACCATCTCCTCCGGCATGAAAAATTAGAAATTTTCAACCCGTTTGTCTGTTTTCACTAACCATTATATATCCATTATATCATAGGCCAGTGCGCAAAAACTTATGTAACGTTGTTGGCTTAGATATGAATAATATAGCCTACCCACTACCAATAACGCAATAACTGGGAAACATTTCCTTATTTTCAATTTTGGTATGGGCATGATGGGTGTGTGTTTCTTTCAATAACGATAGTCAGTACATGTAGTTTCCATAGAGATATAAGTATGAACTGACAGCCTCCCTCTCCCCCCCCCACCCACACCCACCCACACCCATTTTCACAAGTATAATCTTCTACTATTTACTTTTGACTTTGCCGGGTCATCCATTCTGCCGTTATCGATGAGTGCACCGCATAACCAGTGATGGGCCATGCAATGTGAACAGATAGCAATAACTTGTATAAACTGACCAATATTGGTATTAATGCTATGTGTAAATGACATTATTTCTGACCACTAGAAATGGACGCTGGTCAAGCGTGGGGGCTTTTGCACCGGTAGAAGTGCTGGTTTGATATAACTATAATGGCATACATCAACAGTAATATCAACATTGAAAGGGCTATCTGATGTTTGAGGGAAGGTGATATTAAAGGCAATCAGTCCCTATTGATGTGGCTCACCCAAGGGGCGACCACAGGTGCAAAGTCAAAGTCACCTCCATTTACACAATAGTGCTTGATCGACATATCAAAGGAGGAATGCTGGGGGATTTATCAGCATGTAGGTGGGCATATGGTGCTACCCCTGTTGGCTGAATGACCATATTCAACTGGGCTGACCAGTCAATATTTTGACATGGAATGATACAGCTTACAGAATCCCACTGGCTTGTTGGGTGTTTCTAAACACATAAACACAGATCTGGACAGTTCATAATCATAATTATAAACGACATACAGGCCAATTCATTGTCAAATGTAAACTATTTCACGGTATTATCCTCATTTTCCTCAATCCCGTTTTGTGTTTCCCTTTATTCAAAACAACAACGATAACTAGAACAAAACAATGACTTTTTTATAATATTCCTTTGTTTCACCCTCGCTAATGTCTGAGATGACTCTACAATTCAATATTGACAGCCAATTGAAACTGTTCCAGGGAAGCCATAGAAATGATGACTGATATAAGTGCAGCACTCGATATATGATATATATATATATATATAGTATTCACCGTCTAGTCTTTTTTTATTTTGTTTCCCCTGGAAGGATCGGCTTTTATGTTACGCAAATGTTCATTATTAATTTAGCGAATTCCATGATGGATTCTCCCATAATTCTTGTCTAGCTGCCAACGGAATTAATAGGACACCAGTCATGCTGATATAATGTCAGAATATCATAATACTTCCTAGTCAACAAATGTCCAAACTTTTTGAATGCCTTATAAAATATTCAGAGTTTTGAAAACATGTCAGAAAACTCTCTTCCATTAGCTACAGTACTTCCAGTAACGATGGAGAATGAAATGCGGGAGGTTCACCAGGCAAATGTGACCATCATATAAATTTGAGAAATGCCAACATGACAATTGCAAATATGTCTTCATGCATCATGTATCACAAGTAAAGCCATTAAAACACCCTCAAAGTTTTCACCCTAGTGTATTGCTGAGAGTGTCGAATGAAGATTCTCTGAAAAACACTGACAGGAATTCAGAAAATAAATCTGTGTCAACAACAAAACATTGGAAACGAGATCATGATATGTAAATAACTAAAGGCTGCATGATCATTAATTCATTTATGAATTTAAACGATAAAACACCTTCTTCACGTACATAGAGAAAATGAACCGAGGATTGACAAGTTTCATCTAAAGTATCGAAGCCATCAGTTTGAAGGTGACAGGGAAGACGCAGTTCCTTCCACAACAGCGCAACCGAAGGAGCAATCAATGTCATAAAATATTTAAGATGCAATCAAGATAGTAACTTGGTGCTCGGCAAACTACACCCAACACATTAATGAATCGACCACGGGCAAAATCGAGACGTCTTTCTAGGTACAACTCAGCGAGAACTACCATAGAATTGATCCATGTTTAAAGCATTGGCCCGGGGCGCATCCATTGACGAAACAAGAAATTCCCATAATGCCTTGCCGAGGACAATGGCCTGGCAGTGCGAAGGTTTTCCATGTACACGGAAAACAAGATTGTTGGGCTGAAAATAGTCATATTGACATATTTCATACATGTCCAATTGTACTCGCCTTTGAGCTGTGTCCGCCCCGTATGTCATGTTTACGTTCCTGCTCATTTATTGCTAATATTAATATTGTAAAATGCTGTAAACACTCATAAATTAAAGTAAAATCATTTTGATTACAGTAGAATATTTTTTTGCTCAGTTTTTATCCGCACAAATGGACAGTGCACATATAAATATAAATATAATGATGTCAGATGCTATGCAAGTATTCAAACCAAACGAACCAATAGGTTTTACATGACCAACAAACACTGAAAACGCCCAGACCAATTTGTAACTGTTTTGTTACTCGAACCAACCACTTCACACGAGTTTGCCCCAGTGGGATGCAGACTGCACCGCTTGCCCTAAACCAGCAAAACTCGTCCTTATTTCAAGTGTCCGCTTCTGTTTTCGCCCTACCACGGGCAGTAATATACTTGAAATCCCCTCCAGTATAACTCCATCGTGGGCAACTCGTCCGTAATTCAATGGACATTTCAGCGCTTTTTCTACTCTAGAAAAAGCTCAGGAGCTGCAGGCTCTTTTCTCAACGTACTGTGGTTATTTCATCAACGACGATCGGTAAAAATGAGCAGCAACAGTTTTCGTGAGTTTTTATGTTTCATCTGTTATTGTGGGCTACTGAATTATTCAGTTGTGGTTCTTTATGGATTGGTCAGATCATTGTTCCCATTTTCTATTTTCCAATTTTATGATTTTCCATTGATTTTTTTCTTCTGGACATTGTTTGTTCAAAATAGCAATTGCATACCTTGATCAAGCTTTGTTTATACACCGGGTAATATTGTATTGGAACAGTGGATTCACAAAAATCATCACTAAAATCGTTCATTCAAATGTCTTTGTCAATATGGACATTTAGTGTAAAAAGATCACATCAAAAGTAAAGATTGACACCCAATGATCATGCCCTGGTCAATAGAGTGCCCCACATTTAAGAACATCACATCAACAGTAAGATTTACCCCCAATGATCATGCCCTGCTCGTCTGACCGGTCCATGCGACCATGGTTTCCTTTCTCGGACATCATCATTCCGTGGTTCCTGTGGGAATTTTCCGGCTCAATCTGGATCGGTAAAGAGGTACTGGACATTCCAGAAAGGTGGCGCTGCGTGGGTGTTTCCTAGGGAATTCGCTTTTGCAGTGTTCTGTTGGGAAAACGCCTGGCAATTGACTTGTCGGCGTTAGAAAAGTTCACCCTTATTCCAGTATCCAAAGTGGTGACAACAGCCAAGATTCGAAGGAGGATTCCGCACTTGTTGTGTGCAAGGTCCCCCGTGGAATGCTCACGCTTGGAGTGCTTTCTTTGGCGAAAAGAGCAGCCGGAAATCAAATTTCTCTTGTTGAAGTAAGCACGGCTTCCCCGTTGAGTATGCGGCGGGTGTCGTTGGTTTTGAAGAGCAGCCTTTCACCGAGCCGAGACCACCTGCAAAATCAAATCATCCATGTTTTATCCTGCATCCTACATTCAACAACGGCGAGGAAATGGAAAGAAATTTCCGATCTACTGTCAATACGGAATTCGTCTTCCATTCAAGACACGTTTTCTCCGCATTTATCGGACCGTGTATTTACAGTTGATTGTTAACGCTCGCCGTGCGATGGATTAACGCTAACTTAGCTGTCGTCAGCCATGCCGATAGTTTTTGTTTCCCCATGTTCCTGGCATACGATGGTCGAAAACACTCACAGAGGGGCCCCGTATTTACTCAGTCTTTAGCAAACTCCATTATAATCTGCACTAGTGTTTTTCCATGGCTGATATGCTTTGCGTGTTTGGTTATTTGGGTAGCAATTATACGCCTATGATATCATTGATTTGCACTGTCATCTTCATTTGAAATCAATCATATGCTTCGGATGTTTTCAGGTGATCATTCACAGTTCCATCAAATTTATGTTGACTGCCCGTAGAAATGAGCACTCTGATTATTGTAGATTTTCCTCTACTAATTTCATGAATCCATGAACGATGCTGACCCGACAGTGAATTACTATCGAGATTTTTGCACTGCTGTATTTCTATGAAGGTGCTTTTTCTTATTGCTAGTTTGGATTGCAAAATATCATGCATTACTTTTTTCCGGAACTTTGCATCTTTTCTGCCCAAAGAAAAGTGTAAAATTTAGCACATTGCCAATTTCAATACCTCGGCAGGATCAAAAGCTCCTTTCTTGGGTGTGTCAACTCTGCCAAAGCCTGCCAAACTGCCAGGAATTTGCAATTCAAATTTCTGACATCTGATTTCACCAGAAGTCTTTGCGTCGTTCGCCTCTCTCCTGGCATGTCCAATCCCCTGATTCAATTCTCCCAGCCCTTTCAGATTTTGATTAAATACCCCCCACTTTTTTTCCAAATGCCAGCACTGGCGGATGAATCGTAGAACGACTGCGAAGAAATTTACGAAGCGACGAATGACAGATGCAGGGACGTTGATAAACTGCCGGCCTTGACTGCACGGCACCAGCTAGTGTTGCATTAAGTGCCAGGCGAGTGCTAAATGACTTGATAGTTTCCGATAGTCTGCTAATCCTGCGCCAATCTGATTGGCGAGTATTGACTGCAGTGGTTTTATTGATCCTGCTCAGTTGAGATTTAATTGTCGGGGTACATGCGTGGTTCTATTTCCCCTACCAGCTATCACGACAACTGTTACTCTATCTTGCGAAATTTTCCATTTCTTGTGTGATTTCCAGATGTTGGAGCATCAGATTGCAAATTGAATTTGTACATGAACCCAGAACGAATGGAGTTAATGATCATGGCCGCCCCAGCCTTCCCTCTTCGGAGATCTTGGAAAAAATACTGGAGATTCTGCTTTGAATCCACCCTGATGTCGCAGCCAATGCGCCACTAGTATATTATATATCCACTGACATGGAGTGAGATTCCTAAAGCGAGCTACAGCGAATGTTTGACCCCGAAGCACATCAGTTTTCTGAAATTGCATTTATGGATTTTGTTGTCATATGGTATGGCCCATTCCTCTACCTACTCAGTGTTATTCCCTGTCTATGTTTCGTACTTAGCCCAGGTTTATGTTCATAATCAGATTGCCCCCAAGAACTCTAAATAACTAGGTCAGCGGTGCTACATTGTATCAGATACCAGTTATAACGATACTATTCAAATGTACTGGTCAATTGTGCTGTCTGGCTTCGAGTCATAGACAAATGACATCTTGCCACGTTTTGTGGGGTTTTTTTTTTTGGTTTTTTCGATGTCAAACAGCACAGGTAAGAAACTGTTTTTGTGTCCCTAAAATATTGTGAATAAACTTCCCCTCAGATATTTGCAAACCATGGCAGCACAGTGACATGCACATTTGAGTTTCGAAAAAAACAAAACAATTGACTACTTTTATTATTGATACACGTAAAACATCATAGTATATCAATGTCAAAGTCGAGACTAAACACAAGTGATACAGGTACGAGAATAATTTACGTAAATTTGCATTTATCTTATATTGTGCCGACAGCAATGCCATGAATGTATAAGACAACCCACCTGTGTCGTGCGATGTATCATCAACAGCTAAGATCCGTGTCTGTGCCTCGTTTGATATCTGCGTGTATCATCACCGCCAGGTAAGTTACTCGCCAGGTGTGACAACAATCGTGTTCCTGTTACTGTACTGAAATCCAACAGCACGACTGCCCAAATCTGCGAGGGTCCGGCCCATTTATACCCGCCATCACACAGGACCGTTCACCCACAGCGAGGCCGCCACAGTCATCGGTAATGACAACTATACGTATGTAATCCGGGGCGCGCATCTAAGCGAGCGTGCAGACAATAGGTCCTGCAAATCTAAATGCCCGTACTCATTGTGTTCCTGCGTTTGCTCGTTCGCTCGCTCGCTCGATAAACCTGTGGGGTCTACGTGGGGGCACGGCGTGACTGGGTAGCACCGTGATTGTCCGGTTGGAAACGACGATGGCAGGGACGGGGAGAAGGAACGCACGGGGAGAGAGGGTTTACTGTGTCGTGTCACCAGGCACAGTGTGATGGTGCTGGGGGGAGGGGGTTGGGGGGGGGGGGGGTTGGTCTGGGGTTTGTGGCAGGTGTCTGTGCTAGCGCCGTGGTGGTGGCAGTGTGCAGTCCCACCAGTGCATAGGGCAGGGCATGGACTGAGGAGAGTGGGGGGATGGTGAGGGGAAGGGGGTGGGGGGTGTGGGGGGGGGGATAAGGAATGAGAAAATGGTGGGTGGCCTGCCCTAGCTGTCTCTCTTGTTTGCAGCTCTGTCCATGTATGGAGATCTATCCCCCCCCCCCCCCCCGCCCACTCCCATGTATTCTGACTGGGGGGAGTGTGTACATGGGGGGGGGGGAGGTGTCGGGATTGTCTCTGCAATCAGTAAAAGACTTTGTGCCACCCTCAGCACGTGCTGACTATTTACATGTAAATACCGCTAACGCTCGAATCGACCCCGTACCTCCCTCTCACTCAACACTGCTGGTATGATGATCACTAAATACTCCTTCCCTCCCTTTCCCCCCAGCCGAGCTGAAATATGCAAATGTACCATTAATTCCATCGGCAAAATTCCACTGAACCCCAACCCCTCCCCAGTTGTTTATCTGTTGTCAAGTCCTGACTAAAGACCCCCTTCCCTCTCCCTGCCTGTTCCCCCCCCCCCCCCCCCCACATCATGTACAGACCAAGCCCAGGTTTACATCTATAGCATCCAATATTGTCATGGCAACCATGATGAATAATTAATCAGAATAATGGACGATTGGTGCCTTACATTTCAGTCTCCCTACTTCCACCACGAGTCGCCAGGTGGAGCCACTCTTGCTGGGGATATGGAATGATTTACCACTGTAATTTTGCAGGGAATTCAAGGGCAGAACACACAAAATTTCTCAATAGATTTGTCATCACTGGTCAACAGTCAAAATTACTTTCAATACCGAACTAGACATGAGTTACGATACGTTAGCCTGTAAATTATTGCCACCTGTGACTGCTCAGATTGATTTATTGGCATACAGCTCGTTAATTTGTTCGTTCATATCTCTTTGAATATGGTTGATTACCTGGTAACAATTCAGCGGGTCAATATAAAGGCAATAGCCGGCAATTACATGCAGCTAATCAATAAAGACATGATGTAATGAACCTTCTTGTCACATCAGATATCATTGTCTAGAGAAAAGCACATTATTGGCTGACATTCTCTCACAACATGTATCAGTTAAGAATGGTGCGCTCGAAGAATCATAATACTGTAGAAAGAGAAATATTTGCGGTCGACTCATTTTGCGGATTTCACGTTTTCTTCCCCAGCCCTAAAATTAAATTGACTCCAAATATATTTGTCTTCTATAAATACACATGACAGCTAAAATCCGCAAACTCAAATCTCTGCAAAATTGTCTGGATGTAAAAGCTGCAAATATCTCTAGCCACAAATACAATTTGTCTTTTTTACAGTACTAGTATATATTTATTAATTATTTACGAACTTTTCAATATTTTTTCTGCTCATAAAAGACATATTTGTGGTTCACATGTGACTTTTATGTGATAATGTAAACCCACCTTTTTCACAGTAAAATGGTGTGACTGTTCGAGTGTATATTAGACCTCATTCTTTCTGTTATATTTCCAGAAAGTACATTTAGAAACGTATGTGATTTTGCAGCATGGCTGGTTGCGCTTATGTATGGGTAAATGCTCAAAGCACTGAATGTATAAATGCACATTTTTTTTTCAGAATAGCCTAGTTCCTCATATTATGTCCCATAAAGCCACGTTTTTTTTGGTATTAATATGTTTACAGACCAGCCGACCCTGATGTCTGCTAAAAAAATATATTAAAATGCACATTTTATTTATTTATTGCATCCCCTCCGGCTCCCCCCAAAACTAGATTTTTTTGTTAATTTCATCAAATGTCTTCAAAAAATGTACACAGCACAACAAATATAGAGTTAAATACTAGTTTGAAGCTTTTTTCCCTTCTGACCAATGTTTGGAGTGCCGACTCAGCGAAGAATTTCGGGTCAAGGTCAAAGTTCATTCATAATACGACTCAAACATGTTTGTCTAGGGCGACGAGTCCAAAAATAACTTTCGTTTCGCTCTACGACGCACGGTTTCCAAGATATCGGAGAAATCGAAAAATGCCGACTCTGCAAAAAAAATTCGGGTCAAGGTCAAAGTTCATCCATAATACCCCTCAGGCATGTTTGTCTAGGGTGACTAGTCCAAAAATAATGTCCGTTTCGCTCTACGACGCACCGTTTCCGAGATATTGTCAAAACCGAAAAATGCAGACTCGACAAAAAAATTTCGGGTCAAGGTCAAAGTTCATCCATAATACCCCTCAGACATGTTTGTCTAGGGCGACGAGTCTCAAAATAATGTCCGTTTCGCTCTACGACGCACCGTTTCCGAGATATCGACGAAAACGAAAAATGCCGACTAGGCAAAAAAAATTTGGGTCAAGGTGAAAGTTCATCCATAATACCCCTCAGACATGTTTGTCTAGGGCGACGATTCAAAAAGTAACGTTTCCAAGATATCGGCGAAAACGCAAAATGTCGACTCGGCAAAAAAATTTCGGGTCAAGGTCAAAGTTCATCCATAATACCCTTTAGACATGTTTGTCTGGGGCGACGGGTCCAAAAATAATGTCCATTTCGCTCTACGATGCACGGTTTCTGAGATATTGGTGAAAACAAAAAATGCCGACTCGGCAAAAAAAGTTTGGGTCAAGATGAAAGTTCATCCATAATACCCCTCAGACATGTTTCACTCTATAACGTCCGTTTCACTCTACGACGCACCGTTTTCAGAGATATGCAGGAAACCTCAAGGATGACTGGTCGAAAAGGCAGTCTTCCGACCTCTAGGTCAAAGGACGTTTCACAGATTGATCCCAAAATCGATAGTCTTCTTTCTTGTTGGTATATGAACCTCCATGCAAAGTTCTGCAGCCATTGCCTGAACAGTTTTTGAGTTATTGCGCGGAAACAAAGTCCGAAAAATGACCTCAATTTCATCCTCACGGACCTCAAGGACCTCAGATCTGACTCAAAAACTATACAGCACATCTACGTAATATATCTGAACAGTGGTGAAAATTTCAAGTCGATCCGAAGAGGCGTTCTCGAGTTATTACGCGGAAACGAAAACGGCGGAAGAAAGAAAAAAAAGAAAGAAAAAAAAAGAAAAAAAAAAGAAGAAGAATTCTGACAAAACCATAAAGGCATTTCTGTCGAAATGCCTCAATGATGAAAGAAAAATAGGATCCACTCTTTACTTTTTTTTATTCCGTCCTCCAATCCTGAGAATGGGTGGAAAAAATCATGAACCTATTAATCAAGAAACCGTGCATGGCCTAATGATGTTCCTATAGTATTTACACAACTCAACGTGACAAAAATTTAAATATATTTCTTTATTTATTCATATTTAATGACATAAAATGTGTGCGACTTGCCATGAACAGTAAACAACAGCACCTTACCCCTTGCCCTCCAAACACAAATTCATACAGATGTACTTGCAAAACCTAATTGCTCATCATTAAAGCTTGCATGAGTTCTATAACTTGGCTAATGACGATTCCCTGTTCTACACATACATGCCGATCTTTTAGCATAGATGAAGAGAAGGAAGCCTGCTCTGGACAGAATTACTGATACTGGCATCTTACGAATTCAAAGGGACACTACATTTGATATCGATATTCTTGATGAGAATATCCGCAACTGGTAAACATGAAAAACGTGGGCCACGCCCAACCGAACTAATGAAATATGCACTGCCAACCGAGCACCGTGGCCCTGCCTCCGTATCAATTCCAACTCTATCGCGGTTAATGACGAGACGATATATTCATGTGGGTGTGTTTGTCGCTGTTTATGAAATCATTTCGCATGGCGTATTCAACTAAAAAGAGGGCGATTCATCGAGCGAACATGGAGGGGAACCCCATATCCCTTGAACATTAGGGCAGCCGATGTAATTATTAATGATGTAGATGGGCAGATCTCACTTTGTACCACCCGTGGCCGATTAGATTACCTATTTGATGAGATAAATGTATGAGCCTGGCAAATCACGGCCCCGTCACTCACTGACCAAACCCAGCTACGCTAACAACCTATCCATTAGTTTATAGGGTGTATTGTGCTCAGGGCTTTGACATGCGATATCGAGAATTATCCATATCAAAATTATGCGCATCCCCGCTGCAAATTATTCATATCATTCTGCACAGCTACGATTTTGCGTCCCAGCCCGTTTTGACCTAGTTGTTGCCGGGTATGAGGGCTCTGCCCTTTGCATGCACCCATTTGCCTAGACAATAATACCAGGTGGGAGCGGCAATCGACAGTTGAATGTCCCGGGAATTTGTACAAATGCATAATTGATGAAGCACCTGGTGTAATTACTTCAAAGTGGGGACATTTTTCCCCCGACTGATTTCTGGGTTTATCCATGATAGGCGAGATTTGTTTAAATGGCTACAGCTCGGTGACCGATCGATGACACATGCGCAAATAGTTTCTACAGTTGTTCACACACGATGACTAAATATCATTCATTCTGAAAAGTGTATACCAGGTACACGTTAAATTATTTTTCAAAAAAAAATTGATACAAAATCCAGTGTTGCTTCATCCAAAACTTTCCACAAATGTGGCTAAATATTTGATGTTGCACTGTTACGATTGGCATCAGCTCAGAAAAATGTAATAATTTTTTTTTTTATCCCTTTCACTGTCAACATCATCGATTTTTTCCTAGAGCAACATTTGTCTGAAGACATGCACACTATTTTTTTAAACTAAAATTTTGCTTCAACATGTCAAACGAGCGACGTACCATACGGGTCCTATTAAATGGAAGAATGGCGCTCCAACTACAAACTCTCAACATTAACACGCATTTAAATATAAATACGTAAAATTTGAGAGAATTTCCTGGGGAAATCATTGACACATTGTATAATACATGTACCAATGCAGTGTTTATTTAGACCATGTTTTACTGTAAAATAGGACAGTTATGAAGTGAAGAACATGACATTGTTTTCTGGAAAAAAGGGGTGCTTTTCTATAAGGTCACATGCTTCTATTAGGACCAATATATGGTACTTTGACATCCATTCTCAGTCATAAAACTTGAACGTAAACTATTTTCAAGTTTTAATTTTTAAGGTTTGTTCATATTCGTGTTTCATAAAGAAACTTGTTGACATCTTGTTGTGTGTTGACATTTAGGTGTATGTTTGAAATAACAGTATGTTTCAAAAGATGAACTAATGTCAGTTCTACATGTAGGAGAAAACATACTTCTTTCGGGAGGTTCAATAAATTTGACGTAATATGCTAAAATATATAATATAATTTTTTGGGAGTACATACATGTATTTGGATATCTGAAAGGCCAGGGTAATGCTTGTACATACGTTTGCACTTGGTGTTGGAACATACATGTTGTGAATAATAATACCAGTAAATCTGAACAGTTCTCATATGAATATCGGGGTAAGCAATTGTCTATACTATCAATGAAAGCCCAAGTCAGTGTCAAATGTGTGACAGTCCATCGCCGACCCCCCATCAATTGGTTGCGGATACAATCACACCATGCAAATAGAAATAGGATATTTTCCTATAATTTCGTCATACAATTTAATGCATAGCAACACATGAAGATGGATCTCTCACTGAACTGAGATCTACCTATTTATTCTATAACTATCATGGCCCAAGTACCGTACACTGCTCCTGAATATTACTCGTCCACTGAAAACATACCATTTAATCCGTCTCGCACCGTTTTATTCCATATTGAATATAGAGGAAGGCGCAGGATATGATACTTGGGCCACTATCATTATATATTGAACTATTCATCAATACATGTAATGTGATTCACATTGATGTGCAAAAATGTTTTTGTACTACTCTTAAAAAATTTACACATGTAATGGATATCATTTCAATATATTGTTGATTACTGACAACAAATTTGTATGAAGATTATTTACATTTTTAGAGTAGTTTGACCCCTGTAGGCTAGTATTAGTAGTGGTCAGAAAATTAGATGATGAGTGCTTCAATTTTCCACCACCACTGAATAATCATCACACAGGTTTATGTCGAAAGACAAACAAGTTTGATGTGAACTTGTCCCCTAAAAAATCGACAAACACACAGTGTGCCTGACTGAAAATGATATTCATCAAGACTTAATGGATAAACTTAACCAGTTAGATGGCACTAAAGTTACACTGATGAATTAATAGCAAGCCAAGAATGCTGACACATCAAATGAATTTATTGAATGAATAAGACCAAATCCATGGCGGAGTCACATTGATGGCTGAAAGATTTACATGGATTCATCCAACACATGATAAAAAAATTTTCACTCTCTAATAAACAAAAAGCAAATGAAAGTGTGTGGGTTATCTCATTTTCGAGAAAAATATGAGTCTGGAAAATTTTGGGGCATAGGTCACAATTTTTTATATAACTAGACGTCAAGGCCTAAAGATGCCTTGGAGGCATTTCGGTGTGATGAATAATTTATAATACTAGATATCGACGAAAATGAAAAATGTCGACAAATTTCGGGTCAAGGTCAAAGTTCATCCATAATACCCGCTAGACATGTTTGTCTAGGGCGACGAGTCCGAAAATACCATCCGTTTCGCTCTACGACGCACCGTTTCCGAGATATCGACGAAAACAAAAACTGCCGACTCGGCAAAAAAATTTCGGGTCAAGGTCAAAGTTAATCCATAATACCCCTTAGACATGTTTGTCTAGGGCGACGAGTCCGAAAGTAACTTCCGTTTCGCTCTACGACGCACCGTTTCCGAGATATCGACGAAAACGAAAAATGCCGACTCGGCAAAAAAATTTCGGGTCAAGGTCAAAGTTCATCAATAATTCCCCTTAGACATGTTTGTCTAGTGCGACGAGTCCGAAAATAACGTCCGTTTCGCTCTACGACGCACCGTTTCCGAGATATCGACGAAAACGAAAAATGCCGACTCGGCAAAAAAATTTCGGGTCAAGGTCAAAGTTCATCCATAATACCCCTTAGACATGTTTGTCTAGTGCGACGAGTCCGAAAATAACGTCCGTTTCGCTCTACGACGCACCGTTTCCGAGATAACGACGAAAACGAAAAATGCCGACTCGGCAAAAAAATTTCGGGTCAAGGTCAAAGTTCATCAATAATACCCCTTAGACATGTTTGTCTAGTGCGACGAGTCCGAAAATAACGTCCGTTTCGCTCTACGACGCACCGTTTCCGAGATATCGACGAAAACGAAAAATGCCGACTCGGCAAAAAAATTTCGGGTCAAGGTCAAAGTTCATCCATAATACCCTTTAGACATGTTTGTCTAGTGCGACGAGTCCGAAAATAACGTCCGTTTCGCTCTACGACGCACCGTTTCCGAGATAACGACGAAAACGAAAAATGCCGACTCGGCAAAAAAATTTCGGGTCAAGGTCAAAGTTCATCAATAATACCCCTTAGACATGTTTGTCTAGTGCGACGAGTCCGAAAATAACGTCCGTTTCGCTCTACGACGCACCGTTTCCGAGATATCGACGAAAACGAAAAATGCCGACTCGGCAAAAAAATTTCGGGTCAAGGTCAAAGTTCATCCATAATACCCCTTAGACATGTTTGTCTAGTGCGACGAGTCCGAAAGTAACGTCCGTTTCGCTCTACGACGCACCGTTTCCGAGATAACGACGAAAACGAAAAATGCCGACTCGGCAAAAAAATTTCGGGTCAAGGTCAAAGTTCATCAATAATACCCCTTAGACATGTTTGTCTAGTGCGACGAGTCCGAAAATAACGTCCGTTTCGCTCTACGACGCACCGTTTCCGAGATATCGACGAAAACGAAAAATGCCGACTCGGCAAAAAAATTTCGGGTCAAGGTCAAAGTTCATCCATAATTCCCCTTAGACATGTTTGTCTAGTGCGACGAGTCCGAAAATAACGTCCGTTTCGCTCTACGACGCACCGTTTCCGAGATATCGACGAAAACGAAAAATGCCGACTCGGCAAAAAAATTTCGGGTCAAGGTCAAAGATCATCCATAATACCCCTTAGACATGTTTGTCTAGTGCGACGAGTCCGAAAATAACGTCCGTTTCGCTCTACGACGCACCGTTTCCGAGATATCGACGAAAACGAAAAATGCCGACTCGGCAAAAAAATTTCGGGTCAAGGTCAAAGTTCATCCATAATACCCCTTAGACATGTTTGTCTAGGGCGACGAGTCCGAAAATAACGTCCGTTTCGCTCTACGACGCACCGTTTCCGAGATATGCAGGATGAATCAAGGATGACTCAGCAAAAAATTATTTCGACCTCTAGGTCAAAGGTCGTTTGAGGTATCGACCCCAAAATCAATAGGGTTCTTCCCTGGTGATATATAAACCTCCGTGCAAAATTCTGCAACTATTGCCTGAATATTTTTTGAGTTATCGTCCGGAAACCAAGTTCCTCGATTTCATCCTGACACGGACCTCACGGACCTCGGAGCCGGATCAAAAAAAAAAGTACACCCTAGAGATGTTTGTCTAGGGCGACGAGTCCGAAAATAACGTCCGTTTCGCTCTACGACGCACGGTTTCCGAGATATGCAGGAAGCCTCAAGGATGAATCAGCAAAAAATTATTTTGACCTCTAGGTCAAAGGTCGTTTGACGGATCGATCCCAAAATCAATAGGGTTCTTCCCCGGTGGCATATGAACCTCCATGCAGAGTTCTGCAACTATTGCATAAATATTTTTCCAGTTATCGTCCGGAAACCAAGTCTTAAAATTAGCCTTGATTTCATCCTCACGGACCTCACGGACCTCCGATCCGGCTCAAAAAGAATAGGGTTCTTCCTCATATCATTTCTGACTTGCGGTGAAAATTTGACAAGGATCCGTCAAGGCAATCTAAAGTTATCGTCCGGAAACCAAAAGTGGCGGAAGAAGAAAAAAAAGAAAAAAAAAAAAAAAAAAAAAAAAAATTCTGCTAAAACCATAAAGGCATTTCTGCCGAAATGCCTTAATAATTGAATGAAAACAAAAATTGTCCTAAATCCCACCTGTGACTTTGTTGTGGTTTGATCACAAACTGCAAAAATATCATGAAAGTTTGGGACATTCATGACATTAAACTGGCCTATATGTTACATTCTTGATGTTCTGTCATAATGTGACCACCCAGAAATATCATAATGTCTGAAAAAGTATTGCCAAGCACATGGCCTAATGTGTTTACCTTATGATAGCTATTGCATGTTCATCATACATGTATTCAATGATTTTCCTGTGTGATAATATTGGTCCTAACCAATACTCCTAATAGAAGCACATGCCCTAATAGAAGAGCGCCTCCCTCTTCTGCAGAAAAAATTGCAATGTTTTTCTCCCTATAACTGTCATTTATTCTCTGACATCAAAGTATATTGTTTCAAACATTATAATTAGCTCTATCAAATCAACACATAATGAACACTATGTACATAAATGGTTTCCCCAAAAGGCCTGTTAATTTTTGCATATTTTCACGCGCGCTAGTGTTGGAAGTCTTGCATTACGGCTCTGCTCTTCTATTAGGACCAATATGGTATATATAATGACATTAATTTTCATAACGCATCTAACATTGGCAACTGCAACAATAATTTAATAATATTTGACAGTAAAATTTGAGAGCAGTTTCTTTTTTGGCTTGAACCATGTACTTACATACAGTGGATTCTGTGTTTAGGACCACCTGTCGTGAGACCACCCTGATTTGAGAGACCGCTGTCCTTGTTTCAAAAATGGCCTCTCATCATATAAATGAACCTGCTATAAGAGACCACCTGTCATTTAGGACCATATTTTTTGGATTCCGTGGGTGGTCTTAAAACACAGGATCCACTGTATTGTATTGTGATTTTAGCCCATACATGTACTCCAAGACTCGAATACTAGTATATAAAAGGATTCATTATATAAATGAAATCCCGGAGCATCAAGAATAACCTTTTTTGACCCACGGAATGTAGAATTCAAAAGATACAGCAGCAATGGCCATTAGTCTTCGACTTCAACGTGATCGCAATTATATTAGGAATATTTCCTTGGGGCCAGACCCAGTCGTCATTTGATCATCTGTGCAGAAACCTCAGAAGTCCTGGGATTGAATTTCAAACTGTCTGGTTTGTTTCCAGACAAGAATAATTTTTTCGAGCACTGAACAATTTCAGTTACACCGAGCAAGAGAACTAACAGGTGCTGTAAACTAGTCTCCATTTTTTGGTTTTTATTATTTTTGATATTCTATGAACATCTCAAACTAGTTTCTCAATATTTCTCTCATCTATATATTTATTCTAATAATTTTAATATGGTAAATGATGCAGAAAATTTCTGCAGACCTTGCAGTCATTCTAAGTACGAACTGCATACATGGAATATTATTATTCTTCAATGTAGATCCAGCTTTTCCCCAGTGGATTATTTGGTTTTGTACCCATCGTTTCGGCGATAACCACTTTACCGCCCCCCCCCCCCCCCCCCATTCATGATTATTATACATGTAATATTATCTGGTACCAGGTGAATGGTACAACAGATCATAATGATCCCAATGTGTACACAGACTCGTCATGATGTACACATGCTGTATACATGTATACCATCAAACAGTGATATTGTATGCACCATGCAGGCACACAATCATAATGTTTCATATACTGGTTCTAAAGGTGCTTTCGAACAACATAAATTTTATCCACGTTATCTGTCTCTAAGATTAATCATGCAGATAAAAATTGTGGATAGTTTCGTGAAAAAAATGTGAATAATTCAAAAAATAAAAATTATTGAATAGTAATGGGGTAAATACTAAGCTGGTGCACCACATGTATCTATTACTCATGATATATGTACTGATGATATCACACATACAGATGTATTGAAACCTGGCTGATTGCCAAGTACAGTGGATCCTGTGTTAAAGACCACCTGGTTTGAGAAACCACCCTGTGTTTTAAGACCGCTCCACTTGGTCCCAAGTGGCCTTTCATCATGTAAATGAACCTGTCATGAGAGACCACCTGTCATTTAAGACCACTTTTTGGGGTCCCTTGGGTGGTCTTAAAACACAGGATCTACTGTATTATAACTTTACAATCAACATGACAAGATAGGCCCTATCTGCAATCTGATGACGCAGATGCGGCGAAACTTGGCCAAAACCATAGTACATGCCGACTTGTCGTCTAAAGATACAATTGTCGAACTTCCATTCAAATGCAACTATCATAACATCTTTGATATCATCAAATGTTTAATTCTGAATCATGCTGAAATTCAGCTTGACTGAAAAGTGCTTTTCTCCAGTCAGATCATAAGGAAAAAAATCCCTGTGATCTTGTCATGTTGCGCGGACACTCCAAGTCGGGCAATTAATGCGATGGGATCTTTGTGATAAAGGTTTTTTTTTTTGTAATGTGTCAACTCAACAAGATACAGGAGTCCGCTTATCCTCAAGCTATATTATTTAAAAATACTTTGTGAAGACACTCACTCAAAGACATCTTGTCATTGTAAAGAATCCCTGAGTTGAAACAGCTTGAGAGACATCACTGTTAGCTGGCAGTCAGCCATAATACAGTGCAATTTCTACAGTCACGGCTTAGTACGGTAGTGTTTAACATTATAAAGTATTTTTTTTTAAATGCATTTTTGCATATATTTTTGGAGTGATTTTGTCAATCGCATATTTTTTGTGGCTATTTGATTACGCATTCTCCATTGAAAAACCAAAGCTACCAGTTCGATTATTTTTCAGTGGTTTTAATTTGTGCTTTAGCAACACAAACATTGGCAGTCATTTAATTTTGAGCATTTTTGTTGTTTTCTCTTGAATGAGTTAATTCCAGGAGAAAAACTGTGAAATCATCACATTAAATAGAACATGAAACATATAATAAATTAATAGATTTATGTGGAAACTAATTTTGCTCAAAGGAAAGAAGAGCCACATTTCCTTTCGTAAAGTTCCACAATAGAATTCGAGAAAGTTGTTATAGAACTGGCATGTTAAGCAATGGAAAGAGAAACCGTTTCCTTTTTTTTTTTGGCCCTGTCGATTTTTTGAAAATGTCATGTTTGTAATTAGAAATATATATTGAAAATTGCATCGGTGGGTCCATAAATCAGTACAAATTGATTCAAAGCATGGCCTATAAAATACTTAACTTGTTTAAAGCTAGCACAAGTATTTATCTACTCTTTTCTAATGATTCTTCCTATGTTTGCAATAGTGTCGGCTTCTTGTTTATGTTAATTGTTATGTTTGTGATTGAGTGTGTGTTCGTGACCTACCATCAGATAATTTTGAGAGCATTGTAAGTTATAAGCAATGATCATATTTTGGGTGCATTATGATTGTAATGATCAGTTCATTACAGTTGCGTGGTGCACTACATACACCCATCGGGGAATTTCATTCTATCCCATAAAGCACAGCACTGCAGAAAATATGCTTTTTACCAATATTTGATGAGAATACTTGAAAGATTTTATAAAAAAAAACATAATCACATCTAATCCGAGTAATCTTCGCTCCATTTCGTCTTCATTTTCCACCGCTTCAAAGCAACATGAAATCTGCAAAACACCTGGCGTTAATCTGGTCTGATTAAAAATGTGTTTCCATATTGATACTTGATCGGCAACATCTTTCCACAAAATATTTCGAAGAAGAAACATTTTGCACTTTGGCCGGTGCAATAAAATTTTCAATCAACATACATTTATTTTTTTCTGCATTTTTTGTAGAAATCACTATTGAACATAAACGCACAACTGATCATTGAACTACTCGGTAAAAAATAAAATTGAAGACAGAAAACAGTAAAAATTCTTTTGTCGGAGTCAAGATTCATTGAGTCTCAGAGGTGAAGGTAAACAATAAAATTCTTCAAAACATGGAATTTCCTCAGTTTCGGGGAAAAAAAAATTGACTTTACAGAAATGTACGGAGCCCCTGAGATGACATACCAGATATATTTATTAATCCGTGCGCACGAATTAGTAAACCGTGGCCACGAATTGGTAAACCGTGCGCACGAATCAGTAAACCGTGGCCATGAATTGGTAAACTGTGGCCACGAATTAGTAAACTGTGCGCATGAATTAGTAAACCGTGTGCACGAATTAGTAAACCGTGGCCACGAATTGGTAAACTGTGCGCACGGATTACCTTAACTAATCTGTGGGCATGATTTAACAATTTGTGGACACAATTTAATAATTGGTGGGCACGATTTAACAATTCGTGCGCACGAATTAGTTTTTCATGGCCACGGATTGGTATAACTAATCCGTGAGCATGATTTACCAATTCGTGGGCACGAATTTGTATTTCGTGCACACGAATTAGTAAATCGTGGCCACGAATTGTTAAATTGTGCGCACGGTTTGGTAATTCGTGTGCACGGATTGGTAAATATTTTGATTTAAACAAACAATCATTTGGTTTTCATGCAAAAGGAATGAGACCTAAAAACAATAGGTTGGTCGATATATCTTTGCCAAATATATAATAACAGACTGTGAGCAGAAACAATTAAGGGCAAAAACTGGGTGTCGATCATTCAAATCATATCAATTTTCTCCAGATTCCCTTTAGAGCTCTTAGAGCCCTGCCCTGAAAACTCGCTGTCTTTACAGTGAAAAAACACCATTCTTGCTCAGTACTCCGAGAAAATTCTTTACAACACCTGGGACGTCCTGGGTAATTTTCACTGGGAAAACTACACTATACTGTAGTATAAAGTGTTCATTGCTTGTTACAAGTTTTTGATACGGCTGAGAAAATATCTACTAGTAAGGCCATCATTAAAAAAAAGTTTGTTTCCTGTCCACCGGGTGGCAAAAAAGAAATCCAGTAGAGAGGGAGGGATTTTTTTTATATTTTTTTTTTGCACTTGAGAATTTTGCAGGATCTTTCAAAGGTGTGATGCTTATGTGTCAAATATACAGTTAAATGAGCATTCTTTGCCTATATAGTTATGATATATGTGCAATAATTGATTTATACACATGTGCAAGTTTGTTGCTTGACAAATACTGCTTGTTCATGTTTCATTCAACATTTCAAATTTCGTTGATCCTACATATAAATTTTAAAAGAAATTTTTTTGGATGATACCAAAAGAATAATATCCAGTAGCACCATTTGAGGCCAGTAGGGAGGTGGACAGGAAACGGAAGTTTTTTTTTTCTTGGCCTAATTATTCCATTGACTAGTCTCTTAGAGACCTTCAATTTGGGACTTTCCACAAAATATCACCTGATATATATCTTAGTATATAATTGGTCTTTTAGCATTTGTTCTTGCCACCGCCTGACTAGGTTAATACTAGTAGGTGAGACAGTTGAGTTGTCATTTTAGTTATATATTTTTGTATTTTAAGTAAATCAGATTAACGAAGGGACACTGAAATAAAGAGGTTTATGGTCATTTTGATTTATGTTGAGTTGTGTTTGAAATTATTTTTGTGTGTCTTTTAACGGATTTTCCAAGCAGGCTACCATGTATCATATAGTTCTGAGGAGAGAATTATTGCAAAATATCTGAACGGCAGCTGACAATGTTAAAATTTACTGCGGATAATTCCCAGTATTTGGTTCGACTGTATACCTGCATTAGATAGGCTTTGTTGGTGCGCAGTTTTTTTTTGCAAGGTGTAAATGGGGAACACACATTCAGTTTCTACCTAAAACTTAAAAACAATAGGTTTGGTCGATATATCTTTGCCAAATATAATAACAGACTGTGAGCAAAAAGCCAAGAACAATTTAGGGCAAAAACTAGGTCTTGATCCTGTTCAAATCATATTAATTTTCTCCAGATTCCCTTTCGCTAAATAATCTGCAATTGTTGTAGAATCCACCCCCAGAAAACGACTAGAATTAATACATTCCCAACTCTGTGTGCACATCCAGATTAGAATTGTCCATGAATCAATCTTTCGCAAATAATCACATCTATGCCATTGTGTTTTCCCTTCTAATACTGTGTATTATCATACATAATGGGCAGAGAGAAAAACAGGACAACTGAATAGCGATAGGGCTTTTGTAATGTTGATCCATTTTAATTAAGAGATAAATCTGTCGTGACGTTTGGAAAGAGAGAAAAACTCGAGCGATGGTGGTTCTGTCGATTGGAGGAAATTCCCGCGACGTAAGCATTCCTGTACCTCATGACAGGCCGATCTGATTCGCCTCATGATAACACTGAGTTCATTTTCCGAGTCCATATGTTGCCTAGCTCTTATTGGCAAACATTATTTGTGTCTAAAATTTTGGCCAAATTACATGCATATATATACAAGTTACAAATATGCAAAATTTTGATTCTGATTGTCATTAAATGTATCATATATTTATCACACTTGAGGCAATAATTAATTGAAAAACTATTTATCTGATTATCACACCTGTGGTCCAAATTTCATGGGTTTTTTTACTCTCTCTTTACTCTGTTTATACTCTATGAATATATACAATAATATGCCTACATTGTTCATGTCAGTTTCATATATCATGTTTATAAATAACACACTAGCTGTCCTAAACATGTCCATGTTTGCTGCGTTATTTTAAATACAAACCTCATGTGGTTTCCGTGGATGTAATACGCCACGCAGACCAATTTTTATTTCATCAAAAACCCTTTCGCTTCACATGTCACCTGTGTTAAAAAAACATGCCAATGATATGTTGCGGGAAAACCGTGCAATGCAAGGGAAGACGCTCCAGCTTATGAGTTTTGTTCATAAATTACACTCCAGCAAGATGTTTCTGTGGCTATGTTTCTATATTTTGTATTCATATTATCCCTGAAAATACAGTTTCTTGAGCAGAAATAAATCCATACTTTACATAGTAGCCTGTGTTTGCATACCAGTAGCAGGAGGCGATGAACAACCAAATCTCGAAAATAATTTGAATTCACATGCATGTATCCACATGGCTTTCTTCTTATGATTTTGATTCAATGCATTATAATAGCAAAAAAATTGTATTATACTTTTTATTAATTACTATTCACCCCACACAATAGCAGTAAATATGATATTTTCATGTACGAATTCCATTCGTTACCAAGACATGTTTCATTTGGTCACCGTAAAGAGAAAAAAGTTTCAGTCTGAAATCGAAACTCATGAGTTTGAGCAAATTCCCATGCTCATACACATGTATTTCCATGAGAATTTTTTTGCAAATATGAGCTGAGAAATAAACTTTAGTGTATTCTAGCAAAACATACTTGTGGATGAAAATGCAACAAATCAAGCGTTTGAACCCAGAAGTTTTTTCATGTGTTTGAACATGTTGAATTTGAAATCAGCTAAAAAAAAAAATTTTAAGTTTGAAACCTGGTACAATTGCAAAACTGGTTAAGTACATCAAGTTACACCACGCCTTATATAAATAGTGTTGATGAGCAAAAAAATACATCCTTACAGTGAGAGTATATAATCATGAATGGGTTCTTGCATGAAGATTTCAACAGTCAACCCCCCTACAAGCCAATGAACAGGAAACATGTACACCAACAACACAGTGCGCACACACACAGGTGATCGACCTACCTCCGATGATCTCGACGACGGACGGCTGGTGTCCATGGCGATGGTGACCGTAGCCAGTGTGCTGCTGGTGATGGTGCGTGATCGGGGGTGGTGCAGAGGGCGAGGTTTCCCCCGGGAAGTACTCATGGAACTCTGGGTTCTCTTTGAGTTCCATCTGGCTGGCGGCCATTAATGAGTCGGTGTCTTGCGGTTCGGGAGTGACGCGGTGTGTGGCGGTCGCTATGTATGCCGTACTGGACATCGGATCGAGGGGTTGTGGGTGGGTTCAATGGCGTAAGCGAATTCACTCGCTTCTATGTGTACAAGTACAGGTCATTCATCAACTGTGTTTTTGTTTTCATGTGACTTGTTGGTGAATTTATCTCTAATACTCGGGTATTGCAGCAGTTTTCTGTGACATTCCACTGTATAGCACTCTATTTTTTTTCCGTAAAATCTCGAGAAAAAAATAAAATGAATACCACTATTCCTAAGGGAGGTGAACTAAATGTTACAAATCTGTTCCCGTGCAGTTTTTCTGATTCTCTGCGGAAGCGGCGCCAGGCGAAGTGTCGATGTTATGTTAATTACTCACTCAGGAAAGCAACAGCAGCAGATCCCATGACGTGTTTAATGAGCAAATTTTGCAAATGTTGCTGGAAGATCGGTGCGAGTTTACATCTAGTCGCGTGCGGCAATGGAAGCATCCGGCATACACTCAGTTGTCGATATCTGGTGACTTTTGTAATTTCGCATCCCTCCCGATCACCTTGCGTCACCCATAACGATCAGTCAGTTAGTCCGAGCATAAGCCATAGATGTGTGAGACAGCGACCAACATATTCACAAGTAGACGAATCTACAAGCACTTATGCATAATGCATGAGTTCATCTTGTATTCGACGCATGCCGCGGTTAACTGCCGCCTTACATAATGTGCACCAGCTGGCTATCCGCTAAACAGCGTCAGGCAAGCACACTCTGTCACTGAGAGTTTTGTCGTATATTCCATCATTTGTCGCATTTGGCGCAGGTACTGTAATTTGCTGTGTGATTGTGGAGTCCGTGCAAGTCCAGCTTTAATATGTTTCCGTTGCTATGACAACACGGATTCAATCATGCAAACGAGGTCCGTCTAAGGTCCGACTAGGATTGACCAAAATGTTCCACTTCACTCCCACGACATGGATTTCCTCGTGATCGGATTCTGTCGAACTTTCTCTCCTCGTCGGCGCAGCATCAATCAAATCTGGAATCCCTGTCGATAAGAGAAAAACAGAAAAACATTCAGGTTGAGACATCAATCAGATAATTCCTCACTGTAAATATTTGCGTTAGGTATCCTTGGAAGATCGGAGCTAAACGGATTATAATTGATAACTTTGTAATTGCCATGAGAAGAAGCTGCGCCAATACACAGAGATAAAACTCCAATCGACTTTGCATAAATGTTCAAACCCAGTACACTTGTGAATGCTATCTCAGTGCTCAGAAATTATAATATGTTGGATGAATGATTGTACATCTTGTTATTATACAGATGAAGCTTCAAACCTCATTATGTTCATGAATTACTGGTGAAAGAAAACACTCTATCGAAATTATGTACAGAATGTCAAAATGGGTTGAAAATTCCTCTCAACCTGAGGCCGAATTTTTCTCTTTCATTTGAAAAAATTCATGGCGCAATACAGATTCCAGTGACTTTGAGGTATGAACATTTTTCCGACCCATGGGAAATTTTCTGAAAAGGAAATTATATGTCAGTACGCACTTCCAATGATTGATGCCCTCAATAATAGCAATATCAGCGAGCTGACACCGTGATTTCCTCGTGTTTTATGCCTCTATTATCAAGGCAATATCTGCCGACATTTTTAGCTCGATTCCTAAAATTCTGCCCTTAGTCTGGCACGAAGAATGAAAAATATGCATGCTGGAACATTTTTGGATGAAAATTAATGTAACAGAATTCCCGGGGTGGAGATCTATAGGTTTTACACACACTTAATAAATTGAAAAAAAAAAATGAGAAGAAAAAAACATCACAAGTATCATTCTCGTCTCTGAGCCTTCACTACATTAACAAAAGTACCAATCGATTTTTCCCATTATAACCCACAAAAAAGTATAATTCATCTTAAAATATGAGTTTCTTTCCCCGTACTTGGTCGTTTCCGAGCAGATTTACCCATTATGCATAGACATCTGAGCATTGCTCCTTGTTATATCGTCACCAGTCAGCCTTGCAGCACTGCATGGAAACAACTCCAAACGACTCAGAAACATTGCTGGAAATTACTCGATGACCCAACGGACATCGCAGAAGGATTATTTGGAGTCTCGCTGTCTTACGGAGGTGCGACGTACACACCATCAATTTTCTCATACCGCATTCTACATCCATCTCATCGCGGGGCCAGTTGCGATATTCGACTCCGACAAATCCAGCCTATGAATACACCATGACCCTTTTGTTCTACTTTGCTGCATCTGTCACATGATCGAATGTACCTCTGTGATTGGTGCGATATTTTTGATGGTAATTGCAGCAGAGCAACCATAATGAAAAACCCAAGAAAAAATATTTGCCGTCATTTCTTTGTCAAATAACACTGAATGAGCACTGCTAGTAATAACTAAATATCTATCCACGCTATGTACATTGACAGAAGTAACAAACTAGAAATTTTCTACAAACTAGAAATTTCGTGAACATTGTCTACACTCCACACTGGATATTTAGGTCACAGAGAAATAACTGAACTAGAATTGCGCCGCTCCGTATACACAAATTGGCCAGTTCACAGACTCGAAATTGCATTCAACTCGTGCCTTGTCGAAAGACCACTAACACTGACAGACAACCCAAGAATGAACTGTAATTGGCTATTACTCTATCCTTTCAGGGGGAACGCGGAACGGACTGCTAAATTCTAGAGATTTGGAAATGCGGGACCACTGCGGATACCTTCGCTCGAAAATTACCAGAGAGACACAGATAAATGTCGTAATTATGTAACCTGCACTGCGCACAGCGCGACTCCCAGAAAACACCAATATTTCTGCTTAAAAGGAGAGATGGTACACATGCTTTTTTTATGCTTGGATTGTGCAATAGAGTAAGAACTACTGGTTTTAAGGAATGAAATGCTAGGTATCCATGAATTGCACATACATGTAATTGAAATAAAAGCTATCGGTCAATTCTAGACTGTATATAAAATTATGTTAAATCTTTGTAACATATGCCTAATTTACTGGGGCTTGGCATTGTGCGAGTCAAAATTATACGCCGATATCCCACATATATTACATTAGATCCACATGTCAACACAACAATTGTCATCCTTAGCCACCTGGAAAACCTTGATAAGTGACCCAATCCCAAACTCTCCAATCCAGGAATATCACGGTGGGTAATCACAATGACATGGTACATGACATGGTGCATCCTGTTCTAATCCATGACCATGTATCATACCATGGCAGTGCAATGGCACCTAGGTATCACTTCTTTACAAGCATCAGTACTGCTATGCAATACCATCATGACCATATTCATTATTACATTATTTATTTATTATTTATTATTATATAAATTTATTATTATATTATTTATTATAGTACTCCACTCACAACAATGGTTGAGGAACCAACATGAGAAGGCAGTATGACTTAACCAGCTTTGGTTGCAGAACTGTCACAAAAAAGGTGGTATGACTACCCGCCATGGTTGCAAAACTGTCACAAAAAAGGTAGTATGATTACCTGCCGTGGTTGCAACTGTCACAAAAAAGGTGGTATGACTACCCGCCGTGGCTGTGGCCTCAGCGACACAATGAATCGAGAACAGTTCCTTCCACTCAAGGCACCTCTACGACATTACATCAAACACGTATAGCCTCACTTCCAAGGACAAATGGTGACTGGAGGGCGCAGTTAAATGGGACTTCAGCATGTACAACATCCCGAAATAACCACGGCAAATGGCGACTTCCGAGGCGACAAGGGCGATATAGTACATTCATAAATATTACAGCAGGTCAACACTTGAGTGATCCGATTCTCCCGTAACATGGTCAACATAGATGATATCCTGAGCATATTCCCTGCGATGTTCAGTTGGATTCTACGGGTCCGCATCTAGACATTCCCTCCCACTTATGTAGTACATGATTAACACATACCCACCCAGATAATTCAGCTAGTCCTGTGCTGATGATCGAGTTGTCAATAAATCAATGAACGGGTCACTAATCAACCAACACGAGCGAGGCCATGCATCTCTCGTGGTGGTGAAAACCGGAATTAACATCATCTTCGGACTGGACCATCTTGGAACAAACCATGCCATACAGGGCCAATTACTGGCGGAATTATCAATAGGGTTTGCGTCTTGTCGTTGACGGTGGACAATCAATACGCGCGCGCCTGGCAGCTGGCCGGGAAAAAGACAATTTGCTTCTGCTTGACGATGCGGCTCGCTCCCACGTGGAAAACGGGAGTGTCCGCTTACACTTCCAATCACGCCGCGAGCAAATCTTCTAATCTCCGACATGGATCAATAATCAAGGTCGCGACTGTCCCTGCACCCGGCAGGGTTTTGTTCTTGCAGCGTACGTTGTCACCCTCTCAATCTATATCTATCTATCCATCAGCAAATCAACCAACCAAGGCTTTAGCTGATGAACACCATGAACATGATGAACAATATAGTCTACGTCGCATAACCATCCTGGTGCGAAGCAAATATTTCGTGAAATTGGTCTTGCATTTTATGTGTTTGGACTGGCCTGAAGGGTAGGGAGAGGATGGTGTGAGAGGAGGGGGGAGGGGGGGGGAGTTGACTTCTGATGGGTACATCCCAGCCATGCGGGAACAGATCAATTGATGAACTCACTGGAGCCAGCACTGTCACATCCCCGCCACCTGCATCATTAGGACAGAGACATTCAAGGACATTGAGGGACATACAAGTCAAACTTCTACCCTGCACTCCATCTTTTGTCACAGTTATATGTGACATTCAAGAATGCGCCAAAGTTCTTAGTTGGAATCTAATTACATGTGATGAAGGATCATCACTCATTAAAATTTAGCCTCAAGCACCACAGGAAAATTTTTATCGGAGAGGGGACTGTTTCCTGTGGAGGAAGGGGTCTCAATGAACCTGAGACAGATCTTCATTTAGTTCATCCTCAACAACAAAGCTCACAAACTAGACGTCAAGGCCTAAAGATGCCTTGGAGGCATTTCGGTGTGATGAATAATTTATAATACTAGATATCGACGAAAATGAAAAATGTCGACAAATTTCGGGTCAAGGTCAAAGTTCATCCATAATACCCGCTAGACATGTTTGTCTAGGGCGACGAGTCCGATAATACCATCCGTTTCGCTCTACGACGCACCGTTTCCGAGATATCGACGAAAACAAAAACTGCCGACTCGGCAAAAAAATTTCGGGTCAAAGTTAATCCATAATACCCCTTAGACATGTTTGTCTAGGGTGACGAGTCCGAAAATAACGTCCGTTTCGCTCTACGACGCACCGTTTCCGAGATATCGACGAAAACGAAAAATGCCGACTCGGCAAAAAAATTTCAGGTCAAGGTCAAAGTTCATCAATGATTCCACATAGACATGTTTGTCTAGTGCGACGAGTCCGAAAATAACGTCCGTTTCGCTCTACGACGCACCGTTTCCGAGATATCGACGAAAACGAAAAATGTCGACTCGGGAAAAAAATTTCGGGTCAAGGTCAAAGTTCATCCATAATACCCCTTAGACATGTTTGTCTAGTGCGACGAGTCCGAATATAACGTCCGTTTCGCTCTACGACGCACCGTTTCCGAGATATCGACGAAAACGAAAAATGCCGACTCGGCAAAAAAATTTCGGGTCAAGGTCAAAGTTCATCCATAATACCCCTTAGACATGTTTGTCTAGTGCGACGAGTCCGAAAATACCATCCGTTTCGCTCTACGACGCACCGTTTCCGAGATATCGACGAAAACGAAAAATGCCGACTCGGCAAAAAAATTTCGGGTCAAGGTCAAAGTTCATCAATAATTCCCCTTAGACATGTTTGTCTAGTGCGACGAGTCCGAAAATAACGTCCGTTTCGCTCTACGACGCACCGTTTCCGAGATATCTACGAAAACGAAAAATGCCGACTCGGCAAAAAAATTTCGGGTCAAGGTCAAAGTTCATCAATAATTCCCCTTAATAGACATGTTTGTCTAGTGCGACGAGTCCGAAAATAACGTCCGTTTCGCTCTACGACGCACCGTTTCCGAGATATCGACGAAAACGAAAAATGCCGACTCGGCAAAAAAATTTCGGGTCAAGGTCAAAGTTCATCCATAATACCCCTTAGACATGTTTGTCTAGTGCGACGAGTCCGAAAATAACGTCCGTTTCGCTCTAGGACGCACCGTTTCCGAGATATCGACGAAAACGAAAAATGCCGACTCGGCAAAAAAATTTTGGGTCAAGGTCAAAGTTCATCCATAATACCCCTTAGACATATTTGTCTAGGGCGACGAGTCCGAAAATAACGTCCGTTTCGCTCTACGACGCACCGTTTCCGAGATATGCAGGATGCCTCAAGGATGACTCAGCAAAAAATTATTTCGACCTCTAGGTCAAAGGTCGTTTGAGGTATCGATCCCAAAATCAATAGGGTTCTTCCCTGGTGATATATAAACCTCCGTGCAAAATTCTGCAACTTGTGCCTGAATATTTTTTGAGTTATCGTCCGGAAACCAAGTTCCTCGATTTCATCCTCACGGACCTCACGGACCTCGGAGCCGGATCAAAAAAAAAAGTACACCCTAGAGATGTTTGTCTAGGGCGACGAGTCCGAAAATAACGTCCGTTTCGCTCTACGATGCACGGTTTCTGAGATATGCAGGAAGCCTCAAGGATGAATCAGCAAAAAATTATTTTGACCTCTAGGTCAAAGGTCGTTTGACGGATCGATCCCAAAATCAATAGGGTTCTTCCCTGGTGGCATATGAACCTCCATGCAGAGTTCTGCAACTATTGCATAAATATTTTTCCAGTTATCGTCCGGAAACCAAGTCTCAAAATTAGCCTTGATTTCATCCTCACGGACCTCACGGACCTCGGATCCGGCTCAAAAAGAATAGGGTTCTTCCACATATCATTTCTGACTTGTGGTGAAAATTTGACAAGGATCCGTCAAGGCAATCTAAAGTTATCGTCCGGAAACCAAAAGTGGCGGAAGAAGAAAAAAAAAAAAAAAAAAAAAAAAAAAAAAAAAAAAAAAAAAAATTCTGCTAAAACCATAAAGGCATTTCTGCCGAAATGCCTTAATGACAGCCGACAATGTACATTTTCAATCACTGATTCTGTACGGAATATTTCCCCAGGGGCCCACTTTCAGACTGTTTCTCTGCGAGTCTACTGACCAGACGCCAGCCATGCTCAGCAGCCCGCCATCGTGACTGTCAGCCTGGAAGCCCAAAAGACACTCGGATCGTCACATCAACCTCATCATCCTGCAGGGAAAAACCCAAGAGGAGAAGCAACTTGACTAACACCTTGGCAATGATGGACTGGGCTATTGTCCTGCCAGAGAGCCGCGGGGGCGGAGACCGATCCCGTTTAGTTCACTTTGTTCGTGTTCCCACAGTAACACAGTGGACAATCATTCACCACTTCTGTGTCACGTCGCCTCTAAGATGTTGTTATCTGGCTGTACAGTAGGCTATAATGAAGAGATCTCCTAGATTTCCGACATAAATGAGCTGCATTTACTGCATTCGCAGGTCTGAAGGAGACCAGCATTCCACCACCGAAAAACATGTATAATGATAATGGCCCTGCACTGACACAGTGATATCGAAACCCTGTGAGAGAGTTATGGGTTTTTGGTAACACTCATACTGTTAGCCTGCTACTTTTTGTGGTGGATTTATTTTACACAATTCATGGTGGCCGCAAAAACCTAAAAATAAAATCCTAGTATTGTAAACGATAATCTTCGTCAAATAGTCTTACAATGTATTTTCTTCATTACATCCCCGTAAAAAAGTATGTTCACAGTAAACTAGACCACACATATTCAGATCATGAGGACGAAAAAATGAGGTCACGGAGGAGATTACACTATGAAAATACTTCTAAAATTTTTAATTAAAATTGAATATACAGATGTGAGTCACTTCAGTCTTGAAACATGAAATCATTTTCAATGACAGGTGGACATTTTGTAAATTATTGTCTTTGATGTCAGTACAGTACTGATTTCGCAAAACCTCACCAAAACGCTAGCACAAGTAACCTGGCATTTAGCACGTGTTCGCCCAACTTCGCCTGACGTAGCATCATGCGATTTGATGCTAGCACTGTGTATGTGAGCATCGCTCGATGCTAGCATTGCTTCTTGGCACTGTGGCACACTAAAAGCATTTCGCATTTCGAATTTTCTTGTGAAGGCCATTATATGCTCGCATTATGCTTGCAAACACATGGTCGAGTGGTTTATAGACAGTCTGTATCATGTAGATCGTATGGGCAAATGCAGTGTTTAAGTTCAGTTCATATTAAAGTCTGTATTTTAGTCAGAAACAAAGGATGCGTGCATCTGTCCAAGACAATGCTCGCCTGTTCAACTAAGACGGCTGCCTGATGCGATGGCATTGCGCCCATTGGTCGCACCATGCGAGTTGATGCTAGCATCAAGTCACATGTAATCGCATGGCCTAGCATTTAGCATGTAGCGTTCACATGGCTAGTGAGGTTTTGCGAAATTGTTACTGTAATTCTGTGATTTCCATCACACGCCATTCAATCAAAAAAAAAAAAAAGTATAATATTATTGTGAATCCATCTTTGTTTTCTTCTTCTTCTTTTGATTGCAGTCTCATCGCAATGAAATCATATTCTATCCAGCAGATAGTGTCAATCAATCTTGAGCAGCGGGCCTGATGTTATAATTCCTATCACATCCCATCTTCCCCTTTCTGGGGCTTTTTTGTTGTGGGAACAACAGAGCATTGTAGTCTTTCGCCTATGGTGTGTTTTTTCATCAAACATCCTGATTTAAAGGCATCATGATCATTCTGCATACTGCATAAACGCATAAACAAAAGTACGGTATTGGTCCTAATAGAAGCACGTGCCCTAATAGAAGAGCGCCCCCTTTTCTCACAGTAAAAACGTTGCTGTTCTTCACTTAATAAGTGTCCTTATATTCTTATAAAATGGTCGTATATTGCTTCAAGCATCATATCTAGGCTAGTTTTACCAAATTTACATAACACTGTATATGATATCAATGATTTTCCCAAAAAATCCTCTCAAATTTCACCTATTTCCAAGCGTGCTAAGGCCACACCAAATTGTGAAGTTGGTCTATGGAATTGCCGCCTAAAAAAAATCGAGTTTCACTTTTAAAAAATCGCCGCTACAAATTTCCACGATATATAAAAAATATATATATTTATTATTTCACCGCCGCCACCCGTATTTCATCTTGGATTGTTAACGCACAAAGCGATTCTATACAAAATTCAGAAAAATATTGTACTAAGCAGGTTTTTTTCCAGGGAATTGTACTATTGTTAGTATTAAATATGTGTCACCAAAACATTTTCAAAGAGTTAATAATAGCAATACTTACATATTTTCCCCATATTTCTCACTCAATATCCATCCTTGAGACCATCATGTACGTTAACAATCTGTTCCCTACCTGATTATATTAATTACATTCATTGAGGACCGTTTAACATTTTTATCTTGCCATCATATGTTGTGTTTAAAAATTATTGTATTAGTATCCATTAATATTAGCATTTTAAGCAAAAAGGTAAAAAAAGCTAAATAAACGGACACTAACAATTTCCGGGTTTAGAGTACTGTATTGAAACCAGATACTAGAATAATTGCCATATCAAACATGTATTTCCCCTCACCAGAAATCATTGAATTTAGTCTGAAAGGTTTGCCCAGGAGACTAAAAACAGTGCTTTTGTCGCCATTAGGTCCCAGAAAACCCAACGAAAAATTTATATGAAAAAGAAAAAAATTTACACATTCAATCAAAGGGCAAGCGTAATGCTGTTTGCAGTTTTTTCACTTCATTTAATTTTTTCAACTCTCCAACCACCAAAACCACCGCACAGACACACACTTACGCACAACCGCTCTGCTGCAATTTCACACTTGTGCGCTTGCTATTGAAACCGCTTGTCAACTTTAATCAATACTACAATATAACGCCTCCCGTCCTGTCTTCCGGCCTGACTGAATGTTTGGTACAGGATTTTTCGCTGCCCGTACATGACAAAGCACCGCTATTATTGGCGACAAAACAGGCTTGCAGAGTTCTACTCGAGTGTGAATTCCTATATATATACATATATATATATATATATATTATTTGACTGTCAGCGAAGGGAAAAAAACAGCAACGATCACAGTCGAATAACCACTGCCGTTCAATCTCATCGCCCAATGGTGTAAGTTATCGTATCATATCCATATGGCAAACAAACCGAACAATTTATATTTACAGAGGCGTGTGATCAATAACGCGGAACCCTCTCTCAGAGGCATGAGAAAATTGGGGACTATGGAAGACGGGAGCTGGGTGTAGGTTATGGGGAGGGGGGGGGGGGGAGGGGGGGAGTAAATTATTATCTGTCAGTATCAGTTCTCGTCTGATATGAGAGAAAACTCTCTTCATGGAGATAAGATTATGATCCCTGTCAATATTTCATTTGATACACTGGATGCATAAATGGAGATTAAAATAGCAGCAAAGAGTTGTGAAAAATGTGATAATGTGAAAACATTAATATTGCATCTTTTTTATGATTGTGGATTCATGTGGCAAAACAACTAGACATGTAATGTTGAAACAGTGTGGATTATCAGCGGTTCGAGCGAACATAAAATCACAGAATAAAAATATATGACCAAATGTCTTCCAGAGAAAAGAAAATCGCATGAAAATCCACATATTTGCAAAGAAAATACAGTTCATCTATGTACCCATATGGTTCATGGAAAATTTACGTAAAAAAAAAAACCTCAGTTCATGTAAATAGTAAATACAAATTTGGTGTACATCATATACATGTAGACAGAGTACCGGTAATACTCTTTATTTCAATTACACTCCACTGATGTTAAAGTACTAGGAACAGGAAAATATGATGTGAACTCAAAGGAGAGACCTAGTTTTGCTGAGTAAAATGAAGTTTACTGCATGCCAATATTTATATTGGTTAAAAAGTTATGGCTATTAGAATGTCACATTTTGGCAGGTTATGACATATGCTGGAATGAACACTTCTGGATTTTACGAGAAGCTAATTAGTATGCAAATGAGGTATTCGTGACGTAGAAGGGGGAGTATTTCTAATCAGGCAAGTTTGAGTCTTAATATAATTGATCTGGTCAGAATTATTGCAAACCTAAACTTCAAACATTGATAGGTATGGTCAATAATCAGTGTTGTTCAAAGTGTTACTGTTACTGTCAAAGTGTTACTATTCACCTGCTGGAGTCCCTAGCAACCATTGGTTACTATGGGTCCTAACTGCCAGAAATAGGGGTTTTGACAGAATTTGATTATTGCATAATTATGCGTGTGGAGTCAATCCATTTTCACCTTTGGTTTTGTTTGCTTATCGATATGACTGTGGATTTGGGCCATAGCAACCCTGGTTGCTAGGGGCCTTTTATCAATACTGGTGACCTTGGCAACTATCCGGATGTGAAATTCATTGACTATCAATTATGTAGAGCATGTGGAATAAGCTTTGTTGAATAATTGCAATTTCTTAAGACTTTAATATGCCATTGAAACCATTTAATTGAAGAATGTTCCCCCTGTGACGTCATGCATACAAATTTGCATACTTTTAATGAGCTGTATGATTTTTCAAATTGTAATTTGGGAAATTTGAACTTTGAAGACTTTTGAAGGAATCGAGATATTCACATGCTGTAAAAACCGTTCTGATCAGCTCACATTGTGCTTTAATTTGAGCTCATATGTTCCTAGTACTTTAAAGCTGAAGTAATTTGAGAAATGGAGTGTACATCCTCAGTGATGGGTGTTGATTTGCATGATATTGAACTTATAGAAATACACTTACACCATATACAGTTATGTTCAATCACAAACCCATAAGAGTTTCTGGTTCGATGGAATGCACTACCTCTGATGAGGACAATAGTAAAACTTTATTGCATTAATTTTATGCTGGAATACAGGGACTTTACGACAAACAGCATGAGATCACATGGTCTGAAATGCCCATGTTATAAACCATGTAGTTTGATGATAAGTACTGTAATAGTGGGTTCTTTTGTGTTATAGCTGATTCTTGTAGCATAAACTTGAAACACGTTTGTGCTGAAAACTGCTACCTTTAATACACTAAAATTCGGAACAAACTGTGAGCCGTAACTGACAGATATATGTACTGTGGAACATGATTGCCTGGGATTCGGACCTGTGACAAGTACAGTTCATGAATTGTGCTCACCAGTGATTAAAGTGGAATAATCGGTTTCTGGAATTCATTATCAATCAGTTGGCTAGCATATATTAGATGACAGTGCTATTACAGCCGAAAAAACGCACGATGTGAACGAATTGTTTACATTACATCTGCGCTAACATAAACAAAGACACAAAGTTCCCTACCGGTATATTGTCGTTATTTGCAACACAAAAGAATCAAACTGAATATTTGAGTTCCATCACTATAATATACCATACATATACAAGTTTCAAGTGAAACGGCTGTGTATCTTTCTATATTTCAAGTTATGTTTGTTAATTTTGCATTACTGCATGGGAACCGCTCCATGCTAAACTATTCTTACAATCTTCAAGTTCATGTGCGCATTGGAACTTCTGCATTGTACAGCTGTTCTAAGGACAGCTATTGATCATTTTCAGACAGAAAACCAAAACCCGATTTCCCCACTTTAACTGTTGCTATAAGCCAACACAAAATGAGTGACTATACAATGTACTGTATAGAGGCAGAAATTCCCGGATGATATTATCATCAGAGAACACATAACAAATGTGTTGATCATTTTTTCCCACATCAGTTCCTTTTTATATCACATTACTCCCGCTTTAAATTCTTGTTGATTTGCCTCTCATGATAATGAGGCGACTTGATGAAGGGGAGATCCGATAAGTCTTGAAATTGATTGTGAGAATTTCTGAACATGCATGGGCACAACAAAAAAAACTACAATAAAAATCACCCAAGGAATTGTCACATTAATTCAATACAGTGATCAACAGTGACAATAGGTTTTACCCACAAACCAGCTATTTTATCTGTACATTTCATCTCGATGTGAAATCCTCAGAACGCTGACGACATGCAGGAAAGCATTCCTTCACTTCATCCCAAGCAGCTTGGAGAGAATTAAATTTGAGAGGCTTTTGGTGACAAGGCATTGCTGCTCACCCAAATCCTCTTCACCGCTGGAAGCATATGGACCACCTTGGCAGAAAAGAAAAATCACAGACAAGAAATTGGATCTTAGCCTGGTGCAGCCGTAGCCGAAAGAGCTTAGACATTGTAATATAACTTGTGAGATTGGCCGCATAAAATGCCAGGCAGGAAGACGGCACATTATTCAACATTAAGCCATGCATATTGGTTCCTTTGATTCATCTGGGATTTTTTAGGGCTGGAATTTCCATGGTGTGTCCAGGAAAACAGCAGACTCTGGGAAGACCTTCATTTTTTAACCAAAAAATAATTGCTATTAAATATCGCATTTCATGCATTGACAGCTTGGCAATATATTTCAGAGCAGTACATACATGTGTATTGATGGATCCGTGAAAAAATATCATGAAATCACATAAATATGGCGTCGAGAAAATCACTGAATATCTATAGTCTTCAATCCTCCAAGATCTTATTAGAAAGATATGAAGTGAATTACAAAGTTACAAAAATCTAACATTTTTTAGGAAAAGATTGGGGGGGGGGGGGGGGGCACTCTATTATTAGGCCATGTGCAACTATGCTGTATGTAAACAAGTAAAGTCACATTTCTATCTCCTACTCTATTTCCATGAAGATGTTAGATCTGTATGTATACCTTCCAATTTGATACAGAGTGAGAAATCTGCACTTCTGAAGAGAGTATGTTCAACACAACTCCTCTTTTCTAAAATGTTCCAGTAAAAGTAATAACGCCAACCAACTAACCACCTTCCATGGAGAGCAGTGACCACGTTGTCCTCGTAAACATGAGGAAGCTAGAGCTCCCAACTGCCATAAATAAATGTCCTCTTCATGTATATTGACTGGTACTGTCTACTCCCTCAAAGCAATACACACACAGTGGCCCAGTCGAGAGATACCCCCAGTAGCACTCGTTGTCTGGGAAAAAATGTATTCTTTGTGCAAATATAGGTCCTGTGTGTGACCCGTGGATAGTCAACACTAATCTACATTACCTAATCCTGTTAACGCTGCCATTGAGAGTCGACGCGGTCGCTTCAATACTGTGTGGTGGTACTATGAATAGCCGATAGACAGTGGGCGAGTTATCAACAATTACACAATGGCCGCTGGCATTCATTAACTGTCAACCGGTGGAACTTGTTTCATTATGTCATGTTGCAACGCAACAGACAGTCAGCCATTGCTACATTATATTGCAACAAAAAAAACACCGGTTTTACATATAGACAGCGCAGATATTCACTCGAAATGTTCCATAGTTGACCCTGTAATACTGATCAATAAACTCATGCAGGTATATGTTGAGTAGAACTTACAATAGTCCAGGTTGAGCAATGGAATTTTAATATAATCCATAAAAAAATTGCGGCATTTTGATATCACTCTTCAGAAACATGAAACTCTATGACAATTTTCGAGTGTGGATCGAGCTGCTTCTTCAGATTCTGCCACTATTTTGTAAGCCTGTCTCCACCTCAGACAACACTCACACCATCACATAAACTGTCATTGATTTGTCCTCTTTGTACTGAAAAATCCCCGGGGCTGAAACACGTCAACGAGACATCCACCGTCCCGGGTTTGGATATATAGCCATTTCAGCTGCAAATGTATGTGTTAGGATCTGTCTACACCAACATGATAGTATTGAGCATTTATGAAGTTACCCTGACAATTTGAGACATTTGGTGGCTGTTAAATTTGGCGGTTTTGAGCCCCACGCCATTTGGCGGAGATTTAATTTGGCGGATTCAAGACCACTTATATTTCTTAACATATATCTAGTTAATTTGGCGGACGATTTAATTTGGCGGTTTTTCCCCTACCGCCAAATCCGCCAAATAAATCGTCCGCCAAAATTAGTCGTTTTACAGTAAACTCCTTACACTTTTCTCACCACTACATGCTAACCAATTATGATGTATTGAAAAAAGAGTGAAAGCAGCCATACATGTACCATCTGAATCAGCTGTTTAACTTTCACACATTTTACAACAAAGATTTTTGGTACTGAAGAAATGTGCAATTATGCAATATCTGTTGACTTCTGCATTCCTTCACATAAACAATGACAACATCTTTCAAACATGTTATTATTTTCTGCCAGTGGCCACAGTATGGTGTATTTGAATGGAACCTGGTACAAATACATGTATCATTTGCAAATAAAGCTATCAAAATTAATCATAACATGTCAGTGAGCGAAAGAAAAGCAGCAGAGACCTATTATAAAATTTTTTCAGTATTCGATGTAAGCAAATCCAGTGAGTCTTTAGAGCTTACATCAGCACATAAAACACAAAAGTCCATTCATGATATATCAATACCTAAGAACCAAAACCTGCCCTAAAACATGTACAGGAGATCTAATGATTGGACTGAGTAAACTTACCTATGGTGTTGATATCCCCGCTCTTATGTACATAAACACGACATTTAGGTGTAGTAAGCTAGGTGGCCGTGAGCTGGGTTTTCTCCTCACACCAATTTTGCTCCATTCATGGATGAGCCGCGTACGATTCTTCCCACCACGTTGGTGAGCTAAACACAGCCAGCGCAGACCACCGTCACTGGGCTGTTAACATGGCCAGCGACGACACACAAAACCAATATCTTGCAAGCGCAGTCCGTTTCCTCCAGTGAAAATTTAACTTGACGGGCCGTCCGAGACGCCTATGATGGCTTTGCAATGTCTCCGCGCCAGACCGCTTTCTTGTTGTCAGTCAATCAGTCAGTCAGTCGGGCACGCCAGCCAGACAGACCACACGATTAGCAAGAGTTTCAACGTTTTGCTATTGAGAAGAGGAAGGAAAAAACAGCAGGAATGGAGCCGACCGAGGCAAGCACATGTCAGAGACAGGCAACTGCAGGCCCCGTCCTATGCTGTGAGGCAATACAGCCCGTACTCTCTGTACAATCTATTGCTTTTCCTCTCTGAGCAACAAAGCTTGCGCAGTCTTGCACAGCCACAGCACGGCTACAGCACGGCGCTGAACCACCCCGCGTGCCGTGCGAGTCTATATTTAGCGCAATCCCTCGCTGTGACGTCAATCGCTGCTGTGTTTTGGCTGTTCGTGAAGACGCGGCTCTTCCCGCCAAATTTTCCCGCCTTCAGCGCGAAGGGAAACGTTATGCCGAACAACTAGCACTGCACCAATTGATTGTGCATAAATGATTGTAAAAAAATAGTTGACAAATCGTCAACTTATATAAATACCTTGTGTTGTCCAAATTGAAAGTACTATTCACCAATTCATCATATATGTTTCTAAATGGAGAGCAGTCCGCTTGAGTCTATAAATTTCCCTCTTAGCTCTGAGGTCTGCATGAGCAGACGAACTTACCACCCTCTGCACGCGGGCGCACAGCACGTGGAGCTAGGCAGAGGGGGTGACTCCAAGTACGGCACTGGCCGTTCCCGGGATCGATCTGCGGACAGACAGACGACACCCATGCTTGTCACTGGAAAAACCGATGTCCAGGGTCGTTTTCACTAGAGTCCAATCCAGAGAGAGACACGGCCCGTAGCAAGGGATATTCGCCAAGGTAGGTATCAGTTCGATATGTTTGAATGTTGTATTTTGACACGGTAAAGTTATTGGAATATCGTGGTGTTGATCTGGGCAGGAAGCGCGCTTGGACAATATTTTGCGCGGGAGAGGACAGACGATAGGTCATTATTGTCAAAGCCCGCGCGCAGACGGCACACAGTGCGCGACTTCCAAAACAGATGAATTGATCTGCATACGGGTTAAATAATATTTTATTGATTTTAAAACTTGCATTCCAATTTTTTTTTTTAAAAATAAAATAATCAAGTACGTGTTGATGTGCATGTGAAGTTACTGTATTACTCAGTTTGCATGACACTCAAAAAATCGTACGCGTGCATAGTAAAGCCATTTGTCATCTTTTCAGTCTCCAATTCAGTTCTTTTTCTTCTTTTCTAATTTTCTATTTCTGACAAACAGGTAAGGTTTAACATAAGAATCTAGGATAATTACACTCATGAACACTGTCTGCATGTAAAAGGCCTAGTTGTGGCAATTTCTCAGTGCATGGGACTTGGTATGTGAATGGATTTTCTAACATGCAAGTAGAAAATATGTAGCCTACCAAATACTGGCAAACAGACTGTGTTCTTCCTTAAAGATCCGTGTGTTATATGTGGTGTATTCACCTTAATTCCGGATTTAGAATTATAGCAATTCAAGTAATCTTATCTTAACTTTGACATACCAGTATATTCACTTACAATTTGTTATTTGATTTTCCATTTGGGAATATGAGAGTCTTGGGTTCATGGTAAGGAACAACCAACAATTGTAATATTATACTAATATGGATAATTCTGTCATTCTATGTACTTTTTTGTTGGGAAGTATTTATATTTTCCAATGATTTCTTAAAAATTTTCAGCACCCGCTGTACAGTATTCTACCTCTTCACTCGCTTAATTTGTATAAATTTGTGGTGTTAGAATTTTATATAAATGTTATTCTCAAAGAATTCCATTAAGAACTAATTGACACACAGCAAATTGTTGAAGTGCCATGAGTCACCAAGTCTCCGCCCGGAGTCGAAGTGACTAAGACTCACGCACTCCGGTGTCGAACTGCATGCGGATACAAGTCCTCGAAAGCAGTCACTAGACACCCGCATTGATTGCATGCGGAGGTTTACGCTGAGGGGATCATAACATGTTCCCTCACGTCATAAGGGAAGTCAAGTCTGTGACTTCACAATGTACAATGTGGAAGTCTCTCGTCACCCACCGATATCTTAAACACCCGATTGATCATTGCGTGATGAAGCGCTTTTTTTCTAATGCCTGCACGACGATAGTGACTAGTGACACTGGGTTCCAGCAATACAAATATTGATAGATTTTTAGTGTTTTTACGATGTGTGTTTTCGCGTCTTGCTTGCAGAAAATGCCGCTGCCGGAAACAAAGCAGTGATTGTGAATGCGGAAAGCGATCCATCGTGAAAACGCCATGAAATGTGTCGCCAAGAATTATCAAGTATAAATACTTGACATTTTGGCTGCCGATGTTGGCGTGCAAGACTGTAAGCAGTGCGGATCATTTGGACTAAAGCCTGGGGGAATATTGCTTGGACTAATGGCTAATTACAAAGTCAGTGCCGCACAGAGAGATTCGGACGGCGTACCTGAACGACGGGCGATTGGTGGATACATGTCATCTGGTAAGTTGAGTTTTTGTTCGTATCGTTTTTATATATAATAATATACTTATTATTTTCTGTCTTTAGGTCTGGTGTTTAACTGTTATATGTGTCATTCATGTGTATCATTTTGAATGCATGTTTAGGGAATATCGGGTAGATTTCTGGATGAGGGTGAATTGACAATCAAGGGGAATTGACTGAGTGTGATCAGTGAGAATGCTGTATGTTTTTTTACACTATCTTGAATGCTTTTTAATATATTTTCACAAATACTTCATTTCAGTCTCTCTCAAATTTAAAGGCACAAATGGAGGTTTTTGGTTTTCTCTTGGTCATTATTTTTTTGGAATCGCCTCTGATATATTTCTTGTGCCACACAAAACTCAACCCTTAATACTATAATTGCCTGTAATATTATTTATAAAATGAGACGTCCACATTTACAATGTACAGTAACAGCCATATAATAATGTCACCCATTTCAAGATAGATCTATATTGCTTCTAAATTAACCACAAAATGGTATAATCGTTTTTATCATTGGGTCATAAAATGCTACTCAATATTTGTACAGTGACACGCATATTATACTTTTTCATCTTTTTTTCATACTGGTCGCACTGACGATGCGAGTGTGATATGTTTGTTTATTCGCAACACCTACTGTCGACTTGACAATATTACAACTAATAATTCAAAAAATTCTGATAATCATTTTTTACAGTACATTGTTGGGGCTCTGTACTGGTAGTTATAAGTATCTCTGCTGGGTCAGTGTTCAATATTGTCAGGATGCAGTGCAGGTGGTATTTTAAAACCTAAATATCGGTATACAACCATTTTCATTGGCAATTCATTGGGATATTAGCGACCACCAAAGCAAAATTTCATAAGTTTTTCCTCAAACTTTTTTTTCATCAAATTTATCGACCATGACATCAAATTTTGTACCATCAATGCAATTTTTCATCACACATATTTTCCACTGTTTTAACAAATCATCCACTCAACACTTTATGAAGGAATCACAACCTAGCCCTCGATATAAACAATGGGATGGCCACGCGATAATATTTACAATTGAAAAATAGCATCAATTTCAGCGATTTCCATTAAAATGTAATTCCATACATCCTGCTTTCCGTTATGGTGCTCTCCTCAATGACAGAAGGTTCCCAATGATGAGCGTCGTAATTACGTCAATCACCATGAACATAGATATCATTCGGCTGCTACAACCCGGGGTGGTCCATATTACACACTGGTCCATATTACACGTCTCTCCCCTATTTATATTATCACTGGCACTTATTGCTCATGATTATTTCGTCTCAATAAACTACTACTACTAAACTACCACTATTATTGCTTCGAAATCCAATGGGCGATGAGGGTTCTGACCCTAAGCCATCTGCTAAGGATAACCTTTATACTACATATGTCTTACATGCTGCGTCTTAGCTCTGTAGCTTGTGGGGGGGTGGAGGGGGGGGGGGGGTGCTCAAGTGTTTTCATATTTTCGCTGGGATCAGAAATGACCTCACATTCCATGCCATTAATAAATAATGTCTGTTGCCGTTCCTTGGGCCATTTGTAATTCTGACCGGCATCTCATCACCTGTCCGTTTGTCCGTTCGTCTATCCGCCTAGCCCAGCAGGATATGATTGATGTTGCGTAATATCAACATCAGGTTGATGACGCTTGATCAGAAGCTTGAGGCCGCTTGTGACTGAGTCAGTCTGGTTGCTACAGAAAATTAAAATATATATCACGCTTCCGCATTGTTTGTTTATGTTCCTGCCATACACATCCCCCAATCTGCACAGTTTTCCTTTTGGTGTACACGTAAGTTTTTAATCTGTTATATGCGACTAGTATCTTATTATGAAAAATGATAAAAGAAGTCATTTTCAGGAAACCTTGCTCTGATATTATAGGGAATTTTCGAAGGAGAAAGATAATTAAGCTCAACTACATATATTATAATTCCAGTAAGTCAGCATCTTTGTGCCAATTGGTTCGAGCCGCTTTCAATCTTTTGTCTTTGACAGTAAACTTGATACCGAAGTCAGGAGTCGAAACTGATACTAGTTTTATCGATTTGCGTCCAGTTTCTTCGTAACTGATACATTGTCAGTAGATATTCGCAAGTGCTGGGCAGCATTGATCAATGCACAATATTTGTACGTGTGTGCGCTATATTTGCAGTGAATGCATGTTTATCCAAATTTCTCAACATTTTGAAATAAATGTGCACAAGATGTGCTGCATAAAACTAGTATTATTTCAAAATTTGCATGTACTATGTATATATGTGGAATAATTCATTACTTGAACAGGAAAATAAAGAACATGTATAATATATTGTAACCATGCATGTTAAAAAAATTCGAACAACCTGAAATTAATTGAATTTCAGTACTGTTAGATACACCACAATAAAGATAGATATATGTGGGCTTGTCAAGGTTTACCTGCCCCCCCCCCCCCCCCCTCCCCTCTGTTATGTTGTCATGTTATAATGTAACCGGATCTCGCATACAATACCGCACTCACTCAAGGTATTACACCGCTACAACAGGTAAATATGGTCGCAACTTTTGCGGCGTAGTGTTACCAGCTTCCTCAAGTAGATATGAGCTACGTAATACGTAAGGTAAAACCTCTTATGGTCTGATATATTTCTGATGTGAGTGACTATAGCAGGATTTATTACATGTTGAATGTGCTTGGCTGGTCAGGATCAAGGGACTGTGTCCAATGGAATGGTTTTTATCTACATTATGCAGTTTCTGGCCACCAGGGAAAACCGATGCCCAAAATTATTACACAGATCATGTAAACGTCATCAGCTCATCATATGATACGGTTGTCATAACAATGGAATAACGTACATGTAAAGATTATTGTGCATAAATTGTTGTGTACTGTTGAAATAGTGAATTTGTATGGGTAAATTCCTCATGTTTATAGCCGATTTTGATAGACACATCACAATCGACTGAACTTGATCAATAATGATTTGGTGCATTGCTCGAATAAACATTTCTTTTCCAAGAAAGTAGCAAAAAATAAAAACCAATTGAAAAATTCTGCTGCATTTACGTTTTATTCCAATCCAAACTAGGACGATTCTTGTCTTGAGTGATGTTAGTTTACTACAATGATGCAATGTGGAACATTTCTTCTCATCCATTTTCACAAACTGGATTGAAGCATTGATTCACAATGTGCCTACATTCATGTACATTCATGAAGCTATATCGATGGTTATTGAGCTGCCTGACCCCATCATCGAAACTGCTTTCTCTAAATGTCAGGTTCATTTCACATCGTCATTCATGGAGGAAAGCTCACCGGAAATAAGCAGGCGCAAAAAGTAACTTCAGCTTGGCTTACAATTGCTGCTGATTTGAGACATGCCGCTTCTTTACCGGCAAGATCAGAATAAACATGATAAGATTGAATGGCTTTATGTACAAGATATATTCAGCATCTGTCGATGTGATCAACATGATGAATGGTAGCGTTATTGCAAAAGTATTGTTCAAAACAGGGCAGAAAAATTCGTATTCTGAATGTTTATTCCTCTCCGACCAGGGGAAAAAATTGTTGCTGTCACTGTAAATCACAATAGTGTTGGATTACCGCAGCACGGTTTCGCTACAGAATTTGTCGGGGCCAGTCCCCTGCGCTGCTGTGGTCACAGCACAATATTGGTCGTCAGACACCAGATCTCACAACCAAATCACTTTGTCCTCGACTAGCTTTGTCCATGTCTATGTCTGATACATGACAATAAATTTTGCCTTTATAAACAGACAATACCGGTACGTATCAAAGTTGCCATTTATATCATCAAACTTCGGCCCCCACATATATATTTATCAGGTGGTTTTTGTTTTGTTGCTATGGTAAGCATTTTAGGAAATTGTATTGACAATAGATGGCAATTTGATGATCACTTTGTTTATTTAAGTGATGATACATCAATATTTGTCATTAATTTTTTTTTTTTTGTTGACACTAGAATCATAACTTGCCATATTTTCTTCTGAAACAAAATACGACCATCTTCATTTCGTTCGCCGAATCTGTTGCTTGGTAACACGATATTGATTCGATACAGGCAGACAACATGACTTTGTCTTGGATGTATTGATTGTGTAACCATGGTTACTGATAGTGATTCAACTTTGCTCGAATCTTGGCGATTTTATGTCTGAAACCTTTCAATAATTTCGAGACCAGTCAGTCCTGTTCATTATTTCATTTTGTTGTAACAATTTATTTGTGCGAAGAATGTCAATTAACACGCCACACAGACTAACATTGAAGAGTTTCATCAATGGTACTTCTACAGCTAAAATAAAGACAAAAATTGTCAAATACTATTATGCAAAGCTATGACGAATTCCTCGACTGTTCATTTGTTCGCCATGCCATGCCCCTCGCCCCTTCCCCCCTCATCCCCTTCTCCCGCGATGCCATGTTTGTGATCTCTCTATTTCCTCGGCGCCCACTCCAGCGAGTTATCCCGGTGAAGTCGCAGTGGAGGACCGTTGTCCACACCAGCATAATCCAGCCTCTTCCGCTCGCTCTCCAACATCGCTGTGTTTCCTTTGTCGTTTCTCTAAATCCCCCATCTTTTGTTATCTTGCCGCATTTGTCTGCCCATCTCTTCGTTCGTTGGAGCATTCATATAATGCTGGCTGGTCGGTTGGTTGGTTGCATAAAAATGTGTAGCGATCTAACTAGTGTCGGTCGGGGAAATCCCCAGAGCACAAAATCCCGCAGTATCAGATTGCCATAAATGCACAGCGCGGCAAGCAACATGGCGTCGTTCTGTTTTTTCTAGGACGTTAACTGAGTTGGTCACGGGTGTGTGTGTGTGTGTCATTGTTATATCGGGGGATTTCCCGAAGGCCAAATATTATTTGAGATATTGTGTGAATGTGTGGAATTTTGTGCTTAATCGGGTGCCACACTTTATTGTGTTGTATCTGGAAATGTGAAGCCACTTTTGGTTAATGAAAATATGGGCCTCTTCCGAATCCACTGAACACAAATAAAGACTCTCTCTTTCCATCCCCAGAAAACACTCCCAGATTCGGTGGTAATCGCCTGATGAAACCTGAATTTTGTAATTTGCTGCTGTTGGGAAAAACACCTGATTTCCGCTATTACATGTTTCCCAGACAGCTCCAAAGTCTGCCCATTTGAGCACTTCTAAATGGTACGTCTGGAGTAAAACCAGACAGGCAAAAATTATGCGGAATTCTAATTGTCATGACTATTCTTGCAATATTTGTTGGACATGGAATTCAGAGTTTTCTAAATTAGATTTCATTATCATTGTATACAATTTATGAACAGACAACATCATTTCAAAACATTCCTATCAAATTTTCTTTAATCTTGAACATGTTGAAAGCTATCAATATAACCAGATAACCAGTCACTTCGATCACTGGATTAACCAAACTGCTTGAGAAACCTATTTATACAGATTAGTAACACCATGTCCGATAATCTAATCTTGTGAAAAAAAATTACTGTCACCATCAATATTATCTTTCTGAAGGAAATCAAGTCTGGGGTTTGTCTCATCCTTAGATTTTCCCATTGGTATTTAGATATTGGTCTTGTCCACGAGTAAGAAGATTTATCGTTATACGAGTATGTGTATACAAAAGTAGCTGTTTCACGTTTAGATTGCACACTAATAAGGTACTGTAATATTCTAATATTTTGCTTTCCGACCAGACATGTGCAGTATTGTGCTAGCTGCAGTTAAGGATGTACGCTCCCTTTGGACCCAAGCAGAGGGGCTAAAATTTGAAATTCGTTTGATGATTTTCATACTTTTAAACAATCATCAATATGATATTGTGCATTCGAAAACAGAATATTCGGATCAAATATTCTCTTCAGTGTGGAATTATGGGTAATTTTACCCCAAAATACCAGCAAAACGGGTAATTTTTGGCCATTTTCACTAAAATCAATATTCAATGAAAACCTGAAAATAGATTTCTCTAAATTTTTGCTTGTTTATCAACAAACCGATATGCATGTTTTTGATAGAAAAAAATATGGGGGTCACCATGCTATTTTTTCTGTTACAGGTTGTCATATTTGTGAATGTCAGTGAATTTTATCAAAATTTCAACAAATTTAGGTAAAATTTTCAGTTCTGGACTCATTTGGATACCTGTAGACCGAAAATTAGCATGGTGACCCCAATATTTTTGTCTATCAAAAACATGCACAGCAGTTCGTTCATAACATACACAATCTCAGAGAAATCTATTTTCAGGTTTTAGTTAAATATTGAATATAGTGAAAATGGCCCAAAATGACCCATTTTCCTCTTATTTTGGGGGTAAAATTACCCATAATCCCACACTAAACAAAATATTTAACCCGAATTTGCTGTTTTGGAATGCACGATATCATATTGATGATTGTTTGAAAGTCTGAAATACATTGAACAAGTTTCGAATTTTAGCCCCTCTGCTTGGGTCCAAAAGGAGCGAACAACCTTAAGGAAAAATCCTCCATTTACGTTCAAACCATTGGCATGCCCATTGATTAACTTGATGTTTTAATGTATCAGAAAAGTCCGGTACTGAAAATCCAGTACTATTATGACAAAATATTAGATGGACATTTACACTGTATATTAAAATTTTTTCAACAATATACATGTAACTAATGAAAAATTTTCTTTGAAAGTTTTATAACATTTTTGAATACTTTGCGTGTTCATGTTTAAAATACTGATTCGCAAAAACCATGCCTTACTTTGCTGATGGCAGCGTAAGTTAGGTCATGAGATTCCATAATTCCACATCAATACATACAGTAATCAACGCCCATTGGCCAGTAGCACCGAAACCATTGGCGGCAATTATATAGAACAAATACTAATGCTGTACTGGCTCTGAAAAGGGGCAGAAAATTGCGAATGATTCATGCCCCGGAGCCTTTTGTCAACTCCGAACATTGGCTCGTTACACAAGAAATCACTGGAGCGTGGAGAACAACAAATCACGTCGTCGTTAATGGATCCCGAAGCGAACCCCGTCGAGCGTTCTCGAGAAGATTTCATGGGCGGCCCCATGCGGCTAACCTCTTTGTCACATTGACAAAACCCCTTCCAACTAAAACCATTGAATTTCGGGAAATTCCCCTAAATCTTGGCTGCTTGTACTATTAGAGTAACAGTTAACAAGGAGAGGCGAGTTGGGTCAGGGTGGTAGATTTGATTCTCAAGCCTTCTCTAGATTCCCTTGTGTGACATCACAATTTTCATATACATGGAAGATAGTGCCCTGAAGTGGACAATACAGTTTGGTGTCCATATTCGTTGGACATTCACTGAGCAGCACAAAGCAATATAATTCTACTAAATAGTTTCCTCAACTGGCATTCATGATAAAGGTCATATTGCAGGGGGAATTGGGTGAGTTAGAGCCTCGAGGGACCTTGTTCATCCTCCAAAGTTGCTATCTCCAGTGGAACTCAATTTGCCGGGACCCTCCCCACGACCCGAAACAGAGGATCCACTCGGGACAAAAATGAACGTGTGGCTTCCTTCGTTGGGCATTGTGGGAGCTGCAAGCGGACTACAGTGATAAATAGTAACCCCCGGCAACCCACATTGCTCGTTGTCGTGGTGACTGGACCTTTGGGACCCTCTGGCGCGAGCCAAAGTGTCGGGACTGGCGGCAAGATGGTCTCTTCCGAACTGGAGGATCGAGGGCCGCCTCGCATTCTCCATGGTAATGACGGCACCGTCCACTGTGTCAATCGAGCGCAAAGTCTCCACAAAACGACTCTACGATCGTGAGTTTGACCTCAAGATGAGACGAGCCGTGTACTGTTGCCAATGGCAACCACACATGGGACTCGCGGAGCTTGATCCACGGTCAAAATTCCGGACACAAAGATGCAAGGTCGTCATGGTAACTAATCAACACGTCAAGTACGCCTTGTGGCTTTCCGCGGTGCCATAAAATGATTGAGTCCGTGTACACTTGGTGTATTCCCCTGAAATCCTCCAGTGCCGGTGGGGAGTATGAAGTGGCTGCCCGTTTTTGCTCGTGATTGCTACATTCAGAGCGGAGGCTTGATGAAGTCATGAACCTTCCAAGGACAGTGACACAAAATAATACCGATGATAGTTCTCCGTTGAGTTTAGGTTTTGGTGGCATTTTTTGTAGTTCTTCAGGGAACTTGCCTTCTCTTCTTTGAGAGGTTTGTGGAGGTACATGTGAATTGTGAAGATGAAAATTTGCATGATGTTCCATACATTATACATGTAAATAATGATGGAGAGCAGTTCATTGTTATGTTATCAAATTAGTATTCATAATCATCCATATATTAAAGAAAAACAGGGTTTACTGAACTAATTTCTCACCTTGAACTGGAAGAAAAGATCACCAGGGTTGCAGTTGTTTTATGATAATCCCAACATCCCCCCGCCTCCCCCCACACAGTACTTGCTGACTGCATCTTTACAGCTTCGTGTCCCTGAGGCCCCCGGCCTCTCTAGAGGTGTTGGCGGGTGACAGACAAGAGGACAAACGACGACTCCAGTCCATGGACAATGAAGAAGAAAAAAATAAGCTGATGGCAGAACCTGTCATTGCACTCGAAGCTCGGCACTTGCGAGTTGAGGTCATTTCAGTTCTTTCGAGCGGAGGTGGCAATTTGTGACATGGGTGTAACTGGATCGTTATCTGAATTAAGAAGGACTGACTTTCACATGTCCGTTCAGCAAATAAATGCATTGTGGCAAAATTGGTTTGGTCAAAATACTTTAGTTAGTAAACCAGGCATTGTGAAATAATTGGTTGTTACTTCAGATTCAGATAAGGGACCCTTCTGCTCTTCTCGTATCATATGACTGCATAATAGGTATCAAAAAATAAATAAAATTATGGATTTTGGTGGCCATTGTTCTCAATTCCTCGAGTGACAAAACATATAATATTACTAACTGTGCACTTCATCAAATGTGTGGAAATCATGAAAAAAAAAACCCTCTGCAATATGTAGAATGGGTTTGCACTAGGCATTCACCAATCGCTGATAGCATCGAAAGTGGTGAACTGGCCGACAATATAGGAAGAAATTCAGCTTTGCATTGGTTCTATGTGTTTAAGGTGATTGAAAATTGTATGCAAATTATTCACATGTATATCTGTGAATCTTGGCATTTTCAAATTTCTGGATATTGTTCACGGTGTGAATCCAACTTGAACATGATGCCGTATTGCAAAAGACAACACTACAGGTTCGGTTTGAATCGACACTCAAAATGTTAATTAAACTTTTTTTCTCAAGTTTGTACTAGATATTCATTTCGTTATCAAAAAGACATTTTTCACAAATGAAACTGACATGGTATATGTACTACCATGAAAATATTGGGTCTTATGTATTCCTGGTACAACCTATATAATTATGCACTGTATGCACTGATACAAGTGGCCAGTTATCCTACAGGTTGGTGCAATTACGAGGTGATCTAATATCCTTCACTATTTTGCACATCATTAAAATAAGATGGCACAATGGGTCACTCATCAGCTAAGGAATAATCAGTTATGATCGAGTCCGTTCTTTTGTGATTGCATACAATAGCTACCATAGAACTGTCACCTTAGAGAATCAAGTTCAGCTCTCACATGTCAGTCCGGCAGTACAACAATGATAGGCAGTTGTAGTTATCGGCTTTTCAGTTGGAAAACGAGACTTCCATCTTTTCAGACTTCCAACCAACCGGTTTCTTCCGCAACTAACTTATGTAGAAGCTGAAATCTATAGGTAAGATAGAACTCATGAAGGGACATCCACAGAAGTTGGTTTTTCCTATTTTTCTACCTGCGCCTATTTAGTTCTCTGCCTATCGTAATTATCATGTCCTCTGGACATTTATCTTTGTTGTTTGATATTTGCGCAGGTCATTGTTACATACAGTAACAGGTTGGCATTGGAGTCTTGCTATAGCCTGCTAACAGGCCACAGGCCGTCCGCAAATTACTGGTTCTCATGAATGGGCAAAGCCGCGAGGTGGCAAGGTGCGGTGCTGAAATTACGTGACTCTAGGAAGTATGTATTATCAGGGTTCGCCAAGTCAAGAACTAGGGAAGAATGGGCCGGTATGAGCCAGTTCTAGATTACAGGTATCGTTCGCCACCTGTGTTCTCGCTACATAAGATAGGTAATATATAGAAGCGGTCACTCGCTCGTGGGGGATTATTACTCATGCACTGTTCACTGTATCTGATACAGTTCTGTAATCAGAATCTTCCGTCAGGCTTGTGCAATGTCGAGATGGTTTCAGTCGTCTTATTGCAGCCGATATCTGATTAGTATCTCTATACCTTCCTCTCTGACAAGTATTATTCACTCACCCAGGTATGTTTGTAAGAAGCTTATTCCAGTGACTTCAATTATTCCAGTCAATAATATAAATCCACTGGTTACCATGGGAACAATATTAATACAGGCTGTTGTTCAGATGGTATACCATGGTCAGTTTTCTCTTTGCTGTTTGGTTCCGCCATCAAGTTAGGGCACATGTAGAATAGAACTTGACACCTGATTTTAGCCGCGTAATAACGAAATTTATGCAGTACATTGTATATTGGCCAGTAGCCTGCTGAAATTAACTTTTTCAGGATAAATACATTGGCTAGCTTGAGCATAATTTACAGATATTTCTTTACCAGAAAATTGTTGTGATGTTTCACAAGTGAGGTGGAGGATGCGAAGTGTACTTTATTTAAATATTGACAGAAATACATTTATAAGAACACGGTCTTATGTATTTCTGATATTGATAAAGCTAGTCGGTTATACTTAGTCTAGTTCATGAGCACAACAGGATTACTTCAGCTTTAATAAACAAGTCCGTACATTAGCATTGATTGCAAATGAAGACTTTAAGTTTTATTTTTGGTTGATATTTCTGCATGCCTCCTTGTACAGCATTCAATTCCTTCATTGGCCTTCTCTCCTTGCCCCACCCCTGCCCCTCCCCAACACCCACATCCACCCACACGCAGTTATTCCTTTCGAGGGAGGGGGGGGGGGGGGGGAGAGAAGGAATTCCCCCTATAAAAAACTATGCCACTTCCAAAAACATGTAAATCATTTGTGTTTTTACTCCGAGCTTTTTCCACTCAGAGCTTTAGGCTTGCAATGCAATACACGACAACTGAGCGCAGAAAAGCGCCAGTTATGATGACCGCTATCGATCCCTTGGTCCCTCGTAGAGAGGGCCAGTGACCTGTCATTGCGGTCAAACGAAATCCCAGTCTGTGGCTTTGTGGGCTTTTTGGTGTCTTGCCCAGGCAGCCCCGTAGCCGGAGGTTATGGTAGGCATTGCAAAGTCCCTGCAACACCTTGGACATTTTTTTGAAACATCGGATCAGATTAAGTCGAATGTTGTCATGTAATAAGTCAGTAAATAATCTGTCCTCATCAAGCAAGATCAGGAATTACATTAAACATTACCAATATGAACAATTACCAATTAAACATTAACAAAAAGAAAAAGATTTAATAAATGTCCCAACTTATATGTAAGCTGAAATATGTTTCTTTTCACGACATAAATTTTGCAGTATTCGTGTCTAGATTTTATTGATAATGTTTTGATAAATGAGCGTACTGAATATTGCATAATTAATTTCGAGAACATCTGTGCAGTTCACTTTTGTCATTTTGTAGTCAAGAAATCAATTACCGGCTAGTGTATGGTATCACCTGAATCTACGCCTGAAGCTGGATTCTGGTTTTTCATGAAGTTTCTTAATAATCCAGCTTTCCTTAAAATTTGAGATATAATTTCATCACATTACTCAGTTTCTTTCCTCGAGACGATGTCAGCATCCTCAAATCAGCTTATGTGGAAGCTATATTAAAATATATACTTGATATATGAAAATATATAAATAAATGAATATCCATGTACTGAACATCGCAGGTGCGAGCAACAAGTAGATGTAGCTATGAGTTTGAAAAATTTCACCTAACCTAGTACTCACAGACATTGTATGAATGAATTGTACTTTGTAGTTTAATTCACCCTGATTCTAATAGCAGAGCACTGCTCTAATGCAAGACTTCAAACATTATCGCACTGATCACTGTAGACAAGCGGTGGCGTGGTAAAGTAATTTTGAACGGGCTTGGTGATCAATTTCGAACAGTTGGTGATCAATTTCGAACGGTTAGTGATCAATTTCGAACGGTCCGCACACTGAAACAGGGTGAAAAGTGAGTGAATTGTGAAGTAATTTCAGATTAATAGACATAACCTTTCAATTTGGGCACAAAGAAATGATCGTATGTCATTTGTAAGCAGTTGAGGGTTTCCAGGTAGGCGTGGAAACACAAGACTAAGTCATCTTGTATTTCCTGATGATTCCAGTTTGTTGACAATATGCGTAATATATAGACCAATTTTATTATCGTATATTGATGATATTGAAAGCACATATGGCCCACAACCTATATCTAAAAATTGAAGTATGGAGATCAAAGGATAAAGATGCTAACACCGTGATAAGAACAATATTGATAAGCGATCAATTTTGAACGGGCGGTGTTAATTTTGAACGGTTATTTTTCATAGGCGATCAATTTCGAACGTTCAAAAAATATTTTATTCATTCCGTATAATGTTTTCTATGGGTTCCTATCGGCGTCATCATGGCCAATTTTTGGTGCTACTACTGTAAGATTCCTTATGATGACATAGAACACGCGGAAATGAGAATTAGCATTATTGTGCAAGGATAATAAAGGCTATAAGATTTGCACTACAAATGTATGGCAAAGGATATGCCAAGCGATGTTTGCACGGTTGAAGGGGGTTGACTGATATTCAGACAAAAGACTTAATACACAGGAAGCGCCTTGAAAAAAATACTTGAGCAAAGGTATTTGTCAACCCCCAGAAAAGTCAGATGTGTCTGGTGGTTGAAGATGTACCACTGCCAATGGATGAAGATGGTGATGACTACGACTTTGTGGAATCAGATGTGACATCATCGTCCATTCAAAGATATTTTATGCTGGTTGAAGGCGGAATTTTTAACAGTTTAATGTCCATTAGATATATCGTCATATTCATCGATAGAGCCTTCAAATATATTATCAGTGTTTTATATGAAGGACCGAAATGAGCTGGTCTGCCATGCCGGGATACCATGCACCCTAGCATATGTAACTTTTCGGCATGTTGACCTGTATGTGCACATATATTATTCATGCATATACAGCTACATTTCACTACTACGGGATAGTGATTCAATGCTTGCGGATACCGATTATGATAATGCTTTATTCACAAAGGCCAACGAGCCCATATGCGTAGAAACATATAATATATCGTGGTTTGAGACAAATAAAATACAGCGCACATCATGAGTAATGGTAATTATCACGAGTAATTTCCGCGTTATATAAAGCCAGCTAAACTTCTGATACATTCATCTTCCTTGTGTGACATAATGAATTGAAAGCATGCTACTGTGCTACAGTTTGGTACAATGAATTTGTTTAGGTATTTCTGACTTAAATTATTATATAGTGGGTAAATTAGGATAAAATGACATTCATCTTCTATTAAATTGATATTATTTACTTATTTACAATACTGGCAAAAGCGTGCATCTTGTTTTTTTCTGTTGTGCCTGTTGTTCTCTATACCAAGTTTATGATTTGAACATCAAAATCTGGACACAAATATGATGTGTTTCCAATATACAAATTAACGAACAAATACTTTTCTAGAGTCAGTTCTGTTTTGTTATTTTGGTAGTAGTTTAACTTTGAATTTACAAACAATTTTGAATACCAAGTTTGTTGTGCAAAATCTGTTACCCTCTGCCGAAATGTATTCACAAATAGTTCTGTATTCTTTATAAATACCACACATCCCCAAACCCGTGAAAACAAAACATCATGTGAACATCAAGTACCCAGTTCTACACCCGTTTTCGTCGTAAACTTTCAATATATTATACATTGCAATTTTTATCCTTTTCATATCTCCATTTTGGATAATACTGAGCCAGAATTTGATACATTTCACATTGTATATGTATACCGATTTTGCGTTTTCCAGACATATTTTATACTCAGTCACCCGTACTACTAGACTAATCACCTCATGTACATGGAGAGGAGAGGGGGGGGGGGGGGGGGAGGTGGCTAGATACTCAACATATATATGCATTTAATCAATTTTACAGTGTCATGTACAGTGTATGTATATAATCCTTTCAATGCTAAACACCAAATAGAATTTTAGCTTGTCATAGGCTTATCTGAGAGATAAAAAGTAATGAAAAGTAATAATGACTAACCTACTAATATTTGTCACACCCAACCCCCCACCCAAGGAACAGAAATCAAAAGAAATCACAACACATACACAATTTTCACGGTGAAATAGTTCAGCAGAGCTATCAACAAACCGTTTGAAATTACTCGCATGACCGTTCGAAATTATCCGCCTGTCATTTATGAGCGTTCGAAATTGACCACATTTAAATTTTCTATTCTACTTGATTCGGGCTCGTTTTGAGGAAAATGCATCAATCGAACAGCATAACGTGATTCACTTTAGCTATGTCTGGGTACACGTTCAATTTAACTGACTCATCAAACGTTTGCACACACTAATAACGAAATTACATATTAATGACATGTATACTGCTTTTCGCCATTCAAAACTAAATAATAAATAATCATAAAAATTCCCGATGTGCTTCAAAAGCCTTCCACAGGTCAGTAAAGCTTCACCGAGGTGGTAAATATAAATATTTTTGACATAAACATCAGACAAGTATACTTTTCACCTACATTATTGTGTGGACCGTTCAAAATAGATCGCCAACCGTTCGAAATTGACCATCAACCGTTCAAAATTGATCACCAAGCCCGTTCGAAATTATTTTACCGCGCCACCGCTTATCTACAGTGCTAATGCTTATAGACACCTTTTTGGTAAATCACTGATATATGTAATACATTTTCATATGCATTGTGATAATTTGGTAGAAAAGCCACCCTGGATATCATGTACATATAAGGAAATAGTTATAAAATGAAGAACAGTCAATAGTCAATTAAGCTAATCCGTACAGTCTGTTCTGTACGTGCAGATCAACTCACCTTCTATTCGGTGAACTGTTGAACATGTTGAATTTGTAGATAAAAAAACTAAAAGTAGCCAAATCATTCCTTAGTCAGACCTGCTTTTTGAACACAATGTACTTATGTACTGTCTTTTCTAATTATGATGCCATTATGATTTTCTGTCATTATGTTGTTACTACTGGTGACATCTGTAGGATAGTGCGAAAAGATTGTCGCCCAAATTGGGAATAAATTGATTTGATGCTGCCTTCTGGTGAATGTCTTCCCATCTGCCAGTTCTAGATCGAGTGCATTATGACAATGGTCTCTATAATCCATCATGATGCTCCATGAAATCCTCAATAGTTCTGTATCAGGCACATCATAATGTGGGCTAGTTTAGCATACTATTAAACATTTTTGTGTTGAGTTGAATTATTTTGCACACCTGGATCATAAAATGCAAAAATGTTTTTTTTTGCATATTTGATGTACAGTATATTAATCTATGCCTATACATCATTTAATTTATAGATTATGTTTATTGTTAATTGCCAACAAGATCAGAAAAAAAAATACTTGTTTTTGGTAACCTGACAAACCCTGTCAAAACTTGCCTAGTTTTTTGGAACCACAATAAAAAATAATACATTACTACATGTACCAACCCCAATCCTAATATTGTGACATTTTCTACAACAGCATTACATAAAATATAGATAAATCAAACCTTTTTTGGTAATAATGTTTATGGATCGGAACACATGATTGTAATTGTTATACAATTTTCATAGTGTTACGTGATGAAACAAAATGTGGCATTTTTCTAAATGAAAGAAAAATAAGAGGGAATCTAGAACTTTTGAGAATTTGGATTTAATTAAAATATCTGATCTACCTATGGTTTTTTATTACACAACTTTGAAGTAAAACACGGAACACCATGCTGATCGGATTAAATCTCAATGTATGCCATGTAGGTCATAATGAGCACGGTGAAAAACTATTGCAATTTACGTACACGTTGTTTCCGTAAATGCTTGATTTCCACATCAGTATATATCAGAATATTGTTATGCACTGACATTTCTATATATGCGCATTCAATTAATTATCATGAATAATTAATGACGAGTGACAAAGATACCATGGAATAATGGATGTATGGGACAAACACCAAATATATTGCATTTTGCACTTTGTGTTCATATAATCAATGCTGAAAATGCTATTGTCCCTACGAGCCTATTCAGGGAAATATTCGCTTTGTTTGACCGTGTACCTTTGTGACATTCGACAATGATTTGTTGAACAATCGTCCTGGTGAAGTGTAGTCTATGCTAATACAAGCCGTTTTAATGGGAATGCCAAATATCATCCCTTTATATCTGATCGAAATACGCTCAATACATGTAGAAGGGGTACGGCGCATCCAGTCACGTCGCCCACAATATTTCGAGGTCTACTCTACAAATATTGTCCATGCTCTTGTTGTGGTCGAAATCAACCGGGCGAAATGTCGCGGTCATTACCGCAACATCAATTGCCATAAACATGCATAGAATCGGGCTGTATCAAGTTCATTAATAAACGAAGAATAGTCCCATATTGTTGTAGATGGTCGAATATTGATCTTGGCATAGGGGGTTTGCTAGCTATTGGCTGCTATGGTTACCTGTAAACATGACCTCTTTCAGTGCTGTGTATTAGTATTCAATAAATCATCCACAACTTGCATGGAGCTCCCATTAATTTTCCCATTTTTAGCGTCAAATCTTTGATTTTAGCCTGGCCGCCATTCCCGTCTCTTCCATGACAATCATATTACAGCTAAAATAGTTGGTCGATCTTTTAGTATTTTTGTCACAGATAGATTTGTGGAATGTCCCAGCTTTTCTCAAAGGAATCTATGTCTTGGTTTGTGTACTGAGCAGTTTGCTTGTGTGGGTGATGTGACTCAACCCCATGTGACCAGTTCGATTTGGGAATTCTTGTTTGTTTATCCAAGTTATGATGCATGTTCAGTGACTGATGGTAACGAAAAAATGGCACAAATCTGGATGCAATTTGAGGTGTAGATTTTGAGCCAAATTTCACTGTACCCATTGTGACCCAGTTATATAACATTGCAGCAAACAGAGATGTTGGCAACTTAATGCTTTGCTTGTAACCATAGCAACATATACTCAGCTTGACATTGTACTAGATCCACCAAGATATAATATTACATAAGGTCTGCATAATACCGTCTGCAACATTAAATACATGTATACAGACTTGGTGTGACATTTGGAACTCGTTACAGTCTATAAACCTTTGTATTCGTATGTGTACACGGTATAATAATACATGTAGTTGCATCGGTTGCTATGATATCAGCATAATCATTGATTGCTAGAATTGTATGGGTTCTGTTGTCGCAGATTGTTATGTCGCAGAACGGCAACTATATTTTATTCAAGAAAGTGGGCAAATAAAATTGAGACACATATAATGTGCACAGAGAAAAGGTGTCAAGGGGCGAAATAATTTTCATTATGCACACCCCCGGTGCCGCCCCTCCGAGGGAGGGAAGTGTACAATGTTGTATCATGTGTATAGTGGCCATAAATCCCCTGCTAAAATAGGAGCATTGATCCAGTGGTAAATGACTCAGTGCCGTTATTCAGCCGTCCAACGACGCTAATATTAATCCTTGCAAAAGATTTTACAGTTGTCGAGTATTGGTTGCCGTTCTAGGTTCCCTGCCTGGTTATACCATGCTGTTGACATAGCCATTGTGCTAGGCTTGATCAGGGGTCCACAGTCATCGAAGTGCATCCAAAATAGGATAGCTATTGGAAAAGCGAGAATCAAGGGTCGCGACATTTACAACTGGCAGAACAACAACCCACTCTGTCAACATATTTATGTCGGTACCAGGGAAACGGACATGCACGTGTGGGTAAACCAAAGTGGCAGGGTTTAAAGAAATGTTTTCGGTGCAGTTGGGTCTCTTTCCCCGTGAGAATTAGCACTTCCGACAGACGACAATCGGGGACCTTTCATGGACTAGGACTACGTTCCCGGGTAAAGATTTTCTCTTGAGTGCCTTTGGCGTTGTGCCAGGTAACCAGGTACTATTATATTGTACATGTTTGTCATCCGTACGCGGTTACCAGACATCAACGTTTCCTTACATAGGAACAAACGAAACCCGGGATGACCAGATCCTAAAGCTGCATGTGCCAACGCTGACAACCGTTTATTCGTTGTGCGATATACCGGAATAACAAAGAACCTGACAACAGTCATCCAATGATAGTCCACATAACACGCAATAACCATCCAATGGTCATCAACTATTGATGAAATCAATTGTGCCCTGAAACGAACCTTTTACATACATCGAAAGCCGCATTTACTAACACAGTCGGAAGCTGACACTAGTGACAGCCACACTCCGTTGATATATGGAGTCTGCCACCCGCAAAGTGCACCCATACCACCCTGACGCACCCGAACTTGATCACAAACCGCAGCCTCCTGGCGATCGCGCATCAGCGTACAACGCCCAGTTGGAGATGACATCTCACGCAGAAGTCCACGGCGGCTCATCGGAGCACAGCAACGTACCAATCATCCCGCCAACTTATTCCGCGAGTGCAGGTTTTGACAATCACCCACCAGATCCACCACCTGCGGCTGGACCCAGCAGCAAACCCGACATGGAAAGAAAACCTGCAGGCTACCAGCTCGACCAAGGTAGGCCTCAGTGTACCTCAGGTTCACTCCACCTTCCCCTGCTGGCTCAAGTTGGCTCCAGTTCGCCTCAACTTCCTCAGCAAGTTCCAGGTACGCTTCAATTTGCCTCACCTGCCCCAACAAGCTCCAGTTGGGCTTTATTTTGCTTCACCTGCCCAGACAAGCTTCAAGTAGGCTCCATTTTGCCTCACCTCCAACAAGCTTCAGGTAGGCTTCATTTTGCCTCACCTTCTCCAACAAGCTTCAGGTAGGTTCCATATTGCCTCACCTTCCTCAACAAGCTCCAGGTAGGCTCCATTTTGCCTCATTTTCCCAAACAAGCTTCAGGTGGGCTCCATTTCGCCTGTCCTTCCCCAACAACCTTCATGTAGGCTCCATTTCGCCTCACCTTCCCTAACATACTTCGGCTTCAAGTAGGCTTCATTCTGCCTCACCTTCCCCAACAAGCTTCAGGTAAGCTCCATTTTGCCTCAGCTTCAATAACATACTTCAGGTAGGCTCCATTTTGCCACACCTTCCCCAACAAGCTTCAGATAGGCTCCATTTTGTCTCACCTTCCCCAACAAGCTTCAGGCAGGCCTCAGTTTGCTTCATCTGCCCCAACAAGCTTCAAGAAGGCTTCATTTTGCCTCACCTTCCCTAACAAGCTTCGGCTAGGTTCCATTTTGCCTCACCTTTCCGAACAAGCTTCGGCTAGGTTCCATTTTGCCTCACCTTCCCCAACCGCTTCAGGTAGGCTCCATTCTGCCACACCTTTGTCAACAAGCTTCAGGTAGGCCTCAGTTTGCCTCACTTTCCCTAATAAGCTTCAGGGAGGCTCCATTTGCCTTTCTTCCCCCAACAACCTTCAGGTAAGCTCCATTTGCCTCTCCTTCCCCAACAACCTTCAGGTAGGCTCCATTTTGCCTCATCTGCCCCAACAAGCTTCGACTAGGTTCCATTATGCCTCACCTTCCCTAACAGCTTCGACTAGGTTCCATTTTGCCTCACCTCCCCCAACAGCTTCGACTAGGTTTCATTTTGCCTCACCTTCCCCAACAGCTTTGGTTAGGTTCCGTTTTGCCTGACCTTTTCGAACAAGCTTCGACTAGGTTCAATTTTGCCTCACCTTCCCAAACAAGCTTCGACTAGGTTCCATTTTGCCCCACCTTCCCTAACAAGCTTCGGCTAGTTTCCATTTTGCCTCACCTTCCCCAACAGCTTTGACTAGTTTCCATTTTGCCTCACCTTCCCCAACAGCTTCGGCTAGGTTCCATTTTGCCTCACCTTTCCAAACAAGCTTCGACTAGGTTCCATTTTGCCTCACCTTCCCTAACAAGCTTCGGCTAGGTTCCATTTTGCCTCACCTTTCCAAACAAGCTTCGGCTAGGTTCCATTTTGCCTCACCTTCCCCAACCGCTTCAGGTAGGCTCCATTCTGCCACACCTTTGTCAACAAGCTTCAGGTAGGCCTCAGTTTGCCTCCCTTTCCCTAATAAGCTTCAGGGAGGCTCCATTTGCCTTTCTTCCCCCAACAACCTTCAGGTAAGCTCCATTTGCCTCTCCTTCCCCAACAACCTTCAGGTAGGCTCCATTTTGCCTCATCTGCCCGAACAAGCTTCAGGAAGACTTCATTTTGCCTAACCTTCTCTAACAACCTTTAGGTAGGCTCCATTTTGCCTCACCTTCCCCAACAAGCTTCGACTAGGTTCCATTTTGCCTCACCTTCCCTAACAGCTTCGACTAGGTTCCATTTTGCCTCACCTCCCCCAACAGCTTCGACTAGGTTTCATTTTGCCTCACCTTCCCCAACAGCTTTGGTTAGGTTCCGTTTTGCCTCACCTTTTCGAACAAGCTTCGACTAGGTTCAATTTTGCCTCACCTTCCCAAACAAGCTTCGACTAGGTTCCATTTTGCCCCACCTTCCCTAACAAGCTTCGGCTAGTTTCCATTTTGCCTCACCTTTCCGAACAAGCTTCGACTAGGTTCCATTTTGCCTCACCTTCCCCAACAGCTTCAGGTAGGCTCCATTTTGCCACACCTTCGTCAACAAGCTTCAGGTAGGCCTCATTTTGCCTCACCTTCCCCAACAGCTTTGGTTAGGTTCCATTTTGCCTCACCTTTTCGAACAAGCTTCGGCTAGTTTCCATTTTGCCTCACCTTTCCGAACAAGCTTCGACTAGGTTCCATTTAGCCTCACCTTCCCCAACCGCTTCAGGTAGGCTCCATTTTGCCACACCTTCGTCAGCAAGCTTCAGGTAGGCCGCAGTTTGCCTTACCTTCCATAGCAAGCTTCAGGGATGCTCCATTTGCCTTTCTTCCCTCAACAACCTTCAGGTAAACTCCATTTGCCTCTCCTTTCCCAACAACCTTCAGGTAGGCTCCATTTTGCCTCATCTGCCCCAACAAGCTTCAGGTAGGCTCCATTTGCCTCTCTCTACCAAACAACCTTCAGGTTGGCTCCATTTTGCCTCACCTTTCCCAACAAGTTTCAAGAAGGCTCCATTTTGCCTCACCTTCCCCAACAACCTTCAGGTAGGCTCCATTTTGCCTCACCTTTCCCAACAAGTTTCAAGAAGGCTCCATTTTGCCTCACTTTTCCCAACAACCTTCAGGTAGGCTCCATTTTGCCTCACCTTCCCCAACGACCTTCAGGTCCTTGAGACCACTTGAGAGACTCATGACTTGAGACCACTTTTCATGGTCAGTGAGCATGGTGGAAGACAGATTTTGCTGTAGTTTCCAGCTTGACCCATCATCCCGACCTGAAATAAATGAATGGTGTTTTAAAGCCATTTTTATGCACATTATATTGTTGGCTAAATCAGGCCGAGAAAACGTGTGGGACAAGCTCACAGAGTAGGTTCCCGGACCAAGATTCGAACCCAGGACACATGGTCTGCAGCCCAGCCTGCTACCAATGGGCTATCATGCCACCTCCCCCTGCCCCTTCCCCTACTAGCTGAGCAAAGGAATCTGTGCCCATAATATCCACAGGATTATATACTCTTGCATAATTGCCACTTGCATTTATCCAAACCCCAACTTGTCAATTTGCAAGTGGAGCCCCGTGAAATATTAGTCACCTGCCGGTATTGACTTGTGTATGCTGCAGTGATGTTTGTTTATCACGTGACATGCTGTGATCAGTGCACGTCCCGTACCAATTATCGACTGCGGTGTCAATGAACTGATGCACACTTTCCGGCACGTGATGATAAACATTGTGCTTCATCTTCTGCTGAGTCGTGAACTGGAAATCAGAGTTGTACCGCTTAAACTTGTGAGAATAAATGTACATGTATATATGGTCAGATAACAAGTAATACAAGAATGCAATCAAAAATACCTTGAGAAACTGCTGATTGCTGGTGTATTTGATACGTAACCATGGAAACGTGACTGATGTGGGGATTGTTTCTGTGACATAATTTGTGGCATAATATTCACCAGACACATTCTGCAGATATCGCATTCATGTTTCCGTAACCTTTAACGCAATCTATTGTGACATATAGAAAAGCATGTGCAACCAGAAACATTCGTTCATTACCAGTTTTTTTTTGTCGGGCCTAAAGCCCTAAACACTGTTGTGGGATCCCACTATGTATCGGAACATTGTTCAATTATGCATGGGTCCACTCAACGACAACTGGGAAACGCTGTCTCACAAATCTGTTGTTCTCTGTTAAATCTAAACTGTGGTCCCTAGGGCAACCGTGTTGGCTCTTTGTCTATGCCAATCACTAAATGGGTATGGGTATATATATAGCTGAGAGGTGGGACTTTTTCTATGACGTCTGATAGTTGGAAAAGTGACCGCACATTGTTTTCGCCACTCAATAGTGCATGATAATTGCACCTTGGAGGTAGCTTTTCAAGCCATCATTTCTGACAGATAGTTCCTGTGGGATAACAAAGGTGAGGGCTCAAGTTAATGCATGTTATAATATTATGGTATAGCATGTTAATATCAGGCCTTTTGTTCCGTGGATATGCCACCATGTGACTAATGATGCGAATGTTGTTGTTCAATCAACATGCTAAACAAGAAAGCTTTTACAGATCAAAGTTTATTTTTCCTATTCAATTATTTCATCCTCATTATAGATATGGCATCATTGTATCCCCCGAACAAAGTTCGGCGGATACTATGGATTTGCGATCGTCGCGTCGCGCCGCGTCTGCGTCCGCAGACACTTTCTTGTGAACGCGCTACAGCTTGCAAATCTGAATCGATTTTGATAATATTTTATAGGGACATGTCTTATGGTAAGATCCCGACACCAATCGATTTTGGTTGCCATACCAACCAAATTGGTCGATTGGTGACACATTTTGTGCTCAAATTACCCTGTTTAACACACATGGCTTGTGAACGCCCTACAGGTGGGAGTTTTCGATGAATGATGATGAAATTGCACAGGCTCGATGAGAAAGAACATCACACAAAACCTATTCTTTTTCAGAATGATCAAGTAAATATTAATTAGTTAGCAGGCTAACTTATTACGACCATTGAAATACCCACTTTGACGGGTAAGTGGTCACTCCAATACCCGGTACTATGAAAGCGAATGGCACTGGATTCTTGTTCAGAATAGACAACTGATGCTTTTGGTGAAAACAAAACAATATTACCGAATAAGTTAATATCAGTTTTACTAGTTAAGTCTATTATTGACCAAAATAAAAATAGTTAAGACAAGAAACATTTATTATTGAGCTCAACAAGGTGAAGGTCTTGTCCAGTAGAGATTTCATGGCTGTAAATGAATAATTTAATATTAGGTTTACTAGTTAAGTCTATTATTGACCTCAATAAAAATAGTTAAGACAAAAAACATTTATTATTGAGCTTAACAAGGTGGAGGTCTTGTCCAGTAGAGATTTCATGGCTGAAACTGAATAATTTAATATTAGGTTTACTAGTTAAGTCTATTATTGACCACAATAAAAATAGTTAAGACAAAAAACATTTATTATTGAGCTTAACAAGGTGGAGGTCTTGTCCAGTAGAGATTTCATGGCTGTAACTGAATAAGTTAACATCAGTTTTACTAGTTAAGTCTATTATTGAACAGTATGAAATTAGTTAAGATAGGAAACATTTATTATTGGGTTCAACAAGGTACAGATTCTACCCAGTAGAGATTTCATGGCTATAACTGAATAAGTTAACATTAGTTTTACTAATCAAGTCTATTATTGATCACAATAAAAAAAGTTAAAACATGAAACATTTATTATTGCGCTCAACAAGGTAAAGGTTTTGTTCAGTAGAGATTTCATAGCTGTACCCATAATGTTGGGGGATCAATCCATCCCAGCTTCTGGAGAGTATTTGGTAAGAAAAAATAAGTTAATGAATATTTTAGTTGTTATGAGTGTTACTGCATGGAATATAAATATTTAAGGTCCGCAATACTGCTATCGATGAAACACACTGCTCTGACAGTACAGGGTATGATATTTTGTTTGAATTAATAGTTTGGGGAACAGGGATGATAGGGCCACAGGGGGATACACCCACGCGGTCGTTGGCGACCGAATCGTCTAGTTTTTGTGTGCCATATATGTATGTCGTAATAATACCCAACCAAATATACTAAGACTTTTAAAGTACTAGGAACATGAAAATATGATGTGAGCTCAGATTAAAGCACCATGTGAGCTGATCAGAATGGTTTTTACAGCATGTGAATATCTTGATTCCTTCAAAAGTTACAGTGCTTCAAAGTTCAAATTGCCCAAATCACAATTTGAAAAATCATATAGTTCATTAATATGCAAATTTGTATGCATGACGTCACAGGGGGAACATTTTTTAATTAGATGGTTTGAATTGCATATTGAAGTCCTAAGAAATTGCAATTATTCAACAAAGCTTATTCCACATGCTCTACATAATTGATAGTCAATGAATTTCACATCCGGATAGTTTCCAAGGTCACCAGTATTGATATAAGGCCCCTAGCAACCAGGGTTGCTATGGCCCAAATCCACAGTCATATCGATAAGCAAACAAAACCAAATTTGAAAAGGGATTGACTCCACATGCATAATTCATATGCAATAATCAAATTCTGTCAAAACCCCTATTTCTGGCAGTTAGGATCCATAGTAACCAATGGTTGCTAGGGACTCCAGCAGGTGAATAGTAACCATGGCAACAGTAACACTTTGAACAACACTGATTATTGACCATGCCTATCAATGTTTGAAGTTTAGGTTTGCAATAATTCTGACCAGATCAATTATATTAAGACTCAAACTTGCCTAATTAAAAATATTCCCCCTTCTACGTCACGAATACCTCATTTGCATACTAATTAGCTTCTCGTGAAATCCAGAAGTGTTCAATCCAGCATATGTCATAACCTGCCAAAATGTGACATTCAAATGGCCATAACTTTTTAACCAATAAAGATATCGGCATGCAGTAAACTGCATTTTACTCAGCAAAACCAGGTCTCTCCTTTGAGTTCACATCATATTTTCATGTTCCTAGTACTTTACTTTAAACATGACTGTACAGTAAGCTGTTTGAAGCTGAATTCTTACCGGGCATCTAAAGGCCTTGATATTTGAAATCAAAATATGGATTAACATTTATATTTTATTTTAGTGCAATTGGATATCATGGATATAGTTCGGCCAGATATTATACAGGAAGGATGCATCTAAGACCATGAAAACCCCATCATTTTACTAAATATCCAAATAGATATACAGTGAATCCTGTGTTTTAAGACCACCCAAGGGACCCCGAAAAGGTGGTCTTAAAATTTTTTTGCTGTGTAGGTAATTGTCCGCAAAAATGTACAGTGGTGGTTTTGAGAAAAGATCTAGCCTTCTGCCACGAAATTGAGTTCTATCTTAAATACTGGGCATCAATATTACAGCCTACAGGGTGGTTGTTAAAAGGGGGGAATTTTTTTGGACAGATGTCTCAACTCAGTATGTAAGATGGTGCACTTTCATACTGTCTGAAGAAATATTTATTTGTGTACTTATGAATACATTTGTACAACCATACTGCAAGTGGGACAATTTAAAAGCACATGTAATCCATCAATCATAATCGATATCAAACTAACAGGTTGATATGACCAATTATTGGCTGCATTTGAATCAATGTTAAATTGGGCAACTTCCGGGGTGTGCGTTTCACCTTTCCAAAAAAAAATTAGGGCTTAACGGTTGACAGGGTGTGATAGTATAATCATAGTACTTCAATAAAATCTAGGTCACTATAGAGCATGATAGTACCAATTTTTCATAAAATGACGTTGAACAGGACCCCTGTCACTTTAGCTCGTTTTCAGATCGCAATTGCCGACATAGCATACATTCAGCAAAACCTTTCTCTACTCCAAATCCCGGGAAATACCATCAGAATTTTTGCTTTTCCCAAAACCAGACTTCCACACGCACAAAATAAACCAGCACGTGGATCAATATCGCTTCGCATTGTCTCCCTAGGCAACCATACATCTGGCGAAATGACGTCACTTAAAACGGAATCCTCAATGTGTGAGGCATCCCCAGGTCTATTCCTGGCTTCTACCCTAACCATCTTGTCTTTGCCAAGATGGCGGCTATTCGTAATTTGCGAACTGTGAAAATGAAATCCGACCCCTCTATCGAAGCTAGGCCAGATTGAGTACGTGTACAGTTCACAGTGATGCTGCTGTCATTGTTTGTTTTCAACAATTTAAAATATAAATTTCAAATTTAATGAGTGGCAGCTACATTTACAGAAAAAGGTGTCATTTCCTAACATCGGTGACCCCAAAAAAATATTTTTTTTTTTTTGGAAAAATTCGGGTCGGCGGGTCCGTAAATCGATAAATCAAAAAAGCATGGCCTAAAGGTCATTCAAGACTGAGGAAAGCGGTCTCTCAAATGAGAGACTGGTCTCTCACAACAGATAGTCTTTAGTACAGGATCCACTGTATCATTATGGACATAATAGCTTTACATCAATTGCTTTATCAACGCAAGTCATGCTCATGCAATTCATGTTTTTGTGCATGTACATACTTTTGAATGTCTTTTTTTTTTTTAGGATTTACGCAAACATTGGGTTAAATTAGCTGCATGAGAAGAAATTGTTCAGAATTGACATGTTTATTCAAGGCATTCATGCAGAAGGACACCAACTTTGCATGTTCATATTGCACCATTGCAACTGATTTTAGTGTGATCGAGTGATAAGTTACTCCTCCCGATGATAACATTATGCGGGACATCAAGCCAGGATAGGGCATTTGGGGATAAATACATCAACGCGGTCGTCTGTGACTGAACTGTCTAGTTAACCACGTAGCCTTGGGTAGCATGTTTGACCTTGTTTGCTCCGGATATTCCTGGACTTAATGAAGGTATTTCTCACATGCTAGACGTGACGTGAACGGCCGGGGTATTTATGCTCAGTACTGCTCTTGATTTGGCCATTTTATACCATTTGGGGGCAACGCTTTGTTGAAGCCATGCATTCCATTTCTCTGGAAATTGACCTTGGCTTCAGTTGTAGACTGAGGGTGTTCATGTTGTTCTAGCTGTTAAAAACTTCCTATATCATTATCATGATTATTATCTTGATTATGGACTCAGATGCAAGAAGGGGGGGGGGGGGTTAAATATTTGTATCATGCAAGCTTCTTATAAGTATATGCACAGGCTCAGTTCTATCATATCTTGAGAGTGGATCAGTTTGGTCAGGGCCACCTGTTGAGCATATATATTTATCATTTTATCCCAAATGAAACAGACTCATCATTCGTTAAAAACTTGGTATAAATTCCTGCTATGATGAAAAACCTTGTAAATCTGAGACATACTCATAAATATCTTGCTATTCAGTTTCACTGGCAAAAGAAAACCTGAGTTTCCCACTTTGCCCTTAGAACCCCTCCCCTCCCCCCTCCCCCCTCCCAGTCCAGATCTCATGAATGAAGTCCTCTCGTGACCCGGAGCCGTGACTTCAGACACCTCAAGGTGACCATACATCACGTACCCGGTGCACAGCCGTCAACTGCCGACTTGCTTCATACCACATATATCAATGCTCTTGGTGGATTGGATGACAACACAGTTTTGTAAACAGTCCTTTACAAAGTGAAACATGTCATGGACGGCATTGTCACTGATGTGGGTCAAGACGACCCCATCCTATTATCAGTTGTTCAGTTCTACCTATATATACCACATCAATTATCAGACACAATGTAGGTGCCTTTGGTGTGCTCTACTTTTGAAGCTATGACACAATGTAGTTGCAAGGATCAATTTGGATAGAACCGTCCGCACATGCACCTGGCCCATAAATTCCCTTGCCAGCTACACATATAGAATCAGTCATCGAATATTCTTGAACTCAGCGGAACTGCATGATTCAGGTGAAATGTTTGCATAATGATTGCTATTACTGGCTCGGCTCCACCAATCACCTGCTCGAACTATACCGTCACAGCATCAGGCTTGTCAGGCCGATTTATCAATCTCCCCCTCGCTCGCTCGCTTGCTGGTCGATTGAAAAGTCTAAATTACATATTGATCATTGTATCGATGAAAACATCAAGAAGTGGGCCGTTCCTTGGCAGTGCTCGTGAGAATCTGTCATGCTCACCCTCATTCATCTACACGTAGGTGTAATCTTAGTTTTTGGACAGCGGCAATATTGTAGAAATTGAGCTGAACATAAGAAATAAATGTTTGGAAATTGAATGTATGTTGTAGGTATTCACATCAAAAACCATTATGATCAAACCCCGGAATATTCAAAGTTTCAAATAACTCATGATTCATGACGTTAAGTATAGTAATATTGCGTGTATTGGAATTTGTAATGTTGATCATGAAAATAATGTACCACTCTCACCTGGAGCGAGCGTTGTTAATTTTTCAATGAAGGAATGATGTAAGCTGATGTTGTTTTATGAAGCATGACCAGAAATCCTCAGTATATTAGTAATACATGTATCTCCATATTGATTCTTGATCCGCTCATTTCCACATGTTCCGAGGGCAGATCTATACCTTGAAAATCGACTGACAATTCCAAACAGCAACTTGGAATAACTGGTTGGCACCAGACAGGGTATACATGTATGTGAGTGATAAGTTCTGTGAATTGAATAATTACCAGCAGTTATCGGAAGTGAAATAGTGGATGTTATCGAGTTGACTAAATTATCGTGCATGATTAAGATGTAAATTATTAAAACATGCAGAATTATTATACTATGAAAATCACGAACATGAATCAAGTGGTAATTAAGTTATGAGATTTATCCAAACCATTTTGTGTACGAATAAACAGGTATATGTCTATAATAATATGCAATGATGGCCGATTGTGATAAAAATATTGATAGTGTGTTCCATCGTGGCAGCGAGTAATTTGTTATGCACGGGGATAATAGGTTCGTGGACCTCAACTATGGCCGGACAACAATAGGCAGAGACTGTATGGTGGCCCCTGTTTGTCTGCCCGCTTTTTGCTACTAATTGCACGCCCCCATTAGCAACTGTGTCACATCTGCGTCGCGACAATACATGACCTCTAGCTTCGTCCATTGATTTCTCTATCGTATAAGACACCTCCAGGGTGACTGCATGGGACCCCTATGTCGCTACATGGGGAGTGTAGCGTCCATTTGCTGTCCATTTGCTTAGTTAGTCAACGGTGGGTCGTCAGTTGTTAGGTGGAAAAATGCTCTCGGAATAAAACTAAAAGGCATAATTAATTCATGCAGTGCCCTATTGTCGCCTGCCCGCGGCTATAGGCTAACAACCGGTGGAGAAGGCCGGATATGTGAGGCGACTGCCTGGTACCATGGACACCAGTTGCTCAGGGCGACCTGATGAGGGGGGGGGGGGGGGGGAGGCCGGGATGAGGCAGTGTGGGCTTGGAACATGCCCTTACAGTATGGAACAAATGGGGGTTAATTGTATGGCTTGCTCAGAGCAAATTACCTGTAAATGTAATAATGTAGATGAGTACACGTAGAAGCCTTCAGCATGTGACAGGGTTCACAGGGACATCATTAGCTTAGTCAACTGTGCCATAAACAAATTATTGCTGAGACGCTCATAATACCCAGTGAATGAGATTCAATGTGGCACTGTTCAGGTATATTCCCAGAATCTGCAAGCTAACATAGCAATATTTGAGCTAGAGCTGGCTGTAGATTGAAGAAGTGCCAATACCTCTATGAACCTCTATGCATTTCAGATTATCTCTGCAATGACAGACAAAATTATCTGGCTGCATCAGTTTATTATGTGCATAACCATAGCTGAAATGTTCACTTGTTAATTAGCAGATTGACTTTCTTGCTGTTTCATTCTAACTTTTTTGTCATTTCTGAAAAAAAGTGTGAAACATGAATTGTTATATTTTTAATCTAGAAGCAGAATTCAAAATATTACGAATTAGCAGAATAAATGAAAATTAGAAATTATCAATGTTCGAATGATTGAGTTTAATTGAACAGATCAAATTAACACTTCTACAATACGCTTTGTTGTGTTCCACTTAGCTGCTTAGGAGATAGCTAACACAGTTGATAACAACACCAAGCGGATTACATTTGAAGGGAAGCGAAAACAAGAAACAATAAAACCAACACATGAACAATTTGCAAGGGAAGAAAGCAGACAAAGAACAGAAAAAACTAGAATGGTAAAAAATGTTCCAATTGCTTTGTACTGCGATTTTGGAGTGTACTGAATCGCAAACAGTCTCGTCTAAAAATAACTGCTCCTTGTCTTGCAAGAAAAGAAGGGAGCTGGCCCAATTGCACAAGTCCAAAATCCATACCATAATTAGAAAGTGGCCTTTACTCTGTTCCCTCTCTACATTTATCTCACTTCAGTTTCTGTCGCAAAATCGAGGAAATTCTCGCCTTGTGCTGGGGATTTAACACCAACGAACCCCAATGAAACAAGGGAAGAAATATATCAGACAGTCTTGAAAAACCTGATTACGTTTTCATTCGTGGACGAGCAGTAAATAAGTCTTTACAATGTCATGTATTGAGTTTGCTTTCCACTGGTGGAGTTTTCTTGACTGGTGACAGTATAAAAAGCAGACCCTGCGGCCCCACACACACACACACACACGTCGGGTCCTGAATGACTTGGCTCCGATCGGCAGCGAGGCTATTATCATCGTACTTAACTCCTCCTTCAGGACTTCATATCACTGCTTGAAAGATGCTGCACATCATAAATCGCTGAGCTGGGAGTTCTACAATCCGCCCAGAAGACAGCTCATAATTACAGGCCAACTCGCAATAAACGGTCCAATCCTCCAATCTTAGCACAACATTGATGGGCCGAGTAGAAGACTGTATTCTCGATCGAAGCTTCCAAGGTGCATGGCGCGACCATTTCCAAGGTTTTGCAGAGAGATTTCAGATCTCTACATTTGCAATCCGACTGACTGACTATTGGGAGGCAGTCTTGTTTCGGTCGCTGTTTTCTACGTTAAATCTAGCTGATGACTATTGGCTTGCTGAGTAATGGGAAAGTGATCGCGCCGCCTTCATGGTGTCTCAGAACACATCGTAGCTAGCCTCTGAGGCAGGCATCGCTCCCAGGACGTCCCCCAACACCGACGGGACCGACAAGCAAGCTAGGGTTGAACTGCTTGCTTGTATCCACGGTATTTAGTTGAGTTTCACCTTGCCGGGAACCTTGAGGTAGGATCAGGACCTCGCTTGTTAATCTGACACAATGCCCGGCACGTGTCAAGAGACCCTTCGCGGCTGACAGCGACAAGCTATAATTGTGCTACGGCGCTCAAAATTGAGGCCGTGGCTCGCACAATTCACTTTCCCAAGTTCATGACCTATTAATGCCGCACTCACTTCTCCGCAGTTAGTTTCTGTAGTTGGAGACAGACCGACGGACCCACGGACGGAGCAGGTCTAGAGACACCCCAGTGAGAAATCAAGCCCGTTGCGCAGGGAAAAGGAAAGGAATTAGTTGCCGGGACGGACGTGGGAGTTGTTAATAATCTATCGAGATACTTGCTGCTAGGTGGGTGAGTGAGTTGGTGAGTGTGTGTAGCGCAGCCATTAGGCGTCTCACAGCCGGATACTCTACCTGACTGGCGACACCGGGCGCCAGTCACTAATTAGGTCATATGCCATGGATGGTTACCATAGCAATAGCACCACTACAGTGGAAGCTTTGTGTTGACAGAGACGACTCGCAGAGAAAGAGAGGATGGACAGTGACTGCAATTGTTGCAAGGGAAAACAAAATATTACGCGGCGAGCGGTGGCCAATGTTTACCTGGAGCCCTTGTGATTGCTTGACGGTTATCGATTGATTGGTTGTGGGGGTGCGGGCGCGGACGCTGGTAGCCGAGGGCTTGGATCTCGTGGGTTACTGGTGACCAGGGGATGTAGGGGGAAGGAGTGTCATCCTTTCTCTCTCATGTCTCGAGCCTTACAGGCACATGTGTCCCTCTCCCATACTAGCAGCAACGGGGAAAAACCTCTACTAAACACTATTGATACAGCTTATGGCGATCGGAAGCATCAGATCTACGCAAGTAAGCAAGCGAGCGAGCAAGTGGACCAACGAGGGATAGCTGAATGCATACAGATACATGGTACCCTTAGCACAGCCAGCATATAACCAAGGGAAACCCATTGGATTTGGCTGTTTGATATTTCTGCATGGATATTGATAGCGAGCTCTATGGCACTTTGTTCTGTTGATAGAGACATAAACCTCGCTCAATTAGTGTGACGCGCTCGCTGTAGTGGATATGAGGCATCTGAACACATATACATATACTCGGATTTTTCTAACTCGTTTACACTGTTTTTCGCTAATATTTTTGTGATGCTTAACGCTTTCGTTTTATAACTTGGCATACTTCACCTGGGAGTCAAACGGCAATTTGTTACCAAATTTCAGACAGCTATTCCAAAAATTGAGAAAGTTGGCAATCTACCCCAATGTTAAATTTAGCCCTATTATTTAATTTCTGGCCCGCACACAATTTTGTGCATTTGCTCGGTTTTGTAGCGGTGTAATGTTTCAAAATCAACATGTTTGTGTAGAATACACCCCAGTGTATCTTCTGGTTCAAAGTTACAAGAATATTTCGAATCCTGATGGATGTAAACAGGACCAATTCCTCGAATATGCTGAGATTCTCGAGATCCCGTTTTGGGCTGAAATTTAACATTGAGGTAGATTGCCAACTTTTTCAATTTTCGCGATAGCTGTCTGAAATTTGGTAGAAAATTGCCGTTTGACTCCTAGGTGAAGCATGCCAAGTTGTAGAACGATAGCATTCACCATCACGAAAATATTAGCGAAAAACAGTGTAAACGAGTTAGAAAAATCCGAGTATAGAAAGGATCAGTTCTGATCGCACGGGATCTGCGGTAATCTGTGCAGGCATTCCTGGATATCCGACACAGTTTTTACCTTGCGACATTTGGACGTGGCGTCAATCGCTGAAACAGGATGCCAGAGTTGAACAAAGACGTGCACCGTAAGTTTTTGAAAACCACGATTGAACATATAATTTCTATAATTGGTTAAGATGGTTTAGCCCTCACATTTACGAATCTTTGCAAAGTTACATTGATCTGACAGCTCGAGATGTTTTTTGTCTTTCTCGGCGAGGGCTTTGGAAAGATTGGTTTAGTTTGGAACTAATTATTTGGTCTCCTGTTTGTGCAAACACTCGACTTCACGTGGATAAATATTGGACGAGAATCTCTAGTTGGTGTGTGCGGAGAACATTTGTTTCGGGATATTAGAATCTTCACTCGTAATTTCTCGATTTGTGAATTCGTAGGGAAGAAAGGGTCGCGTTACATGTATATGCAATGAACATGGTTGTTTTGGATACAGACATAATTCACTGACGTTCATTTCCATAACTCATGCATCTTGTTTCCGAATAATTTGGAGTGGAGGATAAAAAAAAAATCTTCACCACCCCATTTTGTAACCATGGTTACCATATCTAGGTTGATATCACAGATAGAAAACGGTGTACACTCATGATAATTTTGATGACAATGATCAATTTGCAATATCTCGAAGTCACATGGATCGATAAATACCAAACTGATCTAGATCTACACCCATTCTTCATCATGAATTGTCTCTTTTTTGGCCGTCCTCTGTCTGCAATATATTTATGACGTTATGCTAAATATCTCATGAAATACATGTATGTATCATATGTACATGTAAGTATAGTAAATGGTTTTATGGTTAAAAAGGCACACCTGTTCAGTGCCTATATGCTTGTATCAGGCCTGGATAACATTTGTTTATATCACTGTAAAAATTGTAGTGTTTTTTATCCTGGAAAACATCACACAATACCAGTGACAGTTTTTCTGTCGTTTTGATTATATCAAAACTACCTATAATTGTATTCAACTTCTCTCTTTGCGACTTTTCCAACATTGATTATTGCACGGAATTCAGTCCCAGATATATGGTAATCAGAATTAGTTTTTAACTAACTAAAAGTTTTTAATTAGTTTTTAAAAAAGTATTTAACTTGCTGAAATATCTTTGGTTGGTACAAAAACTACATGATATGCCATTGTGTAACCAGAACTCTCTTTCGAGTGAAATTCAATACATTTTCTGTCATGATTCGTTTGGTCCACGAAAAATACATAATACAGTGGATTCCGTGTTCTAAGACCACCCAAGGGACCCCAAAAAGGTGGTCTTAAATGACAGGTGGTCTCATGGCAGGTTCATTTACAAGACAGTGGCTAGGAACATGAAAATATGATGTGAGCTCAGATTAAAGCACCATGTGAGCTGATCAGAAGGGTTCTTACAGAACGTGAATATCTCAATTACTTCAAAAGTTACAGAGCTTCGAAGTTCAAATTGCCCAGAGTACAATTTGAAAAATCAAATAGCTCATTAATATGCAAATTTGTATGCATGACGTCACAGGGGGAACATTTTAGGTTACCGGACCTTTGGTCCGATAACCTATTGGCATGGCGTTGCGTCCGTCCGTCCGTCCGTCCGTCCGTCCGGCGTTAACATTTTTATCTTTAAAGTTAACGATCGAATCTTTCTGAAATTTTGCACAAAAATGCCTAAAAATATTTTGAGAAGGAGGTATTTTTTTGTTTTTTGATTTTCGCACTTTTTTCAAAATGGCGGCCGTTTTTGTCGAAAAACGTTCAATTTTGGACTTTGACGGCCATTTTCTCAAAAACTGTCTGATCAGTTTTGAGTTTTTGGTTTCAAAAGATTCCCCTCATATACCTCTGTGATATGTATAAGTTTGGTTGCCCTAAATTCGCTGGTGAATTTTTGGCGGGTCGGCGAAAAAAATTTTCTTCACCCCAAATCTCATTACTATCCATTTTGGGCCATTTCTAGGGCAAAAAAAAATTTTCACCCTTTGAAAAAATTTTTGGACTTAGAAAATTTTCGGCACTTTTTTCCTTCATAATGGGAGCTGTCCGGACTGTACTCATAGAACGCTTGAAGATAGAGCTTAGAAGTTGGCACTTTCAAAAGGGAAGTCATATATGGCGACTTGTGTGGTGACCTTGAATTTGACCTTGGATGACCTTGAAAGGTCAAAACAGCCATTTTTGGGTCGAAAAATGCTCAAATTTGCACCTGGTCTGTATTTTCTCAAAAACTGTCTGATCAGTTTTGAGATTTTTGCTTAAAAAGATTCCTCTTATATACCTCTGTGACGTGTATAAGTTTTGTTGCCCTTGAATCGCCGATCTCCGTGTGGCGGCCATATTGAATTTTTGACGAGTCGGCGAACAAATTTTTTTTCGCCCCAAATCGCATCACTATCCATTTTGGGCCATTTCTAGGCAAAAAATTTTTTTCACCCTTTGAAAAAAATTTTGGACTTAGAAAATTTTCGGCACTTTTTTCCTTCATAATGGGAGCTGTCAGGACTGTACCCATAGAACGCTTGAAGATAGAGCTTAGAAATTGGCATTTTCAAATGGGAAGTCATATATGGCGACTTGTGTGGTGACCTTGAATTTGACCTTCGATGACCTTAAAAGGTCAAAACAGCCATTTTGGGGTCAAAAAATGCCCAGATTTGCCTCTACAGATGAAATGCTTGCAGATAGAGCTCATGTTTGCATTATGAACATATAGGAAGACATATATGGCACAACTAATGATGACCTTGAACTTGACGTCAGATGACCTTGAGTGCCAAATGTCTGACTTGAAATGTGTAAATTGACCTGAGCCGCCTAAACGATTCCACCCAACATATAGAATATCAAATGCGGCACACATACTTGTAATGGTAACATAGAAGTTCATACGTATGACCTTGATGGTAAATCCCAAGGTCATATGTTTACACTGCGAACCTTGATTGGTAAAAGGTCTGTTACCTGCCAATGCTGCCATGGCCAAACCGAAATTGTCCGGTAACCTATCTTAGCCTTTGGGCTAATTTTTTTAATTAGCTGGTTTTATCGGCATATTAAGTCTCTAGAAAATGTAATTATTCAACAAAGTTTATACCAGATGCTCTCCATAATTGATAGTCAATGAATTTCACATCCGGATAGTTGCCAAGGTCACCAGTATTGATACAAGGTCCCTAGCAACCAGGGTTGCTATGGCCCAAATCCACAGTCATGTCGATGAACAAACAAAACCAAAGGTGAGGATGGATTGACTCCACAAGCATAAATAATACACAATAATCAAAATCTGTCCAAACCCATGTTTCCGGCAGTTAGGACCCATAGCAACCAATGGTTGCTAAGGCTCCAGCAGGTGAATAGTAACCATGGCAACATTAACATTTTGAGCAACATTGATTATTGACCATGCCTATCAATGTGTAAAGTTTAGGTTTCCAATATTTCTGAGCAGAACAATTATATTAAGACTCAAACTTGCCTAATTAAAAATATTCCCCCTTCTACGTCACGAATACCTCATTTGCATACTAATTAGCTTCTCGTAAAATCCAGAAGTGTTCAATCCAGCATATGTTATAACCTGCCAAATTGTGACATTCAAATGGCCATAACTTTTTAACCGATAGAGATATTGGCATGCCGTAAACAACATTTTACTCAGCAAAACCAGGTCTCTCATTTGAGTTCACATCATATTTTCATGTTCCTAGTACTTTAAAACACAGGGTGGTCTCTCTTTAACACAGGATCAACTGTAACAGTTCATGAACTTTTCATTGCAACAGATTTACATGTAAATGTATGGACATTGATTTTTGCTGTATGAACACGGCAAACCATCTATCCAAGTTCATACCTCAAAGAGATGGCGCTTTTTATCCCCTCGTTTCTTCAGCATGTATGGATAAACTAATTCAGTGATTAATTAAATGACAGCGCCCTTTACTGGCTTGCACCAGTTTTAGATCAATGCCCTGGGTGGCATGCCCTTTCAGACAGCATGCCTATTGATGGTAATTATCTGCGAACCAACCAGTCATCTAGTAATTACCAGAATGACAACATGCACGTACAGTAATTACTAAGTACCGTAATTATTAACTTGGGATATAATGTCTCAAATCTCGTCTCTGGGAAATATGTCGTGTATGATGGAAAGATTTCCGGAGTATGTGTTATTGCAGAACATGATATGCATTATTGGAAATATAAGTCCTGTTATCTATAACGACCATATACTGACCAACAGAATCCACATACTGCTTGTAGCAATCAGCATGATTGACCATAACAAGAAACTCCTCTTGCGGATGAGCCTGTGGTCAATAAATACTCAAACTGTAGCTGTTACTGGATCAGCTGTTATGTGGCTGTCAGGGTGTTATTTGCAAGGTTTATTAATTAATGGCTACTTCTATTTCTTTCCCCACCTGTATGATCAGTCGAACATCAAATATATATAATTATGGCCTTAGTCTCACATTTTCAAAAATTTGCTTATGTGTTGTTCAGAGCTTTCTTCGGGTGAGTTTCGTGACACAAAAAGTATTTTCGACCATAATATGAAGACCACAGAGTTATCAAGTAAAGTGTTTTTTATTATAGTGTCACCCCTATTGAAAGGGCCAGCCTTAATTGGGCTTATGAGACACTTTGATCTCTTGTACAGCTTTACCCCGATTCCTATCCTATATGCCAGGTGCCCGGCAGGGAGGCAATCGGTAACCATTCTTTAACTAGCTGGTGGCTCACCAACCGGCCACATCAGAACAAGCCCCTGGCGAGGCTCGAACCTTCGACCTCCCGCACCAGTGGCGGACGCCTTACCCCTAGACCACTGGTTCAATGTATCAATGCTTGCAGAATCAATCTATTTTATAATGTTCATGACATCACCCAACATGTAGATAGAAACGTTTGACACAGTTTTCTCGGTTGACTGGACCAATTAGTCTATTCATAAATAATAATTATTTTGTTATTACATGCATAAGGCATTGTTTGCAGTTGTTACGACGTCCGCATGCAAAACTAGGTGCTAATCAGGAAAATATTTTCTACATTTCATTTGCTGTTATTGTCATTGTGAAGGTCCAACCAAGAATTTTCATTTTCATTTAAGTATCAAATATTTCCTCGAAAACATTGCAAATGCCACAATTGCTGCAATAGTGCAAAATTTTCTCTCTACATGTATATGAAATTCTGTATTTGCAAGTGTAACATTCCTAGCAAGAACACAGAGAGAAAACGGCTTGGCCTGGTATAGGATATATGTTTCGTGATTACGCGGAGATAATCGTGTTTGCATTCAGGTCAGGTACGTGCTGAGCCACTGCTATGGAGAATTGCGTCATAGCGACAACATGCGGGCACAGTGAAAGTCCCCGCGTCAGACATGAAATACAAACTATTAGACTAGGTACAAAATCTCAAAATAACACTTTAGGGGGGATGGAATGTTACTGCCTGTCACCCATGCTGGGGTCAAAGTAGGGTCCCTACTGGTCAATATTAGCCCGGATGACATTCAAAATTGTAATTTTTTCATAAAATTCTAACAATTTTATATGCGGACGAAGCCGCGGTTATTTTTCTCGTTTTGAAATTCACATAAAAGACTGTTGAATCGTGAATAATGAAGCTAGAGTTATCATTTTGGTGTCAAAATGTCTGGAATTACATGGCAAATCAAGAAAAATACCATCTACAGCAGTTCATGGTGTAAGTTTTGTATTATAACATGAAAACACATAATAATAAGTCCGAAATTACCTTCGACTTCACAATCTGAGATCTGAATGAACCTAACACTACCCCCTAGTGAACTCCGTGATCGCATGATATTCTCGAATTTGACAAAACTAGTTATACTCTCACATAATACTATGCTAGAATGATTATTTTGATGTCAAATGATATGAATCATCATTTCAAACATACAATACAGTAATCAGTTAGAGATGTGAAATTTCTTCTCATCAAAACATAAGAAATATCCACCAAAATTTGACCATAACCATTGATTGGTTAATGATTAATCTTACCAATAACTATGATGGACAAATTATTTTGATATCAAATGATAGGAATCATTAGTTCAAACCCAAAGTATAAAATCCAAGTCCAGATGTGTTTTTTTTCATGAAAACTACAAAAACACACCAAAATTTGACCACAATAATTTATTTACTGTGTCGGCATCTTAGAAAGTTGATCGTTTGTGGTTATTCGCTGCTAATGTTGTCAAGTGTTCTGCTAGTGTTACTTAGTCGACATAGTGACCAGTAGCTTAATTCATCACAATTTTATCAAATTTGAATCCATAATATTCGCCAACTAAATATAATATTCACTCTGTGAATTTTTTACAGGGTTTTGAGAGGAGGGGATATATGTATTTCATAGTGTTTTGTGATCGAGTATTCAAAGAAATCTTAACATTTCATATACAATCAAAACGGGAAATTAATTACCGGTACCATTTCGATGGATACATTGTATAATTGGTTCATGTGGGTGGAGATTCATGCCACCTCAAAATGTGAGTTGTGGTCCAAAATCGTACCACTAATAAGAGTTCATAAAACTTCATAAGATCACTTGTCATTTGACTAAAATGTTGCAACATTCAGTTTTACTTCCTATGTTGGATCTTTTCCCCTTCTTGACTCCTTGATCATGAGATCATACAAAATTGAAAACATACGGCCTAAAATGAAGAGTTTGTTTCAGAGCAAAACACTATTGATACATGTATGTAGTCTAAAATTTATGACAATAAACCAACCCATGTTTTACCTTCTGCAAATAATATTAGCAACATGTTCTTCTAAGCTTCGGATCAACAAAATATTTATCTTCCAGCCTCTTTAATTGTACATGTCATGACATGTGCATATTCAAGGGGTATGGCCAGCATAAACATAGACATGGGAAAGCTCAACACAGATTAATTTGACAATGAAATGTAATCCATATCATTCTCATTTCCTCTCAAACAGTAGTTCGTGCCCAAGGTCGTATTATTGTTGCTCAAGTCGGGATTGTTTGATCAGTCTGTACAGACATAACCTTCAGTATAAGACATTGCATTCTTTGGTTCCTGTGCAATGGTCCTTCTAACATTTGAATCGCATGGCTTTTGGTGCTAACATCTGATCTGTATGGTGAATCGAGATGCTCTCAGCAACCACACTCGAGCCATGATCATTTGGGCTTGAAGCTTTGACAGCCTTCTGTAGCGAGGTTCTCCAGATGCAAGCCTAATAGCTGACTCATGCAACGTGGTGTTTGAGAGCTTCCTTTTTTGGTACAAGATGAAATGTTTGCTCATTCCTACTGCAGAATGGTTTGTCACTGCATACGACCATGCCAAGTGAGATGCCTATGGCTGTGGTGTCGATGTACATGTACCTTGTACATTGTTTGTTTTCAGGGCAGGATAGAACTCTCGCACATGCCAACACAGCAACTTAGGTGCTGGTGACCTGAGGATGAAGCAGCTATTTGCTTTTTATGCTGCATGACTGGCAGCTTCCTCCTGTTTGATGCTCAACTGATCGAACCAGTAGTCCGAATGGTGCTGTGCCCAACAACGAGGTTGTACGTAGTACTCTTTACTATGTGTTAGTAATTACAACAAGTGTACAAGACTACATACCCAGTCTGCTGCCATTCAAAGCGGAATTGACACAGACTTGTCTAGTTACTCACGTCACATAAATTTCTTCGACCGTGTTGGACAATTTTGATTTTCCCTGGATCGTGACTTGAAAGCTTCCCCGTTTGGCACGCTTCGCATGCTCCGAGTTTTTGATGTATACAACGGATTAAGGATCCATGACATAGTTGACTCTTTTGTGAGTGAGCATGTAGGCATGTAGGCACCAGTTGAAAGATGTACTGAGCCTGAACTCCAAGTGTCTTGAGAGCATTCTTGACAAAGTGCAGTACTTCCATACCATCGGTGAGAACTGCCGATTGTGGAACATCTTAAACTGGTTCATGGTAGTCTTCGAGGATGTGTAACAGAGGCACCTTGGTTGTTTCAGCAGGAACTCCAGCTGTGTTGGCCAATGTCCATAGCAGTGATCATAATGGGACTGCATCTTTCATGTTCAGTTGACAATTCCGAGCAATAACTAGCATTTTTGCAAATAGACTCCGATCAGCTTGTATAACCTTCTATTGTAAATTGTATGTTGCAACCACCTTTGTTGTCTTTGTTTGCACGATGATGCTGAATGTCTTCAAATATAATTTTGGCAGTGTGACAATCAAGTTGACTTTGTTCAACAAAACAAGATTCACCATGAAGCTTCGTTTGTAAATAAAACTGCTTCATTTGTCTCCTGCAGTAGGTAGATCATGTAATATGTGTCATTGACTGTGATTCCAGATGCTGTGTTGACGAGAGTCTTATGTTCATCTCCGAGTACTCAATGGCTAGACCCAGCCTACAATGATGCCCAACACTTTGTGTATATCTCCTTCATCCTTCTGATTGACTGTACAACTGACATCTTTCTGTGGATTTCTTATATGAACGCCTGCCATTTTTCTCGCAAATCTGCAGGATCATTTGCAGGATCATTGCTCTGTCATGGGTTATGATTATCCAACGTTGTGCAGCACCATGGTTGACTGATGCCAACTATACGCCCTGATTAATTAAAGTTCCGGATATTGTATGTTCGATGGTTTGGTAACAACTGCTTGTGTGAAAACAGTTTCCTAACATCGCCGAACATAGACTCCCCCTTTGTGCAGTCTGCATGTTACTCTGTGGTGTGACTCGGACAGAATACCACAGGTCTCTCTGGTGATTTTGGCAAACTACTGCTGGTACACTTGGTGACTGATTCTACCAAGTATCAATGGTATATCACTTAACCACATAAACATTTATTAAACCACAAATGGTGAACTTTCTAAGATGCCTACATTTCGTATACAACCAGTAAATCATTATGGTCCAATTTTGGGATTTTTTTTCTTGTTTTGATGGGAAAAAAATTACATCTCGACCTGATTATTGCATGATAAATTTGAAACGATGATTCGTATCATTTGACTTCAAAATAATTATTCTAGCAGAGTTATATGTGAGAGTATAAGTAGTTTTGTCAAATTTGAGAATATCATGCGATCACGGAGTTCACTAGGGGGTATTGTTGGGTTCATTTGATTACTAGCAGTAAACTTGGTTAAGACCTTTGAATGGTTTATTTTGGCAGTATGGTATATAATCTGGGGTAATTTTAGTGAAGTTTTCGTAAAGATAAAATAGATTTGTGAGCTGAAACACCCATTTTCGCAGGTCTCAGATTGTGAAATCGAAGGCAATTTCGGACATATTATTATGTGTTTTCATGTTATAATACAAAACTCACACCATGAACTGCTCTAGATGGTATTTTTCTTGATTAGCCGTGTAATTCCAGACATTTTGACACCAAAATGATAACTCTAGCTTCATTATTCACGATTCAACAGTCTTTTATGTGAATTTCAAAACGAAAAAAATAACCGCGGCTTCGTCTGTATATCAAATTGTTAGAATTTTATGAAAAAATTAAAATTTTTAATGTCATCCGGGCTAATATTAATCAGTAAGGACCCTACTTTGACCTCAGCATGGGTGACAGGCAGTAACATTCCATCCCCCCTATCGTCATTTCTAAGGCCCTTTATAGAAAACGTGCCTAGACTATATGTTCTGGTAATATAATACATTTACATCTCTATGGAATTGATATTTGTTGATTATCGTGATACTTCTATTGAAAATGAGATAGTGTGTCATTGTATTCCTTGGAAACAGGAATACTGGTTTAATGGACATATGGTTTCTGATCAATTTGATTCCGTATTTCATTTCATACCCACACATTTTATTGGGTAGTTCTGATCGCCCAGCTACTGGAGTCTGCAATCTATTTTATGGACAGTTTTATAATTCATCTTTAAAAACTACTCTTTGATTCTTATGCTATGGTCACATGTCATACCCGGAGGATTCCCGACGTATCTATGGCAAAAAATCGAAAACTCCGGGAACTGACGGTAATCTCCGTGGACGTTCCGCCCTGATTCCCGCCTGTGTCGAAAGTTATCAGGAGCTGCCAGGGAACTTCAGAAATTTTGTTTAGCGCTCCAGGAAAAGTTGGACATGTTGAAAAAACAACCAGAGCATGCCGGAGATTCCCGGAGTACTCTGGCTATCTCCGGGTTTCTCCGGCTGTTTCTAAAAAAAGTCTACCGTGACCATAGCATTAGCAATTGTAGATAGAGCTTATTTTCAACAATTGATTACGACCTCCAAGTTTAATGACTTTGAATGGTCCTTGATTTGGATCAAAGACCCGATCAAAAACCTTGGATTATTTTCTGTTGTCAAATTTATGCTAAACAAAGCTCATAATGTACATGCCATACAAAGAATTGACCGTTGACGTGGAGCGAATCGTGATAAATGTCCTATAATGCATCTGGCTTAAATTGTATCAATTTATTTTGTGAATAATCATGACTATGATAGATTTATAGATTTATATTATATTTTTGTATTATAGATTTGTGTAACCATGGCAACCATATAGGCTCCAGGATGAGGAGTTGTTTGTGTCAGATGTCTTTTAGCGTAAATTAGATGAACATGCAACAAAACAGAAAGCAAAAAATGAACTGGAGAAGCAAAAAGACGCACAACTCATTTATGGCTTTCCTAGGATACAAGTAACCAAGGGATTTATTCTTTACTAAGCTGGTCCAATAGGATTACAGGGTTTCAATCATTTTGGTTTCAATTGCAATTACTAAAAATCGCCCACGGGTTTTCCTAGTATCATTTGCACAGATGTTCATAAATTTTGTGCTCTTTTTTCTTTGACAGAATATTGTTGGGCGATTTGTGTATTCGAGAAATCAATCAATTAATATTCTTATTCCAGATCTCACATCCGTGATTTATATGAATAAACAGCTGTGTTTCTAATTTGCATTTATTATTTTGAATCTTTGTACGGTACTTGCTAGATAAAAGCAGTCAAACAAAGTGGTAATTTTTAGACAAGGACATGATTTTTGCTCAATATTTCACCTGTTGAATAGCTAATACAGACGCACTATCCACAAAACACTGTGTTAACAAGTGCAGCTTCCCGGCAGAAATAACCTACATGTAAACGACAGTGTGATTTTATTGATGTATCGCTACTTATCCGTACCTCCGCCGGAAAATCCATCAAAGTCACATGACAATCATCGAGCCACGCCACACGACAATCCCAGGGAACCGCAAAATAACAAAGGTTCCATCCACCATTGTTATTGCCTCCAGCTTGTGTCAAACGGCTTTGTAGGAGGTCGTTGATTGGTGTAGCAGTTGCGTCCTTTTGTCCCTGGGTTCAGGAGCTGCCATGTCAAAGCAAGAGATCAATTCAGATTATTAGTTCTAATTGTCAATATCGGGTTCTTTTCGCCAATGTCATTGACAGTGTATTTCGATGGTGGAAACAAAACCTCAATTTGTTAATAGTATATTGATCATGCCATCAGTTGAGTTAGTTTTAGAGTGTATGCTTTCGGGGAAAAACTTTGCGATATTGCAAATAATTCCAACCTAATCGTGTACTTTCGATCTACTAAATGTAAATTACACATGTACATATAGTCCAATCATGATACTCTTGGCACGGAATCAAATTTTTGAGATGCTGTTCTCGGTCTAGATCAAGGCTTTACACGGGGCTTGCAAGATTGATCAGTATTCAATCAACATGCATGTTGCCGAAATATCACCCTTTCTAGGAAAAAAATGTTTTGTAGCCATTGATGAGTGAAATACATTATCCGTTCTTTGCTAAAATATTGATGACATTTTCAGGTAGCGCCGGTGTTCTGATATCTCCACTGTTCTATGACTGCATGAATCAACACCTGCATGTATATATGTGCGTCAAATTAAAAAGTTTTTACCACTGCATCATACTCAAATAACAAAACTTCCGTTCAAAAGGCTACAGTGCTTATGATATGCAATATAGTATGAGATAAATGATATAATATAAATGTGATAAATGATTGAAAACTTGAAACGAAATTACAGCTGGAAAATTGACAGAACTAATATTACATTGATAGCAAACAATGATGAAAACGCGGCTCTCTTTCGATGTTACTACCCCTTGTTGCTGACCCTATATTCATCGCGAACATTCTGAAACCAAACAACTGACATAAAATCGTGTCATGTTTCCGTGTGATTTTCCGTTGTGATTCAAAGGCATCGATTTTCTCGGCAACTCGTATCAACTCAGCTTGTGACCTCGGATAAGCAACAGAACCCATATTGCGATCGTCCTCGGATTCTGTCCGTATTTTTTAATTACAGTTGCAGAGACCACGAGTGAAGTCATGAATAATTCATGAGTGTGGTCAGGGGGTGCAGGTGACCATGTAGTAATACTTAGACATCCATGCAATATCAATCCCACGTGATAAATAAAGACTCATAGTACTGCTTCAACATATGGTTCAACTAAATTTCTGCTAAAAAAAAATGTGGTCAGAGAATAATTTTGTAGGAATGGGGAGGAAATTCGCACAATGGATGCAAGTGTGAAGTCATTTTTCATGCAATATTGAATAAAACTTACCTCTGACATAAAACTGAAACCAGCTAAAAATGAAAACTGATTGTTGGTATTTTTGGGATATCCTGGGATAATGGAAGGGAGAGAAGGCAGCAGGAATGTAAAATTTTTGAAATGTTAGAAATATTCATATATTTGTGTACAATGCGTACATAATACGAAATGGCAGATCAGGTATGGAAAATAAGATCGCTTTATGGTATGTTCCAAATTATGAACATCTTTTGGATTATGTGATGCACTATATGTACATACCAGTATATAAAGTAAATTCAGGTATTGCCACAAGCAGATTATTGAGTTGTCATAATGTAACGGAAAATGACACTTGCCAATCACCAGTGGACTGTTAACAATGGATGCAAACATACATGAGTGTCTTATGACACAGGATCATAATGTTCACGAGACTGCAAACTACAGCTCCAAGATATTGAAGCATGCCAGAAATCCAATATGAATTTTGTTTGGGAAATTTTTGTTGTACATATCAATCAGTATTACATCTGATAGAATCACATACATAAAAGTTATAGGTATAAACACTATGTAGACTAATGTATATACTTGTACTTTTATGATATAAACATAATTCTGGTAAACACTGGTATACATAAAATATCAATTGAATAGGATATCAGTATCAAAAACACAAAATACAAGAACATATGACAATTCAGGCTTTTTTGGGCAATTTTTTTTTCGTAGAATTTTTGCTCGTGTGAATGACATTAAGCATCAAAGCTGCAAGATAAGTATGATATCACATGTACTGTAGATATCATAATGCATTCATGATCAGCCGAATTCACAAAAGAAGCATTATGATAGCATAACATTATTGTGTTCAGTTCAAAGCGTTTTCTACCTGTTTTCTATTGCCATAGGTGTGTTTTTTTGTTTAATAGTAAAACTGTAACTGGATAACTGTTTTATTTTCTTTACCTGTATTTGTCGCTTCTACATTCACACTATGAATGCATGACTAATTTTGGTTTGGGAAAGACTGCATTCTGTTGAGTTTTAATGTGTTAATGCATGTAATGTGTGTTCTTTGGTGTTGTTTGATTTCTTTATGAAATTCATGTCATAAATGTGAAATGTTTAAAAAGTAGCATATTGCTAATATACATAGCTTTATTGTGACATAAACGTAATCACAAATTCCTTGTATAGTATTTTTCGTGATTGCTAACCTATTACATGTAAATATATATATATATATATACATATATATACCATTGTCTGTCCTTGTTCTTACCCCCTGTTGCTTGGATACGCACAGTCCACTGACCGCTCACTGACCACTACGTGATCCCTGAAAATCTTCCAGCCTTTTTGTTACGATCGTGGATCGACGAAAAAGCACGAGAAGTCGATTCGAACACTTTATTGTGCTGGCAGAATCATGACTGAGGACTCAAAAGTCATCGAAGTTAAATCACCGAGGAAAAAACGAACTCAGCTACATGGTTACAATTCTGAAGGTAACCATGGAAACGCAATCTGTCATTCGGCCTGGTTCAGTGGTCATTGGTAAAAAAACGAAATATGTATGTGACATGTGCAGGCTGGTCAGAAAGCAATGCTTTTATCTTTTTCATCTACTAAGATACTAATCTTGATTAAAAATACTGTGCATGCTTACTTAGTATGAGTTGGCATTCGAGCAATATTTTACACGTTTGATACATTTCCGTTCTTAGGTTATTGTTTTGTTTTTCATTTCTTTGAATGCTTGTAGATCAAGTTTTGAAAAACACAGTACATGTCCATCTGTAACATACATATGTGGATTGGAATAATTTTGATTAGAAAGATATGAAGTGAAATACAAGGTTACAAAAATCAAACATTTTTGGAGAAGGGGGGGGGGGGGGGGGGGTCATGCTACTAATAGGGCATGTGCCACTATTAGGACCAACATGTACAGTACACAAGTCTTGATTTTAACACAGACATCACAAAATACTGGAAATCATTTCATGAGTAGTGGTCATGAGCAGATAAAGTTTGGGGGTCCGACCTGTCCTAAATTGGGGTGGGGGGGGGGGAGGGGGGGGGGGCGTGTGTTTACCATCGAAAGTCCTCCAAGAAAATTGTGTAAATTTAAGTGTTAAATGTGAATCTTGTGCCTGTACATGTATCGCGACTCCTGAACTTTTAACAAAAATGACAAATGTTGATAGTCATATGGAACTTTTTTTAGAAAAGGGAGGGTCCCATGAATCCTTTACCATGTTTACAATAATATTTATGTATGTAAATTGCTTGGATTGAGTCTGACATCTACCTTAGATATTCTTGCCACTGAGAGATAATTCTTTCGCCACCAAACCGTATCTTGTGAAACCTGATGTAACAGTGCTCATGGTTGTTTAATCACTTTCTCCAAGCATTTCACGATATCAAGTATGCACGATATCAAATATGTTTTAGAATATATATCTGACTTCCAGTTATGTTTCTCATGATATACCGGTAGTCATCTTGTAAACTTTCCATCTATATGCAGGCAAACAAAGTGTTATCCTGTTAGAGTTGTTCAACCACTTTCCCATTTTATCGAAATTATTGGAACAATTTTTTTTTTCAAAATGCCTCAAACAGAATTATATTTATCACAAACATTTAAATTATTAGTGTGTTTATAACAAGTACATTTAACTAAACAGTCTAAATGCAGCTTCACTCATGCAAAAAACATTGAATGTTATCTAACATTGACAGTCAAGGAAATGAAGGAAAAGAAAACCATGTGGGATTTGGAGAGAAGGAGACGCAACGAAATGGACCGCCGGTGGAATCTCAAGTATTTATGATTGGTGTCAGTGGGGCAGAAGACGCTTCAGGTGATTACCGAGCAGACGGATTTGACAGTTTGCTCAAACAAGCCGAGATACGACAGTTTTTTGCGCTGTCTTACCGTTGGTTGCTGGATTCGTCAACCCCCCCCCCCCCCCCCCATCACCTCCCCATCGGTTGGTCGCTCGACGCTTGCCGGAGGGCAGGCTATATGCCTGGTATTAGCGTTAGAGAAGACGAGAAGGTTGGGTGTTTACCATCGAAAGTCCTCCAAGAAAATTGTGTAAATTTAAGTGTTAAATGTGAATCTTGTGCCTGTACATGTATCTCGACTCCTGAACTTTTAACAAAAATGACAAATGTTGATAGTCATATGGAACTTTTTTTAGAAAAGGGAGGGTCCCATGAATCCTTTACCATGTTTACAATAATATTTATGTATGTAAATTGCTTGGATTGAGTCTGACATCTACCTTAGATATTCTTGCCACTGAGAGATAATTCTTTCGCCACCAAACCGTATCTTGTGAAACCTGATGTTGCTCATGGTTGTTTAATCACTTTCTCCGAACATTTCACGATATCAAGTATGAACGATATTATCGTAGTGTGGTTTGGGGGGATGGGTTGTAGGTGTAGAAGGATGACACTCGAGTTTTGATTCCAAATTTATTGTGTAATGAGTAATCCAGCTGTTACAGTAGATCTAGGCTGTTGTCAGTGATCACAAATGACACGAACTTCGAATTCGCCCGGGTGACATCGATGATTCGATTTCTTTAGCATCTTACTGACTGTCCGCTATTAGTTTTAATATTCCATTGTTAGGGATAACTTGCCGGGGCCGACGTGATGTTAGGTGCGACACCTCTGCCGGGGCCGACGTGATGTTAGGTGCGACACCTCCGACCACACAGAACCAAACTAAAGAATTTTGAATTTTGAAAAGGACGCCAAGCCTGGTCTGATTTTACGTGCTATATGGTCAAACCAATCACAAGGTAGAACAGATCCAAACTGGCGTTTGTGGGTGGGACTATGGTCCCAAATAAGGTGATCCAGAAAGTGTTGCTATGGCAACAAGGACAGAGGATAGAGATTTAGGGGAAATGTCCAAAACCATGAATATTCGAAATACCAGACAAAGGAATTACTGAACAAGGGATCACCTCAAAATTTAGAAAAGTGGAAACAAGTTTAAAACAGTTGTAACTCACCAAGTTCACAATAATACAGATTGTGACATAGAATAAAGATGTACTACTTAGTACAATGGTAGTAACACAATATAATAATCATATAGATATTTTAGTTTAAACAATAATTGATCTTGATTGGCAATTGATACCTCATTGGACAGATATCGAATTTCAACATTATGATATTTGCCCCCTTTTTAAGCTTAAAATCTCCTGATTTTACACACAGGTTGGATATACATATATGTCGGGCAGCTTGTTATTCAGAATACAGAAATGCATTCAATACTCTACTACTACAACAACTTTCAACAGCATTGTTAAATGCAATACCAGCATTACAATTTCATTCAATTTCCACATTATGGTTATATGCATCCATCTTCTATCTCTATATACCATGGTACAAACTTTTCATCAAACATACTTGTTCAGCTGCTCAAAGGTCACCTATGCTGCATAGAGTACAATGTATGAACATTTGACGGTTAGAGGTTAATAAGACAAAAGACATTGTTACCATGCGACAAAAAAAAATAGATAATAAAATGAATTTTGTTGGCCGTCCTAAAAACACAAATTAAAATTGGTACAATGACATGTCCACTTACACCCTATAATAGGACTTAAAATTGGTATACCTGCCTATTTTGGTATCAACATGTAAATACAAGGACTTATACAGGCATTTGATTTTCACAGACACAATGTCTTGACCAGAGAGGTAAGTAATGTACCTGGTTTGTGATACCTGTACTAAACAATGCGTACATGCGTATCATATCTTAATAGGCCTTCAGATGGCCATATACCATGACCTACGTATGACACAAGGTCTACAAATGATTCATACAAAATGCAAAATACAAGGTGGGTTCAGTCACCTGTTTTGACCGTAAGCTATTCTACGTATTTTTTTGTAATTTTTTTTTTTTTTATTTATTTTCCTTATATACAAATATTCTAATCAGGCTCTCTTCTTGGCCTTTCTCGCTCGACCTTTCTGTGTCCGACTGATGTGGAATTCCCTCATGGCCTCGGGTGGGACACAGTCTTCCCTGAGCCATTGGGTACCTTTCCGGTCTAGGAATTTGCATTTATACCATTTGTGCCCACGATAGTTCCTACACTCGACCAGTTTAGTGATGTTGTCTGGTGGTGGTGTCACTGGTGCGTCATGTTCTGATTGATCATGTGTGTGTGTGGATGTACTGGGTTGTGGGTCTTCATGGTCTTGTGTTGTTACGGTTTGTGGCTGTGTGTCAGTGTTTTGACCATTCCCTGCCTCCAGATCGTCATCGGTGAGTGGCTCGTCCAGGGTGGAAGGAGGCAAGATGTCACTCGTGCCGGGATCTGTGTATCGGGTCAGGCGTTTGGCATGGACACGCGACTTCATCTGCTTGTGTGTTGTGGCATCACGCAGCAGGTAAGTGTTGTACTCCGCACTGACGTCACAGATGTAGTATGGGCCGTACTTCTTAGGCTGGAGTTTCGGGTTTAGGCCTTTCTTCTTGGTTACTGTGTTTAGCAGTACTAGGTCTCCCAATGCGAAGCTTGGTGGCTTGGCTTTCTTGTCATGTTGTAGTTTGTTCTTTTCTTGTGCCTCAGCCATATTCTTTTTGGCGAGATCCCGTGTTATTGCAAATTGCTCGGTGATCTCCTTCAGGTGGTCGAGGACACTCTGCGGCAGAGAGCTATTGGGAATCAGGACCGTATCGAGCGGCAAGCGCATTTCTTCGCCTAGCAGAATCTTGTATGGGCTGAATAGCGTAGAATTGGTGGATGGCGTAGCTCGCATCGATGCCATGACTGATGGTAAAATATCGGGCCAGTTCGATTGGTTTTTGTCCACGTACATACGGAGCGTTTGTGCGAGTGTGGACATGCGCCTTTCTGCTGTGGCATTGGTCTCTGGGTGCCAGCTAGAAGTTGTCAATTTGGCGATGTCAAACATCTTGCAGACTTCCTTCACGATGGAGGAGAGGAAATTGGTACCTCGATCACTCAGCAGTGCTCTGGGAGCTCCCCATCGGCAGATCACTTCATTATAAAGGATCTTGGCTACTTCCGCACCTGTCAAAGACTTCATTGGGAATGCTTCGGGCCATTTAGAGAAAGCATCCACGATCAACAGGATATATTTATAACCATGTGCATCAGGTAGGGGCCCGAAGACATCTATGTGGACACGGCTGAAGATTGAGTCACACTGCAGTGGCTTCAGTGGGACTTTGCTTGCATGGTGTGTGCGTTTGTTGACTTGGCACTTGTGACAGGCTGCCGTGTACTTTTTCACTTGCTGATACATTCGCTTCCAGAAGTACTTCAGGCGGATCAGGTGGTAGGTCCGGTCGAAGCCTTGGTGTCCTGCCATCAAGCTATCATGATACGAAAGCATGACATCGGATTTGAGGGACTCTGGGATGACGAGTTGCTTTATCACTCTGTCGGTCCGTGTTCCTTTGCCACGGGGGTAATACAGATGGTACAGCATGTTGTCATCGGGGTCTACCACGTAGTCGTTTGACTCGGTGACCAACTGTTTGACTTTGTCATCTGACCAGTTTTCGGGCAGCTCACCATCGCTGACGTACTTGATCATGGGTGCCAGCTCAGGGTCGTCACGCTGTTTCTGTTGGACATCTGTACCCTGTATGCTAAGGACTGATTCAATGTGTCGCAGTGAGTTGAGCTGGATATATCTGGTGTCCGCATCCGCTCCTGCGTTTTCTGATGCATTACAGAGCTGTGTGACCAGACTGTTGACCTCTGCGACTGGACTTGGCGTCAGGGACATTAGGAGGTCTGATGGTGGCTCATCAACTGGTGTATAGTTGATGCGGCTGAAGAAGTCAACATTCGTGTGTTTCTTGCCCCTCTTATATACAATTGTGTAGTTGTATTGTTGTAGGAATAGGGACCAGCGGCATAATCTTCCAGTGTCTAGCTTCACATTCTTTAGATGTTGTAGTGCTGAATGGTCCGTGATGATGGTGAAGTGCTTGTCTGTGAGGTATGTGTGGTACCGTCGTACACCTTCAATGACAGCCAGTGCTTCGAGTTGCGTGATGTGCCACTTCTTTTCGGATGGGCGTAGGGCTCGTCCGCCATACTCTATGACTGTTTCACGTTGGTTATCATCCTTCTGTCCCAGGATAAATCCTAGAGCAGAGGTGCTGGCGTCCGTGTACAGGAAGAACTCTTTTTCCATATCTGGGAATGCTAGCACTGGTGGTTTTGTCAGTCGGCTTTTGATTTCCAGGAAGGCGGCTTGGCATTCAGGCGTCCACACGAAGTCATTGTCCTTCTTCAGGAGGTTGTTTAGTGGGGCTGCGATCTTGGCGTACCCTTCCACGAATCTCTTGTAGTATTGGGTGAGACCAAGGAAGCTCCTCAGCTTGGACTGGTTCTTCGGTGCCTTGAATGTATCGATGGCCTTCGTTTTGGCTGGATTCGTGGTAATTCCCTGGTTGTTGATGATATGGCCAAGGAAGAGTACCTCGGTCCGGGCGAGATGACATTTCTCTGGACGGAGTTTCAGATTCGCCCCCTGCAGTTTTCTGAAGATGCTGTCGAGATGTTGCAGGTGGGTTTTCATGTCTCGGGAAAACGTCAGTATGTCATCGCCGTAGACTATAGTGTATATGTAGTGGAAATCTCTGAGGACATTCGCAAGAACAGAGCTAAAAACTGCTGGGCTTTGGGAGAGGCCGTACGGCAGGCGCTTGAACTGGAAAACGCCGTGGTGTGTGGTGAAAGCTGTTTTGTGCTTGGTTTCGGGATGGAGTTTGATCTGGAGAAATGCCTGTGACAGATCAATGGTTGAAAATATTGTCGGGGAGCCAGCTCCTATTGCGTCGATTACATCTTCGTGGCGTGGTAAAGGGAAGTAGATTGGCTTTATTATTTTGTTGAGGGGCCTGTAGTCTATTGTCATGCGCCATGAGCCATTAGCCTTTTTAGCCAGGACCACTGGGGAGAGCCAGTCGCTGGTTGACCTCTCAATCACGCCGGCTTTCAGAAGGTCTCCCACTATCTTCTCTATTTCGGCCTTCTGTTTAGGGGACTGACGGTAGAAGCGGGCTCTGGTTGGACCTTTGTCTCCAGTGTCTATGACGTGCTCGTAGTCCGGATACTCGCCAATGTCTGTTTGGGACTTGGCAAAGACGTCCGAGTGTCTTCCTACCACTTCCAACAGGTTGTCTCTGTCCTCCTTGGTGAGACCAGAGCGAGGGAGGTCAATGTTGAGATCTGTACCTAACTTGATGTAGTGTTCCCTGCTCTGTCGTGTCTGGTGATCTGTTCTGATTGTGTGTACTGTCTCAGTGGTGTGTGTCTGGGCTTGATATTGCAGCAACTTGTCGATGTCTACTTGACATGTGTTTTTGGGCTGTTTTGTAGTTGTGACTGTACTGACTGGTGTCACTTGGGGTTTGAACTCAGATGCTAGTGGATTCAATGTAGAAGTTATGTGCTGGTTTGTGTCATTTTTGCTCTGTATTGTTGTGTTTGTGATCTGAGGTGGTGCGTCTGACATGTGTATGAGTTGTGTGTCATTTTCCAGCTGAGTGAATGTGCCTAGGGTAGTTTTGTTCGGGATGATAGTGTCTATTGGCAGTGGATTTATCAGTCTGTAGCAGCTTTTACCATTTATGTTTGTTATTGTACACCTGGGGCCTGTGATTTGATGTTTCTTCTGCAGAGTAATGGTGGGCTCTATTATACCAACATTATTAGTGATACCTTTTGTTTTACCATTGATAGATACCGGTAACAAAATTTCACTGTGTCCTGGTACAACAACTTCATTTACAGTTTTAACAAAACACACGTGATTGTTTGTTGATCTTTCTAAGCTTGTCGAAACCATACCTTTCTGTAAAGTCACCACATTGGATGTGAAGTCCCAAGACGCAGACTGATCTTGGAGGAAATCCTCACCAAGAATTACCTCTGGTTGGTGCTGGCCGGAGAGCACATAGAAGTTCTGCCACAACTGCAGATCGCAGACTTTAACTGGCAAATTTACTTGGCCAAGAACTTCGACTGTGCTACCACCAACACCCACAACAAAGTTTACAGCAGTTTGGGTCAACTGGTACTTCGATGCATTATTGATGATGGTAAACATTCGACTTGACAAACATGATACAGAGGCTCCTGTGTCTAACAGGGCTAATACACCTTTGCCATTTATGGCGCATCTCAGGCGGTTGTATTTATCTTTAGAAAGATCAACAGACAATATTGGTTTTGCCATGTCTGCAGCTCGATACAGGTCAGGTTTGACAGATCTTTTCTTCGAATGTTGCCTGCCTGGTTTGAGGGCAGGCTCGCGTCCCTATTCGTTGGACTTTTGGAATCTTTTGGAGGTGGTCCTACAGACACTGGCAAAATGGTTATGTTTACGGCAGATTACACAAATCTTGCCAAACGCTGGGCATTTCTGACCCTCTGAGTGTGGTGCATAGCCACACCGATCACACGTACCATTTTTAGTGTTTGTCTGCAGGTGGGCACGCTTGCTCGTGGACGGCTGCTGCGGGCCCTCGCGAGGTCGCTTGCCTTGCCTCTGTGTCTGGTCAAAGCGTCGCGCGAAGTTGTCCAGCTTCTCGGACATCGCGAGAACATGCGCGGCGAGACCATCCTCGGGCGGGGTCGGAGTGGCGGTGTTGACCGATCGCGGCTTGTTGTCGCTGTGCGGCTCCAGGCTGCTCTCCACCACGGCTGCAAAGCGCTTGAGGTCAGCGAAGGTTGCTACGTCCCGTATGAGCACCTGCATCTTGATGGCTGGCTTCAGGCCCTGAAGTGCCAGCTCTATGGTCTGATCTTCTGTTCGACCGATGATGTTGCAGTCCCTGGCCATGTCTTCCAGGTAGTTGGTGACTGTCTCGTCTGGTCGTTGCTTCCGCTGCATGAGGACTTGCAGCCTTGCATGCTGTTCCGGCTTTGTCAGGGTATATGCCTCCAGGAAGGCTGGGGCAAGCTTCTCCCAACTGCTTTTGGTGTTATCTGGCAGTGCATGGTACCAGTCTTTCACCCTGTTGTCGAGGTAGAAGGGGAATGAGAGAGCTCTTGTTTCATGTGTCCACTCTCTCAGATTGGCAAAAGTCTTATAGAGGGAGAGCCACTGGGTAGCATTGTCACCCGCTTTGTATTTGTCCGGTTGGACCTCTCTTCCTACGGCATTGTTGCTGCCTTTAGTTGCCGATATTGCAGCTGTCAAAGTCGTCAGAACGTTTGACAGGTCCACGTGGTCACCTGTGGTTGTTGTTGTTTTGGTTTGGTCCGCGGCCTGTGATTGGCTGGGTGTGACGTCATCCGCCTCGTTGTCGATGGGGCTTCCCTCGGCCATTACGCTTGTTGGCTCCGGCACGGGCACTGTTGTTTCACGTGTCTTCTGGCTTCTAGTGTTCATATTTACTGCTATTGTTGTTGAATTTCGATAGTTCTTACTGTCCCTGATGTATTTTCAAAAGTTTTGTCTTCGCTAGATATTGAAGAAGATCGGCTTCGAGTCGAGTTGAGGGCGATGTTCGAACTTTAGTACAGAGGGCGGCTAACGGAACAGCCAGTCCATTTTCACTTGCGGTTTGGCGCGCGTGCCTCCAATGATCACCCACTGATTAAAATGGCAATCGGCCGTCCGGGCGGTCGTAAAAACAGTTATAATCCAGGCTCTTACTCGTTTTTAGGCAGATCCAGGTCGAACGGATGCTCCACCAAATATCGTAGTGTGGTTTGGGGGGATGGGTTGTAGGTGTAGAAGGATGACACTCGAGTTTTGATTCCAAATTTATTGTGTAATGAGTAATCCAGCTGTTACAGTAGATCTAGGCTGTTGTCAGTGATCACAAATGACACGAACTTCGAATTCGCCCGGGTGACATCGATGATTCGATTTCTTTAGCATCTTACTGACTGTCCGCTATTAGTTTTAATATTCCATTGTTAGGGATAACTTGCCGGGGCCGACGTGATGTTAGGTGCGACACCTCTGCCGGGGCCGACGTGATGTTAGGTGCGACACCTCCGACCACACAGAACCAAACTAAAGAATTTTGAATTTTGAAAAGGACGCCAAGCCTGGTCTGATTTTACGTGCTATATGGTCAAACCAATCACAAGGTAGAACAGATCCAAACTGGCGTTTGTGGGTGGGACTATGGTCCCAAATAAGGTGATCCAGAAAGTGTTGCTATGGCAACAAGGACAGAGGATAGAGATTTAGGGGAAATGTCCAAAACCATGAATATTCGAAATACCAGACAAAGGAATTACTGAACAAGGGATCACCTCAAAATTTAGAAAAGTGGAAACAAGTTTAAAACAGTTGTAACTCACCAAGTTCACAATAATACAGATTGTGACATAGAATAAAGATGTACTACTTAGTACAATGGTAGTAACACAATATAATAATCATATAGATATTTTAGTTTAAACAATAATTGATCTTGATTGGCAATTGATACCTCATTGGACAGATATCGAATTTCAACATTATGATAATATCAAATATGTTTTAGAATATATATCTGACTTCCAGTTATGTTTCTCATGATATACCGGTAGTCATCTTGTAAACTTTCCATCTATATGCAGGCAAACAAAGTGTTATCCTGTTAGAGTTGTTCAACCACTTTCCCATTTTATCGAAATTATTGGAACAATTTTTTTTTCTTCAAAATGCCTCAAACAGAATTATATTTATCACAAACATTTAAATTATTAGTGTGTTTATAACAAGTACATTTAACTAAACAGTCTAAATGCAGCTTCACTCATGCAAAAAACATTGAATGTTATCTAACATTGACAGTCAAGGAAATGAAGAAAAAGAAAACCATGTGGGATTTGGAGAGAAGGAGACGCAACGAAATGGACCGCCGGTGGAATCTCAAGTATTTATGATTGGTGTCAGTGGGGCAGAAGACGCTTCAGGTGATTACCGAGCAGACGGATTTGACAGTTTGCTCAAACAAGCCGAGATACGACAGTTTTTTGTGCTGTCTTACCGTTGGTTGCTGGATTCGTCAACCCCCCCCCCCCCCCCATCACCTCCCCATCGGTTGGTCGCTCGACGCTTGCCGGAGGGCAGGCTATATGCCTGGTATTAGCGTCAGAGAAGACGAGAAGATTTCGGGGACCGAACTCCAAAGTGCCCAGCCGGAAATGGCAGGCGAAGTTGAAGTTGATTCGGTGTGGCAATTTAATGTCTAGAGTGTGCTGCGACATAGGAGGAGACAGCTGTGTGCAAACAGGGCAATGAAAACGTGACATGGCGTTATCTTTGAGAAGGCTGTATCAGTGTATTCTTTTTTGGATTCCTGTGTTTGCCAGTGACAATAATAACCCCACGCTGTCGGACAGGGCCCTAGCTATGCTACACTGTCCTCAAATTTCCCAAACACTCCAACAAATTTATTTATATGCTGAAACATTGCTGTATCATCGATTCTGACAGTCTGCGTAAAAGAGTTTTGAATCGGTTCCACCACCATGAGTGCGAGGATCACGACGGAAGCCCTCAGCTGAATGACACCCATCCATTGCTGTCTGAAAAAGTGGACCATCTTTTAGAAGCAAGGCTGCATAGTTTTATAAATCAGGACTTGTCAGGTTGGGGGCACCATTAATTTAGGCAATGTCGTATACCTTACATTCATATCCTGTGGCTGACGGAGCAATTAAATTTGTCTCAGATCAATTCTGACCGGGAAAGTTCTGCCATTGACTACATGTATAGTCAGCCAGGACATTCTCCTGATGAATATTCCAATTTTGACCACAATTCAATTGTTCTTTAACTCCTATGCATGTATGTAGAGAGAATGGCAGAGTGTTCGTTAGAATGCGTAGCATGTTTGTGTTTCATCACTAACTTCACAGTTAATTACTGGCCGCCATATGTACAAGTATGGTAGGTGGAGCACAGCTGCCCAGGCATTCAGCCACAAAACATCCCTTCCAGAAACTGTGCCACATACGACCAAGTACTTTGCACAATGTGGTTGACCATTACGGCATGAATTATATCAAGACCCTGTGTTGCTCATCCAACCCCCCCCCCCCCTCCCCCCCCCCCCCTCTTTTCGACTACCTCCATCGGAGTTTCCAGTACATTCTACTCCGTTGGTGATCATCCTGGCTCAAGAGCGAGCGGAATGGCCATTCTACGCACCCCAAAATATACCTTTAAACTCCCACTAGTCACATTTAGGCTACCCCTCTCCTACTGTCAATTCGGAGCCTGTTGTCCGTTTGGAATATTCAGCTGGCAAATAAATCACTGCACAGACAAAGCCGATGTTCGCTTTTTAAGCCGTCCTCTCGTAAATATATATATAATTATATACATGTATATGTGCCAATATGTGCATGGCTAGATTTTGGCCATGGCCGAAGAGATTGGAACCAGTGTTGAGAGCCGAAGATGACACAGTTGACAACGGGGGGAAAAATTGTAATTTCCCTCACTCCGTGTGTTCATTTCCCCATTTGGGGGTCGCCAGCCCGCCCGCTGTTGCCGTTGACGACTGTGCACTTGTTGCTGAAGCCCCATCAGTGTTTATATGTCCGGGGGAGTGGATGCTTCGATGCTTATAGGCGGTTGTGTGTCATCAGAACTGGATCATGGAAGCTTTTCTTGCGTATTGTTCAGCGAAGCGAAATCCTACCGAATGTTATTTTCACAATATTTGTGGACGGGATCAGGGCATATATACAGGTGTCAAAATGTGAGGTCCCCTGTATTTATGCCTGGAGGGGAGGGGTAGAGGGGAGGATGGAGTGAGCAATAAGGGGTTTTATTTCGCCCGGGGGGGGGGGGGGGGGGGGGGGTTAGGATTTGTTTCTGCCCTGGAGGCTAAGCAATATAGACTTCAGCTAGGGATGACGATGACTGCAAATGCCATTTATTCCTGGCCATGAAGGATTGAGTTGTCATTAGCCATAAATCTACGGCAGTGTTGTGTTTTGCTGACTATATGTGAGTCTAGCTGCACAACTGTGGGCGCTAGCTGCCAAACCACCAACGAACCCATGCAACTCCCGATCTGAACATTGGTACCCAAAGCAGTCCAGTCCAGTAACTTTCATCGTCACTAATGCCAAATGCATCAGAAAACTTGACCGACCCCAAGTGCAACATCAAATGTCCCATTAGAATATATCATTTTGATAAAATAAAGTACTGTTTAGTATGTGCAGTCGACCCTTTTTTGTCCATTTTGCGACGGGCAGAGTTATGTGTATTTGCAATCTGCCTTGACCCTGTCGCAATATGTCCCGGTGACTGTTTATTACGAACTAGTGTTCTGAAGTTCTACAAAGGCTATCCAGCTGCTCTAATGTCTGTTAATAACGTAAAATTTGGCACAAGCACTGCCAAGAAAATTGGCCGTGGCACTCACCACCTCCGTGGATCATTTCCAAGCATTCACAGGGCCTCATATTTTATTAACGATCACCATAATTATAGCATTGGCTCCTAGCGGGACACCCAAGGGTTTGAATCAGAAATGGCCCTTTCCCAACACGGCAAGAATACGTATTATATGAAATTATGGCTAAGGGCATTGCGGGCCCCGCTGGAGCCTATTTTCCAAGTTGATGGCACCTTGTTGTAGAGAGTGGCCAAAGAGCTTGCAGCCTGTAATCCAGGTCCTAAGCAAGGTTCTACATGTATGTAGGTTCCAGCATCGTTTGTCATACTGCAGCAGCATTTCCAACAACGTAATGGGCCGTGAAGCACCGACGAAACCGCCCGCCCCCTGGATCGTGCCACTTTTCTTCCCGTCTGTTATCAAAGTTGTCCGTCGCAAAAGAACCCAAACACTTTAATCAGGCTCGAGTTAAGTCGACCTTGTATCCAGCTTTCTCCTTCATTGTCGTATGTTTGAAATCGCCTTTCATGTGCAAATCAGCGCAGACTTATTCGCTCGATAGTGAGCCATCTGCGCGTCGTTTATTTAATCGGGAGAAATGGTCACTTTGACAAGTCTGTATCATCGAGAGATTGTATTATCTGGGCCGTTCCTCTCAAGATGTTCTACTTGCTAGGATGCTTAACGTGTAAGAAAAGGCAGAGGAGGCAGACTAGCTTGGGAACAACAACAAAAATATCAGCCCACTTGGGGTAATTTCTATCTGGCAGGCTATTATGTATGCTTGATCTCCCTTGTGTCGGGAGCAAAGCCCCCCTCCCCCCCTCTCCCACCCCGAGATGGTACACCAGTGACACGGGGCCTGGTCCCCGCCGGTCCCTGCGCGTGTGTGGCTCAGCTCTCCGTCTGCTGCCTGCCCCACGGGCTGCTGAGGCAGGTTCCCGGGGTGGGGTGTGTGCGGGCGTCTCCGTGGTGACAGCCCTTCCCTCCTACCCCCGCCGTGCAGTCTCCCACCCAACTCTCTCTCTCGAGTTGCTCACACTCACTCTCACATTCGCACGCTATCTCTGTCTCTTGTTCAGTCGGCTCTGCGACAACAAGTTCCTTCTTTCTCTCCATGTCTTGGAAGACAATTGAGTGTGGATAGTGTTGGCCGCTAGACCGACTGACCCGAGCATACTGTGTACATGCAGTAGAGTTCGTAGTTCCATCCATCGAGAGAGCCAGCAACAGGATTAAATCAGAAATGCGACGAGACCTCCTGATTAGAAGCTTGCTGGTGGGCTCAGGTGGGCACTTTGTGTTTGCTTTTGAATAATTTATTGCAGCTTTTTAATGCTTGTAAATGATAGATAGAAAGAGAAAGACCAAAGTTTTTGTTGAAAAAGTTGCATCGCGGTGAGTCAAAATGTATGTACAGTAGGATATTAAGTTATGCGTGAGTGTTTGGCTGCACTTCATGGGATCTTTCACTAGCCGCCACTTGCGTCTATTGTTACATGCTTGATGCATGTGACATTCATTCAGCTAGGGATACCTGTGCCAGACACGTGGATCAGGACAACATTCCACCCACCCGCTCCCCCCCCCCCCCCCCCTCACTGGAAAGCCCTACATCTCTCCAGCTATCGATCGCTTGGTCTAATTGATTTATAATATATAAGTTTTATTGTGCAAGGACCAATTCGTAAGGTTGGATGAGGAGGAATCCAAGCCCAGTCGGCCCCAGGGCAAACGTCCAACTGTATTATTGTTTGATTTTGATTGGTGCTAGCCATCAAGGAACATCGACGATGATACGGATAAAAAAGTATGCCAACGAGAAAAATACACATATAACCGCGGGCAGCAAATACTGGAAAGGATGACGCCACTGTAAATTATTTAACGTAATATTAATAGGGCGGGGAAGCGGACTAAGTAACTTGAGTGACGACTTGCATCAATAGCTGCTGGAGAGTGTATAGCTTCCACTGGAACGGGACGCTTTCAGTCAATAGACGGTCTGTCCCTGGACACTCCTCGTGCTGGCTCGGAGTCGCCGAGTTCCACATCCATTATATAGTGTACTTTTGACGGCGGCCGTCTGTTTGCCCGCCGTGGTTGGTGACTCCATGTATGTGACAACTGGACAGAGGGCCGGATCATGTGTAGTTGGATCAGATACATGGATGACAGTGTTTGAAGCCAGGCAGTGAATTAAAAGGCTGGGTCAAAGTTTACGGATTTTCATGTAGATCAGAGGAGGGATTAGGGATGTCTGAAACGTGCGAGAAACATCGTCGGCCATCGGATTCCTCGCTCGTGACGGCGACCGACGCCGGGACACGGACGAGCGAACGACCTCGCAGCAAGATCATCGGGCAAGGTACCTCATCCGTCACATATACAATGTCATGTACAGCGTTGTGCTGCCGTTCCGATCTATCTATCCATGCTTGGAATCTTGGATCGTAATCGGTTTTTGATTTTTGGGGTCAACATGACTCTATATGTGAGAATATAATATCGTATGTGGTTGGAGGGCTTCAGGATGACAGATTTGGGATTTGGATTGGAGGAACCCTGTCTCCACAAGCCGAATCCCAGCAGACTCGACGATCGGATACTGCCTGAGTTTGTTCCATGGAAAACAGCGGAAAAGTCGTAAAATACAAGTTGCTTCATGGATTAGTCTCCGTTTGAACATTTTGTCGAGCCGCCATAGATTGGATTAGTTTGTGTCTGCCGCGAGAGCTGCGCACTCGCGGTTTTGCTCGAACCTCGCAGAAGCTAATACATCATTAAATTCTAATCTGTCATTGGGATGACTCCTGATGAATAAGGGAAAAAAATACGTGAGAGTGCATGGGTTTTGTGTATGAGTTTATTACCTGTGCCACTTGTAGCGCATGACCTGATGTGGGCTTTGAGTAGTTGACTTACATTCATCGCCGCTGAAAAATTGAAGAATAATTGTTGTACCTTTATACGTAAGTGCGAGCATCTTAACAACACGACAATGTTTTGTAACTTCCGGAGACCTAATCGTGATCAGGAATTCAAAATTGAGCTTGCGCACCGAATAAATCGTGCCCAGGCAGACATTGTCGAATCGAGATAACACATCAAAATATTTTGACCTTGAAACTATCTGCGGCAATGCTATAGCTAGAATTCACCGATACCTGAAGTTTTTCAAGTTACAGCGATGCTCATACATGTTGCATCCCCGGGGAATTCAACACGTAATCTTCAAAGACGCAGATGCGACAGAAGGCGGCCCCTTTAAATATTTACACCATGATTAATGCATGTAATCCATAAGTCTAGACCAGGTTAGAATTCAAAGTACATGTACAATCAGTTCTGAGGAAGTACACAGATTACTTCCTTGAAAAGAAAAGTATGTCAATGAACAAGAACATTTGCTTCCATTTGGGGCATGGAAATCACGCTGATAAATTTTGCAATAATATTGTTGACTGTAGTTGCAGCAGGTCATCAAGCATTACCGGTAGCTGGAAAATCATTCCAAAATTCTACTGGGGAAATGAAGATCCAAACGTCATGAACATTATGTCCGATATTTTTTTTTTTCAACTTTCCACATTATACTGGTCTTAAATCTGCATGGTCATTGAACATGCCACCAGAATACATCTAGACGTGTCGGCTCGTCCTATATCTCGGAAATGTGTTAAAAAACAATGTATCTTTTGATAAATGGTTACCATAAATGGTTCTATCCCAAGAGAGTTACTCTAATTACAAGAATTTGAACATTATCGCATGTAAATTAGGTGAAATTTTGGAGACATTTTTGGTATATCATTGATATAATATATGTACCGTGTTTAATATGTGTGAGGGTGAAGTTGAAAATAACAAAAGACCTTGCTATAAGGAAATACAAGTAAGGACAGTTATAAAGTGAAGAACACAGCATTTTGCCTGCAAGAAATGGAGGGGGGGGGGGCAATCTTTTATTAGGGCATATGCTTCTATTAGGACGGATACAGTAATCATTTCAGAAGTGAGTGTAGATTAATTACGCCTTCATGGTCCTGGCACAAATTATCTACCGTTCATTACATGTATATTATAAGTTTTACAGCCTTTCAAACCCTGTTCTAATAAAAGCTATCTGTTTGTGATTTATATTGTCTGGACAACAACAATAACGAGCATATCTCATAATACATGTAAATAAGGTAACGACTGCATGTTTAGGCTTCACTGAATTCCTTCTGATATCCTTAATCAGACTTTGTACACTTCCTTCTAAGGCGTTCATTCCGCACATGAAACAATTTCAGACAATATTTACAAAAAATTGTATTGTAATAATATATAATCATCAGATTTATTTTACGACAGTCCATGATGATGGGCAATTCTGATTGTTTTAAGCATCCCCTATCGAGTGACAATTTAGCGGTTAAGAAGCACATGTATTGAAAGTTGCCATGCCAGCAGGATGAATACTCCACCTTTGTGCCCAATGTCATATCGATGACAAAATTTTATTAATTTGTTTTTTTTAGCAACAGCTTAAGTTTTGAAAAGGCCATAATCCTCTGATTTTGATAATATAGTCTATTGATTGAAGCTGTAAAGTTTTTCATTTAGAAAATGACTTAAATACTGATAAAAGTATGTACGATATTTTGTACCCTGCAGTATGCATATTCAACATTGTTCAATGCAGGGTAATAATTCTTGCCATGTGCAATCCATTAACGTATTGGCCGTGAGAGATATAATCCCGATTATTACTGTGGTAAGTTGTTAGCTAACGTGTCAATTTGGTTCATAAATAATTACTCCCTAGTCAGGCCTAGTGCATCATAATACAAGTCAATACAAAAATGCTCCCAGGTTGAAAACTTGCACCATAATAAATCATTTACATGCCACAGTATCTGAATATTGACACATCGTTTAATTAGGGCATTTCGGCCCGAAATGCCCTTATGGTTTTGTCTGGTTTTTTTTTTTTTTTTTCTTCTTTTTTTTTTACTTTCCGCCGTTTTGGTTTCCGATCAATAACTCGGGAATGCCTGAATGGATCTTGTCCAAATTTACACCACTGGTCAGAAATATTACATGGAAGACCCCTATTGTTTTGGAGGCGGCTCCGGGGTCCGTGAGGTCCGTGAGGATGAAATCAAGGTTTATTTTGAGACTTGGTTTCCGATCGATAACTCAAAAAGTATTCATGCAATGGCAAGTATTCTATGCATGGGAGTTCATATACCACCAGGGAAGAACCCTATTGATTTTGGGATCAATCCGTCGAACGACCTCTGACCTAGAGCTCGGAAGAATTTTTGCTGATTCATCCTTGAGGCTTTCATGCATATCTCGGAAACGGTGCGTCGTAGAGCAAAACGGAGCTCAATTTCGGCCTCCTGGCACTAGACAAACTAGTCTAGGGGGTATCTTGGGTCGAAATGACCCCTGGTGTCGAAATTTTTTTGCCGAGTCGGCACTTCCTGTTCGGCCGTATCTCGGAAACGGTGCGTCGTAGAGCGAAACGGAGCTCAATTTCGGCCTCCTGGCACTAGACAAAGTAGTCTAGAGGGTATCTTGGGTCGAAACGACCCCTGGTGTCGAATTTATTTTTTGCCGACTCAGCACTTCCTGTTCGGCCGTATCTCGGAAACGGTGCGTCGTAGAGCGAAACGGAGCTCAATTTCGGCCTCCTGGCGCTAGACAAACTAATCTAGGGGGTATTTTGGGTCGAGACGATCCCTGGTGTCAAATTTATTTTCCCCGACTCGGCACTTCCTGTTCGGCCGTATCTCGGAAACAGTGCGTCGTAGAGCGAAACGGAGCTCAATTCCGAACTTCTGGCACTAGACAAACTAGTCTAGGGGGTATTTTGGGTCGAGACGACCCCTGGTGTCGAATTTATTTTCGCTGACTCTGCACTTCCTGTTTGGCCGTATCTCGAAAACGGTGCGTCGTAGAGCGAAACGGAGCTCAATTCCGGCCTTCTGGCCCTAGACAAACTAGTCTAGTGGGTATTTTGGGTCGAGACGACACCTGGTGTCGATATTTCTTTCGCCGACTCGGAACTTCCTGTTCGGCCGTATCTCGGAAACGGTGTGTCGTAGAGCAAAACGGAGCTCAATTTCGGCCTGCTGGCACTAGACAAACTAGTCTAGAGGGTATCTTGGGTCGAAACGACCCCTGGTGTCGAATTTTTTTTTGCCGACTTGGCACTTCCTGTTCGGCCGTATCTCGGAAATGGTGCGTCGTAGAGCGAAACGGAGCTCAATTTCGGCCTACTGGCACTAGACAAACTAGTCTAGGGGGTATCTTGGGTCGAAGCGACCCCTGGTTTCGAATCTTTTTTTGCCGACTCGACACTTCCTGTTCGGCCGTATCTCGGAAACGGTGCGTCGTAGAGCGAAACGGAGCTCAATTTCGGCCTCCTGGCACTAGACAAACTAGTCTAGGGGGTATTTTGGGTCGAGACGACCCCTGGTGTCGAATTTAGTTTCACCGACTCGGCACTTCCTGTTCGGCCGTATCTCGGAAACGGTGCGTCGTCGAGCGAAACGGAGCTCATTTCTGGCCTCCTGGCACTAGACAAATTAGTCTAGGGGGTATTTTGGGTCGAGACGACCCCTGGTGTCGAATTTATTTTTGCCAACTCGGCACTTCCTGTTCGGTCGTATCTGGGAAACGGTGCGTCATAGAACGAAACGGAGCTCAATTCCGGCCTTCTGGTACTAGACAAACTAGTCTAGGGCCTTCTGGCACTAGACAAACTAGTCTAGTGGGTATTATGGGTCGAGACGACCCCTGGTGTCAAATTTATTTTCGCCGACTCGGCACGTCCTGTTTGGCCGTATCTCGGAAACGGTGCGTCGTAGAGCGAAACGGAGCTCAATTCCGGCCTTTTGGCACTAGTCAAACTAGTCCAGTGGGTATTTTGGGTCGAGACGACACCCTGGTGTCGATTTTTTTTTCGCCGACTCGGAACTTCCTGTTTGGCCGTATCTCGGAAACGGTGCGTCGTAGAGCTAAAACAGTGCTCAATTCCGGCCTTCTGGCACTAGACAAACTAGCCTAGTGGGTATTTTGGGTCGAGACGACACCTGGTATCGATTTTTTTGTCGCCGACTCGGAACTTCCTCTTTGGCCGTATCTCGGAAACGGTGCGTCGTAGAGTGAAACGGAGCTCAATTCCGGCCTTCTGGCACTAGACAAAGTAGTCTAGGGGGTATTTTGAGTCAAGACGACCCCTGTTGTCGAACTTTTTTTTTGCCGACTCGGCACTTCCTGTTTGGCCGTGTCGATTTTTTTTTCGCCGACTCGGAACTTCCTCTTTGGCCGTATCTCGGAAACGGTGCGTCGTAGAGTGAAACGGAGCTCACTTCCGGCCTTCTAACACTAGACAAAGTAGTCTAGGGGTATTTTGAGTCAAGACGACCCCTGTTGTCGAACTTTTTTTTTGCCGACTCGGCACCTCCTGTTTGGCCGTGTCGATTTTTTTTTCGCCGACTCGGAACTTCCTGTTTGGCCGTATCTCGGAAACGGTGCGTCGTAGAGCTAAATCAGAGCTCAATTCCGGCCTTCTGGCACTAGACAAACTAGTCTAGTGGGTATTTTGGGTCGAGACGACACCTGGTGTCGATTTTTTTTTCCCCGACTCGGAACTTCCTCTTTGGCCGTATCTCGGAAATGGTGCGTCGTAGAGCGAAACAGAGCTCAATTCCGGCCTTCTGGTACTAGACAAACTAGTCTAGGGGGTATTTTGGGTGGAGACGACCCCTGTTGTCTAACTTTTTTTTTGCCGACTCGGCACTTCCTGTTCGGCCGTATCTCAGAAACGGTGAGTCATAGAGCGAAACGGAGCTCAATTCCGGCCTTCTGGTACTAGACAAACTAGTCTAGGGAGTATCTTGGGCCGAGACGTCTTCTGGTGTCAAATTTGTTTTTTCACCGACTCAGCACTTTCTGTTTGGTTGTATGTCAGAAACGGTGCGTCGTACAGCGAAACGGAGCTTAATTTCGGCCTCCTGGCACTAGACTAACTAGTCTAGAGGGTATCTTGGGTCGAGACGACTTCTGGTGTCGAATTTTTTTTCACCGACTCAGCACTTCCTGTTTGCCGTATCTCGGAAACGGTGCGTCGTAGAGCGAAACGCAAAGATGCCTAAGGGTGGGGTATGTCACTTAAACTTTGACCACGGACAGTTTCAGAGTCATCATGGTTCTAGACACGGTCTCTTAGGTATATGTTAGCTAGGAATAGAACTCACACGAAATGCCCCAAGGCATCTTCAGGCCTTGACGTCTAGTTATCCATCACGTTGACATCCGTGTGATAAATTATTATTGGTAAGAATTTCCAGATCAGACATTTTGGATTTTTGTTGTGGCATTCTCCTGATACTTGTAACTACTCCCCTTTGTCTACATTTTATTAGGCATCCCGATTGAAAATCGGGAGGCCTTATGTTTTTGTCTGTTTTTTTTTTTTTTTTTTTTTTTTTTTTTTTCTTCCGCCGTTTGGTTTCCGGATCATAACTCTTGAACGCCTCGATCTATCTTTCCGAAATTTTGACAGCTCATCCGAAATACTTTGCTCCTAACCCCTATTGTTTTTCGTCGAGATCCGAAATCCAAGATGGCCGCCAGCGGCCATTTTGGAAAAAAAAATCGGGCGATTCCTGTCAATGTCATAATTTGATTCAGGCAATTTCCAGGGGAAAAAAATTTTTTGGGTGTATTTTTTTTTTTTTTTGGACTTGGAATTTTTCCCTTGCCTGCCCCCATGCAGATGTAATACTGTAACTGAGCCATGCTACTGTATTCACTGACTGCAGCCTGCATGTCCAGCATGAGGCTAGGCTCTGCCCTCTCAGCCAGTGCAGGAGATCAGCCAGTCTGTCCAGCACAGCAATGGGCTCTGCCCCTCTCAGCCAGCCCTGCTCGGTCATGCCTTACAAGATCAGCCAGTCTGTCCAGCTCAGAAATAGGCTCCGCCCCTCTCAGCCAGCCCTGCTCAGTCATGCCTGACAAGATCAGCCAGTCTGTCCAGCACAGAAATAGGCTCCACCCTTCTCAGCCAGCCCTGCTCAGTCATGCCTGACAAGTAATACAGCTAGCATGTCCAACATGACCCTAGGCTCATATCCATGCATTTTCCCTCACTCCCCCCTCCAAAGCCTGGTTTACTAGTGTGTGTACATGGTAAAAGAATGAAGTTCCACCCCACAGAATACAATAGTTGGTTAATAAGCCAACACACATAACACAACATGCTTGGGGGATGATTTACCCTGTCTGCATTGATATTGTACAAACATGTATTGTTTGAATGTTTTGTTATTCAACTCTATTTCACATGCAATGACCAAATCATCATTGTTTTAGTTAGCTGGCAAATGTTTGGCTTTGGTTATAATATGAATGCGAAAATTCCGCTGTATTGTGCAAGTTTTAAAATCACAAAATTGGCCAAGATGACACAGCATTCTTTTAGTCACGTATCATTTTATATTTGACAGGAGCACCTGAAAAATATCACGAACATTCTGATTAAATATACTAGTACGCTGAATAATATTGGCTCGGTAATTGTCCATTCATTTGGGGTGGCAAATGTCTGGTGGGCCAAGTTGTCAAGATGATAAAAAGCAGTTCTGGTAAGAAACTGTCTGATGAGCTCTCACTCTTACCCACATACAATGGCCTATGTATCCTTTTTTCTCAGTCCAGTATGACCATTTGAAATGATAAGAACAAAATGGGGGATGCCACAAAGCCTATAGGCTTTTATGTCTAGTTTTGTGAAATGTATGTACAGTCAGTGTAGTAGTTCCGGATCATCAGTAATAGCGGATCACTTCAACACTAAACAAGGCAAATATTACTTGGAACTTCACGAACACAAATTTTTCTTGGCATGATTTTCCAAGAGTAAAGTATCCGTTCTCAAAATATGTTTTCGTGGTTTTCACGTGCAAATTGTTGACATCACGTGATCCAATTCACATCTGGGTCAGGGGTTTGGGCCAGAATCGTCACCTACGGAAACCGATAGGTGCATTTGTTGAATGCTTTGGATCTACATAAATATGAAAATCGATTATTTATAGATGCTAAAAAGTTCGCAAACATTTAGTAAAGGTATATTACGAAGCATTTTTTGTGAACAATGCGAGACTGCTGTGTTTTTACATTTTACTTGAAAAATGAAATTGAAGTAAAAGCGGATCACCGTTTGTAGGCTATGTCTGGGACTCTGTACATGGGTCATTGCGTTCTGAGAATTTATGAAATGCGGACAGTAACTTTTGGCATACAATCCTATTGAGAAATTTCGTTGGGGAGAGGACCTTCGTGAAAAAAGGAGATCTCACAATGTCCCAATTTTAAATTAAAAATTTACAAAATAAAAAATTGGCCCCGTTTTTTATCAGTAAAATAAAGTTCAACACAAACCTCATAAGATTTTTGGCCATAACTTTTGTTATGATGGTCAGATCAATTTGAAGTTTGCTTTGTTTCCATTTGGCATAAAACCACATTTTTTTCACCGAATTTCAAGTTTCTAGTTGGCAAACTATTCCAATGTTAAATTTCACCTGTGTAGACATTAAAATCGCGAGTGTAGACAGAGTTCGGCATGTTGTTCAATGTTAGAATTGCACAGTACAGCGTAAGAATGATATTTTATTGGAATACACTGTAAAATGTGTGCCCCTATGTGTTTTCCAAATCAAGAACTTCCCTCATATTACATTAGATCACGAACTCAAATTTGCTTGAATTTCCGTGATCCGATTTGGGTCCAACATTTGACATTCATTTGGGGTAGATTGGCAACTTTTTTCAGTTTTCAAGATAGAACTCTGTAATTTGGTGAACAAAATATACAATAAATGGAAACATAAAATTTTTAATTGCCGCAAGTGCAGCCCTGGTAGTATATCCATCAGCGTAGATAAAGCCACAAACAGCCGCCGCACAGACGGCATCAAACAGCGTTAGGGGTTTTTTTTCATGTTAAATTTCCAATCTAATTTTCCGAAATTATCCCCTAAAACAGCGAAAAATAGCCCCTAAAGCAACATGTTGGTCTAAATTTCTAAAACATGGTTAGACAGCCCCTATGCCCTCGTTGTTTGCCCGTGCTCTCTTTAACGGCCGCACACATATGGATGGCCTACGCACATGCGGACGGACATCCACACATACAGGCGTACATGTTCGCCCGGACATGGGATACCGCCGGAGGGCCGCACCTGAGAACGCAACTGGAAAAAGTACGGGATCGGCGCCAAAGGCGGTCGAAGCACAAGCTACATACATGAATGAACAAATATAAATGCAAAAATAAATGCACAAATATATCATCAGAAGTAATCTCTGGTATTGGCAATACATCAACAGGACAGCAATTCTAATCACAGGAGCAAGCGCATTCAGCGTTCTGGAAACGTCGATCTTCTCTCAGTCAAAATGACACACTGCCCAAAGCATAGTTTCCAAGTAGCGCCTACATCTTTTGTGAGAAATGTCGATTCCACATTCGCGAGAGAAGTAATTGAAACGGCTGTGACATCCATGATCGAGAAAAGTTATTGAACTGTATATGAGTGTTCATGTGCAATTTTATTTTCTCCTTATTGGCTTTTGTGACATACGCAGATTTTGAGATTAGATACTTGAACTGCAATCATTTATTTGTATATAGATCTATTAGTGAAATGCTATTTGACCACACGATGACTTCTGCAAAATCTGCAACAATATGTTGCAATACACATGAACTCTGGATGCTCAAACCTTCTTAATTAATTGGTTCCACAAAGATACTGTTCTTTAATGTCCTGCAACAGTCATAGATTAAAACAGTATTCAAATGATCTTGTTGGGTGACTATTTCAGGCGTCTCGGCAGAAATGCATTCAAGGATTCATACGGCTTGGTTCGATAAACTTGGCATTGCTTTGCGTCCGTTGTCCATCGTCCACATTGTTAGCTAAAACATTTACCAAAAATATGTTTCTAAAATTTTGCACAAAATACCTGAAAATATTTCCAGAATGAGATATTTTTTAGCTTTTTGATTTTCGAAAATCAATCGTCAATTTTTTTAAATGATGCATTAGATTACCCAGATATAACTTGGCAGTGTTTGACTTTTGTGGCCCTTGAATAGCTGGTCTGTGATCTGGCCATTTTGATTATCCGACGCGTCGGAAATGAAAGAGCTATCAGTTTTGATCCATTCCCATCCAATTTTTCCTTCTTACTTAGTAATTGGAGCTGTTTGGAGTAGACTTCTAGAACACTTCAAGATAGGACCTAAATTTTGGCACATTCATATGGGAAATATGACAGTATCAGTGGTAACCTTAATTTTGACCTTCAACGACCTTGAAATATCAGAAACGGCAATTTCGTTGAAAACACTTTGTGGCTTAACACCATAAATTTATCCGGTAACTTTTCTAACCCCTTATTTTCCCGCCATTCTAGATTCCAATAATAACTTGATAATACCTGAACGTATACATGGTATAAGAAATTTGAACCATGTGTATGTCATGTACAAATCAACGTTGCGTTTTTTTGGCTTAGCCTACATGTGCATGTAAGTTCTATACGAAAAATGGAGGATTATTGTTACATTTCGCTTTAAGTTCTGCCGGCACATTATGGTGCTGTCATTTTTTTTTCCTTTTAAATTCTCAATGATATTTTATAATTGAAATTTTGAACTGTAGTCCAATATCATTTTGATGATCTATTGTTCAGCCATGTATACTCCATAAATGGCACTGCGACGATTTTGGTTTGCTGACTCAGCATTTTAGGCTTTCCATATACCTCGGTAATACATCATAGAGCAAAACAGACGTAATTTACTGACATGATACACTACGCATTTGTTCATCTTGCCAAACTTAGCACTGCGTCAGCAGAATTTTTCACACATGCGGCTCAGTGCCGATATATCCACTTGTCGTGTAGAATGTTATTACATGTTGAATATAGTCACGCCATCCGGAGTATCAAACCATAAAGTTTTTGGCATGTTTTGAGTAAATTATGATTATGTTAGATGAATAGCTTACTATGAATTGTCCCGAGATCGTACATTTCACAGATATATTTTACACAAAAATTGGCATGCTAGTATGTCACACATGTTATACTTTGTCCAAAACATTAGGAATATAAATAGTTTGTCGATATATTTTTCATATATAATAGCGTCAACAAAATACAAAAATTTACCACAAAGTTTGTCATGATGAACAGATAAAATACTTCTACATATACAATAATCTGTTATATATTTATACATAATATTGATTTTGTATATATGTATAATAAATAATTGAATAATATCAATTTCGTGATCATCTAGCATGTTCACAAATACGTTGCTATAAGGCATTGAAAAAAAAAACTTTTCGGACAAAATCCACTTGGCGCAATGTAAGTATCAGTTGACAGAAAGATGTTCTCCAATTTGCAATTTCGGTAATTATTTATTTTGTCTGGGCCATTCTGTATGAGAGATAATTAATGGAAATAGAACCCAGTCCGCTACAAAGTAATACATTTTTATATCAAATATGTTGTTCTTCCAATTTGTAATTCAAAATCGATGTCTTACAACTTTCAGTGCCGATAATCACCGCCAGAGGGCACGTGATCCGGAACTACTGAAATGATCCGCTTCTGCTTCAATTCCGTCCTGCAGTAAAAACTGCAGTTCGTAAATAATAATTACCACACAGGCGCCTTATCGACATATATTAAAAAACATCTAATATACACATGTATTTGTAATAATATTTCATTCTAGTCTGCAAGCATACTGATTCAATTGGTTGCATCTAACAGAGTGATCCGGAACTACTACACTAACTGTATATTTCAAGCTACTGCCTTTGAATGTATGCAATATTTTATTCAAAACTAAATTTTTGTGCAACACATCTAATGCAAGATAACAAAAAGTGTGCTCAATGATTTTGACCATCACAATTGTCCGAGTTGTTTTTTCATCCGTTTAATTACACATTTTGTACCGGTTTTGTATATAAACAATCGAAAGTGTATCCATCAAACTCGAATGTAAACAGCTACCTAAATCGCGCTTAAAAGTCCACATCAAGTGCATTTTCCAGTTTGTATGTGCATATATAGTGTAGTTATGAGAAAATAATTAGTGATATACCGTGATGTACGTGAAATTGTCAGTCCATCTTGCACTGCTATATGCTTAGTTTACATCTGCGTGTGATGGATACAGTTCCTGTATTGACGCATGAACCGCCTGTTCATATGAGCAAAATTTCCAGAATAACTGGTTATTTTCATTACATTTGATGTGAGTATGTCTCATTCAGTTAATTCAGCATGTTCAATATGAAGTATAGTTTTCAAAAAATATTGCCTGGTTTCGAAAGCAGTTGCTTTAATTGAGATTCAAGCTTTGAGCTTTTCCCTAATAGTGTTTTTCACATAATAACCAGATATTATTCCTTTCTGAAACATTTTAAGATATCATATACTCAGACTGTATGTATTATACTTTGTGTATTTTTCACAAGTTGCAGATTCCAACTGATTCTTATCATATTTCATGTTGGGGGGGGGGGGGGGGGGGGGAGGAGCGATATTTTCAAGTGCTTGCCTAAATTAAATGTGACAATCAATGTGCATGCATTTGTCCTTTAGACATTTTATTTTGTTTACGCCCAGTTATATGATGAAAAATACTGTCAGAAATAATAACAAGATCGAAATCCTGATATGAAACTTGTATATATAGAATGAGGAACATTGGGCTGATCACCAACTGTCAAACATTGTGAGCGTCAAATGAAAACAAAAACTAAATGAAGATGTTAGCAATGAATAACATTGCATGGACACCGAATCCATGCAAACCTGTATAGAACATGGTATGCCAATGTTTTCACGCAGTAGTAATGGCAAATGTAGATCTGCCTTCTCCTGTTGACTCTAAGAAATTAAGCGTTTATTGAGTATGACATATGTCGCGTGACTCGGACTCGCGGATATTTGTGTCCTTTTGATGCGGTTGATGAAAGTACGACCCAAGTATTTTATGCAGAAAAAAAGTAGGGAAAAAGACGGGGAAAACGTAGAACGGACTAGCAACTGTATATGTAAGATCGGGGACAGGGAGAACAGACCAAATACATTAAGTTACTCCCAGAAAGTGACGCTACATCACACAATTCCTTCGCTTGGCTTCATTCCTTTCATAGCAGCAAGCCATCACACTATGAGCCAGGCCAGCGGCAAGCCATATGGCTTTCCATGATTGTCTACATTGAAGGGCCACACATGTCTATCCGTCCCGGCTATATGTAATCATCTGTCCATTTGCTCATTTATCAAGGAAAAACCCCATTTTGTCTAGAATAACATGAAACTGCCAGACTTGGCCGGGTGTCGTTATTTCTCACGGCCATCTCTCTATTTTCTCTATCGTCAAATGCTGAGATCCATTGGTGGGGAAATACTGGCGAAGGCAAACCAATTTCTCATTTTTCGCCACAGCGTATGTATTTCTATATGTAGAACATGTCCGTTTTGTGTATGGTCAGCCACGCAGGGGCATATATTACATACTATGCATGGAGTATTGCACGTTTACTGCCTGGCCATCGGCCTCCCCAGACGCAACCTTTCCATTAGCGTATGGAGATAGCCCAACCTGTCCAAGAACTACGTAGCAAACAGAGCGAGTACGTAGTACTCATTATAATACTGTCAATCGGGCCTCCTCGCTGGTCTGCCTCCAAGGCTTTCAACAAATTTGACTCGGTTCACTTTCAGTACATGAATAGGCTTGTAATTTCAATGTATGTAATTTTGTTGAATGGCCAAAAATTCAAATTGTGTTACTCTCAGAAATGTTGCAATAGGGCGAAATTGATATAATATTGACACTCAGTAAATTTTTAAGAGTACATGAATTTTGACTGATTTGTTTTAAAAAAAAAAATAAGTTTGACAACACAGACTTAAACATTTCACAAATGGTTGGTATCTGGATAGATAACGCGATGTGATTTCAGTCTGTTCTGAAATGATTAACCAGGGCTGTCATACCCAAAGCTGATGTATCCACTCGATTGGGACTCATGTATGTGAGAAACAAGTCTGTCGTCCTCCTTTTTAGCTTACCGTCCCTTTGGGCCGATAAGCTATTGTCATGGTTTTTCTTTCGTCCGTCCGTCGTCCGTCCGGGTCTGTAACTTTTTTTTGACATGATGAATTTCCCCATAAGTTTGTGAGAACATACCTTGGGCCAGTATCTAAAGACGTTTCTTAAATTTTTTTGATTGAATCGTTTTTACCGATTTGGCAGCCATTTTTGACGAAAAATTGCCAGTTATGGACTTTGGTGGCCAATTTCTCAAAAACTGTCTGATCGGTTTTGAGATTTTTGTTTCAAAACATTCCCTTCATGTACCTTTACGACGTGTATCAGTTTCGTTGCCCTTGAATCGCCGGTCTGCGTGTGGCGGCCATTTTGATTTTTTGACGGGTCGGCGAAAAAAATTTTTTTTGTCCCAAATCAAGTCATTACTCGTTTTGAGCCATTTCCAGCAAAAAAAAAAATTTTTTTTTTGGCCATTGAAAAATTTTTTGGACTTAGAAAATTTCACCCAATTATTCCTTCATAATGGGAGCTGTGCGGAGTAAACTCATAGAAGATTTCAAAATAGAGTTTTAGTATTGGCACATTCAAATGGGAAATCATATATTGCGGTTTGAGTGATGACCTTGAATTTGATCGTCAGTGACCTTGGAAAGTGGATGAATTTTGTCTTTGGTGCCCATTTTGTCTAAATCTATCTATTTAGGCAGTTTTTCTCAAAATCATGTATAAGATTCTCTTTATGTACCTTTGTGATGTGTAATTTGATTTCGTATTATAGTCCATACAGAAAATGTGTTTCCAGCAACATTTACGAACATGTTTTGACAATATATAGAGTTTAAGATCAGTGTAACAATTTATATGTTGGAAAATCAATACTCTGCATTTCTCATGATTGCCGGTAAGCTACAGCACCCTTGGTGCTATGTTGTATTAGATATTTTTGCGTTAGATAAATCCTGCATTGACTGTTTGACTGGTACCCTTATCTGCGGGGGACAAGGAAATTTGGACTATACGCATGGGACCAATCAACTGCCGACACATTTTCATGCAGTGTTTTTCATCAGAAACACCGAATTGATATTGTACAGAAAATGGTAGGGGCATCAAAGATTGTACCATATTTTTCCTTGGGCAACAGGATCATTTTGTCGTTACTTAATCCGATTTTTTTTCAGACCATCCATGTAATTGATCACTAAACCCACATGTTAATGTTCAACATAAATTGATGTGATACATATTAATTGACCAGGCTCAAATTCATCAAATCCATGTTAGGAACTGATTGCAAAAAGGTATAAATTTTTACTGCAAATCATCGTTTTTGTGTTGTCACTCATGGAAACTAAAACACGGGTAACATAAACTATAGCACTGATGTACAAGTATCTATGTTATTTTCTTTCCACCATGTGAATGGAAGCATGTTCATATTTAAAAGTAGAAAAACGGTACACAGGCATTTACAACATGAGCTCCACTGCAAAAATACTGTCGAGTAATACCTGAGTTGTATTAAATACTCCCTGCAAGAGGGAATTATTAAAGCGGAAAATATGTGCAATTCAGACATGTGATTTGGACTTAACATATCATACCTATATCAAATACTGCTATCTTTACAGTTTTAAATATAACGTAATGATTTTGTTTGTGAGATTGGTTTCAATTTGCGAAAGGTGACAACTGTGTACTAATATTTCAGTTACCAAGCTTTTTATGAATATAGCAATATTCACATGTATATATTACAATATTCACAGGATATTATATCATGCGGCCAAACAAGTGACAACCAAGATTGTCTTGATTTTTGCTTTCACTTTAGTACCATGATAATGTTATTGAGTTATATTTTGTAATGATTATTATATTTTTAATTGTCACAAAAAAGGAAATTCTGACCAAATTTGATTAAGAAGATGAACAAATATACACCTTTTGTTTACTTTGAATTATTTCACGTTAAACCATTCACACTGAACAGAGTTGCTCATAATCAGATAATGAAAGAAAAAAGGGTGTATTTTTGTTTGTGTCCTAATTCATGTGACGATCCATCCCTATAACAACTGCCATATATCTGGCACAGTTTTGGAAAAAAATGAAACAGCACAGGTTCAAACGTTATTTCTCCGTTGTGTGCATGTACAACTTAAATGACGATGTTCTTGTATGTACGTATTTCAGACAATGACGTGAAGGAGGGGATTGGCTGCTGTGGTTACTGCCTCACCGCGCTCTCCTACGTCATCATCACCCTGACGTTCCCATTCTCTCTCTGTCTGTGCCTTAAGGTTAGTAACCATGGTAACAAAACAACACTGTGAAAATCTCATCCTGAATTCATTCTGCTGTATACGTCTCTCTTAAAACTAATGTTGGAATCAATTTTAAAATCAGCCAAGTCACGCTAACTTGAAAGTACATCTCGTGATAGTCGGGAAAATACAGGTAAAATATGCACAGTTCGACCACGGACACTTAGAAAATTGTGGTTAATCGTGCATGAAAAGAGTGGGTAGAGAATGATCGGCCTGCATACATTGCCGGTTGCCACATTATCTAGACAAATACAAGTATCAATATGACGTCATCAGACTGTATGTAGAACTCACCCGCAAGGCAGGCCGCTTTGAAGAAAAAATTGATGCGAGATTGACTGGCCCGAGTTTGAATCTTGATTTGGCAACTCAATTTAGGCACGTAATACACATTGTCAGACCCAAATTTGTATGATTTCTCATTCCATAGACAAAACAAAGCTACCGCAGAATAAATAAATTTTGTCAATTCTTGAAGTGAATATAGCTTTAACATTGAATTAGAAATGAACATGTAGCAACTTCAAGTGTATCAGATAGAAGTTACTGAATAGGAGGTTTTACGGGATTTCCACGGGCTGGACAATGGCCATCAACTGTTTCCGGACCCGAACTCACTGAAAACTTTTCATTTCTGCCACGATCGAAACTGCCTCAAGTTAGGGAAACAAAATGGTGGACACCACTGGTAGCTTGACTTGCAAATTTGTTTGGGCAAGAATTGAGTCAAGATGCAGTGGACATGTCCTTCGAACTAGAAACGCACACAGCTAGATATAGTTTTTAGCAGGCGCGCCTATTTTAAGATGTTATCTTGACAAGCGCTCTCGTGTTCGCTGAAGTGAACGGTATCGGCACACGCTGTAAATATTGTAGATTAGATCCATTTTATTGAGAGACACGTCTGAACGCAAATGCACAAGTCATGCACAAACAGTTTAGTAGGTGAACTGAGATGCAAACAGTACTGTATGCTTTTCTAGGTTGCAATCTACATAACATTATTTGAAGCTTGAGTAGTTTTTAGGTCATCATGCAATTAGTGATGCACAAAATGCCAACATGTTTATAGCTCAATGATGATATTTTATCATCAATATTGCAACAGCAAATGGAAAACATTGCAAATTAGCTAAAAGCCGCCAAACAGGAAAAATGCTGTCTAATGACGATAATAACTTTTATCATTCCTTATGCAACATCGAACAGAAAACATTGCAAAATAGCGGTAAGCAGCGTACAATCCACACTTGGCCACAACTGATGCCATGTTTTGCAAGTTTTATTATGTTTCTCTCTATTAACTTCTATGCAGTCTAGGCATTGTGTATTTGCGCCAGTGGAAGGTTTAAAGCTCCCCATTGTGCAAAAACAAGCAGTGCGGACCCCACAGTACTGCGGACCGCTTTGTGCATGTGTATCCGCGAATCGACTAGGAGAATGGCTGCTTCACCCCGCAAGCCAAACCGCGCTCATGCTTTCCACGAATATTTATAAAGCAAAAAATTCCGGGTTAGCTCATAAAGAAGGAACCCAGTGCAACACATAGCCTTGCATAGTTCAGCGCAAATCATTCACACAGGGCAATTCCGCGTGGCTGGCATTCTATAGAAGCGCTCCATGCCTGCCTTACCTAATAAGCTTTTTGTTGGTCGTAAAGGGAGGGCATCTGAAAAACATACGTTCCGCAATCAATCGGTAGAACGCTGGATGCATCACCTGGGCGTCTTTGTGCTTGTCGGTGCAAATCGATTGCGATAATGCGACACGTTCTTGACTTGGCCCGCGATAACTGATATACAGGTTCTTGGATGTTCCGCCAAGCGTAACCGACCGTCCGGTAGTCTGTCTGTCTGGCTCATCGTCTGGAACAGGGCGTTGCTACAACAGCAAGGAAAAACAAGTTCTCAAACTTTGCAGAATTTTCAAATTGCAATATCACTTGTTTGAAGTCATACTGAATCTCCATTGGTAGTATAATGTACACACGGAGCTTCAAGTTGGTGACAAGATGAAGTCACTTTATAATTGATAAACCATTGTGAGCAACATGATTGGTAACATGACACTGCATAAAATTCTGCCAGGGATTTTTCCTTGAGTTTTTTGGGGTGAAATTTAGGTCCAACTCCCCCCCCCCCCCCCCAAAAAAAAAGGTACTTTTTCTCCAGTTTCACTGAAGAAATCCCAACCACAGAATGAATGTCCCTACAGGAAAAAGATTTTGATATGAATGACCCATGGACTTACATGGAGCCAGTTGAATCAGGGTATAGAAGTTGCAAGTGGATAACTGATAAGTCACCATTACCATGATTACCACGGAATGAAACAAGTGCGAAATATTCATTGACTTAAAAAACAGTTAGATAAAACAGATATTTTCCACCAAAAAATAACCCATTGTGCATAGAAATTTCCAGTCATGAAGTTGCAGGAAAATCCATGGAAAATATAATTTCTACGCAGAGCAAATTACAATCTAGCTACACATAAGTTACAGGTTTCTGGTGGGTGTTCATCGTTGCTCAAAGCATTGATTGTGGGAAAAACAACCCAAAATAACTGCATTCCACCATTCAGAACTTGTTGTTCAAAGACAATGAGCCAATTTCATCAATAGAGAAGAATCCACCGAAAAAAACCAAAAACAAAAAAGGACGATCGTGAAAGACGATATAAGCTGGGAAGTGGGATTGGGTGACAATTGCTTATCTTCAAGCAAAAGCAACGACCAATTTCAAAGTGGCGTCCCGATAATCCCACGTAGCAGACACGCGGCGAGATTTATGGAGTCTCGACCTCCCGCGGGGCAGAGAGGGGGTTATATTAGGCTTACGCGGCTACTGCATTCCGAGTGAACAAGCCGTCTTGTTGCCCTAAGACCACGAGCTGGGGAACAATTGTACCTGGTAATTTTACCTCTTTGGAATAATATTTACCGTTATGGTATAATGTCATTGATATATTTACATTTACATTATACAATAATATATATGAACTATAATAATACCATGGAAATAAGCATCTACACTTTTTTGTGTCGTCCATGTATTTCTTTATGTAGATCTTTTGGAAATTTGGTGTTCACTAGATACATGTAAAACCAATCAAACATACATGTATTTCGCTGGGACGAATTGTTTAATAGGATACAAAATTTCACAATTAAAAACACTGGGAACACAAAGATTGCTGGGAAGAACTGCAATCTGATAAAATAATTATATATTGATGAGCATTTGGTGAGTACTGAAAGTTACATTTTAATCAACTGCTTGGAATATTGAAACTCTTAATTTGTTGTACATTACAGGTTGTACAAGAGTATGAGAGAGCTGTTATATTCCGACTTGGTCGACTTCTGCCAGGGGGAGCCAAGGGACCAGGTATTGTAAACAAATTTGATGATAATATACTAATATTATGAGCAAGTTATTAGATAACTTTTGGGCATGCACAGTTTCGAGACATATGTGATAACGATAATAATAATATTAGCTAGTATTGTCTGATGACTCAGAAATGTTTTTTGTCATTTTTTTCTGGCTTTTAGGGTTGTTTTTCGTGATTCCGTGCACAGATTCTTACACAAAAGTTGACCTGAGAACGGTCTCATTTGATGTTCCCCCTCAGGAGGTAATAACACATTTGTATTCACACACTCAGGAGGTAATATCACATTCGTGTCACACAGTCAACAGGTAATAACATATTGATATCACTTATTCATGAGGTAATAACATACTGATATCACACATTCATGAGGTAATAAATTGATATCACACATTCATGAGCTAATAACATACTGATATCACACATTCATGAGGTAATAACATACTGATATCACACATTCATGAGGTAATAACATATTGATATCACACATTCATGAAGTAGTAACATATTGATATCACACATTCATGAGGTAATACCATACTGATATCAGATGCTGAAATTTGGAGGTAATAATATACTAATATCACGAATTTTGGATATATATTGTGAAGACATTGTAGGGGTAAATTTGCAGGTTTGAGAGGCAACTGTTCATACCACAACATGAACAATTGTCAAACTCGTTGATGTTGCGTAATAGTCCTAGCTTGACTGCTCCATGGCTGGGTGCAGTCTGGTTGCCATAGTAACTGTTATAAGGGGTGGGTGGGTCGTTGACAGGAAGGAGGCAGTCCCCCACTAGGTGACAGGCGTGGTACACATGGTACAGGAAATCAGGGGAAAAGGTCGGGGGCAGGGGGCCTCCCTCAGCTGTTAATTCCTGTGACTGATTGCTTTAATCTGCCAATTCTCTATCCCACACAAAATAAAAATATGTATATACTTATATTACGGCGGATCAGATTCTGCCGAGATTAGCATTACTGACAGTGGGTTTGAATTCCTAGTTACGGGCCCATCACAATTTTGTCTGGTTTCAAATATCCTCCATATATACACTCCAGCGTATATCGCAGTCAGTCCCCAAGTTGAGGACTAAGGTATTGGTAAAAAGTAGATATGGCATTCTTCCATATCACATTAGGCCCCCTAGAGGCTAAAACAAGGTGTTAGAATAAAGAATATGACACTTTGTATATACATATTTCATTGCAAGTATTGCGCATAGGAATTGCTCATGAACAAGTACGTTGAGTTATTGTATTTTGTATGGGGGAAAGATAATGTAGATGATACAGGGACGTCCACATTTGCAAGATGCAAGGAGTTCTTCGTCTTCTCCTTATTATTTTGCAGTGTGATAGATATATTTCGTGATAATATTTGTCTTGCCGTCTCGTTAGAAGGAAGAGATTGGCATCCAGCGAAGTAATGAGCTTTGATTCAACGCGTGATTGCCCCCATCGGAAGACTGCCAATCTGTAATAGCTGCTGATCTCTGAGTGCCGTCCGCTTTCGCAGCTAGCCGAGGTGGTAATTAGCAGGAGCGTTATGTGGACGATTGGATCGAGGGATACGCTCAGTGGCAGGTGCAGCCGCGTCAGGCGAGGTGTTCTTTGCTTTTTTTGCGCGTGACATAATTTGAATTCTTGACATCTACTTGGAATGTTCTGGAAATTCTTGTTGGACTGAAAAAAGTACAGTAATTTCACACAAAAAAGAGGCAGATATGAAGTATTCTTCAATACGAATAGTATTTGCATTTCACATTTATATGCTGATAAATCACGGCAATGAAAATATATGCAAATAACTTGAGTTATTCGATGGGATTTTACAGCATATTTTTGACATTCTGTCTCGGTTCCAGTGTCTGATAATGAGGACAAAACATCTCACTGAATTGTAGCCATTTTACTCGCAAGAAAACATAAAAAATCTTCTCATTCATCAAGTCTTCGAGAGATAATCCCTTATGTCATCACGCGGCGCAGTATGTCAGGATCTTCCGAATTCCCTCCATGGGAAATTCCCGTCCCTAAATCCGCACTCTATTGAAAGTGGTCTGGTAATCTCTGTCTACTGCAAAACTGCAGCATTCTATTTTTTGTTTCGATGCGAATGTTACAGTGGCTTATTTGTGCCATATTTATTTTTTTTACTTCACAGAAAATAAATTCCAAATTATCAAGCAACGGAAACATTTTCGCTCCAGCTAAAACTATTTTCGCCCCAGCAAAAATATTTTAGCTCCAGCTTAAACTATTTTCGCCCCAGCTAAAACATTTTCGCTGCAGCTAGAACTATTTTCGCTCAAGCTAAAACTATTTTCGCTCCAGCTAAAACATTTTCGCTGCAGCTAAAACTATTTTCGCCCCAGCTAAAATATTTTCGCTCCAGCTAAAACTATTTTCGCCCCAGCTAAAATATTTTCGCTCCAGCTAAAACTATTTTCGCCCCAGCTAAAACATTTTCGCTGCAGCTAAAACTATTTTCGCCCCAGCTAAAATATTTTCGCTCCAGCTAAAACTATTTTCGCCCCAGCTAAAACATTTTCGCTCCAGCTAAAACTATTTTCGCTCCAGCTAAAACATTTTCGTTCCAGCTAAAACATTTTCGCTGCAGCTAAAATTATTCTCGCTCCAGCTAAAACATTTTCGCTGCAGCTAGAACTATTTTCGCTCCAGCTAAAATATTTTCGCTCCAGCTGTAATTATTTTCGCCCCAGCTGAAACATTTTCGCTGCAGCTAAAACTATTTTCGCTCCAGCTAAAACATTCTCTGAAACATTTTCGCAGTGTCACTCATGCTGGAGACATTGTACAGCACGTGTGCATGCTCTATTTGATGTAACCTTGGCCAGCATCACTGGTGTGTTATTGCTGATGACAACTGGTGTGTTATTGTTATTGCCAATTCATCTTTACTAGTATACTCGCTTCGAAATGGATTCATCTACGAACTTCAGCAGAGACGAGCTAATAAAACATTATTTCATGATGGGATACACCTATCTGGAGATACTTTCTTTTCTCAGTAAATATCATGGACATATCTTGAGTCTTCGGCAGCTTAGTCGCATTTTACGGTCACTCAACTTGTGGAGACATACGAGTGATGCTACCCGTCTTACTGAAGCGGTTGATGCTATTACTGAGGAACTTGAAGGCACTGGACGTGATTTGGGATACAGGTGGGCATTCAGTTTTGAAGCTATTAGTTTTGAGCACATTAAATAACATCCATGACATGGAATAAAATATCGTTCCCTCGAAATGCAGGCAATGCACTCGAAATATCAACTGTTCACTCGAAATAATAATTTCTTTTCTCAACTTGCATATGCTTATTGTGTATACCGCCCAAAATTAATATGAGAACACTTGAGTATTCACCCATGCACTCGGTCATTCATTGAAAGCAACACTCAAACGAGTTTTCTCCTTTTATATCTATACAGATAATGAACAATGTTATTTATATACCCGCCATTGGAAGTTATACATTGGTAGCGCATACATACATGTACACACAGGGAGACAGTGATTCAATACATTTGGTTAATTTGTTACAATTCGTGGTCAATTTGTTGAACATGTTGAAACAAAGATACAAAATGGCAGATCTTTTGTTATAATTTATTCTGAAAATGTCCCGCAACATATGAAAAGAAGAATTATTGAATCGATAACCTAACACACATCAGCTCTGCTATTTTGCTCATATCGCTATATCACATCACTCACAACATTTAGTGCATGGTTGGGGCAGTTTCCTTTGTTGTTGACAGGTTACTATTGAACAGAGTTACGACCAGTTTACTATTTATGCAAATAGGAACCCCCGCACTAAATCAGATAATGCACGCAGACGCGCGTCTTTCGCAAATAGTGGCCTCGTGCCCTTCGGGCACTCGGTCACTATTGGCGAGAGATCCCCGTCTTTGTGCATTATCCTATACATATTGATAACATATACTCGTTGTAAATTGTTTTCTCATTTCAGGGCAATGCAAGCTCGATTGAGGCATGATCACAACCTCCAAGCGGACAGGGAGTCAGTACGGATTATCTTGCTACATTTGGACCCCATAAGCGTGGCCCGCAGACGTCAACGTCGTCTTCGCAGGCGCAGATATATCTCAAAAGGGCCAAACTACCTGTACCATATTGACGGGTGGGATAAACTCAAGCCCTTTGGCCTAGCGGTTCACGGATGCATAGATGGGTACAGTCGCCGGATCATGTGGCTTCAGTGTGGCAGTACCAATAACGACCCATTTCAGATTTGCAAGTATTTCTTCAATTTAATCGAACAACTAGGTGGCGTTCCGTACATAATTCGGGCAGATCGGGGAACTGAGAATGCAAATATAGACATGGTTCAGCGACTATTGAGAAGAGAACATACAGACGACCGAGCAAGACAAGACACCACCTTCCTGTTTGGCAAATCGTCTGCAAACCAGCGAATCGAATCGTGGTGGAGCAAATTTCCTGGACTTGGTATGGAGTCGTGGATTGAACATTTCAAATTTTTACAGCACTGGGGCATATTGGACACATCCATGTCACTCCATATCGAGTTGGTTCGATATTGCTACCTACCTTTACTGAGACAAGAACTGGAAAAGGTAGCCGACGAGTGGAACAACCACCACATTCGACACACCTCTGGTGCTCTTTCTCCAAGTGGCAAGCCCAATTTCATCTTCCACTTCCCTGAGTTGTATGGTTCTCGATCGTACTTGCAACCCGTGGACCCGAATTATTTGGCATCTCTGTCCGATATCGCCAGTGAAGACGTCCCAGCGTGCATACCATTGATGCAAGAACTCTTCGAGACCATCTCATTGGAAAATGGATTCGGGACCCCTCGCACACTCCAATCCGCAGCAGAAATGTTTGCATTCATGTCTGATGTAATCGAAAATCGAAATGAATAAATACGTTGTCATCCGAATTTGAAACGTTTCCCAACTAAAATATAATTGTTGAATTTCTGTCGTATATAATTAATATTTTAAATGAGCATAAAAAATCCAAAAACGAGTAGACAAAGCCCACAGTGTTCTGTCCGAGGGACAAAGCGCCAACATACCGCACTGGATTTCTATATATCTTCCTCATCTCGCCAATGTCAAATCTTTGGAGATATCAAACTCATTCAATTAAACTCACTCAATTCATTCAAAGTTCAGCGACATGTTTATCTGTATGTACACTCCAGAAAATGGTCTTTAGTTTCTTACATTCGTCAAATTATTGAGATATCGACACTATGTGTTTGTGTGTATTTCAGATTTAGATTGTTGATAACTCAAATGTTTAGAGGAATATTAAAACAGTGAGATCCTTTTCTGGGTTATACGTATCTATAGATCTTCGTATGACTAAAGTTTCAAGAATATTTTTGTACAAAATTCCAGGAAATTTCGACTGTTAACTGTGAGAAATCCTCTCACATGCTGCAGGCCAGAATGTTTCGAACAGGATAAGTTAATTTTAGTTCTTTGTAACTCCTGAGGAATGCTAGTCATAACGACTACTGGTAATGTGGTATGTTCACTCGTCAGTCAGTCAAAACGCAACTTTTTGTGATATACTGTATTTAATGTCATAGCTCATAACGACTCATTCAAAAACATTTTACATTATGATACTTCAATACAATACAAAACTTCCATACCTCCCTGACTCTGTGGGCTATCAGTTTTTAAATGTCCAACACAGCAAAATTACAAATGGATCTAATTGTGGACAAAACAAGTCTCGTTCTGTTTTTCAATCGGAAGCAGTGACGATACATTTATTTGTGATTTGGTACATGGAATCTGTGATACAAATATAAAATGTTCACTGGCGTACAATGTATTACATGACAAAACTTGCTAAACTTCAGCACAACAACATATTTCCACCACTGGTTGCATCGCCGTACGACATGAATATTCGAAGAGATCAGAGTCCGATACAGGCCGTGACTGGATTACAAAAGAACGATAAGATTGTGACAAACACCAAAGTGTCATACAACGTGACAACAGGACGAAACGCATTAAAGTTGCCCAAACTTTGAGTAAACCGAAGCCGGTTGTGATTATATGTAATTACGCCAAGAACCAAACAGTACAATAGCATACGATGTAAAAACATGACATAAACACAACAGTGCCCAAGTCAATTACACTTTGAAAAGCAAAGAGTACAATGTACATGTATGATGTAAAAACATGAGAAAACTCATTAAAATTGTCCAAAACAAGCCGGTTGTGAGTATATGTAATTACGCCAAAAAAACCAAATAGCCTAAGGTACAATGTAAGAACGTGATAAAAGATGACAGAATTACCTTAGATAATAACACCTTGACCCATCCGACGAGATTGGATTCTGGCTCAACTGTTCAGTGTGACGTGAAGCTAGTCACAGCAAATGAACTCAGTAATCGCTGTTTGAACAGTTCGTATGAAGAGACAACTGGCAGAGATAACGTGTTCGCACAGGTATTGCCATAGGCAAACTCCAGAGTGGGGTCCGATTCTCCGATGGGATGACGGAACGTCAGCTTTGGCGTCGGATTGAATCCTCCTGGGGGTGCTGATGATGTCCCAGTGCAAAATATGACGATGTCTTCCAGCGTGATTGTTTTTGTAGCTGTTTCGTCTGATGCCATCGGATCGTCGATCGTGATAGGTTCGTCTGCAAACAGAAAGATAAAAATGAAAAATGATGATAATCTTCTCCACTCGAGCCTTTATGTATACAGGAAACTACAGGTTATAATCACTTTATGTAAGAAGCCGTGGCCATGTAGGCCAAAGTGTTTGCCATGCAGTATGTAAGTTATATATCCAGATTGGGCATTCAGGTGAAAAGGTTTTATATTGAACTATGGAATATTACCATGAACATCCATCAGAAAGTCGGACCACCAAGAGGCTATTCGCAGCTCGTGTATGTGCCTGTTGCTTCCCCGCTCAGACCATTCAATCTGGAACAGTTGTTCTACCTCCTCCACCGTAAGCGCGGTCTTCTGTTTGTACACAAACAAGGGCCTCCAGACAGCTGGATTCCTGCGGATCTCGGTCACAATGTCCAAACTATCGAGTCCTGCAACAAGTCTGTATGCAAACTACCATTCAATACCAAATAAGCACAATAACTGGTGTATATGAATCGGCCACAGCACTGCGTCGACGGACACATATAATTCCAAGTTATAAATGGTTCCTTACTGCGACAAAGGGCAATGCATCCTGTCAACGACCAAGAAGTGGACGAGCCTTTTCAGAAGAATGTCCTTTTGTGCAAAGGACAAAGATAAATCCTCACAGCCGCTGGCTGACATTAGTTGGCTCGCTGCTTCCAGGATGTCGAGAAACTTGTCTTCTTCTGTTGCATTTTCGATCTGGATTATGTGCAACGTAGTACAGGTAGTTAGATTTGGATAAAGGGAGTTCGGAAAATGAACAGTGTTTCCACATTTGGCTTTTAGAACAATGCAATTAGAATCTGGAACCTATATACCAGCTTCACAAGTATGTTTGTCATATATGGTACCTTGTATAACAGTATCCGAAGATCTGTTTCCGTCACATCTTCTATCTCGGGATTTGCTCTGTTACAAATCATGTCGTAAGTCGTTCCACTCAGAAACGCGGGCGCTTCCCCACCGTGCACGATCGAATGGCCCATGATCAGACCCACGTAATAATAGAGCTGCTCATCTACACCTGTTACACAAAAAGACGACAAATTAAGTATCCAATTAGCCTCGGTGAGGAACGAAAAATGGCACACAAACGTGTCGATTCGCGAAATTTAAATACATGTATTAGTAGAATGTTTCTAAGAAAATTAAGTCACACCGAATCGTTAGGTACATAATAACCGACTTGCAACATTTTGCGATGTTAGGCCCTATTATACACTTTTATTCATTCACATATGATAATCGACACCATGTTATTGATGCAGAGGACAACATAATTACTAGCGATTAACTGTTGTACGACACGTACTGTTGTGTCTGAGGACGATTGCCTTGGGGAAAGTCTGAGTGAAGAGTGGTAGCCTCTGGAGGGCATTCATGAGCAGGCGGTAACATTCACGGCTCAGGCCTCCGCCGTCAATCCCCTGCTCATCACTGAAGAGAACATCTAGAGGTTTCCAGGGGTTGAAGGTCTTCCTCTTAAATCCCCGCAATGTCCCATCCAAAACGTTGTTTCTGTCTATGTTAATCTTGTTTTTGCCTTCAATAACACGCGACTTCAATCGCGCCAGTACATCATATAATTCCTCATTGAGATGATGGACTGGATCATCGTCACCCCTGAAATTTATTGACAGCATATTGCACGTATACTGTAAATATATATATTACAATATCAGTTATCCACGAAATCATCAAGAAAATCCATTATGTCTGAATACATGGTAGTTTGACAGTTTGGCAACATGACTACATATGGATATATACATGTACATCAAAACTGAACACTAGGTCTATACACTTCACGATTTTGGCGTAATTTCGTCATCATTTGACGATACTGCAGTTTTAAACCAGCCTAGCCTGTACCCATTATTTAGCGTCGTTGGAAGTGAAAGGGGTGCGGCATCTGCTCCACTCGTTACGGATGCAGCGCTGCTCGTGCTTGGAGCCACGTGTTGTTGCCACAAACTGATAACACACACACACACATTTTTTTTTCTTGCAAATGAACTGAAGATTCTTCGTTGAACCGACGTGTTATGGCAGAAATATCGAAAAGTGATTGTGGACAGATTAAATGAATGATTAGTATACTAGTGTGTATAATATTATACCTGGTTGTGTTTCCATTGGAGGTTCCATTTCTCATCCGATGACCATTGCGTGGAGCCGTTATATCAGGAATATCTGACTCACTCTCCAGGTTAAATGCAAACATGTGGTCAGCGTGTAAACCCTGGACACCGGACGCTGCAATCCCTGTGTTATACATCATCGGGGGCGGAGTCACTGTGGATGAAATCTGAGCCACGACCGAGCCGGATGATATCTGAGGTACGCCCAATGTGGATGACATTGGAGACTCGGTCAGGTTGGATGACACCGGAGGCGTGCCCAAGGTGGATGATAACGAAGGCGCGGCCAATGTAGATGACAAAGGAGGCTCGGTCAGGGTAGATGACAAAGGAGGCGCACACAAGGTGGATGACAACGGAGGCGCAGCCAAGGTGGATGACACCAGTGGCATATCTTGATCGGCTGAAACTTGTTGTGTTCGGAATACCGCATGCCGACCCAGATCTGGCAGAGTGTCTATATACTGTTGGGGTGTAGAATCATGTACTTCAACCGGCTGACAAAGCAAATGGAATCGAATCGTTGACACGCGCTTCAATGCCACATACGTATGCAACGTGCAGTTATCCATGTCTTTGTTAATGATTATGTTTCCGGCGTTGACAACACTGGTCTGGTAACCAGTAATGTCGCCGAGCACTCGGTTTTGCCCTCCTGGAAACAGTACTTCCCTCAACTGTGCATGCATTTCGTCGTAGTCCCAAGTGCTCACCATTTCGACAGTCATCATTCTGCCGTCACCCAGCGGCGATTTGACTTGAATGAACGAAGCCCCGTTACTTTTCCTCAATCCAACAGATACTTTCTTCGTTGTGCTTCGTGGGCGCCCTGACCTTCGGGTGCCAACGTTTGTCACATCTGACGACGACGACCCCAACCCTGTCTGACGCAGCGCTTCCTTCAAAATATCCGAGCGCCGCTTTCGACCAAGCGAAAGCTTCAGATCCCGAGGCATCCCGTCGCGGCGGGCAAAATCTCGTAACGTTATGATATCACCCAATGCACTGATACCGACAGACTTGAATTCTTCATCAGACATAAGTCTTACCGCCTTCCCATCTATCTGCAATATATAAACGACACCTTTCAGTTATGGAATGTATTAACTTATTAATAATGGCGGATAATTGAATGAATTATCAGATTTGCATATATATAAAATTGTTGTCTCTTTATTGACTGAGTCGATTTGAACATAATTATGTATAGTTAAATATATATCAGATATTTACTGAGGAAAAAAAAATTCTACCGAATTTCCGACTTTTATCGCGAAAATTGAAAAAGTTGGCAATCTATCCCAATGTTAAATTTAGACTGTCATTTGATTCCTGGGCCCGCACACATTTTGTGCATTTGCTCGGAATTTGTAGCGGTGAAATCTTTCGAAATCAACATGTTTGTGTAAAATTCATCCCGGTGTGTCTTCCAATCCAAAATGACAATAATACATTGAATCCTGATGCGTGTAAGCAGGACCAAATTCTCGATTATGCTCAGATGCTCAGACCCGTTTTGGGTTGAAATTTAACATTGGGGTATATGGATAACTTCTTCATTTTTTTGCGACAGAAATTTGGTACACAATTGCCGTTTGTCTCCCAGTTGAACTATGCCAAATTATAGAACGATACGATTTAGCATCACAAAATTATCGTCGAAAAACCGTGTAAACAAGTTATAAAAATCAAAGTATAAGCCCTGTGATTTCTTATTTGAACAACGCAACAGTTCACAAATTGTGGACAAGTTAAACAAAACCATGCGGGCATGCGGAAATGGCGATTCTATAAACAGTGAAATGTTAAAGCACATATCAAATATTTATAGCTATATAATACTTGCTCTAGGTTTGATAATTTTGGCCCTAAATTTTTGCTTTCTGAAACATGGAGACCATTTATACATGATTAAATTGTTGTTGCAGGTGTGGCATGGTAAACAAATTAGGATTCACATGTTATCTTATCTCTGTATTGTCTGTTGGGTGTAGTGTGTATGGGTGTGTGTGTGTGTGTGGGGGGGGGGGGGATATATTCACGTGTGTCTTTATTTGTGCACGTAACCCAGAGCGAGAGTTATTTCAGAGTAACCCATGGTGAAAAATATTTCACAGCCGTGATAATCTGCATTTATGTCCCTGTTTTCCAATTATAGCTTTTAGCATACACATTCGAAATACTCACTCGATTTTCCCTTATCCTGTGAACCACTTCAGTAACGTTCGGAATTGATCGCTCCACCAAGAAAGCACACACCTGGATTCGAATTGCGCCAAAATTACATTCAATTGAACTTATAGCTGAAAATAGAGCACATATTTCAATTATACTAATGAAATCGCTACCTGGGGTTTTCAACATGTGTATATTTCTTCTTGTTTTAGGCAATAACAATAGGACTAACAGTAACAGAAAACGAGTCGCTCACCTCATCTACCGACGCCATCGCACTGACTTCTGGTCACGTGATGCTACAAACCAAAAAAGCATATTTAACTTTTCAAGTGGCGAAAATAGTTTTAGCTGCAGCGAAAATATTCTAGCTGGGGCGAAAATATTTTTAGCTGCAGCGAAAATGTTTTAGCTGGAGCGAAAATAGTTTTAGCTGCAACGAAAATGTTTTAGCTGGAGCGAAAATAGTTTTAGCTGCAGCGAAAATGTTTTAGGTGGGGCGAAAATAGTTTTAGCTGAAACGAAAATGTTTTAGCTGCAGCGAAAATAGTTTTAGCTGGAACGAAAATGTTTTCGCTGGGGCGAAAATGGTTTTAGCTGCAGCGAAATTGTTTTAGCTGGGGCGAAAATAGTTTTCGCTGGAGCGAAAATAGTTTTAGCTGCAACGAAAATGTTTTAGCTGGGGCGAAAATAGTTTTAGCTGGAGCGAAAATAGTTTTAACTGGAGCGAAAATAGTTTTAGCTGCAGCGGAAATATTTCCATTCCTTGATAATTTGGAATTAATTTTCTGTGAAATAATAAAATAAATATGGCACAAATAAGCCGCCGTAGAATGTAGATGGTTCAGACTTCACCCTCCCCAACCCCCCTCCCCCCACCCCCCCCCCCCCCCCCCCCCCCCCAACATGTGATAAAAACAGCATAAAAATGGGAAAGGCAACGGGATATTAGAGGTATCTTTTTTCTTTCTTGTCTTTCGCCATATCCCATATGGAACATTAAAACATTTTATGTTTTAGGTCCATTCTGTTTCTCGCTCAATGTCTGGGAGAGCAAGTTTTTCACTTTTTGTTTTGGGCAAGAATGAATTTCTTTTTCAGATTGCCAACTTTTTCATTTTTCAAGATAGAATTCTGAAATTTGGTGGAAAATTGCGGCATGATACCCAATCAAGACGCACAGAATTCCAAGTTGATACAATGATCCGAAACAAAAATATGGCCAGAAAGCTTGTTTCACTGACAGATGAACTTGACTTTAAAATGGATGAAAATACAACTCAGACACAATCATGTGATTGTCAAAATCATTGTGCAGTCTTGTGATCTTGTATTAGATGAGTTGTACTAAAATTTAGTTTTGGAAAAAAAATTGCATACATTTGAAGGCAATTGCTTCAATGCCAGAAACCAATTTATAATGTATGCCGAAATAACCCCAAATATTGAGTCGTGGAAAGTCAACTGTATGACCTTACGTACATGCAGTGATTATATTAAGTACAATTTTATATGGGTGAGTAAGTTGACATTTAATTCATGGCGTGACATCGTATGTGTGTGAACTTTATTCAATCAGAGAGGATTTCCCACAGGAGATCCTGATCAGAGTGGGTACAATACAAAAACAAATACATTTCAGACAGGGACAGATTAGAAACAGAACAATTTTTAGTATGATGATATAGAATTATCGTGGCAATAACTGATCTTAAAACATCGAATCTACTAGTATAATTGATATTGATTTCTTCAAGACATATCACATGATATATTCCATCACATTATGCTACATACAGACTCGGGTAAAATTTAAATGATCTCAAAAAAAATTATTCGACTTAAGATTTGAACGTTATGCTACATACAGACTCAGGTAAAATTTAAATGATCTCAACAAAAATTATTCGACTTAAGATTTGAACGTTATGCTTCATACAGACTCGGGTAAAATTCAAATGATCTCAAAAAAAATTTATTCGACTTAAGATTTGAACGTCTATCCGGTTACCTAATACATTGTGTATGACAATGTTTCAGATTACATCAGTAGCGTGAGGTCCGCCCATGAGTTTCTCTGTGGACTGTTAAGCACCCGACATTCAGCCTCAATCACTTGACCCTGTAGCCCACGGTAACCTGTGGCATTCTACTGGGGTCCACTCTAATGGCCGCTTTGTGTGTACGATGCCCATTATACCTCCTCCCTGCTGTGGCCTTTCCCATGGCGCCAGAGATGCATCTTCCAACCAACCCCATATACCTACCCTCAGTTTCTGGACTGCTCAACTTCCGCATTTGTGATGACCCTACAGTGGTACTCACTCCCCCCTCCCCACTTCATTTTCTATGGGAATTATTGCGTTAATAAACAGTCAGCGATGACCACTGGTCATACAAATTGGGGAACATACACGTATTTCGAACCTCATGTGTTCAACCTTAATCATTCCATTTGTTTTTCTGTTGTCATTTATCGGAATTTCTCCGCATTAATTTTGCCTGTGAGCTTCCAATGCGAGCATCATCATGTATCGGCTAACTGATGAGCCGAGTTCCACTTGAGCTTTGGGGAAGCGATAATGAGCTAATGAGGCGAGAATGTGACAGACAACTCGGCAACATTGAGATGGAGTCTAATGAGCCATGCCCGCTGGTAATGACTGCGGCAACGACAAGACATCTACACCTTTGAAATGAGATGTACATTGCATTTGGTGTTGTCGTGAAACCATTTCAGACACATACATGTAGGTGTTAAACATGGCAGTGTACATCTAAGTTGAACACTTAATTAAGGCATTTCTGCCTTAAGGCATTTCGGCAGAAATGCCTTTATGGTTTTAGCAGAATTTTTTTTTTTTGAGACTTGGTTTCCGGACGATAACTGGAAAAATATTTACGCAATAGTTGCAGAACTCTGCATGGAGGTTCATATGCCACCAGGGAAGAACCCTATTGATTTTGGGATCGATCCGTCAAACGACCTTTGACCTAGAGGTCGAAATAATTTTTTGCTGATTCATCCTTGAGGCTTCCTGCATATCTCAGAAACCGTGCATCGTAGAGCGAAACGGACGTTATTTTCAGACTCGTCGCCGTAGACAAACATCTCTAGGGTGTATTATTTTTTTTGATCCGGCTCCGAGGTCCGTGAGGTCCTTGAGGATGAAATCGAGGCTGATCTTGAAACTTGGTTTCCGGACGATAACTCGAAAAAATATTCAGGCAATAGTTGCAGAATTTTGCACGGAGGTTTATATATCAACAGGGAAGAACCCTATTGATTTTGGGATCGATACCTCAAACGACCTTTGACCTAGAGGTCGAAATAATTTTTTGCTGAGTCATCCTTGAGGCATCCTGCATATCTCGGAAACGGTGCGTCGTAGAGCGAAACGGACGTTATTTTCGGACTCGTCGCCCTAGACAAACATGTCTAAGGGGTATTATGGATGAACTTTGACCTTGACCCGAAATTTTTTTGCCGAGGCGGCATTTTTCGTTTTCGTCGATATCTCGGAAACGGTGCTTCGTAGAGCGAAACGGACGTTATTTTCGGACTCGTCACCCTAGACAAACATGTCTTAAGGGTATTATGGATGAACTTTGACCTTGACTTGAAATTTTTTTGCCGAGTCGGCATTTTTCGTTTTCGTCGATATCTCGGAAACGGTGCTTCGTAGAGCGAAACGGACGTTATTTTCGGACTCGTCACCCTAGACAGACATGTCTAAGGGGTATTATGGATGAACTTTGATCTTGACCCGAAATTTTTTTGCCGAGTCGGCATTTTTCGTTTTCGTCGATATCTCGGAAATGGTGTGTCGTAGAGCGAAACGGACGTTATTTTCGGACTCGTCGCCCTAGACAAACATGTCTAAGGGGTATTATGGATGAACTTTGACCTTGACCCGAAATTTTTTTGCCGAGGCGGCATTTTTCGTTTTCGTCGATATCTCAGGAACGGTGTGTCGTAGAGCGAAACGGACGTTATTTTCGGACTCGTCGCCCTAGACAAACATGTCTAAGGGGTATTATGGATGAACTTTGACCTTGACCCGAAATTTTTTTTCCGAGTCGGCATTTCTCGTTTTCGTCGATATCTCGGGAACGGTGTGTCGTAGAGCGAAACGGACGTTATTTTCGGACTCGTCGCCCTAGACAGACATGTCAAAGGGGTATTATGGATGAACTTTGACCTTGACCCGAAATTTTTTTGCCGAGTCGGCATTTCTCGTTTTCGTCGATATCTCGGGAATGGTGTGTCGTAGAGCGAAACGGACGTTATTTTCGGACTCGTCGCTCTAGACAACATTTATCTTATATGTATTATGGATGAACTTTGACATTTTTCATTTTCGTCGATATCTAGTATATATTATAAATTAATCATCACACCGAAATGCCTCCAAGGCATCTTTAGGCCTTGACGTCTAGTTGAATTAGATATTATTCAGAGTATGAAGCTGTAGTGTTTCATGCACAAACCACACATCGACCACTGCAAGACAGAACAGAACCTATACAATTTTCGCTGATATAAAACAAAACAAAACATTAAATTATAAGATACATGTACATGTAATATACAACAGCCATTTGCTATTTACACATGATATTTATTAGTTGTGAAAAAAATTTAAATTATACTGTTATATATAAAATATATCATGTGTATGTATTTTAATCATTTTGTATATTTTTCCACTCATGTTAATTCATCTGGCCGACAGATTTTGTCCAAAGATTCGGTGACGGTTGCCGTGGATGCGGTAGTCTATTATAGAGTCCAGAACGCTACTATATCCATTACGAATGTGGAGGACGCAAACAGGTATGTAGGCAACTAAATATAACAACAAATATACAGATGTATTGGACAAAAAGAAAAAATTGCCTTCTGAATTATATATGTTTATCGTTTAGCCTAGGTCATTATTCGAAGGTTGATTAATGATATTTTGTGTGATGTATGAAGAGTGGCAGCTGCATTTTGTACAAATCACGCATAAAAAAGTAGACAAGGATTTTATCAAATTTTACTAAAATGATTTTACTAGAATGATTTTATCAAATTTCACTAAAATTGATGCATGTTTTACATCGTTTATATGAAAACAATTTCATATACATGTATGCCTTCCTTGTGATGTGAGCCAACTCAATTTTGTATTGTTCCATGTGGATATTCAGAGGTAGACTACCTTTTTGGAGGCAGTCTCCAGGCATGTTTTTCTCTGCAGTGTTGGCCAGAAGATATAAGCCCGCCATTCATTAGTCGACTCTGTCTGATAGGGGCTCTAGTTAAGTCCGTCACGTCACCCAGTGCATATACATGTACTCCCTGCGTGTCCCCAACTGTGTCGTCCTAGCCACGACCCCGGATTCCCCCGCTCTCTCTATCCGATAACCCAGCACCTCCAAAGTCCGTTATGTGTCAGAAGGCCACTCCACGAAAACGTGCCCTCAATTTTCTATTCAATTGTCTCCGCCCAAGTTTTAAGCCCGCTAATCATTCATGGGGTCTTGGAGCTGTCAAGATCTCTATTTGCGTATCCCCGACACAAAGCCTGCGGATTTTTCTTTTTTCATGGCCATTTTATCATCCCACCCAAGGAAACCTCGGATCTCGCTTTCCTTCCTGGGTTTCACTAGAATCACCCCGTTTACGGCTTTGGATAACACCGATCCTGTTTTAGCATGATAGCCAAAACATGAGCATATCCTGTGTGACATAGCCCCGCTATCGGCCTCGTATTATATCTATCAGTTTTCCACCCGTTATCGGACTCTCACGGACCGGCAGAACTTTCTTGTCGCGTGCGTGTCATGTTCGTCCACTGCTAGAGCCAATAGAACTGTCCTCGATCATCCCATCTCCGTCATCAGGAGACATACGGGACAGCTAGGAGAGCCTGTGCCTGCTGCTCGGCAGTAGATATTACATTATTACTTTTCGTGTCGATCCCTAGGGGGCATCGTTACACGACTGTGGTCTATTTCCGGGCGGTCCGCAAGTGATCATGCTTCGTGTGCCTGAGAAGAAAACATGATTACTGCATGGAGGGAGACAGGTCTGCCGCTGACTATATGCTTGAGCGCTTGTTGTCATAGCAACTCCCAGACAAATCACATGATCTAGGCCATTCATTTGTTGATTGCAGCTTGTTTGCGCTGACCAATTCAATGAATACCTTGCTAGTAAACCCTCGTTTATACACAAATATTGGTAATGAAGGGTATTGGATGACCGATGGAGTGACATTAGAGCTGACCAAAGCTACTTCACGAGGTCCGATGACGATATCGAGAAGATCTGTAATCCGTACGCATAAATCTCAGTTCCAGAGATTAAACGCCTATCTGTGGTCCGGCTTCTGCTATTTTCAACAGAGAGGGCCACACAAAAAAAGAATTTGATTCGTCGCTTTCGTCTCCAAACTGTCAGATCGTGTTCCTTGCTACACTGATTCCAAGGAAGATGCAATAACAAATACTCTGTCATATTTTGATACTTTGGCGATATCTGATGTGTCTAGGAAATTTGAGAGATGATGAGCACCGCGTATGGACTGAAGATCCGAACAAAGATGATTATTTTCCTGAGCAAATTGTGTTGAATATTGTGCTTTGGTGATCGTGGCCCTGTGTGTCTTCGGTTGTCGAGATCTTCGGCACTGATAGGAGTCTGTCTAGTTGACTGCTAGCTAGCTGTATGTTTGAAGCGGGTTCAAGTTAAATTGTCCCGTTCCAGACAGCCGCTGTATTGCAGTTGGCACCAATAACTCCATAGTGTTCATAATCTAAGGTAAATGCAACTTATCGATCCATACATTTCTCGACAAAATTTGTATTCAGGTTGGTGAGTTTCAACGGTGACAAAAAAAAATAAGATTATTGTATTGACATTGCAATAGACTGTCAATTTTCAGTCCCAATTCTGTGGTCAAGAATCAGGCCAGAAAACAGGCATTTTGCTGCACCAATTTTGGAACTGAAATAAGGCCCTATTATCAATCCCAATAGAGGATATTTTTTCCCAATTTTACGAAAGAAATTCCCAAACTCAAAAGATATTCCACTTCATCATGCCCACCGGGAAAGAGATTTTGTTAGAAATGGGAAGACAAAAACCTACATGGACCCTGACCAGCATCAGCAAGGGAACAGAACAGCTAGAATTTGTAGAAGGGGACAGGTCCAAAAAATCATCCACTCGATCGATATTTTAATGTAAATGATCAACTATTTTTTCCACAAAATTTGACCCTCACGCATAAAATTTCCCAATTTAAAAGGCCTGGGGCCCAAAATACATCATCGCAGGTAGGAAAATCATGAGAATTATATACTATCCATAGAAGGCATGTATTCCTTGGCCATAAATCGGTGGAATAAGAAAGAAAGTGCAGATTTTAAGCTGTTATCTGGCCAAATATACGGGTGTTTTCCGTGGCAAGAATCGGACAGAGAAATGCCCACATCATCAATTATTACGGTGATAATATTTGGATAAAAAAGTGTCGGGTTGATTGATAATATTGTCAATGTTTATAAACATGTAATATCCGGCAATCGTCCCGTGCAAGTCAGCTGTCATTACGACCCAGCACTCTATACTAATGTATTTCAGGCCTGTAATCTACTATGTTTGTTGCCATAACAACCCATTTATTTCAAGCCTGTAATCTGCTATATTTGTTGTCATGACAACCCAATATGCATTAGACTTATATATCATTGTTTATCGCCATGACAACCCGTCTGCACGTCTGCTATATTTGTGCCATAATGTGCTTTGATATGACGTTATGCTCTTCGTTGCCATGGCTACCAGGAAATATAATGATTTCTGTTTTGTTACCAGGTCAACCCGGCTCCTGGCGCAGACAACTCTCCGAAATGTTCTCGGTACCAAAAACCTGAGCGATATCTTGTCAGAACGGGAGGCAATCTCGCAGTTCATGCAGGTAAACTCATCGCAAAAAATTAATTTATGCAATGATAGTGATTCGGTAATCCATGCTTTTGTATTAAACTCTTGTTCTAGTTACCGGTATTGAATTATGCCTAACTTTTTTGCCAATGCCATACGTTTGTAAATGTATTTATTATTTCAGCACATTTTACATATATGTTATTATGTTGAGAAATAATCAATCACTGATTTTAGTTTTACGTTTTGTTTTCTATATGTTTTGCAAGGATGCCTGGAGATACAATCTAAACTGTGTTTGTGTTTGACAGAACTGTCTGTGTCTTTCTGTTTGATCCGCCGTTCAGGCATTTAATTAAGCTCGCAGTTCAAGACGTCAACAAGTTCTTCAAGTCAAATTCTTCTTATTGTGTCTTATCAACATGTCCGATATAATTATGCAGTCCACAGTATGCCAGTAATGGAAATATCAGGGGGATTTATTAATAAAATTGTTTGAACATGATTAAGTGAAAAACTAAGTGTATATCAAACTGTATTTCTGTAAAAGTTGGATCTTAAAAATTATGTTGATGTACATGTACAATCCAATGCCAATGCTTGGCAACCAATGCTAAATCGCATGTGTACATAAGGACATGACAGTATCCGCAGTTTCATAGTGTATGATTCCAGTTGATAAAATAAACCCCTATAAATGTCTCAATATACAATAGTTTTACATCCATCCAATGGAATTTCTCTAGAAAAAAATAAGACATCATTAAATGATAAAATTTCAATTACAGGTACATGTCTGTATTTGTGTCCATAGTCACTCAAAATTTGCAGTACACAGACATTAGAAAGATTATCAGGGGGAAACGGCATTGAGACGAATACTCCTAAATACATCTATGCAACACTTGTCCGAATTTCATTTATTTGCTCAACTCCATTAACAAAAGGGATTGAAGGTTGCAGCTCTCGTCTAGAAGAGAACTGAGTGCTCCATTTCCTAAAGGCATGGGCAAAATATATATCTTTGTGGAGGGGGGGGGGGGGGAGGGGGGGAGTGGAACGGGGGAATGAGGTTACATTCTATCTGCTGGGACTATTATCCCAAAGAACAGAACTATTCTGCCAATTCTGAAATTTTAATTATGTCCTATCTTGCGTGGAGCGACTAAAAATGTCTATATAAATAGCTGCCTGACAGTTGATCATCGAGTCTCGATTTCTGACGTGTGACCACCCAAGTCATCGCGTCTAGTACCGTTTGCGAGTGTGAGCCGTCAGTTTGTTGACAGTCTGTCAGGGTCCGCTGTCCAGGGCTTTAATTTATTGCAATATTCCATGCCGGTTGGGTTTCCCCAGTACAGGATATTACGCGGGATTGGATTGTTGCAGAGTGCGCCGACTATCAGTTATCGTCAGCTAGATAGGTGGTGTTTTTCAGCGGGGAAAAAACAAAAATGTTGTTCCACTGTGTCGAATTTATTGGTTTCGCCTCGCATTTGTAGGCAGGTCATTTGAAACTTCTCGAAGCATCTCATAACTGAATTGTTACCGGAACGGCTCAAAATATCGGCTGATTTCTGTTCGACCTGACTTTGGTCATGTCGATAAAGCAGGAGATAATTAACCGGTTATCTTATTACTTCAAAGCACAAATTATATTAATTGTGATCGCGTTGATGGAAGTTTTATATACCTGTATAATTTGAACATACTCATGTACCGTACAATAATCAAAAATGAAATATGGTATGAGGAAAGTTATTGCAGAAATATTGCGAAACTAAAAAACTTGTTAAGGAACAATGGATTATCTCAGTTTCTTTGCATGACTTTTCATTGTTTCATTTAGAAATATTGTTTTCTATGCGAATGAATATTTTCCGCAGAAACAATACGAGTAATTAGCCGACAAATGTCGAGCCAAATATGATTATTGTCGATGGTCTCTCACTGTGCTAACTTCGACAGTGCAAATCTTATTGCTATCCAAATTATATATCCATTGTATTTCAACGTACCAATATTCAGGTCTATCCTAATAAATATTTCTATGCGTTTAATTAGTACAGACAAATATTCATTCATATATATGTATATAAAAGTTGCAAATTAATCTTCTTTTTCCCCACAACAGGAGAGCTTGGATGAGGCTACTGACCCTTGGGGTGTAAAAGTTGAGAGAGTAGAAATGTAAGTAATCGTTGGGTTTTTCCAATGTAATTCCCGTCAGTTTTACTTTCAGTTGATTGTGGATGACGGTACTGACCGCTGGGGAATCAAAGTCGAAAGAATTGAAATGTGTGTATTTGAACAAACAAACAAAAATGTCTTTGTTGTCCATTCAATGTGGTTGTCTTTAGAGCGGTTTATTGATACAGATTAGAATCCTACACTGAGCAACATTAGAAGCGCATGCGTGCAGTTTGTGTCCCATGACTATAGATAGAATTCGAACGATCTCTCCTGAAGACATTCATACGAAAAAAGAAATCAAACATAAATCAACGTAAAATTTGTGATTGATGAAACATTCAGAGTTATTGTTAAATAGTATATCCGTTGGTGGTGTCAAACTATTTTACCTCTGGAGGCAACCAGATATCTACTATTGGTAAAGCAAAATTACCAAAAATAGAGATCTTGATTTTGGAAAACAAAATAATTACAGAATATTTGATTATTTTACCAATTTATCATGTATTCTGGTGTAACATTTACTTGAAAATGAGGAAAATGATTATTTTTGGTTTTGAAGAGATCATATTTTTAGTATGATAGAGATCTAGCTCTTTCACTTTAGTCGACCAAAATTAGGAGAAATCAGGGCAAATTGAAACACGATAAATTAGCAATAAATTTATTTTCAAGTAGTGAAATTTTGAATTTTAAATTCTCTACATTGTACCAAATCATTGACAGATATCGTCTATTCATCATTGACGTGAATCATGGTGGGAAAATTACACTTACCGTATATTGATAACGCCAGAAAAAACAGGACAGTGATGTCATAAGACTGATAAAACAGTACTGCCAGCTGGCGATTGCGGCTGCATATTTCTGATAACCTTATAATAAATTATATACTAGTAACCAAGTGACCAGATTGTGTGGTTACTATATGTTTTGGTAAAATGTGAACGAAAAAAAAATCTAAGCATATCAATTTTGTTTCCTGCATAGCCCAGTATTCATAATATTGGAGATCTACTTTACTTTCAAAATGTATTGTTGACATAGTCATATGTTGTTGACACATGCATTGACTCAAAACTAAATCATGTTAACCAACAGCATACAAATAGCATGCATTTTTAATGTTGTTCAGTATACAATATACTCTTTATATTGTGGGGAATTTATTATACCTGGTTGGAGCGTAACTCTGCGTTATGTATGTTGGATTGTATTTAGTGCATCTCCCTCTCAGAGGTTTTACGTGTTTGTAGGTAGTTTAGAATAGGTGGAAATTCTTCACAAAATACACCAAAGTTGACGATACATTCATCGAACAACTGTTTTACTAATACTGTTCCTTGAAAAAATATTCAGAATCATGATGCATTCGAAAGAATTCATCGTATCAATTGTTAAATATAGTTCTCAGGATATTTTGATGTGCGATGCATGCCGTTATAATGGCTGAAAACATAATATACTTGATGTACATGTAATAGAGAATTTTAACCTGAGAATCAACCTTACAAGTAATAGCTTAGTGTATAATTGTTAAACTCGTACATTTGCCAGTTACTATTTTGATTCGTAAATTTGAATCTGAAGAAGGAAAAAAAAAATTCAACGCTGTAACGGTCATAGTATTAGATGACTTGTTATAAAATGGAAAATGAATTGAGATATGAAGAGGCCAAGGCACAAAAGTGTGCACGTTTCTAGCCCCTAATAAAATTCCCAACAAGGATTTATCAATTCACACTGCCTGCCATGACACTGATAGCCTCCTTCAGGCACAAATTGTGCACAAACATCAATGTTGTTCTCAGAGTTTTTGAAATTCCATCTAGTATGTTACCGGTACATCTGCAGAAATATGTACAGGTAATGAATCTTTCTAGTTTTTTTTTTCACAAATGTGAGTTAGGCCACATCAAATTATTCACTTGCTTTTTGAAATGTTTGGGTTGGAAAAAAGAAGTCGGAAGGAGTGAAAGAGAAGAATTTGATTTTTTTTCGACGGTCAATCCCACAAACTGTCTGAGTTCTACGGGACTAGTCCTACAACAAAAATAAACCAAAATAACACAATGTATTAAACCCTTGCGAAATATGCGCTAAAACAGAGGGATAAAAAAAATCCTGTGAAGACTCACTTTTCGATTTTGGCAACAACAAAAAATAGATCAGAGGGTTTGTAAACCAAGTAAATAAATTGGTAATGCCCTAGCGGTAGTGTTTTCCCAGCCTGTTAGATAATGTGATATCAGGCCAAAAATAATTTCACATTCAGTTCTTTGAAAAAAAAAAATCAATTTCCAGGAATTGTGCAAATTTAATCTGCGACTGCATAATATCATGGTAACAAACCATACCAGTGCAATGAAATATGAAACGGCAAGATTCGCAAACCTTCAGATCTAATTCCGTACCATAGCTTCACATAAATTGGTAACATTCTTGTCTAATTTGTACAATGTTCAAAGCCTTTCAACATGGCCCGACTGCCAGTAGACGGACGCAAACCTTTGTTTGTCGCAAACATAAATTCCCGAGAGATCCAGCATTTGAATTAGTATCGGAGCTTAATTTTCCCAGATCCTTAATTTCACTTAGTTTCCCTTGGCCGGGTCTGGAGCATTAATGTCTCACTCAATTTACCTCAGCTCAGTCACACTGACAATGTTGCCATGTAACGCAACTAATTTTTGTTGTAACGCAACTCCTTTTTACCAGTAAGATTTCCCTTGCTGAGTAAACTCTCAGATGTTAGGGTTTTGCTGCAGAAAACAAGGTTTAACTACAGACGAAATTCTTGTAAACAGGTGTACATGTGACTCCTACTAATTAATGTACACAAATAAAACGATTGATGCGATTGATTTAACTTAGAAATATGTATGCGTTAAGACTGTTGTTCCATATTTGTTGTGTGGGAAGATTAGGTGACAGTTTATATTGTATTCTATGTTGTGGATAAACTCTTTGTGCTCATGGCAAAAGACACCATGAATGATGTATGGCTGGGTACATGTACACGTAGATATATGTACTGTAAATCCCTGAATTTTTCGCGTCCTTTTATTTTTGCTAATTGTAGCAATCGCAAAAAATTGGGGGATGCGAATTGGAAAAAAAAGTTTTTGAATGCCACTGCACCAGACCAGTCCTGTTTTCTGGTAAAAACGCAAAATTAAAGGGGCTGGAAAGAGCGTTCTTGATTAGAATGCAAAAATTAAAGGATGCGAAGTTATCTGGATTTACAGTAATGTGTTGTATACTGATTACAGGGATTTCATTGATGTTAGCTCACCCAACTTTACGGTCAAAGTTATTGTCGTGTTTTTGATACGCCTGGCCAGTTATGACTCATATTTTGATCAGATAATTCTCCAAGTCAAAATTTGAGATAACCAATCGATTAAAATTATGGTAAAGGGGTGAAATTGTGTGCATTTCAATCAAATCACAACACAGATCCCGAGGGATTTTCTGTCACCGATGTTGAGACAAACACCCATATTCTCATCTCGATTATAACATGGCATATATTTACATACCTTTTCATCCAAAGTGTGCCGTGGAACAGTTCTTTCTACTTTTTCGAAATGAAAGAAGCAACATTGTACAACTGTCAAACATTCAGTAAACGTTCAGTAATTGAAGATATAGCACAAAGACAAAACACGACCTATTTCTGTGAACATTAGTGCGAACTCTACTGTAGATGATGTCGCACAATTCATGTTGCACCAATGCCATTTTATAATACCGGTTAAATTTATGTTTTATATTTTTTTGTCCAGTCTGTGAGGGGGGTGGCGGGGGGATAAGCTGTTTAGCTGCAGGATCAATGGTCCTTATTTGAAAGTTTGTAGATATATCTATCATAGTGATTGTGTTGCAATATTTACATTGTGTTATAATGTAGATATCTATTCCACACGACTTGTATGCTCTATCGTCAAGATTTTTCTTGGATTGTTATTCTATATTTATACTCTTTAGAAGTCTACCCATGCAGCCATGGCAATATTTTTAGTCGCTACACTTTAATACTTATAAGACGTTTGAATAAGCTTACGTGTATATACAAACGTTGATGAACATGGCTAATTGGCATATATGTTTTTGACGTCACCAGTAAGGATGTACGACTGCCGGTCCAGCTGCAGAGAGCCATGGCAGCCGAGGCTGAGGCCACCCGGGAAGCCAGGGCAAAGGTATGTACTGTATACTGTGGTATGAAGCTTGATATTGTTTTTATCACTAACTAGTGCACAAAATGCTGTATTGGTCCTAAAAGTGGCCAATACAGCTACAGGTCCTAAAAGTGGCAATACTATTTTCTCCAAAAATGTTCGAATTTGTAACCTTGTATTTCACTTCATATCTTTCTAATAAACTCTTGGAGTGTTCCTATCCATATCATATTCTATTCAAATCATAATCAAGGGGATTGAAGGCTTTTGGTTCATTATTCAGTGATTTTCTTAAATTCGACCTAAAATTTCACCTCACTCTTGCACGCGCCATTGCATGAGGTCTCGCTTTACCTCGCTGTACTACTATTATAACCAGTACCTTATGTACTCCACATGTAGTTTGTTGGTCATCATTTTGACAGGTTCCATTTCAATAATTATTCACTTACACGGTCTATTGATGTTTTGAGGTTTTTTTGAACAAAATAGTTTCAATCAGAACTTCACACAAGTTTTATAAAAAGATTAAAATATCTTAAAATTGACTGACATCATGTGGAATTTGTTTAAATTTTGAACTCTTCTCGCACAGGTAATAGCCGCAGAGGGCGAAATGAAGGCTTCGCGCGCGCTCCGGGAAGCCGCTGACATCATCAACGAGTCGCCGTCGGCGCTCCAGCTCCGATACCTACAGACTCTCAACTCCATCTCAGCCGAGAAGAACTCGACCATCATCTTCCCGCTCCCCATCGACATGTTGAAGGGATTCGTCAAAGGCTCCGGATAGTTCTAGGTGCAGGCTCGTAAAAATATCACACTGATCTGCACAGTCATATTTTTTGGATGTTATTGTGGATGTAAGCAGACGAGTTGATCGGGGAAGAAGAGGGGAAAAAAACATGGACAGTTGTATCATGACGAAGGATTGATAGTCAAAAAAAGTCAAATCGTTATTGCCATGGTGGATGTTATACATACATTTAGCAGAAGATATTTATTGAATTGTGTTGGACAGTATCATTGGTCATTCATGTTATAAAGAAATCAAATGTATATCTTATTACTGTTTTTATGTTACGCTGCCCTGATGTAAAACAGAAATGTATGAAATGAACCTTTGTAAAATTCAGCAATGTTTGTACGGATACTGTTACTGGTAGTATCACAAATGATCATTTCTGTTTCATCTGAACTGTTATTCATTATTTATATCATAATTGTTAAATTATGCGGGATATTTTATCACTATACATATATATTTTCTCGTGCATGATTATAAATATCTCATTTCACTGGATCTAAAAACAAATTTTGAACTTCATTCATGGGTGTATTTTTCTATATACGTATGTAATAGTTCACAGTGCCGTTCCGTTTGTGGACTCACAATCTCGCTGCCGAGTTTTGAAAAAACGTAATATTTCCTGAGTCTTCGATTGTGGTGACCTGTCCACACAATAATTGATTGTCAATATTTTTGGCTATACAGTTACAAATTACGTAAAAAAGGCAATTTTTTGTCGGAAAATTTAATCATATTTCCTATGAAATTTTTAAAGTACATCTAGAACTCTTTGCGATTATGCTACATACGTTGTGGAACTCTCAAAATGAAGCTGTGTTTACATGCATTTGAATATGCATGCATGTAAATCAATTGTGTTCAATGTCAATCCCTGGTTCATCGTTATGTGCATTTTCGAATTTCTATGCTTTGCTTTTTTCATGATTTGAATACGAATATTTATGAACTCCATCTAGTAATCCTTGTTTTGACATCAATGTTTTTCGTGCAATATCTATCGTTACTTGAATCCAGTTTTGTAGCCGATAAAAATTTATGTGATTTAAAGTGTATATATGTACATATATGCGATTTTAGTATTTATTTCGGTGAATATCAAACTTGACTGTCCAAAAAAACGAATTTGTTTTTTTTTTTACTGGTACGTCTGAGGGAAAAAGACTCATGTTGATAAAGATGTTCAAATTAATGGAAAGTAATTTGCGATAATTGTGTTTATGGCGGAAATTCAATCTCTGGGATTTTTCCGCTCACAATATTTCCCGATGTTCAACTGCGTGTTGTTGTCTTCACAATGTTGCATATTCATAAGTTTTCAATGTTGCATGTATGCATAAGATCTGATGTGGAAAAATATATGTCTTTATTTGTGACATTGATTTTTCCTCTCCAACTATTTATCACTGAGCGTGATGTATTAATTAAAATGATCTGGACAACCTTTAACATGTATCATAACTGTGAGTGTATTGACAGTGTGAAAGCTCCAGAAACTATTGGGTTCCAAACAGCTTTGGAACTGTGTGAATTAATATACATGTCATGCAAACTGCAGCAGAAATGAACCTAGATTGTGTATTTTCTTTTTTGTTTTCCCTTTATCAATAAAATATTCCCTTCTGGTTGTAACTTTGTATCTCGTTGTTGTTTTTTCCACCAAGTCAATATGCTGACGTCTATCCGATGATAAATTCCTAGTTTTGTATAAATGTGTAGTGACCTATATACAGGTATATATATATGGGAGTACATGTACTAGCATCGGAACAATTTTTAGGAAGGTTGAATTTAAGGCTACCGGTATATGCATAAATTTTTGTTAATCATGCCTTTATCCTAAATTTAGCTCAAAATGAAACACACGTTATTTATTCCCCCTCATCAAGCCGAGTGAATAAGAAATCACGAATGTGGAAGTGGCTTCAAGTAGCTGGGAAATTCCTGATTCAACTTGCAATCAATATATGTTCACCATTATCACATTTGGCAGAGTATTAATATTTGCTCCAAACCATTCCAAAATATATACCTGATTATGGTTGTACAGGTAGATATCAGGAGGATACAGAGGACTCAGCACATTATTTTGTAAAAGCTACATATCATTATGCAGCCAGAGAGTGTAGAATAGAGAGGTTTCACTGCAAATTTCCATTGTATACCATTTTCTCTCATGGAGCCCTGTATGCCTGGCGGCTGGTTGCGGTGTTGTAGTTTGTCGTCCAAAGATACGATTTTGAGTTATGCGTTTTGTTTTGCTAGCACATTTTCTCATTCATAAATTAATGTCTTAGTAAAAGTAGTAAACACATTCATTCATAAACTGTCTCAACACGCCAGGAGTGCCACCAGTTCAAGATACAAAATGGTGCTGGTGGAGTGACACCTCTCTGTTCTACACTCTCTGATGCCGCACGTCATTTTGTAAAAGTTACATATTCTTACACGAGTGTGCTCGGGTATAGCAAAATTAAGATTTTCAGAAATCCAAGAACAATTTTATTTCAAACTCTTCAACAATATTTGGTGACAAAAATGACAAAATAAATAACATACATCACAGGAAACGCCATGTACATGGGACTTAATGGCTTGGACCTCCGCTCTGTCAGGATGGCAGATGTTTGTTGACTATACTGATATGGCTTTTCAATTCATCCTGCATGGCTTGCAGAGCTTTCCGTCGGGCCTCAAGATCGAACCCAAGTTTGTCTGAAATAATCACGTTAATACATTAGACAGATGTTTTGCCACACATTATTGTTGGCTCTACTTCATGATTAACAGTAAAAACAAAACAAACTTTCGCATGTTCATCTGCTTTGCAGTTATATTGTAACAGAGCTGATGTGGAGAACATTGCTTGTCCCTGGTGCATTGTGCAATATTCCACAGAACCAACACATTGTAAGCGGCAAATGCTCAACCACAATGTTTAATTTGAGAACAAAAGCATGGGATTACCTTTATTGCCCTGCACATCCATTACAAAGTCCCCCACGGTAAGCTCATCCTCACTGCCGATGGCCAGGCCTAGATCCTGCAGAGACTTTTCCACATCAAGGTCATAGTGAGCCATAGCGGACGATATATTTGGTGATAGGAAATCTGAAGTCTTTGGAAATTGTGGTGGATTGTTCTGTTTTCTGTTGGGCTTCTGTTCCCCCTGAGAAGAATTGCCAGAGTAATCCTGAGATCTGCCTGACTTTGTTGCATCTTTCTTGGACCGAGGGCTCGAATGAAGTGGTCCCTTGGGTTTAGAGCGCAAATTTGCCACATGTTTTCCTGTTTGTTTCGGCAGCCCAGTCTTGGTTCCATGTGCCAAAGTTGTGCTCTTCGATGACATTTTTTGTCTGCTGCTGTTGCCTCCTTTGCTTTGGTTTGATGGCCAAGCTTTCGAACCAAACAAACGTCTTGATGGAGCCTGCTTCTTAGAACCGGCACTCGAGTCGCTGTCGTCTCCAATCACCTGATGAACTTCATATTGCGCTCCGTGCGATGAGTCAGGATTACTGAACTCTGACGGTTGAAACCGCCCAGTTGCATTGTCTGCTTTTGAAATATCCGACAGTGTACATAACATGAGTTGAGAGGGGAGGTTACTCAAACCAGGGACCAAGGCTGGCTCGTCCTGCGATGCTTTACCAGCGGGCTCCTCCGGTGGCAAGTCTTTCTGCCATGAAGCTGGAAGTCCAACTTGGAAATCAGTCTGTTGGTGAGGTTGTGCATGGGACTGCTCAGTAGTATCCTGGCGTTTACCGAGGACACCTTGGGTTGCTTGTGGTACTGAAGGCTGACGCTGGGCTGTAATTTTGACTATATCTTCACGGTGACCAGTGATTTGAGGTTTGAGAACTGACTGGTTCATTGCTGTATATCCTAATGAAGTTGCAACAGGTTTCGATCGACTGCCGCCAACCGACCCCTCAGAGATAGCGCTGCTCTGTTCAAGGAATATCTCTTTATTTTATCTTGGATTGAGAACATACTGCCAAATTCTTGAATACTACATGAATTTTATTCCCTCAAAATAGTTGGGATATCTCCAAAAAAAATCTAATCGTTACATCTGTATCATTCGGAAGCGTATTGCTATCAAGGGTGTAAAAAATATTATCTCGTACGTACGACTTATTAACTTGTACGTACGACTTGTTAACCCATACGTACGACTTAGTATCTCGTACGTACGACTTATTAACTCCTACGTATGACTTATTAACCCGTACTTACGACTTATTAACTCATACGTACGAGTTAGTAAGTCGTACTTATGAGATACTAAGTCATATGTATGAGTTAGTAAGTCGTACATACGAGTTAATAAGTCATACATACGACTTAATAAGTCGTATGAGATAAAATTCATACGTACGAGATAAGAAATTGTTCGCACTTGATAACAATACGCTTCCGTAGTGAAACATATTGTTATCAAGTGTGTAAAAAATGTATCTCGTACGTATGACTTATATCTCGTATGTACGACTTATTAACTCATACATACGACTTATTAACTCGAATGTACGACTTAATAACTCGTACATATGACTTAGTATCTCATGAGTACAACTTACTAACTCGTACGTACGAGTTAATAAGTCGTACGTACGAGTTAATAAGTCGTACGTATGACTTAAAAAGTCGTATGTATGGCTTAATAAGTTGTACGTACAAGTTAATAAGTCATATGTACGAGTTAATAAGTCAAACATACGAGTTAGTAAGTCGTACGTACGAGATACGAATTTTTACACACTTGATAGCAATACGCTTCCGTAGTATCACAATATGTATCAACATATTTTCCTTCAAGGCATGCAGACTTGTGATTGAGGTATTTATGGACTATATCTTCACACCTTTGCTATGGTATCGGCGCTGTCAGCCATCACAGAGTCTCGAAGACGCAGACACTCTTTCGTCTGCTGTTCCAGTTCTGCCTTTGTAGTTTCCACTTCCAGCACCAGGTGGCGCTCCCTCTCTTTCGCGGCCTCGAGCTCCTGCTGTAACAACCTCTGCTGCTGTTCAAACCCGCTCGAGGCACAGGACGACTGCAGCCTCATCGAATCCACCTGAAACGAGGAAAGTAATAGGTTGTGTTGAGACATCGGGCATGCAGATGACTTCAATTGATTTTCCTAAGCATCATTACAGTTGATTATCATTGAAACAATTCTTCTCCCCACCCCATGAACATATATACATGTAACTGTATTCCCAATGCAATGAATTTTGGATTCTTTGCAAACCATGCAAATTTCCCAAATTTTAATTGTAAATTTGCCGTTTATTGTTATTACTCACCTCTAAACTACTACATGCTCCTTTTCGATCCTTTGGATCGTTCTGGATAGAAATTCACGTACTGAAAGCAAGGCACGATCGTCTGCCTGCATGACTCACACTCCTTTTGCCGCCAAAACTGCCACGCATATGTGCGCGCAGCTGCGCAGAAGCTTCACTTTTCTGTCCAAAAAACGACAAAAGGAAGCCCCTAGCGCAAAACTGGCGGGGATGGATGGGAGGGCCTTTACTGTAGTAGTTTAGAGGTGAGTGATAAAAATAAATGGCAAATTTACAATTAAAATTTGGGAAGTTTATTTTATACATCACCAATCTAAACTACTACATGCTCCTTAGAATCGAAGGATAGGCGTTGGAGCAGTTTTGCTAGAGAGTCATGAAAACAGTCTTGATTTCAAGCGAATCGCTAAAATGCTACATTTTCGATATATCTTTAGTAAATAATAAAGATACTCACCTAGCGGTGCGATCGCTTGCCTCCGACATGTACGAATTTCTTCTTCACGCCATCGGTGGAAAACGGAACTCTACTTGAGACCGTAACACAAAGAATTCACAGACAAACACAAAGTGCTGCTATATACACGTGCATGTTAAAACCAAGACTTTTCTGTCCAGCTGGTTCAAACAATAGCCTGCGCTACGACCAGCGGACTCAGTCTAAATCTGGACGACTGGTCCTGAAGTTCGGCAGCATTGGACAGATAGAACCCGATGAATGTCGTATAATTAGTCCACATTCCGGCTCTCACGATATATTCCAACGGAATATTCGACCTGGCCGCCAAAGACATCGAGATGTGTCGGATTTGGTGGAACGATATTTTGTAAGTCACTCGATCGTCAGCACCTGACTCCACATAGACAGTCCTCACTACAACCTTCACCCATCTGGATAGTGTAGCTGTGGAGATATCCGTAGCCCTATTAGGCTGATAGGAAATAAATAATAGCTTACGATCTTTCTTGATCGATCTGGTACGATCGATGTAAATTTTCAGCGCTCTGACCGGGCACAATAGTGCGTCCGGCTCATTCCGTCCTACGTAATCACCCAGTGACGGAATTACGATAGGGGAGAACGCTTTCCCGCCCTCAACCGCAGCACGTGTCTTAGGCATAAAATCACATACTGGGTATAAGGAAATGGACCCATCCGCGCCAAATGCCACTCGCGTTACGTCGATCGCTGCGACATCTGAGCGTCTTCGACCACTTGCTAGCATGACTAACAAGAAAGTCTTAAGAGTTAACCTTTGCAATGAAACTTCCTTGAGAGGCTCCCAAGGTGCTTTAGTAAGACAATATACCGGTAGCACAAAAGCCATGTCTCAATCCGGTAGAGTAGGAACTCCCCGTAGCCTTCGCGTCCTAAAGGACACTAACAGATCAGCAAAGATCAGATTATTACTAGTTAAATCGATCCCCCTAGCACGGAATACAGGGCCCAACATGATCAATGCGCCTTCCGATACACCAACGTACGAATACTCTCCATTTAGCTTCATACGTTTTAGAGGAGGATCTCCTATTCTTCTCGCGATAATGTACGGACACCTGCTGAGAAAATCCTGCCTCCTGGAAGGATCGCTCGATAGCCTCCACATGTGTAAGTTGAGCACGTGGACGGAATCGTGAAATATATCCCGCCCCGGTTGCCTCAGCAACCTGTTCTCGATCGGGAGAACCCGTGGTACATCGATCAGGAGGGACAGTAGCAGCGGGAACCACGCCTGCATCGGCCTGCATGGCGCCACCAACAAAATCTCGCACTGAGACCTGGCTACTTTGTGCAGCACTTTCGTTAGGAACCGGGTTGGCGGGTATGCCTACCCGTACATCCCGTCCCACGACTGGGACATCGCGTCCACAGCCAGTGCCTCGCTCTCTGGCAGAGGTGAGAAGAAGACCGGGAGCTTGTGATTCCGAGAGGTTGCGAACAGGTCTATGTTCGGTGTCCCGAACGCCTGACAAATGCGATGAAACACTCCCGGATGTAAACTCCATTCCGTGCCTATGATCTTGCCCGGCCTCGACAGGGCGTCTGCTAGGACGTTCCTGCGGCCCGGTAGGTGCCTTGCCCTGATAAACAGACGGGACTTGAAGGCAAACCTGATCAGACACTCGGCTTCCAAACAAAGCTGACTCGAACGAGTTCCACCCTGTTTGTTTACGTGCGCCACTACTGTGCTATTGTCCGTGAAGACCAGCCACTTCGTCCCTGGAGAACTCTGAGGCCCCCAGATCTCGAACGCACGTCTCACCGCTCACAGCTCTAGGACATTGATGTGCAACAACCTCTCGCTCGTGTTCCACACAGCCGAGAGCTCGTGCTCGTCCATATGAGCTCCCCAAGCCAATTCTGACGCATCGGTGAAGAAGGTCCGATCGGGCAGATACTCTGCCAGTGGCATCCGTCGTGAAAGATTCCGATGGTCCCGCCACCAATGCATTGCTTCTCGAGCACGATCGTCCACTGACACGACTTGGTCTAGTCGATCGGTGAGGATCCGCCATTGCAACGCTAGACACCATTGAATGGGTCTGAGGAAGCACCTGCCGTACGGCACCTGTTTCTCCACCAATGCCAACAGACCGATGATGGACACGAACTGTCGAGCTGTGATCGACGACTGCGTCAGCGCGACATCCATCACCGCAATCGCCTTGAGAACTCTCTTCCCCGGAGGAAGAGCTAATCCTCGATCTAGATCATAATCCACCCCGATTATGATAATCCACCCCGGGACAGATGAGACTTCGCCCAATTGGGGATCCAGCCAAGGCTGGTCGCCAACATGAGGACGAACCCGGATTGCTCTATAGCCTGAGACGGAGAGTCGGCTATGATTAGCCAATCGTCGATGTAATGGTGGAATTGAATTCCAACCGATCGAAACCTGGCTGCCATCGCCCTTACGATATGGGTGAACATGTAAGGGGCGGTGGCTACTCCAAAGGGAAGTACCCTGAACTGATACACCGAGCCCTCAAAGGCGAACTTGAGATATCGCCGATCGGCTGGGTGTATGGGCACATGCAAGTACGCGTCCTTGACGTCGATACTGACAGCCCACTTCCCCTTGAACAGAGCTTTCTGGCTGGAAAGCGCCGACTCCGTCTTGAACCTGGGTATGATCAAGAATTTGTTGAGGTTTGACAGGTCGAAAACGGGACGCCACCCGCCTGTCTTTTTCGGCACCAGGAAGATGAGAGAATAAAATCCCCTCTCGTCCTTGACCACCTCGATCGCACGTTTCTCTAGCAACTGCTGCACCTCGTGCTGCAGAAGCTGAAACTTTTCCCGATCGCCGGGCACAGGGAAGAACCATGCTTTGGTTCTGATCGGTGGTTTTTCAGCCTCCCATCTGAAGATGAGACTGAACTTCACCCATGACACGACTGAATTGTCTGACGATGCCGGTCGCTCCAGTTCTGAACAAACTGAGCCAGGCGCCCTCTGACTGGACCAGGTTGTGGAGGATCGAATTCCGAAAGAACTGAACCTCCCACAGAGCCTACGCTTTCCTGCAACGAGTCACCTCTCAGCAGAAGATTTCCCTTTGCCCTTAAAGCGTCCACCCCCTTTGCCTCCACGCTTGCCATGCCCCTGAGGAGGGGGGGGGGGGCGCAAAAGGGCGGCTGCGCGGAAGCGGGTGCATGTGGTGCCTGGGGTTGGGCGGGCTTCTGACCCTTGGTCTTCTTGCCTGTCCCAGACCCCGCCGACTTCCCGAGCAAAGCCTTGGCCATAGCCTCATCCCGAAGATGTTCCCACATGACGGAAATATCCGATCGAGAGAGATTGGCGAAGGTATAGCCCAAGAAAAGCGGCCTCCCACGTAGCTCATCGATGTCCGTATCGGACACGTCAAGCAAACGGAGATCGGCATCACGCATGGTGAGATCCAATTGTGCGCACTGTCACGCTCAGCAGCATGAACCACTCCGGCCGAGACGCCGAGAGCCGCATGAATGTTGGCGCGACTCCCCTCCTCCAGATCCGCCTCGTCAGCAAACTCCTGGACCAAGGTGGTCAGGTGATCTGTTAACAAGAGCTGGCCCATCAATTGATGAGACAGCGTCTGCCAGTGAGAAAGGCAACCTTTTTCACATAAGCTGACCAGACCGTACCCTGCTTCCGGAAAAGCAAGTGAAGGAAGTCTGATGTCCACCCTTGGACTCTAAAGTCCGATAGGTGTCGATCGACTCAGGTCGAACACCGCTAGTCGGGAATGTCGACTTCGCACGAGCCACATCCTTCTTAGCCATAACTCCCTTGTTAATCTTGTCGAAAGACTTGACTAATGCGGAAGCCACAGGGAGCCGGATCGGCTGACGAACTGGCGCGGACGAGAACCTACTGGTTCCCTGCGAGGGCCCTGGAGCATCGATCGGCAAGTCCATACGCCTTGCCACAGACTCCAAAGCCCACCGGAAGTTAGAACCCCCGGCCTGATCAGAGGTCTCATCCTCCGAAGTAGGACGACTCCTGATCAGCTTTCATAGACCCCCCCGATCGTTGGACCTCACAGGTCCGATCGAAGACCTCGATGACCCCAAGGGTACATCAAAGGACGGGCGAGGGAATGCCTGCTCAGTGAACGCGATTGTCCGGTGACTTACATCAGCATACACAGGACTTGAGTGGTCCTGAGGAACGACCTCAGCACCACCCGCCCGATCGTGCCCCGATCGAGGACCAGGAGCACGACCGCCAAGTGTAGACTCCCGATCGCACGAACAATCGAGAGCTCCACCCCAAACCTAGAGAACTCTTCCCCCTCGAACCTCTAGACCGAGGACTCTAAAGAACCATCCAAGATGCTCCGCCGATCGAAGCCCGAGGCCTGATCGTCGCCCACCGAGAGGTCGGACGAAGCCTGAGCCACATAGAAAATCGATGTGGTCTCAGCACCACGGCACTTAGAGGAAGCACGCTTCCTCTTCTCGGAAGGCCCAGGGGAAGAGGTAACGGACCCCTCCACCTCGATTGGCCCCGACTGAGGGACGACGAAGGTGGAGTGCGGTTCCTTGGCCACTTTCGTCTTGGCAAGAACCTTCTTCTTAGAAGATTTCGACTTCTTGCCAGCAGGGGGAGCAAGCTCTCCCTGCGACGAAGGGGTAGCCGAAGAACCGGCCGGCACTCCCTGTCCAAGCAGGGAAGAGAGGCCCGGCAGGAGGGGACCCTGAAGGGACGACCAGACACTTCGGGCACGGACGTTCGTCCATGGCCCCGGTACCAAGGGAGGATTGTGAAGTCATGACCACCAAAGGGAACTAACAACTCACAGTAACAGGGCGGGCAAAATAAGCAAACCTGAGACTGCGCTGAAAAAGAACCCTAAGAGGACTACGAATATATGAACTATAGTATATGACAATAAATATAGAGTAGAATATTAACGTAGAACTAATGATAGATGTAAACAACAGGTACACTATCAAGTACGACGGATGGACGATAATAGGGTGAACTGGCTATACAAATCGCTGACGATCTAGCAAGTAACAAACTATCGACCGATACTTATCCAAATAGACACAAAACGATGTCTATGAACGTGGCAGGTGAAATTCCGTTAGAATATATCGCAAAAAGCTAGTTTGCAGACTAAATTCTAGGAATTCACCGGGACCAAATATCCAAAGCTGCCAGCAAAAATGGCGGTGGACAGAAAAGTGGAGCTTCTGCGCAGCTGCGCGCGCTAATGCGCGGTGGTTTTGGCAGCAAAAGGAGCGCTCGAGTCATGCAGGCAAACGATCGTGCCTTGCTTTCAGTACGCGAATTTCTATCCAGAACGATCCAAAGGATCGAAAAGGAGCATGTAGTAGTTTAGATTGGTGAATGGTGATGTATAAAATAAACTGTCAGTTTGGTTTTAATCTGGGAGCATGTTTACCTAAAGTATCTACGGAACTGCTATAATTTACCATGACACAGTTGGCATGATTACTACTAAGTATGAGCATGACAGCAAAGTATTTTTTCACCTACCTATCGTTAGGAGTCAGCTTGACTAATTACACATAGTTGGTTGTTTAATGCCAAAGCTATTACAAACTTCACTATGGAATATTATGGTACAGTAGTCATACAATAGAAGTGATACTGACCTGTTGTTGGTAGCTGGCTTTGATGGTCTCGAGAGCTTTCTGCATCTGACGCTTGGAGACATCTTGTTTGGACTCCAGCTGGGTCTTCTGAACCTTGAGCAGCTCCAGGGCTTCAGACAGACTGGACGCATTGTTCTTCTGCGCCTGTGTACACACAATAGGTTCCTTCAATTTCGCTCACCTATGCATGTATATTATCAAGGGAAATTTTGCATGGATGACATTCGGAGTTCGTCAAGCTCCAAACTTGTACAGATTTTTATTACCCCATGGTTTCATATATGACCACATCTTAACGTCAGAACCTAGTGGCCAGAGAGTAAATGAAACTATGTTGTTGCCACCATCATGCTTTTCAGGGAAAGCAACTGTACAAATGTACTTTAGCATCCTATCTCTCAAATGAGTTAACTATTTTCATTGCATATTTGGCCAATCAAAGACACCATACTGTTCTTACATTCGACTTTATGGTGCAATATCCGACCAATGAATGTTTTAGGTATATAAATTATGACCTGTGTTTTTCAGCTTGGAAGGACAAACTTACAACCAGGTTGTTATAGAGAATGACAAATTACGTGACTCTAATAGTCAAATTCATGTATACTGAACGTTTCTGACCTGGCACTGCTGTAAAGCCTCCTGTAGTTGTGAGTTGACTCGCTCCTGCTGCCGTTGACTCAGCGATGACTCACACTGTGCCTGAGTCAGCTCCTGCTGTAGCCTGCCCTCCTCCTCCCTGGCAAACCATTACAAATACAACCTATCTTACACTGGCACATTTCAACATACTGTTAGAGAACTTAATCGCATGTAGAGACCCAATAGTAACGTTCTTATAAGGAGCGAAACCAACATCTGAGTTTTGAATATGTCATTGGTGAATGGTGATGATTGAATGAATCATCATACCGGTAACCATGGTAAGCGCTGAGAACTAAATGGTACTTAGGCGGACGACTGTTTTGGGTATCACTGATACCCTCTCCATCTAGTGAAGTTAATTTATTTCACATTGTACAAGTATAGAAAACAAATTGGAGCAAATCTTGTGAATACAACATTTGTAAGATCCAGCACATTTACCTCAATACATTGGTTTCTTTTTGGAGCTCCAGATTTTCCTCCTTTGCCTTTAACAGCTGTGACTTCACCGACTGGAGTTCCTGTGGAAAAGTTCATTCTTTGTTATTGCTCTCAAATACATAGTACCGTACTTGCCGACATTCGTGCGGGGGATACAATTATATCATTTTTGTAGCTCAACTATTTTAACTAAACATACTGTCGCCAAAGGAGAAAAATTTATCATATAAGGCACAATCTCTTCTTGTGCCTTATATCACAGCTCCCACGCAATAAAGTCTGACATACGTGTAATAACTAAGACAACGCCAGTTAGGCATCAGACATTCTCTGTTCATTGTTGGGTTTTCAAATTGATGAAAAGGTCACTGTTACATGCAGAAATTAACTTTCCCTGATTTCTTTGTATTATTTCTATATACCCAGAAGGAAAACACTGATCCCCAATATTCAATGGTACCATAGCAATGTTCATGTGGGTTTCTTAATTTGTTTCGGTATCAAACATTGCAGTCGAGGCGTAAGATGTACAAAACCATAGTATCCCCGACTTGTCTTCCAGAGATACAATAACGACCTGGTCAGATGTCACCTTCATCTTGAAAAGCAATTGTTTATAAATAGAACCCCCGGTTTTGAAGCCAGCTATTATGACAATGAAATGTGACTCTAAGTCAAAGGTGGTCTCATCACATGCAGGGTGTCTTCGAAAGGGTTTTTTTTTATATCAAAGTGATCTTTTGGGCCAGGTGATTTTCAGCGCATGACCATGTATACTATACAAACGCAGGCACACATTGTTACTAAGAAGAGGCGTGTTGTTGTAGTTGGATTGTACCTGTTGTAGAGTGGTGATGGTCTCAGTGTTGGAATGAATCTGAACCTGCTGTCTAGAGCCGACTTTGGAAGCTTGCTCCAGCTGCAACTCCTTCTCGTGGAGTTGTTCCTTCAACAACCCAACTTGTTCGTCTAGCAGACCAACCTACAACAAACAAATTGACGTACTCCATAATAAACTGGATGAATATATCTCATTCTGTCTTCTCCAGTCAGCCACAAATATACAGACTGCTTGACATGATCTCACCAGGACAGTTTCAAACTGTGAACAATCTACATACTGTAAACCAAGAAAGTATTAGCGTCCATTTATTTAGCGTTTTGAAAAAATTCGCTGATATTTATGGATATTGAGTCATGAAATACGGGTTTGCTTTTCTGTTTCTGTCATCCAGCCGCTAACTTAAATGGCCGTTAATACGTCCACTTTGGTAAAAACGCTAAACTTGATGGATGCTGATATTTCAGGGTTTGCAGTATAAGTGCCCAGACAATTGCCCGACGGGGGTACCAAACCAAATATCAAATATTTTCAAAGAGAATAGGCCGACTGGATGAATTACTACCAACCACAAGTAATAACCAAGAGTCGGTGTACTACTGCAGTACAATCGATATTGTATAGAGCTGAGTGACGATGGGTCACATCACCTCAACTAACCTGGTTAGTTCTCTGCTGAGCCTCCAGGTGGCTTTTCTTGAGAGCCGACTCCAGCGACGTCATCCGGAGTTCCATCTGGTTCTGATGTTCCTTGAGGCACACGTCCAGCTGCGTTACCTAGCAACCAATGAACATGCATGATTTTTACAAGGAATAACAAGTCATTTATTCAATGTGGATAGCGACAATGCAAATGTTCACTGACTTTCAAGTTTTAACAATGGATTAGGCTAGCTATGGACATTTGATTCAGGTCATTGAGGTCAAAAAGAGTTCGCTCTTTTGAAAGCTGCTGTCTCCAGTTATATGATTCCATAGAGAAGTTCAATATTAATATTGGTTGCAAATATTACACTACATACTCCATATAAATATCACATAGGTATTTGTTTTTCAGAGATACACGTAACCAGTGCATTTGGCTTGATGGTTGAATTTCTTATCTGATATCCATTTGATTATAGTGGCAAGTGTCCAAATGACCGTCTATGGGTACTGAATGTCTGACACTGACCTGTCCTGACCGCTGGTGTAGTTGTATCTGCTGCTGTTGTAGAGTCAGTTTTAGCTGTTCCAGCTCCTGCTCTTTGCATTGAATAGCCATCTCTTGGGCACTATTGAATCAAAATTGGAAATTATTAAAACTTCTTCAGATTCTTTGATACTGTAAAATCATTGTATTTTTTTTTTTGTCATTGTCATTTTTTTGGTGAATCCCATGAAATTTGTTTGTCATATGGCTGGGTTTTTCTGCTCTCGATAGTGTCGAGGAAAATTCATAGATGATGCAATCATTGGTATTAGCCCAAGGGCTCAGAAATGTTACCAGAGAAATGTACCGAGTTAAATTGACAAAGTTAAAAAATTAGCCCAAAGGCTAAGATAGGTTACCGGACAATTTTGGTTTGGCCATGGCAGCATAGGCAGGTAACAGACCTTGAGATTTACCAATCAAGGTGATCCGTGTGAACTTTGATGTCACCATTACATTATATTAGGCAGGTAACAGACCTTGAGATTTACCAATCAAGGTCATCCGTGTGAACTTCGATGTCACCATTACATTATATTATCCATGTATGTGTGCGGTATTTGATATTCTATTTGTTCATAATACAAAGATATATCTGGGTGGAATCGTTTAGGCCGCTCAGGTCAATTTACACATTCCGAGTCAGACATTTGGCACTCAAGGTCATCTGATGTCAAGTTCAAGGTCATCATTAGTTGTGCCATATATGTCTTCCTATATGTTCACACTGCAAACATGAACTCTATCTGCAAGCATTTAATCTATAGAAGCAAATCTGGGCATTTTTTGACCCCAAAATGGCTGTTTTGACCTTTCAAGGTCATCAAAGGTCAAATTCAAGGTCACCACACAAGTTGCCATATATGACTTCCCATTTGAAAGTGCCAATTTCTAAGCTCTATCTTCAAGCGTTCTATGAGTACAGTCCGGACAGCTCCCATTATGAAGGAAAAAAGTGCCGAAAATTTTATGTCCAATATTTTTTTCAAAGGGTGAAAAATTTTTTCTGCTCTAGAAATGGCCCAGAATGGATATTAATGCGATTTGGGGCGAAAAAAATTTTTTTCGCCGACCCGCCAAAAATTCAAAATGGCCGCCACACGTAGACCAGCGAATTTAGGGCAACCAAACTTATACACGTCACAGAGGTATATAAGAGGAATCTTTTCAAAAGAAATCTCAAAACTGATCAGACAGTTTCTGAGAAAATACAGATCAGGTTCAAATTTGAGCATTTTTCGACTCAAAAATGGCTGTTTTGACCTTTCAAGGTCATCCAAGGTCAAATTCAAGGTCACCACACAAGTCGCCATATATGACTTTCCATTTGAGAGTGCCAATTTCTAAGCTCTATCTTCAAGCGTTCTATGAGTACAGTCCGGACAGCTCCCATTATGAAGGAAAAAAGTGACGAAAATTTTTCAAGTCCAAAATTTTTTTCAAAGGGTGAAAATTTTTTTTTGTCTAGAAATGGCCCAAAATGGATAGTAATGCGATTTGGAGCGAAATTTTTTTTTTTCGCCTACTCGTCAAAAATTCAAAATGGCCGCCGCACGGAGATCGGCGATACAAGGGCAACAAAACTTATACACGTCACAGAGGTATATAAGAGGAGTCTTTTTAAACAAAAATCTCAAAACTGATCAGACAGTTTCCGAGAAAATACAGACCAGGTGTAAATTTGAGCATTTTTCAACCCAAAAATAGCTGTTCTGACCTTTCAAGGTCATCCAAGGTCAAATTCAAGGTCACCACACAAGTCGCCATATATGACTTCCCATTTGAAAATGCCAATTTCTAAGCTCTATCTTCAAGCGTTCTATGAGTACAGTTCTGACAGCTCCCATTATGAAGGAAAAAAGTGCCGAAAATTTTCCAAGTCCAAAATTCTTTTCAAAGGGTGAAAATTTCTCTTTGCCTAGAAATGGCTGAAAATGGATAGTAATGCGATTTGGGGCGAAAAAATTTTTTTTTCGCCGACTCGTCAAAAATTCAAAATGGCCGCCACACGGAGATCGGCGATTCAAGGGCAACTAAACTTATACACGTCACAGAGGTACATAAGGAGAATCTTTTTAAGCAAAAATCTCAAAACTGATCAGACAATTTTTGAGAAAATACAGACCAGGTGCAAATTTGAGCATTTTTCGACCCAAAAATGGCTGTTTTGACCTTTCAAGGTCATCCAAGGTCAAATTCAAGGTCACCACACAAGTCGCCATATATGACTTCCCATTTGAAAGTGCCAATTTCTAAGCTCTATCTTCAAGCGTTCTATGAGTACAGTCCAGACAGCTCCCATTATGAAGGAAAAAAGTGCCGAAAATTTTCTAAGTCCAAAATTTTCTTCAAAGGGTGAACATTTTTTTTTGCCCTAGAAATGGCCCAAAATGGATAGCAATGCGATTTGGGGCCAAAAAAAATTTTATCGCAGACTCGTCAAAAATTCAAAATGGCCGCCACACTGAGATCGGCGATTAAAGGGCAACAAAACTTATACACGTCACAGAGGTATATGAGAGGAATCTATTTAAGCAAAAACCTCAAAACTGATCAGACAGTTTTTGAGAAAATACAGACCAGGTGCAAATTTGAGCGTTTTTCGACCCCAAAATGGCTGTTTTGACCTTTCAAGGTCATCCAAGGTCAAATTCAAGGTCACCACACAAGTCGCCATATATGACTTCCCATTTGAAAGTGCCAATTTCTAAGCTCTATCTTCAAGCGTTCTATGAGTACAGTCCAGACAGCTCCCATTATGAAGGAAAAAAGTGCCGAAAATTTTCTAAGTCCAAAAATTTTTTAAAATGGTGAAAATTTTTTTTTGCCCTAGAAATGGCCCAAAATGGATAATAATGTGTTTGGGGCGAAACAAATTTTTTTTGCCAACTCACCCAAAATTCAAAATGGCCGCCACACGGAAACCGGCGAATTTAGGGCAACCAAACTTATACATATCACAGAGGTATATGAGGGGAATCTTTTGAAACCAAAAACTCAAAACTGATCAAACAGTTTTTGAGAAAATGGCCGTCAAAGTCCAAAATTGAGCGTTTTTCGACAAAAACGGCCGCCATTTTGAAAAAAATGCGAAAATCAAAAAACAAAAAAATACCTCCTTCTCAAAATATTTTTAGGCATTTTTGTGCAAAATTTCAGAAAGATTCGATTGTTAACTTTAAAGATAAAAATGTTAACGCCGGACAGACGGACGGACGACGGACGCAACGCCATGCCAATAGGTTATCGGACCAAAGGTCCGGTAACCTAAAAAATTAGCCCAAAGGCTAAGATAGGTTACCGGACAATTTTGGTTTGGCCATGGCAGCATTGGCAGGTAACAGACCTTGAGATTTACCAATCAAGGTTCGCAGTGTAAACATATGACCTTGGGATTTACCAATCAAGGTCATCCGTATGAACTTCGATGTAACCATTACATGTATGTGTGCGGCATTTGATATTCTATATGTTGGGTGGAATCGTTTAGGCTGCTCAGGTCAATTTACACATTCCAAGTCAGACATTTGGCACTCAAGGTCATCTGACGTCAAGTACAAGGTCATCATTAGTTGTGCCATATATCTCTTCCTATATGTTCCTAATGCAAACATGAGCTCTATCTGCAAGCATTTCATCTACAAAGGCAAATCTGGGCATTTTTTGACCCCAAAATGGCTGTTTTGACCTTTCAAGGTCATCGAAGGTCAAATTCAAGGTCACCACACAAGTCGCCATAATGACTTCCCATCTGAAAGTGCCATATTCTGAGTTCTATCTTCAAGCGTTCTATGAGTACAGTCCGGACAGCTCCCATTATGAAGGGAAAAAGTGCCGAAAATTTTCTAAGTCCAAAATATTGTTTTCAAAGGGTGAAAATTTTTTTTTGCCCTAGACATGGCCCAAAATGGATAGTAATGCGATTTGGGGCGAAAAAAAATTTTTTCGCCGACCCGCCAAAAATTCAAAATGGCCGCCACACAGAAACCGGCAGATTTAGGGCAACCAAACTTATACATATCACAGAGGTATATGAGGGGAATCTTTTGAAACCAAAAACTCAAAACTGATCAGACAGTTTTTGAGAAAATGGCCGTCAAAGTCCAAAATTGAGCGTTTTTCGACAAAAACGGCCGCCATTTTGAAAAAAATGCGAAAATCAAAAAACAAAAAAATACCTCCTTCTCAAAATATTTTTAGGCATTTTTGTGCAAAATTTCAGAAAGATTCGATCGTTAACTTTAAAGATAAAAATGTTAACGCCGGACGGACGGACGGACGGACGGACGGACGGACGGACGGACGACGGACGCAACGCCATGCCAATAGGTTATCGGACCAAAGGTCCGGTAACCTAAAAAGTTACTGAGCAGATTTTGAGAAAATGGCCGCCAAAGTCCAAAATCAGGCATTTTTCGTCGAAAACGGCCGCCATTTTGAAAAAAATGCGAAAATCAAAAAACTAAAAAATCACAGTGCCGAAACCGACTATGGTAACGCGCATTACCATAATCAAAAATGGCGACAGGCACTTGTGGTTCGAATTTGCTCGTGAATTTATATGCATACAACGTGTATAAATCGAGGGGATCTTCGAAATATACCGAAATCGATACATGTAGGTTAATCCCGATTATGTGCAATGGGTCACTTGGTGACATATTAGTGGAAACGGAGGGTGGACAGTTGTGTCTTGACTAGGGTAACGCGAATGTCAGACTATGGTAATGTGATTTGTAGGAAATTTGATGACTATGGTAATGCGATCGGTCTTTCGTACACAAAAACAATTATATTGTCAACATAACAATGATTTGAGGGGTGGAGTATGTTTTGAAAACTCTCAAATCATCTGTTATTTTATCGCATATCCATGTCAAAAACCATCTGCGATGTTATTACTGTACACAGGTCAGCAACTCCATAAAAGTTATTATTTCAGAACCATGATACACATGATGAGAAACGTCAAGTTTACGATTAAAAGCAGGGTCTGGCATGAAGCCAAATTTGATTTTTTTTTTTACAAATCTGTGCACTTTCCCATCAAATTGTCAGAAATATTGAGGAATTTCAATAACGGGAGATAATGAATGTTTGATTTAAGCTGCTGTCAGACTATGCGAATCAGTCGCAGCGACTCAGTTGCACGCCAGTCGCATGCGATCTGGTCACAGCGACCGTCACTGGTCAGACTGCGTTCGAGTCGCATGCACATGTAAATTGACGATATTTGAGAGCAATTCCGTAGGCCGACAGGTGTTTTTGGCGTGTAAACATGGATCACAATTCATGTAGGCTAAATCATACAACATAAGTTACAGAAGGAGTGTGTGGGTCATTCCTGTGGCATCGTTCATCTTGTTTTCTATCTAGGCATTTTATCTTATCCACAACAAACCGTGTGAAAAAGGGAAATAAATGTGTGTTGTGATGGATTTTGTTTGTCTGGGTAAATACCAAAACCGGTATGTCGGCACTCACTGTGGGACCAAACTCTTTGGGCCTTTGAGACTTTACATCCAAATTATACTGCAAATATCCTACTATGTTACTCCATGATCTACTTTTTACACACTACATGTGAATGTCATTTTATCCGTCTCGCACATTTTTTTTTAATCTCTGATCAATATACTAAGCAGTACGAGGAGTAGGGAACTTAGTTTGAGGCAATTAACTTTCAAATGATGTGCGAGGGGCAAGAAGTGTCCCATTTTATTAAAATATGTCAATATTTACTGGTACATGTATATACATGTATGTTTTCTCCCTATTGTCCGAGGCTCCCTAATTGTCCTGAATTGTTTCTGTATTCAGGGCTGCAGTGACGTCGGAAAGTGACAGTGTTTTCATATTTACATGTATTGGAACATTGTCCGCAAACTGTCTTCACTCCATCTCGATCTTGTTGTCATCAAATTACCGAGTGTCTGTATGTACCCGGGACCATAGGCTTATTCTCATCATTGCAATTGGCTATAAATACATGCGACCCAGTGGTTCTATATCTCACGGTGTCAGCATGGGTTTCAGCACGGTAGTACATCAAGTATGTGCAGTTTTAAAGAAAAAAATGCACTGTAACATGAAAAAGACATATACATTTGTATACCCCGTAGTATATTTGCGAATATCGTATAAATTACTGTCCAGTTCTTGTGTTATATACATGTATATTATTTGCAGTGAAGTGGTGATGCATTACCATAGTCAACACTGTGCGTTACCATAGTCAATGTAGCCATGGACCCGGGCGTTACCATAGTCAGCCACGATTTTCAATCGCTGATATCTCGTAGAAAATGCCTATTTTTTATAACTCTTCTTATTAATTATGTGTAGCACAATCAACTTCATATCACAGACTTCTGAATGCTTCAAAATAGCCTCTCATTTAAGTTGTTAAGCTCGATCAAATTCGAACCACAAATACCGGTCGCCATTTTTGACTATGGTAATGCGCGTTACCATAGTCGGTTTCGGCACTGTGAAAATACCTCCCTCTCGAAATATTTTTAGGCATTTTTGTGCAAAATTTCAGAAAAATTTGATCGTAAACTTTAAAGATAAAATTGTTGATGGACGACGACGACGACGGACGACGACGCCGGACGCATCGCCATGCCAATAGGTTACGGACCATAGGTCCGGTAACCTAAAATACCTCCTTCTTGAATTATTTTTAAGTATTTTTGTGCAAAATTTAAGAAAAATTCGCCCGTAAACAAAAAAGATAAAAATGTGGACGACGACGACGACGACGACGACGACGACGACGACGACGGACGACGACGACGACGACGGACGACGGACGCACCGCAATGCCAATAGGTTATCGGACCATAGGTCCGGTAACCTAAAAATTAGCCCAAGGGCTAAGAAAGGTTACCGGACAATATACATTTTAGATATTAGCCTTTTGTCCAGTGACCTTGAAAATAAAGTCACTGATAAATTCAAGGCCATGAAATTTCCAACATATATATCACTTCTAGTATGTCCACAATAAATTCCTAAGCTGTAAAGTCGATAATAAGTGAGATATTAGCCATTCTGTGATGTGACCTTGAAAATGAGGTCAAAGTTCAAGTTCAAGGTCATGAAAATATTCAGAATATATCATTCCTCTATATTTGCAATTGATTCCTAGGCTGTAAAGATAATAATAAGCGACATATTAGCCATTCTGTTCTCTGACCTTGAAAATGGGATCAAAGGTCAAATTCTAGATCCCCAAAATATTCAACATACATCATTCCCTATATCTTCACTATGACCATTGAGCTGTAAATTTGATAATAAGCGAGATATAAGCCATTTTGTATTCTGACCTTGAAAATAGAATGACTGACCTTGAAATTTAGGTCGAAGGTCAAATTCAAGGTCATGAGAATATTCAGCATATATCATTTCCTATATGTTCACAATTGATTCCTAAGCTGCAAAGTCGATAATAAGCAAGATATTAGCCATTTTGTCCTGTTGACCTTGAAAATGAGGTCAAAAGTCAAATTCAAGGTCACTAGAATATTCAGCATATATCATTTCCTATATGTTCACAATTGATTCCCAAGCTGTAAAGTCGTTAATAAGCAAGATATTGGCCATTTTGTCCTGTGACCTGGAAAATGAGGTCAAAGGTCAAATTCAAGGTCATGCGAATATTCAGCATGTATCATTTCCTATATGTTCATAATTGATTCCTAAGCTGTAAAGTCGATAATAAGCGAGATATTAGCAATTTTGTCCTGTGACCTTGGAAATGAGGTCAAAGGTCAAATTCAAGGTCACGAGAATATTCAGCATATATCATTTCCTATATGTTCACAATTGATTCCTAAGCTGTGAAATAGATAATAAACGAGATATTAGCCAATTTGTCATGTGACCTTGAAAATGAGGTCAAAGGTCAAATTCAAGCTCACGAGAATATTCAGCATATATCATTTCCTATATGTTCACAATTGATTCCTAAGCCGTAAAGTCGATGATAAGCGAAATATTAGCCATTTTGTCCTGTGACCTTGAAAATGAGGTCAAAGGTCAAATTCAAGGTCACGAGAATATTCAGCATATATCATTTCCTATATGTTCACAATTGATTCCTAAGCTGTAAAGTCGATAATAAGCGAGATATTAGCCATTTTGTCCCGTGACCTTGAAAATGAGGTCAAAGGTCAAATTCTAGGTCACGAGAATATTCAGCATATATCATTTCCTATATGTTCACAATTGATTCCTAAGCGGTAAAGTCGATAATAAGCGAGATATTAGCCATTTTGTCCTGTGACCTTGAAAATGAGGTCAAAGGTCAAATTCAAGGTCACGAGAATATTCAGCATATATCATTTCCTATATGTCCACAATTGATTCCTAGTCTCTAATCTCAATATTAAGTGAGATATTAGGCTTAACGTGTCCCATTATAAAGCATAGGAAAATCTAACATGGGAAAGTCACATTTGGGCTGATTTTGGGACCAAAATGGCCCACTTTGAGCGATTCAAGGGCAACGAAATTTATACATGTCACAGGGGTACATATGAGGAGCGTTATGCATGAATGAGAAAAAAAGTTACTGAACACATTTTGAGAAAACGACCATCAAAGTCCAAAATTGGCCATTTTCGACGAGAACGGCCGCTCTGACCTTGAAAACGAGGTCAGAGGTCAAATTCAAGGTCACGAGAATATTCAGCATATATCATTTCCTATATGTCCACAATTGATTCCTAGTCTCTAATCTCAATATTAAGTGAGATATTAGGCATTATAAAGCATAGGAGAATTTAACATGGGAAAGTCCCATTTGGGCCGAGTTTGGGCCCAAAATGACCCACTTCGAGCGATTCAAGCGCAACAAAATTTATACATGTCACAGTGGTACATAGGAGGAGTGTTATGCATCAATTAGAAAAAAAAGTTACTGAACAGATTTTGAGAAAACGACCTTCAAAGTCCAAAATTGGCCATTTTTCGACGAAAATGGCCGCCATTTTGAAAAAAATGCGAAAATCAAAAAACTAAAAAATAGCTCCCTCTCGATATATTTTTAGCCATTTTTGTGCAAAATTTCAGAAAAATCCGATCGTAAACTTTAAAGATAAAATTGTTTACGGACGACGGACGCAACGCCATGGCAATAGGTTATCGGACCATAGGTCCAGTAACCTAAAAAATTAGCCCAAGGGCTAAGAAAGGTTACCGGACAATATACATTTTAGATATTAGCCTTTTGTCCAGTGACCTTGAAAATAATTTTTCAACAAATATATCACTTCTAGTATGTCCACAATAAAGTCCTAAGCTGTAAAGTCGATAATAAGTGAGATATTAGCCATTCTGTGATCGGTGATGTGACCTAGAAAATGAGGTCAAAGTTCAAGTTCATGAAAAGATTCAGTATATATCATTCCTCTATTTTCGCAATTGATTCCTAAGCTGTAAAGATGATAATAAGCGACATATTAGCCATTTTGTTCTCTGACCTTGAAAATTGGATCAAAGGTCAAATTCTAGATCACCAAAATATTCAGCATACATCATTTCCTATATGTTCACTATGGACCCCTAAGCTGTGAATTTGATAATAAGAGAGATATAAACCATTTTGTATTCTGACCTTGAAAATAAAATGACTGGCCTTGAAATTTAGGTCAAAGGTCAAATTCAAGGTCATGAGATTATTCAGAATATATCATTTCCTATATGTTCACAATTGATTCCTAAGCTGTAAAGTTGATAATAAGCAAGATATTAGCCATTTTGTCCTGTTGACCTTGAAAATGAGGTCAAAAGTCAAATTCAAGGTCACTAGAATATTCAGCATATATCATTTCCTATATGTTCACAATTGATTCATAAGGCGTAAAGTCACTAATAAGCAAGATATTGGCCATTTTGTCCTGTGACCTTGAAAATGAGGTCAAAGGTCAAATTCAAGATCACAAAAATATTCAGCATATATCATTTCCTATATGTTCACAATTGATTCCTAAGCTGTAAAGTCGATAATAAGCGAGATATTAGCAATTTTGTCCTATGACCTTGGAAATGAGGTCAAGGTCAAATTCGAGGTCACGAGAAAATTCAGCATATATCATTTCCTATATGTTCACAATGTATTCCTAAGCTGTAAGGTCGATAATAAGCGAGATATTAGCCATTTTGTCCTATGACCTTGAAAATGAGGGCAAAGGTCAAATTCAAGGTCACGACAATATTCAGCATATATCATTTCCTATATGTCCACAATTGATTCCTAGTCTCTAATCTCAATATTAAGTGAGATATTAGGCTTAATGTGTCCCATTATAAAGCATAGGAGAATTTAACATGGAAAAGTCCCATTTGGGCCGAGTTTGGGCCCAAAATGGCCCACTTCGAGCGATTCAAGGGCAACGAAATTTATACATGTCACAGAGGTACATATGAGGAGTGTTATGCATGAATAAGAAAAAAAGTTACTGAACAGATTTTGAGAAAACGACAGCCAAACTCCAAAATTGGCCATTTTTAGACGAAAACGGCCGCCATTTTGAAATAATTGCGAAAATCAAAAAACTAAAAAATACCTCCCTCTCGAAATATTTTTAGGCATTTTTGTGCAAAATTTCAGAAAGATTCGATCGTAAACTTTAAAGATAAGGTTAATAGGTTATCGGACCAAAGGTCCGGTAACCTAAAAATAGAATGTCTGAACAGATTTTGAGAAAACAACCGGCAAAGTCCAAAATGGGCATTTTTTGCCCAAAAACGTCTGTTATTTAAAAAATTTTTTTAAGAAATATTCGGCAAAATATTCAGGTAAAGATTATAATGTTGGCGATGACAAACACGATACCATACCAATAGTTTAATTACTATCAGTCTGGTAACCTAAAAAGTGCAAATTGCATAATATATTGTAAAAGTAAATGGTCACAAATTTATTTTCCATTCATGCTCAAACTTTACTGTGAAAGATAACAACATGTAACTTACCTGTAGTTGTTCTTTATCTGTGTGAGCTGTTTGTCTTTTTCATTGAGAGATAGCTTGACTTTCTGCAATTCCTTAAAGGACGATTCTTGTTCATGTTTGGCAGTCTCCAACTCCAGCTATTGAAATAATAAAGAATCTTTAAAACATACAATGTTGGCCACAAAATCCCGTGAGTCGAGGTCTCCTTGTCAATATAGTGTTTGTCTAGTATTTAATAAATTTATGTATTATGCCTGCGAATACTGTTCGGTTGATCAACGTTGACCAACAAACACCACCATTAACCAGTCATATAACAAGAATAATATTTCTTTTCACATATCAATTATATATCTTTGAGTGTCCATATGAGCTAAATATGATAACAAATATATAAGACAAACACAGGTACTAATGAGTAAAAAAGGCAACAGGAAGTTTTAACTTGTTTAAAACCAGTATTTATTACATACCTACCTCTATAATAAACTCTTTGGGTAATCTTACCTTGGCATTCAAAGAAGAGGAGAGAGAAATGAATGTCACAAGAATTTTCTCAAAATTCCTGACATCCATCTCGAACTCGAAATTGAAGGAAATTACTCTCACACATCTCAGATTCCCCGCGGTGTAGATGTGACGTCACACCGGTCATATGATTGACCTTAACCGCCATTAATTTGCCCACCTGGTTAAGGCAGGGGAGGCGGGAGGGAGAATAATCGTGTTTATTATAGAGGTAGGTATGTAATAAATACTGGTTTTAAACAAGTTAAAACTTCCTATTTATTGCCATACCACTACCTCTATAATAAACTCTTTGGGTTATATCAGAATAACCAAAGGAGGTGGGTTTAACCCTCTCCCGGGAATTTCATCACCGATGTGTGAGAGTAGGAAATATCCATTGAAAGTAGTAAATATTGTGTTTTACTTTTAAATTATAATTTTAAGTCGAAAATACATATTTACAGGATATTTACAACTATACCATAATACACGCCTGAATTACCTTCAGATGCATGGAGACGAGCAGGGGCTCTGCAGAGGTGACTTTCCTCTTGCAGAAGAACAAAAATTTCCCTCGCCAAAGAAGAGGAGCAACTCCCCTGGGAGTCGACCTCAGGTGCATCTGTACAGAGGCGTGCTGATCTATTTACAGGTATCTACAGCTGGACTACACGCTCCGCCGCCACCAGTCGTCCAAGCTGGAGGCCGGAGTCATCCTCCCAAGCTAACTCCCTGAGATAGAAAGAAGTGAATGTGTTATGAGATTTCCAGGTACAGGCAGACATGACATCATTCAGAGACACTTTATTTGTAAAGGCAAGTGAAGCCGCGAGAGCCCTCACATCATGCGCTTTGACTCTGAAACCTGTGGATTTTTTCGCCTGTGACTTTTCATAGCAAAATCTAACACACTTCTTGATCCAAGATGAGATCGTAGCAGGACGGATATCATTTGGAAAATCCTTAAGATAGGACACGAAAAGCAAACGCTTGCCGAGATGCAGCTCACGCGTACGATTAACGTAGATGCGGAGGGCTCGCACGGGACAAAGCTTCGCGTCTTCCTCCAGGCCCGGCCCCAGAGAAGGAGTCAGGGCGGGAATGGAAAAGCTCAATAATGGCGTACCTGCTAATTGAGTTTTGGCCAGAAAGGAGGGAATGACTCCGAGGAGAACCGAGGAGCCATCCGACTTCCACTTAACTTTGGAAAAGGACAGAGCGTGAAGCTCACTCCGTCGCTTCCCGGAAGCCAGAGCCAAAAGGAAGACCGTCTTAAACGTCAGCAACTTTAGTGAGGCCCGCTCAAGGGGTTCGAACGGATCTTTTCTTAAGACGTTGAGAACAAGCGATAGATCCCACTCAGGAACCGGGTTCCTAGCTTTCGGTCTTTCGATCTCGAAACTATTAATCAACGCAGTCAAACCTTGATCATGACCAAAATCGATCCCAAGTTTGGGTTTTAGAGTCTTCGCGATAGCCGTACGGTAACCCGCGATCGTGGATGGAGCTCGCCCTTCATTGAACTTTTCGAGAAGAAATTCGGGAGCATCGACTCTGAAAGGACTAACCTTCCGGCGACGACACCAAGCACAGAAGGAAGTCCACTTCGATTGGTAGACTGCCAAAGAAGATTTTCGATTTGATCGGGCGATCCTAGCGGACACCTCCCTTGAAAATCCCTTCTTTCGGAAACATCGCTCGACAATATCCAGGCATGAAGCTTCAGACTTGCGGGAGCCTGATGAAACATGCTGGAGCGAGGTTGTTTGAGGAGGTCCCACTGATCCGGAAGCTGACGAGGGAAGTCTACTATCAACTCCAGAAGGTCCGGGAACCACGACCTCTGCGGTAGACACGGAGCAATCAGCAGGAGGCGACACTGGTGAGTCCGAAACTTGGCGATCACCTTGTCCAACAACACCGCTGGGGGGTAAGCATACGCGTACATGCCCTCCCAGGACGTCGACATCGCATCCACTGACATGGCCGTGGGATCGGGAATGGGAGACACAAACGAAGGAAGTTTGTGGTTCCACCGGGTCGCAAACAAATCGACCATCGGCGTGCCCCATAGGCCGCAGAGAGATTGGAATACCCTGGGGGCAAGACTCCACTCCATGGCCTGGACCTGGCCCCTCCGGGAGAGGCGGTCCGCCCAAACATTCATATGACCAGGGATATGCCTCGCGAAAAGCGAAATACCCCGGTCGTGACACCAGAGCAGGAGGTCGATAGCGGCCTGGCACAGCGACTGGGACTTCGTACCGCCCTGCTTGTTGATGTAAGCGACAACGGTGGAGTTGTCGGTGGCCACCAACACAGCCTGATTGAGGAAATGTGTTTCCCAATGCCTGAGAGCCAAGAACACGGCCTCCAGTTCCAACAGGTTTATGTGCCATTCCTGCTGAGACGAAGACCAGGTGCCCGAGACCTCGCTGTCGTCCCAGTGAGCGCCCCAGCCGTCCATACTGGCATCCGTAAATACGTGCCTGGATGGAAGCGGCCGGCGGAATGACGACCCTCGGAGCAGATTGACGGGATCCAGCCACCATTGCAGATGGGAAACGACTTCCGGAGAGACCTGCACGAGCTGGGATCTGTCTCCCGTGACCTGGGACCATTGAGAGTGTAGATGCCGCTGAATAGGCCGCATGTGCAGGCGGCCCAACGGAACTAACTTTTCCGTGGACGCCAGCATCCCGAGAAGGGACTGCCAGCGTCTGGCCGTCTGTGGAATGCGACGAAGGAAGCCTTCTGACAGCACGGATAATTTTGACTGACGATCCAGCGTCGGCAACACAGTCTCTGAGGTAGTCTGATAACGATACCCCAAGAAGACGAAGTCTCGACGCGGTGACAAGTCGGACTTTTTTTGGTTGATTTTGAACCCCATCCGTGAGCATAGATTTACCACAAACTGTGCTTGGACGATCAGCGTTTCGCGACAATGGTGCCGGATTAGCCAATCGTCGAGATATTGGTGGATAAAAATCCCCCGCTTGTGGGCGAGAATCTGGACTTCCCGAGCCACCATGGTGAAAATCCACGGCGCTGTCGATAATCCGAACGGGAGCGCCCGAAACTGCCATACGCGGCCGAGATAGAGAAATCTCAGGTATTTGCGAACTGCAGATTTCATTGGAATATGGAAATAGGCATCTTTGAGATCGATCGTTACCACCCACGAATCGCGAGGCATGACTGAACGAACTTGCTCCGGCGTTTCCATGGAAAACGTCGGCACTATTAAGAACTTGTTCAACGGAGAAAGATCTATCACTGGTCTCCAACCCCCCGACGCTTTGGGAACCACAAACAACACGCTGTAGAACCCGGGAGTGTCCCCGGGAGCAGGTTCTATCGCTTGTTTCTCGATCATCGCCGTTATCTCCTCGTGGAGAACACGGCGGCGTTCTGGATCGTTTGGAAGAGTGAAACCCCTTGGGACGGGCGATAACGGTGGCAATTTCTCGAATTTCAGGCCGAATCCTCGACGGAGCGTCGAGACGACCCAGGGGCAAGCCCCGAGCCGCTCCCACTCTTTCCAAAACAGAATTAAACGAGCTCCTACGGGCTCGTCTGAGGAAGGAATATCGACCGAAACGAGCTGACCATGCAGCTCTTCTCGACACTCGAGCGAAGGATCCGGCCCGGAATCCGAAGCTATACGTACCCGGTTTCTTTTCCCCTGCGGGCTTGGGAGCCTCTCCGCGTCCTCGGCCTCGGCCCCGACCACGGTCTCCTCGGGTGCTGCCGGCAGAGGCCCCGCGAAAGGGCAACCCTGAGGCCCTGCCTCTCGCTCTACCACGGCCACGAGTCGGCTGTTGCTGAGGCTGAGACTGCTGAACTGCAGACTGGGGCTTCTTAAAGGCCGAAACCATCTGTTGTGTGAGGCGTTCCAGAGACTTCGACTGGCTCAGGAGGGCATTGGAAGTAGAGGACTTCGCGGCCTTCTCGTCGGCCTCCTTCTTCACCTCCCGCAACTCCGCAGAACGGTCAGGGAGTAGAAGTGAAGTAGGGGCTCCGGAAGAGGGGATAACGGGGTGGAGAACTCTCATGTCTGTCATGAGCTGGTCCGGAACCTCGAACTTGAGGGATGAGAGGAAGGCGTCACGCCGCCACAACTCGGACACCCAGAGTGAGTGGGAGTCCAGGGCCACCTTGTCACCCACACCTTTGCCAATGGAGGTGACCAATGAAGCGCAGCTCAATAAGGCTTCTGCCAAATCATCCCGGTCGACGTCAGGGTTGTCCAGGACCTGGTCACGGCACTGAAGAATGGCCCGTCTCGTAGCCATCGACAGCCAGTCCATGGCCGAATCCGTGGCCAGCCCCACTCGAAACGTGTGCTGCAGCTCCGCCAAGGCCGCCCATGGGATCTCCACGGCCTTAGGCTCCTTGAAAAAGGCGTAATGGGGGTGATGCCTCCTCAAAGCTGTAGGCTTGTCGTCCAACTCCGACGACGTATAGTAGTCGTTGACAGACGGGCGAGCAGGATACGCGCCAATCGCCGACTTGTTGGACCTGATGGTCTCGTCCATGCGCTCCTGCATGGAGCCGCGAACTCCCTGTGACAGAGGGAACCGTAAGGCGTCCTTCGACGGCCGGGGGTGCTCTATCTCAGAAGAGATCATCGAACGAGCCACCTTCTTGACTGGGGCCGGAGCATGCTCTTCGGGCCACAAACCCGGGAGGACCCTCTTCACAAAATCCAACTTCTCCCCCCAAGAGAGAGGGTCGTCGGACTCGGGCTGGTCCGCCTCCTGGTCCGGGTCCGCCTTACGCTTTCGCGGAAGCGTGAGGCCTGACGGGCCAGGTAACGGCTGGTCAGCCGACTGAGAGACCTGTAGGGAAGGTTCCTCATCTGAAGACGGCTCTTCCCTAGGCAGAGGGGAAGACGGGGGCGGTGGCGGCTGTGGAGGCGTGAACCTCGCCAGAAACTGCTGCCACTGGCCTAACATCTCTTCCCGAAAAGACTGAAGCTCGCCCCTAAGGCGCTGCTCTGACGTCGTGGAAGAGCTCCCCTGGACAGGAACACTGGACGGCTCCGACGCACGGGAAGACCCTTGGTCCGCCAACTGGGCGAAGGACAACATACCCTGGCTGGAGGCGACGAAACCGGAGGGCAGGGCCGTAAGAGGGGAATCGTCCTTGATATCCTCGGCGATCTGAAACACACAGGGCGAATCAGAAAAAGGAAACTGTGGAAACCGTGGAGACATGGAAACTCCAGGAACCCATGGGTTTGGACGGCTCATGGCCCTTGGCTCCCGGCCCCTACTGGCCACGGCTCCGGTAGCCACGGCCTGGGGTCCAGTAACCGACGGGAAATCGAGTGCCGGCGGCCGTATCACTGGCGACACGGGCCCGGACCGAAATCCGCCCTGGCTATGGGGTTGAAACCCAGCTCCGGGGGCAGGTGCCCGACCCGGAGGGGGAAACAACACTCTCTGTCCAGAGGGATCCCGGGCGCAGGGAACCGTCGTGAGCCCGACGGAACCGGCAGACCCCGAAACCACACTCGGACACTGAAACCCAGGTCGTTCAGCCAGAGAAGCATGAGAACGAGGGGCCAGTAGAGAGGGAGCCAAAAGTGAGCCACACAAACCCGTAGGTTGTGGGGAAGTTAGGGTGCCGAGAGCCGAACGCGCGGCTCCCGGGACCCGTACCTGGCTGAAAGAAAATGACAATGATAAATCAAAACTTACAGCACAAACAGCATTGGTTAACTGCAAATCTAAACGCCGCTTGCGTTCCTCAGACGCCTTGGGACGCGGCCTGGCGCTATCAGAATCTGACGGGGAAGGGGGAGTAGGGCAACCAGCAAACCTGCGGGCCTGAATCTCCCGTAAGCCTTGAAGACAGAGTTTCCACTCGTCGATGGACCAATCCGCGCATAACTCACAGGTGGCTGAAGGACGGCAATAAACAGTGTCCCTACACTGCCAGCAGGCGTTATGAGCCTCCCACTTAGGAAGGTAGTGTTTGCAAACGATGCACTTCATATCTGAAACATATCAAACATCGAAGTACAAACGGGCGATAATGGGGGAAGGAAAGGGGCCTGGGGAGGCTTTACCATTTCCTCCCAAAAAAAAATCGCAAATCACTAACTCTAAGCTAGTCTAACAACGAAAGAACGATCTACTGAAGAAAAGCTGTGCAAAGAACAGCCTAAAGACGATCGTAGACGTGAAGAAATTCGACTTTGAATGCCGAAAGCAAGACTTGCTGCACATCCAACAATGGAGGAGCAAATTAATGGCGGTTAAGGTCAATCATATGACCGGTGTGACGTCACATCTACACCGCGGGGAATCTGAGATGTGTGAGAGTAATTTCCTTCAATTTCGAGTTCGAGATGGATGTCAGGAATTTTGAGAAAATTCTTGTGACATTCATTTCTCTCTCCTCTTCTTTGAATGCCAAGGTAAGATTACCCAAAGAGTTTATTATAGAGGTAGTGGTATGGCAATAAATATCTATGCCAATATATGTAAAATCAATGTGAATCTTATCATGAATGTTAAACATAACTGATTGATGGCGAAAAGTGAAAAGAAATTTGTGTTTTGAGTTTACCTTGAGCTGACTAATTTCCTGATTTGTAGTCTGCAGTTGTCCACTCAAACTGGTCAACTTCTTGCTCTTAGCTTCCAGATCTTCTTGGCACTGTGCCAAATCCTCCTCCACTCCTTCCACTGGCAACGTCGGCAGAAAAAAATTTATATGCAGGTGTAATTTTTCGATTCCACTCTTTTCCATGGACACGACTTGGGCCGTATATGCATACACAGATGTATTACATGCGAACACCTCATGTTGTTGTACGTATTACCTGAATCATATATTGCTCTGAATGTTATATTTCTGTCATTAACGTGTGTCTGATTCAAGTCCAAAACTTGCTGCTAAACTGTGAAATCAATGAAATCTTTTGTTTACAGCAGCTGAGAGATGGACACAGTCCCGATCCCTTGGGCTCATTAGACTCGTTTCTGGCCGGATATATATTACATATTGTTTTTATCATATAATTAACATGCATGTGTATATCAATTTTGATGTTGTTGTTGTTGTTGTTGTTGTTGTTGTTGTTGTTGTTGTTGTTGTTGTTGCTGCTGCTGCTGTTGTTGTTGTTGTTGTTGACATGAACAGAAGAACATTTACAGAAAGTTCTTCCCGATGTACATACACTTGTGCTTGTAGTTGCGAGTGTTTGTCTTGGCATCTCGCAGCTGAGCCTCGAGGTCACTCGTCTGGTCCTCCAGCTGTTGGAGGTCGGCTAGCGTATCCTCAAGCTGGGTTTTCGTGTCCTCATGCTCATCCCGGGCTACCGACAACTCGCTTGTCAGTGTTCTAAAAGTGAGCAGATTTGTGAAATACTTCAGTCTATATATATTAACGTATTGGTCCTAATAGTGGCAAGTGCCCTAATAGTAGAGTGCCCCCCTCTTTTGCCAAAAAATGTTCGATTTTAGTAACCTTATAATTCACTCAATATCTTTCTAATAAGATCTTGGAGTGTTCCAATCCACACATTCATGTTATTTGAATCTGAATAAAGGGGATTAAAGGGTAAAGGTATATTATTCAGTGATTTTCCTAAATTTGACCTCAAGTTTGACCTCATTTTTGCGCGTGCTGCTACAGGAGGTCTTGCTCTGGCTCGCCGTGCTACTATTAGGACCAATACGGTATATAAGTTTGGAAATTCGGAATGTGCAAGTTTAATATTTACATACGAGTACCAGCTAAACTTCTCCATAACAACATGCTATGACTGCTGAACGAATTCAACAAATCATGGACGTTATATGTAATTAAGTTCAGCAAAGTTTGAAGTCTTTCAACACTAGAATCCACTTCTTATGATTCAATTCGCCATTTGAAAACTTGATGTATGTAAAATATTGACATGATTAATTTTACATCTTCAAAAAATGTATTCATCAATACCTGGCACATACTCACTCAATTCTATGATCTCTGTCCCTGACTAGCTCTGTGTGCTGTTCAGTTGCATTCTGTGCGGCCTGCAGTGTATCTTGGAGTCTCTCCGAGTCTTGCAGTAGGGACGCCTTCTCCTGTTCCCAGGCGGCTCTCTCCTGATCCAAGGCTTCTTGCAGCACTGATATCTAGGGGAGGTATGTAAACTTATAACATCAAGTAAAGTGAACTAGAGGGTCCAGAAGCAGACATTTTCGTGGGTGTATCCCCTAACGGACGCCGTGTACCGATCATAGGCCTACATGTATGTACACAACAAAGAAAATAGTTCAAGATATACAATGTTACTTGGGCACTTGTTTTCCCTACTTGTGAATGCACCTTTCACAGTAATTAACCACACGAATATCCCCCCCCCCCACACACACACACAACCCCTACTTGCAGTAGTGGTCAATAACAGCAGAACAATGTACCTGAGTATGTAGAATATTCTGCCCTTCCTCCATCTGCTCCATACGGGCAGACTCTTGCACAAACTTCTCCCGTTTTTCAGCAGCGTCCCGCACGCTTTCTTCAAGTTGAATCTCTTTCTCTTTCAGCTGCTCTCTGACTCGGCACACCTCATCTTGCAGATCGGATATCTGCCAATAAAACACAGCTTGGAATATGTATAACTACCGCACCACTACTGTATTGTTTGAGTTGGCATGTTGTTGAATGCAAAATTTGAAAACATCGAAATAATGTGCAGATCATAACAGGTCATCGAAAGAAAATATCGATTATTTTTTGGGCATTTCAGTGGCACTCCTATTAGGCTGAACCATGCAGCATGTACCGACACCTACATCAGGTAGATAACTTACATCACTGGCACTGAGTTAGTTCCATCTAGTTACTTTTGAGTATCCTACCTGTTTATCCTTACGCTGTAGTACTTGCTCATGCTGTGACTGAGTTTCTGTCATCTGGTCCATGTAAGCCTGCAAACATAGCAGCATAAGATGGACAGCCACCTTACAGATTGAAACTTTTCTATCAAATTGTTTTATTTGATCAACACTGAAACTGGTTTAGAATATTTCGAAATAGTGATTTCATAAGACAAATCAGCAACACGTGGGTATCATATTGTCCCGTTTTCTCTTGATTCTTGATAACTATTGGTAGCCAAAAAAGAATTGCTCCACGGGTAATCCTGATCCCGCATTTCACTGCATATCCTCTATGACCGCACCTGTAAGTCAGACTTGCACATGTTAAGAGCACTCTGTAGCTCCTGGACTTGTCCGGAGGTGTACGCAGTCTTCTGCTCCATGGCCACCAGCGAACGTTTCCCGTCATCTCGGGCGGCACTAAGCTCCTGTCGCAGAAATATCAAATGCATCGACTACATTTTTATTTGGGGGGGGGGGGGGGGGGGAGAGACAGGGCATTATGTTTCTACTTTTCCAGAAACACATCATTCATGCTCAAGATGTCAAAAACTAGACATAAAAGCCTATAGGCTTTGTGGCATCCCCCAATTTGTTCTTATCATTTCAAATGGTCATACTGGACTGAGAAAAAAAGGATACATAGGCCATTGTATGTGGGTAAGAGTGAGAGCTCATCAGACAGTTTCTTACCAGAACTGCTTTCTATCATCTTGACAACTTGGCCCACCAGACATTTGCCACCCAAAATGAATGAACAATTACCTAGCCAATATTATTCAGCGTACTAGTATATTTAATCAGGATGTTCGTATATTTTTCAGGTGCTCCTGTCGAATATAGAATGATACGTGACTAAAAGAATGCTGTGTCATCTTGGCCAATTTTGTGATTTCAAAACTTGTACAATACAGCGGAATTTTCGCATTCATATTATAACCAAAGCCAAACATTTCCCAGCTAACTAAAACAATGATGATTTGGTCATTGCATGTGAAATAGAGTTGAATAACAAAACATTCAAACAATACATGTTTGTACAATATAAATGCAGACATGGCAAATCCTTCCCCAAGCATGTTGTGTCATGTGTGTTGGCTTATTAACCAACTATTGTATTCTGTGGAATGAAACTTCATTCTTTTACCATGTACACACACTAGTAAACCAGGCTTTGGAGGGGGGAGTGAGGGATTATGCATGGATACGAGTCTAGGGTCATGTTGGACATGCTAGTTTTACTGCTGTATCACTTGTCAGGCATGACTGAGCAGGGCTGGCTGAGAGGGGCGGAGCCTATTGCTGTGCTGGACAGACTAGCTGATCTTGTGAGGCATGACTGAGCAGGGCTGGCTGAGAGGGGCGGAGTCTATTGCTGTGCTGGACAGACTGGCTGATCTTGTAAGGCATGACTGAGCAGGGCTGGCTGAGAGGGGCAGAGTCTATTGCTGTGCTGGACAGACTAGCTGATCTTGTGAGGCATGACTGAGCAGGGCTGGCTGAGATTGGCGGAGTCTATTGCTGTGCTGGACAGACTGGCTGATCTTGTAAGGCATTACTGAGCAGGGCTCTCATATACTGCACTGGCTGAGAGGGCAGAGCCTAGCCTCATGCTGGACATGCAGGCTGCAGTCAGTGAATACAGTAGCATGGCTCAGTTACAGTATTACACCTGCATGGGCGCAGGCGAGGGAAAAAGTCCAGAAAAAAAATTTCGCAGACCCGCCAAAAATTCAAAATGGCCGCCACACGGAAGCCGGCGAATTTAGGGCAACCAAACTTATACATATCACAGAGGTATATGAGGGGAATCTTTTGAAACCAAAAACTCAAAACTGATCAGACAGTTTTTGAGAAAATGGCCGTCAAATCCAAAATTGAGCGTTTTTCGACAAAAACGGCCGCCATTTTGAAAAAAAATGCGAAAAACAAAAAAATACCTCCTTCTCAAAATATTTTAGGCATTTTTGTGCAAAATTTCAGAAAGATTCGATCGTTAACTTTAAAGATAAAAATGTTAACGCCGGCCGGACGGACGGACGGACGACGAACGCAACGCCATGCCAATAGCTTATCGGACCAAAGGTCCGGTAACCTAAAAATTAGCCCAAAGGCTAAGATAGGTTACCGGACAATTTTGGTTTGGCCATGGCAGCATTGGCAGGTATCAGACCTTGAGATTTACCAATCAAGGTTCGCAGTGTAAACATATGACCTTGGGATTTACCAATCAAGGTCATCCGTATGAACTTCGATGTAACCATTACATGTATGTGTGCGGCATTTGATATTCTATATGTTGGGTGGAATCGTTTAGGCCGCTCAGGTCAATTTACACATTCCAAGTCAGACATTTGGCACTCAAGGTCATCTGACGTCAAGTTCAAGGTCATCATTAGTTGTGCCATATATGTCTTCCTATATGTTCATAATGCAAACATGAGCTCTATCTGCAAGCATTTCATCTACAAAGGCAAATCTGGGCATTTTTTGACCCCAAAATGGCTGTTTTGACCTTTCAAGGTCATCCAAGGTCAAATTCAAGGTCACCACACAAGTCGCCATATATGACTTCCCATTTGAAAGTGCCAATTTCTAAGCTCTATCTTCAAGCGTTCTATGAGTGCAGTCCTGACAGCTCCCATTATGAAGGAAAAAAGTGCCGAAAATCTTCCAAGTCCAAAATTTTTTTCAAAGGGTGAAAATTTTTTTTTGCCTAGAAATGGCCCAAAATGGATAGTAATGTTATTTGGGGCGAAAAAAATTTTTTTCGCCGACTCGTCAAAAATTCAAAATGGCCGCCACACTGAGATCGGCGATTCAAGGGCAACAAAACTTATACACGTCACAGAGGTATATAAGAGGAATCTTTTTAAGCAAAAATCTCAAAACTGATCAGAGAGTTTTTGAGAAAATACAGACCAGGTGCAAATTTGAGCGTTTTTCGACCCAAAAATGGCTGTTTTGACCTTTCGAGGTCATCCAAGGTCAAATTCAAGGTCACCACACAAGTCGCCATATATGACTTCCCATTTGAAAGTGCCAATTTCTAAGCTCTATCTTCAAGCGTTCTATGAGTACAGTCCAGACAGCTCCCATTATGAAGGGAAAAAGTGCCGAAAATTTTCCAAGTCCAAAATTTTTTTCAAAGGGTGAAAATTTTTTTTTGCTCTAGAAATGGCCCAAAATGGATAGTAATGCGATCTGGGGCGAAAAAATTTTTTTTCGCCGACCCGCCAAAAATTCAAAATGGCCGCCACACGGAAACCGGCAGATTTAGGGCAACCAAACTTATACATATCACAGAGGTATATGAGGGGAATCTTTTGAAACCAAAAACTCAAAACTGATCAGACAGTTTTTGAGAAAATGGCCGTCAAAGTCCAAAATTGAGCGTTTTTCGACAAAAACGGCCGCCATTTTGAAAAAAATGCGAAAATCAAAAAACAAAAAAATACCTCCTTCTCAAAATATTTTTAGGCATTTTTGTGCAAAATTTCAGAAAGATTCGATCGTTAACTTTAAAGATAAAAATGTTAACGCCGGACGGACGGACGGACGGACGGACGGACGGACGGACGACGGACGCAACGCCATGCCAATAGGTTATCGGACCAAAGGTCCGGTAACCTAAAAATAATACACCCAAAAAATTTTTTTCCCCTGGAAATTGCCTGAATCAAATTATGACATTGACAGGAATCGCCCGATTTTTTTTCCAAAATGGCCGCTGGCGGCCATCTTGGATTTCGGATCTCAACGAAAAACAATAGGGGTTAGGAGCAAAGTATTTCGGATGAGCTGTGAAAATTTTGAAAAGATAGATCAAGGCGTTCAACAGTTATGATCCGGAAACCAAATGGCGGAAGAACAACAAAAAAAAAATTAGCCCAAGGGCTAAGATAGGTTACCGGACAACTTTAGTTGAAACAGGACAGGTGAGATATGACGTTAAGATAAACCAATCATCTTCGTGAACTTCAATGTCATCATTAAGTGTGCAGCATATAACCTTGTATTCATGTATGTTCAAAATACAAATACAAGGTCTATCTACAAGTCTTTTGTCTATAAACGAAATTTACACATTTCTTGTTGGACGTGACACTGAGATATAGCACTCAATGTCATCTGACGTCAAGTTCAACGTCACCCAAAAAAGCCACATATATATGTGGTATACATGTATATGACTTCCAATTCCAGCTATACCTACAAACATTTTTTGGCTGTAGAGGCCAATTTACACACTCAAGGGGCCTTTTAAGCAATTCAAAGCACTCCATCTTTATACACAATGTCAGGGACCCCAATTAGCATGTTTTATAACAAAAATCTCAAACCTGATCAGATAAATTTGAAGGAAAACGACCAAAAATTAAATTTGGGGCCTATTCAGCCTAAATTTCTAGCCTTTTGAGCAATTCAAGGCACTTTATACACTATATACATATTTATACACATCATGTCAAAAACCCCAATTACTATGTTTTGAAATAAAAATCTCAAAAGTGATCAGACAGTTTTCGAGAAAAGACAGAAAAGCTGCAAATTTGGGCATTTTTCGACCCAAAAATGGCTATTTTGACCTTTCAAGGTCATCCAAGGTCAAATTCAAGGTCACCACACAAGTCTTCATATATGACTTCCCATTTGAAAGTGCCAATATCTAAGCTCTATCTTTAAGCATTCTATGAGTACAGTCTAGGCAGCTCCCATTATGAAGGAAAAAAGTGCCGAAAATTTTCTAAGTCCAAAATTTTTTTCAAAGGGTGAAAAATTTTTTTTTGCCTAGAAATGGCCCGAAGTGGATAGTAATGCGATTTGGGGCAAAAAAAAACTTTTTCGCCGACCCGTCAAAAATTCAAAATGGTCGCCACACGGAGACCGGCGATTCAAGGGCAACAAAACTTATACACATCATAAAGGTACATAAGGGGAATCTTCTGAAAATGAAAATCTCAAAACTGATCAGACAGTTTTCGAGAAAAGACAGAAAAGCTGCAAATTTGGGCATTTTTCGACCCAAAAATGGCTATTTTGACCTTTCAAGGTCATCCAAGGTCAAATTCAAGGTCACCACATAAGTCTTCATATATGACTTCCCATTTGAAAGTGCCAATATCTAAGCTCTATCTTTAAGCGTTCTATGAGTACAGTCCGGGCAGCTCCCATTATGAAGGAAAAAAGTGCCGAAAATTTTCCAAGTCCAAAATTTTTTTCAAAGGGTGAAAAAATTTTTTTTGCATAGAAATGGCCCGAAATGGATAGTAACGCGATTTGGGGCAAAAAAAATTTTTTTCGCCGACCCGTCAAAAATTCAAAATGGCCGCCACGCGGAGACCGGCGATTCAAGGGCAACAAAACTTATACAAATCATAAAGGTACATAGAGGGAATCTTTTGAAACAAAAATCTCAAAACTGATCAGACAGTTTTTGAGAAAATGGCCGCCAAAGTCCAAAGTTGGCCATATTTCGTCAAAAATGGCCGCCATTTTGAGAAAAATGCGAAAATCAAAAAACTAAAAAAAAACCCCCTCTTGAAATATTTTTAGGCATTTTTGTGCAAAATTTCAGAAAAATCCGCCTGTAAACTTTAAAGATACAGCTGTGGACGGACGAAGGACGACGGACGACGGACGGACGACGGACGCAACATGACGGCAATAGGTTATCGGACCATAGGTCCGGTAACCTAAAAAGAAATCGAAATTTTCAATCGGGATGCCTAATGAATGGTAAAATCATAGTCTTAAGTGCATATAAAATATCCATGAAATGATAGTCTTCATGAATTGTATCTCTTTTTTTTCAAAATGAACTTTATATGTTCACGTTACTCATGGATCTACCATACATGTATGTAGGATATACCCTAAATCCGGAAATTATTAGCGTCTGTTTATTTAGCTTTTTTTAGCCTTTTGTTCAAAATGCTAATATTTATGGATGCTAATGTATTAATTTGTTAAACACATCATATGATGGCAAAATAAAAACGCTAAATTAAACGGTCACTGATATGCCAGCACAACCAAAAACGTTAAGTTTAACGGACGCTAATATTTCAGGGTTTAGTGTAGTTCATCCTTTCAATCGTGCAATATTTAGCTGAGACATTACAACTCACATGCTGGAGGTCGACAATCGTCATCTGTTTGGCATTGAGATCCTGGGCGACACGATCCATGTCCGCTAACGTCCTTCTCAGCTCCAGCTCCTTCTGTTCCACGGCATGCCGCAGCTACATTTACAGGTAAACAGGAAATATACCCATCACTCGTTACATGGTTAACTCAGGTATTATGATGACACGCAAGAGTAAATTCTGCAAGGTTTCTAGACTCAAGTTGATTCAGTTATCCTACAGAAAAACTTCTCTCGATACAGTACCGATTTCGCAAATCTTCACCGAAATGCTAGTTAGGCTTACACCAACTTTTGACACATGCTAGCCTCACTTCACATGACCCAGCATCATGAGATTTGATGATGGCCCAATATGTGTGAGCACCTCCCAATGTTGGCATTGCTTCCTGGCACTGAGGCACACTAACGCATTTCACATTTTTTTAGTGAAGGCGATTATACATGTATGCTGCATGCATTCTCAAGCACATTGGCGAGTGGTTTACGGACATCGCATGCACATACTAGATGTCAAGGCCTAAAGGCCTTGGAAGCATTTCAGGGTGATGCATGAAAAAAACAAAACGTTTGTTTTATATGTTTGTCTAGGGCCACGAGTCCGAAAATAACGTCCGTCTAGCTCTATGATGTACCATTTCTGAGATATCGACGAAAATGAAAAATTCCGACTCGGCAAAAAAAATTCAGGTCAAGGTCAAAGTTAATTCCTAGTACCCCTCAGATATGTTTGTCTAGGGCCACTAGTCCGACAATAACATCTGTTTCGCTCTCTGACGCTCTATGAAGCTAGGGACTCTCTACTACCAGACTATCGATGAAAACGAAAAATGCCAACTCAGTGAAAACTTTAAGGTCAAGGTCAAAGGTAATCCCTAATACACTTAAGGCATGTTTGTCTAGGGCTACGAGTCCGAAAATAAAGTCTGTTTCGCTCTACGTCGCACCGTTTCAGAGATATCGACGAAAACAAAAAAAAATTTGAAAAAATTTAAGGTCAAGTTCAAAGGCCATCCATAATACCCCTCAGACATGTTTGTTTAGGATGACGAGTCCGAAGATAATGTCCGTTTCACTCTACGACGCACGGTTTCCGAGATATGCATGAGAGCCCCAAGGATGACTCAGCCAAAAATGACCAAGCCCTAGGTCAAAGGTCGTTTGACGGATTGGCCTCAAAATCAATAGGTTTCACAGTCATTGCCATAATACTTTTACAATATCGTGCAGAAACCAGAAACATTGATTTCATCCTCAAGGACCTCACGGACCCCGGAGACGGTTCAAAAACAATAGGCTTCTCCCACACAACATTTCTGACCAGCAGTGAAAACTTGGCAAAGATACATCGAGGAAAACTGAAGTTATCGTGCAGAAACCAAAAAAGTGAAAAAAAGAAAAGAAAATTTTTTTTTTGACAAAACCATAAAGGCATTTCTGCTGAAATGCCTTAATTAGGTGTTTGATTTTAGTTCATAAAGTATGTGTTTATGTCTGAATTCAAAGATATGCCCATCTCTGATAAATAGTGTTTACTTGCTCAAATAAGACATCGGTCCCATGTCTTGAAGTCATGTTAACCTCTAGATGTTAGCCTCACATCACCAGTAATCACTCTGGCTAACATTTATACAAATAGCCCTCGCATCTCTGGTGAACATTTGCAAAATCGGTACTGTACCAATAATTTTCTCTGGAGTTATTTAGTTACTTGTGGTACCTCAACCATCTCCAATTCTGTCGAGTGTTTATCTTGAGTTGCTTTCCGACGATGCTCGTTTCTTTCCGACTCCAACTCGATGATCTTATTGCTGGAAATATACGACAAGCATGTGTACAAATATGAACTTGAAAACCACTCACGGGTCTTTTACAACCAATTTAAAATGTTCCTAGGAACTAGAAGTCCCAACACACTGCATGAAACTGTCATGGAAAATCACCTTTAACGCCTTATAAATCACAGCAGATGAGCTTCTTATTTATACCAGAATACCTAGTTTTTCAGTGCACCTGAGCGTCTGAAGCTCCATTTGTAACTGCTTGACCTCGAGTAGTTGCTCCTGACCTTCCCGCTCGAGGGACGCTGCTCTCGTTGCGAGCAGGACGTTCTCCTCTTGTTTATCCTCCAGTTCATGTCGGAGACTGGCAGCCTCACTCTGGGCCTTCCGCAACTAGGAGTTTGTATACAACAGCAAAACTTGCATAACGTTAATCAATGACATTATGTAGACAATTCTGCATGCAGAGAATTACACAGCATTTCTAGAAGTAATGGGACATTGTTTTATCATGAATATAACACAAAGACACAGTATACAGAGTAAAAGATCATTCTGCATAGAAAAGTACATTGAGTTTCCAGAAGTAATATACCGATTGTTCTAGGAATTCAACAGTAGCATTTAGGAAAGCTTGTTGGAGTTTCATGCCAATGAAGCACATCATACAGTGATATGTTCGCTATGTCTAACGAGTTGTTATATACTCAGGGGCTAAGCTTAGAATTCCGTAGAGGTTAGGAGGTAATTGGTACAACAGTTCACGGTCCTCTCTCACAATGGTTCATGTTCACATGGTTAATTGACTTTGATACTTCAGTATCACTCGGATTTGTCAAATCTGTCCATGGATTCGGTCTTGGAATATCAATTTGTCTCCTTGTCTGTATCCATTTATTAAAAGGGTGTCCAACAACCTTATGTAATGTATCTAACTATACCAAATATATCGTAATCTAAGGTTACAGCCTTTTGGCTCTCTTGTTCACCCTGCACTGTGTTGTACATAATTTTCTGAACAAACATCACGTACAGTGTATATATATGTTGTACCACAGTTCAAAAATAAATCTCTCTCTCTGTCATTCTCTCCATTTCTCCCCACCTGCCTCTCCACACTGATCATTGTCGCGTTGACCTCACTAAGTTCCTTCTGTAACTGCTGCCCCTGCTGCGTCCAGTGCTGTACCTTGGCGGTCAGCGAAGAGTTCTCCAGCTCGAGGGTGGTCCTCGACTCTTCAAGAGTCAAGACTCGAGCCGCAGACCGTCCTCGTTCCTGCTCTAGGCTGTGTATCAACTGCTCCAACTCATCCACGCGACGTTCTGTGGCGACGGAGGGAAATAACAAACTGTGACATTGAACTAGACGTCAAGACCTAAAGATGCCTTGGAGGCATTTCGGTGTTAAGACTAATTTATAATAGAATAATTTGTCTAGTGCCACGAGTCCGAAAATAATGTCCGTTACGCTCTACGACGTACCGTTTCCGAGATATCGACGAAAACGAAAAATGCCGACTCGGCGAAAAAGTTTCAGGTCAAGGTCAAAAGGTTTGCCTAGTGCCACGAGTCCGAAAATAACGTCCATTTCGCTCTACGACGCACCGTTTCCGAGATATCGACGAAAACGAAAAATGCCAACTCGGCGAAAAAGTTTCAGGTCAAGGTCAAACTTCATCCATAACACCCTTAAGACATATTTGTCTAGTGGCACGAGTGCGAAAATAACGTCCGTTTCACTCTACGACGCACCGTTTCAGAGATATCGACGAAAACAAAAATGCCGACTCGGTAGAAAAATTCAAGGTCAAAGGTCATCCTTAATACCCCTTAGACATGTTTGGCTAGGGCGACGAGTCCGAAAATAACGTCCGTTCCGCTTTACGACGCACCGTTTCCAAGATATGCAGGAAACCTCAAGGATGACTGGGCGAACACTCTTCCGACCTCTAGGTCAAAGGTCGTTTGACGGATTGATCCCAAAATCAATAGAGTTCGTCCCTGTTGATATATGAACCTCCATGCAAAGTTTTGAAGCCATTGCCTACATACTTTTCGAGTTATCGTGCGGAAACAAAGTCGAAAAAACAACATTGATTTCATCCTCACGGACCTCGGATGAGGCTGAAAAACAATAGGGTTCTTCCACATAATATGTCTGACCAATGCTGAAAATTTGGCGAAGATACATCGAGGCAAACTAAAGTTATCGGTCGGAAACCAAAACGGCGGAAAAAAAAAAAAGAAGAAAAAAAATTCTGCTAAAACCATAAAGGCATTTCTTCCGAAATGCCTTAATTATATGTACCCCCATGTTTTTATGTTAAAAGGAACATATTTCACTCCGAGACATCAATGTAATTAAATGATAGCACCTGTGAAGTTCAGGTATACATCATGAGAAACTCAGGTGTGTTTGTGGAGGAAATGTGATCAAACTTTAGAAATTTGCTTATTTTCAACATATCATATTTTGTGTCTCGAGAACGTTAAAACATGTAAAGGAATGCTATTCCTTCATGATGTCAGGTTACCAGTTTATATATAGTATTATGTACTTACCGTTGGAGCTGTGTTTTAATCCCTCGTTCACGCTTGAATGCAAATCTCCACCGTCACGATTCGCTCTTAGATGAGCGATTTCTCTCTCCCGATCAGCCAAGTTCTGCCTGCAACATCACAAGACGCTTGCATACATGTAAATGTAGCTGGCTTACAGCATGTGTATACATGGTATGTCCTGTAGCCAATGATGTCGAGTGTGCACGTCTATCATCTCACTCCCTATACATGCAGTAGGACTTATGCTAACCCTAATAAAACGAGAACTGGACACAACCAATTGTCTGTATTACTGTGACCAGGCAGAAAACATAGAAGACTTCCAAGAGGCTGTTATTTTTTGAGAGGCATAATTTCAAAACTAACCCAAAACGAGACCCGATCATGACAGACAATCAAGGACAGATGTACTGTGGAGTATTCCACATAAATGTCCAATCACAAGTGAAGTAATATTTTCCATACCTGAGTTGTTGTACGACGAATGGCGCCCCATCAAAGTCCACACCACTATCGGACGGGTCCTGTTTTAAAAACATTTTCAAAAAGTCATCAAATTAAATTCTTCTTCCTGAGAAACGCAACAAAAGAAAAAATTAGCATGAATCATTTGACAACAGATGGATTAGATGATAAAACCCAACAATAGGCTAGCAGATTATTGGTCGCACGTTCTCAGCATTGCAGCTATTAGACTATAGACACCAACCATAGTGTCCCTGCAGGCAAGAGCCTGGTCCAGTTTGGTCGAAAGTTCTCTAGATTCGTCCCTTGCATCGTGAAGTTGTCTCGTTAGCGTTGCCACTCTGCGCTCTAGGTCTGTATTCTCCTGCTGTAAGTCGGCATTCACAGACTTCGCTTCCTGCTTGCCACCTTGGAATAGATCAATAGGTCTTATTTTACTCCACTACAAAGTTATTATTTACAAATGGATGGAAATTTTAAAATTTCATTGGACTCTATAACAATCTGTGTGCAGGTACCTCCATTTATCACACGCACTTATGATTATTTTGTGTCAATAAACGAATGTTTAACACTTACTGGTATCACTACACGATATGATTTACAAGATATGTTCGGCAAATGGTGGATACATCTTAGTGATTCTCACTGAGTCTGGTCATAAGCTTGGAAACTTGTGTTCTGAGGTCTAAATTTTCCTGCTCTGCAGCCATTCTTGCCTCCCTCTCTGAAGAGTTCTCTTGTTTGAATCGTCTGCCGAGTTAAAACAGATATAAAACTAGACGCTTCCGGTCGCCTACGACCGCTTGGGTGTATCCCCCGTAGCCCTATCATCTCTGTTGCCCCAAATATATCACTGTCAAGTGTGAAACACTAGAGCAAGGGCTAAAAAAGATTACCAGAGAAATGTTAAATCTCAAGTCACAACTGTTCTCTTTTCCCCACCAAAATTGCTGCACTGATTTTCCGAGGTTATTGAAGGTCGAATTCAAAATCACCACTGAAATCTCTTTATATGAATTTCCATTCGACATGTTTGATAAAATAACGAAAATACAGATAGATCAATCTTTTCACCTATTTATATTTCAACTCAGAATATTTTACAAACTTGGTTCCAAGTTGAAATTCAAAGTAAAATTTGACCAAAAATGCATTTCAAGATGACAAAATTGGAGCTAGATTGAACTTCTCACCATAAGTTATATTTCGATCCATAATACATGTATGTGCCAAACATGGTTTCAAGTTGAAATTCAAAGTAAAAGGTAATCAAAACTGCATTTCAAATTGACAAAATTGGAGCCAGATCAAACTTTTCGTCATGAGTTATATTTTAACTCATAATACCTGCCCAACTTGATTTCAAGTTGAAATTCAAACTAAAAGTTGACCAAAACTGCATTTTAAGATGACGAAATTGGACCCAGATCAAACTTTTCGCCATGAGTTATATTTCAACTCATAATATGTGCCAAACTTGGTATTAAGTTGAAATTCAATGTAAAAGTTGACCAAAACTGCATTTCAAGATGACGAAATTGGAGCCAGATAGAACTTTTCGTCATAAGTTATATTTTAACTCATAATATGTGCCAAACTTGGTTTCAAGTTGAAATTCAAGCTAAAAGTTTACCAAAACTGCATTTCAAGATGAAGAAATTGGAGCCAGATCAAACTTTTCATCATAAGTTATATTTTAACTCATAATATGTGCCAAACTTGGTTTCAAGTTGAAATTCAAACTAAAAATTGACCAAAACTGCATTTCAAGATGACAAAAAATTAGCCCAAAGGCTAAGATAGGTTACCGGACAATTTTGGTTTGGCCATGGCAGCATTGGCAGGTACAGACCTTTTACCAATCAAAGTTAGCAGTGTAAACATATGACCTTGGGATTTACCAATCAAGGTCATCCGTATGAACTTCGATGTTACCATTACAAGTATGTGTGCGGCATTTGATATTCTATATGTTGGGTGGAATCGTTTAGGCCGCTCAGGTCAATTTACACATTCCAAATCAGACATTTGGCACTCAAGGTCATCTAACGTCAAGTTCAAGGCCATCATTAGTTGTGCCATATATGTCTTCCTATATGTTCTTAATGCAAACATGAGCTCTATCTGCAAGCATTTCATCTATAGAGGCAAATCTGGGCATTTTTTGACCCCAAAATGGCTGTTTTGACCTTTCAAGGTCATCGAAGGTCAAATTCAAGGTCACCACACAAGTCGCCATATATGACTTCCCATTTGAAAATGCCAATTTCTAAGCTCTATCTTCAAGCGTTCCATGATTACAGTCATGACAGCTCCCATTATGAAGGAAAAAAGTGCCGAAAATTTTCCAAGTCCAAAAATTTGTTCAAAGGGTGAAAATTTTTTTTTGCCCTAGAAATGGCCCAAAATGGATAGTAATGCGATTTTGGGCGAAAAAAATTTTTTCGCCGACCCGCCAAAAATTCAAAATGGCCGCCACACAGAAACCGGCGAATTTAGGGCAACCAAAGTTATACATATCACAGAGGTATATGAGGGGAATCTTTTGAAACCAAAAACTCAAAACTGATCAGACAGTTTTTGAGAAAATGGCCGTCGAAGTCCAAAATTGAGCGTTTTTCGACAAAAACGGCCGCCATTTTGAAAAAAGTGCGAAAATCAAAAAACAAAAAAATACTTCCTTCTCAAAATATTTTTAGGCATTTTTGTGCAAAATTTCAGAAAGATTCGATCGTTAACTTTAAAGATAAAAATGTTAACGCCGGACGGACGGACGGACGGACGGCTGGACGGACGGACGGACGGACGGACACAACGCCATGCCAATAGGTTATCGGACCAAAGGTCCGGTAACCTAAAATGGAGCCAGATCAAACTTTTCACCATAAGTTATATTTCGACTCATAATATGTGCCAAACATGCTTTCAAGTTGAAATTCAAAGTAAAAGTTGACCAAAACTGCATTTCAAGATGACAAAATTGGAGCCAGATCAAATTTTTCACCATAAGTTATATTTTAACTCATAATTTGAGCCAAACATGGTCTCAAGTTGAAATTCAAAGTAAAAGTTGATCAATGTTTTCATAAAAAGCTATTGTGATCAATAATAGACTTAACTAGCAAAAAAATAATGTTGACTTATTTGGTCACAGCCATAAAATCTCTACTGGACAAAGCCTTCACCTTGTTGAGCCCAATAATAAATATTTTTTGATTGTGGTCAATAATAGACTTAACATGTAAAAATAAAGTTAACTTATTCGGTTACACCCAGAAATTTCTACCGGACAAAACCTTAACCTTGTTGAGCTCAATAATAATTGTTTCTCATCTTAACTATTTTTATTGAGGTCAATAATAGACTTAACTAGCAAAAAAAATGTTAACTCATTTGGTTACAGACATAAAATGTCTACTGGACAGAATCTTTACCTTGTTGAGCCCAATAATAAATATTTCTTGTCTTAACTATTTTTATTGCGGTCAATAATAGACTAAACTAGTAAAAATAATGTTAACTTATTCAGTACACCTAAACAGACCACTTCACCAGCGATATCACCTGTTGAGTTCAATCACTTCGAGCCTGCATCTGAACAGCTTATTCGGAAAGTCATTCTTGATTCTCCTACTAAATCATGTATTCTTGACCCTTGGCCCACTTTCCTGGTTAAAGATTTTGCTGACATTTTGGTACCATCTATCACTAAATTGGTTAACTGCTCCATGATGGAAGGTTTAGTGCCTAGTAGATTAAAACAGGCTGTAATTACTCCATTGCTTAAAAATCCCTCGTTATCCAAGGAAGAGATGAAAAACTACCGCCCAGTATCGGGTCTATGTTTCATCTCCAAACTGGTTGAACGAGTGGTTGCATCCCAGATTAAACAACACTTGGATAAAAACAATTTGGGTAATCCATTCCAGTCTGCCTACAAGAGCGGCCACTCAACAGAAACTGCGTTGTTAAATATAAAGAATGACATACACATTTCGTTGTCAAAAAGCATGCCGACTGCTCTGGTATTACTTGATCTTTCGGCTGCTTTCGACACGATCGACCATACAGTTCTCTTAGAATGTCTATCATCTTGGTTTGGCTTTGGTGGGACTGCACGCAAGTGGTTCTCGTCCTATTTGTCTGGTAGGGTCCAATCAGTTAAGGTTGGCGACAGCCTTTCAGAGCCCACAGATATAAAATTTGGTGTTCCACAGGGATCAGTTCTTGGTCCCATTTTGTTTTCCATGTACACAACACCTCTACATAGAATAATCTCTGCACATAATACGGTTAACTATCATTTCTATGCTGATGATACTCAGCTTTATATGCCACTCTCACAAACAAATTGTGCTACGGATCTAGTCACGCTCCAGGAATGTCTCAAAGATGTCCAAAACTGGATGAATGCAAACAAGCTTAAGCTCAATCCAGATAAAACTGAGTTCATCCTGTTTGGTACCAAGTCTCAAAGGGCTAAGATGGCAGATTGTTTTCCAGTGGATATTCTTGGAAATGAAATCAGTCCTACGGAAAAAGCACGCAATTTAGGTGTTGTTTTTGATTCTGATTTTTCATTCTCCAATCAGGTTGTTTCTGTTTGTAAATCATGTTTTGTGGGTCTTCGTGACCTAAGAAGGATCAGGCGTAATCTTTCGAAAAGCAATACAATTACATTGGCTAATGCACTAGTTAGTAGTAGACTTGATTATTGTAATTCATTGTATAGGTCTTTATCCAGTCGGGATTTGAATAAGCTACAATGTGTTCAGAATACTTTGGCCCGCATTGTCACTCGGACATCTAAGTTCTCTCATATTACCCCTGTTCTCAGGTCACTACATTGGTTGCCCATTAGGCACAGAATAGAGTTTAAAACCGCAACAATTATTTATAAATCATTGCATACGGGACTACCTGCATATTTCAACGATCACCTAACTCGCTACACATGTAAAGTGAACACGAGGCGTGGCAATCCTGATAAACTGTTCCTCCATGTCCCACTTTATAAACCTTCCATTAATAAATCAAAGGTTCAATTTCAAAACAGTTTGAGTTATGACGGCCCCTCACTTTGGAATTCCCTACCAAATGATATTCGTTCTGCTCCAACCCTGTCTAGTTTCAGGCATCAGCTTAAGACGCATCTATTTCAGGATGCCTATCCCCCTTAACCTTCTCAACACAGCCGGTTGTCATCTCGATCACGAACTATTTCTGACCACGTTTTATGATATTGGTTATTAATCAGGACTGTTGCGCCTTAGAATTCGTTATACGAAATTAAGCGCTATAAAAGTTTGATATATTATTATTATTATTATTATTATTATTATTATTACACCCATGAAATCTGTACTGGACATACTTTCACCTTGTTGAGCTTAATAATAAATATTTCTCATCTTAACTACTTTTATTTTGGTCAATAATAGACTTAACTATTTTTATTGTGGTCAATAATAGACTTAACTAGTGAAAATAATGTTAACTTATTCGGTTACACCAATGAAATTTGTACTGGACAAAACATTTACCTTCTTGAGGTTAATAATAAATATTTCTTGTCTTAACTATTTTTATTGTGGTCAATAATAGACTTAACTATTAAAAATAATGTTAACTTATTCAGTTACACCCATGAAATTTGTACTGGACAAAACCTTTACCTTGTTGAGCTTAATAATAAACGTTTCTCGTCTTAACTATTTTTATTGTGGACAATAATAGACTTAACTAATAAAAATAATGTTAACTTATTCAGTAATATTGTCCTGTTTTCACTGAAAACTTCAGTTCTCCATTCTGAACAAGAAACCAGTGTCATTACCTTCCACTGTACAGGCTATTGGAATGATCGTACATGTCAAAATGGATATTTCAAAATTCTGTAATAAGTTAGGCTGTTAACATATTAATATTTATATGATCATTCTAAAAAACGATTGTTTTCGTGTGACAGCCCTTCCCAACAACACTTCCAAATATTATCGAGATTCGTCAAAAATTGCCATCTGTAGAGCGTTCACAAGCCATGTGTCTCAAACAGGCTGTTTTCAATGCAAAATGTGTCCCCAAACGACCAATTCAGTTGCCACGGCAACCAAAATCGATTGGTGTCGGGATCTTACCATAATATATGTGCCTGCGAAAAATAATGGTGATCGGGTGAGAATTGCGGCCTATAGCACGTTCACAAGCCATGTGTCTCAAACAGGCTGTTTTCAATGCAAAATGTGTCCCCAAACGACCAATTCAGTTGCCACGGCAACCAAAATCGATTGGTGTCGGGATTTTACCATTATATATGTGCCTGCAAAAAATAATGGTGATCGGATGAGAATTGCGGCCTGTAGCGCGTTCACAAGAAAATCTCTGCGGACGCGGACACGGACACGGACGCGGACGCGGATGCGGACGACGAAGCCAAATCCATAGTATCCGCCGAACTTTGTTCGGGGGATACAATTACATGTACAGTGGATCCTGTGTTAAAGACCACCTGGTTTGAGAGACCACCCTGTGTTTTAAGACCACTCCACTTGGTCCCAAGTGGCCTTTTATCATGTAAATGAACCTGTCATGAGAGACCACCTGTCATTTAAGACCACCTTTTTGGGGTCCCTTGGGTGGTCTTAAAACACAGGATCCACTGTATATGTACATGGTGCTTTTGGAAACATGGAATAATCAACGATGTATAGTATATATTTTGATGTAGTATAACCATTGTGTCATCAAGCCAGACCTGATTTCTTCTTGCAGGTCGTTCCTTTCAGCAGCTACATTTCCAACTCGTTCCTCCAGTCGTGTTGCGCGTTTCTCAGCATCGGACAGCTTGGTCTTCATTTCAGCCTCTAATTTTTCATACTGCATGTTCACAAATAAAATTTTTGAAAATTTCCTCAAGATTTGTGAAATGTTTAGTACTACCACATGCATTCTGAATACATGATTTTTTTTTTAGATGTTGCTTTTTAGGAAGTCTATAACCTGTTATCATGGCAATAAACATCTGTGGGCGTTTGCTTCGAATTGCATTTAATCTGCTGTTCAATTCACTTGCAGTTATCGCACACATACCTACCTCTATAATAAACAGCGAACGTTTATTTTAGAGGTAGGAGTATGTTAGGCAGTGATCAATCTCTATCAACTGGACTAGCTTGACCTGTTGTATTCTGTCCTGCATTTGACGATGGTACCCCTCGACAGAACTCTGCATGGTTTCGGCAGCCTCCAGTGCACGGGCACACTCCACTTCCGCTCTGTTTGGATTTAAAATTCATCTTGCAGGGGTCCACACGTTCAAAACTTGTGTCATACGTATGTGTCAATTTTCTCTTTATTTATTTTTTCTTGTGAATTTAATGAATGTGATGATAATAATACGGCATCAATTTACCATTAGCATTTATTGTATTTGATTCGAACCAATATATTTACAAAAATAACCAAGAATTCCATGTAACAAGCAGATACTACATGTATCAATAATAAAATAATTTCCTCAGAACTAGTATTCTAGGACATGATCCCATTTAAGTTCACAAGCTAGAATAGTTGAAGCTAGCTCACTTGGTTTGAGCTCGTCTACTGTATGAATGCTCCACTTTATATCAGAAAACTAGCGCAGTTCATGTCTTGCAGGTTTAAACTACATATATGTGTGTTTATGTGCGCCATCAACTGGTAAAACACAAATGCAACTCGTTGAGTCAAACAAGTTTGAGTTAAGATCACGTCTATATATACCCACAATTCCCCCAGAAAACTCAAAGGAAGACTAGACGCTTCCGGTCGCCTACGACCGCTTGGGTGTATCCCCCGTAGCCCTATCATCTCTGTTGCCCCAAATATATCACTGTCAAGTGTGAAAAACTAGAGCAAGGGCTAAAAAAGATTACCAGAGAAATGTTAAATCTCAAGTCACAACTGTTTTCTTTTCCCCACTAAAATTGCTGCATTGATCTTCCGAGGTTATTGAAGATCGAATTCAAAATCACCACTGAAATCTCTTTATATGAATTTCCATTTCGACATGTTTGATAAAATAACGAAAATACAGATAGATCAATCTTTTCACCTATTTATATTTCAACTCAGAATATTTTACTTACTTGGTTCCAAGTTGAAATTCAAAGTAAAAGTTGACCAAACCGCATTTCAAGATGACGAAATTGGAGCCAGATCGAACTTCTCACCATAAGTTATATTTCGACTCATAATACATATACATGTATGTGCCAAACATGGTTTCAAGTTGACATTCAAAGTAAAAGTTAACCAAAACTGCATTTCAAGATGACAAAATTGGAGCCAGATCGAACTTTTCGTCATAAGTTATATTTTAACTCAAAATACCTGCCCAACTTGGTTTCAAGTTGAAATTCAAACTAAAAGTTGACCAAAACTGCATTTCAAGATGACAAAATTGGAGCCAGATCAAACTTTCCGCCATGAGTTATATTTCAACTCATAATATGTGCCAAACTTGGTATTAAGTTGAAATTCAATGTAAAAGTTGACCAAAACTGCATTTCAAGATGAAGAAATTGGAGCCAGATAGAACTTTTCGTCATAAGTTATATTTTAACTCATAATATGTGCCAAACTTGGTTTCGTGTTGAAATTCAAGCTAAAAGTTTACCAAAACTGCATTTCAAGATGAAGAAATTGGAGCCAGATCGAACTTTTCATTATAAGTTATATTTTAACTCATAATATGTGCCAAACTTGGTTTCAAGTTGAAATTCAAACTAAAAATTGACCAAAACTGCATTTCAAGATGACGAAACTGGAGCCAGATCGAACTTTTCACCATGAGTTATATTTCGACTCATAATATGTGCCAAACATGCTTTCAAGTTGAAATTTAAAGTAAAAGTTGACCAAAACTGCATTTCAAGATGAAGAAATTGGAGCCAGATCGAATTTTTCACCATAAGTTATATTTTAACTCATAATTTGTGCCAAACATGGTCTCAAGTTGAAATTCAAAGTAAAAGTTGATCAATGTTTTCATGGAAAGCTATTGTGATCAATAATAGACTTAACTAGCAAGAAATAATGTTAACTTATTTGGTCACAGCCATAAAATCTCTACTGGACAAAGCCTTCACCTTGTTGAGCCCAATAATAGATATTTCTTGTCTTAACTATTTTCACTATGGTCAATAATAGACTTAACATGTAAAAATGATGTTAACTTATTTGGTTACACCCAGAAATTTCTACCGGACAAAACCTTAACCTTGTTGAGCTCAATAATAATTGTTTCTCATCTTAACTATTTTTATTGAGGTCAATAATAGACTTAACTAGCAAAAAAAATGTTAACTTATTTGGTTACAGACATAAAATGTCTACTGGACAGAATCTTTACCTTGTTGAGCCCAATAATAAATATTTCTTGTCTTAACTATTTTTATTGTGGTCAATAATAGACTTAACTAGTAAAAATAATGTTAACTTATTCAGTACACCCATGAAATCTGTACTGGACATACTTTCACCTTGTTGAGCTTAATAATAAATATTTCTCCTCTTAACTATTTTTATTGTGGACAATAATAGACTTAACTATTTTTATTGTGGTCAATAATAGACTTAACTAGTGAAAATAATGTTAACTTATTCGGTTACACCAATGAAATTTGTACTGGACAAAACATTTACCTTGTTGAGGTTAATAATAAATATTTCTTGTCTTAACTATTTTTATTGTGGTCAATAATAGACTTAACTATTAAAAATAATATTAACTTATTCAGTTACACCCATGAAATCTGTACTGGACAAAACCTTTGCCTTGTTGAGCCTAATAATAAACGATTCTCGTCTTAACTATTTTTATTGTGGACAATAATAGACTTAACTAGTAAAACTAATGTTAACTTATTCAGTAATATTGTCCTGTTTTCACTGAAAACATCAGTTCTCCATTCTGAACAAGATACCAGTGTCATTACCTTCCATTGTACAGGCTATTGGAATGATCTCACATGTCAGAATGGATATTTCCAAATTCTGTAATAAGTTAGGCTGTTAACATATTAATATTTATATGATCATTCTAAAAAACGATTGGTTTCGTGTGACAGCCCTTCCCAACAAAACTTCAAAATATTATCGAGATTCGTCAAAAATTGCCATCAGTAGAGCGTTCACAAGCCATGTGTCTCAAACAGGCTGTTTTCAATGCAAAATGTGTCCCCAAACGACCAATTCAGTTGCCACGGCAACCAAAATCGATTGGTGTCGGGATCTTACCATAATATATGTGCCTGTAAAAAATAATGGTGATCGGGTGAGAATTGCGGCCTGTAGCGCGTTCACAAGCCATGTGTCTCAAACAGGCTGTTTTCAATGCAAAATGTGCCCCCAAATGACCAATTCAGTTGCCACGGCAACCAAAATCGATTGGTGTCGGGATCTTACCATTATATATGTGCCTGCAAAAAATAATGGTGATCGGGTGAGAATTGCGGTCTGTAGTGCGTTCACAAGAAAATTTCTGCGGACGCGGACGCGGACGACGAAGCGAAATCCATAGTATCCGCCGAACTTTGTTCGGGGGATACAAATACAAGACCTGTCCTTGACTTTGTTGGCGCTGGCCACTTCGACGGTGAGGATCTGTAAGTGCTCTTGCAAGACAAGCAGTTTGTCCGCGCGCTGGGTTAGTTCAGTCTCGAGCTGGCCCCGCTCCTCCGCCCAGGCCTGTGCATCGTCCTCCCTATCCCTGCAATGGACAGGCTAGAAACATCAGTATCATGACAGATACAGTCGTCCCCTTCAGATATGACCCCTCCCACCCCCTCCATAAAGACTCTCCCCTTTGTAATGACTTTTTCTAATGCTAGGATGACTACAACATGTAAATGAACCCTTCTAATAAGACTCCCACTTAGATAAGACCTCAGTTCGTGGCAGAAGGGTACACATGTGCTCTCGTTAATCCTCACCAACCGGCTCGCTAATCAATTTTGCGTTTTTTCGTCGGCTAGCAAAAGCTGGCTGACCATGTAGTCGGAGCGCTCCCGCTCGCTAGATATTTCTTAGCGAAGTTATAACGCGCACAAACCCGCGGACTCACAGGCCAGCGAGCTTAAACTCGCCAGTGATTTCAAAACTCTCTTCGGCCCGTTTTTATAAAGTGACACATTTGTAAGCGCGTTTGACTCGAAGAAAAGCATTTGGGCTCTGAATTTCCCGCAAGACACCAGTCTGTATTATGCGCATATGAATGGCCTTGACCTTCAATTGGGCTGTGAAATACGTCACTTCCAGTTTCGAGTTTGCTTGATCTCATGGACTGACTGGTCACAAGAAGTTTTCTCAATAAAAAAAGTTGAAACTAATACAATTAAAACAGAATGGAGACTGAATCATGAAGACGTTGTTTTGCAAACTGGCCGACAGATTTCATGCTAGCGAAAACGAGCTTTGAAAATGTTGGCTAGCAAAAACACGTGGACATAATTGCAAACGGGTTTACGCGAGCGTAAACGAGTTAGGTAAAATTTGGAGGCGGGTTTATTGTGGCCGGCTCCAGTCAACTAGCTTCAGCCAGTTTTAGCCAGCTGACACTCGCAAAACTAGTGAGGATTAACGAGAGCACGTGTGTAGGTCTTATCTGAGAAGAACCACTGTACTTGACATCAGTCTCAGTCAGTTTGAACATCACATTTCCATATGCATTTCAGTTATAATCTTGTCTTGACTCTTTGCCATGAAAAATGAAAAACACTGATTGGCTGCCTTTGGACATTATAATACATTGTACATAATCAAATAGTATTGCAACATAGCTTAGTGTGTCAATGAACACCAAAATCTTAGAAACTTGACAAATCAACATGATGAATATGCAACGATACCAAGCACTGACAACCTCACAATCAGTAAGCGAGACATGAGAAAAGACTTGATTTAATTTGTACAAGTTACCATAGTTACTGCCCGGTACGTACTGTAAAGCCGCTTCTGTCCGGTGAACTTGTTCTTCCTTCTCCATCAACTTCGCTCGAAGCTCAGCGACGTCAGCATTTCGCTCACTGACAGCTGACGTCAGCTGACCTACCTACGTAAAACAACGCACAAGTACTCACCTATATAAGTTCATGAAAACAAAATTGATATCAGCAGTACAAATGCTATGTTTTCAGAGTCCAATGTGTGTTTCCTGTCAGGTTTTGTTACCTTGTGCTTGCCCTGTCGAAGTTGGTGTTCCACAGTCTCCAGCTGGTTCAGTAAGTCGTGGTTGGCGGACATGAGATCAGCATTTGACCGACGCATTTTCTGAAGTTTTTGTCGCAGCTCTTCATTCTCCTCTTCAGTAATATTTTCGCTTGACTGCAAAACATATAAATTAGCTAAGACTATTAATATTTAACTGAATATGTGTAGTTTTTCTTATGGGTCTAGATTCATGATATTAAACTCAATACTAATCTAATAGTTTTATGCATGAAATGTTTATAACACTTACGATATTCTTTCCTTGTGAACGTGTTTCTGAAACTCTTCATAATTTGACTAGAATTTCAATGTGGAAATACCATAGCCTACTCGAAAGTTCAAAAATATTTTATAGATGTATGACCAATGACAGTCATACGACAGATATAGGAGTTTCTGTCAACATGCACACTAAAACTCACCACTAAATTCGCTCGGTCTGGATGGGGTAGATGACCAATATGACCGGACTGACTGAAATCACTTCCTGTATGCTGTGCTGTGCTTTCCATGTCATGGTCCATGCGCGTCACACTTTCGCCGTGTGAATACGATCCATGGTCATACAGTAACTGCCGGTCATCCCTGGGAACTTGATCTCGGTAGATTTCATCTTCGTCAGATTTTCTGTTGGCAGCATGGAGGTCGCTACTGGGGTTAGCATGTGATTGGCTCCCTGCTTCTAAAGGAAATCGTCTCCGTGAGGAATCACGCAAATCTCTCCGGCCATAATCATTCTCAGCTTGCATGTTCTTTGCTGGTGGATGAATATCCCTTCTATCGTGCTGTATACTGGGTGGCATATTCTGTGTGTCTTCATGATGCTCATATGCTTTGTGGTTTGATGGTACCTGTGGATGTTGGCCAGCGGCTACGCCATGACTTTCCGGTTGTCTTTGATGATCAAAAAAGTGGGACACGGTCCTACGCTCGACAGGCTCGCCACGGTGGCTGCCTACTGGTCTACTGTTAGACTCGTCATCATGTTGACCTCCACTTCGTTGTGGAGCTCCTTCGTGACCAGAACTCAATTGTTGACTTCGATGTGACTCCTTATCTCGGGAGCCCTCATGTCGATGGGCAGCTGCCCTATTGCTCCGAGCCCTGCGCTGTCCCTTTGCAGTTTTGGGAGTCGAGGACGCAGGCTGTAATGGTTTTGGGAGTGGACGGAGCGGGGTGACCTCTGGGCTGTTCTGGGAAAGATCATCGACTGTCAGTGGGGACGCAATGGCTGTCAGATGTCGATCATCATGCACATGCTGGCTGTAAAATATCAAATTTCTGTGTTAGTACATGTGTTGTGAAATACTGGAATGTATCAACTACTGTAAACGTATAAAATTTCGCGATGTATTAATTTCGCGTTTGAAAAAATAACGTGAAAATAAATACACGCGAAATACGGCGAAAATAAATACATTTGCAGACCACATCACGCTTGGAATCTTCAAAGATATTAATGTGTTCCATCGGTGCTGTCGCTCACCAAGAAAGGCATTTGTGAGACGATTATCGCCCATAGGTCATTTTCTGACCAACAGCACTACTAGTATGCTAGTGTAGTTCTTCGGGAAAATGACCAGCCGGCAGAACAAATCATGTGATAATTGTCTCACAAATGCCTTCCTTGGTCCATGTCGCCACCGTTAGTTCATGTGCTCTGGCAGAAATAAACAATCAGTAGATTTATTGAGTATTAACCGTTTGTGTTTTGTTCACTGTCTGAACATACTAGTTACTAGTATACTAGTATGCTAGTATTGCAACATGCTAGTACTAGTATAACGTGAGCATACTGTACAAGTATTGTACTACTAATCATTTGCAGTTTATGGCAAACATACATCTATGATCAACAATATTTGGGCCATGTATATTAAATTGGTACAATTACTTACCAATTTAAAATACCTGATCCCACACCTAACATAAAAACGCGAACTTAAATCCACGCGAACATGTTGAGATGTTGAAAACGCGAACATTGATACACGCGAAATTTTATACGTTTACAGTAGACACTGTCCCGTACTCACAATCCTCGACTCATGTCCCTTGTCAAACATTTACCATATTATATATTACTGAATTATATGCAAAGAATTCTGAAAAGCCACCAACTGAAAATCGATACCTTAATATACGTATTTAGTGATTCTATAGTGAGAAGCCATCATATAAAAGATCAAAAATACCAACAGTAGGGACAAGTTGTATTTCTAGTATCTTGAGGTTGCTTGCTGGTAGAAAACTCACTCAGACTGTAGAAAGTCAAAGGTCAATAGCTCCTCCTCAGTGAAGAGATGTTGTCTCGGCTCGGTGGCTCTGGGACGACTCTCATCCTCCGACTGGTAAAGGGAGAAACCATCACGATGGCCGGACATCGCTACGCTACCCTGTTACTCGCCACCTGTAGATAGTAAATATATGGAGGTGGTCCTAAAAAAAGGTCCCGAGCATACACATGAACAGTCTTCAAAATACTAGTAGATCTGTCCGCACGCTTGAGATGAACTTTTTCGACGGGTGGATAACTTTTCCAACTTCCCTGCCCGGTGGTCCAGTTGAATTTTCGGCTAGGATGTACAATAACGTGGGCAATTTTATTTTCAACTAATTTCCCATACTTATGATCCGGAATGACAATTGGTTATGATAGAAAAGTGTTCTTTATCACACACCAGATGTTCTTTTTATCTGTATTTATCATTTTGTGTCACTGATTAACTCATCGTTGTCATTGATTATCATAGAGAAACAGGATTGCCCACTAAATTGTACATGTGCTCCGAATTTTCCAGTGATATTTACAAAAACCTTGGGAATAACTTGTTTTTTTTCTAGATACTGGTGCCACATGACACTTGATTGCTGGGAATGAAATTTGTTTATTTCAACCATACTAGACTTAGCCCCAAAAGTGGCTCTTCAACCTGGTGATCGATATGGGCGGTTGATGGAGCCACATGACACCCTTGGTTAGAAATCGGAAATCACAAGTCTTTATCCATGTGGCTCTAAGCTAATTGGTGTGGCAACTCATGAATGGTTTATTTTGTTTCCTTGACAACTTCTGAAGAGTGTGGCACAGTTCGGGTTATCTATAATCGTTCTTCGTTTTGTATTTACATCTTTTAACGCATCAACCCATCCATCTTTGCTTGAATTCTAGTCTCTCGGACTAGCACTGAAAAATGAAAAATATAAATACATTGATATCACATGAAGAACGATTACAGGCACTCTCGGACTGTGCCACACTCTTCAAAATATGTCAAGGGAACGAAATAATCATTTTGTGAAATGTCACATTGCTGAGTTTAGAGCCACATGGATGAAGACTTGTGATTTCCGATTTCTAACCAAGGGTGTCATGTGGCTCCATCAACCGCCCATATCGATCACCAGGTTGAAGAGCCACTTTTGGGGCTTTGTGCTGCGTTCCATTCATGTCGTGCAAATAGTGATCACGAGTTTCCCAGTAGTAAAAACCGTTCCATTCATGTTACGACTGGTGAATTCCCATTTGCACAAGTCGTGAAGTGGGTCTGGGTTTTCAGACTCGATTTGCACGAGTAGGAAAAACATGGCGGCAAAGGGAGAGATTTTGTAAGAGAGCAACATATAAAATGGAAAAACTTCGCTAGTTTTCCCTATTATCATGCATTGATGTTCGCAGTGGTAAAATCCTAAACATTGAAATGACGATTCGACTTTTTCCATAACATTATCAAAAATTTTTTTTTTTACTTTTATTAATTTTTGGCCCGAGTTGGTTAAAAAATAATAGAATAATGAGTGCCACAATTACTTTCATTTACAAGGTCTTATTTTAACCCATAGATACTTGAAGGCATTTTGTATGTGTTTTGCCAATGGAACGCTTCGAACTCGTATTGCACCACTTCCCACTCGTGATCACCATTTGCACGACTTGAATGGAACGCAGCAATACTACTGACTAGATCCTCTCCAACATGTTACACATGAAATATATAAACATTGGAAAGGAGAATGAAGAAGCTTAGCTGCCTACTAAATCGAACATATCACCCATGTTTTTGACATTGTGATAAAGCTTACAATTACCTAGATCTACCCAGATCAGTCTATAAACTCAAGAGGCCCAAACTTGTTTGTTTTGAAAGCGGAGCAAAAATTACTGGAAGTGGGTACCGTGAAAATTTCAGTATGGAACGACTTGTTTGTCACTGGTACATTTTAATAGTTGTTCAGCGCACAGTGCCACGGTATGACGTACATTGGGCGTGTTTCACCCGACGCTTCTATTTATAGAACAAAAGGTCAGATTACGTTTTTGACCCAGAATCTCTGCCGAGCCAATTGTCAGATTAGCCCAGGTCGGCTCGGCAGAGATCCTAGGCCAAAAACGTCATCTGACGTTTTGTTCTATAAATAGAAGCGTCGGGAGAAAAATCTTGGAAATCCCCTAAAAGCCGAATCCCATACAGTGGCCGTTTAATAGTTGTTCAGCGCACAGTGCCACGGTATGACGTACATTGGGCGTGTTTTACGCACTCTGATTAATGTAATCAAAGTAATCTCTTCAATCAAAAAGTTCACTAAGGATGAATGAGAAAAAAAGTTCAACAAAAGAAGTAATCAAGTTTAGCCCTGAATACAAGGCACAATGATCGGCCCCCCCCCCCCCCCTCACCCTCCAGACGGTTCATAGGCCTCAGGCATTGCATGAGACTGTCCCGAGGTCGTTTGTCTGGCAAACAGTTGCCCAAAATACCTAGGATCAAACACAATTATAACAAGGAGCGCATTTCACAAGCACTGGTTCATATCACTTGACCAGTTCATGTTTTGGGCCACGAGGTTGAACAAAAATCTCAAACTTGAACAAAATTTCAAAAAGTTGAACCAAAGACAAACTAACGAAGACCACGATTCCACAAAAAACGTCAAAGTTCGTTTAAGGGGCACTATATGGGATTTTGTTTTTAGGGGATTTCCATATTTGTCAGCCGACGCTGTTGTATTTATAGAACAATAGGTCAGATTACGTGTTTGTCCCAGGATCTCTGCCGAGCCAATTGTCAGATCAGCCAGGTCGGCTCGGATGATATCCTAGGTCAAAAACGTCATCTGACGTTTTGTTCTATAAATAGAAGCGTCGGGAGAGAAATCTTGGAAATCCCCTAAGGCCAAAAAAAATAAATGTTTTGGTTTGCCTTCCCGCGCGCGTCGTCCCAAACCTCCCGAGTTTGTTTTATACAGACATAGGAAGTTGCATGCGTGCAAAGAAGACCCTCTTGCTTAGAAACAATACGAGACTATGTCGTTGATATATTTTGTAGTGAGTATCGGTCAAAGTTTTAAAAGTAAATTTTTTTTTTGGTATTTATTTAGTTGTTTTAGGATTTTTTTTTATTAATTACTATTTTTTTTATTGATTTTGTTATCAATTAATATTTTCCACTAGTTATTTGATCCACATGGTGGCTGATTTAGAACGTGCAAAAAAATTGTTTTATCTCGTCATTTCGGGACAATTATGTAGGAAACCAAAAAAAATTTTTTAGCTCGTTATTTCGAGATAGTATCTGGTTATACAGAGAAAGTTTTCAAGATAATGGTCTCGAAATAACGGGATACTATTTCTAAATAACGAGATACTATCTCGAAATAATGACATAATTATCTCGAAATAATGAGATACTGTCTCGAAATAACAAGGTAACTATCTCAAAATAACGAAATAAAAAACAGTATTATTTGGATTCCTATATAACTATACCAGCTCGAAATAACAACATAGTCATCTCAAATAATGAGATATAATCTCGAAATAACGACTTGATTATCTCAATATAACGACTGGACTATCTCGAAATAACGACATAATTATCTTGATGTAACGAGATAATTAACTCAAAATAACGTGATAAAAAACATTTTTGCTGTCGTAAATATTTTTCTCGAAAACACGGTAAAAAAAATTTTCGGGTTGTCCTGAACCAGCCATCGTAGTCCGGATAGAATTTGAATAAATCTGTATTTTCACTGTTCGGGATGAAAAATATGGTACAAACACACTTATTATGCGAAAAAAAATACCTAAACTGGTACTAAAAAAAACCTCAGCGCCATAGCTCCGATTTCGGAGTATCACTGGGATGCAAACCAAAACATTTTTTTTTTGGCCTAAAAACAAAATCCCATATAGTGCCCCTTTAATGCAATTAACGTCTCGACGATGAGCCATTGTATATATAGGACCACAAAGCCCGGAAAAAAAGTCGTTTCCCAGTTATGTACATTATTATCCATGATACCTTGATAATGTATCTCTATTGTCTAGTATCATCTCACAGAGACATGATATTTCAGTTTCAACCCGATGCTCTCATAAAATAAAGAATAAGCCTAAAACTAGGCCTACACCTGCATGTATTTCTCGTAGCCTACTTTAGTACACCATGTACACGGATTTAATCTAGGTCTAACAGCAAACAGGCGCTCAGTGAAATGTGAACACATTTAGTCGTTGCAAGTTAGTCGTATAGTATGCGCGGTATGTTGATATGAGTAGGCTATGGCGGCGAGCAGAAAACAAGCGTGGTGACATATATCTACTGATATTTTGCACTAGACTAGTATAATTTCCCGTATATTCCATTACAATTGAGCTTCTGATATCCTTCCAAAAAACAAGGAATTACTGTACGACAATCGGGTATTTACCGATACAAGGCACGGCGTGTCGATATAAATATGGCTGTGACCAGACAAAATCGAACTGACATGCAGTTATAACATTTTCTAATTCTACACGAAAATTGCAAAAACTAGTTCACAATTTTAATATGTGACTTTCCGATACGGTATAGATGAATGGACAATGCACAGCACGGAAACTTGAATTTCTTTAAAACACGTATCGTATGTATCATTACAAGACACGACATGCTTGTACAAATCTGTCCATACACAGAAAACAAGCGCAGTGACACGCTCATTTTTCATCATCTATTAATTCTACACAAAATTTGAAAAAAAGTAATAAATTTGCTTCGATTATTCCATTCCATTCCTATTTGAATTCTGATAACACATAAGCGACGTAAAACCATACGGCTAGTTGAATTCCGGCTAGGCATACAGAGTACATATATTTATCGTTGCAACTAAAACTGAGCGCAGTGATCCATACTTTATTTCATTGATGAAAATACAAACATTTGACAACACCTACTCTACACCAGTATTACAAAATTTTCAGAACTATTAAATATTGATTTTGGTCTTACGGTGGTATTTGTCTCTGATAACTTTTTTCTGAACGAAAACACTGCAATTTTTTTAGCCTATATACAGTAAATATAAGGGTACCTAAAAAATAAGCGTGGTGACATATCATTTTTTTTGACATATTCTGGAAGACACGTTAACATAGTTTCCATGTACAAAATATCAAAAAAAAATCTCAGTGTTTTATATCAAGCAAGACCAGACATGAATCATTACACTTGGTTGCATATCTGCGATAATTAACGTCACAAAAACGAGCCTACAAGAACCATGTCTAAAAGCTGAATGGAACTATTTCTTCGAAGATCCTTAAACATGTACTATTTTTGACAATTGTCATGAAAAAATATATTCCGACTATACCAATCAATATGACAGATAATTTTGGATCCCTATGACTGGTGTACGGTACATTATATGTGCGATGTGTTCATATATTCGAACGTGCTCAGCTGCATAAATCACGTCTTTTTTCAGCCCTCGGGACTCATTGGCACACCTTAGTTCTAGATCGATATCTCAGTTATTTCACTGGTGACATATCATTTTTTGTACGTCTTTCATTAGAGAACATTATTCTGCATGTATATTTGAAATTTCAGCCAAATCTCAGTGTTTTAATTTTTTCATTGAACACCCGGGTTTATCTTTAAATCATTGACCACTTTTAATCATTCTTTTCAATGCAAAATTCAAGCACAATGCATGTCAGTATTGCTGGAAATTCATTTGAAAATTCACACAACATACATATGATTCAATCCAATCATCTGCTTTCATCACACAGATTATACATGTTTTTTTTTTACACAAATCATGAATGCAAATGACACACGTGCAACATGATTTTGCAAATGTGACATATTTTGTTTGAATATAGCGGTGACTATAGGCAAAACCGTTCCGTGTCTTATCTGGAACAAGACAAAAAGACAGAGGATGTTACTCTGGATAATGTCTTGAAACAAATGCAGAAAAAGCAGGAAAATCTTATTCTGGAACATAAATATTGCATGATTCGTACCTACTATCTGTATCAGGGCACTCAGTTGGTTGATGAATTACTTGCATAAACCTGTGTACATGTATGTCACGTATCATGTAAATACGTCATAGTCAATCAGTCAAACCACCTCTGTGGCCGAGTGGATTGGACTGGTGGCTCTTGAAGCACCAAAGCTCAGAGGCGGTAGGTGACGTGGGTTCGATCCCCATCACCGGCACAAAGTAGGTGGAGTTTTCATCCTGGCACCGCAAAGGTTTCTCCATTCCAATGTGCTTTCCAAATTCAAAATTGTCACTCAACGGGGGATGGGGAAGACAGGCAGCCTATCATCATGGACCGTCGTTAAAAATATCTGATTATTATTATATTATTATCAATCAATCAATTTATTGTATAATTGAATCAATCAATCAATCAGTTCACATATTACGCGTGAGGCCAATTATAAAGTCGCAAATAGCTGGATACATTTATGACAGTTTTTCCACTCCATACATTTATCAACCGGAAGTGCTGTTCAAGACACGGTCTTTTTCGGCGAGAATTCTGCTCAGCCCCCAGCCGTTGCTACCTGCTTGTGGTGAAAACGAACGAAAATGGCCAAGCGAAGAGGGGTTAGCCTTCAGTTTTACATCTTGTGACATATCAATATATTTTCTATCTCTTCATGTATTTTTGATACCATATACAAATGTTTAATGGTCGATTGAAATGGATTTACTGTCGGGGTATCGACAACTGTCAGACTGTTTTCCACGCGATCAGGCCGCCAAAGCGATGAGGCCGCTAACTTAGTGCACAAGTTAGGGCACGATTGCGCTAATTTAGGGTACAATGCTATGAGGCCGCATCTAGGTATTAACATACACCAATACTGTGAATACACAATAATGAATATAGTCGGTCTCATTGTAGACAAAGTACGTCTTTCGGGAATACCTGCTGAGGACCGCAGGTCCGAAAGACGAAGTGCCATGCATGTTAAAAAGTGTACCTCGATGCGAATGAAATCTATTCGCCGTTTGACGGCTCAAAACATGGTGAAAACTGACGAAAATTCCAGCTAAACATACCAAAATGGCTAGGATAATCATTTATAAGTTGTTATCTGCACTAAAATCGCTGATTTATTATGTTTTACAAACATCTTGAATCGTTTGAACCAAAGATGCAAAATCTGGCAACTTTCTCGCTTCGATTCAACATGTTCAATGGCGGTTTTATACGATGTTGAGTCAAATCGAAACTCTATGCGTAATGTTGCGTGCATGTTGTTTAGCATTACGCAACACGTCATGTCCGTTTCGATTTGATACTACACCATATTTCTGTGTCACGGAGTTTATCGAGGCAATGGTGAAACCGCCATTGAATCGAAGCGAGAAACTTGCCGGATTTTGCTGGTTTAGTTCAAACGATTGAAAATGTTTGTAAAACACAATGAATCAACAATTTTAACACAGATAACAACTTTGAAATGATTAAATGCTTGCCATTTTGGTAAGTTTAGCTGTAATTTCCGTTAGTTTTCACCAAGTTTCGACCCGTCAAACAGCGAATAGATTTCGTTCACATCGAGGTACACTTTTTATCATGCATGGCACTTCCGTCTTTCGGACCTGCGGTCCTCAGCAGGTATCCCCGAAAGACGTACTTTGTCTAGTCTCATTGGACCTCATTGGTGTGTCACACTGTGTGAGCCGTGTTTGTTCGGTGATAATCTCAAAATTCAAGATAATCCAATTGAATTTTGACAGGTGCACATCAAAAACTTTTTGATACATCTGACATCGGGACAGATGTGAAAATTTATCACACAGGACATTTTCTCAACATAGGACAAGAGTTTGAAGCCTACCAGAATCAGTAATACAGTCCATATTGGAATGACAAATGCCACAAGATACCTGCTCAGTCATATCATACTAGTAATCTATGTAGACTCCATATCAAGACAAAATTCTGAGCTGAAATTCACATTGCACAAGAATAAGATTATTGTAATGTAAAAAAAAAACCAGTACAAGTCGTCAAATGTGCATACTTTATAATAAATTTATTGACTTAGGTTTTCTGTTATGTTCAGAGCAGAATACCAAAACCATCAACACCAACACAGTAAACAAAACAAGACACCTCAATATTCACATTCAAATCTACACCATGTAGTATATATACCACATTTATTTTCAAAGTATACGTCAGGGTGCTGCTTGGGCAATGTGTGAAGCTAACATGAAACTGATAGTGAAATTTATGGTGACAATAATATCTAAGGTGATAACTGGTAAGGACAAGGTTTTCATGTTTATGACAAGATGCAAACAAGCAGTAGAGTAATCCAGCCTATTTTCGGACACCACCAGAAATCGGACACTTCATGATTTACCACCAATTTTCTCAAGCACTGAACAAATTTTCTCATGCACTGAACCGAGCCAAGTGTCTGTGGTCTTTGCTGGTTTAAAGAAATTTCTGCGAAGTGTTAGCAGAGATATCTAGTTCGATAAGTTCCACAATGTTAGCTTCCCTGTTAGTATTAGTGTCCGAAAACTGTCTAGTGTACTCTATATTATCTTCCTATCCTCAGGGCTGCTTAATTTTCTTTCATAACTGATCTTTAGCCTTGCAACAACTATCGATTGACAGCTTCATGTATATAGCCTAAAATTATAATGATATAGTTATTATTCTTAAAGACACAGAAGGTGTCCGATTTCTGTCTGGGGTGTCCGATTACTGTCACTTGAACTCACAGTTCATAATTCACCAATATCGAAGTCAGAACAAAATAATATTTCCATACGACTTTATAACTTTTACCACATTTATGTGCATATGCCGTGGCATGTAAAATAAATCATCTGGTATTTTTCTCCACAGTCATTATTGAGATTTCATCTTAAGTGTCCGAAAACTGTATGGTTTACTCTATCACAGTTGGTCAAGAGCCTCCAGCAATTTGAAGACGATAGTATGGTGTTGGGCGTTTTTGGGAATATAAAGTCTTGAGTTTGTGTGCCCCAACTTCGGTATTCTCAAACGGCGTGATTTTACTCTTAGTCGAACAACTCGTATTACGAGATGGTGTGTGCTTGAACAATTTACGAGAGGTTTCAAGATTGATCAAAGATCCAAAATTGCGGGAGTGGCTGAAATTCGGGAAAAAATCGAACCGCACTTGGACTCAGGCTGGATTATACACATCTGACATCTGGACAGAAGTGTTGCCGAGTGACATCGGACATACAGTCATTTACACAGGACATGTCAGACGGTCCGACGGTTTTTCATATACACTGGGCCCCTAAGTTATCACACATATAATTTAGTGGGAATCCTGTTTCCCTATGATGATCAATGACAGTGATGAGTTAATCATGGTGTTCGTTCGAGCACTCACTCATAATTTCCAAAATTCTGAGCCCTCGAGTCCCAATTTTAATGATCAATTATTTCAACTCATTCATTGTGCTTGAAATTCAACAATTATTACTGAGTTTAGGCCGTATTTCGCATCATTAAGACACAAACACACTTTATTTTCGTTTCCAACTTTGCGGCATCTCACTTCCGGTTAAAATCTTGGAGGGTGTGATGAGACCCAGCAGGCTGATTCATCGAGGGATCGTTTATTTTCACACTGGCATCTGTAGTTGTAAAGCTCGAGCTGTGCAATGATCAATCGAGCTTGAAATTTCTACACGAGGCCGAACACTAGTTACTGGTAATCTGACAGTGGCACAAACTGATGAATACAGATAAAAAGAACATCTGCCTGATCTAGTGTGTGATAAAGAACACTTTTCCATCATGATAACCAATTGTAGTTTCGGATCCCAAGTATGGGAAATTAGTTGGTAATGAAATTGCCCACGTTATTGTACATCCTAGCCATTATCTCAGACCCGTCTAACTAAGAATGCATTTTCAAAAAGATTGGATGAGAAGCTAAAAAATTGGCCTATCAGGTTGGTCCATAGACTAGTAAAATCTGGTGAAATGGACCGTGGAACACCCTCGATCTCCGTAGCATTTCTATAGATATACGTTTTGATGTTTTCCTATTTCGTTATATATAGGCCAAATGGACTAACTTTTTTGTTTACACACCATTCTCCGAAATTTTAATATTGCATGAACCGTATTTACCCACTATCTGTTCCAGGGCACTCGGTTGGTTGATAAGTTACTTGCATAAACCCGTGTGTTTGTGTCTTATTGGTGCGAAATAGGGCGTAAATTTCGTGATTGCTTTCGAAATTCAGGCACAATGAATAAGTCGAATTAGGGCATTTCGGCACGAAATGTCCTTATGGTTTTGTCAGAATTTTTTTTTTTTTTCTTTTTTTTTTTTCTTTTTTTTTTTTTCTTTTTTTTTTTTTTTTTTTCACTTTTTGGTTTCCGGACGATAACTCAAGAACGCCTTGACGAATGTTCGAGAAATTTTCACCAGTTATCACATATATTACATAGATGAACCCTATTGTTTTGGAGCCGGCTCCGAGGTCCGGTTAGTCCGTGAGGATGAATTTTGTGTCAAATGGTTTCCGGATGATAACTCAAAAAGTACTTGTGCTACCATTCTGAAACTTGACATATATGTTGATATAGTGTCACAGAGGAACCCTACTGATTATAGGGTCAATCCCTCAAACGACCTTTGACCCACGGGCCGAAAACAATTTTGGTGAGTCATCCTTGAGGCTGATTGCATATCTCAGAAACGGTGCATCGTAGAGCGAAACGGACGTTATTTTCGGACTCGTGACACTAGACAAACATGTCTTAGGGGTATGTTGGGTGAACTTGGCCCCGGGCCAAATTTTTTTTCGCTGAGTCGGCATTTTTCATTTTCGGCCATATCTCGGAAACGGTGCGTCGTAGAGCGAAACCGACTTATTTTCGAACTCGTGACACTAGGCAAACATGTCTTCTGGGTATGTTGGGTGAACTTGGCTCTGGGCCAAATTTTTTTTTGCCGAGTCGGCGTTTTTCATTTTCGGCCATATCTCGGAAACGGTGCGTCGTGGAGCGAAACCGACGTTATTTTCGGACTCATGACACTAGGCAAACATATCTTAGGGGTATGTTGGGTGAACTTGGCCCTGGGCCAAATTTTTTTTTGCCGAGTCGGCGTTTTTCATTTTCGGCCATATCTCGGAAACGGTGCATTGTAGAGCGAAACGGACGTTATTTTCGGACTCGTCACACTAGACAAACTTGTCTTAGGGGTATGTTGGGTGAACTTGGCCCTGGGCCAATTTTTTTTTTGTTCAGTCGGCGTTTTTCGTTTTCGGCCATATCTCGGAAACGGTGCGTTGTAGAGCAAAACGGACATTATTTTCGGACTCGTGACACTAGACAAGCATGTCTTAGGGGTATGTTGGGTGAACTCGGTCCTGGGCCAAATTGTTTTTGCTGAGTCAGCGTTTTTCATTTTTGGCCTTATCTCGGAAACGATGCGTCGTTGAAAGAAAAAGATGTTATTTTTGGACTCATGGTACTAGACAAACATGTCTTAGGGGTATGTTGGGTGAACTTGTCCCTGAGCCAAATTTTTTTTCTGCTGAGTCGGCATTTTTCATTTTCGGCCATATCTCGTTTATTTTCATTTATATCTCAGAAACCGTCATCTGAGAGTGAAATGGATGTATCTACATCATCATTTTGGTTGCAGAGTTGTCAGTAATTCACAGTTAACCTGTGATTGTGTTGTGTATCGAAATGCCCCAAGGCCTCTAGGCCTTTACGTCTAGTTAATCAATCATTTTCTGATGGAAAGCACTACCATATAAATCAACCGGAAGTGCTTTTCAAGACACAATCTTTTTCGGTGAGAATTCTGATCGCCATGGTATGTTTTAGCATAGCCAAATCATAAAATGAGGCACATCATGGTGAAACATATATCAACAAAAATTGACCTTTTATACCTATTCTACATGTAAGCCCCTAGACTCGGAATTTTCTACCTCAGCTTTTTAATTTGTGAATTTTTCTCGGCGAATGCCGAAAAGAACACCAAATGAGCTACTTAGGCTATAACTTAGCAATATGAGGTCACGGTATTAGGCCGCCAACATTTATATCTTTGTACAAGAAAGTATCTTCCCGTGGATATCTGAGCAGTTTTGTTGTGTGCTTGCAGCGACCCGTTGGAGGATTCGTGAAGGTTGTCAAGAACAAACAGTACTTCAAGCGCTTCCAAGTCAAATTCAGAAGGAGGAGAGGTATGTTTTCCTGATCAAATAAAACCTATAATTGAAACTACAAATAGCCCTGACTCTATCAGTTCTGGTAATTTACAGGCTTAAAGTATAATTTTGTTGAACTAATACCGATTGTTGGTGTGTTCCATAAATGGAGCGTAAATCTTTTGTTTTCTAAACACAGAGGGTCGAACTGACTACTTTGCTCGAAAACGCTTGACGGTTCAGGACAAGAACAAGTACAACACTCCAAAGTATCGCATGATCGTTCGTTTCACTAACAAAGATATTGTTTGTCAGGTTAGTTCTGTCTCGAATAAAAGAATATATATACATACAATGTAAACTGGTGTGCAAAAAAATAAAATTAGTTACCTAAACTGTGAAATGTTTGAGGTTACTAAAAATTCAAAGTACAGATTTACTTGAAATTCTTAACTCCGAAACTTCGTTGTTTTACAGATAGCGTACGCCAGAATCGAGGGTGACACAATTATTTGTGCCGCATACGCGCATGAGCTCCCAAGATATGGCTTGAAGGTCGGGTTGACGAATTACGCCGCTGCTTATTGTACGGGCCTGCTGATGGCCCGAAGGGTGAGTGACCATTCTATACTTCCAGTTGTATATTGATCTTGGAAGATTTCGAGGTGCTACAGGTTTTTCGAGATAAAAGTTGCGGACCCTAGAACTCTCCAGTGGGAGTTAATAAAGTGCTTCGGTTGTATTATGATTCCATGAGAAGAGGTAGTATTTCTTACAAAACATGAAACCAAAACATGATGCAAACAAATTGGGTCTGCGACCTCAATGTTATTCTGGGCCACACTTAATATGATTCTATTAATAATAGTCTATCCACATCTTCTCTCCCAACAGATGTTGAAGAAGTTTAACTTGGACAGCATTTACTCCGGTACTGAGGAGGTGAACGGAGAGGAGTATATCGTGGAGCCGGAAGATGGACAGCCGGCTCCATTCCGTTGTTACCTGGATGTCGGCCTCGCTAGGACGACCACCGGCGCCAAGGTGTTCGGAGTCCTGAAGGGTGCCGTAGATGGTGGGCTTAACATCCCCCATGGGTACGGAGTTCACAAGGCATCATCAGTTCTTGTTATGATGTGTTGCATGTGATATGTTGCTATATACAAGGCCAAAAAAAGAATAGTCTTTTGGTTCTCATTCCAGTGCGCACCACTTATTACTCCCACGTCAGTGTTTTTTTTGTGAACACAAGAAGAAATAGGCTTCCCTTAAAAAAATGATGTGAAAATGTTTATTTTTCAATACGAATCTTGTTTCGATAGTTTCCCATGGACTCTCCTGATCTCTTAGGGCGTATTCGATATGTATCTACAGATCTCACCACTCACCAGGCATAATATGGCCTCAGAAAACTTGTTTTGTGTCTTTTCTAGTCACAGTTTATCATGATACAGTGTAAAAACAACACACAAATATCCCAAATAAATACGTGAAGCTCAACACACATGACACCGTGTAAAAACCGGGGGTATACTTCCGTGTATATTTTGTTCATTTCTAGTCTTAGCCTGCAAATGCTGTAGTATTGTTTCACAAGTTTCATAGAATTGTTTATGTTGAGTGGCCTGAATACTAGCATTTTATAGTTTAACATGTATGTTTTGCTCATTTCTAGTCCTGAATCTGTGTATACTTCTGTATCATTACATATCAAGTTTTACACACATGTTTATGTTGAGTAGGCGTAAGATAGCGTTCGTATAGCATTTGATTTGTCAGTACTATGCGCTTCTATTTACTTCTCTCGTTTGGAAGTTGTGCTAACATATGTTGTTTTAAGAACTTCCAGTTTTAAAACCTGAGTATGATTTGTAAGCGTTTTACAAGTGATAATTTGAGTCATCGCCCCTTTCAGATTTTCGTCACCCCGCGTTAAAAAAAAAATCCTAGCATCCTAGCACCAATTTACCAAGAACACCATGATGAGAACCAAAAGACTTTTTTTTGTTCTAATGTAAGAAAAACTCCTGTATTTAGGAATTAAAATGATTCATGGATTCCACAATTCTATCCAGTTCATGTTTTAAGTGGTCTCAAAATTATCTCTACCATGATAAAATTGTAATACTGTCTAGATTTTCTATTGTGATATGCAAATTTGAGATGGTTTTGAGCCATGTTCAAAATGGGAGAAACTGAAATGGCTGACTGTTCTATCTACATTCAGAATGAAGAGATTCCCCGGATACGACGCGGAGAGCGACGACTTCAGCGCCGAGGTCCTGCGTAACCACATCTTCGGCCAGCATGTGGCAGAGTACATGCGACAACTCCAGGCGGACGACGAGGACACGTTCAAGCGCCAGTTCTCACAGTTCATCAAGAACGGCGTCACGCCTGACGGAATGGAGGCCATGTACAAGAAAGTCCATGCAGCTATCCGTGACGATCCGTCTCCGAAAGCCAAGGTCGAGAAGGATGTGAAGACGAAGAGGTATGGTATCAGTTGATAGTTGTCGTGTTTTCGATTATGTGAACTATTTTGGTCAAAATATATGCTGTGTAACGCAAAATTTCAGGTTGATTTGAGGTATTGCAAATATTTTCATTAATTCATGAACAGTTGTGGTCAATATATATTCACGCCTTTGAAACAATTTCAATCTTCGAAGTGTGAATGATGTCAATAATGAACATTTGGATTTCCAAAAGCCAAACAAAGTAACTTTATGTTCACATTTGTGCTTGCAGGTGGAATCGCCGCAAGATGTCCAAAGCGCAACGTGAGGATCGCATCAAGCAGAAGAAGGCATCCTTCTTGAAGAAAATTTCTGAACAGGAGGACTAAGCTGCTAAACTATAAGTCTGTGCCTTTTAGGCACATTATTGTTACTGGGCAAATAAAAGTGGAGAGAAACACTGAAAATATGTAGTTTGTTCTATTGTAAAGAGCTGTAATATTCAGTCACCTAAAGGTACCCTCAACACAAAATCCTAGGAACGATTTGGAATATTTGCTGAAGTTTCCTAAATACGAGAGCGTTACTCCAATGCAAGACTTTCACATTTGTGCCATGAAAATAGGCCAAATTTGAGGAACTTTGGTGAAATCACATAAGGCCATTCCTGGTTAATCATCGGTTTCTTGTCCCCGCGCACCAGCGTTTTGGGGAATTTTGAGGAAAGATATATAATATAGAAATAAAAACGATTTTTGAAGACAAAATTCCTCCAATCTCTGTGAGCTTACCCATATTGGTCTCGCGGCAAAACTCATCCAACTGGTTTGTGTGTATACAAGATATATCCAGAGTTTTGCACAAACTAACATTTCAAATTAGCAATTCTTACCACAAATAAGTTTTAAGCCACAATATGGAACTATGATATATATATATTCAGATGCTCAAAGACATAGGTCCCGCACCTAAGCATCGTTTGCATTCAGAGAATCATTGCACGGTATATGGTTTTTAGGTTACCGGACCTATGGTCTGATAACCTATTGGCATGGCGTTGCGTCCGCCGTCGTCCGTCGTCGTCCACATTTTTATCTTTTTTGTTTACGGGCGAATTTTTCTGAAATTTTGCACAAAAATACTTAAAAATAATTCAAGAAGGAGGTATTTTTTAGTTTTTTGATTTTCGCATTTTTTTCAAAATGGCGGACGTTTTCGACGAAAAATGCCTGATTTTGGACTTTGGCAGCCATTTTCTCAAAATCTGTTCAGTAACTTTTTTTTAGGTTACCGGACCTATGGTCCGATAACCTATTGGCATGGCGTTGCGTCCGTCGTCTGTCGTCCGTCGTCCGTCGTCGTCCGTCGTCGTGGTCGTCCACATTTTTATCTTTTTTGTTTACAGGCAAATTTTTCTGAAATTTTGCACAAAAATACACAAAAATAATTCAAGGAGGTATTTTTTAGTTTTTTGATTTTCGCATTTTTTTCAAAATGGCGGCCGTTTTCGACGAAAAATGCCTGATTTTGGACTTTGGCGGCCATTTTCTCAAAATCTGTTCAGTAACTTTTTTTCTTTTTGATACATAAGACTCCTCATATGTACTCCTATGATGTCTATAAATTTTGTTGCGCTTGAATCGCTCGAAGTGGGCCATTTTGGCCCAAACTCGGTCCAAATGGGACTTTCCCATGTTAAATTCGCCTATGCTTTATAATGGGACACATTATGCCTAATATCTCACTTGATATTGAGATTAGAGACTAGGAATCAATTGTGGACATATAGGAAATGATATATGCTGAATATTCTCGTGACCTTGAATTTGACCTCTGACCTCAGTTTCAAGGTCAGAGCACAAAATGGCTTATATCTCGCTTATTATCGACTCTACAGCTTAGGAATCAATTGTGGACATATAGGAAATGATAGATGCTGAATATTCTCGTGACCTTGAATTTGACCTCTGACCTCAGTTTCAAGGTCCGAGCACAAAATGGCTTATATCTCGCTTATTATCGACTCTACAGCTTAGGAATCAATTGTGACCATAAAGGAAATGATATATGCTGAATATTCGGATGACCTTGAATTTGACCTTTGACCCCATTTTCAAGGTCATAGTACAAAATGGCTTATATCTCGCTTATTATCGACTCTACAGCTTAGGAATCAATTGTGGACATATAGGAAATGATATATACTGAATATTCTGATAACCTTATATTTGACCTTTGACCCCATTTTCAAGGTCATAGGACAAAATGGCTAATATCTCGCTTGTCATCGACTTTACAGCTTAGGAATCAGTTATGAACATATAGGAAATGATATGTGCAAATTATTGTCATGACCTTGAATTTTACCTTTGACCTCATTTTCAAGGTCACATGACAAAATGGCTAATATCTCACTTATTATCGATTTTACAGCTTAGGAATCAATAGTGGACATATAGGAAATGATATATGCTGAATATTCTCGTGACGTTGAATTGACCTCTGACCTCATTTCCAAGGTCCAAGGACAAACTGGCTCATATATTGCTCTTCTATTGTCTGTATGGCTTGGGAATCAATTGTGGACATATAGAAAATGATATAGAATGTACACTGAATATTTTGATGACCTTGAATTTGACCTTTGCTTTCATTTTCAAGGCCACAGCACAAAATTGCTAATATCTCTCTGATTATTGAATTTACAGCTTAGCAATCAACTGTGGACATGATATATGCTTGATATTATATATGCTGAATATTCCCTTGACCTTGAATTTAACCAGTGACCTGGCTAACATCTAAAATATTAAACATTGTCCGGTAACCTATCTTCGGCCCTTGGCCTAATTTTTAGGTTACCAAACATTTTTTGGCCATTGAAAATTTTTTTGGACTTAAAAAAAAAAGTTCACCCAATTTTTCCTTCACAATGGGAGCTGTGCAGAGTAAACTCATAGAACACTTAGAGCCTAAGTATTGACACATTCAAATAGGAAATCATATATTGCGGTTTGAGTGGTGACCTTGAATTTTACCTCCGATGACCTTGAAAGGTCAAAACGACCTTTTTTGTCGAAAAAACGATGAATTTTGTCTTTGGTGGCCCTTTTCTCAAAATCTATTCAGACAGTTTTCCTCAAAATCGTGTATTAGATTCTCCTTATGTACCTTTGTGATGTGTATAAGTTTTGTTGCCTTTGAAATGACGGTCTGCATGTGGCGGCAATCCAAATTTATGACGGGTAGGCGAAAACAAATTTTTTGTCCCCAATCGAGTCACTATTCGTTTTGAGCCATTTCCAGCAAAAAAAAATTTTTTTTGGCCATTGAAATTTTTTTTAGGAATTTTTCGGAGTATACTCATAGAACACCCAGAGATAAAGCCTAAGTATTGCCACATTCAAATGGGAAATCATATATTGCAGTTTGAGTGGTGACCTTGAGTTTGAATTTCAATGACCTGCGAAGGTCAATTTTCTCTTTGGTGGCCCTTTCCTCAAAATCCATTCAGACAATTTTTCTCAAAATGCATAAGATTCTCTCTATATATCTTTGTGATGTGTAAAAGTTCTGTTGCCTTCGAATCGACGGTCTGTGAATATTAATCATTAACGAAAAAAATCTTCCGAGATGTATCTTGATTTCTTAGTATAGTCCATACAGAAAATGTGTTTCCGGCAACATTTACGAACGTGTTTTAAAAAAAGAGTTTAAGATCAGTGTAACAATTTAAATGTTGGAAAATAATACTCTGTGCAAATCTCATGAATGCCAGTAAGCTACAGCACCCCTGGTGCTATGTTTTTCATATTGGGGCCAGTAAGGTCACTGCTTTGTAACCAGAAGACGTCCATCTCTGTAACGACTGTTAATACTTGTATCCCCAAAAGATGGGTTGATCTATGGATTTGCGATCTTGTGAACGTTCTACAGGTTGCATATCTGAACCAAATCACCGATTCCAACAATATTTATCACGACATGTATCGATTTCAACATGGCTGGGCCAACTCCGCACAGCGTCACGTTTTGCGGGGTCTGGTCGGCCTATTACGGTCATCATGAAGCCTAAGTACATCTTCTGAATGAAGAGATCGCACATCGGCTTCATTTTGAGCCTTGTGTCCCGAATGCCATGAAGCTCCATGTCAAGGTTGGTCAGGGTCTTCTGCAAAGAGCGCACATACATGACATCATAGATGTACACCATGTACCTCACGGGGACCGCACGACACCACCTCAAACTAGTAAAGACTATTCTTATTGACAAAGGCGGTTTTTCGCCTTATCGCCTTATCCCTTCATGTGGACCTACCAATACCTGTAAGCCAGATCGGGTGCACAAAAATATTGTGAACCAGCCAGGGCGTGGAAAGTGACCTTGACGTGTGGGAGAGGACATGAGTCCTTTTATGTGAAATCATGTAGCATACAATATTCATGCACCTACTTCTCAAACCTCTGCAGGTGCAGAGGACGCTGCGCAGTGACATGGACCTTGGCAGTGACGAGACCCTTGGCAGAGATGAGGACCTCCACAGAGAAAAGGACCTCCGCAGTGACATGGAACTACACAGAGACGAGGACCTCTTCAGAGACAGGACCATCCCCATACCAGGCACTTCAGCACATCGGCGACATGACTCTGCAGTGGAGAACCGGAAATGGATGAGTTGAGCCTGGGATGATTACCTGACCTAGTTCAAAGGCTTATTGTTAGGCAAGGTCTCGGTCCTAACCTGGACCCAGGGTAACCTTTCAACTATTGTATAACCCAGTGACGTTTACTAAATCTGGTCACTGTGTGAGGGTACTATATTTATTATATTTTGCAAGTGAATATTTGCTCGTCATATATTGGTAATAGGAACCTGTGTTTTTGAATTTTTGTCTTCAGCACTTTTCTCTTCTCAGAGAAATTCTATGGAATTTCGGACATCTCACCAATAGTTGTCCACAGCATTCAGACACAGGAAACATGGGAAAGAGAGGTGCTATGGAAAAACTATACAGAAAATGAACACAATGCAATAAATAACAAACAAATGACACCAAAACACAAAATCGCTGCAGAAACTCGACTAGGTACCGTGACCAGGATTCATCAAAGAAGCATACAGCTCAGAAGAATAGCCCGAGGTATCCCACTTTGAGTGAAAAGAGATTAAGTCGCTAGTGCCCACTGATCTTCCACACTTCTCCGATCTTCCTTCATCTTCTGCATAGGACCAGGAGGTGTAGAGGAGTGCGAAAGGCGTTTTGGAGTATGTGGATCCAGAAGAGTCGGTGAGATTTGATGACCGACGCTGGTGAAGATTGATGTCCTCAATGAGGAGACTCCCAGGTTCAGCAAGACAGGAGGCGAGAGCGGGAGCATTATCTGCAGAGGGTCCACGAGAGTTGCGGGCAGAGTAGGGTGTTGGGGAGACCACATCTTACCTGGCGGACAGCATGATCCTTGAGTAAGAGGACTGCCTAGGAGGCAGAAAACGGGCCACATCGGAAAAGAGAGGACAAACTCGATCGGCAGACAGGAGGCAGCAAGCACCTTCTTCGCCCTTTTTAGGTTACCGGACCTTTGGTCCGATAACCTATTGCCATGGCGTTGCGTCCGGCGTCCGTCGTCCGTCCGTTCACATTTTTAGGTTACCAGACCTATGGTCCGATAACCTATTGGCATGGCGTTGCGTCCGTCGTTCGTCGTCGTCCCTCGTCGTTGTCCACATTTTTATCTTTTTTGTTTACGGGCGAATTCTTCTGAAATTTTGCACAAAAATACTTAAAAATAATTCAAGAAGGAGGTTTTTTTTAGTTTTTTGATTTTCGCATTTTTTTAAAAATGGCGGCCGTTTTCGACGAAAAATGCCTGATTTTGGACTTTGGTGGGCATTTTCTCAAAATCTGTTCAGTAACTTTTTTTCTTTTTGATACATAACACTCCTCATATGTACTCCTATGATGTCTATAAGTTTCGTTGCGCTTGAATCGCTCGAAGTGGGCCATTTTGGCCCAAACTCGGCCCAAATGGGACTTTCCCATGTTAAATTCTCCTATGCTTTATAATGGGACACATTATGCCTAATATCTCACTTGATGTTGAGATTAGAGACTAGGAATCAATTGTGGACATATAGGAAATGATATATGCTGAATATTCTCGTGACCTTGAATTTGACCTCTGACCTCAGTTTCAAGGTCAGAGCACAAAATGGATTATATCTCGCTTATTATCGACTCTACAGCTTAGGAGTCAATTGTGGACATATAGGAAATGATATATGCTGAATATTCTCGTGACCTTGAATTTGACCTCTGATTTCAGTTTCAAGGTCAGAGCACAAAATGACTTATATCTCGCTCATTATCGACTCTACAGCTTAGGAGTCAATTGTGGACATATAGGATATGATAGATGCTGAATATTCTGATGACCTTGAATTCGATATCTCGCTTGTTATTGACTTTACAGCTTAGCAATCAATTATGAACATATAGGAAATGATATATGCAGATTATTGTCATGACCTTGAATTTGACCTTTGACCTCTTCTTCAAGGTCACAGGACAAACAGGCTAATATCTCACTTATTATCGATTTTACAATTGTGAACATATAGGAACTGACATATGCTGAATATTCTCGTGACCTTGAATTTGACCTCTGACCTCATTTTCAAGGTCCAAGGACAAACTGGCTCATATCTTGCTCCTCTATTGACTGTATGGCTTGGGAATCAATTGTGGACATGATATAGAAAATGATACATTGAATATTTTGATGACCTTGAATTTGACCTTTGCCCCTTCATATTCAAGGCCACAGCACAAAATTGCTTATATCTCTCTGACTATTGAATTTAAAGCTTAGCAATCAACTGTGGACATGATATATGCTTAATGTTATATATGCTGAATATTCTCTTGACCTTGAATTCAACCAGTGACCTGGCTAACATCTAAAATATTAAACATTGTCCGGTAACCTTCGGCCCTTGGCCTAATTTTTATCTTTAAAGTTTATGATGGAATATTTCTAAAATTTTGCACAAAAATACCTAAAAATATTTCCATATAGGAAATGATATCAGCCGAATATTCTGATGACCTTGAATATTACCTTTGACCTCATTTTCAAGGTCACAGGCCAAAATGGCTAATATCTCGCTTCTTATCGACTTTACAGCTTAGGAATCAATTATGAACATATAGGAAATGATATATTCAGATTATTGTCATGACCTTGAATTTGACCTTTGACCTCATTGGTCAATATCTCTCTGATTATCGACTTTACAGCTTTGGAATCAATTAAGAACATATAGGCAATGATATATTCAGATTATTGTCATAACTTTGAATTTGACCTTCGACCTCATTTTCAAGGTCACAGGGCAAAATGGCTAATATCTCGCTTCTTTAGGAATCAATTATGAACATATAGGAAATGATATATTCAGATTATTGTCATGACCTTGAATTTGACCTTTGACCTCATTTTCAAGGTCACAGGACAAAATAGCTAATATCTCACTTGTTATCGATTTCACAGCTTAGGGATCATTTGTGGACATGTAGGAAATGATATATGCTGAATATTCTCGTGACTTTGAATTTGACCTCCGACCTCATTTTCAAGGTCAAGAACACAAAATGGCTAATTTCTCACTTATTATCGACTTCGCAGCTTAGGAATCAGTTGTGGACATATAGGAAATGGTAAACACCTAATATTCTGATGACCTTGAATTTGACCTTCGACCTCATTTTCAAGGTCACAGGACAAAATGGCTAATATCTCACTTATTATCGACTTTAGAGCTTAAGAATCATTTGTGCACCTATGGGGAATGATGTATGCCAAATATTTTGATGACCATTAATTCGACCTTCGACCTTTTTTTTCAAGGTCATAGAACAAAATTGCTATTTTGTTTTACTTGTTATTGAATTTACAGCTTAACAAACAATGGACATATCGGGAATGATATACATGTTTGCTGGATATTCTCATGACGTTGCATTTGAGCAAGACCTTATTTTCAAGGTCACAGGAATATAAAACATATTTTTTCCGGTAACCTTTCTTAGCTCTTGGGCTAATTTTAGAATCTTTCATTTGAGAGGGACCCTCAGTTCTCCCATGGGAAGCAGGAGGTCTGGGCCACGCTTAGCCTATAGGCCTTCCATCATGACCTTCCAGCCATGATGCAGGACCGAGAACAGCTGCTGGCTGCATGGCGGGAGCCATACTAACTCCGCAAGTGGGATGCACTGCATATGCTCTGCAGCGGCCATGGTGCAACATGTTCTGCTGATGCATGAACAGGTGATGGTGCTGCAGGTGGCTGAACAGCAGATGCAACAGGTGTCTCTGCAGATGACGGCTCCGCAGATGGGAGCGCTACCTTTTCAGTCTGTACCGGTGGTGTACTACCATCAGATGCCACCAGCCATCCAGCTCGAACCGATGACCACCCCGATTCCAAACCAAGAGCAGAGGAGATGAGATACGGATTTGGAGATGTACTGGTCTGATACCGAGAGTACCCTCTCTTCAGAGGAGCCAACGGACTACAAATCCACGAATACGTCTAAGTCGTAGGAGTTATTCCGATGGGAGTATCTCAACGTTGTCTACAATTGCGGCAGCCTCTGCAGAGACAGATACTCCCGAATAAGTTTGGTGGTGTCTCTATGGAGTGGCCGGAACACCTGAGGCACTTCTCTATTGTCACCGAAGTGAACTTTAGGAGAAAGACTGAACAAGGACTGTAACTGGCGAGCAGTTTGATGGGAGAGGATAAATAAAATAATAATAATAATGTCATGTTTTTATATAGCGCTTTTTCAGGAACCTGCTCAAAGCGCTTGACAATTATTACCCCCGATATATGGCCAGGAACCACTTTCCGACTCCCTGGGGTCCATAGACAATCACCTATTTGTCAGAGACTTTTTGCTGCCATATTGGCGCAAGGTGACTAGGACACACGTACAATTTGCCAACACTGCCAATCGGGTACTCAATTATACGACTGAGTGAACCGAGACACATTGTGGTACACACCTTGCCCAAGGGTGTTAGACAGCCAACACAGCAGCGCCAGCGCCGCGGCTCGAACCAGCAACCTACTGGTCACGAGACAAGCGCCTTAACTGACTGCACCAACTGCCCCCAATTATTAAAAAGACTGAGATCGGAGTCCATAACCAGACAATCACCACAGCATGGCATATTGACCTTATCAGATGGTATGACAGGGATTAAAAACCACAAAGAATGCTAAGCAAGTGGAACAGACCCCCTTCTTAGAAGTAAGGCCGGGGTTCTGGTCATTCTGGCCGGACAGCGTTATGTACCATGCAATCCGGACGAAAATGAGCATCACCCACTACCGCGGCTGTTCACTCGTGTGGACTTAACAGCCGGTCCATTATAAATAATTGGTAAAACGGTTTCCTGCTGATAGAAACCTCAGACAACTATAAATAGCCTTATAACAGTGGTACACGGGTGGCATCACACCAGCGGTGCATCATCTAAAATCATCCGACCACCAGAACCCTGTCTGGATCGGAATGCCAACGAATCTGGTAGTCCACCTCTGTCACTAGCCTCAGAATCATGAACGGACCGATCCACGGCCTTGCAAACTTGTTGCACCGTTTGGCTGGTGGATAACCCTTAGCATGGGCGTCACAGCCTCGCTTCTGCGTGATGGCAGGCTTGTCTCGGTGTGCTCGCGCGAAGCCGCAGTTGCATACATGATATCCACGGGCAGATTTAGTTCCGGGCCGTACAACATCGCGTGTGGCGTCACCCCGGTGGCGGAGTGGACCGATGACCTATATGCCATTGAGACGTAGAGGAGGTGGTCATCCCAGTTGTTTGCACAATCATATACAAAGGCCGCCAGCATGTTCAAGATAGATGGATTGAATCTCTTGACCTGTCCATCAGACTGGGGCCTGTAAGAGGTGGTCCAGACCTTGGTACTCATCAGCATCTTTGCTAGGCCCCGGAACAGGTTGTTTTCAAATTGCGTGCCCTGCTCTGAGTGTACCTGCTTATGTAAGCTATGGTAAACCACCCACATATTTACCAGCAACCGAGCTACCTCGTCCGCAGTGCAGTGGGTAGGCGGCGGTGTAATTGGTAAATTGTCTGAGATCACCAGGATGTATCGGAACCCACATGGAGTGATCCGATGAGTATCCAGAATATCCGAGGCGATCCGGTCAAACGGCGAGCCAGCCCTAACCATAGTTAAGGGATGGCGACCAGGAGCCGGAACTCCTTTTCGAGCCTGACACTGTGGGCAAGTTGCGCACCACCTCTGCACATCCAAGCCGCTACCAGTGAAAGCACTGTTTTAGCCGATTAATGGTCCTCCGGATGCCTAGATGGCCGGTCACATGGAGGTCGTGCAGTTGATGGAGCAGCAAAAGGGAGGCAGTGGGCTCGGTGGCTCATAGCACTGGTAAAGTTGGCCTACCTGGAGAGCGAGGCATTCCTACTAGGAGACGAGTGATATTGTCTCCTCCTTGTAGGTCTTCTGCTCAGCATTGGAAGGTTCCTGTTCGGGCTCGATGGCTCTTATTTCCAACGCCAGGGTGCTGTGAGCTCGTTGTTAAGCAGCCAGTTGCACTGGAGAGTAGCTGCCTAGGTAGGTCGGTTCCTCATCCGTCACGTCCGGCTGCGTACCAGTGGCCATCACCAGAGGGGGCAACTGCCGCTCATACTCAGACACGTCCGAGGATGCAGAGAGTGCCCACAAGGAGTACACCACTGGACTCGAGGAAAACTTGCTGGAGTTGAGCCGCACCTCCGGTTCGAATGCTGGATGTCATCGATGGAAACGACTGGTCCGCGTGCGAGGGTGGGCTCCTGTGGCTCACACCGCCATGGTAGCGGAGGGGGCGGTGGCCTGCGGTCTTCCGGGAAGGTCCAGTTCCAAGTCTGATGAAGAATCCTCACCACGTTGGAACAGTGTCATTCCCACGCAATCCAGATTCTTGCACTTATGACAACATGACAGGCCGTCAGCGTTGCCATGCAGCTTTCCAGTGCAGTGCTGAATTTTCATGTCATACTCCTAGAGTTTGATGAGCCATGGGCCACCAAGCTATCGGCCTCACTGTAGTTGCGCAGCCATCCAGATCCCGAGCTGGTGGCGTAAGTAGGGGCAGCCCAAGCATCGGCCCTACCCATGGCGGGACCCAAGGGGGCGGATCCATATGCCACGGACGTGGGCGCAAAGTACTTTGAGGCTGCTAGCGGGTATTCATTCGTGAACATCCCACCCGACCTGCTGCTGACGAAGCCTACGACAGGTAGCCGGCGTAGCTTTGGGGTGAAGCCACCGGTTGCCAGCTTGCTCCTGGAGCATTGTTTGGAGTGAGATAGCTCATACACACTGGCGCGGCTTCAGCTGCCAGAACAGCGGAGGCTGTGGCATATGTGTCAGACGAATCGGAGAGAGAACCAGCGGACCAGTCATCCCTGGGTTATAGGGGACCATAGGGTCCACGTTCGGTGTGGCTTGTTGGCAGCGCTAATACTCATCGAGCGCTGTTCATTTCAACAGCCGCTCCCTCTCTGTCAGCTGCTCCGTAGGGTGCTGGTGTTGTGGAGAAGGCGAGCGAATCCTCGATCAGGCGGCCCTGCGTGGGGCGACTGGCCATGGTCATCGTGGCCAGCGGGGGTCAGCTTTATAAGTGAGCTGGTCCATCACATTCTGGACAGACTGTCCGACATCCGGGCCCGGGGTCCTTGAGGGAATCAATCCGGCCAGGTGGGGTAGCCGGTATGGTTTATCAATCTGTCCGTGACTAGCCGCAATCACTGGCACTCGGTTCCGGATGTCCAGCGATGCCATAGGGAAGAGCACAGGATGCGGCAACTGTCTGCACAGTGGAGGGTACGGGGTTAAACCGTCCCCAGCTCCACCAGTAGCATCCCGTGGCAACACATGTTGCAACCCCGCCAGGGTCCCGCCGGGGACGTCTCCACGAACTGGGTCATATTTCATTCATATTTTATTTGATTTCTTTTCGGAATAGAAAGCAGGCAATCCCCAGGGATGAGGGAATAAAGATACTGCGACAATAGGCTGCAATGGAACGCCGTCGGACTGATCCTTGTCACGGCACCAATGTAAAGTTTGACGTCTGCTATCCTTGATCCTCAAGGCTAGGACATTCAATGTGGGTCATTGCGGATGTAGGTAATTACTTTACAATGGTAATCAGGTAGCAGTCCGCAGATCAAGCCTGGACAGTAGAACACCACTCAGATATAGCATCATCACTGTATTGTTAGTTGTAGCTGGCCGGCTAGCCGACAGTCCTCGGATAGAACCCCGGGCAGCAATACCCAAAAATAATTGTAGATAGTCCATTTATTGATATTCCTATCCTAGAAATGTTGGTGCACGATTATTTAAGAAATAACATAACTGAAACAAAACAACAGCAACTCGTATGCTTAACAAACTCATTGAAAATATTTGTTGAACTGGAACCAGTAGCGCCTTTTGGAAGGCAGTTATTTGATGCAATATTGGTTGAAATAGAAGAGCAGCACTCCAATGCATGACTGTCAAAATTAGTGAGCATAAAAATAGGTAAACTTCAAGAGAATTTTTTTGGGAAATCAATTGTATAATACTATACCGTGTTTATTACAATGTTCATTTTATAAAATATCCTAAATGTGATGTTTGAAACGACAAAGAGCATGTTATAAGATATAAGGACAGTTATAAAGTGAAGAACATGACATTGTTTTCTGCAATGAAACATGATGTTCTTTTATTGGGGCACGTGCTTCTATTAGGACCAATATGGTATATGAGAAAGAACATTGGTGAAAAATACATGGAAAGCATACTATTAATTTGTTAACCAGATCACTTTAATGATATGATGGCAGAATATGGATATTAACACCGGTTATTAGGCATTGTATCATCAATATAGGAATTATTGCGAAATTTCACGTATTTCGTATCTTTGCACATTTCGTTATATTCGCAATTATCTGTCAAACACTTGCTCCAAGGGTATTTATTATTGCCCCACTGGATCCGGCACATATGAAAACCCATTAGTAGACACCAAAATTATCATTGTAAGTGGAATAGAACCAAAGATATGATAAATTTTACGAAAAAATCATGTTTGTAAGGCGGACATTTTGTTTTTAATTAATTTTTTTCCAACTAAAAACCTTTTATATGGTATATTGTGTTGCCTTGTATGCTTACTATAATATTCAGACCCAATTTGTCCAGATTTGACACACAGATCACATAAAAAAAGAAATTATTGAGCGCGATAACAGAATATCGATTTTTCATGGTGGCCACCTTGAAATATGGCCGTTAGGGGTAGTGAGTCCCAGTTTTTTTTCGTGTTAACATCGCTAATATGAATCTAGTGATGTTTCTGAAGAAAATGATACCACTCATGGAGGATCATGGGGGGGGGGGGGGGGTGCACGGTGACCATGTTATTTGACAATGCCACTTTCCAGAAAGCCGGTTTCCCGCTTCATGTGTAAGTTTGAATTTGTATTCAGTTGAGATCCCGCCGCCATACAGTGAAGATGTGTTTTGAATAAAGGGACTAAAAGAGGAAACATCTTAATTATTTATAATAACCAGTTACGACACACATTTATACACCAATGTTTCGTCGTTTCATATCATCTCGTCAATTTCATCACACATCCGATAATGCATTTTCATAGCAATAAGATGCGGTAGTCACACCAGACTATAATGACATTCTATGGATATACGTGATTTTGGCTTTTACACACATACATAACGCTTGAACATACATGAACATTCTTTACGTTCGTTTGAGACTCTTTTTATCGGTCGGGATGTTGTTATGTGTGTCATTCACAATGTTCTTCATTTTAGCGCTCAGGTCTACATATGGGACACTCGTACAACTCATGGGTAGATTTTATATCAATAGGCCTATGGTAATGTAATATGTGCATGTTGTGATTACGACGCGTAGAAATTTTGTGAATTGCCATGCCGTATAATGTTGGTGACTTTGTTATCAGGCTTTATTTTGATGTGCTATTTGTGATTGCTTACTTTAACCAGTCGGCCTCGCATCTATATTACAAATTCAGTACACTAATTTGTATGTACATCAAATGTGAGCTTGATGACAAGTTTAGGTAGTACAGCCGTAGAACCCTGCTAGATACACGCTCTGTTTCATGGTAAAAACAAAACCCAGTTATTTCTTTATTGTTCCACATGATTGTATTTAGGAAGAGCAGGGCTCTTCCTCTATGATGTTGTTTTTTTTTGGATTTTTGAATTTTTTCTTTTGTTTACATTCTTGAAAGTGCCACTTGGAACCACAACAGGCTATTCAACTGTGGCTAATTGGGAGGGCCCGGGGCCCGTTGGGAGGAAAATGACGCCCGTGTACCTAATCATGGTTAATGTAATAAGTTATTAGTGATAATAATCCCAGGAGACGTGTGTTCCGACCGTTTTTTTTTTTTGTATGTCACCGTTTCATACCCATCACCACTCCCGTTTTGATCTCCACTGGAACAGTGCTTTCTTGCAATCATATGCACTCAAAGTTTTGGATATACATTCCGCACAATATATAGATACAGTATGGTATTGCAACAATGAAAAACAAGTTGATACGGCAACATAATAATTATGTGTTAGTGGTGGTATTCCATATTCCAGTGGGCAAATTCAATTCTCGTGTGGCCCCGATAAGCAGTCACGGCAGTCGGCCCGCCAGCCAGAGAGTCACTGAATTGTCCAATCGGGAAGCTGTCTTGGCGGATACACCCACATGTTTATGAAATACACGTGGATATAATGATATGCAAATGATCACGTGAGCGAGTCCCGCCAATTAGCGTACTGCCCCAAAAAATTGCTGCAGGGTCAAGGTCAAAATGCCAGCCGCCAAGAGATCGTCCAACTGAGTGCGGTATTTGTGGAAATACTTGTTACGACCCAAATAAATGGTCTTTTCTATGACTCTTTCCTACTTCACTGGTAATACTTCATAAAAATATCACCACCGAAAGCTTGTTTATGGGGGAATTTAATTAAAAATGCCATTGAAGTGAAGCGAGATTTCAACGAGATTTGACTAAAAGGAACAGTCGGAAACAAACAAACAAAACTTGGCAGATTTGCGGAGCTTTTACACGGGAAAAAACTTAGTTTCCTCCTAAAATAAGCAGAAACAAATGGATACTAGATCTAGCACTTTTATCATGTTTATGATAGTTTCATATTGCCGACGAGAATTGTCAGTGCTGATTTTGATAGCAGTCACACGAGCGGCGATTCGGGGTGGGGGTGTGCCTGGGCTACTTCAGTATTTGGCAGCTGACACTACACACTGCACACTGACACAACATGTACGCTGATCTTCAAACCAACATTTGGGCAAGGAGAAACATGATCGCATTGATGAAAAAAGCTTTCATGCATGTCATGAATTATTGGAAATGCAGACAAGTTACTGAAATGTCTCTGCAGTACAAATCAAAACACTGAAAAAAAATCCATAAAGAAATTTAAATCTAAGACTGAAGCTCAAAAAACATTGTGCCCCCTAAATCAGAAAAACATAATCAGAACCTTGAAAATCTTACACATTGGTCCCAAAAATAGTCAGGTGATTTTTAAACGTGTTCAACAAGGTAAAGCTTCTGACTTGTAGAGATTCAAATCTCGGCTGTAACGGAATAAGTAACATTAGTTTTATTGATTAAGTCTTATTGGCCACAATAAAAATAATTATTACAAGAAACATTTATTATTGGGTTCAACAATGTAAAGGTTCTGGGGCCCAGACGAGTCGACAGGTACCCAAATTCGGGGCGGGTCATACAATTACCTGGTTCGGAATTTTGTTACTCGTATTTGAGAACAAATAAAGATATAGTTTTGAATATTTGTGATAAACACTAGTGAAATCACAAGAATGACAAGGAAATCATCAGGAAAAAAAATGATAGTTTTATGAGGTCATGACATTGTGATCTTTCTCAAACTTGAAAATACCGGTAATTTCTGACGAAACAAATAATATGTGTCAAAGATCAATGTCTGGCGTTTACGTGTTACAAATTGCTTCAGTGAGTATCATTCAAATTTTGCTATATATTTGGACGGGTCGGGTCAGACGACACAGGTACCCGGTTCGGAAATTTCCGACTCACTCGGGCCCTAAAAAGTTCTATCCAGTCATGGCTAACCGAATAGGTTATCATTAGTTTTACTAGTTAAGTCTATTATTGACCACAAAAAAATAGTTACATGACAAGAAAATAGTTACATGACAAATTTATTGGCCCAACAAGGTATAGATTCTGCCCAGTAGAGTTACAATATGGCCACAACATATATGTACCAAATCAAATACAATATTCCAGGGTTTTTAAATAGTTCTGTGCAAACATTTTCGAAGGTCTTCCTTTGAGGCCAGTGGCCCTTGTTATTGTATTCAAAATTCTATTGCTCGTGGACTCGCACTTAAAAAGCAGGGGGAGATGTCAGATATCCACAAGGTTTATAAATGAGTTTCGCAGATCCAGAGACCGGCATTTTAATGTTTATTGTACGTGACCCCCCGTGCCGCCATAGAGTAAAGATGTATTTGTGAATAAAGGACTAAAAGAGAAAACATCTTAATTATTTATAATAACCAGTTACGACACAACGACGTCCCATACCATCAACAAATCGAAACAACAACATTAACATCTAGTGAAGAACTTAACAATAGATATCAGCCTCGATCCCCAGCAATATCCTATATTCTTGATAAGCAATAACGCGGATTCAAAAAAAGTTTTGATCACGAACCGATTTAGGCTGTCCGTCAGAAAATATATGGCTTATTCACGTTTCCCGGACAGGGACTAATCTTAGTACACATTTGTGTGGTGTATCATCGGCTCTCTCACATTTATGTATTTGTAGGGCTAATTTAGCATGAAAATACCACTCGATTTTGACGACCGTCGCTCGATCAGTTGCAAATAAAGGATCTGTAGTCACTATTGGCTTTCGTGCATAATGCTTGTTGGACCAATAAATATAAAACTATTGATTTGTCTATAGACCACTGATATATCCCGATATTCCGTGGATCTATTGTTGTACGCCTATACTTGGTGTATGTATATGAATTTATTGTTTTTTCACCGGGACCGTCGAAACCAGCAATAGCACGGAACGGGTGCCCACCGTGGATACTATTATTATTAAAATTCAAATGGAATATTATTGTTTGTGCCAAGAGAAAGAAACAGAACAAGTAACTGTAGAGAATGTCACAACACGACTTGTCGTAGACAAAACAATCCGCCGATATTCGGTGAACAAGTGACGCATTTATTGAATCTATAATATAAACATCTGCCGCTGACATTACGGTTAATAATATGGTCTTTTTCAATAGCTTCTACAGAAAGACTAAATGTTCTACTTGTTTCCAATATTCAGATAAAATATCTGTGTGAAAACTCAGATTTTAACAACAATTATATATCGGTGAATTTGAATTTGTGTCCTACTTCCAGCATTTTATTTTAACGTTAGTGTAAATAGTAGAAATTCCACTGATCTCTCTATCACTTTATGACAGGAACCGTCTTGGCTCAATGTAAACAACAACAATCATACATTGAAAAACATATTTTATTGAAAGGAATGAAATTTACAATTAGGAACATTTCACGAAATTAATGTACCGAAAATTACATGAATATATCTAGTCTTTGCAATATTGTAAGCTAAAAAAGATATCATGCTATATTTTATAACTGCATAATAACTGTTTAATGCCAATAATGTTAGTATCACAAGATACAGCAAATATGACAATTATAATATTTTAATCACCAAATTATATAAGCACGGAACACTTTAAATTCTAAAAAAAGACAAAAAAAACCAAAAAAACATTCCATTCAGCAACATACATACAGGTACAATTGTATATCACCATCAAATTCACATCATACACTAATGATTGATATATTTATCACAATACATCATACATTTAACATAAATTTAAAGCATATATTAATCATAATTTCACAGTTTTACACCATACATTTATCACTGATACTGTGATCATAAATTCACACAAATCATTCACAAATTTATCATGAATATATTCATCATAGATTTACACAAATACATTATCACTGAAACATGTATTAAACATATACACCACACTTTATCATTTATTACAATCAGGATGCCTTGAACATCTAAATATGTACAGTGGCTAAGCAATGGTTATGTACATATCGATGTGATAGTGACAGTGGAGCTTTACTCCAGGCAGCCCGCCACGTTATACACAATCAGTTTGTCCCAGGTACGTACGGCGAGGAGTCTGTCCCCGGACAGCGCCAGACCCGTGACGACACTCTTCCCTGTATCAACCAGCACGTGCTCGGCCCTAGCGGTGTCACTGACCCCCCACAGACGGACAGAGCCGTCATTGTGTCCAGATAACCACGTGTCCTTCCTCACCGCGCACACTGAGTAGATATCTGGGAGCCGGGCAGGGCGAGGAACACGATGTAGGAGCTCCCCGGCCGGGCTGTACACACGGACTCCCCGCCGCCAGTCAGCCAGGAGGATGTGGCCGCTCTGCTGGCAGACAGACAGCTGACCTGGGGACACATAGCTGCCGACATCCTTCACCTCCCAGAGCAGGTCACCGTCAGACACTCGGTACTTCCGGAGGTGACAACTGGACATCTGATGGCAATAATAATAATAATAATAATAATAATAATAATAATAATAATAATGTAACAATAATAATAATATGGATATAACACTAATACAATAGGCTAATAATATGTATTATTATCTATTCACCTTACAAAAACAAGAAAATAGTAATGTTCTACTAGAACTCAATCATACAACATTTTTGTGATATATTTAAATATCCAATTATATTGTTTTCAATCGAATCCAACAACACAAAATACATATTGTACATGTACACAATGTACATAATGAACCAATGTACAACATTCATACATATTGAATCTTCTCACCTCATCTCTCACCACCATGACAATCTCCCCGTCATGTGTCCAGCGTGCAGCTATACGCTCTATGTCCCTCTCTGACGGCTGATCTTGTAGCTGGTAGGTTGCCTGGTGACGGTACGACACCCCCGACTGCCTCCTGAACACTGTCCAGCTGTATGGACTCTCCCCGTGAACCACCAGGACGGCGGCCCCGTCAGGTGTCGAGTCGACACAGCTCGGATCCTGTATCCCGGCTGTGTCGATCTGGAGCGGCAGACTCTCCCCGCTCTCTGACACCAGGCGTATGTCATCTGACCGTGTGATGTACCAGAGAGCGGGGGAAGCCGCGGCCGCCGTCCAGCTGACGTCACGGGCTGCTTCTTTGGTCCACATTCGGCGGGGAACCTGGATAAAGTGTCATAATAATGTTATGTATATTGCCGTAGTAAATACAAAAAACAAAGCTCGATAGTGAAAATGCATAGAGCCAGAGTACAGAGTGGACATCTATGTTTACACAATAAGATAATAGTTGTTAGAGACAACCAGTGAAGACATATTTATTCCATAGATAATTTGATGTTTATTATGTGTACATGTATGTTTATATCGGTACAACTGACAACTCTCAATAATTTTTACTGGACACTCTGTAGGCCTATCTGTATTATTCAATAATCTTTATTTCATCAGCAGTAATACTGGTTATACATACATATATAGTTAGATCAACAATATTCACGACGAAACACTCTCAATGATGTTTTTGTTTTTACGATAGCTTGCGGCCCGTGGTACAATATCCAACAACTCGCGGCCCATCGAGTGAAAGAAATGTTGCTCGCCTCTTATGTCTATTTCTGGGGCCCGTTTCACTAAGATAGCGAGCTCGTTATATAAAGTCCTCGTTGAAGTTTTTAATGATAGAAATAAAAACACAAAAATAACTATGCCAACATATTGTTAACGATGGATACAACGAGCATTTCTAACGATGGAAATCTTTGTGATAAAAAAACACTCGTTATTAGCGAGGATTCTTCAATTTAACGAGAAATTGGCTGCTAACGAGCTCTTTATCATCTTAGTGAAACGGGCCCCAGTGCCGCTTAAAACACGAACAGCTACGAATGCATGCGTTCATGCGAATGAATGGTAGCAGGCAATATGTATGTACAATTTTGTGTACTGTATATTTTTTATTGTACTTTATTTATTTATTTGTTTTTAACAAATTTTCCTGCCGAGTGTGTTTCTCAAAGCTGTCGCAGATTTGTCATTTTGTGACCACTCAGCACTCGGTCGCTGGTGAAATCAGCAACCGTTTCTCGAAGCAGGCGCTGCTCGGTCGCTGAAAAAATGTAGATTTCCAACGACAGATCACAGCATCAGTTGGGATGGAAGAACCACTGTTCTAACTTAAATATATGATATCCCTTTCTCTTCCTATGGCAATTAATTTGCTATCAACATGCTCAAAGCGCTTCACAATTATGGGGTCAATAGACAATCACCTATATTTGTCAAAGACTTTTTGCTGCCATATATTGCCGCAAGGTGACTAGGACACACGTACAATTTGCCAACACTGCCAATCGGGTACTCAATAACGACTGAGTTAATTAAAAGCTGAGAAGGAAGGCGGAAAAAAAGAAACCCGCAAATAAAAGAACGATGTACATTGCAGTGGAAAATCTCTGAATGCAATCAGTCTTGGTGTACACGTATGTGACTGTAAGCATATAATAATTTCCCATACTTCTATGTTAAACGTCTTTGGTGGTAAAGTAAGTGCTGCGTGTCCACGATGGGTAAGTGTAAGCCTGATGGGCGTTGGCAGATATTTGTGTGCCAAAAGCGCATTATTTCCACGATTTTACACACTTATAAATTTTGTTTATTTTCTCTCAAAATTTCGCAAATAATCAGGAATGGCCAAGGACGAGGCCCTCACTCTACCAAACCTCCCAGTCATGATATCACGCCAACCTGACTGTGATATCGTACAAACCTCACACCTATGATCTCACATCAGTGATCCAAATGGATATAAAAGTGACCTCACAACTGCGAGATGTAAACGTAATGTCAATATGACGATAATATCAATAATAATATACCCATTTCTTATGCAGCGCTTTCTCAATGATCTATCCAATTGCTTCATAATTTGGAATTAGCTCTTCTGTGAGTGGTCTCAGAGGGGTTTTTATATCCCTTCAGAACCGTTTTTTTTAGAGATGAAGCAGCCAATTTTATTTTTTTCAGAGATTGTCCGGCATTTTAGAACTTTTTTTTTTTGGGGGGGGGGGGGGCACCATTTTATGTGATATTGAATTCACGGGTACACTGCCAAGTGTGAACGTAGGGAAAAATACACAATTACCACACATGCAGCCCGATGTTGGATCAAACCCACACCGACAATGGTTCTTGATTCAAATTGAACGACTGACCCAGTCAGCCATCTCGGCCACCATGAATATGACATCACAAACGTGATATTGTCGTGATAGAATTATAATGAAAATAGTCCAAATTCATATTATTAGCCTACAATAATTGCTTGTAAAAGCCAGAATCTGAGGTGGGCGTGCGTTGTGGTTGACTTCCAATTTTATAAAATTAGCCATGAAATCCAGGCGTGTTTGCACAGGATGTTGTGAAGCTAAATGCGTAATGCGTGGTGTATATTACTTCCCAGGTTATTCTTTTGAAATCTGCGTCCATATTACATTAAAATAAAGCAGAACGGAATCAGGCTTGTTATTTCACAAGTATTAGATTAATTTGTGGTTAGACTTTGAGATCATAATGAGATACCTGGTATCACATATTATTAGGGCCTATAATGTCAATGAAATCATCTCCAGAGTGACATTATGTTAACCAGGCTGGTCTGATCATGCAGTCTGACAGTGAACAACTTCGGTTTAATGGTCGGCTGTGATATCACAAATACCGTATCAAGAATTGACCGGTTTCATGGTACCTAATTAAATATTCAGTGCGTTGGGTCCCTAGCAACGATGGTTGCTATGGGTCATATCTCGAGAATAGTTACCTTGGCAACCAATGCTGGAAATTGAATACTGATTATAGGGCCTTTCTCGTGCCATATAAGGTACATGCCAAATAAAGCTCATATTATTATTATGGTAACTTTTTATAACGCCCTATCCATGATATAAATCTGCTCTACGGCAGTGATGGTATCATGGTACATGTTTAAAACTAGATGGTTCATTACTCTTATTAACTTGTTTTTACCCTTGTGACATCATGAATAGGCCTACTCATTATGATGGTCAATTAGGCACAAAAAGTTAGCCCAAAATTTCCACTAAACTGTCATATCTTCATAAATAATCAAGATATTGTCATGCTGCAAAAACTATAATAAATCATGAGATTAACTTTATCAACTGTCAAAAATAAGTAAACTGACTTTAGTTGGACTTTATTGCTGTTTCAACAAATTTTCGCTTCAAAGTTCAAGATGCTGAATATGCGACAGCTTCGTGAAACTGAGAATTGTCGCTTGAGCAGCGACTGGTCGCACGCTTGGGACGGCCTCGAAAAACATGCCGCAGTTTGACTAAAATTATGAAATAAATTCAATGACTTTCTGTGTGCCACCCCCTGTAAGCGGCGCAGCGGTGAAGTGGTTTTGTCCGGGCATGGGGTGGGTTTTGCTCGGGCAGGTCATGGGTTTTGCTCGGGCAACACTGCTGATGCTGGGCTTTGCTCGGTCACACGGATGGTATATACAACACTCATTGTTTTGGGGGCACATGCTACTTAAGTTCAGCAATCGCCTCCAAATAATCCAGAATATCATAAGCTTTGATTGTCAAGTAGGCCTACCTGCGAACTGTATCGGCTATTTTATGAGGGAATAAATACTTTGTACATTTCATTGTAAATTTGTTTTCAAAACATCTTTCTCTCGTCACCAAAATTGTGAGACACAAACCTTGTTAAATTATTCAAATAATACCACCAAAATATGATGCTGCAACAAAATAACGAATGAGTTATTGATCTTCACCCAGCATCCGTAATGTTGCCCGAGCAAAACCCACCGCATGTCCGGACAAAAGCACTTCACCGCTGCGCCGCTTACAAGGGGTGGTGAAGGTCGGGGCCGTTCATGAGGGTTCGGTCGGGGGGGGGGGGGGGGTATATTTATGGTAGTGAGAATCGGGGGGTATATGCCTAGGCCTAATCATATGTATGTATTACCACCTTTTTGATTACGAACATGTTCCATGAAAACAAAATAATATCTAGATTCTAGATCTAGTGCCTACTGTGAAATTTTCAGCTGATGTTTTTGCGATGTTAATCGTATCGTGATATAACCGTCCTTACATCACCTTGGGATCAAAAGTCAATTTCCTGCAAATTGTCAGAATTCTGCTCCTGAAACAGAATTTCAGCGATCTACTGCAGCCTTCAGTGACGAATGGTCCTATTCACAGAATTTTCCCGCCGCTGGCCAGCAGGCGAGTGTCGCCGGAATATTTTGGTCTCCATGTCAACATTGTTTATGAATGTTGGGCGCGTGAAGGAAGAGTCCATTCAGAAGATCTACATAGGGAGTGCGGGTGGGAATTGAAAACGGCCACGCATTTGAATGATTCATATACATGTACAAGCTAACTGCAGAGCACAATCATGCTGTCACCTAGCAACGCGATTCCCTATTTCATTTGAACTTGTTCACTTGTTCTGCTTCTTGAACAAGGCAATGTGGCAGATACCACCCCCACCCCACCTGCCATACACAATACTGAGAGAAACACAGTACTGGTGCGTTCCAGACGCCAGGTTAATGTAGACTAGATGTTTTCGGACGACAGCGTGGGTATATCCTCCTGATGACCTATAATAAAAATAATAATACATTTTGCCCGAAATATGCTACCGGCAATAGTACTAAGCTTATAATTACTGCTCAGTCAGTCAGTGTCAGTGTCTTTCATCAATGTCTGCAATCAATGCTACTGAATTATTTTATTGTATCAAGTAATTAATTGAAACACAATATGGGTTTCTGTGCCTGCGGTTCCGTTTGAAGAACTTGATCCAAAGGCACAAAAACCCATAATGTGGCATCACCCGTTTTATCACAAAACTATGCCAATCTGGGAAATTTTTTATAACACATAGTAGTAAATCGGCAATTATTTGTTTACAATTATTTGCGAACAGTTATGGATCATGCCCTAAAAGTAAATCTGGCATCATGACGTATAATGGGCAATATAACATCTGGGGCCCAGAGGTCATGTTCGGTTATTATGACATATTAGATAAAAAAAGGATTGTTTTTGCTTTCTGAAGTAAAGACTTCTCTAGCTTATGACGACAACAAATTATGGCACAATGCGAACCGTTATAATAATAATAATAATAATAATAATAATAACTAGACGTCAAAGCCTAAAGATGCCTTGGAGGCATTTCGGTGTTAGGGCTAATTCGTAATTTTTTACATAACATGTAAAAAATAACATGTTTGCCACGGGCTCTACGATACACCGTTTCCTAGATATCGACGAAAATGAAAAATGTCAACTCAGCAAAAAAAAAATTCAGGTCAAGGTCAAAGTTCATCTGTAATACCCCTTAGACATGTTTGTCTAGAGCCACGAGTCTGAAAATAATGTCCGTATCGCTCTACAACGCACCGTTTCCGAGATATCGACGAAAACGAAAAATGCCGACTCGGCAAAAAAAATTTCGGGTCAAGGTCAAAGTTCATCCATAATACGACTCAGACATGTTTGTCTGGTGCGAAGAGTCCAAAAATAACAACCGTTTCGCTCTACAACACACCATTTCTGAGATATCGAAGAAAACGAAAAATGCTGACTCGGCAAAAAAATTTCGGGTCAAGGTCAAAGTTCATCCATAATACCCCTTAGACATGTTTGTCTAGGGCGACGAGTCCAAAAATAATGTTCGTTTCACTCTACAACACACCGTCTCCAAGATATGCAGGATGCCTCAAGGATGACACAGTAAAAAATTATTTCGACCTCTAGGTCGAAGGTCGTTTGACGTATCGATCCCAAAATCAATAGGGTTCTTCCCTGGTGGCATATTTACCTCCATGCAAAGTTCTGCAACTATTGCCTGAATATTTTCCGAGTTATCCTCCGGACACCAAGTCTCAAATCAGCCTTGATTTCATCCTCACGGACCTCAGAGCCGGATCAAAAAAAATAATACCCCTTAGACATTTGTCTAGGGCGACGAGTCCGAAAATAATGTCCGTTTCGCTCTACGATGCACGGTTTCTGAGATATGCAGGAAGCCTGAAGGATGAATCAGCAGAAAATTATTTTGACCTCTAGGTCAAAGGTCGTTTGACGGGTCGATCCCAAAATCAATAGGGTTCTTCCTTGGTGGTATATGAACCTCCATGCAGAGTTGCGCGTATATTTTCCGAGTTATCGTCCGGAAACCAAGTCACAAAATTAGCCTTGATTTAATCCTCACGAACCTCGAATCCGGCTCAAAAAGAACAGGGTTCTTTCACATATCATTTTTGACTAATGGTGAAAAATTCTGCCGAAATGCCTTTCTGTTTCTCGTCCCCGCCCGCCTGTGTTCAAAAGCAGTCTCCCGGAGACTGTTCTCAAATAAAAAATAGAAAGTGTTCCCGCCCCTATTTTGAGGAGAGTGAATGATCGAGACACCGAATTACAGCATGCAACTCAGGTATATTTTAGGTTACCGGACCTTTGCGTTGCGTCTGTCCGTCCGTCCGGGCAAACCAGAAGGGTTTACGGGGATTTCTTAGGGGGAATAAAGCTGAAAACGCCCCAAAACCACAGTTTAAGCCAAAAGTGCGGTCTTACGGGGATTTTTTTCAGGACTTACGGGGAAAGTTAAGATAGGAAATTTAACATTGGGTCCGCCCGTAACGCCCATCCGTTCATCCGGGCAAACGGAACGGAGTTATGGGGATTTCTTAGGGGGAATAAAGCTGAAAACGCCCCACAACCACAGTTTAAGCCAAAAGTGCGGTCTTATGGGGATTTTTTCAGGACTTATGGGGAAAGTTAAGATAGGAAATTTAACATTGGGTCCGCCCGTAACGCCCATCCGTTCACCCGTCCGTCCGTCCGTCGTCCGTCCGTTCACATTTTTATCTTTGAAGTTTACGGTCCAATCTTTCTGAAATTTTGCACAAAAATACCTAAAAATATTTCCAGAAAAGGTTTTTCTCTAGTTGTTTGATTTTCGCATTTTTTTCAAAATGGCGGCCGTTTTCGTCGAAAAATGGCCAATTTTGGACTTTGGCTGTCGTTTTCTCAAAATCTGTTCAGTAACTTTTTTCCTTTTGATGCATAACACTCCTCATATGTACCTCTGTGACATGTATAAATTTCGTTACCCTTGAATCGCTCGAAGTGGGCCATTTTGTTAAATTCTCCTATGCTTTATAATGGGACACATTAAGCCTAATATCTCACTTAATATTGAGATTAGAGACTGGGAATCAATTGTGGACATATAGGAAATGATGTATGCTGAATATTGTCGTGACCTTGAATTTGACCTCTGACCTTGAAAGTTTCAAGGTCAGAGCGGCCGTTTTTGTCGAAAAATGGCCAATTTTGGACTTTGACGGTCGTTTTCTCAAAATCTGTTCAGTAACTTTTTTTCTTTTTGATGAAAAACACTCCTCATATGTACCCCTGTGATATGTATAAATTTCGTTACCCTTGAATCGCTCGAAGTGGGCCATTTTGGGCCCAAACTCGGCCCAAATGTGACTCTCCCATGTTAAATTTTCCTATGCTTTATAAGGGGACACATTAAGCCTAATATCTCACTTAATATTGAGATTAGAGACTAGGAATCAATTGTGGACATATAGGAAATGATATATGCTGAATATTCTCGTGACCTTGAATTTGACCTTTGACCTCATTTTCAAGGTCACAGGACAAAATGGCTAATATCTCGCTTATTAACGACTTTACAGCTTAGGAATCAATTGTGAACATATAGGAAATGATATATGCTGAATATTCTCGTGACCTTGAATTTGACTTTTGACCTCATTTTCAAGGTCACGTGACAAAATGGCTAATATCTCGCTTATTATCGACTTTACAGCTTAGGAATCAATTGTGAACATATAGGAAATGATATATGCTGAGTATTCTCGTGACCTTGAATTGATCTTTGACCTCATTTCCAAGGTCACAGGACAAAATTGCTAATATCTCGCTTATTATCGACTTTACAGCTTAGGAATCAATTGTGAACATATAGGAAATGATATATGCTGAATATTCTCGTGACCTTGAATTTGACTTTTGACCTCATTTTCAAGGTCACGTGACAAAATGGCTAATATCTCGCTTATTATCGACTTTACAGCTTAGGAATCAATTGTGAACATATAGGAAATGATATATGCTGAGTATTCTCGTGACCTTGAATTTGATCTTTGACCTCATTTCCAAGGTCACAGGACAAAATTGCTAATATCTCGCTTATTATCGACTTTACAGCTTAGGAATCAATTGTGAACATATAGGAAATGATATATGCTGAATATTCTCGTTACCTTGAATTTGACCTTTAACCTCATTTCCAAGGTTACAGGACAAAATTGCTAATATCTCGCTTATTATCGACTTTACAGCTTAGGAATCAATTGTGAACATATAGGAAATGATATATGCTGAATATTCTCGTGACCTTGAATTTGACCTTTGACCTCATTTTCAAGGTCACAGGACAAAATGGCCAATATCTTGCTTATTAGCGATTTCACAGCTTAGGAATCAATTGTGAACATATAGGAAATGATATATGCTGGATATTCTAGTGACCTTGAATTTGACCTTTGACCTAAATTTCAAGGTCAGTCATTTGATTTTCAAGGTCAGAATACAAAATGGCTTATATCTCGCTTATTATCAAATTTACAGCTTAGGGGTCCATAGTGAACATATAGGAAATGATGTATGCTGAATATTTTGGTGATCTAGAATTTGACCTTTGATCTCATTTTCAAGGTCAGAGAACAAAATGGCTAATATGTCGCTTAATATCATCTTTACAGCTTAGGAATCAATTGCGAATATAGAGGAATGATATATACTGAATATTTTCCTGACCTTGAACTTGAACTTTGACCTCATTTTCAAGGTAACATCACAGAATGGCTAATATCTCACTTGTTATCGACTTTACAGCTTAGGAATTTATTGTGGACATACTAGAAGTGATATATTTGTTGAAAATTTCATGGCCTTGAATTTATCAGTGACTTTATTTTCAAGTTCACTGAACGAATGGCTAATATCTAAATCGTATATTGTCCGGTAACCTTTCTTAGCCCTTGGGCTATTTTTTTAACTTACCACCTTGTTTTCACTCTCCGCCAACTGAGACAAAGACGCTACCAGTTTTCAAAAACATTTATTCTATGTGGTTACACGTGTGTAATAATACATAGAAAATTGTGATCACGAATTGATTTACTATATTTCCTCATGTATACTTCAATAGATGTATTAAATGATAGAACGGATTTCCACAATTACTCATCATTGAAAGAACAAACTATCGTCTGATGTTTTTTTGATAATAATACTACTGGTACACAGAATAATCCTCTCTGTGTTGAGGATGAAGGCACACCAGTGGTGCCAAGGTGCCCGGCCAAGGGCTGTCAAGCCCAAATAAATCAAGCATTTCGAAATGAAATCATTGATTGATTTCGGCTGGAATCTGCTTGAATAAATCAAGCTTCTAGAAACGAAATGATTAATGTCATGTGTTACATGTGGTCTAATAGCTTGATTTATTTTGGCTTGAATGCCTTTATGCGTGAGTGTTTTTTATTTTATTTCATAAGTGTGAAATGTTGCCCAGCCAAGATTTAAAAAAAAAAGTGCCTCCCTACCCAATTTTCTCATGAGCTGAGGACGGTATTTTTGGCAAAATAAAAAAATGAAAAATAAAAAATTAAAAGTCCCTCTCTACCCAGTTTTGGAATAATAGGAGGACGAGAAACAGAAAATTAATTTTTGAGGCCTTAATAGGGCTGTAAAACGGAAGTATGATCGGTGATAAATTCCAATGAAATATTCGTGAATAAAGCTGGGGATAAACCTTATTTTCGCTCATTTATAACAACGTCAATAACTGCTGAACTAACACATCTTAGATCAAATAACTGTAGCGAAGGAACAGAGCAGGTACACATGTGCCAATATTCATTAAAATAACAGGCCGCCTGCCATTTAGCTATAGTGTGACGTGTGGTAGGTAATGGCTTGTTTTGTTTTTGGTGTGCCCAAAAACCCGGTTTCTTGATCGTATAGACTTTTGGTAACTCCCGCTCGTTGTGATTCGAGAGCTGTCACTAAACTGGTGTTCCCCAACGCTGGTGTATCATCAGTCAGTAGCTCACCGGCTTCACTTAGGCGAGAAGCAACTCAGATGTAAATAAAATGAAGATTTATCGACATCAAATAAACTTACAATTGTATGGCTGGTCACCCACGTGACGTACAAATATAAAGTTCAGACATGGAGAACCGTATGATCACATTTCAAAAATAAATAGTGCACGAGGGCACAACTAAAAAGAGTTCTTAGCCGGCGGCGTCTCTCTGTCCCTTCCCGTTGAAGTTTCCCGTCCCGTTTAGTCGAATGGTTTCTCCAGGTAGTCGGTCTAAATCCCGGTTGACTCTAAGGCCCTGAAGAAGGAGTCGTCCGCACGGAGGTCGTCGAGTCCCTTGGCTGTGGTTGTGACGATCTCCCCACGGTCGATGTCGCTGTTGCAGTGCTCTCAGAGAGCCGTCCGCTCTCCCTTATATAGCCAGGGTGGCTGCGTGCGCATCCTCGTCCGCGAACGTATCTTCCGCAGCCGTCACCACGTGGAGAAGGCTGCATCCGCGAATGGTTCTTCCGCGAACGGTACTTCCGCGAAGGGTGCTTCCGCCGCTGGTGCTTCCGCAGCTCATGCTTCCGCAGCTGGTGCTTCCGCGAACAGTTCTTCCGCGAACGGTTCTTCCGCGAACGCTGCTTCCACCAGTGGTCTTCTGGCATCACGTGACCGTTCCTAACGAACGTTTTAGCACGGCAGTTGCATGTATTTTGTTACAACTCCACCCTTTCTGGAGATCAACGTCCCCGTTGATCCTTTCTCTCTCTTCTCTTCTCTTCTTCCTCCTTCTTCATCTCTTCCTTCCTGTCCGCTGTGTCCAGGGCTCTCTCCCTCCTCTTCACTGGCGCTCAACCTCGCTCTCGGACGTTTCCGCCAGCCTGTCACGAGCGTCCGTGTAGACTCGGAGCTGCTCCCGGAGCAGCCTGGTCTCCTTGACGTGGGCCTGCAGCTCCCTCCGGTGGCTCTTCTCTCGCTGAGAGGCCTCCCCTCGCAGCTGCAGCACCTCTGCCTCGAGCTGTTTCTGCTCCCTCTTGGACCGGAGCCGAGCCTCCGTTTGACTCAAGTGGCGTCGTCCGGTCGCCAGGGTGGACGCCAGGTCCTCCAGGGCCTTCTCGCCGGCAGTGACCGCTCTGCCCAGGCCCTCCACGTACGGTCGCAGCTGGTCCTCCTCCTCCGGAACTGGCTTGAGGAACCAGCTCAAGTCTAGGGGCTTGTAGGTAGGCACTGAGTCCCTGGGAGCGGGGGGTCCGTCGTCCTCGGGGTTGGGGGCCTCCGGGGATTCCGCCTCTCTCCGCTCCTGCTGAGACTCCGGTTCCTGTTCACTATTCGGCGGGTCGTTCTCGTGGTCTGAGGCGTCCTCTGACCTGGGGGCGTCCGCCTGACTGGGAGCTTCTGGGGGGTCAACGACTTGGGGCTGGTCGTCCTACCGGCGGCAAAAGTGACGGTCACCAGCTCAGGGGCAGGCACGGCGGACAGGCCATTCCGGGGGTCGGACACGGGCGTGTCGGTCGCCGTCCTCCTTCGCCCGGCTTCATGGTGCTGCCGCTGGCATGGGAGGTCTCGTGCCGGTCTCTGTCGGCCCTGCGGACGAACCGCTGGCTGCACACCTTGCAAAGATGCCGCCCCTCCTGCTGCGTGTGCTTAGTCGCCACATGCCGACTAAAGCTGGACGCCGTCACGTGGATCCGGCAGGGGCTGCACCAGTGTCGTCCTCGCTCTCTGACAGGGGACCGTCGACCTCCTCGGGGCTCCTCGCCATGCTCCCGGCTCCTCGAGCATTCCCGCTTCCTGTCAGGCTTGTTCTCGACCTTGTCGCTCATTTCTTCGACTCCGAGTGGTAGGAAGTCGGCCAAGTCGAAGTCTGGAACCTCCCCGAAATCTTCTTCTGCAAACATTGGTGTCTCGATTATCTGCAGAGGTGGTGTATTCATGATTGAAATGATGACGGAATCGTAGGCCGGCCTGCTTATATAGAGAAGGCGCGGACCAGGGATATGTGGGAAAATTGCATGGTCAGCAGACGCAATAACGTTTTTCGCTTGCTTCCGCGAATGGTTCTCCCGCGAATGCTGCTTTCGCGAACGTGCTCCCGCGAACAGTGACTCCGCGAACGGAGCTTCCGCAAATGCTGCTTCCGCGAACGGTTCTTCCGCGAACGCTCCCGTCGCCGTTTACATCGTCGGGACTGCATTCTCGCTGTTTCCCACTCGTCCCTCGTCATCACTGGGGGCCCGGACTGGGGTCACATCGTCCGGGTCGGGGATCCAGGTGTCAGTTTCGGAGGTAAACCACCACCTTTTGAGGTTGTCGATGTGGACATCTTTTATCCTGCCACCGGGTCGACCTTGTATCGACACCATCCATCCGAGATGAGACTTCACGACGAGATAAGGTCCCGTCCACCCTAGTCCTAGTTTTGGTCTGGCTTTTGGGGGGTACCAGTACATCACCCAGGTGCCCACCGGAAAATGTCGAGCGGCCAATTTTACGTCATGATGGCGCTTTTGTCGCACCGTGGCCGCTTTCAGGCACTCTCGGGCGGTCTCATGCGCTTGTATGCTGGCTTCCTTCACCCATTTGACGTATGCAGATGCACACTCGGGGACCGGTCCTCCCAAATCGTCCGGTTTCGTCCGGTACCTCAGGTCTAACGGGGTGGTAGCTCCCCGTCCCATCATCATTCAGAATGATGTACAGCCAGTGCTCTCGTGTACTGATGTTCTGTAAGTCGCCATCACGTAGGGCAGATGGTCGTCCCAGTCGTCATGGTTTTCGTCCACGACCACGGCCAGAAGGTTCAGCAGGATCTTGATAGGATCTTGATCATTGATCATTTCGAGGAAAAGCTTGCTCTCGAACTCTCATCCCCAGGCGGCACACGAACTCCGTCACAAAGACGTCTGCCACCGTCTGAGCCTCATGGTTGGGTAGAGCGTAGGCCTCAGTCCACTTGGTGAAATAATCACCCACGACCAGTATATACCGGTTCCCAGAATTGGTGATCGTTCCGGGCTCCAAAATGTCCATGGCCACCCTTTCTAGCCGATCGCTACCGGTAGATTTCCCATAGGGTGGTACTTGGGCCCCGGTCGCGGTTTTCTCCCACTACACTTCAGGCACTCCCGGCACCAACGCTCCACGTCCTTCGTCATACCCGGCCAGTACATTCTCGCTTTTAGTCGGTGGACTGTTTTGGTGACTCCCTGGTGGCTCATCAGCTTGCCGGTGTGGACCTCCTTCATGACGGCACGTCTCAGGACCTGCGGAACGACCAGTTGATGGATTGGCGCGTTCTGGCATGCCGCTTGGTACCGCCGGTACAGAAGCCCATCACGAAGCTCCAGCTGGTCCCACTGTTGCCGCAGAGTCTTCGTTTGCTGACTTTTTGTTCTGACTTCGGGCCATGCAGGTCTTTCTGTGCAGATATTCTTCCACCCGAGGATGCCTCCAGCTTCAGGGTCGGCTCGTTGACGGGTCACTAGGTCTTCCTGGGAATACCCATTCAGCACCTGGACCTCCGAGGCTCCCTCCGTCGGGGTCCGGCGTCCTCCCGTAGCCATAGCCCACGTGACAGATAGCACTTGTTTGTCTGGATCTCAGACCACAGGGTTGGGGCATGGGTCCGGTAAAGGCTCCTCTCGGCAGCGCATCCACACGTCGGCCGTCGCGCCGATTGCTGCTCCGGCCACAACCTCCGGTCCCAAACAATGCAGTGTGAAGAGCATCATCAGGAGAAACCAAACCCAGGCAGAGGGGCGAAGCCGATGCAGGGATCTGCAAACGCTCCTGGCCCCGTCCTCCGTCTGTGGGGGGCTCCGATCTTCAGGCAGGCACTCCTCGGTCGGCTTGGTAGTCGTCCTCGGGTCCTCCTGGCAGCGCACCTCCCAGATCTGGAATATCCCTATTCCATCTCCGCAATAGTGATCTTCCATCCAGGGCTCCACAGGGACCTCCCATACGATGTTGACTTGAGGTCCTCCTGGGCTCCATCCTTCTCCGCTGATCGGTGGAAGCAGATCCTCGTCAGAGAGGTCCTCCAGGGGTAGGGGACACTACTCCTGAGTCGGACAGGCCTCCTTTTCTCCTTCGGGTCTTGTGGTGTGGCGAGGGGTGGGACAATCCGGTCTCTGGCACTGTCGGCATCTGGACATCCCGTCTGCATTCCCATGTTGTACTCCCGGTCGGACCTCACACCTGAAGGCGTAGCTGGCGATGCGAGCCGCCCACCTAGCGATCATTCCCTCCGCATCCCGAAAGTTCAGTAGCCACTTGAGAGAGGCGTGGTCGGTTCGTAGTAAGAACGCTCTCCCCCACAAGAAATGTCTGAAATGGTGTATCATACTGACGACGGCCAGGAGCTCCCGCTTGGTGGTGCAGTAATTCCGCTGGGTGTCCCTCAGGGTTCTCGAAGCATAGGCGATCACCCGCTCTTGTCCGTTCTGCACTTGGGATAAGACGCCTCCCACTCCGTAGCTGCTAGCATCAGTATCTAGGATAAATTCAAGGTCCATGTCAGGGTACACCAGCAGGGGGTGCTCGGTCAGGGGTTGACGCAGCGCCACGAATGCCTGCTGATGGGCCTCGCTCCAATGGTAGTTGACTTCCTTCTTTAATAGGTGGTTGAGGGGTCCCGCTTGGGTGGCAAAGTCAGGGATGAACCTGCGGTAGTACCCCACGAACCCAAGGAAGCTCCTTAGTTCTGTCAAGGTGGTTGGAGGAACCATCCTCGTCACAGCTTCGACTTTGGCAGGGTCGCACTGGATGCCTCGGTCAGTAACCACTAGCCAAGTCTAGCGTCGAAAAATATCGTCCTCCTGACAAGGTGTCAAAACTTTCGTCGACTCGAGGCAGAGGGTGCGCATCCTTCCGGGTGACATTATTTAGACGGCGGTAGTCGACACAAAATCTCAGTGCACCATCCTTCTTTTTCACCAGTACGATGGGGGACGACCATGGACTGTCGTTAGGCTCCACAACGTCGGCTTTCAACATCTTGTCGACCTCGTCCTCGATCAGCTCCTGTTGGTAGTACGGGGCTCTCTGCAGAGGCTGCTTGATCGGGGAGTGACCTCCCGTGTCGATGACGTGTTTCACCGGGTACGTCCGGCCCAACCTCCCATCCGGTCCCATAAAAACTTGCTGGTGGCGTCAAAGGAGATCGCTGACGACCTCCACCTCCCTCTCCGTCAAGTCCGGATGCATTCCCTCCAGGAGCGATTGTAGATGCTCCGGGCACTCTGGTGTCTTCGTCGACGGTTCGGCGTGCACTCTGGTTTCGGGCTGCTCAGGCGTCCGGTTCCACCACTTGGTGGAGTTTGGTGTAAGGGGCTCATGCTCCCTCCAGTGCTCCTCCCGGTACCACTGTTCCCTCTCAGGTTCGTCTTGAGTGGTTTTTCCGCCATCGGGACGAAATCCCAGGTCGATCACGGCCTCTATCCCGTGAAGCTCGGCTAGGATAGTCCCCATCAGCACAGTGTAGACTCCAGCGCCGGCGTTCAGGAGTACCACCGGCACCGGGCGTCCTCGGGGTCGTACAAGGGCTCGTCCCACTACGAGGGCTCTCTTGCGGACTGTACGAGGCCGGCCTTCGGAAGTCCTCCCTCACTTCCCGTCAGCTTGAGGTCCACCATCATCTCCGAAAGGGTGGCAAGACGACCGTCTCTTCTGTCACCAGTGTGTAGACGGCGTCCTCAGGGCCCGAGCTCATCACTACGGTAGTGTCGCCCACCTGCCACTCGCCCTTAAGCAGATCCAGCTGTCCCCCAATCTGTTGAAGTACATCAAGCCCCAGCACAGCCGGGATCCCTAGCTTGGCTATCAGTACGTCTGCCGACACAAGTCGTGTGCCCAGTAGAAGTTGTGCTGTCATTTCTCCTCGAACCTGTAAGTAGTCTCTGGTTGCTGCCCGTAACCTTATTCTGGTCTGCCTTATCGTTGCTTTATGTTCGTCATCCAATTGGTCGAAGAGACACTCGTCCAGAACGGTGGAAGAGGCACCCGTGTCCACCAACATACGAGTCGCCTTCCCCATAAGGTGGCACGCCGCATACCACGCCAATGTGCCTCGGGAACTGGCTGACAACGACACCACCTGGCCATTTCTGTCAATCTTAAGAGAGCTGCCACTCTCCTCAGGGACGCCGCCCTGGATAAGTACTGAGTCGTCCACCAACAGTGATGCACCCCCCTGGTCCTCTCTGTCAGTCTTAAGGGAATCACTACCCTCGGAACCGCTGCTCCGGATAAGTAATGAGTCGTCCACCAGCAATGGCTGCTGCGCTGGCCCCTTGGTCATTCCGCTCACCCGGCCCTCCGTTTCCTCTTTCACGGCCGCTTGTGGTTCAGTTGAATGGGGGGGGGGGGGGTCCCTGCTGTTTCCATCCTCTAGCCTCAAGGTTGTAACTCGCTGGTCTTCCTTGCTGCTAGCAGAAACCTCGTTGATGTCTCCGTGGGTCCCCAGACGCTCCACAGCGCCATCGGTCTGCATTTCGTCGATGTCTCCACGGGTCATTAGACGCTCCACGGCTCCATCAGTTTGCTGTACATTGGCACTCCCGTCTGTGTTGACAGGCTTGCCCTCCAAATAGTCGAGAATTCGATCCTCGAGCTCCTCCTGCGCCCATCCAGTCACTTCGGATGCACACCTGAATAACCTATTAAAAATCTGAGAAACTAAAGTTTCCCCCCTGGCAATGTGTTCTTCACCTCTTCGTCGTACTTCTCGCCTGTGAAGCCGCGCACACACCAGCCAATGGCCCATACGGTTGGGGGCTGGTACGAGCCCTACTCGTCCGAGAACGACTCTTCTGCAGCCGTCACCACGTGGAGAAGGCTGCATCCGCGAACAGTTCTTCCGCGAACGGTACTTCCGCGAAGGGTGCTTCCGCAGCTGGTGATTCCGCGAACGGTTCTTCCGCGAACGCTGCCTCCACCAGTGGTCTTCTGGCATCACGTGACCGTTCCTAACGAACGTTTTAGCGCGGCAGTTGCATGTATTTTGTTACAACAGCAAAGGTGTATTCGAAGTGCCTTTTTTTTCAGTGCCCCTTCGATTCATGCATTATTATGCTGTGGAATTGGACATTTTTTTTTCTACAACAGTGTTTGTATAGCTTCACCGTATATGGATACTGAAACACACTAAAAAGATATCGTTTATATACCCAAAATCAGCAATATAAATAGACCCCATGTTAAAAGATTGGAAGGCGTCAGGTGCTTATCCCCAGGGCGAAAGAATTCATTGGAATTTCTCATCGATCAGTACTTCCGCTTTACAGACCTATAATAAAGGATATGTCGAGTATCCACGAAATGTTACATCACCGTGAAATGCAGGTGAAAATGCGTAAAGGTTTGACTCTAGTGGACAACCGCCGGACAAATCGCCATATAGCCAACCCAGGAAATGCCTTTGAAATTGGCGACAATCACACATGTTATAATATATGTATTGTATATTGGTGTATAAAGTGAGGGACTGCTGATATAAACCAAAACAAAACGTCCACCTTATTCGACTCAGAGCACTAGATAAGGTTTTTGGTGAAGAAGTCCCATACACGTTGGTCTCACAAAAGGGGTAAAATAGAAAATGTATTAGTAAATATTTGCTGCACTCCTTGGCCATGAAAAAAGGGGAACTTTGTGATCCAACAACAGGGACTGGAATATGGCTCAAATGATGGAATTTATTATAAGCACAGTAGCATCATTCCAAGTAACAGAGCAGCTACAGGTCAATGAATTACATGTATTACAGAGTCATCCTCATAGGCGTATGGCAATTTCATTCACATAAGAAAGCTTGGCTGTTGTCTGCGCAAAACACACTATCAATACTGTCTGACATTCATTAGCAAGTGCATCCATCTGTAATCCGTCAAAATGACACCTAGACGGTCACATAACAGGGGAAGCTTGGGGTTGGTAGCCATCTGCGCTACGCGGAACTAAGGTGACTCTGAAGGGACCTGAGTATGGAAAAATATTATCTCGAGCGCTTGACATATTATCACGAGCGCTCGAAATAACAATGCAAGGGCTCAACTTGTTCATCTCGAGCGCTTGAGATATCTCGAGAACCTTTATAACTTTGTATTCAGCACTTCAGTTCAAAATCGGTTTATGGTATGCTCTTCAATTATTATTCTCATATAAATATAGGTATCTGACCCCTTCTATTGCTTGCTATATTATCCAGAGCGCTCATTATATCATGTAGAGCGCTCACTATATTAAGTGGAACACTCGCCATATTAGTCCAAGAGCCAGGAGGGTTATATTTGAGTCGGAAGTGCCAAAAGGTCTGAGAGTTGATTCTAGACTGAAATCCTCAGGAATTCGAAAATGGACGTCTGACAAAGATCTGGCTAGATAAACTATCTACAATTTCAATTTGAAGTGAGGAACCCTAAGTCAAGATATCAATTTTCCGTCATATTTCCATCTTCCAGTGTTTTGGTCGAACTATGATATATTTGTCGAAAATATGCTGTTTTATTTTGCTTTATCCATGCTAGTGACCCTACTAAATGTATCCATTGGCATAAAACATAATAAAGCTTGTCCAAATTCCAATATGACTGCCATCCTTTATATATAAATTGAACAATTAGTTTGTAAAAACAACACCCGTCAACAAAATAGTCAATTCTTCCTGAAATTTCATTGGATGCTATTGCTATAACCGTTCATAGTTTCCCTGTCATTTTTGTTTTCTCTCACTTCGTATGCCTGATATGACTTTCTGTCCCCGGACTATGAGATTGGATAACGGACCCTGTTTTGTTTGCTCGGAATACTTGATACTGGGTATTGATTCCACGTCTATTGTTATAATGGTAGTTCATGTACTTTGAATAGTCTATATCCGGTTAATTCATTGTATAGTTCTCTTTCATAGGATAGTACCGTTGTTGGCTACCAGAATGCTGATTGGTCAAGTATATAGTTTACGTGATTGAATTAGTTGTGTATGAGTATTTACATATATGTCTATCTGTATAACTTCCTCCCCTATCCTAGCACATGCCATGTGTATACATGTACCTATTCCTCTGTTCAATTTCATCATTCTTTTTGTCTGTATCACCATGACATATGACGCAAACAACCAAAAGTGTATGGGATATAAGTATCAATAGGGACCTTTAGCATCACCCGATCTAAACGCTAACCTAAACGTAAACATAAAACGAAATTACGTTTCACGGTAATGTAACGTCTGACTGCAAAAGACCTTTAGCAACTGGACCACATACGGTACTTTGTCCATGGTGAATGCATGCGTAATCCATTGGTCTCTCGATGCTAGTACCAGAATGGCTCGATTAAGTGCCAGGGCGCTTATTTGTCAATAAAGTTCTACCGACGACGCTCTTTCAAAACGGGCGCTTATCCAAGGGAGGCGTTATTATGACAACAAACTTTTCCAGGTTGAAATACGATCTATATGTTGTCGGTCAATGCCAATGTCCAAGCCTTTATTCGGTGTATTTTTCATACATGTAGCACATTCAATATCAAACTAATCAGTTGATGGCCAATTAAGATATACGTTGCAACGGATGACCTTCAGTTGAATGAAGCTTGGCACGGGATTTTCTGGCACTCGATTTTCTGTCGAGTGCCAGAAAAATGTCACACTGGGCATACTTGATTCATATATTAGAACTACCCCGACACAACTCCAATTGATCTCTGGTAGTCGCAATCCATGTTATTTCAGTCACTCAAAGTTGTTATTCCATAGAAATCAAACATGTCCAAAGGGGAAAGCCTACGGCAAACTTTCAATTGTAAATTTTAAATTTCACCTGCAGTTACAATTACCAGTATCAATAAACAAAGTGCAATTGAAGTGTGAGTCACCGATATAAACGGTATTTCTTGTGCAATGCCGGCGCTCTTTCAAGGAGGCACATATTTGTCAAAAACTTCATACCCGCTGGTGCTCATTCGAGAGAGGCGCTCTTCAAATTTATATCCGTACTGTAATTGGTTTGGTAGTAATTTTACTTGATTTGATTTGTGGTAACTTGTTTTGTCCACCAGTAGAAAGTTCTACTAGTAGAAAGAAATGGCCTACTAGTAGAACTTCTACTGGAATAGGCCTGATGAAAGGCACAAAAAAATATATCTGCAGAAGTTCTACCAGTAGAAATTCTACAGGAATAAAGAAACGCACGCAAAAATAAAAATAACATAATAATAATAAGAATAATAACAATATCGATCGGGTTTGTCCGACTGTAGTCGTACTTACCCCATGCGGTAAGTGCGACTCTCTTTTTCTTGTCAAACTATAGTTTAACAAGGAAAAGCCAGTATTCCATTTTAGCTTCACGCCTTCCCAAACTGCCACCACCAGCCCTACAAGGACACCCAGGCCCATAGAAAGAATCCAGACACTTTTGCGGTGTCACTAAGTAGGCATGACATACCCCATGAATGTGGTATGTGCCCGGGGGTATATATGTCCCAATGATATTGTAATAATAATAATAATAATAATAATAATAATAATAATAATAATAATAATAATAGATATATATACATGTAGGCCTGATAGTTATGATGCAGTGTATATAACATGCCTAAATCTGAAGAGATCTACAGTAACTATGTATATATATAGAAACATAATACATTTATTTATTAAAATCAATATAAATTAAATAAATATAGTTAAATATTTACATGTGTATATAGGCCTATGTAGATCTATGATGATGTGGGTCACCTTCCCTGGTGGATCAACAGAAACCCATAAAAGACCCATGGGTTTCTGATGCCAGTAATTTGATGATCGTAGATCAATAATTTGACCAGAAGCTACTGCATGCGTGCAAGACTGCAAGAGTACCGTAAACTTCTAATAAACGTGGGGGCGTTTATTAATTTCACTTGCCGTCCAGACCATGCGCCTATTAAAGACCTGCGTTCATTAGAGGCCCTCTGTTTACCAAAAGTTTTGCCATACACCGTACATGAACTTTAACGTGAAATAGATCCGCTAAACCCAGAGTTTACCGTAAACCACGAACGCTAACGTTATGGCACTTGACGGAGAAGAACGGAAAGTTATGACGTAATGCACATACTTTTGACTTTTACGTTACCGTTCGATATAGCGTAAGCGATGCTAAAGGTCCCTAATATATTACCACCAATAGTCAGATTTTGATGATGCGAAAAACAAACGTAAAATAGAACATTTTGGAATAGAAACAAAGCCCGACCAAATAGTTTATCCAAAGACACACTGGCGTCATCAGGGGCAGACAGTGTGTTAAATGTAGTTGTTTCTACTGTACACCTGATGGAATTAGTATACAATTTGATATTTGATATTCGATAATTTGATATTTGATGACAAACTGTGTGTAATGGATACAGTTATTTATCACACACTATAAACTACATTGCTATAGGACTCCAAAAGGTGTGATAACCTTTTCTGTATCACCCTACTTCAAATATAATCTGTATCACTCGCTGAGCCACATCGGGCCGAAACTACTTTTTTACTGCAGATTACGTAAAGACCATTATCACGTAAAGAAACAATGTTATGTACGTAAAGTAACCTAGCAACCGAGAGTTACTTTCCTAGCTCAGACAGAGAGTGTAGAACACTTTGCTTTAGGTTTTTCGGACATCAGTATCACGGGCATATTCATGAATATTATTAAATTAATATTATTATCTTAATGATCATTATCAATTTTCGTATGATAACGATAGTATCTAAAATTATGTCTGAACAGTAGTGTGTGATAAAATAAAAACCATGCGAGTGTGTTTTCCGCAAAAAGATATCGGTCTCGATCGGTCTGGCGGATGAACACAGAATACACTCGTCCTTCGGACTCGTGCATCCTGAATTCATCCGCCAGACCAAACTCGACCGATATCTTTTTGCAGAAAACACACTCGCATGGTTTTATATATTTATCACACACTATAAACTACAATGCTATAGGACTCCAAAAGGTGTGATAACCTTTTCTGTATCACCTTACTTCAAATATAATCTGTATCACTCGCTGAGCCACATCGGACCGAAACTACCTTTTTACTTTATGCCCCCATCACACCAGAGCCCGATCTCACTGCGGTCGCACTACGCTCAAAGATATGGATCGATCGTGGTTGGAGCGGGGTCAATTGTTTATTTTAGGAGCTCCCACGCCAATAGTGCGACCCAGGACGTCTTTATCCCGATCTCACTGCGGACAACAAGCTTTTATCACGCTCTATGCCACGACCAACAGCACGCCTGCATCACGCTTACAGCGTGCTCACCACGTCTTTATTGCGACCGTGCTGATGGTAATATGATCAAACAACGCTCCTCACGCTCACAACCACGCGCCGAGCAAGCTCGTAGTGCGACTGATACACGCGTCGAAAGACGGTTAATTTGTTGCACAAATGAATCTGTGATTTGCCTTCGTGTGCATGAAAATTGCGTTCAAATAGAAATATTTGCATAAGAATGTGTTGCTCTGAAACAATTGGTGAGAAATGAATTTGAAGTTAAATTGAAAATGTCATTCCCAGACAACAGAATATTTTTGTTGTAGTTTGACGCCCAGTTTTGAAAGTTTTTTTAAATAAAAAGATTACAGTATGCGAATGTTTGGAATCCGCACAGTCCCAGGTTCGTGCACGCTGATTGGCTCGCAACCTCACAACTTTTTATGGTTGAGCCATATAAGTTTCCAGATTGTGGAATGCAATGCACCCTGATATGGCTGGACACGTGACCCGAGTTGACCAATAGCAATTAATAAAAAAAATGCCAGTCAAGTAATAATCAAAATTATGGTGCTTATAAGTTTACTACATGTATATTACCATATCATCGACAAATTCATACGGTTCATGTTCCTGATGATATAGGCTATTCCCGATTTACTGCTACTGAAATGACATGTTCATTCGACATTAACTAATTTTTTTATTGAACACATGGCAGCCTCTACATCTCAAATATAGAAACACACCAATAGTCAATCGTTGTAGCATTAAATGTCACATGAAGGAATACACCAATAGTCCAGTGTTATTTACAGTAGTTTCAAATGTCACGCACAGTAACACCAAAAAATATTTCAACATTATTTACAGTAGCAAAGTCTATTCGTACAGGTGATCAATCCAGCTTTACTGTATCATACGATCCTGCCATGGCACTGATCCTGCGGAACTATTGAAGAAGAGCTTCAGATAGGTGCCTCTGCTTCTTTGCGACCACGGTGTCACGGTTTGGCCCATTCACTTCATTGACATCGTGCATGTTCGCGTTTTCTCTCCAGTGTCCGGGTACGATGTCATGATGCTCGTCTTCCGTGACAAGCTGTGCATTTTGGAAGCCGGGGTACCTTTTCCTCATCAGATTATAAAGGCAGACACATGTTTCGATGATGAGTCTCGCTATCTCGGGAGTTTGCTGCATGGTTGTCAGCAGGAGCTGAAACCTTTGCGCCAGTATGCCGGAAGCATTCTCCACCACGCGTCTCCCTCTAGAAAAGCTGTAGTTAGCGATCATTTCTTGCCTTGTCCTGGTGCGCTGAGCAAAGGGTTTCATGAGATATGTTCTCAGTCCGAATGCGTCGTCCCCTAGGATGAAGTACGGAATGTTCCTGTCATCGTTCGGCATGGGGTGAGGATCTGGGAAGCCAATGGATCCATCTTCCAGACAGTCTTTTAGCTCCGAGCAGTTGTAGATTTGAGCATCAGACTGAGAACCGTGTCCACCCACGTCTATCCACAAAAAACTGTAGTTAGCGTCCACCAAGGCCATGAGCACCAATGAAGAGAAGCCTTTGTAGTTATGATACAATGTTCCAGAGTTCGGAGGACATTTAATTGCCACGTGTTTTCCGTCGATGGCCCCACAGGCATGTGGCACATTCCACTTTCTCAGGAAATCTTCGGAAATTGCCCGCCATTCTTCTGATGTTGTAGGACACGAAATGACCTCGTCTTTCAGTTCTTCTACAATAGCCTGACATACTTCTGGAATAAACAGGCATATTGTGTTTCGGGCCACTCTGAAGTCAAATTGAAGTGATGGATATTTGTCACCAGAAGCGAGGTGTCTTATCGTTACTGCAAGTTTCAGTCCCGGTTCAAGTGCTTTCCTGTATCGAGTGTCTTGCTTCTGGATTCTGGGCCCAACCCGGTTCAGCAGGTCATCAAACATTTCAGCAGGTATCCTCAAGTAGTTGAACAAAGACGGCTGATCTTCCATGCGAAGTTCGGCAACAAGGCGATCATAATGACCATAGAGAAGTCGTATTTCTGCGGAAAGCCGCGGACGCACCCAGCAAGACCTTCGTTTTCTGTTTCGCTTCCTCATCCTCCTCATTAGTATGAGGGCTTGGTAATCGAGTTCGATTTGGCTCTTTACTAATATGGCTCTTAATAGTGTGGCCTCCTCCATGTTGCACGTTGACATAAACAATTTGACAGGAGTGCATCTTCAACTTTTATACCCGCAATTTGTTTGAGATTACCCCCAGCGTGTTAGAGCGTAGTTTGACCGTGGTCAGGGCATGGTGGGCGTATAATAATCGTTGTTCGAAAGTGCTAAGCGTATCAGCGACGCATCGTGGTCATGGCGAGAGCAGGATAGCATCGCAGGCGCATCTCCGGGGGCGCAGGAAGGGCATTGTAAGGACGTATTGCAATCGTACAGATATCGTGCTTTCACGGACCACCCAATGTTCGTGATCCCAACACGCTCACCCTGCATTCATCAAATTCGTATCACGATCAATTTGCGAGCACACGGCGCCCACCACGTTTTCACTACGCTGAAAGTGCGCCCCCACTGCGCTCACTTTTCACCACGCTGGTACCACGATTTTTTTCAACATGTTCAAAATTTCGCCACGCTCTCCACGGTCATGGTGACCACCCCAAGATTGATGGCGCTCGTTATACGTCCATAGAAGACCAAACTGCGATCGTCCTGCGTGCTATACGATTCAACCACGCTCGATGAGCGCAGAACGGGCGTAGTGAGATCGGGCCCTGGTGTGATGGTGGTATCAGTTACCGTAAAGACCATTTTTACGTAAAAGAATAATGTTATGTACGTAAAGTAACCTAGCAACCGAGAGTTACTTAACTAGCTCAGACAGAGAGTGAGGTTTTTCGGACATCACGGGCATTTTAGTATTCACGAATATTATTCAATTAATATTATTATACTAATGATCATTATCAATTTCCGTATGATAACGACAGTATCTAAAATTATGTCTGAACAGTTGTGTGTGATAAAATAAAAACCACGCTCGTGTGTTTTCCGCAAAAAGATATCGGTCTCGTTTGTTCTGGCGGATGAACACAGAATACACTCGTCCTTCGGACTCGTGCATCCTGAATTCATCCGCCAGACCAAACTCGACTGATATCATTTTGCGGATAACACACTCGCATGGTTTTATATATGTATACAGGAAACACTTTCAAATCATCATGTTGTAGGTAGCTCCTTTCTGTTTACAGTTATTGCTGATAAACTCAAAATTGTTTGTCGTTTTATCTTTCACAGCGAATTCCTAGGCTGGTGCTGGCGGTGATACAAATGTTTAAGTGCATTCAGAATACGATAATGCTCATAACATTGTTGTTATCCATTAAACAAACTTAAATTTTACAAGAAATGAAAGTGAAAGAAACAGAAATCTGAATTTTTCATTATGGAGACACATCCCTGCAAGTGGATATGTATACTGCATATATAGATCCAAGCTTGACTTCTTCTCAGCCCCCTAAAGCATTTGTTGACACAACTTGGCATAAAGTTCTATAACTTACACACATATCGCCTTGATCATTCTGTACACCCCAAGTACCTTGCAGTGAAACTTCCAGACACATTTGATAACACAGTAGTGCCACAGCATGTGTCAGACACATCACAGACAATCCCAATAAAAGATTGTGTCCTGAGATCTGACACTGGACAAACAAGTGCATCCGGCATATTTCTTCCAGCCTGTATATTTTGCGAAAAAAATACAAAACCACAAGGACAGTTTAAAAAGGAATATCTGGGAAACTGTGAAGACCCTACAGCAGGACAGAATATATTATAATATATATTTTTTCATCAACTATTCACCATATATATACAGAACAATTAATCCTATATGTTATGTTTAATTTGATTTGATTTGATTTGATTAAACTGACGTAACCCTGTAAGGTAACTTGCCTTACCACCATCCGACCAACTTTGGTCCGCGATATTTGGTGGCACGTCGCCGCGGTGCAGCGCCTGGCATATTTTTGGTTCCCGGGTATATATGTAGTGTATCGACGGGATTTTCTGGTGTACTGCATTGATTGGTATTTGTAGCGCGGCCCATGACAGATCCGGGTACGCCTAGTGAACTAGGTTTCTGCACCTTCATCACCGCCGATACACCGAGAGCAGCAGTCTACAATGTATCACCTGGTCTCCATATTAGTGCCCGCTTCAGGCCGACGGACTGAGAAGTGAGGGTAACCCTTGACCACTGTTTTAAGATAGCGTTATTCACACTACAATGGCATTAAACTTCTGTTCCTCCATAGTTCAAACAGTTCGTGGCTAAATATGCAAACGTACTATTTTCTACAATGTACAGACAGCGTTAATAGCATATTACTAGTAGTGTGTGTTTGGTATATAGGCGTATAGGGTAAGTAAAAAAGTCACACAACCCCTTACTCTCAAATATCTCCGCTGAGATACACACGAATATATATATTTTTTTTACTTTCAACTGCACTCCACTGTCCAGTACTTGTGACGCAAGCTAAATTTGCCCGCACCCCCCCCCCCCCTCAAAAAAAAAAAACAAAAAAAAAAAAACAAAACAAATCACAAACTTTTGACTCAGTGTCAGATTTCAGCTGCGAAAATCAAGTTTCATTGATAGTTTGTGGTTATAATCAGTGCGTGAAGTCACATAAGATGTGTGTAATTACACACTCTCGTACGTTATCGAGTTTGTGCTGATGGAGTCGGTGGAATTCTGTGATATAATAATTATATTTCAGCTCTGCTCAGACCAAATTCATGAGAGGACATAGAGTGCAATGAATATACAGCAGTCTGGAATACAATTCAGTCTATCATTGCATAAGTCACAATGCAATGCAAAAACTAGTATGCTGACATGCATATAAAAAATTATGGAGCCTGTAAACTCACACTTTCGCTCTAACTCAGGGTATACAACACTTTGGGATGACTGTAATACATTTCTGCACTCACGAACAACTCCGGCAACAGTTGGTATATATGAATGAATGAATGAATTAATGCATTTCTGCAAACACACACAGGAATTTTACAATTTTGACAGAGACAAATAGATAGAATCAAGAAAACATGTACACTATAAAAAGAAGAACTAATTTAAGAGATTATGATAAAATCTTATTTCCATAGTGGACGTTGTTGACCAGTAAGATGAGGACCAAACTATGTTATACTATACCCCCTGTCAATGCACGCATTGAGATGTGAATAGAAATCTAGATATTCTGAATTCTTTCAATTTTTAAGCTTGTCTATAAGATGTTGTTTACATTATATTTGAACACATAAATAATGTTAGATGTAATGAAAAACGAATTGTGGTAAATTATTCCACCGGACTATACATATACAATTGGAGGTTCGTTTTATGATTTATTCTTGAGGCAATAGTTATCAAGGTTTATCAAGGTTTACAAGACCGCCGATCTTGAATTTTGCATTTTGGCAAAACAAGAATAATTACAACACATCCCTCATTATACTACCGCCGACACCGTTCGTGTTTGGCTATTTTTTTTCTGAGAAGGTAATATTCTTTTTTGTCTAATACTGTACACAAAATGTTGTCATCAATGTTCAAATAAATCGACCACTCTGTGGCTGGGTGGATACCGCTGACGGTTTGTGACGGTCAGTGAAGGTCAAATTGAGGGAGACTACGCATTCTATACTTATGATGATTAATTCATCTATCCAAAAGGTGCTTGTTGTTTCCTGTCTGTCTTCTGTCATCGAATCGCGTTTGTTCAAGTGTTTAAAATTGAAAGAAAATACTTTCCTATTTTGACCGAAGTGTCAAAAAGTTGATTTTATTTTTTGTTTCTTTTTTTATCGACCAAACGACCTCTCGAAATACTGCTATACATGTACGTCCATATTGCTGTATCATGTATCATGTATAGCGAATAAGTATCAATATAGACTTAGACTTCCAAGCATGAAAGTGTTGGATGGTCAGATTGTATACACGTGTGCTTGTAATACTATTTGTTACCAAAAAGACTGTATCTACTGTGCATTTATATCAACTAAGATATTATGTATGAATATTTTTTTCATCTTTACCAAACAAGCAAATGACTATAGCCTCTCATACATTTTTACATACATCTTGTACATTCCATGATTTGGTGAAAATGGCCTACATGTGATGAAAAAACTACATTCAAATGTATGAATATCTTGATTTGTTGATAAAGCAAGTGGTTATTATTCGGAATATTCAATACCATTGTATTTTTTTTGTATAAATATATGTGAAGCAGTGTTCTGTTTCAAAACTTTTTAGCTTCATTAGCAGTTGGATTTATCAAAATCTTGCTGTAGTACGTCAAAGTTACATTTGTAAAGTAAAGGTCGTTGGTAGCCAAGAATATAAGAGTTGATTAATACCAGTGGTATGATGCAGGAAATGATCTAGATTGCACCTGCAAATTTTTCATTATGGAAACAACCAAATCCTCAATTGATATTTACGCGAAAAGTAAGTTTGGATGCTTGGATAGAGACATAAAAGAAATGTGTCTAAATAGTATTGTTGCTTCAGGTATGGCTGCACGGAAATGTATGTCTCCCGTGATGTTAAGTATTTGTCAGAATGAACAAGTCATACAGGAATTGAAGTGTTCTGAGACTGTCATACATAGACAAACTCTAAATATGATGGAGAACTCATGTTTTACAGAGACAATAAATATTCATATTACCATCATAGGAATAACTGTTCATTTTTCGTGAACCGGAGTTGTTAATGACCGAGAACCAGGAGTTTTTCCTATGATGATCTGTGACTTTGAAAAAGTTGTAATAAGTTCAGGAAATTTTCATTTTCTCCCTATGGTTGTTGCCCATTAAAAGAGGTATAGAATACATTTTTTCATATAGTTTCTGTATCCTCTTATGTTTTTAATAGCTGTAAATAATATTTCTACCATCCATAAAATCCCCTTCATTCATAAATTGTCAATGATTTTGGCAATATAGGATATCCTGAAACTGTCTGTGATGAGCATATTCATGGAATGCACTGCATAAATCCGCTTCGAATTGACCATTTGAGGAAAAAATGGATTCACTGAAGTGGGCTTAAAGTGATATTGGGAGAACACCTACTTGTTATGGCCTCAGAAAAAAATCGGTTACAAACAAATCATTGTCGATCAGATGGATAAATCAAGCATTTGACGGTACTGGCATCAGTTTTTCTCTTTCTTTTGCGCGCCACTCGGAATTACCTCTAACCTGACTTGTTTCACGCTCGAACATGTGCGAGCAAGATGAAATCGCATTGTGTTAATGGATTTGTCAATCAGATGAGAAAATAATGAGAATGGCAGTAATTTCTCAAAATTCTCAAAAACTCAAACGATCTCCCCCCAAAACTCACAACGATATCAATGAGAAGTGGGCATGCATTTGTGCAAAACAAGTATATATAACTAGTATGTTTTCTTTGTTTGTAAAAAATGTATGGCAAAATAATTTGTTCTCATAACTTTCCTTCAATATCAGCTAATGAAACGATCTGTATGTGAGCTGTTGCTGGGGTTGTCTGTGAGTAGTGAGATGTGTTGCAGTCAGCCCAAAACATTTTGTTATCTGAGTTCGAGTGAAAAAGCGGGTTTACAGGCTCGGAAATCCGACTATACTCACAGGGTCTGTGGGCAGCAAATCCATCTTCATGAAGCGGGCGACTTCAGTGCTGATTGGGACATCGATCACGAAGATGACTCTGGATACACCTCGAGATGCCACAAAAGTTCTGTACTTGGGGTTCTGCAGATGACGTGTCAAGTCCATCTTTCGTTGGAATAAATTTCGAAGTGAGCCAAATATGTGTGACGTTTTATTTTTCACCTGTTTTTTGACAATACAAATGCAGACTTTCCTGTCAAAGCCAAGGAAGTTGTCTAAGGTGTCTAGTGTAATTCCTTCAATCGGAAAGTGTCCTGCAGAATGAACTGGAAATTCTGTGAATTGCTTGAGGATTTGGCTCAAGTTATCCACATCTTTTATGGGATGTTTGGTGTCAACGAGTATTGCTATGTCTTGTCCACTCACTGACCCCATTGATAGATCTGATATCAACTGTACCAATCCGTTTGTCTCACTTCTCTCGAAGATGTTGCTGATAGACTGCACTTCCACGTCATGCCCTTCGTGTATTGACGAGCAACCTATCTTATCTCCAGATCTTGCACTTGAGTGAGTCTCTTCTGTTGACGCAACTAAGAAAGAGCTTACTCTCCTACTATTTCTGTGGATGTCATGCAGATGGTGTTTAGATGCATCCCCTGTTCTCGTCATTTCTTCTATGCACTTATTCAGAGCTCTAGAATCTACAGCGCTGAAGTTTTGATACCGACTATCAGCAAATATGTAGACTTGACATGATTTCTCCTTTGCCATCAGCAGGAACTTTCTCCAGACTTTGTGTGAACTGGCAAGTTGATGTCCATCATCGATGATGATACATTTACAGTTTTCCAGATTTGCCTTCTTGATGAATCTCTTCATATCGGCCTCACTCTGAACCAGTTCTGGTGTGCAATTCTGTTGGAAGCGCAAGTAGCTTTGGTATGTTACTGTAGTGCATATGTACAGTACCTGATTGGGATTGTACCTTGAGCAGACATGAAATGCCATGAGGGTTTTTCCTGAACCAGGAGGTCCTTCGACCAGGGCAACTGATGTACATGTTGTTTGTAGGATAACTGACATTTGTTTAGCAGTTAAATAAACACCGATGTCTTCACCTAGGCAATTTCGGAGGTGTGATTTCTTCCGAATCAGCAAACAGGCCAATAGGTACATGACATTCTTCCCAACATCATTTTGTTGTCGAAATACCTTTGAAGACTGACACATTCTGTTGTCAGAACACAAGTACACGTTACACTGAATGTGTAAGTTCTGGTCAAGATTGTGAAAGGATGACTTTGTTGACTGACCTATCCTCACTGCATACTGCCAAATCGGGGATAACTTGGTTTCATCTAGGTTGTCAACCACACACCAAATTCCTACTGTGCCAAACCTATCAAATACCACAACATCCAATACATGGTGGGTTGGGGTAGGTTGGGGTGCCATTCCAATATCAACTTTTCTAGGCCAAGAATCACATACAATTATGAGTGCATCTTTACAAGTGAATTGTTCCTCGATGGACCTGAGCAGTTGACCCAGTTGTGGGTGACAATGAAGAATGTTCTCTTTAGAAGGGATATAAGTCCCTGGCGATGTTAACTTCAGGGTACCTTCCTCGCTGTCAATCAATTCTTTAGCACTAGATTCAACCTCAATGTCAATTGGTCTTAGATTGTTCTCCCAGTCATGCCTGTTTGCTGCATACCCAAGCTTATTGTACTTTCTTAGTTTCTTGTTGGCTTCATCAGCTGACACGCTGTCTATTGGTACAGAATCTGAGTCAACCACAGTCACTCCAGTAGTTCTCAAGGAGGTGTGTGCATCCTGTTTTATTTGAGTCTTTCTTGTGTCTGAGCTTTCATATACCAGTGGTTCTGATGACACTACATCTGTATGTGTGATCAAATTCCTCGTTCGTCTCACAGCAGTGTATCTGCCCTGTTCAACAGTTGTGCCTGTTGATTTGATTTGCTTGTTTTCCATGAAGTAGTGCATCTGACGTTTCAGTTGACACTGCTGCTTCTTGTGAGCTGCAGTGTCTTTGATCTCTTCACCTTGGTCTACGACAGCAGGTGAGTGAACCTTGTATGAGGTTAATGACTTCCTGTGGGCAAATTTTGGCACATGCAGGACAAGTGCATTGGTCTTATGTTCTTCTTCCAGAAACTGAATATTTTCTTTCATGCTGCAGTGTGCAGCATGCTCTTTGAAGGCTTTCATCCACAATTTTTGTTTACTCATATCAGTTGAGCCTGGGTCGTTCACCTGGATAATGCCACCCATTGTATTTCCTAGAGCATTGCAAATCTTCAAGATGATGCCAAATGTCTGGTTACATCCCTCTCCATTGAAGTGTGCTCGTACTCGGAATGTGTCCTCTATGTACTGTAGATCCTCGTCTGGTACTTCGTCTACATGCTGATTCACGTCTTGGTCGAGTTCTTCAATATTCCACTGTATCATGCCAAACGAGTCAACATTATAAAGGTTACAGTGAGAAACTTCACATTTATAGTACACACCTACTATAAAGATTAGATATTGATAGTAAACTTGTAATTTTTGCCTGCCCCCCCCCTCCCCATTGGATTGTGTAATCTAAAATAGAAATCAAATTCAAGCAAAAACTATACTCACATGTGACAGTAAATGGGCTGTCAGCAAGCACTGGCTTTTTATGTTGTCCACCAGTTGCTGAGTGTTGTACATCTGCCGGGCCCAGGTGGCAATAGCTAGCAAACTGATTTGGGAATCCAAAAAAAAGTGCTGGACATCATGCTTGCCTGACGATAAGTACCAGAATATATCTGTGACCAGTTGCTGTGTGATCCTCTGTCGTTCATCTGGATCATGTATTGATGTGAATGCTCCATGCATCCCACTGGCTAGTTCTAGTGTCAAATGAGTAATGGCAGCAGTGTTTATGGATATTGCTTTCTTGGACATTTCCTTGTGGCTCTTACCAGTATCGGATGTAAGGAATGCATGGCCATATTTCATCACTTCTGGTGTTTGCTCGTCTTGTTCAACTAATGACTCCACAACTTGCTTCATTATTTTTGTTTCTTGTGCTTCGGATGTTGAGGTTGGGATGGATGCCATCAAACTTGCCATGGACTTACACATCAGGATACAGCTCTTGAAAGGTGAGTCGCGTGAAAGGTGAGGCAACAAGTTTGTAGCTTCATAGCAGGCTGTGGTCAATTCCCATTGATTTGAGATTGGATTGGGGAACATATATATGCCCTCGAATCGGAATATTTCTTGTGGCATCTCATCTCGCATTTGTTGTGTTTTCTGCCTGATTCTTTCTTTAATAGCTTGTTCATCTTCTGTTGGCAGATGAAGCATGGGGGTAATATCTACTGAGATCTCACGCGCTTCACCCTCTGGATCCCAGACCAATAACATTGTTGTTGCTGGGCCATTGTACCGTATACCGCTGAAATTTGGCGAGCAGTAGCCACTATGTGCTAGTCGGGTTGGCAGCTGTATGTTGCTGAGGATCTCCTGGACATCTTGACCAAACCTATCTCGGAATTCTCTGGCATCTATGGTCTGGTTTCCTTTCTCTACATGGTAGACATGTGACCTTGAGGTGACCTGGCTGATGTATGACTTGTCTAGATGAATCAAAAATGCTAGGTCCAATTCATTTAAAGATTGAATTTTGAGCTGTCCCTTCGAAGACCCTATTGAGATAAAGTTGCCATGGTAACCTTTTGTCTTCAACCCTTCATGTATATTTGCTTGCAGTGGTTCTAGATTTAGGATCAAGTCCTGATCAGAATCTTTGAATAGCAGCACAGTATCCTGTAGGTATACAGGACTCAGTTTTGACAGATAATCATGGAATGGCTTGTGCTTGAGTTGTTGTTCCACATTATATATGATATCTTTCTTCTCATTCCCTTGTTGCTGGATGTCAAAAAATGATGTTTTCACATCATTTGCTGATGAAGCTGTGAAGAAAGTGTGAAACATCCAGGCAATACCAGGAACAAGCATATTAAAATGTTGGAATATCTCATTGCTACATGCCTAGGGTTTTGCTGTACTAATATCTGCAGAAGTACTAGTATGGGCAGATGTGCCAGTAAATGGGGGTACATGGGGTAAGTTGCTTGAACACACATCTATGAGTCTTACCTTGGGACGCCATTCCGAATCCACTCACTGTTGTTTCTTGCTAATTTGAATACCATGCTGATGCCGTCTGTACAAGGAAATAAATTAATTCGTTTTGAAGTCTATTTGACTTCATCACATTTCGGAGATGTATTGAATGTTTAGATATCTAGGTGAATAAGGTATTTTCATTATGAAGTTTGCCTCAGATCTTTATAGTCTTTGAAATTTGAACGAATTCCACTCTAATATAATGCAAGGCTCAGGGAATCCAGGATGATGGCACTATATAGGAGTTGGCAATTATGAGATAAATGAAAAACGAGCTGTATTTGAATCCTAAGAAATATTCATGAAAATGACTAGCATGGATTTTTTTCATTACATGTGTCGTAATCAAGTGTAATATTATTCGCGAGTTATATACTACTTGGTTTGTATCCACACTTGTGTGTTTTTTCTTCCATTCAAATGAGTTACATGATGATTAGTTCAGAAATTTAAATACAGCTAGCTGCATAGTTCGGAATATAGCTGCCTGACCATGTAGCTGCCTGACCATGTCAGTGTTCATGCCGAACAAAGAATCTATGTTTGAATGCCATTATCGCCCGATGGTACCAAACACATTTCGTTTGATACACTGACAACAAAGACAATTGTTCTGGGAAGTGGTCACCATTTCAGCATTATTACGACAGCAAATATGGTTTTTACAGTGTACTCTGTACGAACCGGATCTCCAGGGGACTAGGGAAAAAAATCGTTATGGACAGAGCACCAGTTTATCAAGAGTTTCAAGGGAGAGAACATCGACCATCTCACCAAGAATGCAGATACCGGCCAACTTCGCTTTTCACTATTGCACAACATAACATAACTAAATACCGTCCAGCTGTTTTCTGAAAATGTACATGTAGCTATAAACTTTATGGACATCAGCGTAGCTGATACTAGGCTATTGGTAATAGGTCGGATCTGTATAGATTTATTGCAGAACATTGAAGTGAATAAATTGTAAGTCGAATATTAATCGTAAGTTTTCTATTGACATCATTATAATATTGTGCTATTAGCACGTCTTGAAACCAACTGCAGAATTTCCATAGTGAGACAAAATTGCATGATGTCATAAATTGTTCTCTGCGATCATAGCAGGCGCTGATTAATAATTACTTTGAACAATGCGTGTCACCCCCAGTGATGAGCTTGCATTGATTTACTCGAGAAATCATGTCAGGTAAATCGTGCATTCTTCAAACGACCCCTAACTGACGAAGTTTAGTTTTTGGTAATTACAATTTGTGAGCGCCATTTTCCTCGTGCTGTTGGGTTTACAAAGACGTGTGACTAATGCGCAGCCTTTGACATTGGTCTGTGATCCAATGAAGTATAGCTGAGTGCAATTTAGACATCGTAGTTTTGAATTATTGGGGTAACGCCAGTTTGGTAAATATGATATGGCCGCCTAGGTCACCGGAATAAAGCCGGTTTTCAGAATGGACAACATCCGTTATATCGAGAGTTGGTTACTGTAGAAACAAAGGGGAAGAAATCGGGACCTAAAAGGAACGCCGGTATGGACAAATTTCCGGTATATACAAGAGCCAGTTTCAGCAGAGTACACTGTATATGCAGACTTGGAGTCAAATGTTAAAATGCCCTTATCATTCAGCCCATCCGACATCTTTTGAACCCTTTCTGGCAATAGAGGAACACGCAGCATAACTTACCCGGGCCAATAACAAGAAGGTGACATGGGGCTGGACAAAACTTCGGCGATGGTGAAGGTTGACAGTATGGCACATTGCTTACGGTGAAGGGACGAGTGTATCATTCCACTGGAGAGTAAAGAATGTTATATGGGTTATTACATGATGTAACATTTTCGGGTTATTACATGTTTTCATGATACCTGAGCAAGAATGAGTATAATTTGAATTCATTACCGGTTTGCAAATATAGCATTGATGATATGTAGGTATGGTGAATGTGATAAAATAGAGTTCTTCAGGCTCTATCAACCTATCACGACGTTTAGTAAATGATGAGCGCTGTGCAATAATGAGTCCGGCGTTCAACAGATGATCTTGATTGGCACGACTATTTATTTCAATGGCATGATCACTCGCCACTCATATGGCCCCTAACTGTCCAACAGGAATATATATATACAGTAGTACTCATTAATCCAGCTCAATGTTCTCTTCACACAATTATTCCTATTTATATTTCAACTATGTCTTCTCAGTGACAGAAACACTTCTCTCTTTGGATCCTGAAAACAATATGGATGTGGGACAATTCCGTGCATGTGCGAGTGGCCACCTCGTAGGGTGAAAGGCGTGTCTGTGATTGGCTGTTGGGTGTCACGTGTGTATCACACGAGTAGTGCTTGCAGGTAAGTTACTCATGAAGTTACTGCTTGGGATGTTAAGTATTGGGGCGTGTATTAATCATGTTTGGTGTATGTGAAAGTGAGAGTTCGTGTTAGGGAGGGTTCTGGGTCGTCATAGTAATAAATATTCTACATATACATGCAAGTCTCTTCACAACAGTACATTATAATCATACTGAATGTTACAATCATATCATGATGCTCCGCACACAATGTATACGTTATGATAATGAACAATATCAAGCACGCTTGCGTTCAGGTTGCACATAACTAAAAGTTTACATTACATTAAAATATGTACGTTACTAAGTTACATAATGGCTAACAAAACAATGCCCTGATCACTATGTAGTGAAGGACACATAACTGTTCACATCAAACAACAATGTAAATAAATGTGGATAACTTTCATCACCATTTTATTCACCAGAGATGCTTTGTATGTATGAGATTGATAATTAATCGCAGAAATATTTCAGAATCTCCAACTTCAATTTTTTTTCCAGGATTTTTCTGTTTCGTAAAGTACAGTTATATTGGTGTCTCTTTTGAACGTGAATATACTTATAAACTTCGTGTCTGATAACAGAAGAATAATGACTGACTGGTAAGGAGAACACTTTGTGTCGTATATAAGACTCTGATGCCTTCTGTTTCATTTTTGGGTGATAATGAAATAAACAAACTAGTTACAAACTCTACATCCCTTTCGACAGTTTCCCATAGACCCCTCACATCAACACATATTACAAATAATGTTCTATATTATCTTCAACTTTAAAGGCTGTAGATCTACATGTGTTTTGAAATTCTTCACTTAGTTTTAGATTACTGATATATTTGCTCAGTGTTATCAGAGCGTCCCTTGCAGCCTTCTCTGGATGAACACAGTTGGTAAAATTTGACAAGATTGCCAGACTTGAAGGTTCCCTCTTCCTAGACGGGGAGGAGTTGGCTGTGTCTGACAGGGAGCTCATTAATTTGTTGGCTTTTGAGAACAATTCAGGGAACGACGTGGATTTTGTTAGAGGTGCGGCGAGAGCATCAGAGAGGAGAGTCTGCCAGTTTCAAGGCGTCAGTCAATTCGTCATGGGTGGAGTGGATGTCTTCATTACTGCCTTCCACCTATGGAGCAACCTGGTCCTCTCTTGTCGTCAAACCCACTGCATTGGGTGTGGGATCTGTCTGAACATCGGGTGTATGTCCGGAAGCAGCGCAACACAAAACTCAGCCATCACCACCCCCATGAGGTTTTGTCCAGGCCACTCGTCACGACGAGTGATAGAATTTGCCTTGGGAGGCACGCTGGATGCCCCAAAAAGATCAGACGTTGCCTCAGCAAGGAATTTCTTGACAGAAGCTTCTTCGGAAGTCATCTGAGGATTCAAGATTCTGGACCATCGGTAATTTCCTGTGGAGAACTGAAAGGCATTCCAGTCTCCTAGTTTCTTGGTTTCAAGGGGAGTTGTCAAATCTAAGATCTGATTCGCGACATGATCGTTCCATTCGTGCTTAGCCTTGGCGAACTGGAAAGGTTGTTCTACTGAGCAGTGGGATTGCAGGTAGCTCACTTAACTGGATATCAGATTACTTTGCATCCTGGAAACAGTCTGTAATTATTGATGTTCAAAGGTAGTCTGACATAAAAGCTGGCATTTTACAGAACTCTTGCTTTTATGTATATTAATCAACGAAACAACATATGAAGTTAAAGATTTCAACGTACGTTTTTCTGCAGATAATACACCTTTCCATTATTTTTCCATTCCAACAGTGATGAAGCTAATGGCAACATGTTTTACATCGATACCCCTGTTTATGAAGGTGATAACAGTAATAAATCTGCAATGTTAAACAACGATTTGAGATCAATATATAATTTCCTTTCCGCACAAAAAAATATTGACAAAAACACCCGGAGCATGCACCCGGTCATAAAATATATAGTGCACATATGAGAGCAGTGTGTTCACTGTGTTCTATATGAAGCTGATTTCGCGACCCATCAGCATTTAGTTTTATTAACAGCGAACCAAAATAAGTTGTGCCAGTATATGTCACTGAAATATGGGACCTGATATGAAAATAAATCATGTCAATATGCTATGGTCACAGGTGTTCCCGACACAGATACAGAATTTTAGAAACAGCCGGAGAAGCCCGGAGATAGCCAGAGTGTATTCCAGGAATCTCCGGCATGCTCCAGGTGTTTTTTGTCAATATTTCTTTTTTTGCGGAAAGGAAATCAGGAGTAGATTAGGAGTTGTTGTGGAGTGAAGCTGGTGACAGACGGTATATATACGGAGAATTCATATATTCTGGCATTCGAATTTTTGCCATAGATACGTCGGGAATCCTCCAGGTATGACATGTGACCATAACATTAGTGACATATAATGTACCTCCTGGTGAATATACAACATTCCCGGAAATTCATATAACAAATTCCACTATACCAATCGACTTCAAACAGTTGAAAACTGATAAAAAAAACATATTACGAGCCATATTGATGAGAAAATTAAGTACTTCATAAAATAGGACACCCCTTTGATTTGAATTACATCTGTATATCACTCAACATGGTCTGAAATACTCTGCACGGGGAAAAAAGATTTGGTGTGTGTTGACACACTGGAAGGAGAATTAGCATAAGGATACACCCCCAGAAAAATGTTCATTTATCCAAGAATGATGTTGGTTCTCCACATCATATCTGCTTTTTTAACAGATAAAAACGTTTGAACATGTCTTGAAAATGTAGCGTTAACAGAGACTGGAATGGCCCTGGACCCTCCCACGCACTTCAGTACATTCGTACTATACATCGCACTGTACACATGCAAAACCACACCCTCCCATGCTCCACCTATACACGAGCCATAAAATCACACCACATACAAAACCCAGTCGATCACGTGCATCACACATGACACCCAGCCAATCACAGAACAGGCCGCACCTATCACACCACCACACGACCATCACCATGCACCCAACAAAGACTATTTTTAGACATGCACCCCGTTTTTGGTGGGAAAATACTTAGACCCAAAGTGACCTGCCCTTTTGTCTAGTGTGAGAGAGACGTCCACAAAGGTGGACGTGAAAAGAGCATGCACGAGAACTGTAACATGTTTCACAGCCTTTGAACATGCCCAAAGGCGAGCCATCGCCGCTACCCGGGAACAATTCAGGTGTGATGACGAAGTGACATTGAACTATCGTTCGCCCCACCACCAGCCGAGCTGACCGCACTCCGCTACTATGAGTGACATGTTTCCGCAAGAGCAACCACCTGCCCAGATGTATGAATTGTCAGATCACTGTTCAACCTTGTTAGAATCGGTCAGAGTGTACATGCTGAATTTCTGTGTGAAGATCTACTTGAGCCGAGATACACCATGACTGAATCCGAGATACGCGAAGCCGATCCGACCACCAGTGCGACCCATCAGCCTAGTCCACTACGTGTCCAGACAACCACGGATTTCCAGAGCATCTAATGAATCAGTCATGAGAGAGAGAACCTAGCAGAGAGCTTCCATCATAGCCAGGAAAGATCAGTCATGGAGTCAACCCCAGCGATGAGCGCCTCCTACCCCACCGTGCAACCTCACGCTCCCGGGAAGACCTCGTCGCATCGTCCCTCACGCCAAGATAACATGTCACTGAGACCTCGTGAACCCATGCCAACCAGCTGGAGGACAGCTGGAGGACACCTCCGACACAAGCAAGCGCTGCCGCACCAAGCGATCGCCAACAGCCGGTCAATATTATTGGTCCACAGTTACCCGACGTGTCACCAGCCCGAGTCGTGTTGTCAAACCAACCAGGATACTACCTGCTGCAGATCGGACACCCGATCGCCCAACCACACGTGATGTATGGTCAGCTGCAGTCAGTCGCGCTGACTCACCCAGGAATAGCCTTGCCCCTGCAAGTGCCAGCCGCCAGTTTGGAATAGCAGTTCCCGTAGTTCATTTACGCAATATTGCAGATCAGAATGCCAATCTGGCCACAGCCATATGGCCCAGCGCCCATGATAACCACCATGCCAAGCTACGTTGGATACTCGCCAGCACATCCAGCACCACCAGCGCCAGCCGGTTCCACGACTACACCAACATGCGACGCACCCAGGATCGGTACACTGATCCCCTCCAGCCGCACAACCCAATGCCTTCAACCGCAACAACTTCAAGTCACGTCACACACATAACCATGCTTGCAGCACCATCCGTGCAAGCCATTTCCGCGACCCCAACGTGTCAATTGTGTCTGCTACTGCGCCAACACCAGACAACACCGGGAACTCCACAATAACAGTCACCATGATCCCTGCCGCACTTGCTATCACGTCTGCCTCCTTGACAGCTTCTGTTGCGCAAGTGACCCAGCAACTCATGCCCGAGCCTAAAACCTTGGCAATGGCAAGTATGTTAGGAGCTTCGAGCTATTCACGGCAGCGTTCAAGTATACAGACCTTAATCAAACCACGATGTTCTGTAGTACTCCACGTGAACACCCTGCAACATATCTTAAAGCGGTGACTGACCTAGTTCTTTTGTTTAGGGTCAGGTCATGCTATTGTCTCCGACTTGTGCTCAGATTTTTTTGGAAGGAAGATCAACTCAAGGTGAGAAAAATGCAATTTCTGCAAAATAACGCATATATAATAACTGAGGGGGATGATACGATGTCCGAGATACTACTACAAATTAATGTACTTCACAAATATTTGCTGGGGCTGAAATTCCCCAGAAATAAGGTTTCTTCCATCTATGTTTACCCCAATTTTGACACAGTGATCATGTTCATGGTCATTTTCAATAAATTCTGCACATTGTATTTCCATAATCTGTACACGGTTGTTAAGATAATCATCTCATGTTTCATACATCCTGTGCATATGCACTAATATCTTGTAATTTTTCAGTTATTCCTAAATTATTCCACATGCTTGTCGTGTCACCGATTTGAGTCAAGCGTCACCGATTTAGGTTTACAATTTGAGTATAACATACCCACTGGTTGAATGAGTGCAGGAAAGGTGTTCTCGTGTACGGTTATAGCGATATCATATTCTTGGTATCGTAGTACGTACGCAGCAATATATTATGCAGTATACATCCCAACAACATTTTGTAAGACCGCGTTATTGATGTGTTGGTGCACAGCATATTCACATCCACTCCATTGTAATCTGCGTCTTCGTAGTTCTGTGTCAATGCAGTTCTAATCATCTTTCCGTCGTGCTGAAGTATGAAAATAGTATGTAGCTACTCTCTGCAGTGTCTTTAACATTTTCCAGCATGTCATTCAAGATCCCTAAGAAATATATCAAAAAATATTTTTAGATCCTTTATGTAGCCTTGCAAATCGTGAATCGGGCAACCTATACTGGTAAAACACTTTATATTTGTTTAGCTTTGAAAAGTCACCACCAGCCCGATATTCTATGAAAAGATATTCTGTTTATAACCTGGTTTCCTAACACCAGCAGTAAGGGACAGTGAGTTCGGGACAACTCCTCGAAGGGTGGTTTCGGAGAGACAGGCAAACGGTTTCCTGATTCATCGGCGAACGACATGAACCTAAGCCAGCGAGCTCCGAACATCTTGATTCCCGCCGTCCACCACATCAAAGTGTCATCACTGTGTTGAAATGTATCGCGGGATGACACGGACTACAGATACTCATTGAATAGCTTGAACGACATATTGTCCCTGTCTATAAGACCTTTTTCAGTACTATGTAACAAATTGTCATAAAAACGGTCGATACCAGCAAGCGTTGCAAAGGTGATTATTGCACTGCATTTCGTGCACGCAGGTGGTTCATCGCTCTCCGAAACACTCTCTCCATCAGACACTGTGGTGCCCAGATCATCGCCCGATTCTGTAGCCGAGTCGGACTCCGTCTGTGCGTCATTGTCGCATTGCTATCTTCGCAGTTTGTACGTGCACACCTGATTGGACAGGTACAGTTTTCTTTTCCTGCCATGATTTCTGAATGAACAAACGATGGGACTATGCAAATAATTTAGGCATGTCCACGTATTATGAGTGTGTATAGTGAACATATTAATTTTGCTCAGTTTCCAAATATGAAGACAATAATATGGAAAGAAAATAATATTAACAAATGCATTATGATTTTGCAATGCATACCGTTGATTGAACATCGGTGGTGGCTAATGCTTTCTGCATTTTTCGTGGAGAGATACCAGTCCTTTTCTGGGCAACTAACATCTTAAGTCGGTGATGCTTGACTCAAACCGGTGACACGACAAGCGTGTGTAGTAATTTAGGAATAAGTGAAAATTTACAATATATTGGTGCGTATGCGCGGTATATATGAAACATGAGATGATTATCTTAACTCCCGTGTACAGATTATGTAAATATAATGTGCAGAATTTATTGAAAATGACCATGAACGTGATCACCGTGTCAAAATTGGGGTAAACATTGATGGAAGAAACCTTATTTCTGGGGAATTTCAGCTCCTACAAATATTTGTGAAGTACATTAATTTTTAGTAGTATCTCGGACATCGTATCATCCCCCTAAGTTATTATATATATGCGTTATGTTGCAGAAATTGCATTTTTCTCACCTTGTGTTGCTCTTCATTCCAAAAAATCTGAGCACAAGTCGGTGACAATAACATGACCTGACCCCTAGACAAAAGAACTAGGTCAGTCACCGCCTTAAGATATGTTGCAGGGTGTGAACAGGCTGAAGCAATTGCGTCCAACATCTACCGTGACAACCTCATTGTATTTCTTTCCCTAAAGTCTGTGCATTGTAATTTCTGTGGATGGAATTTGGTGATAATTTCTGCAAAGTGTCATTAAACGCAATGAAACTCACTTATTTGTGTACTGTGACACGAACGGCGATTGGGTGTGTGCGAATTCCAGCATTGCTTGAAGGTTATCTGAAGTGATGACAGATTTTCCAAACGAAGCAGACTTTTTCCACATTTTTTTGCCGTCTGTATGATGAAACCTCTCAAATATCTGACGTCACAATTGACGTGATGTTGCGTTACTTTGGGTTTTGAGCATGCGCAACCATTCATGGTCAGTATCTGACGTTTCCATCTTAGCAACGGACGACTCCAAGCAGTTGTCAAAGTGAAAGGATGGGTTTGCCGTATATTCAGTTATTTTGTAAAGTATCCACATTTTTAAAATCACATCTTCTAATTTCACCATGGGGTTCAAGCCTAAATATCATACAACAATCATTACAAAAAATATGTTAGATTTCTGGATGCAGGAAACAAGATTTTGTGCTTCTTGACCAATTTGTTCAAAACATCCTGAACACCTCCACACACTTTGTTTTGGATGTTCCCAATCGATATGCAAATTTTTGTCCCTACATCACGTGACCGTATTCATTCCCGCCATTCATGAACATGTAAACAAACCAACTTTTGAGTGAGTATTCAATTTACCCACCGACAATCGCCGTTAGTGCTAGATTGTGTATATCAACAGTTGAAATAGTCGACACTCGTTCGATACGGAAATTATCGCCAAATTCCATCCGCAGAAATGAAATTGCACAGACTTTAGTATTACGATTGCTGATATAACCACTGTATCAATCATGATACCATCCCTTGTTTATTCGTATCCATGAATGTGAAAGTGCTGTTGGTAAGCGTCGCCAGGAAAGCCAGGGTGTTATACATCCAAATATTAATTGGGGCCTAATTTATGTCAGTATTTTTATCGTTATCAGTAACATCCGTTGATTCCAAAATTATTTCATGACTGGAATGGTAATACATGTACTGTAAATCATGTAATATTTACAGTAATGTAATTTTCGCGGATGGCTTCACATCCGCGAAAATATCATTACCATGAAATTTAAATATAGTGGTAACCATATTACAGAGTATGTCTCAAAGACAATGCCACGTGTTTGTAAGTGTGATCATATTTTCTCAAATACCTAACAAAGAGATACGTTAATTGCACGTGGCATGGCACATGTACTTCAATTACAATTAGACTGTCGATCAACCAGTGATAGAATAAAACCACACGCATCTGCCTTTTGTTAGATTCTACAAGAGTGTTGTTAGATTCTACAAAAGTATTAAGTCGTTGAGTATTAATTACTACACACACAGTGTAGATGATTATCTGAGGAAGTGTGAGTTGGAGTCAGACGAATAGCCGCTTTGCAGTCTGTATTTTTGACAGGTGTGAAATAATAGGGCGTGACACTGCTTATAAAGGCCCTACTTTACCTAAAAATTTCCTGTGGTTCAGCAACCGCGAACTATTCATACAGCAAATTAGTTTTGATAATAAAATCTCAGAATTTGTGTCACGCTGAATATTCATGATTTACAGTATATCATTTATCATAATTTATGATATCTTTATCGATCAATTCATAAAAAAATCAGCATATTTTGAAAATCTAACCTACTGCCACGTCACGCTGTACATTGAAAATCGATCTGGTGACTTTTTTTTTTCTTCTTCTATATTACTCTGAGGATGTTCTCTTTACTTCACGGTGTTAAAATTGCCAACTTTATGCGTCAATTTCTCGCAATGCGACGATGTTTGCGCAATTTAGTGAAATGTTTCCGAGTTAAATCCAGGTATTTTTGTTTATTCAATGTAATCCATATACATATATATTCTTTGGTACTCAATACCAGTAAAACTATTGACTGATGAAATAATTGCCAGAGAAATCGTGTGTGGGTTATTTTTCTCTGCAAACAGCTCCCTCTATGATTACTTCTTGTGCAACATAGAAGGAAAAAAAGAGTTTTCACATGTATCTACCTAGTAATACACACTTCTGTTATAACAGAAAAACCATCATGGTGACATACCATTTTTATCTCTTATTTTCAACCTAATGTATACAAAGGGATTATAGTAACAAAAATAATGAAGTTTATGGAAATTTTCAGGTGTCGCCATCCACCTTAAGTGCTGAGCATTACCTAGAGCGCTATTCCGACGCCAGAACAACAACGTCATTGTGCTAACTTGGTGTACCAATACCAGGACACCTTCATGAGCCCGGACGGACAACTCAGCTGCACCCAGGTTGTGCAACACCGGATCAATACCAGAACCTCCACGACAATTCGTCAGTGACAACGCCGCATGCCACAGGCCCAAAAAGACATCATCGAGCCTTCTGATTCACCCTGGAGCTCTCAGAAAGAAGAATGGACAAGTGCTTCCTGGTGTGAAAGGAGAATGGACAAGTGCAATTCTGCATATCCCTTGCCAAACATACAGGACACGCATGATGCACTAGCCAGAGCGACCTTCTTCTCCACCCTGGACCTTACCTCAGGCTACTGGCAGGTTGAAGTTGATCCAGCAGACAGATCAAAGAGCCTTCGCAATATGAAAGGGACTGTACCAATTCAAGGTCATGCCATTCATGCTCATCAAAGCGTCAGTAACATTCGAAGAGTCATGGAGAACATCCTCAGTGGAAACTTGTTGATGCACTGCATGTGCTATCTCGATGACGTCATAGCATATGGACGAACGTTCGACCAGGTGCTCAACAATTTGGGAATTGTTATGGACAGGATACGGTCAGCCAGGTTGCACCTCCAACCCAAGAAAACCTGTATCTAGGATTCATCATCAGCGGGCAAGGGATTCAGGCCGATCCAAACAAAGTCAAAGCCATCATAGAGTGGCCTACCCCATGCGAAATGACTGACACTCATGCCTTCCTTGGTCTGACAAATTACCATCGAAGATTCATCCAGAGCTATGTCGAGATCGCCAAGCCATTGGTCCCGCTGACCCGAAGTGACATTTCCGGAACACCAAGTCGGATCTAAAAGGACACACCATCATACAAACTGTCCTGCTCGCCGCGCTCCTGGGTGTAGTCCTACATCAGTTACACGACCCCAATATTGCCGGACACGTTTGAATCCAACAAACGATCGACAGAGTTTGATGCCGATTCTATTGGCCAGGCCTCACGCTAGATGTCACCCGATGGTGTGCTCGTTGGCCACAGTGCATGTTGTGCAAAGGCAAACCACCTCCCAAGCGTTCACCACTCACACAACTTCTCACGGGAGTGCCATTCGATAGGATCACGATGGACATTCTGGACACCCACATGGTCACTGTGAGAGGTCATGATTACATCCTCATGATATCGGACTACTTTTCTAAGTACACTGATGCAGTCATGTTACGCCACCACACGGCAAAGAACGTCACAGACGTCCTAACCGTTCTGTCATGTCGTGCATCTACTAGGATTAAAGAAGATCCTCATCACTCCATATTGCCAGCAGAGCGATGGTAAAGTCGAGTGTTTCAACAGAACCCTGTTGAACATTCTGAGCACTTTCGTCAGCAATCCAGCCAATGACTGGGATCTACACCTCCCTCATGTGCTGATGGCGAATTGGACTTCAATACACTCATCCATTGGGTGTACGCCTCATCGGATGTTCTACGGACGAGAGAGTAACCTACCAGTTGATCTTGTTTTCCTGTCGTACTACCCGGAGCTGCTACTTCCATGTGGACCAGAATATGTTGAATACTTGCGCCTCGCAATCAGAGCAGCACAAGAGTTCACTCGTGGCCACCTAGAATGCGCTGATGTGCCACCAACGCCAGCCAGAAGAACTGGTGCGCTACTATTACCTATTTGTTGCTCACGCAGAGTAACAACTTCACATGACCGTGGACAGGACCTTGGAGAATCGTAGAGCATGTAACTGAGGTTGACTACAAAACCGGCTTGGTAGCGAATCTACCCATACCTCATGTTGTACATCTTGACCTTCTGAAACCCTTTGAAGGCAACGTGCACCTGACGCGCCTCTACATTAATACAGCGCCACTTTCATCATCGCCAGACAGTGTGGAACCTCAAAGCGAGCCTACCCCAGATTCCCTAGGTCTCCCCTAGGAGTTCTACTACCCCTGGGAAATCTTTGTGCAAGATCGAACATCTGAGTCAGATCAAACCTCTGATACAGATTCCGCACCGCCAATAAAAAATCGGCGAGATTCATCACCATCCTCATCTGGATCACATCGCCGCTGCAAGCACAGAAAGTCGTGCAAAACAGACTCAAGTGCTAAGAAGCACATGGGCAAAACTTATTCTTCCAAACCCGTGATCTTCACAGACTCACCAGCGATCAATAACATACCGCCACCAACAAAACCATGCCACGAAAAAGAAGCATGTGCCACCCAGCTCGATATAGGTGATATTGGCTGAGCAAACCCGCTTTCTTCTAGGGTTAAATGAACATTTGTGCCATGTACTGTCGTAATAAATGTTATCCTGGTCATTGGCCAATGTATATTTGGACGTTTGCATTCTCTTGAGAATGTTGAGGAACTATTTAAACTTTATTACGTCATAAAGATAAAGTGTGTATCATTTTTCATGCCTATGTTGTGCTACATAAGTCATGTGTTATGTGTCTCATTCTTAGCATGACCGACAACGGAGCAACTGTCAACGTTTTACTTGATGGTCAGGTTTTTATTGTATTTTCATTTCTCATTGTTAGGCATTGTGTGTGTGTGAGTAAATGTGGGTTTTCCCCTCTATGACTTTTATCAGACTCTGGCAAGAATGTTGGTCAATTTTGTGTACTTGTGTGTATGTATGTTCGAATGTTTGTTTGTTCACAGCTTAGCATCCACAATTTCATTTCCCCCAAGCCTGTTTTGATGATTCTGGTTCAAAAGTCAAGGTGAAGGTCACACAAAACGTCAAAAACTCATAAATGGCCATAACACTAGTTCTTATCATCGTAGAGACAAACCAAATGCATATCATAGATATACGCGAGTTCTATCTTCTGTGACCTGACGATGACATTTGACTTTGACGTTAAGAAGTTTGCCTGAGGTACAGTATTCGACCTTGGAGGAGGTCACCTCCTCTGATTTTCGATCTGATGCTTGAGAACGATGTGGGATCCATCCCTGATGCACATTGTCAATTTTCAGCCTGACCGGTTCCTTCGTGATGATGTAATAGACGTTTTTGTGGCAACAAAATCGGTTCCATTATAAATGAAATCGCATGTTTCAAGTTGTCCATGGTGATAACAGTGTGAATAATAAGTGTAAAAATATTTTAGTGAACCATTCAATAAGAGAAGTCCTGTTCTGCCCGTTCACACAATTTCAAGGTCAATAGTCAATAGTCAAGGCCAATACTGACGTTTATGTGAAAATAGAGTAGGTCACTAAATCTCAGGAAATAACAAAGATCGAAACACAGAAGTAAACTTAAATGTAGCAATCATATAGGCCAGCAACGTTTGTATTTAGATGTAAGGCCCATGACCACTCGCCCGAAAGGTCCACTCGCCCAAAGCCAAAGTTGACATCAAAAATAACCTTGACTTTGACCTTTTGTGAATACATCGAGTAGGGGCTCGTCAAATCTGTCATCTTTTTTAATCGGACGTCAATTGACGTCAAGATGACGTCAAACAGGATTTTTTGACCAAAAACTAAGCATTTCAGGATTCAGATGTGTGAAGTTATATGAGGTTTTGCAGATCTGTTACTTGGATTCGATCTGAAACCGATCATTCATGTTCCTTGTCAATTTTCAGTTTGATCTGACCATACGTTATGACGTAATTGGTGTTTATATTGCAACAACATCAGTCTCGTTATAAGCGAAATTGGAAGTTTCAAGCTGAATATGTTGACAACAGCATTAATATTATTTGTGAGAATCTGGTAGTGAAACATTTCATGAACAAGAAAAAAAGTGCTTTTATCCCTTGAAATTTCAAGGTCGAAGGTCAAAGGCAAGGTCAATATTGATCTGCAAGTGAAAACCATGTAAATCACTATATCTCAGGAACTAATACAGATGTGTATTCAGAATGTTGTACTCATTTAGCCTAACAATATTTTTATACATCTAAGGCCTATGTTCTATAGCTTTTTCAAGCACCAATGTCGAAGTTGACCTTGAAAAATTACCTTGATCTTGATCTTTTTCGAAAATTTTGAGTATTAGCTCATGTGAATGGTCTTTGAGAGTACTTTCCAAATCTGTCATTATTTTAAAAATGTGATCATTTGACGTTATAGAGACGTCTAATGTAATTTCGTCATATTTTTAGTGATCCTTTACATGATATGTATGAGATCGTTCATTGTAATTGATGATTTGGTGTTTTGTGAAATATAAAAATATTTACTAAAGCATATTTCAAATATTCAGTTAAACAAACATTGATTATGACGTAAGTAACGCTTGTATAACTAGGAAACTGATTATCTGAAGATATTATGATGTTTTCCATCTAGAAAATAATGTCAATGAACACAACATTAACAGACGAATTGATATAAGAACCAGGCACACAAAGTTTCTAGTATAGAATTGACGTTATATGACGTCATAATGACCTATGTCATGTCGATTACAGCTTCAGACAATCGTATCTGCATCTGCATGTGATTCTCATCTATCAATATGAACACTATTGTGAAGAATAACATTCGTCGTCGTTATTAGGCCTTAAGCTGATGTACAGTAGATGTAGCGTTGTCGAGTATGAAGAAAGATAGCCCGGTGATCAAATTGATCCGATTTATTAGGATGACTGTCCGATGCTCACGGCCACACACACATATTTTCCCCCAGTTGAGTCTGATAATATTATTGTAGTCTGCAATATAATCATTTTTTTATAACTTCACAATATTCTTCTTGTACAATATCTTCTTAGTTACCTGATTCACGTCTTGCTCCCTCAACATCTCAAATTCAAGTCCTAGAAAGCGTGGGACATGCGAGTGGTGTCTAGTAATTTTCCCGCCTCGTGTAACAGAAGTTGTGTCTGATAGGTTGAATGTGATGTTATGTTTGAGTGGGCGTGGCTTGGTGTCTGGAAATACTCTAATTAGTGAATGTGTGTAGTGTTTACTGTTCACATGTTCCATGGTGGCTGTGATTGTGTGCGAATGAATGACGTATCGATCATGTACTGAATCTGTGATGTGTATTTTGAGTGAGGAACATGTGAGGGAAGGTTTGGGTCGATAACAGTCATAAATATTCTACATTACACCCCTTCGTGAAATTACGCCCTATGAATTTACCCAAAACCTACCAGTCCGAGAACTTAAACATTAAAAGCTAAAGTCCTAAACCACATTCAATGTGCGACAATGGTAAAACACTGCATACAATAAAAAAGTTTGTAATGGTCAAATAACTTCACAATATTCTTCTTGTACAATATCTTCTTAGTTACCTGATTCACGTCTTGCTCCCTCAACATCTCAAATTCAAGTCCTAGAAAGCGTGGGACATGCGAGTGGTGTCTAGTAATTTTCCCACCTCGTGTAACAGAAGTTGTGTCTTATAGGTTGAATGTGATGTTATGTTTGAGTGGGCGTGGCTTGGTGTCTGGAAATGCTCTAATTGGTGAATGTGTGTAGTGTTTACTGTTCACATGTTCCATGGTGGCTGTGATTGTGTGCGAATGAATGACGTATCGATCATGTACTGAATCTGTGATGTGTATTTTGAGTGAGGAACATGTGAGGGAAGGTTTGGGTCGATAACAGTCATAAATATTCTATATTACACCCCTTCGTGAAATTACGCCCTCGGAATTTACCCAAAACCTACCAGTCCGAGAATTTAAACATTAAAAGCTAAAGTCCTAAACCACATTCAATGTGCGACAATGGTAAAACACTGCATACAATAAAAAAGTTTGTAATGGTCAAAGCAAAGTCAGCAGTCAGTCCGTGAGCAGTCACTAAGATTATATGAACACATAAATACATTTATCACAGTGTTGGATGGAGTAAAATCAAACATATACAAATCATGGAATGCTAAAATTGTCTTCGACAGTCCGGAATGAAACAGAATTATTTGAAGTTCATTTCCTGAAAATAATCAGGATATAGTAAGGACGACAAGATCATAATGTATATATTATCATAATTGCAACAATCATAATTAATATTACAACATTTGAGTATCAAGCACAATATGATATTATCATTTAGTATCAAGCACAATACGACCAATATACACGTGATTGGTGAATCGGCCCATCCCGTCAGACCCACAGTATGGCTATCCAATTGAGAGTACTGCCATCCAAGGTGAGAGTACTGCCATCCAAGGTGAGAATATGACTTATCCGATCAAGACTGGTTTTGATGACTGGCAGGTGGTGTTGGGGAGCTGGCGATTCCTGTCGCATCAAGTGCCGCTGATCCTCCTGCTGAAGGCATAGGAGCACAGATACTATAGTGACCAGTAACTTGTCAGGAATGCTGGGTTTGGCCGGGGTAGGAGGTGAGGCTGCAGCCGACTCCGGCTGTGTGTGTAGGCGTGCCACATCCCAACGAAGTTCGGCATTCGTGGCCTCCGAAGCCCTTAGGCAGGCTTGCAGATGATGGTTCTCACAAATGAGAGGGTCCAGAAACACTATGTCCTGGCGCTCATGGAACGAGCCCATGCCAAAGCCCACCAATAGTCTGTTATATTCTGCCTGCCTTATGTGAATATCCATAGCCTGGAGACAACCTCGGCGGATCACCCGCATGTTTTGCTGAAAGAGGTCGTCTCGTATGATGGCCATGGATGACAGGACGCGGCAGGTGGCAGTCTGTATCCTCCACTAACAAGAGCGGGTCTGCATCAATAATGAGGGAGCAATTGAATCCGACCAGTATGCCTCATGTATTCCAACTCCCGCTGGAACATGTTCCGCGACCTCATCCAATAAAGGGTTCTAGTACTCCGAGTTTTCTCCTGGCAATGTCTGGAGTAGTGGCAAGGTATGTTCTGCGAGTTGTTGACTGTGCTGCCAGAGGAATTGCAAGTCTGCGCCAAAGTCTCTGGATCCGTGGAGAGCGAGGTCGGCGTCTAGTTCCCAAGGAAGCGGATCCTGGCTTCCAGGAACATTCATTCGCAGTGTGGGGGTTGCTCTCTGTTATCATACATAGTCTTTATGTTTTAGTGCGATTGTCTTTGGTGGTACACACAGTGGGCGGTCTGTCACCTAGGAAACACATGTAAATCTATCGCTGGGATAGATGAGGCAGTCAAACTCGATGGGGGATTGGCACACACACTTTCCTGTTCTTTTTAGTCCGTATGTCACTCCTGGATCAATCAAGCCAATCATATCCTGACTTACCTAGCTGCCTTCAATTTACGGCACTGTTCTGTGCGACCGTTCACTATTTTATTTTCAGGCGGTTTAAGTTTGTAGGGGTGCCGTAGGTGGCTGGAGTGCTTATCTGTGCTGCTTGTTTCCCTTGTCAACTCTCATAATTAGTTCGTCCTTTATCACACATTTAGCACATGTAAAACCATTAGATCAAATTGCACTTTGCAGACAATAGAGAGTTTTTAATTTATACAGCATTAAAGCCGAACTTTCAGGAGAGACAGCTATTCCGTGAGGTGCTGAGGTGTGATGAGCTTTTCTTACGATGATTTGAGATGACAGGCCTTGTCTTGGCATGTATGAGTGGGTTCACGGTGATTCCCTTTTGTTTATGACGTTTCCCTGAATATTACATAGGGTGAGCAGAGGCCCAATGTGATGCTTATTCCAGGATTGGCCACCTCATCATCGTTTCGATGGCTGAGTGGTCTTACTTAGGGCATGGCAGGTTCGGCTGACACATCGGTGGATTTTTCATGGTTATGAAATTTCAGATAGTGTGCAAAAAACGCAGAACAAAGCACGGCAACAGTGCGGCTATACACGTTAATGTGTGACATGTAACACCTAGTACGACAAGTTGTATGACCAATGTCATCTTCATGATGTCATATCGATAGAAAATATAGATGAAAATTTCGTCACTGCCATCTTGTACATGAGAACTATTATTAATATATACACACTTATTATTATTATTATATTATAAAATTATTAGGGATAAACATGACATCATAGTTCATTAGACATGCATAATTTCATCATCATCAAAATCAGTGCCTTGGCACAGCCAGTGCTATCTGAACCAAGCTGGTGCGCTTGACTGGGTTGACTGGGCGGAGAAGGCAGGGGTTTAACCTCGCTCATGGATGAGTCCATAGAGATCGTGGTTTGGGTCCGCAAGATTTGTGCATGTGCTGTGAAGCACTGGAGTTCGACTTGCATGATTTTCTTTTCTTGCGATGACTGCGGGGTCACGGAGGAGATCGTCTTGGTAGTATCCGTCTTGGTAGTGTTATCTGGTTCAGACTGATTTTGTATGGTAACTTCCCAGGGGTAATAGAACTCTTTGAGGAGCCCCAGGGGACCGTAGATGGTCCGTTTTTTGAGACCTCACAGTTTGGTGATGCTAGAGGCGAATTGTAGAGATTCATCAGGTGTGCGTCACCCTCTTGAGGTTTGATCACGTCCAGGTGGACGAGACAGGTACCTCGGTTATACGTTCTAGACTCTCCAGGGTTCGGTCCAAGGTTGTGTGAATTTGTTATTTTGCAATGTGGGCATTTTATCCCATCTTCTGGCGAGTGGCGGCTATCTGCAGGTGTGTGGCTGTGTTGGTCATACGCAGGTACTCAACATATTCCTGTCCACATGGAGGTAGTGGCTCGGAGTCATATTTCGGGAACAACAGGCTGACCGGCAGGTTGCTTTCATGTCCGTAGACCCTGAGGTGCGACGTGCATATGGTGGAGGAATAAACAGACGTTTAGTACGCCATGAGTACATATGGTAAATGCAAGTCCCATTCATTTGCAAATCACTTACAGATGCATTCAACATATTCAACAGAGTTCGGATAAAGCGTTCGACCTGACCATCACTTTGTGTTCGGTAGGGCGTGGTCCAAATATTCTTCGTACCCAGAAGGTGTACGACATTGCAGAATAGTGATGATTCGAATCCAGTCCCTTAGTCACTGTGAATAGCTTTCGGTACACCATGATACACTATCCACCGGTTCATAGGAACATCGGCATTGTTAGTTGTATGGGGTTGAGTGGAAATGCGTCCGTGCACTTTGAAAAAATAGTCTGGGATTATCCATTGCTATCCAGTTGAATGTAATTCCTTTGTGTGGCACACACTGCAGGCAGCAGGCACGCCAGTCGGCAGTTGAGTTAGCAGCGATCTTTCGGGCGCTGGCTTTCCTTTGTGTGGCACACACTGCAGGCAGTAGGCACACCAGCGGGCAGTGTCCAGTGTGAGGCCCAGCCAGTAGAACCAGTGCCTAACTATTTCAATACTTCGCTGTATTCTGAGGTGGCCCACGACCTTGACGTCGTGTAGTTAGTGTAGTACCACCGTTCGTAGTGTGGCAGTTAACACCATCTGTATGACAGTTCATCTGATTGGGTCTGGTCCAGTATTCCGTATCAGTACCCCGTTCTGTAACGCCAACAAACTCCATCTTGAGACAAGAGTTTTCACTTCATCTCCATGGCACGCAACCTCCTTAGAGGTTGTTTTTTTCCGTTAAGCACCCATTGTCTCACTTTTCCGATGCTGGGGTCGGCCTGCTGGGTGGCAATGATTCCACAGTGGAATAATCTGATAACCATTTTTGTCCGTCCAGTTCACATTTAGCATGCGATCTTGGGCCGCTTGGCAAATCAAGATCAGTTGAGACAAGACTGATGATGTTATAGAATCACTGTCCAGGGGGTCTTTTTTGGGTACAACATGTACATCCATCTGACAGGGAGCTCTACAGAGGTCGTTTCTGGGTCGGTGAGGGTACAATTAGGCGATCTGGGCAATCTTGATATTTACAACTGTGACATCGGGAAAGTTTGTCAGCATTGCCATGGAGCTTTCTGGGACAGTGCTCAATCTCGTGATCGTATTGCTGCAACTTCACTAGCCAGCGAACCAACATCATGTTCGCATCATTATAGTTTTTAACCGTCGCAAGGAGCTATGGTCAGTACACAACAGGAACTTCTGTCCCCATAAGTAGTGACGATAATGTTGCACCATTTCAACTATGGTTAACAGTTCTCTGTAAGTCGTGGAGTAATTATATTGAGTGCGTGAGAGCATCTTGGTCGCAAATCCGATGGGTATCTAATTTCAGTGGTACTGAATCAATGGTAATGGCAAATCTGCTGGCGTCTGTAATAAATATGAAATAATCATCCTCATCCCATGACGGATGGGCGAGTTCGGGTGCCTTGATGAGTGTGTCAAGTAGCCTCTTGAAGGCTCTTTGTTGAGGCGATCCCGAGGTGAAATGGCAACGAATGTCTTATGAGTCTCCTGTTGTAATTAGCAAACCACAAGAAGAAGGTTCACGAGGGGCCGGTCATTCATTTATGACTTTCACCTTGTTGGGGGTCGACTCTTATCTCTTGTTCGCTAATTATAAATCCCAGATATAGGATTTCCCATTGAAACAGTCCACACTTTTTGGGTTGCAGACATAACCTGGCAAATTCTATCCAGGACGGCTTCTAGATTGGCGATTGCCTGGTCGAAAATACGTCCATATGCTATTACATCATCCAAGTAACACATACACCAGATACACAAATATCCCTGAAGAATGGTCTCCATGAGATGTTCGAATGTCGCCAGCACATTGCTCAGTGCGATCGGCATGACCTTAAACTGATAAAGTCCTTTCCTTGTAGCGAAGGCAGTCTTCAGTTGATCGACTGAGTCTGCCTCGACCTGCCAATATCCTGAGGCCAGCTCTAAAGTGGAAAAATATGCAGCTCCAGCAAGTGCATCAAGCATATCCTGACTGTTCGGCAGAGGTTAGGAGTCCTGCTGGCTGTCTAACACCCTTGGGCAAGGTGTGCATCACAATGTGTCTCGGTTCACTCAGTCGTACAAATGAGTACCCGATTGGCAGTGTTTGCTAAGGTACATATAACTTAGTCACCTTGCGCCAATGGCTGCAACATATAGGCAATTGTCAATGGATGGTAGTCGGAAAGTGGTTCCAGGCCATAAAACCGGGGGTAATAATTGTAAAGTGCTTTGAGAATGTTGGAAAACGTTGAAAAGCGTTGTATAAAAACCTACAATTATTATTATAGACGATAATTGATGGAAAAACGACCTTGTCCATTATTTCACACCATGTTCGACCTGAAAACACCAAGGCGACCCGAAGGGTTCGATACATCTCAGCTGGAGCATTTTATCAACTTCCTCATCTATGATATGCTGATAGGGCTTGAAGAATGCGGTGTTGCAGTTGGCGGATCGGTGCAAATGTTCCGATGGCGATCCGATGCTGTACGACTTGAGTACGTCTGAGTTGTCCATCTGGGCACATGAAGGTATCCCTGTATTAGTTACCAGATTTGCACAGTGTCACTGTTGCTCTGGTGCGGTCCTGTCTACCATCTCTTGCAAGTATGGTGGAAGATCACCGTAGTGATTAACGTTCGTTCGTGGTATATCTTATTCTTCTTCGGGTTTCAGCAAGGCACCCACAATGCTCTCAACTGGGTTGGCAATTGCAACGGAGTCAGATCGTGTCAGGGTCACTCCCGTATCTGCGGGGTTAACCACTGTCACTTTCACACAGCTTCGACCCAATGAGGTTAATGTTTGTCCCATAATCAAATCCGTTTCTTCTGAGAATTTCGTCATTTGCTGTATGAGATGCAGGTGTCTGTGAATTTGAACTCTCGAAGTAGGAACTAGTTCGACTTCGGCTTCACTGTGTGGTGGTACAGTGACCACTCGGCGTATGGCCATTTGTACAACATTGGCCTCAAGGTCCTTGTGCACAAATGAGAGTTCCCAGTTAACTTGTATGGTACACTCACCATAATTCACAATGGCGTTCACCTGTCTGAAACAATTCATTCCGGTAATCATCTCATCATGAATGGCAGCCACTCAAAATGTCATTGTCATATGTTTAGCTCCAACCCGAATTGTGATTTCCAAAAGACCGTCAATGGGACTGGAATCTCGGTTGACATCATGGACAGTTGTAGCGGATGATTGCAGGGGTGTGTACACCCTTGAAGGTTCACCCTACAATGTGCGCTGGTAAATTTCAGCACTCTTGGGTGGCTCGACAGTTGTCTATGACGAGCGGTCTGTCAGAATCCTCCTGTGGTGGGTTGATAAGCTGCTTAGGTGAAGCTATTCTAGTTTTGGGTTGGCAAGGAAAGCCTCCATCATCAGATATCCACTCGATTTCGAACATTTCGATGTTGATGGCAGTTAGCGCCGATTCCCCTTTAGGACAAAGATCCACACAGGTAATACGCTGTGGCCTTGGTATGTACACCCCTTCGTGAGGTGATGTCGGGCCCTGCGATAAACACCTGACGCACACCCCTTTGTGAAGCATAGGCGTAGGTTGAGCTGGAGTCGGCCCAGATGACGTGACGACTGACGTCACTGGGACGGCGACTGGCGTGGAGCTGTGAGCATGGCTTGGGTTCTCGGAAGGTCCTTGCACCACAGCATCTACTTCTTCAAGTTTGACGGCTTCATTGGTGACAACTGGGAAACTTGTCGTGGCTGTGCAGAGGTTTTCTTGGGGGCTGACATTACTTTAATAGTCCTTCTGTCAGTCCCTCGTGCACCAGGCCATGGTGTGAATGGCTTCATGCCATTGCATATGAGAATATCTTTCAGGTGGAACACTGCATCTACCTTTATCCTGGTTTCTTACAAAAGAAACAAATAAAAACGGGAATTTGTCAAGAATGAGAAGTAGGCACAAGGGGTAGGCTCCCAGCTCTCCAAAATTAGGCAATGAAATTCATTCCATGGTGTGTTCACCAGAATGTTCAGTGCGAGTGCTCAAGCACGGCCGCGTAGCATACTGCAGAAGGTCGTATTTTTATTAAGATATATTTTACTTCTGATATATTGCATTGAAGTCCCTTCCCGAAAAATCACACCCCATTGGGTCGTTTTGACAATAGACAATGGTTGTGGCTCAGACGTGGTCCTTGGGGAGCAAAGGTCATAACACTCGTGGGTGATGTAGATGCGGCAGTGACAATGATGGGAGTCTCAACGTCAGAGGCGACTTCAGTCTTGACGACGGGAGCGGAGGGCAGGGCAACCGCAGGCATGGGTGTCTATCCGACAATGCTTGGAACCGGTACAGCATTTGGCAACTTGACCGTATGGTGGCAACACTGCCGATTGTATACATGTATTAACCTCTTGACCGCCAGACCTGAGGAATTGTCCCACGCCGGGCATTTTTTCTAGGAAAATGCAAAATGTATATTATCACAATAATATCTTCAAAGGAAGACCTTGAGTTGATTGAAATTAATTACATAATTATGAAAAAGTATGGCGTTATGCAAGCAACATCGTAGGGCCTTGGTGTGTCATGGTTACCATAGCAACAACCTCACAACAACCACTACTTCTTGAACTTTTCACAAATCTTGAAATAGTATACACGAAAGCGTGCAATGTTTTCACAGAATATTAATATCCCCATGCCTTTAATTACGAATATATGATACATGGAACTCTGTTTCATTTATTGATGTTAATTACCTTACCTAACTGGTACAAATGACAGTGAATTCACTAGAAAATAATTCTGCTCAGCATGCTATCACACTTACATACATCCGTCAGACGACAACACCACGAAAAACCCAAGAATTTCTCTTTGCATTACATGCATTCCCCTTGTATTGATGTACTATCTTTGACCCACATAGCGACTGTAGCGAACACTACAACAGTTTCATCAATATACGGAAGCTACATGGACACTTTTGACGGAAAAATATAGGCCGTACAAGAAGAAACATGGGGATGAATTTGCGCCGGATATTTCCGGCACAAAGGCGTCACACAATTACATTTTGCGCCGAAAATATCCGGCGCTGTAGGCGCTGAAGAGGTTAATAATCTGACATGCTTGGACACACTGCTACTTCTTGATTGGGTACAGCTATTCAATGATTTTCCATGATCATGACTGGCTGGCGCTGACTGGGCAGCTAATCCTACTGGTTGGATGATTTGAGGTAAGATGGGGCACATATCGCATCCACGTATCAGGATGGCGTGTGCTGTCGAATTTGCCTGATCAGTGGGGAAGCGGGAGTCCCATGATTATCATTGGTGGCGGTTGATGTGTGGCGTGTACGTGGTCGCCAGTGTTGGAGATCGATACTGTGATTTTGGCAGTTCGGCGGCTTGATGCAGGAGGTGACGGCTGTGGCAGCGTTGATCTGTGGTATCCCATCATCGTACTGTCATGCATCAAGGAGCGAAGAGGTATGGTCGTCGTCGGAGTGGTCGGCATGGTGGATGTCCGGTGGGCGACCGTCGCCAGAGTGCTTTCTAGGGCTGGTCCCGTATGGCTCAGTCGAAAATCTTTTGGCAGACCTCCCGTCACAACTGGGTCAGTTAGCATGCAGGAATACACTCTGGGATTCTGACTGTGTCGAATCAGGTTGATTGGCATCGCTGTGCATATCAGCACATTGTCATTCGACGGTGGAAGTTCAGCATAACTGTCGGGGTCCCTCACCCATTGCTGAATCCAGGACTGGCGGATGCGTTATTAATGACGCAATAAAGTTCACAGGTCATTCGTCCACTAAATGTGGACCTTGGTAGGCGGAATCGCACGAGTTCATTGGTGGCTATGAACAAAGATATTTCGATTCAGCATGATCAATAGGTGGCGGCCTTGATGACTTCGGTGGTGTAGCGTGGTATGATCAGGCATGTGCGCTCAGAATGCTGTTCAGTGTGTGTAGCAGATCCAGCAGAATTTCCTCCAGGAACCCACGGATATGTCCGTCAGACAATCTTGAGGACTTCAGGGATGAAAAACCGTCTAGTGACTCATAAATTCTGGTTGGCGGCTGCATTTGCGACAGTAGAGGAGTGTCACTCAGAGTGACAGAACGTGGTCGGGAATTTCGGCGGCTCGGCGACCATAAGACTTTGTCGAAGGTTGCAACATGTATGCCGGAACAGTTTTCTTAGCCTAGAACAGGCCTTCACACATGGTCACGACATCAATGTGAAGAATAGCGTTCGTAATCAGGCCTATAGCTGAAAATGCTCTGATTGGTGAATGTGTGTAGTGTCAGGACGGGGTCTTAATGTTTACATGTCCCGTGGTAGCTTCGCCAGTGTGCAAGTGGATGACGTAATCAGTGTGAATCTGTGACGTGTAGTATGTGGAGTGAGAGAACATGTGAGGGAGGGTTTGGGTCAATAATGGTCATATATATTTTAAACTATAAAATATGAATATAAAATATAATAAATGTGAATTCAAACTCCGATCCAAACAGCGTGTTCAATCATTGCCACTATATTCTATTTATCAACAATGTTTCAAAGATTTCATTCAATGATTTTAAAATTTTAAATATAATAAGATACAACATACAACCAGACAACCAGACGATCTCATTGACATTTAAGAAACAACTCCACCAGCACATCTGCCCATTAAACAGATCATCGGCAAGATGGTGGATGGACATAGCGCAAGGATCGATACAATAACCCTCCCTATGAACCATGATTAGCCAAATGCACTGAAAGCCATTATGACGAGAACAACAGTGTTAACAAGATTGAAGTATCACAGAGCACAACCGACTGCCGAGTCAGGGAAGACACTTCCCGTAGGCAGGTTACCAGCCCCAAAGGCAGGCGACAAAAACCTTCCTTACTCTTTGTGTCCCGTCTCATGAATTTAACCCAATATTCTGGTAGGCGAGGGGGAGCACATATTCTATAGCAATTATCAGCAGATTTTCAGGTAGCTGAAGAAGAATCCTTGACATATTTTGGTGTCGTTACTTATAAATGTGTTATGAAACATTGATCATATCTGGCATAATGTTGAGTGGCCTAAATGTCATATTCTGGTCCGTGGTATTCAACGAACCTAGTTCCTAAATAATGTGTGCGAAAATGAGGTAAGACACAAAGTTGTATCAAAACCTAAAAATTTATGATGGGGTTAAAATTAGCATTCAATGGATTAATTAGTTGAAATGGTAAAAGGGTTACAGGAGAAATTCCTCACCATACATGCACAATTACTCCTAAAAGCCACAAAACTGTTTTGGGTCTCAATAGTATTACCACTCATACGTATTCATTGTTCATTGTATAGGTCACTGAAGGCTTCATTACATAGTTTATGACTAGATGTATGCTTATATCACAAAAAGCAATATCCACAAAAAGTGTATCTGCAGCAACTAATTCACACGTCTCCGGTCAGATATGACCTTGACTTTTTTTACTCAGGGTCATCCCAGATAAAAGTCAAAGTCACCAAAATATCTGCCATATGTAAATTATCATTTGCTCACAATAAAAAATCTAAGCTCGATATACATCCCTCATGTATACATATTCCAGTCTACACATCTTAGACTACTTGGATTGACCACTTAATTCATATATATGGTCAACTTGTCACCAAAATATCTGCAATGTGTGACTTCCGATATCCTCATAATACAAACCCTAGATCCATCTACATGCAGTCGTTTTGTGTGCAGGGATCAGTTTCACATTTATAACATAAGGTCATGTGAGATCAAATTCAAAGTGTCAGAGAGATCTACCATATACGACTTTCTATATTATGTACACGAATGTATGTAACATTTTGGGACAGGTTGGGACATTTGGCATAATTTTATGGCTTCTTGAAGAAATCAAGGCATTCAGTATTCCTACTTGAGATGACCAGTATATAATCGCATGCATATGTGAAATTATTAATTTGAAATATAATTTCGAGCAAAGAGCGAAAAATTGGAATTTTGATATTTTTGGCTTATTAGGTCCGCATTTAATAATGAAATGGGATGTGATATTTATACAAAATTTGACAAAAGAACTACGGAGCACACTTATTAGGCTCTCTAGCAGCTAGAAAGTCATGTTTTCCAGTAACTCCGGATCGATGAGAAAATCATCAGGTGATTCAGTATGGATCCCTATTTCATAGATATCAGGGGTTTCCATTGATATTTATGAATTTGCAAGAGACATTACCAACACTTTTGCTCCACCCCATCTACATTCTTGGATCCGCCCACGTCATTCATACTGATAAGTATATACACTAAATATAGTTAGGACTTATATCAGACGACCAATCGAACAAACACTTGAAAGAAGACTTCATTTACATAATGTTATTCGAGTGTTTTGATGCCAAAGTCCCTGATGTGAAGAATTTTATGCCGGATATAAATCGATAAGGAAAAAGTATCCAAGATATAACAATCGTTGTAAATATCTCACACGATAAGCATTCTTGCATACATTAAAATATAACCCACCTATTCAAAAAAGTTTTGCCCCAAGTAGCTTCTGTTACTTGTCATTTTTTGATAAGGATATTCAATAAAGATTGCCTTTTGATTGGGTCAGTATGTTATAGATATCAGGGGGTCCAACGATATTTATGAATTTGCATGGCACAGCACCAACACTTTTGCTCTACCCCATCTACATTCTTGGACCCGTCCACATGAACAGCTAGTTAAAACTACTCGGGCATGCAAATTGTATATACACTAAACATCGTCAGAGCTTATGTCGGTAGCCAATCAAACAAACTCTCGAAAGAATACTTAATTTCCATAACGTTACTCGAGGGTTTTGGTGATAAAATCTGTGAGGTGAAAAATTTCATGGCCGATATAAAACGATAAGGAAAACGTATCCAAGATGAAAATTGTTGTAAATATCTCACGCGATAAGCATTCTTGAATATATTAAAATTCAACTCACCTAACCAAACGGTTCGTTTGTGTACACTAATCGGTTTAAGGCCTTTATTTTTTGAATACTTGTTTAACAAAGCCATCGACTGCACTGTAAAATCGCCGACAGGAAATAAAATTGGCCTTCTCATCTTTTTTTTACATTTGACCGACCGACCAGCGACCGACTGTAAAATTTCTGGTACTGGCACATACATTATCCAGCTACAGTTTGTCACTTTACCGCCGGCTGCCATGTTGAAACCTATCCCATTTATCAAATTATAAGCTTATCCTTATGTCTTACTGTAGTGTATATGTACAATCGTTCAGTTGGCTTGCAGACACCGAGCAATAAACACCATATACATATAACACACAGGTCCATGTTGTTCCGTAGAACATTTCTAGTACATGGTGTCAGTATTTAAAGGATCCCAACAATTCGTTGATTGGACTAGTTATCAACTACGTTTACATCATTTCAATCAGACTTTTGGATTAAATGATATCAAAATGGAGTTATTTGGGGCATCACATAATAGGCTTGAGTGTTCAGTATTACTTGTTTGATGGGAAACAAATTTTGGGATGTATAAAATTTTGAAAATATATGTTCGAAAAATACGGAGCCCCGAGGCGACATACCGAAAATATTTATTAATCCGTGCGCTCAGTTTACAATCCGTGCGCATGGTTTATCAATCCGTGCGCACGGTTTACCAAACCGTGCGCACGAATTACCAAACCGTGCACACAGTTTAACAATTCGTGGCCACAAATTAACAATCCGTGGGCACGATTTACTAATTCGTGCCCACGAATTGGTAAATCGTGCCCACGGATTAGTTATACCAATCCGTGGCCACGAAATACTAATTCGTGCTCACGAATTGTTAAATCGTGCGCAAGAATTGTTAAATCGTGCCCACGAATTATTAAATCGTGCCCACGGATTGGTAAATCATGCCCACAGGTTAGTTAGGTAATCTGTGCACACAGTTTACAAATTTGTGGCCACGGTTTACTAATTTGTGCGCACAGTTTACTAATTCATGCGCACAGTTTACTAATTCGTGTGCATGGTTTATTAACTCGTGTGCACGGTTTATTAATTTGTGGCCACGGTTTACTAATTCGTGCGCACGGATTAATAAATATATCTGGTATGTCACCTCAGGGGCTCCGTAGAAAAATAATACATTAATACTCATAGTTAATTTTCCAAAGCTGAATATCCACATTTGAGGGTCGTTTTGAGGGTCCTGTTCAGTTGAGGAAAAAAAAATAAACTTCAAAGTTGAAATAAATATGTTGGGGTGTTTTTTTTTTCTTAGCGATCAATCGACCCAGATTTCCAAACACACTTTTTTTTATTTTGCCCAACTGGGGAAGGGGGTAGGTTCCAGAATCGGAATACTTGTGTTCACCAGGCACCCTGTTTATTAGAATTCGAGTCAAACATTTTTTTTGGGACGAATTACACATGGAAATTACCGTTGTAATTATGTTGTAGCGTGGAACATGCACCTACGGAAGCCCAGAGAGTCCAATCATGTTACTTTTTGGATTTGGTTATTGCCCAGTTAATTTGTATTGCAAAATTTTCGAATTTTCGATTTTCGTTTCTTCAAGTTCTCAAATTTTCGTGTTCGACTTTCTTATCCTGTCGGGCACGAAAGGAAAAAATGATCAGGGTCTTCTCTATAAAAACCACATCGGCAGGCGGGGCTTTCAACTACATGTAAATTCTCACTCAAATGATAGTTGAGCGAGCTACAACCTATTCGCAAACGGGCCAAGTGGATATTACCCAAACGGCTGCCAAGGCAAAATAGAGGATTCCTTTTTGGATCATTCAACTGCATCTCCCTACGGAAAGGTTCGATAGTGCCAGCACTTCTCGTATGAGTGGACAGATCATTCCACATATTAATTGTTCAGGGGAAAAATGAATTAGACAGTTGTAACAAAACCATGCAACTGCCGCGCTGAAACGTTCGTTAGGAACGGTCACGTGATCTACAAAGTCCACTTGCGAAGACACCGTTCGCGGAAGAACCGTTCGCGGAAGCACGATTGCGGAAGCATCATCAGCGGAAGCATCGTTCGCGGAAGAACCGTTCGCGGAAGCACGATTGCGGAAGCATCATCAGCGGAAGCATCGTTCGCGGAAGAACCGTTCGCGGAAGCACGATTGCGGAAGCATCGTCAGCGGAAGCATCAGTCGCGGAAGCACCGTTCGCGGAAGAGGAGCCTTCGCGGAAGAACCGTTCGCGGACGCAGTCTTCACCACGTGGAGAAGAGTGCGGAAGATACGTTCGCGGACGAAGATGCGCGCGCAGCCACCCTGGCTATATAAGGGAGAGCGGACGGCCGCTCTGAGAGCACTGCAACAGCGACATCGACCGTGGGGAGATCGTCACCGCCACAGCCAAGGGACTCGACGAACTCCGTGCGGACGACTCCTTCTTCAGGGCCTTAGAGTCAACCGGGATTAGACCGACTACCTGGAGAAACCATTCGACTAAACGGGACGGGAAACTTCAACGGGAAGGGACAGAGAGACGCCGCCGGCTAAGAACTCTTTTTAGTTGTGCCCTCGTGCACTATTTATTTTTGAAATGTGATCATACAGTGCTCCATGTCTGAACTTCATATTTGTACGTCACGTGGGTGACCAGCCATACAATTGTAAGTTGATTTGATGTATATAAATCTTCAATTTATTTACATCTGAGTTGCTTCTTGCCTAAGTGAAGCCGGTAAGCTACGGAGTGATGATACACCAGCGTTGGGGAACGCCAGATTAGTGACGGCTCTCGAATCACAACGAGCGGGAGTTACATAAAGTCTATACGATCAGAGAAACCAGGTTTTTTGGGCCACACCGAAAACAAGTAATTACCAAACGTCACAACTTGGCGCACGTGACCAGGATCCCCGAGGGTCTACTGCCAGGGAACGAACCTCAGCATCACTCATGTCCGGCGAAAACGACGAAACTGCCCCAGGGAAGACAGGAGGTGAAGAGGAAGACTCTTCACGGACGGCCTCACTTGCGGACGAGGAAGACAGCGGTTCGCGGAAGCGGACCTTTGCGGAAGAGGGAGACGACCGTTCGCGGAGGACGTTCGCGGAAGACGACCGTTCGCGGAAGACGTTCGCGGACGACCACCGTTCGCGGAAGACGACCTTGGCGGAAGAGGCCGACGACCGTTCGCGGAAGACAACGTTCGCGGAAGACGACCGTTCGCGGAAGAGCAGCTTCACAGCCAGGGGTAGACGGGACGTTTCGACGAGTGAGGAGCAACCAGGGAGGTCGAGACCTTCCATGGGCCAGTCGACTAGTCAACAGAGACCCCGGAGCCAGACACCCGACAACCGTTTTCTTTTCAGACACGACTCTGGGTGGCAGCACGATCGAGACAGGGAGAGGTCAACCTACCTTGAGAGCGTTAGGAGGGGCCCCGAGTTCCGACGAGTGCTGGGACCGGAGTACGTCAATCTGGACGGGGAGGACGGCGAAATCTGGGCGAGGAGGGATCGGCTACAGCTACCGGAGCAGAGTCCAAGTGTGGCACCTCCAGAGAATGCAGCATTGAGACGGCTTTGGGACCAGTCCCAGCAGCAGTCTGGTGCAACAGGGCAGCGGTCTGGTGTGACAAGTCGACAAACGGGAGTGACTGGAGGACGGGTTACTTGGGCTCCGACCCAAGAGAGCAGCTCGAGAGGGAGAGGACTTTTCGCGGAAGAGAACATTCGCGGACGAGAGGCATTCTTCGGCGACAGGGACGCTTGCAGCCGGGGATCCTTCGTGGATGAACGGGCTCGTGGGCGAGGGGGAGTCTTTGGTGACGAGGACGCTTGTGACCGGGGAGGGCCCTTCGCGGACGACCACGTTCGCGGACGAGGACGACTCGCAGAAGAGAGTGTTCGCGGAAGAGAGGAGTCTTCACCCAGACGGCGGCTCGACGAAAGGAGTGATCCAGGCGACCAATCTTCCTTTCCAGTTTTTCAGAGTAGACGGGGAAGACCATTCGCGGATGAGCCAGTTCGCGGAAGACTCGTGGAAGATGGCGTTCGCGGACGTGCATCTTTTATGGAGGGACGTCTCCGAGACATCTTGGCGGACGAGCCCGTTCGCGGAAGACTCGCGGAAGACGGCGTTCGCGGAGGAGGCCTGTTTGCGGAAGAACTTCTTCGGGAGCTGTTGGCGGAGGAGTCCGTTCGCGGAAGGTTCGCGGAAGACAGTGTTCGCGGAGGGTTCGCGGAAGACAGCGTTCGCGGAAGAGAGAGGTCTTCACCCAGTCGACAACCGAGACAGCCAGCCTCCTGGAGAAATCCAGCTTCTATTTCAGTCACCCAGGGAGGCCGGAGACAGCACCCTTTCTCATCATCGGGCGATGAGGGGCCTTCATCTGATGGAGGGACCGACAGCAGCCATGGTTACCCAGGACGGGGGAGGAGACCACCGAGGCAGGGACCGCCACTGCACCGACGAAGCCCTAGGCCGAGACAGAGGCAGGAGGACTCGTCGTCCGAGGACAGCACAGCCTGGAATCAGAACGGCAGAAGGAACCGGAAGATGCTGACCCCTGACAAGTTCGATGGGACTTCCATAGAGTGGCCGGTGTACCGGGCCCACTTTGACGTCATCGCAGAGGTCAACGGATGGAGCAAGCGGGAACAGGGCGTCTACTTAGCCGGGAGCTTGACAGGAGAGGCGCGACGAATGCTGACCAGCCTGAGTCCTGCAGACCGGAGGGACATCAACGTTCTGACCGACAAGCTGACCCTACGATTCGACCCTGACTGTCAGGAGGAGTCCTACAAGGCGACCTTGGGACAGAGAACCCGCAGGAAGGCAGAGACACCCCAGCAGTACGGCTATGAGTTGCAGCGACTGGCCGGCCGTGGTTATCCAGATCTGAACTCCGCAGCTCAGGAGGCTATCGCCTTAGACCACTTCTGGAAGGGCCATGCAGATGGGGACATGAAGGTGATGGCGCTCATGAGGAAGATGAAGACCATGGAGGAGGCCATAGCGTTCGTGACCCAGTACGAATGTGTCAAACCCAAGCCTGGGAAGCCGGTGATGTCCATAGAGTCGGAGGACTCCGAGCCAGCTCTAGGACGGGTCCTACAGCTATTAAAGAACCAGCAGGGAGGCGAGATTACCACCAGTGGGCAGCAGAGCAACCAGCCGAACGTAGCGGGTCTACCCAGACTTCCCTACTTCAAGGGGCTCTTTGAGAGCCAAGACAGGAAGCTGGATCGACTAATCGAGCTGTGTGAGCAGGTGCTATCCATCAAGCCGAGGGCCGCCACTGCTGAGAACAAGGGACCAAGCGCTAGGCCGGGACCAGATGACTGTTGGTACTGTGGGAAGCCGGGTCATCGGAAGTACCAGTGTCCAGATCGGCCGCCACCTCGGACCAAGGAGGAGCGCTTGAGTCGACTAATCGAGGAGATTGGTGAGCGGAACAGTTTGACAGACGAGGAGTCGGAAAACCAGTAGGGCTCATACCAGCCCCCAACCGTATGGGCCATTGGCAGGTGTGTGCACGGCTTCACAGGCGAGAAGCTCGACGAAGACGTGAAGAACACATTGCCAGGGGGGAATTTTTAGTTTCACAGATTTTTAATAGGTTTTTCCGGTGTGCATCCGAAGTAACTGGATGGGCGCAGGAGGAGCTCGAGGATCGAATTCTCGACTATTTGGAGGGCAAGCCTGTCAACACAGACGGGAGTGCCAATGTACAGCAAACCGATGGAGCCGTGGAGCGTCTAATGCCCCGCGGAGACGTCAAGGAAATGCAGACCGATGGAGCCGTGGAGCGTCTAATGACCCGCGGAGACGTCGACGAAATGCAGACCGATGGAGCCGTGGAGCGTCTGGGGACCCACGGAGACATCAACGAGGTTTCTGCTAGCAGCAAGGAGAACAACCTTGAGGCTGGAGGCTGCGAAACAGCAGGGACCCCCCTATGCAACTGAACCACAAGTGGCCGTGAAAGAGGAGACGGAGGGCCGGTGGAGCGGAATGACCAAGGGGCCAGCGCAGCAGCTATTGCTGGTGGACGACTCATTACTTATCCGGAGCGGCGGTTCCGAGGGGAGTGATTCCCTTAAGACTGACAGAGAGGACCAGGGTGGTGCATCACTGTGGGTGGACGACTCAGTACTTATCCAGGGCGGCGTCCCTGAGGAGAGTGGCAGCTCTCTTAAGATTGACAGAAATGGCCAGGTGGTGTCGCTGTCAGCCGGTGCCCGAGGCACATTGGCGTGGTATGCGGCGTGCCACGTTATGGGGAAGGCGACTCGTATGTTGGTGGACACGGGTGCCTCTTCCACCGTTCTGGACGAGTGTCTCTTCGACCAAATGGATGACGAACATAAAGCAATGATAAGGCAGACGAGAATAAGGTTACGGGCAGCAACCGGAGACTACTTACAGGTTCAAGGAGAGATGACAGTTCAACTTCTACTGAGCACACGACTCGTGTCGGCAGACGTACTGGTAGCCAAACTAGGGATCCCGGGAGTGTTGGGGCTTGATGTACTTCAACAGATTGGGGGACAGCTGGATCTGCGTAAGGGCGAGTGGCAGGTGGGTGACACTACCGTAGTGATGAGCTCGGGCCACGAGGACGCCGTCTACACACTGGTGACGGAGGAGACGGTCGTCTTGCCACCCTTTTCAGAGATGATGGTGGACCTCAAGCTGACAGGAAGTGAGGGAGGAGTTCCGAAGGCCGGCCTCGTGCAGTCCGCAAGAGAGCCGTTGGAGGACGACCCCCTCGTAGTGGGACGAGCCCTGGTACGACCCCGAGGACGCCTGGTACCGGTGGTACTTCTGAACGCCGGCGCTGGAGCTTGCACTGTGCTGATGGGGACCATCCTAGCCGAGCTTCACGGAATAGAGGCCGTGATCGACCTGGGATTTCGTCCCGATGGAGGGAAAACAACCCAGAATGAACCTAAAAGGGAACAGTGGTACCGGGAGGAGAGCGGAAGGGAGCATGAGCCCCTTACACCAAACTCCACCAAGTGGCGGAACCGGACGCCTGAGCAGCCCGAAACCAGAGTGCACGCCATGCACGCAGAATCGTTGACGAAGACACCAGAGTGCCCGGAGCATTTAGAACCGCTCCTGGAGGGAATGCATCCGGTCTTGACGGAGAAGGAGGTGGAGGTCGTCAGTTGTGTCAACAACCGCCGTCTAAATGAAGTCACCCGGAAGGATGTGTACCCTCTGCCTTGAGTCGACGAAAGATTTGACATCTTATCAGAAGGACGACGGAGATGGAGTTCGACAACCATTGGAGCGAGGCTCATCAGCAGGTGTTCGAGGCGCTGCGTCAACCTCTGACCGAGCGCCCCCTGCTGGTGTACCCTGATATGAAGCGTAGCAAGACCCAAAGGAGAAGAGGAGGCCTGTCCGACTCAGGAGGAGTGTCCCCTACCCCTGGAGGACTTCTCTGATGAGGATTTGCTTCCTCCGATCAGCGGAGAAGGATGGAGCCCAGGAGGACCTCAAGTCAACATCGTATTGGAGGTTCTTGTTGAGCCCTTGATGGAAGATCACTATTGCGGAGATGGAGTCGGGATATTCCAGATCTGGGAGGTGCGACGCCAGGAGGACCCGAGGACGACTGCAGAGCCGACCGAGGAGTCCCTACCTGAAGACCGGAGCCCCCCACGACCGGTGAGCCATCGGCTAGAAAGGGTGGCGATGGATATTCTGGAGCCCGGGACCATCGACAATTTAAAAAGGTGCTGGTTTACCCCTGAAACCGACGCCTGGATACCCAATCCGGACGATGTGACCCCAGTCCGGACCCCCAGTGATGACGAGGGACGAGTGGAAAACGGCGGGAATGCAGTCCAAACGATGTAAACGACGACGGGAGCGTTCGCGGAAGAACCGTTCGCGGAAGCAGCGTTCGCGGAAGCAGCGTTCGCGGAAGTACCGTTCGCGGAAGCACGTTCGCGGAAGCAGCGTTCGCGGAAGAACCGTTCGCGGAAGCAAACGTTATTTCGTTCCACGACAATGCTTTTTCCCCCAGATCCCTGGTCCGCGCCTTTTCTATATAAGCAGGCCGGCCTACGATTCCGTCATCACTTCAACCATGAACACACCAACTCTGCAGATCATTGAGATACCCGCATTTGCAGACGAAGATTTCGGGGACGTTCCAGATTTCGACTTGGCTGACTTTCTGCCCCTTGAAGTCGACAAGATGAGCGACCCACCTACCAAGATAGACAAGCCTGACCGAAAGCGGGAGCGCTCGAGGAGCCGGGAGCGTCGTGAGGAGCCCCGAGGAGGTCGACGGTCCCCTGCCCGGAAGTTGTCCACCGAGAGAGGGCGACGCTGGTGCAGCCCCTGCCGGATCCACGTGACGGCATCCAACTTTAGCCGACACGTGGCGACCAAACACACGCAGAAGGAGGGGCGGCACCTCTGCAAGATGTGCAGCCAGCGATTCGCCCGCCGAGCTGACAGAGACCGGCATGAGACGTCGCATGCCAGCGGCAACACCCTCAAGCCAGGACGGAGGAGGAGGACGACCGACACGCCCGTGTCCGACCCCCGAGATGGTCCGACTACTGTGTCTGCCCCTGAGCTGAAGACTGTCAGCTTTGCGGCCAGCGGGACGACCAGCTCCACGCCGTCAAGCCCCCGGGAGGACGCCCCCAGGTCAGAGGACGCCCCAGACCCCGAGGACGACCCCCCGAATAGCGAAGAGGAACCGGAGTCTCAGCAGGAGCGGAGAGAGGCGGAATCCCCGGAGGCCCCCACCCCCGAGGACGACGGACCCCCCGTTCCCAGAGACTCGGCCCCTACCTACAAGCCCCTAGACCTGAGTTGGTACCTCAAGCCCGTTCCGGAGGTGGAGGACCAACTGCGACCGTATGTGGAGGGCCTGGGCAGAGCGGTCACTGCCGGGGAGAAGGCCCTGGAGGACCTGGCGTCCACGATAGCCATGGGACGACGCCACCTCACCCAAGCGGAGGCTCGGCTCCAAGCCAAGGAGGAGCAGAGACAGCTCGAGGCCGAGGTGCTGCAGCTGCGAGGGGAGGCCTCTCAACGAGAGAAGAGCCACCGGAAGGAGCTGCGAGCCCACGTCCGAGAGACCATGCTGCTCCGGGAACAGCTCCGAGCGTACACAGACACTCGGGACAGGCTGGCGGAGACGTCCGAAAGCGAGGTGGATCGCCAGTGAAGTGGAGGGAGAGAGCCCTGTAAACAACAGACAGGCAGGAAAAGACGAAGAAGGAGGAAGAAGAGAAAAGAAGAGAGAGAAAGGATCAACGGGGACGTTGATCTCCAGAAAGGGTGGAGTTGTAACAAAACCATGCAACTGCCGCGCTGAAACGTTCGTTAGGAACGGTCACGTGATCTACAAAGTCCACTTGCGAAGACACCGTTCGCGGAAGAACCGTTCGCGGAAGCACGATTGCGGAAGCATCATCAGCGGAAGCATCGTTCGCGGAAGAACCGTTCGCGGAAGCACGATTGCGGAAGCATCGTCAGCGGAAGCATCAGTCGCGGAAGCACCGTTCGCGGAAGAGGAGCCTTCGCGGAAGAACCGTTCGCGGACGCAGTCTTCACCACGTGGAGAAGAGTGCGGAAGATACGTTCGCGGACGAAGATGCGCGCGCAGCCACCCTGGCTATATAAGGGAGAGCGGACGGCCGCTCTGAGAGCACTGCAACAGCGACATCGACCGTGGGGAGATCGTCACCGCCACAGCCAAGGGACTCGACGAACTCCGTGCGGACGACTCCTTCTTCAGGGCCTTAGAGTCAACCGGGATTAGACCGACTACCTGGAGAAACCATTCGACTAAACGGGACGGGAAACTTCAACGGGAAGGGACAGAGAGACGCCGCCGGCTAAGAACTCTTTTTAGTTGTGCCCTCGTGCACTATTTATTTTTGAAATGTGATCATACAGTGCTCCATGTCTGAACTTCATATTTGTACGTCACGTGGGTGACCAGCCATACAATTGTAAGTTGATTTGATGTATATAAATCTTCAATTTATTTACATCTGAGTTGCTTCTTGCCTAAGTGAAGCCACACCAGCGTTGGGGAACGCCAGATTAGTGACGGCTCTCGAATCACAACGAGCGGGAGTTACATAAAGTCTATACGATCAGAGAAACCAGGTTTTTTGGGCCACACCGAAAACAAGTCATTACCAAACGTCACACAATTATGACAAATGGACTAAGTTGTTTGTGTAATTGGAAGCTGATCGCAGTGAGTAGGTGGTTCTCTGTCCCACAGTGTCCGGCAATAAAGCGGTAAGATATGGCGGACTCAACCCATTAACTACTTTGAAGAACAGAACAAGCCTATGTTGACTCCGTCGTTCAGAGAGGGATTGCCTCCGACTTCCGCTAGTAGTGAAGCAGTATTACAACGCGCTGTCGCCCCGGAAACAATCCTGGCGGCATAATTTTGAATTTTGTCCAACTTCTTCAAATCACATTGGTTTGCCCCTTCCCAAACAACATCAGCATATTCTATAGTCGGACGAATATAGGATTGGTATATACGATCGAGAGAAATTCTATCTAACTTGAATTTAAATCTGTGGAAATAAGCAACCAGTTGCGATGCTCGTGATGCAGTGGTGGCGATGTGATTTGACCAAGACAGGTCTCTTGTGAAAGCCACGCCAACGTGCTTATGACTGGACACCTCCCTGATAACAGAGTTGTTGAAATATAGTGGCCGATGATGAGCAATGTCACTTTTGTGTGATATAATAAGGGATTCGGTTTTGGGTGCACTGAAAGCAACTAACCATTTTTCCGACCAATTATATATTGAATTCAAATCGTCGTTCACTAAAATTGCAGCCTCATCTCTGTTATTCACTTCAATGAAAAGGGACGTATCATCTGCAAAAAGGCGTATATTGCAGTGTTTAACTTCATAAGTAATGTCATAGATAAATATTAACGTAGTCCGCTACAAACATTGAGGTAACGAAGAGCCACAATTTGAAAGTTATTTCTTGAATATTATCTCTTCGAAATGACCTATTTTTATAGAGTAACTGGTCACCATCCTAATAATGAAAAGAAAATAGGGGGTCACCGTGCTCGTTTCTTCTACATATTCGATCAAAATCACAAAAAAATTACCTAAAATGACATAAATTATGGCATTTTTGTGCATTTTTTTGTCCATATTCACATCTTGCATCGTGTTTTCCATGCGAACGGATACGGTGAACCCTATTTTCTTTTCAGTTTTAGGATGCTGAACATTTACTCTGTAAAATATGTAAATTTGAAGCTCTAGAATACGTTGATGTAGTTATTTATTTAAAAAAAAACTCTTTGAGCCCTCCCCTCACTGTCTGGAGCGGACTACCTTAAGAAGAGCAAGGGTCCTAAAACTAAGCCTTGGGGAACGCCAGCTTTTATATCAGCCCAACTGGAGCTTTGACCGTTGATTGCTACGAGCTGTTTCCGCGATGTGAAATAATCTGACATCCAGTTCAGTAAGCCACCAGCAATCCCACATTTACTAAGTTTGTATAATAAAAACGAGTGCCACACCCTATCGAAGCTACTAATATCTACGAAAATTACGCGAATTTCTTTGCCGGCCGATAGCGATTGGCTGAATTCATGAAATATTTCTGTAAGATGTGTTACTGTGGAACTGCAAGGAACAAAACTTGACTGCCACTCGGACAATATAGCGTTTTCACTAAGATGTTTGTGTAGTCGATTTGAAATTATTCTCTCCATTATTTTCCCCATGATGCTCAAAAGAGAAACCGGCCTATAAATATCTACCACTGCTGGATCATTTTTCTTGAGTAACAGAAATACATTGGCTCTCTTCCAAGAAGATGGAAATCTGTTTACTGCGAGGGACTTATTGAAGACCACGCTGAATCGCTGGTGCAGCTTCCTTCAAAAGTCTTGGACTTACCCCATCAGGACCAAATGCCCTACTAGTATCTAACGATGATAAGTAGTTACCAACTTCTTGTTCAGTGCATTCAACAAAAGATAGAGACGACTGTGCAATTTCTAGATACTTATCAGGTAGAGTGGCATCGGTTTCATCAATCATCGACGCTAGCATGCAGTTCTGATTCAACATTCTCAGAATCTATAATCTCATCATTATGAATTATAACTGGAATAGAATCCCGTGATATACCCAACAGCTTATGTGATAGTGACCACCATCTCGACGAGTTTATATTATCGGAAATGTTTCTGAGCAATTTTTGTTCGCGCTCTAATTTGCATCGCCTTATCTTCCAGAAGTATCGATTACGAAGCGTCCGGAAACTTTTCCATGAATCAGACGTATTATCAAGTTTCGCGTATCTATGAGCCCTATCCTTGTAGCGTTTCAACCTTCGCAGATAACCAATGAAAAATGGTTTATCATTTGGGCGTATAGTTACTAGTTTATTTGGGATAAATTCTCGGGCCGCCGATAGTAGACATTCGGTCCATTGCCGTTCTGCAATATCAATATTGTCTTTTTCGGAACAGAAATCCCAATCTGTTTTGGTCTGTTTGTCCCGGAGCCCGATAAAATCAGCCCGATTGTAGTCCCACATAAGACGGTCAAATGCGCTATGTTTGCCACAACGAAAATGTAAGGTGCCAGACACAGTATGGTGATCGTTATACGAAAATGGTTCTAGAACAGATGTTGACTTTATGAAATGCGGACAATTTGATAGAATCTGATCCAATTCTGACAAATGCATCTGAGTGACACGAGTGTATTGATTGATATGTTTAGTTAATTCGAAATTACTGACAAACTGCAACAGTGTCTGGCCATGTGCAGTCCGAGGGTCAGCGTTTAGGTAACCTAGAATTAAACAATTTCGAGACCCGGAACTCGTCGATCAAACAAAATTATTTTCCAAAACGTCCCAAAAATCTACTTGGTCGTCAGTGCGATATGCCACGCATAATGTAAATCTATTATAATTGGACCTAATTTCGAGCCAAATTTGCTCAATGCCCTCTTGTTCTAAATGTACAAGGCACTTGACGTACAACTTTTCAGAAATCCACGCCAATAGTCCACCACCCCTACGAACAGCTCGACACAGTGCTATTGGGGCATGAAAGCCCTCCAATTTATATGATTCAATGCGATCAGCTTCCAAATCCGCATGGTCTAACCAAGTTTCACTCAGCGTAATTATGTGTGACTCAGTGCGAGATCAGCTCGTATATGATCAGCTTTGTCCGTACAATGCTTAATACTACGAATATTGACATGGCCCAGCAACAAGTCTCCATGAGTTTTGTGATCATTGCGGGGGCCGGGATTCAGCTCTACCGTACCGAGGACACTCAAGAGCATAAACAGACACGTTAGGATTTTCAAACTGTGTAAACAAGTTAACTCGCGCCCGTGCTTCATTCGAACAATATGATTTTTGATAGTAATTGATCGAGTTCCATGGCAAACCGTATTGAAAAGCCCAATAGCATATCTTAATTGTTGGATTGTTATTCCCATAACAGTGTCTTATTACCCAGCATTTAACTCAAATAGTAACTGACTTAAAAAAACAGGTGTCACTTTGGTTAAATATTGTTATTTAGACTTGGGTACAGTTAGTTGTTAAATACTGAAACAACGTATAACACAAGCAGAAAAATTAAAGCCACTCCACAATTCAGATATATAAATAAACATTTCTCTACCTAAAACCTCAGGAAACCTGAACGTCATTCACGTTAAATAATATATACAACCACAACATCAGTCTTATCAAGCTTAGCATACCTGTACTTTAGAGTTATTTACAGTACACAAGACATCTGAGCAAGACCATGGTATACTGGTCACAAGCAAAACTAACTCAAATCAGGTTTAGCCACGTTACAAACTAGGCAAACATGCAGAATACATGGCACTAGAAATAATACATGCTGCGCAACCTTATCCTAGTATTAGATTTATTGACGATTTATTTGACTAGTTAGGGAATCATTTTCATTGTAAGTAGTTCTTTTCTCGATGTTTCGCACGGCGAGTGTGTGGGTAGAATTTGTAGGACTTTTAGCTTCTTTTTGTCAGGATTTTATATCGAACTTAGGTTTTGGGGAAGTGTCGACTACGAGGGCGTAGCCAGACGAAGGGATGTAATTATTTTATATTCATTATGGTTTCACTCCCCAAAACCTAACTCCACCCGCACTCTCGCAAACATACACATGCTGACATGTTGCAGATTTGTACAACACTCCAACACTTTCTCAGTATATTTCCACATGCAGGAGCTTAACAACCTACTTAGCAACAGTGACGCACGGAACACTACAGCCAATCACGACTCCACATTACATCACATGACATCCTGGAAACCCCCCCCCCCCCTTACGACGTATTCAGCTTGGACGAGACACAGGTGTTAAAAAGTTGATGTATCGACAAGAAGGCCGAAAATGGCCGCCATTGTTGCAAAAGTATAAACAGGCCAAATACAGAAAAGTAACGAGAGGATTAACTTGAAAGAACTGATTAGACATATAGGATACTTTTAGAAAAACGTTATGGGACAAACTCATCGTTTGTGTGTGATTGAGCGTGTGAGAGACTCATCGAACAATTGGCCTGTTTTGGAAATTAACGCTACGAGTCGGTTAGTACAACAATCTCAAAATTGCGATCCGATCAGGGTTCGTATTTGTTCCGGACGTGAAAATACATCACACTTCTAACACAAAAGTAAGCTCTATCTACAAAACGTTTATCTTCAGCAACTAAGTCACACGTCTCCAGTCAGATATGACCTTGACTTTTTCCACTCAGAGTCATCCCATGTAAAAGTCAGTCACCAAATATATCTGCCATGTATAATTTCTCATTTGCTCACAATACAAATCTAAGCTCGATATACAGCCCTCATGCATGTAGTTTCCAGTCTACAGATCATGGACCACTTGGGTTGAGCACTTAATTCATATGTGGTCAAGTTGTCACCAAGTATCTGCAATATGTGACTTCCTATATCCTCATAATACAAACCCTAGATCCATCTACATGCAGTCGTTTTGTGTGCAGGGAACAATTTCACATCTATCACATAAGGTCATGCGAGGTCGGTTTCCAAGTGTCAGAAAAGATCTACCATATACGACTTTCTATATTATGTACACGAATGTATGCAACATTTCAGAGCGGGTTGGGACATTTGGGCATAATTTTCTGGCTTCTTGAAGAAATCAAGGCATTCAGTATTCATACTTGAGATGACCAGTATATAATCGCATGCATATGTGAAATTATTGAAAAATAATTTTGAGCAAAGAGCCAAAAATTGGAATTTTGATATTTTTGGCTTATCAGATCCGCATTTAAAAATGGAATGGTATGTGATATTTATACAAAATTAGACAAAATAACTACGGAGCACACTTATTAGGCTCTCTAGCAGTTAGAAAGTCATGTTTTCCAGTAACTCCGGATCGATGAGAAAATCATCAGGTGATTCAGTATGGATAACTATTTCATAGATATCGGGGGTTTCCATTGATATTTATGAATTTACCAGAGACATTACCAACACTCTTGCTCTACCCCATTTACATTCTTGGATCCGCCTACGTCATTCATACTGATAAGTATATACACTAAATATCGTTAGGACTTATATCAGACGACCAATCGAACAAACACTTGAAAGAAGACTTAATTTCCATAATGTTACTCGAGTGTTTTGATGCTAAAGTCCCTGATGTGAAGAATTTTATGGCGGATATAAATCGATAAGGAAAACGTGGGCAAGAAAACAATCATTGTAAATATATCAAACGATAAGCATTCTTGCATGCATTAAAATTCAATCCACCTAATCAATAAAGTTTTTGACCCAAGTGGCTTCTGTTACTTGTTATTTTTTCATGAGGATATCCGATAAAGATTGTCTGTGGAACCCATTTAGCATCACATAAATATAAAGGAAAAACTTTGTGAACGAGTTTTAGAAAACCAGAGTATAGAGTTAAAAATAAAATGTTTTGTAAGATTAACAAAATGAGAGAAACTCGTTGAATGTATCTCATTGGCAAGACCGATTTTTATAGTTTTTATGTCATCATTATATTCTTCATCGTTAACTTATTTCATATATGTACACACATTATCCCACTTACCTTTTGCGTTCAATCCTGTTCTGGTAATGTTACTTTCTCTTGTTTCTGTTACGTTTTTTTTTCTTTTGCAGTCGTGTGAACCACGTTCCTTCTGTAATTCAACAATTCAATTAACATTCACCATATATTTCTCAAAAGGATGACATATAAAAGCATATTACCTAACGCGACATAGTGATAATAATTGTCATGATCCTTGCTGCCATGGGAATTGAGTCAGTAAAGGAAGCGGGATGAGGAATATCCGAATCGCCAAATGGCACCACTGTTTTATCGATATATGACGTTGCTACATGGCAAACGCGACATTGTGATAAATACCAAACATCAGTTTGGTATTTTTAGTATAATCTCTATTATTATTTGAGATTCCATTTGTAATATTAATACAAAACAATTCCACTTTCTCAACAAAATATTTCTGACCAGTCAAATTGGTTCGCGAAAAGCCAGTAGGTATGAAATAACCGAATAGGCGATAAAGGGTGGTACATGTCGGGTTTTCCACGGCCGTGGCATATGCGAAAACTGCTGTTCGGTTTTCGCCATGTCGGTTTTGTTATGCTACAACGTCAACACTCTTCTTCCAGCATCACGAATATAAGCGTATTTTACCGTTGTGTCGTTGTTAGCTGCAGACGATATCCGTCAATGATCTGTTGATGATCTGGCGCTAAACTGACCATACAACAATCTGCACCTGTTGAATGGTCATTTGATACCCCAATAAGCACAACGGTAACAAACCTATAATATGTTATATGCTATTCATATGTATTGTTCATAATATGTTTTTGAATTCAATCGTAGTCTCCTTTGGATGAAAAATAAATATTTTCTTGAGCTCAATAATGATCATCGAATTCGATGTATTGGAATTTTACTCTGTATGAATTCTCATATACTGTAAGATTTGAGAATGTTCTATAATCATATTGTTTCATCGTTTTCATTGTTATTCCAAGTTGTTCCAATGAATAAGATAAGATTTCACCATATACGCACATCGATTGTTAACTAGTGAAAATAGTTCAGTAAGGGTAGTAATTGTGGGTCATGGTCAAACTTCTTGAAATTTTTAAAATTGGGATTGTAATGATCATCAAGAATTTCTGTCTTACCAATTCATCTATGTGCCATTCTTGTGCATGCTGCTGAACAGTCTAGATCTTCCTCTTCGATGACGTAGACTGCAACAATAAATTGACAGCTAGTAAACTGACTGACAAAACACTCGAAGCATTCGTTAATATAGCTTTTGATAATATAACATTATATTCATAACACTCACCTAAGCCATTATACGTCAGGTGTATTTCCTGCTGTGTTCTCGACGGAACACATCCAAAGCAACAGCTCTGATTGAACGGTATTGGCCATTATGTTCTTATATCTTGTAGTGGACTTTGAACTTTTCACCTGGTAAGAGCAAGCCATACAGACGCATAACCAATACACTTGCCTGGCTTGAATTTGTATTCTACAGCAATGCATATAATATACACTATGCCCAAAAAGTTTTGTCACGTGCAAGGCGTTTGGAACATTTTAATGATAAATTCGACTTGATATATGAAAGTGATCGATCAAATTTTATTTATATCTCTCTAATGAACTGGAGTTCAAGAGGACACATGATGCCCCGCTTTACTGAGTATGGGTATGAAGACAATGTGGGTTTGTTTAATGAAAAATACAAAACAAAAATAATATATCAGTGTACACAACTTACAGAGAGCTTGCTTCCATCATACATATTGCATCGGACCCATTCTCATAATAGTTAGCAATTTAACCATTTAAACCATTAATGGTTTTTAACAGAATATATTTGGCATACAAAAGTTGCATATATTATGACACATTTATAAAAATAAAAATGTTCCCAAATCGCCTGCCAGTGACAATTTTTTTTGTGTAGTGTTGGCACATGTGACGTCACAACGTTTCCAATGGGGAGGGGAGGGGGAGGGATGTGAGTTCGTGTAGGTGAAATTCCAAGATAAGTATGTATGTTTATTTCGTTTTGTTACAATGGTAATTTAAAATATCCGCTACCCCCCACCCCTCTCCGCAACCCCTTCACTCAACTATACACTTTTTAGATGCGCTTAATTTTACAGAGCTTAATTTTGTTGTTGTATATCTTTATGACTTTATTTCAAGTGGACACTCATCAAACTCCCGCTTGTATGTTAATATCACGTTTGTGTGTATGGTAACTATTCAAAGCTGAAGTATCCTGCTAGCACACATTACTAAAAACGTTGTTGCTATGAGCGTTGGTGGTAAAACAAACATGGTCCTTTCATGACAAAAACAGACAACGGAATACGCCAACGTAGATACGGGGCTTTTGCGTAGAAAAAGACACAAAAATTTACTGCCACAAGAACACTCAAGGTTTTGCATAAATCACGGTAGAAACACTACAATGTGACATACCATAGGAAAAAGTTTACTTCTGATATCTCAAATAAAACTTCACCACTGTGGTGAAAGTAATATTGAGAGTGTTGGTATCGCGTTTGTGTGTGTGGTAACTATTCACATCTGAAGTATCCTGCACTTCAGATTTGATATTTAAATCTTCACGTATCAAGGAATAATGCATCAGTTGTCATATGTTATGGTTTCATATTAATATAATCCCCAACAAGAAATATTCATATGATATATATATAATAAATCACATATCAAATGTAAGTTATGTTACAAAAGTGTTACAACATATCTCTGTTCATCACATTAAATATTGTTGAGGGTAAAAATATTAACCACAAACAACTAACAAATAAAATTATCGTGTACTACATTTCCAATGTCAAGAGTGCTTGTTATCACCACACATGTATCTCCTTATCATTATGACTCCATGGAGAATATAGATAATTGATGGAAAATATGTTTAAGGAAGATGGACGTTTGTATTTGTAAGGGTTGAGTTTTACTAGTTATCGATAATACTGAAAAATGCAACAAAAAAGGCAAACAATGCAACAAAAAGAATGAATTGAAGCTTATCTGTAGAATTGAATAATATTGATTCATTGGTTTCACTGGGCTGCACCATTTTATGTTTGATAGCATTATTCAAACCACTACATGAAGATGATCACTTGCTTACAAGAAAATATTTCACATCCTCAGAATATCAATAAATTGAATCTTATATGTTGACTTTCTTAGGCCGCATCTATTTTAGCTGTGTGCTAGGCATAACATGTTTACAAATTACTGTCCGCAAACTGTGTCAATTGCCATATAAACTATGTATGCGCCCCATAATGCCGCTTATGTTCTCAAGTAGTTTGAAACTGAAGTCCTTGGCGTGATGAATTTTATGGAGACTATAATTTATTAGGGATATAAATATCTAAGCTGATAAGTAAATTTGCATATATCACATGACCTAAAATATCTAAGCTGATAAGTATATTTGCATATATCATATGACCTAAAATATCTAAGCTGATAAGTATATTTGCATATATCATATGACCTAACCTAAACACGTGTTGATCTTGCCATTCCACAGCTTTTGCATTTTTGGCAAACTCAGTTGTTAAATTAAACACAAAACTTTGAAAGATTTTCGGATATATTTTGTTTAGGATTATCTGGTTGCTATGAAACTTGTTGTTTTCCTATTTAGCATAAAACCATATTTCTTCACCAAATTTTAAATTTCTATCATGAAATTGGGAAAATTAGAAATTGTAGACCTTCGCCGAGTTATTAAAATTAAAACTGACAATAATGGGTTGTTTAGGCCACACAACCATGGTTCATATATCAAAAGATGGGAAATTGACCATAGATAAACTGAAATGTAAGGATCATGGCAGAAATAAACATTAATAAAACTGGCGATTTTTCTATATTGACCATATTTTCGACCATGACCTGAGTTCTTGATACTGACCTCTCAGATGTCACAAGCTCTATCAGGTTAATACTGCATACTTGAGGTTAAGTGTTTCCTTGAACATCGGCAGTGGTTTTTGAATTACTACTACTTGAGATATTACGAATCAGGGATTTCAGATGATGACATTTGCATTCTCGACCTTGGGCGATAATGGGGAATTATGATCGCACAACCATCCGTCATATAGCAAATGACTATGAAATAGCCATTAAAAAATAGCCATTGAAAAATGAAATAGCCATACAAATTTATTAAAGAAAAATAATCACGAATATAAGCGATTTTTATCACAATTTTTCGATTTTGATACATTACCTGTTAGAAACTTATTTTATTAGGAATCGACTCTATGCATCTTTCAGCCCAGAAACTTCACAACTTTTATATCCATGTTTTCGTAAAGGAAATGCCTGTTGATGGCTTCACTGGCAGATCCCGATCGAGCGCTGTTTATTTTGGTATGAAGAATTAACTATAAATTGCTATCAGGCCGACTCCAAGATTTTCCACGGAAGCCCATGGGTGACATGCGAGAACAGAATTATGTCTTTTCTGAAACAAAAAGTTAGCATGATCGCATAAAATGAACAAGCTAACTTTTTTTACAAAGTGTTCAGAGAGGATGCTGAACCAGGAATGTCATCTGCTGAAAGGGATGGTTAGCAGAGAGCTTAAGCTTGAAAATTTTGTGAAACATCACGCCAGTGACCAGACTTTGAAAACAGATTGCCAGCCAGTGCCAGCAGACCCTGTAGAATCTGGGCAGGGCCAATTCACATGAGCGACTCCAATAAAATGACACATACATATCCATGGACAGTCGTATTTCCACTGCCAAGGAAATGGCTCCGCTGACTCCGTCAAAGTCAACTGATGGATACATGCTTGGTTTCTTGTATGAAGAACGGCTCGAGCCGAAACACACCCTGGCTGAAATTCTGGACGTCACGTTCAATCGTACTCCGCCATGCAGGCGAAGCCAGATCTGTCGTCACGTTGTGCCTCTAGCATCATGAGTTGTACTACTCGCGGATTAGAATCAGTACAATTAAACGCGCCTACCTTGACTTACATTTGGTCGATGCGCACCCAGCGAATCTGGATACGTCAATGACGAAACACCCACCGAGCCAGACAAGAATGAGCCAACGGCTACGGGAGTCCGAAAACATTACAGAGTCTACCGAGTGATTACAAGTGGATCTGCCCTTTAGTGCTGTCTATAACTCTGAAGCGACAGGAACGAGGGTCACAATTCTACACTTGTGTGCTAGCCGAGCCGACCGTGATAGGGCTGGACAGTGAGATTTGAAACGTTGCGTTATTTTACGTGATTTCATCATTCTGGAGACAAACATCTTTCCCGCCAAATTTTCTGCCAAATTTGGAAAATTCTAATTGTTCAATTCTGCATAACATTATTACAAATTATCGGAAATACACCAGATTTTCAGATACAATTATTGACATCTTTTCGTCGGTATAGAGTCAATAAATAATAATCGTGCATCATTATATCCTGTTCATTTAGGGGTTTGAATACCGTATGTTTGTGGTCTTCATCACGATTACCAAGATCGCAGAAAAAGGTGTGTTGCTCCAAGTATATATGTCCGGGGAATCTGATTCTGGGGTTTTGGGAAATATAGATGGTGTTGCACATATACAGTACAAAATACGCATTAACAGCACAGGACAACCTGTGTTTTAAATACATTTGTAGTTAAAAACAGCCCCCCCCCCCCCTCCGAAACACTTTCATGCCAGGCAGCAGTTTGAAGGTAATACTTTGAAAATATACGTGTTCCAATATTGCCAGCGACTTATTCAGAATATCTTTATTGCGTAAAGAAAGAATCCGAAAAATATGACGAATTATATTTTCGTGGGATGCTGGTGAAATCACAGAAAATCAGGAAAAATGACCACGTGGCAATGTTTATCTCCAAAACGAATGTATGACGTCATGAAAACGTCATTTAGGACGTATATAGAACGAGACTGTCCAGCCCTATGAAAAAACTAGCGAAAGACCCCCAGCTGAGTCAAACGTGGACCACAGTATGTGGAATATCTGTGCCGCGCAATCAAAAGAGCACAGGAAATTCGCTCATGATCACCTAGAACGCGCTGCTGTGCGGCAAATATTACCCACAATTCCAACCAGAAGAACTGGTACACTACACATTACCTGCAGCTCATGCAGAGTAATGAATTCTTGGCTGCAAAAAGCGTCAATTTAATCTGCAATACACAGTACTACAATATGGAATACAATACATATTTGCTTCATGCAATCGCATTCCTGCTTGCAGCATTTTGTCTAGAAAAGTCAAGTATAGCTGCCAAAACTAATATGACATTCCCATTTAAAATAGGAATCAAAATTGAATGAGTGTGGAGCATTTTGAGTCATGAATCTGTCACACTTTTCGTGTAATTTACCACATTCTTAGCTACTGGTCTGAATTTCCATGCTAAATTTTGTAAGCAGTAGCACATAAATATATACTTATATTCACGACAAGCAACTTCATGTAGCTGCTAAGATGTGCACATGTGAACATCCAACATGAATGCAGCCGAAACCGGGAGTTTTGTATCTTGGTTCCTGTGAATGGTTATAAACGTGTGTAATATCACTTTTTGTAAGTGCTCTGGCGTGCATCATATGCAATCCAACTCAAAAGTTCATGCCAAATATTCAATATTCAGCACCACTTACCAAGATATATTGTCTCTGCCACTCCCCAGTTTCGAATATCTGCTACCCTAACATGGTAGTAGTTAAGAGTTTAAGAATCAATTGTGGGAATATTTATGCTGAATGTTACTGTGACCTCGAATCGCACCAGCGACCTTATTTTCAGGGTAACGAGACAAATGGTTGATATTTAAAATGTAAAACATCTATTGTTCATTAACCTATCCAAGCCTTTGGGCTGATTTTTTCTTTTGCGTATGTAACTTGCTCAAAGTTTTCATTGTTTTTTTCATCTTTTCTCCCTACTTTTTTCGTTCATTATATTTCCTTTTCCCATTTGTATTTCCTTTTCCTCGTCAAAGGATGACTTCTGTCACCATTGCGTTTTATTTTTTGTTCTGTGTATTTTGTAGTAAAAGTTCTACAGTCTCTAAGACTCTGTCCTGTGTCTATGTACTGTATCGTTTGTTCTTATTCAAATGCAAGTGATTACTTTATTCATGTACAGTATAGAAATGAATTCATTCATTCATTCATTCATTCATTCATTCATGGTTTGCTCTCAGAGCTCCAGAGAATTTCATCTATATGCTTTTGGAAAAATCTGAAAAGTCGAGTTCTAGGCCTAGTCAACATTTTCATCACTGTTATCATATACTAAAACCCAATGACAAAATGAAGATACTCGCATTACAATACAATGTGCCCCCCCCCCCCCCCGCGTAAATTATATTGCTCTCCCTCCACGAGGGTTGAATCCACCCACAACATATTTAAAAGTCACAGTATCAAGGTACCATTATATGATTTTATTCCTGTTCACATGAAGACATTGTGGAAATTAAATGATAAAAAAATATGTTCGCGTTAATTGGTAACTAATAACAGCGACATGTAATCAAGTATATCAAGCCAGTATTGCAATCGCCTTCTCATACCGATGAAAAAAACTAGCTTCGGCAGTTTCCGTAATCGTGACGTCAGTTGAGGCAGAATTTGCCTTGATGGCTCGCCAAAAACGTAAAATACGTAATTTGTTGGCCAGCTCACAGATGGGAAATCTCTCCAAATAGCTTGAGATTCAACAGAAAACACGCTAAAACCAGCAAATACTGGACCTTTTGCAGTTCAACAAACCTCCGTTCTGGGTGAATAAATAGTACTGATTCTAAATATCAATACAGAAAATGCCGTATTCCCGTCATCTCACCCGTTCACTTCAATTGTCAAACATACATCAGGGGAATGAATATGCGACATGCAGTTTACCTTGCTGGCTACATGTACTTTCAGGTCTGCCTCAACTGACGTTCCAACCACGTGACCCACTCTAAAATCAGGATCAAAATCTTTGGCAATTTACGGAAGGAGTGCCTATTTGATTCAATATCTCGAAACAAATTGATTGTATTTGTAAAATTCGTTCGAATTTATTGAAAACTATTCCTGACAGATTAAATGAAAAGCACTTTCATCGGCATGCTACTAGGTCTTTAACACAATTTCAATTTAACTGTCGAGGGCGTCGCTTCACATGACTAAGGTAATAGATAGATTGCATAAACAATGAAACGTTTAAGGTTAACAAATATCCAAAATGTATATTTGCATAAAATTATTAACTCCGAAACTCCATTGTTTTAGAGATAGCATATGCCAAATTCGGGGGTGACACAGTCATTCGCGCCGGTTACGTGCATGAGCTGCTCCCAAGATAGGGCTTGAAGGTTGGGTTGACGAATTACGTACGCTGCTGCTTATTGTGCAGGTCTGCTGTTGGCTGGTTGGGGCCGAAACATCCAAAGTGTAGATCGAGGTCGTATTGATTGCCTAATTAAACAGACACAGACGAGTATTGGTTCGTCTTTGTCATCCTTCAACGAGGTTTACAATTAGCGTGTCCAGGCTAAATCCTCCACCTTATGGAGTGATAAGTCTCATCCCCTACATTACGCATTAGTGTCATGTGTGATAACTCGTAGTGGGAGGTTCTGTAAAAGTCGATACGACCGGTAATGTATGTTTCATACCATGTATATATACTGTTTATTTTGATACAATCACGTGGCTCACCAATGTACGGGCACTCAATTTCCGCCTCGTCGGATGATTAAAATTCATCTGTCTGGCCCGAACAATAGAACAATTTGAACAATAAAATGCCTCGATTGTATTATGATGTCATGAAAAAAAAGGAAAATTTCTTTCAGAGTATGAAACCATAACATGATATAAACAAAAAGGGTCTGTAACTTCAGTGTTATTTTGGATGACACTCAAAAGTGTATGCACGAACTAACTATGGATTTGATCGCACTATGTTAGGAGTCCTGTCCAAAGACCTGTGACTGCTGCTATTATACTCGTTGTTACCTGGATGTCGGCCTAGCTAGGACGACCACCGGCGCCAAGGAGTCCTGAAGGGTGACGTAGACGGTGGGATCAACATCCTCCACGTCTGTAGATTGAATGCAATCTCTGTGATCTTGACGATAAACAGAGATTGAGACCAACGTCACAAAAATCTAAACATTCAAGCTGTATGCCTCGGATGTATCGCATGGATCGATCATAGACAATGCAATAGAAAACGTCATAAACGTAATATGATGGTCGGGTGGGAAACTCAAAATGGCGATCGTGACTGTAAATGAAAACATTTGTCTCAAAAACTCTGGATACAACGACTTTGCACTGAGGAAGGTAAATTCTGTGTGTATATGCAGTGAGTTGATTTATTTTAGATCCAAACTACATGTGTTAGATGGTGTCCCCCGGTGATTTTCATACTTGTTTTGATAATACTTGTTTCGTTTCTAATAAAAAGGCATGCTGGTTTACAGCCGCTCTGAGGCGGCTGTATGTTATGGCTACCTCCACGGGTATATATGTTAAGAATTCACTTGGCATCACCAGTTCTTGTTATTATGATGTGTTGCTTGTGATAAGTTGCATTCCTATGTCACCGGCATATGGTGTGTTTGTTTCTCAACTTATACGCTATTCCAGAGCTAGTTGCAAATATGAGGACTTTGTCTATCGAAGTGCCCAGCTAGTCTCTAACCTGCTGCGACAAGGATATGTTTTACCAAGACTTATAGCTGCGTTTAAGAAATTCTATGGACGTCATCATGATCTGGTTGATAAATACAGCAAATCCATGTCTGCCATGCAACTAGATCTATTTTCATGTTAATTTTGGGGAATTCATGACGGGTGCCACTAGTGGGGCAGGAAATGCTCACTCTTTCCGGAACACCTGATTTCACCTCCTAATGGCCATTTTTGGGGGTTCATGAATTTCCCTGTCATTTTTGTTTTCTCTCACTTCGTATGCCTGATATGACTTTCTGTCCCCGGACTATGAGATTGGATAACGGACCATGTTTTGTTTGCTCGGAATACTTAATACTGGGTATTGATTCCACGTCTATTGATAATCTAATTGAAAAAAAGACTCCTGTATAGAGGAATTATAATCTATCAGGATTCCACAACTCTAGCCAGTTCATGTTATATATTCAAAATTATCTCTACCATGATAAAATTGTGATACTGTCTAGATTTTCTATTGTGATATGAAAATTTGAGATAGTTTTGAGCCATGTTCGAATATACGTTATGACATAGAAAAGTGATGGGAGAAACTGAAGTTGTAAGATTTTTGTGTTTTGAGATAACCATGTGACTGCGTTTACCTATTCCACGTATTGGCTGAATGCTCTATCTATAACAAGAATGAAGAGATTCCCTGGATACGATGCCGAGAGCGATGACTTCAGCACCGAGGTCCTGCGTAATCACATCTTTGGCCAGCATGTGGCGGAGTACATGTGTCAACTCCAGGCAGACGACGAGGACACGTTCAAGCGCCAGTTCTCACAGTTCAGCAAGAACGGCGTCACGCCTGACGGAATAGAGGCCATGTACAAGAAAGTCCACGCAGCTATCCGTGACGATCCGTCTCCGAAAGCCAAGGTCGAGAAGGATGTGAAGACGAAGAGGTATGGTATCAGTCGATAGTTGTCGTGTTTTCGATTATGTGAACTATTTTGGTCAAAATATATGCTGTGTAACGCAAAATTTCAGGTTGATTTGAGGTATTGCAAATATTTTCATTAATTCATGAACAGTTGTGGTCAATATATATTCACGCCTTTGAAACAATTTCAATCTTCGAAGTGTGAATGATGTCAATAATGAACATTTGGATTTCCAAAAGCCAAACAAAGTAACTTTATGTTCACATTTGTGCTTGCAGGTGGAATCGCCGCAAGATGTCCAAAGCGCAACGTGAGGATCGCTTCAAGCAGAAGAAGGCATCCTTCTTGAAGAAAATTTCTGAACAGGAGGACTAAGCTGCTAAACTACTGGGCAAATAAAAGTGGAGAGAAACACTGAAAATATGTAGTTTGTTCTATTGTAAAGAGCTGTAATATTTAGTCACCTAAAGGTACCCTCAACACAAAATCCTAGGAACGATTTGGAATATTTGCTGAAGTTTCCTAAATACGAGAGCGTTACTCCAATGCAAGACTTTCACATTTGTGCCATGAAAATAGGCCAAATTTGAGGAACTTTGGTGAAATCACATAAGGCCATTCCTGGTTAATCATCGGTTTCTTGTCCCCGCGCACCAGCGTTTTGGGAAATTTTGAGGAAAGATATATAATATAGAAATAAAAGCGATTTTTGAAGACAAAATTCCTCCAATCTCTGTGTGCTTACCCATATTGGTCTCGCAGCAAAACTCATCCAACTGGTTTGTGTGTATACAAGATATATCCAGAGTTTTGCACAAACTAACATTTCAAATTAGCAATTCTTACCACAAATAAGTTTTAAGCCACAATATGGAACTATGATATATATATATATATATTCAGATGCTCAAAGACAGGTCCCGCACCTAAGCATCGTTTGCATTCAGAGAATCATTGCACGGTATATGGTTTTTAGGTTACCGGACCTATGGTCCGATAACCTATTGGCATGGCATTGCGTCCGTCGTCCGTCGTCCGTCGTCGTCCACATTTTTATCTTCTTTGTTTACGGGCAAATTTTTCTGAACTTTTGCACCAAAATACTTAAAAATAATTCAAGAAGGAGGTATTTTTTAGTTTTTTGATTTTCGCATTTTTTTCAAAATGGCGGCCGTTTTCGACGAAAAATGCCTGATTTTGGACTTTGGCAGCCATTTTCTCAAAATCTGTTCAGTAACTTTTTTTTTTTTGATACATAACACTCCTCATATGTACTCCTATGATGTCTATAAATTTCGTTAAGCTCGAATCGCTCGAAGTGGGCCATTTTGGCCCAAACTCGGCCCAAATGGGACTTTCCCATGTTAAATTCTCCTATGCTTCATAATGGAACACATTATGCCTAATATCTCACTTAAAATTGAGATTAGAGACTAGGAATCAATTGTGGACATATAGGAAATGATAGATGCTAAATATTCTCGTGACCTTGAATTTGACCTCTGACCTCAGTTTCAAGGTCAGAGCACAAAATGGCTTATATCTCGCTTATTATCGACTCTACAGCTTAGGAATCAATTGTGACCATATAGGAAATGATATATGCTGAATATTCGGATGACCTTGAATTTGACCTTTGACCCCATTTTCAAGGTCATAGTACAAAATGGCTTATATCTCGCTTATTATCGACACTACAGCTTAGGAATCAATTGTGGACATATAGGAAATGATATATGCTGAATATTCTGATAACCTTAAATTTGACCTTTGACCCCATTTTCAAGGTCATAGGACAAAATGGCTGATATCTCGCTTGTCATCGACTTTACAGCTTAGGAATCAGTTATGAACATATAGGAAATGATATGTGCAAATTATTGTCATGACCTTGAATTTTACCTTTGACCTCATTTTCAAGGTCACAGGACAAAATGGCTAATATCTCACTTATTATCGATTTTACAGCTTAGGAATCAATAGTGGACATATAGGAAATGATATATGCTGAATATTCTCGTGACGTTGAATTGACCTCTGACCTCATTTCCAAGGTCCAAGGACAAACTGGCTCATATATTGCTCTTCTATTGTCTGTATGGCTTGGGAATCAATTGTTGACATATAGAAAATGATATAGAATGTACGCTGAATATTTTGATGACTTTGAATTTGACCTTTGCTTTCATTTTCAAGGCCACAGCACAAAATTGCTAATATATCTCTGATTATTGAATTTACAGCTTAGCAATCAACTGTGGACATGATATATGCTTGATATTATATATGCTGAATATTCCCTTGACCTTGAATTTAACCAGTGACCTGGCTAACATCTAAAATATTAAACATTGTCCGGTAACCTATCTTCGGCCCTTGGCCTAATTTTTAGGTTACCAAACGTTTTTTGGCCATTGAAATTTTTTTTGGACTTAAAAAAAAAGTTCACCCAATTTTTCCTTCATAATGGGAGCTGTGCAGAGTAAACTCATAGAACACTTAGAGCCTAAGTATTGACACATTCAAATAGGAAATCATATATTGCGGTTTGAGTGGTGACCTTGAATTTTACCTCCGATGACCTTGAAAGGTCAAAACGACCTTTTTTGTCGAAAAAACGATGAATTTTGTCTTTGGTGGCCCTTTTCTCAAAATCTATTCAGACAGTTTTCCTCAAAATCGTGTATTAGATTCTCCTTAAGTACCTTTGTGATGTGTATAAGTTTTGTTGCCTTTGAAATGACGGTCTGCATGTGGCGGCCATCCTGATTTTTTGACGGGTAGGCGAAAACAAATTTTTTGTCCCCAATCGAGTCACTATTCGTTTTGAGCCATTTCCAGCAAAAAAAATTTTTTTTTGGCCATTGAAATTTTTTTTTGGAATTTTTCGGAGTATACTCATAGAACACCCAGAGATAGAGCCTAAGTATTGCCACATTCAAATGGGAAATCATATATTGCAGTTTGAGTGGTGACCTTGAGTTTGAATTTCAATGACCTGCGAAGGTCAATTTTCTCTTTGGTGGCCCTTTCCTCAAAATCTATTCAGACAATTTTTCTCAAAATGCATAAGATTCTCTCTATATACCTTTGTGATGTGTAAAAGTTTTGTTGCCTTCGAATCGACGGTCTGTGAATATTAATCATTAACGAAAAAAATCTTCCGAGATGTATCTTGATTTCTTAGTATAGTCCATACAGAAAATGTGTTTCCGGCAACATTTACGAACGTGTTTTGACAAAAGAGTTTAAGATCAGTGTAACAATTTAAATGTTGGAAAATAATACTCTGTGCAAATCTCATGAATGCCGGTAAGCTACAGCACCCCTGGTGCTATGTTTTTCATATTGGGACCAATAAGGTCACTGCTTTGTAACCAGAAAGACGTCCATCTCTGTAACGACTGTTAATACTTGTATCCCCAAAAGATGGGTTGATCTATGGATTTGCGATCTTGTGAACGTTCTACAGGTTGCATATCTGAACCAAATCACCGATTCCAACAATATTTATCACGACATGTATCGATTTCTCTGCCATATACCTTTGGAAAATAATACTCTGTGCAAATCTCATGAATGCCGGTAAGCTACAGCACCCCTGGTGCTATGTTTTTCATATTGGGACCAATAAGGTCACTGCTTTGTAACCAGAAAGACGTCCATCTCTGTAACGACTGTTAATACTTGTATCCCCAAAAGATGGGTTGATCTATGGATTTGCGATCTTGTGAACGTTCTACAGGTTGCATATCTGAACCAAATCACCGATTCCAACAATATTTATCATGACATGTATCGATTTCAACATGGCGGGGCCAACTCCGCACAGCATCACGTTTTGCGGGGTCTGGTCGGACGCCTATTGCGGTCATCATGAAGCCTAAGTACATCTTCTGAATGAAGAGATCGCACATCGGCTTCATTTTGAGCCTTGTGTCCCGAATGCCATGAAGCTCCATGTCAAGGTTGGTCAGGGTCTTCTGCAAAGAGCGCACATACATGACATCATAGATGTACACCATGTACCTCACGGGGACCGCACGACACCACCTCAAACTAGTAAAGACCATTCTCATTGACAAAGGCGGTTTTTCGCCTTATCGCCTTATCCCTTCATGTGGACCTACCAATACCTGTAAGCCAGATCGGGTGCACAAAAATATTGTGAACCAGCCAGGGCGTGGAAAGTGACCTTGACGTGTGGGAGAGGATATGAGTCCTTTTATGTGAAATCATGTAGCATACAATATTCAAAGCATAACCTATACGAACGGTCGTGATATACGAACCATAACCAGAGCACTAGCCCAAGGGCAATAACTGATGTCTAGTTCGAGCATCTTCTGCACCTACTTTTCAAACCTCTGCAGGTGCAGAGGCTTCCACACCTACTTCTGCAGGTGCAGAGGACGCTCCGCAGTGACATGGACCTTGGCAGTGACGAGACCCTTGGCAGAGATGAGGACCTCCACAGAGAAAAGGACCTCCGCAGTGACATGGAACTACACAGAGACGAGGACCTCTTCAGAGACAGGACCATCCCCATACCAGGCACTTCAGCACATCGGCGACATGACTCTGCAGTGGAGAACCGGAAATGGATGAGTTGAGGAGCCTGGGATGATTACCTCCGCCTGGCCTAGTTCAAAGGCTTATTGTTAGGCAGGGTCTCGGTCCTAACCTGGACTCAGGGTAACCTTTCAACTATTGTATAACCCAGTGACGTTTACTAAATCTGGTCACTGTGTGAGGGTACTATATTTATTATATTTTGCAAGTGAATATTTGCTCGTCATATATTGGTAATAGGAACCTGTGTTTTTGAATTTTTGTCTTCAGCACTTTTCTCTTCTCAGAGAAATTCTATGGAATTTCGGACATCTCACCAATAGTTGTCCACAGCATTCAGACACAGGAAACATGGGAAAGAGAGGTGCTATGGAAAAACTATACAGAAAATGAACACAATGAACACAATGCAATAAATAACAAACAAATGACACCAAAACACAAAATCGCTGCAGAAACTCGACTAGGTACCGTGACCAGGATTCATCAAAGAAGCATACAGCTCAGAAGAATAGCCCGAGGTATCCCACTTTGAGTGAAAAGAGATTAAGTCGCTAGTGCCCACTGATCTTCCACACTTCTCCGATCTTCCTTCATCTTCTGCATAGGACCAGGAGGTGTAGAGGAGTGCGAAAGGCGTTTTGGAGTATGTGGATCCAGAAGAGTCGGTGAGATTTGATGACCGACGCTGGTGAAGATTGATGTCCTCAATGAGGAGACTCCCAGGTTCAGCAAGACAGGAGGCGAGAGCGGGAGCATTATCTGCAGAGGGTCCACGAGAGTTGCGGGCGGAGTAGGGTGTTGGGGAGACCACATCTTACCTGGCGGACAGCATGATCCTTGAGTAAGAGGACTGCCTAGGAGGCAGAAAACGGGCCACATCGGAAAAGAGAGGACAAACTCGATCGGCAGACAGGAGGCAGCAAGCACCTTCTTCGCCCTTTTTAGGTTACCGGACCTTTGGTCCGATAACCTATTGCCGTGGCGTTGCGTCCGGCGTCCGTCGTCCGTCCGTCCGTCCGTTCACATTTTTAGGTTACCGGACCTATGGTCCGATAACCTATTGGCATGGCGTTGCGTCCGTCGTCGTCCGTCGTCGTTGTCCACATTTTTATCTTTTTTGTTTACGGGCGAATTCTTCTGAAATTTTGCATAAAAATACTTAAAAATAATTCAAGAAGGAGGTTTTTTTTAGTTTTTTTATTTTCGCATTTTTTTTAAAAATGGCGGCCGTTTTCGACGAAAAATGCCTGATTTTGGACTTTGGTGGGCATTTTCTCAAAATCTGTTCAGTAACTTTTTTTCTTTTTGATACATAACACTCCTCATATGTACTCCTATGATGTCTATAAGTTTCGTTGCGCTTGAATCGCTCGAAGTGGGCCATTTTGGCCCAAACTCGGCCCAAATGGGACTTTCCCATGTTAAATTCTCCTATGCTTTATAATGGGACACATTATGCCTAATATCTCACTTGATGTTGAGATTAGAGACTAGGAATCAATTGTGGACATATAGGAAATGATATATGCTGAATATTCTCGTGACCTTGAATTTGACCTCTGACCTCAGTTTCAAGGTCAGAGCACAAAATGGCTTATATCTCGCTTATTATCGACTCTACAGCTTAGGAGTCAATTGTGGACATATAGGAAATGATATATGCTGAATATTCTCGTGACCTTGAATTTGACCTCTGATTTCAGTTTCAAGGTCAGAGCACAAAATGACTTATATCTCGCTCATTATCGACTCTACAGCTTAGGAGTCAATTGTGGACATATAGGATATGATAGATGCTGAATATTCTGATGACCTTGAATTCGATATCTCGCTTGTTATTGACTTTACAGCTTAGCAATCAATTATGAACATATAGGAAATGATATATGCAGATTATTGTCATGACCTTGAATTTGACCTTTGACCTCTTTTTCAAGGTCACAGGACAAACAGGCTAATATCTCACTTATTATCGATTTTACAATTGTGGACATATAGGAACTGATATATGCTGAATATTCTCGTGACCTTGAATTTGACCTCTGACCTCATTTTCAAGGTCCAAGGACAAACTGGCTCATATCTTGCTCCTCTATTGACTGTATGGCTTGGGAATCAATTGTGGACATGATATAGAAAATGATATACGTTGAATATTTTGATGACCTTGAATTTGACCTTTGCCCCTTCATTTTCAAGGCCACAGCACAAAATTGCTTATATCTCTCTGACTATTGAATTTAAAGCTTAGCAATCAACTGTGGACATGATATATGCTTAATGTTATATATGCTGAATATTCTCTTGACCTTGAATTCAACCAGTGACCTGGCTAACATCTAAAATATTAAACATTGTCCGGTAACCTATCTTCGACCCTTGGCCTAATTTTTATCTTTAAAGTTTATGATGGAATATTTCTAAAATTTTGCACAAAAATACCTAAAAATATTTCCATATAGGAAATGATATCAGCCGAATATTCTGATGACCTTGAATATTACCTTTGACCTCATTTTCAAGGTCACAGAGCAAAATGGCTAATATCTCGCTTCTTATCGACTTTACAGCTTAGGAATCAATTATGAACATATAGGAAATGATATATTCGGATTATTGTCATGACCTTGAATTTGACCTTTGACCTCATTGGTCAATATCTCTCTGATTATCGACTTTACAGCTTTGGAATCAATTAAGAACATATAGGCAATGATATATTCAGATTATTATCATAACTTTGAATTTAACCTTCGACCTCATTTTCAAGGTCACAGGGCAAAATGGCTAATATCTCGCTTCTTATCGACTTTACAGCTTAGGAATCAATTATGAACATATAGGAAATGATATATTCAGATTATTGTCATGACCTTGAATTTGACCTTTGACCTCATTTTCAAGGTCACAGGACAAAATAGCTAATATCTCACTTGTTATCGATTTCACAGCTTAGGGATCATTTGTGGACATGTAGGAAATGATATATGCTGAATATTCTCGTGACTTTGAATTTGACCTCCGACCTCATTTTCAAGGTCAAGAACACAAAATGGCTAATTTCTCACTTATTATCGACTTCACAGCTTAGGAATCAGTTGTGGACATATAGGAAATGGTAAACACCTAATATTCTGATGACCTTGAATTTGACCTTCGACCTCATTTTCAAGGTCACAGGACAAAATGGCTAATATCTCACTTATTATCGACTTTAGAGCTTAAGAATCATTTGTGCACCTATGGGGAATGATGTATGCCAAATATTTTGATGACCATTAATTCGACCTTCGACCTTTTTAGGAAGAGCAGGGCTCTTCCTCTATGATGTTGGTTTTTTTTTGATTTTTGATTTTTTTCTTTTGTTTGCATTCTTGAAAGTGCCACTTGGAACCACAACAGGCTTTTCAACTGTGGCTAATTGGGAGGGCCCGGGGCCCGTTGGGAGGAAAATGACGCCCGTGTACCTAATCATGGTTAATGTAATAAGTTATTAGCGATAATAATCCCAGGAGACGTGTGTTCCGACCGTTTTTTTTTTTTGTATGTCACCGTTTCATACCCATCGCCCTCCCGTTTTGATCTCCACTGGAACAGTGCTTTCTTGCAATCATATGCACTCAAAGTTTTGGATATACATTCCGCACAATATATAGATACAGTATGGTATTGCAACAATGAAAAACAAGTTGATACGGCAACATAAAAATTATGTGTTAGTGGTGGTATTCCATATTCCAGTGGGCAAATTCAATTCTCGTGTGGCCCCGATAAGCAGTCACGGCAGTCGGCCCGCCAGCCAGAGAGTCACTGAATTGTCCAATCGGGAAGCTGTCTTGGCGGACACACCCACATGTTTATGAAATACACGTGGATATAATGATATGCAAATGATCACGTGAGCGAGTCCCGCCAATTAGCGTACTGCCCCAAAAAATTGCTGCAGGGTCAAGGTCAAAATGCCAGCCGCCAAGAGATCGTCCAACTGAGTGCGGTATTTGTGGAAATACTTGTTACGACCCAAATAAATGGTCTTTTCTATGACTCTTTCCTACTTCACTGGTAATACTTAATCACTGGTAATATCACCACCGAAAGCTTGTTTATGGGGGAATTTAATTAAAAATGCCATTGAAGTGAAGCGAGATTTCAACGAGATTTGACTAAAAGGAACAGTCGGAAACAAACAAACAGAACTTGGCAGATTTGCGGAGCTTTTACACGGGAAAAAACTTAGTTTCCTCCTAAAATAAGCAGAAACAAATGGATACTAGATCTAGCACTTTTATCATGTTTATGATAGTTTCATATTGCCGACGAGAATTGTCAGTGCTGATTTTGATAGCAGTCACACGAGCGGCGATTCGGGGTGGGGGGTGTGCCTGGGCTACATCAGTATTTGGCAGCTGACACTACACACTGCACACTGACACAAGATGTACGCTGATCTTCAAACCAACATTTGGGCAAGGAGAAACATGATCGCATTGATGAAAAAAGCTTTCATGCATGTCATGAATTATTGGAAATGCAGACAAGTTATACTGAAATGTCTCTGCAGTACAAATCAAAACACTGAAAAAAAATCCATAAAGAAATTTAAATCTAAGACTAAAGCTCAAAAAACATTGTGCCTCCTAAATCAGAAAAACATAATCAGAACCTTGAAAATCTTACACATTGGTCCCAAAAATAGTCGGGTGATTTTTAAACGTGTTCAACAAGGTTAAGCTTCTGACTTGTAGAGATTTCATGGCTGTAACGGAATAAGTAACATTAGTTTTTATTGATTAAGTCTTATTGGCCACAATAAAAATAATTATTACAAGAAACATTTATTATTGGGTTCAACAATGTGAAGGTTCTGGGGCCCAGACGAGTCAACAGGTACCCAAATTCGGGGCGGGTCATACAATTACCTGGATCGGAATTTTGTTACTCGTATTTGAGAACAAATAAAGATATAGTTTTGAATATTTGTGATAAACACTAGTAAAATCACAAGAATGACAAGGAAATCATCAGGAAAAAAAAGATAGTTTTATGAGGTCATGACATTGTGATCTTTCTCAAACTTGAAAATACCGGTTATTACTGACGAAACAAATAATATGTGTCAAAGATCAATGTCTGGCGTTTACGTGTTACAAATTGCTTCAGTGAGTATCATTCAAATTTTGCTATATATTTGGACGGGTCGGGTCAGACGACAGGTACCCGGTTCGGAAATTTCCGACTCACTCGGGCCCTAAAAAGTTCTATCCAGTCATGACTAACCGAATAGGTTATCATTAGTTTTACTAGTTAAGTCTATTATTGACCACAATAAAAATAGTTACATGACAAGAAAATAGTTACATGACAAATTTATTGGCCCAACAAGGTATAGATTCTGCCCAGTAGAGTTACAATATGGCCACAACATATATGTACCAAATCAAATACAATATTCAAGGGTTTTTAAATAGTTCTGTGCAAACATTTTCGAAGCTCTTCCTTTGAGGCCAGTGGCCCTTGTTTTTCAAGGTCATAGAACAAAATTGCTATTTTGTTTTACTTGTTATTGAATTTACAGCTTAACAAACAATGGACATATCGGGAATGATATACATGTTTGCTGGATATTCTCATGACGTTGCATTTGAGCAAGACCTTATTTTCAAGGTCACAGGAATATAAAACATATTTTTTCCGGTAACCTTTCTTAGCCCTTGGGCTAATTTTAGAATCTTTCATTTGAGAGGGACCCTCAGTTCTCCCACGGGAAGCAGGAGGTCTGGGCCACGCTTAGCCTATAGGCCTTCCATCATGACCTTCCAGCCATGATGCAGGACCGAGAACAGCTGCTGGCTGCATGGCGGGAGCCATACTAACTCCGCAAGTGGGATGCACTGCATATGCTCTGCAGCGGCCATGGTGCAACATGTTCTGCTGATGCATGAGCAGGTGATGGTGCTGCAGGTGGCTGAACAGCAGATGCAACAGGTGTCTCTGCAGATGACGGCTCCGCAGATGGGAGCGCTACCTTTTCAGTCTGTACCGGTGGTGTACTACCATCAGATGCCACCAGCCATCCAGCTCGAACCGATGACCACCCCGATTCCAAACCAAGAGCAGAGGAGATGAGATACGGATTTGGAGATGTACTGGTCTGATACCGAGAGTACCCTCTCTTCAGAGGAGCCAACGGACTACAAATCCACGAATACGTCTAAGCCGTAGGAGTTATTCCGATGGGAGTATCTCAACGTTGTCTACAATTGCGGCAGCCTCTGCAGAGACAGATACTCCCAAATAAGTTTGGTGGTGTCTCTATGGAGTGGCCGGAACACCTGAGGCACTTCTCTATTGTCACCGAAGTGAACTTTAGGAGAAAGACTGAACAAGTACTGTAACTGGCGAGCAGTTTGATGGGAGAGGATAAATAAAAAGACTGAGATCGGAGTCCATAACCAGACAATCACCACAGCATGGCATATTGACCTTATCCGATGGTATGTCAGGGATTAAAAACCACAAAGAATGCTAAGCAAGTGGAACAGACCCCCTTCTTAGAAGTAAGGCCGGGGTTCTGGTCATTCTGGCCGGACAGCGTTATGTACCATGCAATCCGGACGAAAATGAGCATCACCCACTACCGCGGCTGTTCACTCGTGTGGACTTAACAGCCGGTCCATTATAAATAATTGGTAAAACGGTTTCCTGCTGATAGAAACCTCAGACAACTATAAATAGCCTTATAACAGTGGTACACGGGTGGCATCACACCAGCGGTGTGTCATCTAAAATCATCCGACCACCAGAACCCTGTCTGGATAGGAATGCCAACGAATCTGGTAGTCCACCTCTGTCGCTAGCCTCAGAATCATGAACGGACCGATCCACGGCCTTGCAAACTTGTTGCCCTGTTTGGCTGGTGGATAACCCTTAGCATGGGTGTCACAGCCTCGCTTCTGCGTGATGGCAGGCTTGTCTCGGTGTGCTCGCGCGAAGCCGCAGTTGCATACATGATATCCACGGGCAGATTTAGTTCCGGGCCATACAACATCGCGTGTGGCGTCACCCCGGTGGCGGAGTGGACCGATGACCTATATGCCATTGAGACGTAGAGGAGGTGGTCATCCCAATTGTTTGCACAATCATATACAAAGGCCGCCAGCATGTTCAAGATAGATGGATTGAATCTCTTGACCTGTCCATCAGACTGGGGCCTGTAAGAGGTGGTCCAGACCTTGGTACTCATCAGCATCTTTGCTAGGCCCCGGAACAGGTTGTTTTCAAATTGCGTGCCCTGCTCTGAGTGTACCTGCTTATGTAAGCTATGGTAAACCACCCACATATTTACCAGCAACCGAGCTACCTCGTCCGCAGTGCAGTGGGTAGGCGGCGGTGTAATTGGTAAATTGTCTGAGATCACCAGGATGTATCGGAACCCACATGGAGTGATCCGATGAGTATCCAGAATATCCGAGGCGATCCGGTCAAACGGCGAGCCAGCCCTAACCATAGTTAAGGGATGGCGACCAGGAGCCGGAACTCCTTTTCGAGCCTGACACTGTGGGCAAGTTGCGCACCACCTCTGCACATCCAAGCCGCTACCAGTGAAAGCACTGTTTTAGCCGATTGATGGTCCTCCAGATGCCTAGATGGCCGGTCACATGGAGGTCGTGCAGTTGATGGAGCAGCAAAAGGGAGGCAGTGGGCTCGGTGGCTCATAGCACTGGTAAAGTTGGCCTACCTGGAGAGCGAGGCATTCCTACTAGGAGACGAGTGATATTGTCTCCTCCTTGTAGGTCTTCCGCTCAGCATTGGAAGGTTCCTGTTCCGGCTCGATGGCTCTTATTTCCAACGCCAGGGTGCTGTGAGCTCGTTGTTAAGCAGCCAGTTGCACCGGAGAGTAGCTGCCTAGGTAGGTCGGTTCCTCATCCGTCACGTCCGGCTGCGTACCAGTGGCCATCACCAGAGGGGGCAACTACCGCTCATACTCAGACACGTCCGAGGATGCAGAGAGTGCCCACAAAGAGTACACCACTGGACTCGAAGAAAACTTGCTGGAGTTGAGCCGCACCTCCGGTTCGAATGCTGGATGCCATCGATGGAAACGACTGGTCCGCGTGCGAGGGTGGGCTCCTGTGGCTCACACCGCCATGGTAGCGGAGGGGGCGGTGGCCTGCGGTCTTCCGGGAAGGTCCAGTTCCAAGTCTGATGAAGAATCCTCACCACGTTGGGACAGTGTCATTCCCACGCAATCCAGATTCTTGCACGTATGACAACATGACAGGCCGTCAGCGTTGCCATGCAGCTTTCCAGTGCAGTGCTGAATTTTCATGTCATACTCCTAGAGTTTGATGAGCCATGGGCCACCAAGCTATCGGCCTCACTGTAGTTGGGCAGCCATCCAGATCCCGAGCTGGTGGCGTAAGTAGGGGCAGCCCAAGCATCGGCCCTACCCATGGCGGGACCCAAGGGGGCGGATCCATATGCCACGGACGTGGGCGCAAAGTACCTTGAGGCTGCTAGCGGGTATTCATTCGTGAACATCCCACCCGACCAGCTGCTGACGAAGCCTACGACAGGTAGCCGGCGTAGCTTTGGGGTGAAGCCACCGGTTGCCAGCTTGCTCCTGGAGCATTGTTTAGAGTGAGATAGCTCATACACACTGGCGCGGCTTCAGCTGCCAGAACAGCGGAGGCTGTGGCATATGTGTCAGACGAATTGGAGAGAGAACCAGCGGACCAGTCATCCCTGGGTTATAGGGGACCATAGGGTCCACGTTCGGTGTGGCTTGTTGGCAGCGCTAATACTCATCGAGCGCTGTTCATTTCAACAGCCGCTCCCTCTCTGTCAGCTGCTCCGTAGGGTGCTGGTGTTGTGGAGAAGGCGAGCGAATCCTCGATCAGGCGGCCCTGCATGGGGCGACTGGCCATGGTCATCGTGGCCAGCGGGGGCCAGCTTTATAAGTGAGCTGGTCCATCACATTCTGGACAGACTGTCCGACATCCGGGCCCGGGGTCCTTGAGGGAATCAATCCGGCCAGGTGGGGTAGCCGGTATGGTTTATCAATCTGTCCGTGACTAGCCGCAATCACTGGCACTCGGTTCCGGATGTCCAGCGATGCCATAGGGAAGAGCACAGGATGCGGCAACTGTCTGCACAGTGGAGGGTACGGGGTTAAAACCGTCCCCAGCTCCACCAGTAGCATCCTGAACGCCGGAGATGATATCCCGTGGCAACACATGTTGCAACCCCGCCAGGGTCCCGCCGGGGACGTGTCCACGAACTGGGTCATATTTCATTCATATTTTATTTGATTTCTTTTCGGAATAGAAAGCCGGCAATCCCCAGGGATGAGGGAATAAAGATACTGCGACAATAGGCTGCAATGGAACGCCGTCGGACTGATCCTTGTCACGGCACCAATGTAAAGTTTGACGTCTGCTATCCTTGATCCTCAAGGCTAGGACATTCAATGTGGGTCATTGCGGATGTAGGTAATTACTTTAGAATGATAATCAGGTAGCAGTCCGCAGATCAAGCCTGGACAGTAGAACACCACTCAGATATAGCATCATCACTGTATTGTTAGTTGTAGCTGGCCGGCTAGCCGACAGTCCTTGGATAGAACCCCGGGCAGCCTGACCGTCTGTCAGAGCCTGTGTTGCACCATCCCAGGACGAGAGACTGGTGATCCAGGGGCGAGCCCCCAAGTCAGCACAGTCCCTCTCCTGGGCCACGTATTGGAAATTGCCCCTAGGGCAATGACGAGCACACATCTAGCCGATGAAAGGGGGCTTACAGCTCATGGCTGAGCCATCCATCACATTATCTCCTTGCCAGCTCTGAGACAACTCCGAGTAGACAAAGCGGGCTGGCTAGAGCCTATTCATACTGCCAGCACGCGAGAATAAGGGATGACATAAGACCATTGTTTTATTATAGTGGATAGAGAGAAGGACAGTGTGTCGCCTTGGCAATGCACGAGCTTCGAACAGAAGCGGCTAAAACAACCAAACCCCTGCCGCGATCTTTGGGCAAAAATGCCACATATAATTTTTTGTTCACGTAAATAGAAAGCCCCATAGTGAGGACCTCGATCCACATAAGAAGGCCCAGGTCCGGATTTGTTGTGACAGTATGGTGAAACATGTCCCAAATACTGTCTCCGGTCCAGGCACTGGTTGTCATCATGTCATCACACACTGCTGTTACAATTCAATCGAACTATTGTACGCACTGATTGTCGAGATCAATATCCAAAAATAATTGTAGATAGTCCATTTATTGATATTCCTATCCTAGAAATGTTGGTGCACGATTATTTAAGAAATAACATAACTGAAACAAAACAACAGCAACTTGTATGCTTAACAAACTCATTGAAAATATTTGTTCAACTGGAACCAGTAGCGCCTTTTGGAAGGCAGTTATTTGATGCAATATTGGTTGAAATAGAAGAGCAGTACTCCAATGCATGACTGTCAAAATTAGTGAGCATAAAAATAGGTAAACTTCAAGATAATTTTTTGGGGAAATCAATTGTATAATACTATACCGTGTTTATTACAATGTTCATTTTATAAAATATCCTAAATGTGATGTTTGAAACGACAAAGAGCATGTTATAAGATATAAGGACAGTTATAAATTGAAGAACATGACATTGTTTTCTGCAATGAAACATGATGTTCTTTTATTGGGGCGCATGCTTCTATTAGGACCAATATGGTATATGAGAAAGAACATTGGTGAAAAATACATGGAAAGCATACTAATAATTTGTTAACCAGATCACTTTAATGATATGATGGCAGAATATGGATATTAACACCGGTTATTAGGCATTGTATCATCAATATAGGAATTATTGCGAAATTTCACGTATTTCGTATCTTTGCACATTTCGTTATATTCGCAATTATCTGTCAAACACTTGCTCCAAGGGTATTTATTATTGCCCCACTGGATCCGGCACATATGAAAAACCATTAGTAGACACCAAAATTATCATTGAAAGTGGAATAGAACCAAAGATATGGTAAATTTTACGAAAAAATCATGTTTGTAAGGCGGACATTTTGTTTTTATTTAATTTTTTTTCCAACTAAAAACCTTTTATATGGTATATTGTGTTGCCTTGTATGCTTACTATAATATTCAGACCCAATTTGTCCAGATTTGACACACAGATCACATAAAAAAAGAAATTATTGAGCGCGATAACAGAATATCGATTTTTCATGGTGGCCATCTTGAAATATGGCCGTTAGGGGTAGTGAGTCCCAGTTTTTTTCGTGTTAACATCGCTAATATGAATCTAGTGATGTTTCTGAAGAAAATGATACCACCCATGGAGGATCACTTGGGGGTGCACGGTGACCATGTTAATTGACAATGCCACTTTCCAGAAAGCCGGTTTCCCGCTTCATGTGTAAGTTTGAATTTGTATTCAGTTGAGATCCCGCCGCCATACAGTGAAGATGTGTTTTGAATAAAGGGACTAAAAGAGGAAACATCTCAATTATTTATAATAACCAGTTACGACACACATTTATACACCAATGTTTCGTCGTTTCATATCATCTCGTCAATTTCATCACACATCTGATAATGCATTTTCATAGCAATAAGCTGCGGTAGTCACACCAGACTATAATGACATTCTATGGATATACGTGATTTTGGCTTTTACACACATACATAACGCTTGAACATACATGAACATTCTTTACGTTCGTTTGAGACTCTTTTTATCGGTCGGGATGTTATGTGTGTCATTCACAATGTTCTTCATTTTAGCGCTCATGTCTACATATGGGACACTCGTACAACTCATGGGTAGATTTTATATCAATAGGCCTATGGTAATGTAATATGTGCATTTTGTGATTACGACGCGTAGAAATTTTGTGAATTGTCATGCCGTATAATGTTGGTGACTTTGTTATCAGGCTTTATTTTGATGTGCTATTTGTGATTGCTTACTTTAACCGTACCAGTCGGCCTCGCATCTATATTACAAATTCAGTGCACTAATTTGTATGTACATCAAATGTGAGCTTAATGACAAGTTTAGGTAGTACAGCCGTAGAACCCTGCTAGATACATGCTCTGTTTCATGGTAAAAACAAAACCCAGTTATTTCTTCATTGTTCCACATGATTGTATGGGTTATAATATATTTGGCAGAGTTTTTATTGTATTCAAAATTCTATTGCTCGTGGACTCGCACTTAAAAAGCAGGGGGAGATGTTAGATATCCACAAGGTTTATAAATGAGTTTCGCAGATCCAGAGACCGGCATTTTAATGTTTATTGTACGTGACCACCGTGCCGCCATAGAGTAAAGATGTATTTGTGAATAAAGGACTAAAAGAGAAAACATCTTAATTATTTATAATAACCAGTTACGACACAACGACGTCCCATACCATCAACAAATCGAAACAACAACATTAACATCTAGTGAAGAACTTAACAAAAGATATCAGCCTCGATCCCCAGCAATATCCTATATTCTTGATAAGCAATAACGCGGATTCAAAAAAAGTTTTGATCACGAACCGATTTAGGCTGTCCGTCAGAAAATATATGGCTTATTCACGTTTCCCGGACAAGGACTAATCTTAGTACACATTTGTGTATCATCGGCTCTCTCACATTTATGTATTTGTAGGGCTAATTTAGCATGAAAATACCACTCGATTTTGACGACCGTCGCTCGATCAGTTGCAAATAAAGGATCTGTAGTCACTATTGGCTTTCGTGGACAATGCTTGTTGGACCAATAAATATAAAACTATTGATTTGTCTATAGACCACTGATATATCCCGATATTCCGTGGATCTATTGTTGTACGCCAATACTTGGTGTATGTATATGAATTTATTGTTTTTTCACCGGGACCGTCGAAACCAGCAATAGCACGGAACGGGTGCCCACCGTGGATACTATTATTATTAAAATTCAAATGGAATATTATTGTTTGTGCCAAGAGAAAGAAACAGAACAAGTAACTGTAGAGAATGTCACAACACGACTTGTCGTAGACAAAACAATCCGCGGATATTTGGTGAACAAGTGACGCATTTATTGAATCTATAATATAAACATCTGCCGCTGACATTACGGTTAATAATATGGTCTTTTTCAATAGCTTCTACAGATAGACTAAATGTTTTACTTGTTTCCAATATTCAGATAAAATATCTGTGTGAAAACTCAGATTTTAACAACAATTATATATCGGTGAATTTGAATTTGTGTCCTACTTCCAGCATTTTATTTTAACGTTAGTGTAAATAGTAGAAATTCCACTGATCTCTCTATCACTTTATGACAGGAACCGCCTTGGCTCAATGTAAACAACAACAACAATCATACATTGAAAAACATATTTTATTGAAAGGAATGAAATTTACAATTAGGAACATTTTACGAAATTAATGTACCAAAAATTACATGAATATATCTAGTCTTTGCAATATTATATAAGCTACAAAATATATCAGGCTATATTATATAACTGCATAATAACTGTTTATTGCTAATTGTTAATATCACAAGATACAGCAAATATCGACGGGTGAAAGGCAGAACGTCGTAAGTGACATTTCGGTAATTTTACAGGAGGACATGTTTTTCATCCCACACGTACCTGCTTTTACCCAGCGATTGGAGTTTTTGATATATCATGTAAACTATCTTCCTTGTTCTTTCCGAATACAAATATATTGCAAATGTGTTTCTTTAAAGTTTTTATGGAACAAAATGTTACTTACGACATTCTGCCTGCAACTTCTGAAGGCGACGGAAAATATTTTCAGCCTGGCAGAAGGTCGTAAGTACATATTTAAAACCCATTTTTATTCATATTTATTGTTTGTATGCTCGCGGTAATCTACTACGACCTTCCTTGCATCACAGAGCAACACAATCTTCACTTCTAACTACGATTCAACAAGTTTGTTTGTTACGACGTTCTGTCGGACGCAAAATATCTGACAAGGGTGCCGATCGAACAGGCAGAATGTCGTATAAGTTTTTCAGGCAGTAGTTATTCGATTGCTATGGCAACTATAAGTGTATTTCTTAGCCTGTGTCTCTCTGGCTGGATGAACAATATTTGGATCGAGAAGTGTTTGTTTCAGACACACTCCCAGGATTTGGCACCGATATATCGTATCTGACATATCATCTGAACACTGGCCCGCCAGAATGTCGTATCTGCCTAGCCATATCCTAGGCCATATCCCATATGTAGGTTAGCATGCTCCCGATAATTATCAATGAAATTCGTTCGTATGTTCATTCCCACGGTCTCATTGCCCGGGTCTCATTATCATACATGTTGCTACTGGGAATATAATAGTGATAGGAGTTGGCGGCCAACTGCAAGAAAGAAATATTATTTGTTAATAACCCTTGAGTTCAACCTTATTCCACACAAATATCGCTTCCTGGGCATTTCAGGCTCAGTACTGTGAAATTTTGGAACAACCTCATCAATGTTGAGCGAAATGTCCTGATTATACCCCTGTCACACTGGAATGGCGGTGCCACTGCAGTACCACAACCGTTTTCTGCTAAAACCGTCATCACCGTTGTGACATATCCAGTAGTGTTTTCGTATTTTTCCCTACCCATCAAACATGTATTTTTTTTCAAGATGGTACTGAGGAACCAGAAAGGTGTCATTGAGGCCATACCCTTACGGGTTTGTTGGCGGTTTCACGGCGGTAGTACTACGGTGCTGGACTCAGCATTGAACATGTTGAAGGACCACTGGCGTGCTACTGCGAGGATGGCAGTGCTACTGAAGAGACACAGGGCCAGCAAATGTAAAAGTGATGTGGTTTTCGGTCAAATTCATTACCACTTTTTGCCAAAGACGTTGCGTCACCCAATAATTATGTCGAAACATGCTACAACGGGGAAACCAGCAATCAGCGCCCTCCTATACGCCCCTTCACCAAAGGAAGAGGATTCTTCACATGATAATGATGCTGTTGCTTGTTCATCTTCTGCCTGCTGTTGCTGCAAATTTGCATGCGATCAAATTTCTGTAATTATCTGCCATTCTCAATATTAGTACTCGATTTGAATTGCTTGAAAACTTTTGAAACAATGAAATCGATTCAGGAAACCGAACTTTCATACTACAAAATATCGCAGTAACATGGTGCAAGCACCTATTAAATTGAACCTCTGTGCAACCAAATGTGTTTTTATATCCGGTGACATGTGATATTTGAAACAATGTTTAAAATATCAACTGCACAACAACATCTGCACGAGCGAATCCAGGATTTTGTAGAGAAGAGGGCTGGGGGCAAACACCAAAGAGAGTATATATGGGCTCAGAAGATGACGGTGATTAGGTGCCCCAGAGTGGGTCCTGTGCATGGTTGATTCATTCAATTCAGATAATTGTATTTACAATATGAATATACAGATAATTCTCCTATTTTACCATGGTGAAACCCTGTTTTAGCTTGAGGCTCTCTTTCCCTCACACCACCTCGCTATATCCCTATTTGACAACCTGATATTACAATCCTATTCCCGCTAGAAGGGTTATTTACGAAAAGGTTATCCGTTCCCATCGAACGACCTAAACCCTTTAATGACAATGATTGGAACGCTGTACCCGCCTGAGATTTGAAGGACTCCCCCATCATCGCCCTCCTGAACCACTGTATAGACAATCCTATCCAAGCCTGATATATTATTCGGGAACAAACTCTTCCCACCCCTCCTAAGCTCTTATTTTAGAACGATTAGAAGCCTATCCCCCAGAAGAGATTTTATTTATCAAAGGTCTTTTCCGCTCACGCTGCCCCTCCTAAACCCCTATTTCACAACAATTAGAACGATGTGAACGCCTAAGGTTTTCATTGACAATTGAAATCCTTTCTCCACTTAAGAGTTTATTGACAAGGGACTGTCCCTGCAATCGCCCATCTTGAACCCATATTCGAAAACGATTAGAACCACCTCATAGTTTACTGATGGAAGGACTCTTCCTTTCCCATCCTCCCTCCTAATCCCCTATTTTACAATGATTGTAACCTTGTCCCCGGCTGAGACTTTACCTAAAAGGTGTCTTCCTTTTCCGCTTCCCCTCTTATCCTTATACGGCAACGATTGGAACCCTTCGAAGTCTGAGATCACATTGATGAAAGGCATTTTCCTCCTATTGGCTTTCATCTACCCCTACTTGGCAATTAAAAGAACCATATCTTGTCAGAGTAACTATTTACGAAAGGATACTTCCCATACCACCGCCCCTCTTGATTCCTTTATTTTTGGCAACGATATAATAACCGTTATAATGCCATTTCCTTACCACACCACCCCACCCATATCTGATATAGTGTTGAGTATCGGATCCCGTCTGCAATTCCATCTGCAATCAAATTAATATAATAATAATTATAATAATAATTAATAAATATTATTATTATAATCTTCAAAAAAACATCCTAATTGATTATAATGCAATATGCACCCAACAATTCGGAGACGCCGTTACACACCTGTACAAGGACGATGAGAGCTGAGCTGACCAGCGTAGAGCGGAAATGTTTCAGAACAAGAAAGTTTATGTGAACTGGCCCTGCATATAACGAGCCAAGATGTTATTCGGAGAAACTGATTCAAGATATGGCAATAGATGAATGCGGTCTCCCTTGTCATGATAAATAAGTTAATTGTGTCATAATAGCTAGATCAATATCTTCCCGGAAAAATTGTCTATACCAGCACACAACCGGTTGCTTGCCCCCAATGAACGCTTACTATGCTTTCAGAATACCTATCACAACGCAATTTCTCACATAAATCATTGTCAAACAGATTAGAGAAGATTTTAATTGAACTATTATTATTATGTATCCTTTTTTCTATTAAACTTGTTCACGGGGGACTATCCGTTCTGTACAAAATGGTTTACGGCGATTTGGTTCCGACTTACGTGTATCTGCCTCCAGTCAAAACAAAAGCGACCTGTGCGATGTTGCTTCGATTACTACCTCAATAATTAGCCATTTATCACCAAACATTAACATATTATGTCTTTCAGGTATGTTTTTGATATATTCAACTACTTTCATCGCAACACGCACAATTTTGCTAGAAAACTACAATTCTTTATGCCGCATCACAAGTTCCGTTTTACCGTCATGGTGATTCCGATTTACGTTGGTTTACATGTTTTGATGTTCAGATTTACCGACACTTATTTATTATGTCTAGATATAAAGTAAGAATATCATTTGTTGAAAACAAATACGAACGCTTACGTGGCAACTTTCTTACCTTCATACTTTGTGTCCGCATATGAAATGTGTATGCAAATTAAGTCAATTTCAACACACAACCTCGTATGATTTTTGCCCGTAATTTTGTTTTGGACCGTGGATCAATTTGAATCTGCTTGGATCATATTTTTTCATCAAATTTCAGATCTTCAAAACTGAAAAAGTTGACAATCTACCTCAGTGGTAAATTTCAGGAAAAAAATAGGATCACGTGAATTCAAGCAAATTGAGGATTCTTCTAATAGTTGTGACCATGAACAATATACCAATTGTGATGGGTTTTTTTAGTTTGAAGACATACAAGTGTATTTTGATCAAATAATCTCTTTCCAGAGCAAATGTGTGATTCAAACATCGAATGACTTGCCAAGCTGTGATCAAACTCGCAAATATATTGTTTGAGGTGAAATTTAAGAAGTAGGTTGCCGACCTTACCAGTTTTTAAGATATAATTTTATGCCAAATGGAAAGATAAAAAATTCAAATGGATCCGACGAACCAAAATAAATTTATGGTAAAAAATTATTTCAGGTTTTGTGTTGAACTCGACTTTACATGTTTTATGTCATCACATGATGTGAAAACGTGGAATCTTATCAAAAGTGGAATGGTTGCAAGGTCACATCGGACTACTGGGGCGTGTCACCTGCATTCAACCCACATTCAGCCCAAAACACACATTTTCCAAACTTCTAGCTGTATGTGGCAGCAATGTAAGCAGTGGGTGAGTGATCAAGTAAACAAGCAATCAAACGAAAGAGCGTAAACGAAAAAAAAGAAATGAATTCAATGTATATGATTAAATTATTTGGGAAATTCGCGAGTCCACTATTACCCGGTTCGACAGAAGGATGGGGTTAATGAACCATGGCAGAAAATAAATGAATAAAATTTATAAAATATATCAGAATAGAGCAGAACCGGTCATATTCCCTTCTATCTAAAGCTCCTTCAGTCATGAAACGTCGTTAGGTCAGATGGTAATTCAATGTTTCCAACTTTAATATGCCAAAGTGAATTTAAAACATTTCATAATGTTGTCTATTCTAATGTTTTTATACGTCTTGTAAATCGGAACATGAAACCACAGAAATCGGAACTGTGACCTGTGCTCGTTTCGGTGAATCGGAACATATCCAATATACCCCATACTACACCGAAACTATCATTTTCCCCACGCAAATAACACTTTATATGCTCCTAGGCATTACATTATAAAAATAGGCATACGGGTCTCACATACAATCTGTTAAACTTTTGCCCACAATTTCTCTCACATGGCGCAACAAACAAGCACACGTAAAACGGAACCAAACCACCGTAAACCAATTTATAGGGAACGGATAGTGCTGTTGCTAACAGTTGAGCGTGAAGAGGTTGACTTCAGTTAGCTATGCAACTTTCCAACTCCAATCTACCATTTTCAAGCCCCCCCCCCTACCCCCCCGCACCCGCTAGGTCATGCTAAAGGGACCTGTCATATGCCAACACAATTTGAGGGAGGGACGTGGCGGTTTTGAGGATTACACGAGTTTTGGGATTAAATCAACAGGAATGTTATGTGCCTGCGTGTATCCATAGAGAAAAAAACGCACCCACACCTTTATGTGTACAGAGACATATCTGTTCTTTTGTCAAAATCCCTGCGCGATGAGAAACATTTCAGTTACGATGTTCTGCCGGTATGGGATGTGCAGATACGATGTTCTACCGGTCTGGGATGTGCAGATACGATGTTCTGCTGGCATACACTGTTCAGTTACGACATTCTGCCGGGAATCTGTGTTATATACGACATTCTGCCTGGTTGCATACACAGGAGTTGTCACTTACGGTGTATTTTAACATTTGCATATTTCGTTGTTCATAAGCTGACCTGAAGCACAAAGCGAAGCGTACATATCCGCGTGGTTACACAGAATGAATTGAAGCCCTAAAACCATTTTGTCCAAAAATGTCACTTACGACGTTCTGCCTTTCACCCGTCGATATGACAATCATAATATTTTATCACCAAATTATATAAGCACGGAACACCTTAAATTCTAAAAAAACAAAAAAAAAAAAAACATTCCATTCAGCAACATACATACAGGTACAGTTGTATATCACCATCAAATTCACATCATACACTAATGATTGATATATTTATCACAATACATCATACATTTAACATAAATTTAAAGCATATATTAATCATAATTTCACAGTTTTACACCATACATTTATCACTGATACTGTGGTCATAAATTCACACAATACATTCACATCATTTATCATGAATATATTCATCATAGATTTACACAAATACATTATCACTGAAACATGTATCAAACATATACACCACACTTTATCATTTATTACAATCAGGGTGCCTTGAACATCTAAATATGTACAGTGGCTAAGCAATGATTATGTACATATCGATGTGCTAGTGACAGTGTTGTTTTACTCCAGGCAGCCCGCCACGTTATACACAATCAGTTTGTGACTGTCCCCGGTACGTACGGCGAGGAGTCTGTCCCCGGACAGCGCCAGACCCATGACTGTCCTCTCTCCTGTATCAACCAGCACGTGCTTGGCCCTAGCGATGTCACTGACCCCCCACAGACGGACAGAGCCGCCATAGTGTCCAGATAACCACGTGTCCTTCCTCACCGCGCACACTGAGTAGATAGTTGGGAGCCGGTCAGGGCGAGGAACACGATGTAGGAGCTCCCCGGCCGGGCTGTACACACAGACTCCCCGCCAGACAGCCAGGAGGATGTGGCCGCTCTGCTGGCAGACAGACAGCCAGCCTGGGGACACAGAGCCGACATCCTTCACCTCCCAGAGCAGGTCACCGTCAGACACTCGGTACTTCCGGAGGTGACAACTGGACATCTGATGGCAATAATAATAATAATAATGTAACAATAATAATAATAATATGGATATAACACTAATACAATAGGCTAATAATATGTATTATTATCTATCACCTTACAAAAACAAGAAAATAGTAATGTTCTACTAGAACTCAATCATACAACATTTTTGTGATATATTTAAATATCCAATTATATTGTTTTCAATCGAATCCAACAACACAAAATACATATTGTACATGTACACAATGTACATAATGAACCAATGTACAACATTCATACATATTAAATTGTCTCACCTTATCTGTCACCACCATAACAATCTCTCCGTCATGTGTCCAGCGTGCAGCTCTAGGCTTTATGTCCCTCCCTGACGGCTGATCTTGTAGCTGGTAGGTTGCCTGGCGACGGTACGACACCCCCGACTCCCGCCTGAACACTGTCCAGCAGTGTGGCTTCCACCCGTGAACCACCAGGACGGCGGCCCCGTCAGGTGTCGAGTCGACACAGCTCGGATCCTGTATCCCGGCTGTGTCGATCTGGAGCGGCAGACTCTCCCCGCTCTCAGACACCAGGCGTATGTCACCTGACTGTGTGCTGTACCAGAGAGCGGGGGAAGCCGCGGCCGCCGTCCAGCTGACGTCACGGGCTGCTTCTTTGGTCCACATTCGGCGGGGAACCTGGATAAAGTGTCATAATAATGTTATGTATATTGCTGTAATAAATACAATAAACAAAGCTCGATAGTGAAAATGCATAGAGCCAGAGTACAGAGTGGACATCTATGTTTACACAATAAGATAATAGTTGTTAGAGACAACCAGTGAACACATATTTATTCCATAGATAATTTGATGTTCATTATGTGTACATGTATGTTTATAATGGTACAACTGACAACTCTCAATAATTTTTACCGGGCACTCTGTAGGCCTATCTGTATTATATATTTAGATCAACAATATTCACGACGAAACACTCGCAATGATGTTTTTGTTTTTACGATAGCTTGCGGCCCGTGGTACAATATCCAACAGCTCGCGGCCCGTCGAGTGAAAGAAATGTTGCTCGCCTCTTATGTCTATTTCTGGTCTGATTATGTATGCCTTATTGGAGTGCCGCTTAAAACACGAACAGCTACGAACGCATGTGTTCATGTGAATGAATGGTACCAGGCAATATGTATGTACAATTTTGTGTACTGTATATTTTTTATTGTACTTTATTTATTTATTTTTTTTTTAAACAATTTTGTCCTTTCGAGTGTGTTTCTCGAAGCTGTCGCAGATTTGTCATTTTGTGACCACTCAACACTCGGGCGCTGGTGAAATCAGCAACCGTTTCTCGAAGCAGGCGCTGCTCGGTCGCTAGATAAATGTAGATTTCCAACTACATATCGCAGCGTCAGTTGGGACGGAAGAACCACTGTACTAACTTAAATATATAATGTCCCTTTCTCTTCCTAAGGCAATTAATTCGCATTTGGTAATAATAATAATAATAATAATAATAATAATAATAATAATAATGATAATGTGAAATTTTACATAGCGCTTTTCATCAACATGCTCAAAGCGCTTCACAATTATGGGGTCAATAGACAATCACCTATATTTGTCAAAGACTTTTTGTTGCCATATATTGCCGCAAGCTGACTAGGACACGTGTACAATTTGCCAACACTGCCAATCGGGTACTCAATTATACGACTGAGTTAATTGAAAGCTGAGAGGGAGGGCGGAAAAAAAGAAACCCGCAAATAAAAGAACGATGTACATTGCAGTGGAAAATCTCTGAATCTCTGAATGCAATCAGTCTTGGTGTACACGTATGTTAGCATCTAATAATTTCCCATACTTCTATATTAAACGTCTTTGGTGGTAGAGTAAGTGCTGCGAGTCCAAGATGGGTAAGTGTAAGCCTGATGGGCGTTGGCAGATATTTGTGTGTCAAAAGCGCATTATTTCCACGATTTTACATACTTATAAATTTTGTTTATTTTCTCTCAAAATTTCGCAAATAATCAGGAATGGCCAAGGACGAGGCCCTCACTCTACCAAACCTCCCAGTCATGATATCACGCCAACCTGACTGTGATATCGTACAAACCTCACACCTATGATCTCACATCAGTGATCCAAATGGATATAAAAGTGACCTCACAACTGCGAGATGTAAACGTAATGTCAATATGACGATAATATCAATAATAATATACCCATTTCTTATGCAGCGCTTTCTCAATGATCTATCCAATTGCTTCATAATTTGGAATTAGCTCTTCTGTGAGTGGTCTCAGAGGGGTTTTTATATCCCTTCAGAACCGTTTTTAGAGATGAAGCAGCCAATTTTATTTTTTTCAGAGATTGTCCGGCATTTTCGAACTTTTTTGGGGGGAGGGGGGGGGGGGGCACCATTTTATGTGATATTGAATTCACGGGTACACTGCCAAGTGTGAACGTAGGTAAAAATACACAATTACCACACATGCAGCCCGATGTTGGATCAAACCCACACCGACAATGGTTCTTGATTCAAATTGAACGACTGACCCAGTCAGCCATCTCGGCCACCATGAATATGACATCACAAACGTGATATTGTCGTGATAGAATTATAATGAAAATAGTCCAAACTCATATTATTAGCCTACAATAATTGCTTGTAAAAGCCAGAATCTGAGGTGGGCGTGCGTTGTGGTTGACTTCCAATTTTATAAAATTAGCCATGAAATCCAGGCGTGTTTGCACAGGATGTTGTGAAGCTAAATGTGTAGTGCGTGGTGTATATTACTTCCCAGGTTATTCTTTTGAAATCTGCGTCCATATTACATTAAAATAAAGCAGAACGGAATCAGGCTTGTTATTTCACAAGTATTAGATTAATTTGTGGTTAGACTTTGAGATCATAATGAGATACCTGGTATCACATATTATTAGGGCCTATAATGTCAATGAAATCATCTCCAGAGTGACATTATGTTAACCAGGCTGGTCTGATCATGCAGTCTGACAGTGAACAACTTCGGTTTAATGGTCGGCTGTGATATCACAAATACCGTATCAAGAATTGACCGGTTTCATGGTACCTAATTAAATATTCAGTGAGTTGGGCCCCTAGCAACGATGGTTGCTATGGGTCATATCTCGAGAATAGTTACCTTGGCAACCAATGCTGGAAATTGAATACTGATTATAGGGCCTTTCTCGTGCCATATAAGGTACATGCCAAATAAAGCTCATATTATTATTATGGTAACTTTTTATAACGCCCTATCCATGATATAAATCTGCTCTACGGCACTGATGATATCATGGTACATGTTTAAAACTAGACGGTTCATTACTCTTATGAACTTATTTTTACCCTTGTGACGTCATGAATAGGCCTACTCATTATGATGGTCAATTAGGCACAAAAAGTTAGCCCAAAATTTCCACTAAACTGTCATATCTTCATAAATAATCAAGATATTTACATGCTGCAAAAACTATAATAAATCATGAGATTAACTTTATCAACTGTCAAAAATAAGTAAACTGACTTTAGTTGGACTTTATTGCTGTTTCAACAACTTTTCGCTTCAAAGTTCAAGATGCTGAATATGCGACAGCTTCGTGAAACTGAGAATTGTCGCTTGAGCAGCGACTGGTTGCACGCTTGGGACGGCCTCGAAAAACATGCCGCAGTTTGACTAAAATTATGAAATAAATTCAATGACTCTCTGTGTGCCACCCCCTGTAAGCGGCGCAGCGGTGAAGTGGTTTTGTCCGGGCATGGGGTGGGTTTTGCTCAGGCAGGTCATGGGTTTTGCTCGGGCAACACTGCTGATGCTGGGTTTTGCTCGGTCACACGGATGGTATATACAACACTCATTGTTTTGGGGGCACATGCTACTTAAGTTCAGCAATCGCCTCCAAATAATCCAGAATATCATAAGCTTTGATTGTCAAGTACCTGCGAACTGTATCGGCTATTTTATGAGAGAATTAATACTTTGTACATTTCATTGTAAATTTGCTTTCAAAACATCTTTCTCTCGTCACCAAAATTGTGAGACACAAACCTTGTTAAATTATTCAAATAATACCACCAAAATATGAGGCTGCAACAAATTAACGAATGAGTTATTGATCTTCACCCAGCATCCGTAATGTTGCCCTAGCAAAACCCACCGCATGTCCGGACAAAAGCACTTCACCACTGCGCCGCTTACAAGGGGTGGTGAAGGTCGGGGCCGTTCATGAGGGTGGGGTCGGGGGGGGGGGGTATATTTATGGTAGTGAGAATCGGGGGGTATATTCCTAGGCCTAATCATATGTATGTATTACCACCTTTTTGATTACGAACATGTTCCATGAAAACAAAATAAGATCTAGATTCTAGATCTAGTGCCTACTGTGAAATTATCAGCTGGTATTTTTGCGATGTTAATCGTATCGTGATATAACCGTCCTTACATCACCTTGGGATCAAAAGTCAATTTCCTGCAAATTGTCAGAATTCTGCTCATGAAACAGAATTTCAGCGATCTACTGCAGCCTTCAGTGACGAATGGTCCTATTCACAGAATTTTCCCGCCGTAGGCCAGCAGGCGAGTGTCGCCGAAATATTTTGGTCTCCATGTCAACATTGTTTATGAAGGTTGGGCGCGTGAAGGAAGAGTCCATTCAGAAGATCTACATAGGGAGTACGGGTGGGAATTGAGAACGCATTTGAATGATTCATCTACATGTACAAGCTAACTGCAGAGCACAATCATGCTGTCACCTGGTAACACGATTCCCTATTTCATTTGAACTTGTTCACTTGTTCTGCATCTTGAACAAGGCAATGTGGCAGATACCAACATATACACAATACTGAGAGAAACACAGTACTGGTGCGTTCCAGACGCCATGTTAGTGTAAACCAAATGTTTTCGGACGACAGCGTGGGTATATCCTCCTGATGACCTATAATAAAGACAATAATACCTTTTGCCCAAAATATGCTACCGGTAATAGTACTAAGCCTACATAGAATATAATTACTGCTCAGTCCAGGGGCGGATCCAGGAATTTGAAAAGAGGGGGTCCAACATAATACGGCGTGGAGTCTGAGGCCCGCTCAAGGACCCCAAGAAACCAAATCCTTTTTTATGTCCTGTGGTAGCTTCGTGGCATCTACTGGGTATAAATCCTACTCCATGCTCCTGGTATCCTGGTATATATAAAAAAATTATGGAGTGAAGCGATTCTGTCGCGGTAGCGGTCTGGGGCCGTTCACGAGAAGAAGCAACCTATGAGCAAGAGTCTTTTTCATGTTTTGTGGTAAGTTGATGGCATCTCCTGGGTATGAATTCCACTTGAATACAAATGATCGCCATACTTTCATATTTAATGTCAAAAATAGAAACGAATCGAGCACGTCCCAGTTGAGGGTTTGGGACCAGCTGAAGGGCCCTGAAATCAGAACCTTTTTTATTTTATTTTTTTATTTTTTTTAAAAATATTTTTGTTGGGCGAACCCATTTTTGTGTTTTAATTATGGGGTGTGATACATTTACACTTGTGGAGTTCCATTCCGGTTTGGGACTGCATGACAGGGCTATGTCACACGCTTCCTATCATACCGTTCATGGACCTGGTATGGTGGTGTCCCTACCAGACCATGAAGCTATCCTGGTGTCAACCAGGCCCGGTGAACATAGCACCTGCGGACCCTATGGGCCCCTGTAGCGCAGTGGTTAAGCTGCAGGATTTAAAGCCGGGAGGTCGTGAGGTCGAATCCCATCGATGACCGAGGGATTCATCATGGCCGATCCCCACCCAGGATGGGTGTGTTGTGGGCTCAATGGGTATGCTGACTATTCAGCCGCGAGTTACTCACCTACGAGTACGATATTGGGGGACTCCCTGGTGGTATGACTCAGGAATGGGGATGATTACACCATAGGGTCCGCAGAAACTTTTTTATGTTCTGAATTAATTTTGTGGCCTTTCCTGGGAATAAATTGAAATTGAAAACTCATCGATGACCATGTTCTGAAAAGTTCGTAGAAATGTGGAAGGAAAGCTGCACATTTGGGCCGGGTAGGGGGTCTGGGGCCCGCTGAAAGGCCCAAGAAGTCAAAGCCATTTGTATGTTCAGAACTAATTTCGTGGTCTCTCCGCAATATTAATTGCACTTCATTATTTGCAATTCATTGATGACTATGTTCTGAAAAGCTGCACATTTGGGCCGGGTGTCTGGGGCCCGCTGAAGGGCCTAAGAAGTCAGAGCCATTTTCATGTTCAGAACTAATTTAATGGCCTTTCCTCAATATTAATTACTGTCATGAGCGAGGTCTGGGATCCGCTGAAGGGCCTAATATGTTCTGAATTAAGTTTGTAGCCTTTCCTGGGAATAAATTGCACTTAAAAATTATTGATTACCATGTTCTGAAAAGTTTGTAAAAAATGTCGAAGAGAAGCTGCACATTTGGGCCGGGGTTCTGGAGCAGGCTGGAGGGCCCCGGAAGTCAGCACCTTCTTTATATTCTGCATTAATTTAGTGGCTTTTCTAGATATAAATTGCACTTAAAAATTCATTAATGACTATGTTCTGAAAAGTTTGTAAAACAAATGTAGAAGCTAGGGGAATTGCACATCTGGGCCGGGGGTCTGGGGCCCGCTGGAGGGCCCCACAAGCCAGAACCCTTTTTATGTTCTGTGGTAGCTTGCTGGACTCTCCTGAATATACATTTCAAACAAACTCACTATGATCAACCTGCTCTCAAACATGATATTTCGACATAATTTTTTCGGGCAGAAGACGTGAATCCGCCTATGGAAACTCTGATATATATGGGTTTTTAAAAAAAAGGGGGGGGGGGGGGTCCTGACCCCAGTAAACCCCCCCCCCTCCAAATCCGCTACTGCAGTCAGTGTCTTTCATCAATGTCTGCAATCAATGCTACTGAATTATTTTATTGTATACAGTAATTAATTGGGTTATCCCACAATATGGGTTTCTGTGTATGCGGTTCCGTTTGAAGAACTTGATCCAAAGGCACAAAACCCATAATGTGGCATCACCCGTTTTATCATGAAACTATGCCAATCTGGGAAATATGATGATTATAGATCATGCCTAACAGTAAATCTGGCATTATGACGTATAATGGGCAATATGACATCTGGGGCCCTGAGGTCATGTTCGGTTATTATGACATATTAGATAAAAAAAGGATTGTTTTTGCTTTCTGGAGTAAAGACTCTAGCTTATGACGACAACAAATTATGGCACACTGCGAACCGCTATAATAATAATAATAATAATAATAATAATAATAATAATAATAATAATAACTAGACGTCAAAGCCTAAAGATGCCTTGGAGGCATTTCGGTGTTAGGGTTAATTCGTAATATTTAAAACATGTTTGCCACAGGCTCTACGATACACCGTTTCCTAGATATCGACGAAAATGAAAAATGTCAACTCAGCAAAAAAAATTCAGTTCAAGGTCAAAATTCATCTGTAATACCCCTTAGACATGTGTGTCTAGAGCCACGAGTCTGAAAATAACGTCCGAATCGCTCTTCCGAGATATCGACGAAAACGAAAAATGCCGACTCGGCTAAAAAAATTCGGGTCAAGGTCAAAGTTCATCCATAATACGACTCAGACATGTTTGTCTAGGACGAAGAGTCCAAAAAGAACATCATTTTCGCTCTACGATGCACCGTTCCTGAGATATCAAAGAAAACGAAAAGTGCTGACTCGGCAAAAAAATTTTGGGTTAAGGTCAAAGTTCATCCATAATACCCCTTAGTCATGTTAGTCTAGGGCGACGAGTCCGAGAATAATGTCCGTTTCACTCTACGACGTACCGTTTCCGAGATATGCAGGATGCCTCAAGGATGACACAGCATCCTTTCGACACAGCATATTTCGACCCCTAGGTCGAAGGTCATTTGACGTATCAATCCCACAATCAATAGGGTTCTTCCCTGGTGGTATATATACTTCTATGCAAAGTTCTGCAATTATTGCCTAAATATTTTCCGAGTTATTCTCCGGAAACCAAGTCTCAAATCAGCCTTGATTTCATCCTCACGGACCTAGGAGCCGGATAAAGAAAAATGATACCCCTTGGACATGTTTGTCTAGGGCGACTAGTCCAAAATAATGTCCGTTTTGCTCTACGACGCACGGTTTCTGAGATATGCAGGTAGCCTCAAGGATGAATCAGCAGAAAATTATTTTGACCTCTAGGTCAAAAGTCGTTTGACGGGTCGATCCCAAAATCAATAAGGTTCTTCCTTGGTGGTATATGAACCTCCATGCAGAGTTGCGTGAATATTTTTCATTTCAGTTATCATCCGGAAACGGAGTCTCAAAATTAACATTGATTTCATCCTCACGAACCTCGAATCCGGCTCAAAGAACAGGGTTCTTTCACATATCATTTCTGACTAGTGGTGAAAATTTGACAAGGATCCAGTAAGGCAATATAAAGTTATCGTCCGGAAAACCAAAACGGCGGAAAAAGAAGAATTTTTTTTTTGCTAAACGCATCAAGGCATTTCTGCCGAAATGCCTTAGACCTGAAAAAAGTAATTTTCTGTTTCCCGTCTCCGCCCGCCTGTGTTCCAAAGCAGCCTCCCGGATTTTTTTATTTGCGATTCTCAAATAAAAAATAAAAAGTGTTCCCGCCCCTATTTTGAGGAGAGCGAATGATCGAGACACAGAATTACAGCATGCAACTTAGGTATATTTTTAACTTACCACCTTGTTTTCACTCTCCGCCAACTGAGACAAAGATGCTACCAGTTTTCAAAAACAGTTATTCCATGTGGTTACATGTGTGTAATAATACATAGAAAATTGTGATCACGAATTGATTCAATATATTTCCTCATGTATACTTCAATAGATGTATTAAATGATAGAACGGATTTCCACAATTACTCATCATTGAAACAACAAACTATCGTCTGATGTTTTTTTGGTAATAATACTACTGGTGCACAGAATCATCCTCTCTGTGCTGAGGATGATGGCACACCAGTGGTGCCAAGGTGACCGGCCAAGGGCTGTCAAGCCCAAATAAATCAAGCATTTCGAAATGAAATCATTGATTGATTTGGGCTTGAATCTGCTTGAATAAATCAAGCTTCTAGAAATGAAATGATTAATGTCATGTGTTACATGTGGTCTAAAAGCTTGATTTATTTGGGCTTGAATGCCTTTATGCGTGGGAGTTTTTTTTATTTCATAAGTGTGAAATGTTGCCCAGCCAAGAATAAAAATGAGCTCATGAGCTGAGGACGGTATTTTTGGCAAAATAAAAAATGAAAAATAAAAAATAAAAAGTCCCTCCCTTCCCAGTTTTGGAAGAATAGGAGGACGAGAAACAAAAAATTAATTTTTTTAGGCCTTGATAGGGCTGTAAAACGGAAGTATGATCGGTGATAAATTCCAATGGAATATTCGTGAATAAAGCGTCGCTGGGGATAAACCTTATCGCTCATTTATAACAACGTCAATAACTGCTGAAATAACACATCTTAGGTGAAATAACTGTAGCGAAAGTACAAAGCAGGTACACATGTGCCAATATTCATTAAAATAACGATATAGTTCATGATATAGGGAAAAAGGAACTGCATGTGTGTATCCGTAGGGTTCGTAGGTTCCCTACAATACATCAATACAGTACTATAAGCTTGCATTCTTGTCGGTGCCCAGGCAAAATGGATAATTATATTCATAAAATTTGTTAAAGCTAGTTCCTACTCATAAGTGAACAATTGATACTCTAACTTATTTTAAATTGATCTTTGTAATCAATAATTTGTTACTGATCTCTAAGCAATAGATATTAGCTGTGATGAAATTACCCTACATTATTGAATATCCCTACAAGTAAAGCCACGTCTAGAATCGTTCGAGCAACTGATTAATCCCTGAGCTCCTACAGTTAGCAACTCAGATATTGAGCTGTAATCTCCCTACATCAGTGAATATGCCTACAAATGATGCAAAATAGGAATCTGGAATGAACGACATTAACCCAAGCATTCTACAGAGTACTACCAAATAACAACTCAGATATTGAGATGTAATTTCCCTACATTATTGAATATCCCTACAAATGAAGCCGAAATTCATTTAGAATGGTACTCCCAACTGATAGATCCCTACTTTCCGCAAAGTCCCTACATGTCACAACTCAGATGTTGAGATGTAATTACCCTACATTATTGAATATCACTACAAATACAGCCAAAAAGGCTTCTAGAATCGCGAACGCAAGTGATTAATCCCTACATTCCACAAAGTCCCTTATAGTTCACAACTCAGATATTGAGATGTAATTACCCTACATTATTGAATATCCCTACAAATAAAGCCAAAAAGGCTTGGTGGGGGTGACGTTATATACTTTGTAGGGATATTGTGGCGAGTAGGGCGATGTCAGCCTAATTGACCAAAACACTGCAGAATTCTATGTTCATGTCGTGTGTAGGGAGTTTCATGATTGTAGGGATTTTTGTATAGTGGGAAGGAAAATTAATCAGTACTTCTTCCAGCTTTGTGGAGACAGAATCACCCGATGGACACTATATTTATGAGGGTGCATACTAGTACGCAAAAATCCTCTGACTTTGATAGTGCGCATGTAGGGCCCTACAAACACCTATATAGAAACCATTTTCCCTATATCATGAACCAAATGAAAATAACAGGCCGCCTGCCAGTAATTTAGCTATAGCAAAGGTGTATTCGAAGTGCCGTTTTTTTTTCAGTGCCCCTTCGATTCATGCATTATACTGTGGAATTGGAAATTTTTTTTTTACATCAGTGTTTGTATAGCTTCATCGTGTATGGATACTGAAACACACTAAAGATATCGTTTATATACTTAAAATCACCAATATAAATAGACCACCATGTTAAAAGATTGGAAGGCGTCAGGTGCTTATCCCCAGGGCGAATAAATTCATTGGAATTTCTCATCAATCAGTACTTCCGCTTTACAGCCCTATTATATAATAAAGGATGTCGAGTATCCACGAAATGTTACATCACCGTGAATGCAGGTGAAAATGCGTAAAGGTTTGACTCTAGTGGACAACCGCCGGACAAATCGCCAATTAGCCTACCCAGGAAATGCCTTTGAAATTGACGACAATCACACATGTTATAATATATACATTATTCGACTCAGAGCACTAGGTAAGGTTTTTGGTGAAGAAGTCCCATACACGTTGGTCTCACAAAAGGGGTAAAATAGAAAATTTATTAGTAAATATTTGCTGCACTCTTTGGTCATGAAAAAAGGGGAACTTTGTCATACAACAACAGGGACTGAAATATGGCTCAAATGATGGAATTTAGGACATTAATTAATATAAACACAGTAGCATCATTCCATGTAACAGAGCAGCTACAGGTCAATGAAGTACATGTATTATAAAGTCATCCTCATAGGCGTATGGCAATTTCATTTACATAAGAAAGCTTGGCTGAACAAAACACACTATCAATACTGTCTGACATTCATTAGCAAGTGCATCCATCTGTAATACGTCAAAATGACACCTGGACGGTCACGTAACAGGGGAAGCTTGGGGTTGGTAGCCATCTGCGCTACGCGGTACTAAGGTGGCTCTGAAGGGACCTGAGTATGAAGAAATATTATCTCGAGCGCTTGACATATTATCACGAGCGCTCGAAATAACAATGCAAGCACTCGACTCGTTCATCTCGAGCGCTTGAGATATCGCTCATTATATCATGTAGAGCGCTCACTATATTATGTGGAATACTCGCCATATTAGTCCAAGAGCCCAGAGGGTTTTATTTGAGTCGGAAGTGCCAAAAGGTCTGAGAGTTGATTCTAGACTGACATTCTCAGGAATCCGAAAATGGACGTCTGACAAAGATCTGGCTAGATAAACTATCCACAATTTCACATTGAAGTGAGGAACAAGATATCAATTTTCCGTCATACTTCCATCTCCCAGTGTTTTGGTCTAACTATGATATATTTGTCGAAAATATGCTATTTTATTTTGTTTTATTCATGCTAGTGACCCTACTAAATATATCCTTTGGCATAAAACGTAATAAAGCTTGTCCAAATTCCAATATGGCTGCCATTCTTTATATATAAATCCAACAATCAGTTTGTAAAAACAACATCCGTCAACAAAATAGTCAATTCTTTCTGAAATTTCATTGGATGCTATTGTTATAATGGTAGTTCATGTACTTTGAATAGTCTATATCCGGTTAATTCATTGTATAGTTCTCTTTCATATGATAGTACCGTTGTTGGCTACCAAAATGCTGATTGGTCAAGTATATAGTTTACGTGATTGAATTAGTTGTGTATGAGATTCACGTATTTACATGTATGTCTATCTGTATAACTCCCTCCCCTATCCTAGCACATGCCATGTGTATACATGTACCTATTCCTCTGTTCAATTTCATCATTCTTTTTGTCTGTATCACCACGACATATGACGCAAACATCCAAAAGTGTATGGAATATTTGATGACAAACTGTGTGTAGTGGATACAGTTATGTATACAGAATACTGTCTGAAACACTTTCAAATCATCATGTTGTAGGTAGCTCCTTCTGTTTACAATTATTGCTGATAAACTCAAAATTGTTAGTCGTTTTATATTTCACAGCGAATTCCTAGGCTGGTGCTGGCGGTGATACAAATGTTTAAGTGCATTCAGAATACGATAATGCTCATAATATTGTTGTTATCCATTAAACAAACTTATCTTTACAGGAAATGAAAGTGGCAAAAACAGAAATCTGAATTTTTCATTATGGAGACGCATTCCTGCAAGTGAATATGTATACTACATATAGATCCAAGCTTGACTTCTTCTCAGCCCCCTAAAGCATTTGTTGACACAACTTGGCATAAAGTACTATTTGCTCACAAATACCGCCTTGATCATTCTGTACACCCCGAGTACCTTGCAGTGAAACTTCTAGACACATTTGATAACACAGTAGGGTGCCACAGCATGTGTCGGACACATCACAGACAATCCCAATAAAAGATTGTGTCTTGAGATCTGACACTGGACAATAAACAAGTGCATCCGGCATATTTCTTTCAGCCTGTATATTCAAGGACAGTTCAAAAAGGAATATTTGGGAAACTGTGAAGACCCTACAGCAGGACAGAATATATAGAGGTTATATGATGGGGTATCGGATATCGGCACATGTATGGACAAGTGTGTGGATATCGGCACGAGGCTTTAGCCGAGTGCTGATGTCCAACAAACGGGTACGCATCCTATTCTTATGATGATTAATTCATCTATCCAAAAGGTGCTTGCTGTTTCCTGTTTGTCTTCTGTCATCGAATCGCGTTTGATCAAGTGTTTAAAATTGAAAGAAAATACTTTCCTATTTTGACCGAAGTGTCAAAAAGTTGATTTTATTTTTTGTTTCTTTTTTTCTCGACCAAACGACCTCTCGAAATGCTGCTGTACATGTACGTCCATATTGCTGTATCATGTATAGCGAATAAGTATCAATATAGACACAGACTTCCAAGCATGAAAGTGTTGGATGGTCAGATTGTACACGTGTGCTTGTAATACTATTTGTTACCAAAAAGAATGTATCTACCGTGCATTTATATCAACTAAGATATTATATATGAATATTTTTTTCATATTCACCAAACGAGCAAATGACTATAGCCTCTCATACATTTTTACATACATCTTGTACATTCCATGATGAATACATCTTGTACATTACATACATCTTGTACATTCAAATGTATGAATATCTTGATTTGTTGATAAAGCAAGTGGTTATTATTCGGAATATTCCATACCATTGTATTTTTTGTATAAATATGTGTGAAGCTGTGTTCTGTTTCAAAACTTTTTAGCTTCATTTAGCTGTTGGATTTATCAAAATCTTGCTGTAGTGCGTCCAAGTTACATTCGTAAAGTAAAGATCGTTGTTAGCCAAGAATATAAGAGTTGATTGATACCAGTGGTATGATGCAAGAAATGATCTAGATTGCTCCTGCGAAGTTTTCATTATGGAAACAACCAAATCCTAAAAAGATATTTACGCAAAAAGTAAGTTTGGACGTTGGATAGAGACATAAAAGAAATGTGTCTAAATAGTATTGTTGCTTCAGGTATGGCTGCATGGAAATGTATGCCTCCCGTGATGTTGAGTATTCGTCAGAATGAACAAGTCATACAGGAATTGAAGTGCTCCGAGACTGTCATACATAGACAAACTCTAAATATGAACTCATGTTTTAATTAGACAATAACTATTTATTTTACCATCATAGGAATAACTGTTCATTTTTCGTGAACCGGAGTTGTTAATGACCGAGAACCAGGAGTTTTCCTATGATGATCTGTGACTTTGAAAAAGTTGTGATAAGTTCAGGAAATTTCCCTTTTCTCCCTATGGATGTTGCCCATTAACAGAGGTATAGAATACATTTTTCATATAATTTCAGTTCTATATCCTCTTATGTTTTTAATAGCTGTAAATAATATTTCTACCACCCATAAAATCCCCTTCATTCATAGATTGTCAATGATTGTGGCAATATAGGATATATCCTGAAACTGTCTGTAATGAGTGTACTCATGGAATGCACTGCATAAATCCACTTCGAATTGACCTTTTGAAAAAAAATGGATTCACTGAAGTGGGCTTAAAGTGATATTGGGAGAAAACCTACTTGTTATGGCCTCAGAAAAAAACCGGTTACAAACCATTGTCGATCAGATGGATAAATCAAGCATTTGACGGTACTGGCATCAGTTTTTCTCTTTCTTTTGCGCGCCACTTGGAATTACCTCTAACCTGACTTATTTCATGCTCGAACATGTGCGAGCAAGATGAAATCGCATTGTGTTAATGGATTTGTCAATCAGATGAGAAAATAATGAGAATGGCAGTAATTCCTCAAAATTCTCAAAAACTCAAACGAGCTCCCCCAGAAACCCACAACGATATCAATGAGATTGAAGTGGGCATGCATTTGTGCAAAACAAGTATATATAACTAGTATGTTTTCTTTGTTTGTAAAGAATATATGGTAAAATGACTTGTTCTCATAAGTTTCCTTCAATATCACTATAAGCTAATGAAACGATCTGTATGTGAGCTGTTGCTGGAGTTGTCTGTGAGTAGTGAGATGTGTTGCAGTCAGCCCAAGACATTTTGTTATTTGAGTTAGAGTGAAAAAGTGCGTTTACATGCTCGAAAATCTGACTATACTCACAGGGTCTGGGGGCAGCAAATCCATCTTCATAAAACGGGCGACTTCAGTGCTCATTGGGACATCGATCACGAAGATGACTCTGGATACACCTCGAGATGCCACAAACGTTCTGTACTTGGAGTTCTGCAGATGACGTGTTGAGTCCATGTTGTGTTGGAATAAATATCGAAATAAGCCAAATATGTATGACGTTTTCTCTTTCACCAACTCTCTGACAATACAAATGCATACTTTCCTGTCAAAACCAAGGAAGTTGTCCAAGGTGTCTACTGTAATCCCTTCAATCGGAAAGTGTCCTGCAGAATGAACTGGAAATCCTGTGAATTGCTTGAGGACTTTGCTCAAGTTATCTACATCTTTCCTGGGATTTTTGGTGTCAACGAGTATTGCTATGTCTTGTCTAGCCACGTGCTCTACTGCTAGCTGTGATATCAACTTTAACAATCCGTTTGTCTCACTTAACTCAAAGGTGTTGTTGATATACTGCACTTCCACATCATGCCCTTCCTGTAGTGACGAGCAACCTATCGTACCTGCAGATCTTGCACTTGTGTGAACGTCTGTTGATGACGCAACTAGGAAAGAGCTTACTCTCCTACTATTTCTGTGGATGTCATGCAGGTGGTGTTCAGATGCATCACCTGTTCTCGTCATTTCTTCTATGCACTTTTTCAGAGCGCTAGAATCTACAGCGTTGAAGTTTTGATACTGGCTATCAGCGAATATGTACACTTGACATAATTTTTCCTTTGCCATCAGCAGGAAATTTCTCCAGACTTTGTATGAACAGGCGAGTTGATGTCCATCATCGATGATGATACATTTACAGTTTTCCAGATTTGCTTTCTTGATGAATATCTTCATATCGGCCTCATTCTGAACCAGTTCTGCTATGCAATTATGTTGGAAGCGCAAGTAGCTTTGGAATGTTGCTGTAGTGCATATGTACAGTACCTGATTAGGGTTGTACTTTGAGCAGACGTGGAATGCCATGAGGGTTTTTCCTGAACCAGGAGGTCCTTCGACCAGGGCAAAAGATGTACATGTTGTTTGTAGGATAACGGAGATTTGTTTAGCAGTTAAATACACACCAATGTCTTCACCTAGGTAATCTCGGAGGTGTGATTTCTTTCGAATTAGCAAACAGGCCAATAGGTACATGATATTCTTCCCAATATCATTTTGTTGTGGAAATACCTTTGAAGATTGACACACTCTGTTTTCGGAAGACAAGTACACATTGATCTGAATGTGTAAGTTCTGGCCAAGATGATGGAAGGATGACTTTGTTGATTGACCTATCCTCACCGCATACTGCCAAATCGAGAATAACTTGGTTTTATCTAGGTTGTCAACAACACACCAAATTCCTACTGTGCCACACCTATCAAAGACCACAACATCCAGTACATGGTGGGTTGGGGTAGGTGGTGCCATTCCAATATCAACTTGTCTAGGCCAAGAATCACATACTATTATGAGTACATCTTTACAACCGAATTGTTCCTCGATGGACCCGAGCAGTTGCCTCAGATGTGGGTGACGATGAAGAATGTTCTCTTTAGAAGGGATATAAGTTCCTGGCGATGTTAGCTTCAGGGTACCTTTCTCGCTGTCGATTAATTCTTTAGCACTGGATTCAACATCAATGTCAATCGGTCTTACATTGTTCTCCCAGTTATGCTTGTTTGTTGCCCACCCAAGCTTATTGTACTTTCTTAGTTTCTTGTTGGCTTCATCAGGTGACACACTGTCTATTGGTACATAATCTGAGTCAACCACAGTCACTCCAGAAGGTCCCAAGGAGGTGTGTGCATCCTGTTTTATCTGAGTCTTTCTTTTGTCTGAGCTTTCATATTCCAGTGGTTCTGATGACAGTACATCTGTATGTGTGATCACATCCGTCGTTCCTCTCACACTGGTGTAACTGGCCTGTTCTACAGTTGTATCTGTTGACTTTATTTGCCTGTTCTCCAAGATGTAGTGTACCTGACGAGTCATGTGATACCGCTGCTTCTGGTAAGCTATAGTATCTCTGATTCCTTCGCCTGGGCATTCGGCAGCAGGTAAATGAATCTTGTATGAGGTTAATGACTTCCTCTGGGCAAATATTGGCACGTGCAGGACAAGTGTGTGGGTATCATGCTCGTCTTCCAGAAAATGGATATTTTCCTTCATGCTGCAGTTTGTAGCATACTCCTTGAAAGCCGACTTCCACAAATCTTGTTTACTCATATCAGTTGAGCCTGGATCCTTCACCTGGATAATGCCACCCATTGTGTTCCCCAGAGCATTACAAAGCTTCAATATGACACCAAACGTCTGGTTACAACTCTGTCCATTGAAGTGTGCTCGTACTCGGAATGTGTCTTCTATGTACTGTAGATCCTCGTCTGGTACTTCGTCTACATGCTGATTCACATCTTGGTGGAGTTCTTCAATATTCCACTGCATCATGACAAACGAGACATTATTATAAAGTTTATAGTGAAAAACTTCACTTTTATAATACACACCTATTATTATGATTATATATTTATGGTAAATTTGTTTTTGCTTGCCCCTCCCCACCCTCCCCCTTGATTGAGTATAATCAAGAATAAAAATCAAATGCAAGCAAAAAAAACTATACTCACATGTGACAGTAAATGGGCTGTCAGCAAGCACTGGGTTTTTACGTTGTCCACCAGTTGCTGGGTGTCGTATATCTGCCGGGCCCAGGTGGCGATAGCTAGCAAACTGATTTGGGAATCCAAGAAAAAGTGCTGTACGTCATGCTTTCCTGACGATAAGTACCGGAATATATCTGTGACCAGTTGCAGTATGATCCTCTTTCTTTCGCCTGGATCATGTGTTGATGTGAATGCCCCGTGCATTCTGCTGGCTAGGTCTAGTGCCAGATGAGTGATGGCAGCAGTATTTATGGATATTGCCTTCTTGGTCATCTCCTTGCGGCTCTTGCCAGTATCGGATGTGAGGAATGCGTGGCCATATTTCATCAATTCCGGTGTTCGTTCAACTAATGAACCAGCAATTTGCTTCATTATTCTTGTTTCTTGTGCTTCTGGTGTTGAGATTGGGATGGATGACATCAGGCTTGCCATGGACTTACACATCAAGATGCACCTCTTAAAAGGTGAGTCACGTGAAAGGTGAGGCAACAAGTTTGTAGCTTCATAGCAGGCTGTGGTCAATTCCCATTGATTTGAGATTGGATTGGGGAACATATATATGCCCTCGAATCGGAATATTTCTTGCGGCATCTCCTCCCGTATTTGTTGAGATTTCTGCCTGATTCCTTCTTTAATTGCCTGTTCATCTTCCGTTGGCAGCTGGAGCATGGGGGTAATATCTACTGAGACCTCACGTGCTTCACCCTCTGGATCCCAGGTCAATAACATTGTTGTTGCTGGACCATTGTACCGTATCCCGCTGAACTTTGGCGAGCAATAGCCACTATGTGCTAACCGGGGTGGCAGCTGTATGTTGCTGAGGATCTGCTGGACATCTTTACCAAACTTCTCTCTGAATTTCCTGGCATGTATGGTCTCGCTTCCTTTCTCTAAATGGTAGACATATGACCTTGTGGTGACATGGCTGCTGTATGACTTGTCTCGATCAAGCAAAAATGCTAGGTCCAATTCGTTTAAAGATTGAATTTTGAGCTGTCCCTTCGAAGACCCTATTGAAATAAATTTGCCATGGTAACCTTTTATCTTCAACCCTTCATGTATATTTGCTTGTAGTGGTTCTAAATTTAGGACCAAGTCCTGATCAGAATCTTTGAATAGCAGCACAGAATCTTGTATGTATGTGGGACTCAAGCTAGACAGGTAATCATGGATTGGCTTGTGCTTGAGTTGTTGGTCCACATTATATGTGATGTCACCCCTCCCGTCCATATGTTGTTGGATCTCGAAAAATGATTGTTCCACTTCCTTTGCAAATGGACCTGTGAAATTGAAATAAAAAATAAAATAAAATAATAAAATGTTGAAATAAAAAATTAGCTCAAGTGCTAAGAAAGTTCACCAGACAATTTTGGTTTTAAGCAATGCAGATAACATAACTATGGCCTTGACATTTACCAATCAAGGTCATCTATGTGACAGTCAATATCACCATTAGCCTTGTTGCATATGACTTTCTATATGTTCATAATACACACATAAGCTCCATGTAGAAATATTCATTTACAGTATTTTCACATTTCTATGGTTAAGTTCGAGGTCACCAAGAGATGTGCCATATATGACTTCATATAGGATTATAATACAATCATAAGTAGTGTGTGTAACTGTTTAAGTCCAAGACGGCAACGAAAACCTTCCATGTTAGAGGTGTAAAGTTTTAACGCCGTCTGCTATCCGGGCTCCTCGAGGATAGTCCTCTCACCACAGGTCATCGCGGACGCGCACCCGCTATCCTCAGATCCTCGCGGATAGTCCGCTCACCGAGGGTCACTGCGGGCGCAGTAATTACTCTATCATTAGAACGATAACCAGGTAGCAGCCCGCCCAGCTTGGCTCGCCGCAGTCCGCCTCGGGGATGGAACCCTGGACAGCAGACAGTCTGCCAGAGCCTGTGTCGCACCATCCCGGGTGGGGGAGACCGGTGATCCAGAGTCATCAAGGTCTACCCCAGCCCGGGCCCCCTATCGAAGTCGTCCCAAGGGGCGCGTGAGGGCCTCAGCCACGGATCGAGGACGTAGAGCTCATGGCCGAGCTCTCCGTCATCTCTCTCGCCTTGCTCTGAGACAACTTCCCTGAACAAAACGCCTCCAGAGTATATATAATACACCAGAGCACGAGAAACAAAGGAGATGACGTAAAACCATTGTTCTAGCTTACTGGAGCGAGAGAGTTGGAGAGCGTTGCTAAGCAGCGCGTGCTTCGAACAGAAGCGTCCAAAACAAAGGCCGTAAAACTAGAGTGTTTGACAAAGACACCTGCCGTGATCTTTGGGCAAAATCACCACAGAGGTGACATTGATATTCAGCACTCAATGTCATCTGAGGTCATCTTCAATGTCACCATTAGTGTGGCAAATATGACTTCATATATGCTCATAATACAAACATATCTCTATCTACAAAGCACACAATACAGGCAATAGGTGACCTCGACATTTAGCTTGCAAGGTCGGCTACAGTAAAGCCCAAGGTCACAAGAAGATGTGCATTAAATGGCTTCCTATATGTTTATAATAAAATCCTAAACTGTGTGCAAATATTTTAGCTCCAGAGGCAACTTTACACACTTCATGTCAGAGGTGATATTGAGATTTAGCACTCAATGTCATTGATATCAAAACTAATGTATCAAAACGAAAATATCAAAACTGATCAGGTAGTTTTAGATAAAGCAACCAAAAATTAATTTTGGGCCTTTTGAAAAAATTTGAAAAAAACACTGTCGTCTCAGAATAATTTTTTGCATTTTTGTGCAAAGTTTCAGAAAGTTTCTAATGTACACTTCAAAGATAAAAATGTAGATGGACAGACAGACACTGGAAGGACACATGGACGCAACGCCATGGCAATAGGTTTTTTAACCATAAGTCAGCTAACCTAAAATAGGTAAACAATTCCACTGTCTTATAGCCGAATACTGATGAACTTGTGGAGCTCATGTCATGAAGTATAAACCATATACGGCTCATATGTATACCAAACAAAACATAACAATAAATATGTAAAGTGTCTGGCTTACCTCGAGACGTCATTTCGAATACACTTCACTGTAGTTTCTAGCTGATTAGGAAAGCTTGTCACTTGAGTCTGTGGAAGCATGATTTTTTTTCATTAGTGTCTTCATATTCATAGCATTGGGAAGGAAAATTTGAGCACAAGACTCACTGAACCACGGTTGAATGACATTGATTTAGAACCATACTCGCATTAAAAGAGATCAAGGGATAAAACCCTTCTACTCCAAGTGAAGAAGAGACCCCATTTTGAATATATTGTGTATAAAAAAATGTACAAATGAATAAAAACGTCTTTCCCTACTCATGCAACAAACGCACCTGTAAAAATATATAATTTATGAAATCTACTGTACTTGTTCTACTCTTAGTCTAGAAACTAGAGATATATGGACTCTTCCCGTCCATGTGTGAAGCCCTTGTTCACAGTCGACACCAGGTCTGGGGTCAATTACTTTGAAATGTAATCTATTATATTACTATTACTTCAGAATTTGACCTATTACTATTACTATTACAATTACTTTATTTTTGAAAAGTAATCTATTATATTATTATTACTTTTGCATCAATTACTATTACTATTACTTTTCAAATTCGAAGTTCACAACAAATATTGTTTAACACAAGTCAGCAACAATTAATGTATTCAAAAAACAAAGTTGCCATCGCGTTCATTGGAGAACGATTTCAAGAATAAATCACTATCATGATTAACAGACTCATGAGTGTATCATTCTATAACACACATTCGCACATCGTGTCGGCTGGACTTTTGCGTGTTTGGTTTCAAATATAATTATTATTCAGGCAAACTCCACCCCTGACCTGTATTATCGAGAGTTGATGTAACATTTTACAACACCTGTACTTATGATCACAGTGCTCTTTGAGTCTGAACCTCTAAAGTTGCGAACAAGATCATCAAACAAATTAATGTGGTGATTTCTTGATTTGACTATATACACATGATATATGATAAACTCAGTGGCTGCCTATTGATGCCTCGATTGCCATCAAACTGATTACGCAATCACTCTCCCCAACAGTTAATCAAGGCATGGGGGGAGGTGTTGGGGGTGAAATGCATCATTCACAATGAAATAGTTGGTGTTTGTCTGACAAGCCACAAGAACAAAGTGAATGCTGTAATAAAGAAGAGCCCCAAATAATCCTGCCGAGGGTATGGAGTAAATAATCTGAAGTAATAGCAATTGTAATATATATTACATCTTACAATTGAGATATATTACTATTACTATTACATAAACTGTTGGAAAAGCTGATTACTATAATATTACTATTACTTGGAAAAATGGAATCGTTACTATTACTATTACAATTACATATTACTATTACCCCAGGCCTGGCCGACACACAGGCAATTACCCTGAGACTATTTTAGATAAAAATTGTTGCTCTATTTGTTCAACATGTTCAAACTCCTCCCAAATCAGCATCAAAGAATTCGTGACATTGGCGAAGGAATTGAGACCCTATGCTATAAGGTGTATGCTTCATAGAAAAGGTGTTCAACCATGACAGTCGTAAGGTCAATTAGTCCTACAAATCTAACATTATACTGTGACTATTTATTTGAAAAGTTACCTACTTGTCTGTGTTTTACCATACACATATGTCATGAGTTAAATTAAGTCCTACTTATGTTTATTTTTATCTAAATGTGGCTTATAATGTGTTCATGCAAATGAATCAGTGCCAAATCTGGCATCACGTGGACCTCCTGGGTTGTTGCCTTACTTAATCATATACATGGGAGAAATCAATCATGCATAGCAAAATATGATATGCAAGAACACGGATACATTGGAGGAACATACCATTTGATGGTTGATTTGATGAATACTCTATCACTGCTTTCTCTACTGGAATCGTTGGTAACTTCCCATCAACGTTCTAATCAAGCGGTCTACAGCAGGTCAGTTGGCGCCAATTTGTAATATTTTGCTCTCAGCCACGGTAGAACTGGTATTTAAAAAATCCTGCATAAATATCAAATTGAACTGTTTCCATAAAACAACACTCGTACATTGTAGCCATAACCCCAGAAATGATTGATTACATTTTAAAGCCAGCCTATATTGGCTGTAACATAGACATTTTTGGGAATCCCTTTTTTATTGTTTGTCACGATCAAAAAACCTTTGCCTATGAGGCTGATACTCTCGAATTCTAAAACAGAATACCATCGCACTAGAAATGACATTTTTTGTTGAACCAGCACTATTATGGCTAGTACATGACGTACTGTAAATGAATGCGTTGGAAAGTGACATTAGTTTATATTTGGGTTATTTTGCACGTTTATTAGACACCCTCACAATCGATCAAAAGAATCTTCCCACTTTAGATATTGGAAGTCCCACGGAAGTCAGGATCTTTTTTGACATATAACTTAACATGGGAAATCTTATGGATCATCATATTTTCAAAAACATGACAAAATTTCACTTAGCTACGATGATATGCCAGTTTAAGTGGAAGTTTCGTGCTGTCTCTTGTTTACACGTTTAAATATTATAAGGATAAAAATTATCAAGCATAAAAAACGGTACAATAATTTAACCTATAGAACGTTCATTTTCAATCATATATGGTGACAATCTGCACCTTATTTGGCATGTTCTTCATTTGGCATGTTCATTCATATAATTTGTTTGCCAAAGTGATTAGCTTTGAGATACCATGATTGGTAGGGCCCCAAACACCATCAATGTTCAGTTAGATGCTGCAAAAGTGTAAAAAAAAACGAGAGCATTATCTGACTTCGTATCCAGTCCAGGCTATGGTGTGTTTTCTATCATCAGGCTTCATGTCATGGTATTTAGCAGAATGTGCACATTCAAGAAAATGATGTAACTCTGAAAAGGTTCTAAAGGTAGCTAATTGATGTAATCCACCCGGGTGACATCAATGAATATTCGATGTAATATCCACATAGCTCCAAAATTCAAATACAAATATTCTTCCAGGCTTTACACAAAATTGTCAATATTTCAAGAAGAGTTAAAGGTACACCATATTAGATTTAGCATTTTCTATCACATAAATTATGATAACTCGAAATTGAAGCATTTTTACTTGGGCTACACTTTAAGCTAGTTCAAACGAATATGTATACATACCTTGCCATTTATCATTAGTGTAGTTTTCCTGTAAAAATAGTGAACCGTTAGACAAAGTGTACAATCATTCGTTTGCTGATAGTAAACGTACGCAGTAGAATAGTAATGTCATCAGTAGTTGTAGTAACTCACAGTGACAAAGTTCCATAAATTAAACATGAATATATACAGGTTGTTGCAAAAAATTAGACGCAAACATCTGTGCATTACTAACAATGCCTTCAATTGTTCAGTGTTCGCTGCAATTGGACTCACTCAGATGGGCTAGAATGTGAATGTTTCATATGATAATGCTTGTGTGTTGGACTTTTCTTCAAGTGAAAATCCATGGTAACAAGTAATCAACCATGTCAACTAAATACAGGACATCAATGTTGGTCTCACTTCATCAAGGATCGTCTATAATAGGATGTCCAACTCTGCTCAATGTGGACGTAAAATACGTGATTACGTAAAATGACGAAATCTCATCTGAGCATGTCAAAACGGTGACAGGTGCTCAAAATTGAGTTTTTCATACTGCTTATCACTTCCCTCATAGTGACATCACACAAGATCTGGCCCTGGAATTGAGCTCAGTAGTCTTGGAGGGCACGCGTGAGGGGTGGAGCCTCATTGTCATACACAATTTGTCTTTCTCCCAGCTCGCGAGGATATTTTTGATGTCATCCATACACGTGCATGTCTGTATGTGTGTTCTTGAGCACATCCACGTCAATAATTTAACAATTTACCATTCAATCTTTTAAAATATTTAGGACTGAGAAGCATCATCCAATGTCTCAGAAATATCCAGTTTCCAAGGAAATCCAATAAAAACTGTCGGTATGAGAACCGTTCTAATATCAATGTGTGGCGATTTTGCCCAAAGATCGCGGCAGGTGACTTTCTTAAACACTCTAGTTTTATGGCCTATTTTTAGACCGCTTCAGTTCGGAGCGTGCGTTGCCCCAGCAACGCACTGTACTCTCACGCCCAGTAAACTATAACAATGGTTTGACCTAGTTTCTCCTCCCGCCTCTTGTGCCTGATATATACTCGAGCGTTGGCTTGATCTGTGAGATTGTCCCAGAGCAAGCCGAGAGGCAGGACGAGAGGCTCGCCATGAGCTTTACGTCCTCGTGTCTTGGGTAAGGCCCTCGCGGGCCCTGGGGACGATTTCCATTAGGGGCCCGAGTCTATTGCGGTCGGGTCGGGACCTAACGTCATCGTGCCTTGCTTCCTCGTCCCTGGGGACCGTCCGCTCCTCCGGGACCAGATACGTGTTGAAATATGAGTGATAAACACAAAGGGAAGGGAAAGGGTAATAGCGTTGCGGACCACACCCGGTCACGCGACGGCCGTGAGCAGCCCTCGGGCGGCTCCGGCGATAGAGAAAGGAGCACGGAGCCCTCTGCTGACCGGACCCCGTCCACGGACAAGGTCCAACCTGCGGATTCGACTCCAGCACTTTTGACTCCGTCTGCGGGCGTAGAGTCGAGCCCTGCGGGGCCACAACACGGGTTGCTACCGGAGCCTAGCTCCGGTGATTTAAGCGCAGTTGGTGGAGCCTGGAACGGCTTTACACCGCGCCCACCTACGTCCGGACGCAGGTCGTGGCAGGCGACACTCTTTCAAGGGGCATCTCCAGATGTTCGGGATCGAGTGAACGTCGGCGTGAGTACCTCCAGACATGTGGACCAGCAGTTCCGAATGCCTAACCCGGCCGGGTGGACTCCTTCGAGAGCCCCCCGTCCGGATTCCGGACGGTCCGCACCAGGTGTAGTGGACCAACTCACCAACACACTGGGTGCGTTGGCTCCGCTAGGGTGCTATGACCACGCCCGGTCGCCCCATCAGGGACGACCCAACCGAAGGGACCGCTCGCCATCTCCACAGTCCAAGAACCCCTCGGGGTCCTTGTCGGAGAGGGAGAGGTGGCTGATATCTACGGCGCTTGAGCAATTCAAGCAGAGTCAGTCCACCCTGAGCGTAGACCCGACGGTCTCCTACGCTCCGGGGATGATTGGGCCTATGGCTCCTCCTCAAGTCCTGTCGAGTCCGCAGACGCCGGTGGTCCCCGCCATGGGATCCGACCGTTCTCACGGCAGGAGTTAACGCTGCGTGGTCAGCTTATCCTGGCAGTCAGGGTGCGTCGGGCATGCAGTGGCAACCAGTGGCTTCGGCCCCTAGTTACGTTAGCTATGCGACCCCGTCTGGAGCCTACCTAGTGGGTCCCGACCGCACCAAGTCAGGATAGCGTAACTGCGGGAATGTACCCGGCGGCAAGCGTGAGCTTTCCTGCCCCCATGTCAACGGCATTGGTGAAGAAGAAGGACGGCTCGTGGAGGTTCTGCATGGATTATCGGAAGCTAAACGATGCCACGCGGAAGGACTCATATCCTCTCCTGCACATCGAGGATACCTTCGATTCCCTGGCCGGATCGCACTACTTCTGTGCTCTGGATCTGGCCTCCGGATATTGGCAGGTTGAGATGGAGGAGAGTGATAGGGCGAAAACTGCCTTCGTTACCAAGAACGGGCTCTACCAATTCAAGGTAATGCCGTTCGGGCTCTATAACGCGCCAGCGACGTTCGAGCGCCTCATGGAGATGGTACTCGAAGGGTTCCTCTGGAAGCGATGTATGGTCTACATCGACGATGTCGTCGTGTATGGCCGGTCGTTCGAGGAAACCCTCACCAACCTCCAGATGGTACTCCATCGCGTCCGCAAAGCAGGCCTTAAGCTGAAGCTGAGTAAGTGTGAGTTGTTCGTGCAGGAAATACTGTACTTAGGCTTCATGGTAGCGGGCACCAGAGTTAGACCAGACCCCAAGAAGCTAGAGGCCGTGAAGAACTGGCCTCGGCCTTGCAGCGTGGCGGACGTGAGGTCCTTTTTGGGCTTCACGAGCTACCACCGCCGGTTTGTGCGAGGCTTTGCGGAGATCGCGCGCCTTCTTACTATCCTCACGGAAAAGGGCGCCGATTTCGTCTGGTTAGCTGAGCAGGAAGTCGCCTTCTCGGCGCTCCGGCAAGCTTTGGCAGAAGCCCCGGTGCTGCGGCACCCTCGTCCAGATTGCGAGTTCATTTTGGACAGTGCGCGAGTAACTTTGCACTCGGCGGTGTCCTCTTGCAGATCGTGGACGGGCAGGAGCGGGTAGTAGCTTATGCGAGTGTGGCTCTGAGCCGCTCTCAAATGAACTACTGCACCACTCAACGCGAGCTGCTCGCGGTGGTTACGATGACCAAGCGTTTCCGGCACTATTTGTTGGGATGCCATTTCCGCATGCGGACTGACCACAGTTCGCTCAGATGGTTCCTTAACTATAGTGAGGCCGGTGGCTTGGTGGCGCGGTGGCTTGTCAAACTCCAAGAGTATGACATGAAAATTGAGCACCGTGCCGGTAAGTTGCACGGCAATGCGGACGGCCTGTCTCGTTGTCATAAGTGCTAGAATCCTAACTGTGCCGGGATGGCTCCATCCCAGCACGTTGTGGATTCTTCCTCAGACTCGGAACTGGACCTTCTGGGAAGGCCGCAGGCCGCCGCCCCCTCTAACAGTACAGCGGCCGGAGCGTCCAGAGCTCACCTCCACTCGAGGACCCGCCGGCACCGGCGATGGCGTCCCGCATTTGAACCGGAGATGCGGCTCAGCTCCAGCGAGTCTTCTTCGAGCCTGGCGGTGTACTCCTCGTGGGTACCCTCCATGTCCTCGGGCGAGTCTGAGTATGAGCGGTCCTTACCCCCAGTGGTGATGGCCGCTGCGGCGCAGTCAGACGCGTTGGATGAGGAGCCTAATTACTCGGGTGGCTACTCTCCGGCGCAGTTGATTGTGAAGCAGAGAGCTGACAGTGCTCTGGCACCGGTAATCAAATCCCTTGAGGCCAGCCAGAAGCCAGCCAGAACACCTACAGGGAGGAGACCCAGTCTCTTATCTTCCAGTGGGAAAGACTCTCCTTGAGCGATGGCCTCTTATACCGGTGCTATGAGCCACCGAGACCGGAGCTGCGGAAAGAAGTGCTCCATCAGTTGCATGACCTCCGGGTGACCAGTCACTTGGGATTCCGGATGACCGTCCATAGGCTACAACAGCGCTTTCATTGGCCTGGTAGCAGTTTGGACGTGCAACGATGGTGTGCAGCCTGCCCTCGGTGTCAAGCTCATAAAGTAGTTCCGGCTCCTGGCCGCCACGCCTTAACCACGGTTAAGGCCGGCGCGCCATTTGATCGGATAGCCTTGGATATACTGGATACCCATCGGGTCACCCCACGTGGTTTCCGGTACATCCTGTTGATTTCCGACTGTTTCACCAAATATACCGACGCGTACCCACTGCGCCACCAGACTGCGGACGAGGTAGCTTGGTTGCTGGTGAATAGGTGGGTGGTGTACCATGGTGTACCTAAGCAGATACATTCGGATCAGGGCACGCAATTTGAAAGCAACCTGTTCCGGAGCCTAGCACAGATGCAAGGAAGTACCAAGGTGCGTACCACCCCTTACAGGCCCCAGTCGGACGGACAGGTTGACCGCTTTAACCAGTCTGTCCTTAACATGCTGGCGGCCTTTGTGAATGATCGTGCGAATGATGTCCCGTATGTCTTAATGGCGTACAGGTCGTCGGTCCACTCTTCGACCCGAGTTACTCTGCACGCGATGTTGTACGGCCAGGAGCTCAATCTGCTCGTGGAAATTATGTATCCAACTGCAGCAGAGACCGGTGCAGTACCCCAGTGCGGTCCGGAGTACGTTGAGTGGGTTCATCGCGCCCTGGCGAACGCCCATGATTTCGCGCGAGCGCGCCTGGATAAGTCTGCTATCCGGTAGAAGCGTGGCTATGATGCCAATGCCAAGGGTAGGCCCACTTTTGTGGAAGGAGATAAGGTGTGGTATTATTATCCACCGCTTAAGCAAGGCAACAAGTTTGCTAAGCCGTGGATAGGCCAGTTTACTGTACTTAAACAGGTTACAGACGTGGACTACCGGATCCGAAAGGACTTCGACCCGGATAGGGTTCTGGTGGTTCACATAGATAACCTGAACAAGTATGAGGGACGATTGTCATGGATCCGCTCGTACAAGATGCGGAACCGGATGATGCTCCTTTATTGGATCTGTCCGATCAGCATCCACGGACTCTGGACGAGCGTGTATGCCGGATGGTGGGTCGCCCGGACCTCTCTGATCCGTCAGATGACGGTCCGGACGTAGGAACACCAGATCTCGGCGAACTGCAGATACCCCCACTCCCTCCACCACCTGCAGATGACGGGCGGCCACGCCGGAAATCTTGTGCGCCGACCCGATATGGGTGGGACTAACGTTCCGCCCATGCGGATGCGTCTGCGGTATCCATCTATCACACCAGGGATGGATTTTAGGTCGTTCCGTGAGGATCCACACGACTTTCCTTTGTGAGCAGCTACTTTGTGGCTATCTGAGGAGTTGAGGTCCGCGGACATATTTGCGTCATAACGCCGCCGTTCCGCATCCGCCCTCCCATAGTTTCTAGCGCTAGGGATGTGTGGCAACCTAGGTATCCTTCCTACGACCATCTGAGACGGCACATTGCGGGGTACCATCACCCCTGGGTGAAGTTGTTTGTCTGTCGACGGTGCTACTCACGTAGCCCTGAGGAGAAATACTTCCCCAGTTTAGATGCCTTGAACGCTCACCGCTCGGGTGCACACCGCGGTGAGGGACTACGTCAGGGACGTCGAAGAACCGAACTTTCCACTTCTGCTCATGGCGCTTTGCACAGCACGTCATGGACGACAACTGGAAGCAGTCTGGCATCGTGTCCACAGGCTCGAGCTGCACAGCTCGCCTGACGGCAAGCATGGGCCAGACCCCTGCGGAGTACCAGACGGCAGAAGCAGCCGCCCGGACAGCAGCAGAGGCTGTCCGTCAACCGCCGGCAAGCCCAGTAGTGGAAGATCGGGACCGGGTCACCATGATTGTGTCTGAGATGCCGCAGATCGCGGCACGGACACGCGTGGCATCCCCCAAGCCTCGCGCCCCGTCAAACACTCAGGGGAAAGGCTTGTCCACCGGAATTGATCTGGTCCGGTCCGGACGACGCCCCTGCAGTCTCCGAGCGCTCTGACGCAGGAGGATTTCCCGGGCTTGCTGGAAGTGACGGTCCCTACGGGTCCGTCAGAGGGACGTGTGGTGTCGGGCTCCACCGCCTCCTCGAGTTCCATGTCATTGGTCCGGTCTAAGACCCCACGTGAGACTCCTTCCATGGCAAGCAGTTTCGGATGTGCGCCACCTCTCTCGAGGACGACGTCCGGGTCCTCCGTAATGATTGAAGGGACGTCCGCAGGATGGCAAAGCATCGCCTCCTTGGACATGGATCTCCTCAATCCGGCGGAGGATGTGCTCCCACAGTTCGGATCTACGGCTGCCAGCGCCTACGAGACTTTCTGTGAGTCTGTGGGCCGGTGGTCGGCCATCGTCGCGATGGTTTAGATCGGATACCGTCGGACATAGCGTTGGCTAGCCCGCCGGTCCCCCGAGCCATTGGTGACTTGGGGTCTGCAGGTGTAGCCGCGTTGGTCCGCGCGAGAGAAGATGACCCCTGGGATCACCTCCAGTGGGGCAGGCTCACTCAGACCGCGGAGTACCTCGTAGCGGAGATGGACCACTCTCTGGAACGGCTCAGCTGGTACCATGTTGAGGCCTCTCGTGTCGCATGCCACCTTGCACACGACCAAGGTCTCCTGGAAGGTACCCGGCAGAGCCTTGAGAGCTACCGGACTTTGTCGGCCGAGTGTGAGCGGAGTGCTTTCGCTCAAGGGCAAGGCCTCCTTCGCGTTGGCTCCGTCAGGACCTGGTTTGCAGGGTTCCCCAGTGAAGCCCCTGAAACCGCCACCAGGCCTGTCTCGTCCGCCCATGCACCCGGATTATTCCATGCCGGCTCCGCTGCTTCCGCAGAATAGAGACCCCTCTCTGCCGCCAAGCCCCAAGACAGGCGGTACGGACGAGGAGCTGATGCAGGAGGAAGGCTAGGTGCTAGCCTCATCACTGCGGCAACGCAGCGGCGTGCTGGAGCCAATTCTGTGGCTCCGCCCTGCCTCAGATCCGTCCTGCAGACCTGAGGCGCCGGCCGGCAACCTTTTCTAGAGGTACTATCACTTTTGATCACTCGGTGTGTCGATTTACAAAATCTCCAAATTTAAAGGTTAACCTTAAAGATATTCCAAAGACTCGACACACCGTCCCTTTCAGCGGATGACCTTCCAAGTTCACCACACCTGTTTGGACCACCTCGGTCAAAATTTTAGCTTGTTTATTAGGGTTTATTCAAAATTGTAAAGCGCGTTATAGTTTACTCCGTAAGTCCGGGGGTCGTTCCCCATTCTTCCAGAAGGGACCCTTAAGGTCCTAGTCTTTTGCGCCGTGACTTTCGGGTGTTGCCATCTTGTCTTCTTCCGGCCCCCGCTATGCGAAGCCTTCGTCGGGTTTCGAGCATTTTGGGTGCGGGCGGAACATGTTGGGGACCAACATTGTAAGAAGGGGGTAATGTGGCGATTTTGCCCAAAGATCGCGGCAGGTGACTTTCTTAAACACTAGTTTTACGGCCTATTTAAGCGCCCAGTAAACTATAACAATGGTTTGACCTAGTTTCTCCATCGCCTCTTGTGCCCGATATATACTCGAGCGTTGGCTTGATCTGTGAGATTGTCCCAGAGCAAGCTGAGAGGCAGGACAAGAGGCTCGCCATGAGCTTTACGTCCTCGTGTCTTGGGTAAGGCCCTCCCGGGCCCTGGGTTGATTTCCATTGGGGGTCCGTGTTGACTCGGGGGCGCCAGCCCTCGCACCGGTTCCTTCTCCACCCGGGGTGGTGTGACTCAGGCTCTGGAAGACCGTCGGGCTGGCTCAGAGTTCCATCTCTGTGACAGTGCCTTTGGCGAGGCCGGCCAGCAACATGCCCACATGTACAGGTTCCGTGGTGCCGCTCCCATGGCATCTCGGGCTCTACATACGGCTACATTACCATAACTGTGTAATATGCATGTTGTAGATAAGGTGTTGGTGAAGATGCATTGATGTGTTATGTTGTAGTGTATGACGGCCAGACTCGTTCCGGGCTGACTGTACCTGGTTGTAGTGTTCCGTAGAGTAGTGCCGGACGCCCTGTAGCGGACGCCCGCCGAATTTTACAAATGCAATACTCAATTTTCACTAATTTTGGAGGTAGATATCCTGTCTTACAACTCTGAAATGAATCTACCTTTCAGCTGCAAAATACCACCAGAGTAACATTAGAACATCTCGTTTATGTGGGGTTTTTTTTAATGAGGGGCCAATTTTATTGTCACCATGAGTGGGTCCGTTTTACAGGCGTTTTCGATGGCAATAAAAGGGCATTTCAGGATTTTGAACGGTTGCCTTGGCAACAAAAATCAACCAATTTCCATGAAAACAAAATGTTTTTAAGCCGAAAGGTTATACCTCCCACTGCTCAAATTTAAAGACGATTGATTAAACCCGTTCGAGTTACAGGCTTCGATTCACACACAAACATATAAACGGACACTCACAAACCCCGACCCCAATACCACATCATTGGCAACACGAATGCTGAATATTGTTGGAGAAATTTAGGCCATACCACCACTCAACGCAATCACCTATCATTCATTTCAATATATACGGTTCACAACTCTGCTCATGTTTATTACAAGTCGATGTGAACAAGTCGATTTTTAACGCGTGACAGTGTTTCAACACGCTCAAATCAGATTTACGTCATATTTTGTAATCACGCCATTTTGGGCAGAGTTGGATATCCTATTATAGAAGATCCTTGGTTGCATTATGCTCAAAAGTACAAACATTGTGATTAGCCAATGAACACACAACTGTAACACCCGATGATTCGACAATGCCTGATCTTGAGCTGCAAAATACCACCAGAGTAACATTAGAACATCTCGATTATGTGGGGGTTTTTTGTGATGAGGGGCCAATTTTATTGTCACCATGAGTGGGTCCGTCTTACAGGCGTTTTCGATGGCAATAAAAGGGCATTTCAGGATTTTGAATGAATGAATGAATGAATGAATGAATGACTTTATTTTCCCAACTTTGACAATAAATTTTTACACAAATAGCATATACATAAGTTGGAGATGACAAACTATTGGGCAGACCAAAAATAGTACAAAATGGTACTGTCTTCCTTCTGGCCTGTAATGTGCACAAAATATATTTAATACAAAACTTAGTAACTGGTATTTCTCAATATTACTCAACCTATATATTCATATATTAATCTATTGATTAAATCCTATAAATAAAATTTACAAATACAACTGAAAAATTATCCATTTTGAACTTTTGAAATACAAGTGATGCATAAGTAACACAGGACGGGAGAGGTGAATTCTGTCGCTCGGGCTAAGATCAGGAGACGGGGGAGGGGCGCTATAATCTATTGCTACTACCAGGTTTGGGAACGAAAATGTAATAATATGCCAATATATAGACTCAAAAAGGCATATAAAAAGATATATCTAAATGCCTCCCATTCTGTAAAACATAGGCCCAAGGGACCATGTAGCTTACCGGCTAGCCAATAGGTGATCGGACCGATGGTCAGTTAACTTCAAGGTCACAAGAATATTCAGCATACACCATCTCCCACATGTCCACAATTGATATCTAAGCTGTTAAGAGCGCCATCCTGAGCTCTGACCATGAAAACGAGGCCAAAGGTCATATTCACGAGAAAATTCAGCACAACTCATTTCTCATATGACCACATCAAAACTTATGCATATTGTAATGATACATGAGGGGAACATTTTGAAACTATAATCTCAAAACTTCGATTGATCAGACAGTTTTTGAGAAAATATTTTTTAAAGTTGAAGAACATGCAAAAACAGCCATTTCGGCAGAAAAATAGCCGCCAAAACTGCATAAACATTCAATAAATAAAAAAATAGTAATAAAAACATCTGGGGGTATTGACCCAACACATATTCACACAAATTTATGGCCATATTCATCAGCCCGAAAAAAAAAAAAAAAAAGATAAAAAAAAATGTTAACAGAAAATGCGGACGACTACACCGACGATGACACCGACGACGACGGACGAAAAACCATGACAATAGTGTATTGGTCCTCATGGGTCCGTAATACCATTGCCGCATATATTTTCCCATAATGGAGATCGGGACATTGAACACAATACAAACACAAGTTATCCATTTTAATTTGTGTGATAGAAACAAATTATGATTTACACGATAAACAAAGTCAAAAGATGTAGGTTGATTCAAACAAAATTGTCATGGGGTGCATGACAATATTATGCTAATTGCTACCATGACTGGCCTTACAAAATTGATTATCACATGTCACAATACTCGCGTATGATGCCAGGAAATTCCTTTTAATGATTCCTTGAAATGATTTTTTTGTGTATGAGATGGTTTCCAGCCTATTGTTGCCAGGATTCCATGTATTCCAAATAACTGGAAAGTTGTAAAGGGGCAATTTGCCAGCAAAATTAGATTTTATTGGGTGTACATATAAATCATTTGATTGTCTAGTGCATGTACTGCAGTTTGATTTGATATCCTTGTTTAGTTTGAATGTATTTGAAAACGAATCTGGCAATTTACCAGTGAAGAAATCATTGACAAATGACATAACCTCATATATATACTGGTCTGTTAATTTTAGAATACTAGAGCCCTTGAATAGTGGTTCAGTATGGCTGTTAAATTTGGCTTTGTTTATAACCCTGATTGCTCGTTTTTGGGTGGTTATCAAGTTATTTAGGTGGGTTGATGTAGCGTTTCCCCAAGCTAGTATCCCATATATGATATGGGGGTGAATCATGGAGTAATAGAGAGTTTCTAAGCATTTATTTAATAATAAGTTTTTCGCTTGTTTTATCATGAACAGAGCTTTTGAGACTTTGTTTTTAACATGTAATATATGGTGTTTCCAACTTAAGTTTTCATCCATACAAATCCCCCAAAATTTTGTGCTATTATTTCTAAAATGTTCTCCCACTCTTTCTAAGTAATCTCCATTTATCTGTATAGTAAAATTTTGCTTTAACTTCGTATGAGGACTATGAAAAATCATATATTTAGTTTTTTTTGCATTTAGGGATAGTCGGTTTGCACAAAACCAAACGAACAATTTATTTACCTCAGTATTTGCACTAGCCTCCAAGCTGTTTAGATTCGAGTCACTTATAATAAGCGAGGTGTCATCAGCGAAGGAAAGAATGGTAGATGATGTACAATGATGAATGTCATTCACATATATTAGGTATAGAAGTGGTCCGAGTATCGACCCTTGTGGTACACCGCAGGTGATGTTTTCTATATCGGATTTGGTTTTTTCAAATTCCACATACTGTTTTCTATTTGTCATGTAACTACGGATCCAATCATTTGCTATACCTCTAATCCCATAAAAATCAAGTTTCCTCAGGAGTATATCATGATTAATCACATCAAAAGCCTTTGACAAATCACAGAATACAGATAAAGTATATTTAGTTGGTGTGCTGTTTGCAGCTTCTGCACAATTATTTAAAAGATGTATAATCGGATGAATGGTCGAATGTTTAGAACGAAACCCATACTGATGTTTGTAAAACATATTATTATTACCTGTATTCATGAAACTCATTATTTTCTTGTACATCACTTTTTCATATATTTTGGAAATGGCAGGTAGCAAACTAATAGGTCTGTAATTTGTTATTAACTCTTGATTTGAAGATTTGTATATAGGTATAACTTTTGCAATTTTGAGCTGATCAGGAAAGACTCCTGTTTCCAAAGATTGGTTAATTAGGAAGGTCAGCGGGGTTGATATGAGATGCAAAGTTTCCTTTAATAATTTAGTGGATATTTCGTCATGGCCACTGCTAACTTTGGGTTTCAATTTCCTCACAATTTCAATTATTTCACTCGACTGAATAGGTTCTAAAAATATACTACCCGGATTGGATATGTGTAAATAATCAGTGTATTTTTTATTTGATGGTGGGACATTTTCCCCTGTGATTTTTCCTATACTAGAGAAATATTTGTTGAAAGCCTCAGCAATTACAGTTTTATCTTCAATATTTTTATTATCTATCTGGAAATATTGTGGGGAGGAGGATCTAGACTTTACGTTACCTGTTACTGCTCGAAGTGTATCCCATATTTTTTTCATGTTACCTTTATTTGTTTCTATGAGTTCTTTGTAGTACCAGACTCTACATTTTTTCTTTATTTTGTTGAAGATATTTAAGTACAATTTATATGTTTGTTTATTTTCATCACTAGGGATTTTGAATTTTTTATGAAGTAATCTATTTTTTTGTCTCATTGATACCATAAGCCCCGTGGTCATCCATTTTTCCCGTTTTATATATTTCTTATTCGGTTTAACAGTCATTATAGGGAAGGCCTTATTGAAAGCATTGAGATAAAGATCCTGGAAAGTGTTAAACGATGAATTCGCACAGGGTTGTTCCAAAACTGGTGTGAAATCAGTTTCACTCAGGTAGGTATTAAATGAAGTTTTATTTTTGTCATTAATAATACGTGTCTTAATTGTTTTGGTTTTATTATTGGAAGAATTATGAGGCACCAGACAGAAAACCCCACAATGATCAGCCACATCATTTAACAATATGCCGGATAATACATTTTTTGTTATATCGTTCACATAGATGTGATCAATCAAAGTGGCACAGGTTGATATTCTAGTTGGCCTCGTAATTAATGGTATGAATCCCTTTGAAAAAATGTTGTCAGCATAGTCATTAGTCTTTTTGTGGATTTTATATTTGAGTAGGTCAATATTCATATCACCCATAATGGTACATTTTTTATGTTCATGATTTATCATATCAAGTGTGTCAAATAGAGTTGTTGCAAACACATCAATATCAGCAAGTGGTTGGCTGTTTGGTCTGTAAATTACTCCCACTATTCGATTGGAATTATCTCTGTCAGAACTGATTTCAATAAACAATGATTCGTACACATTAGGGATGAACGTGCTCAAATCTTCCCGAATTTTATAATTTACATGATCTTTTAAAAATAATCCAACACCACCCCTGCTACTGTCTTTTCTTGTACGAAAGATGAAATTGTGGAATCCTGGCAACTTAAGCCTTAGATCTTTGTCACAGGTATAAACTTCACTCAGTCCTATGACATCAAAAGTGAAATCCTGGTCACAGATATCACTCATCAGTTCGGTAAAGGACGTCCAATTGGCTGAAAGGCCTCTACAGTTCAGATGTAAATATGAAAAGCAATTCGATATAGATTTGACCTCACTATTCAATTGTTCAGGTGTATAATATTTGGTTTCACCTTTTATATTCGCAATTGATGTATAATCAGGGTCAGTTCCATCACTATATAAATTGGCGAAATCAAATTGAATACTGTTCCCCACCTGGTCAATGGATAATTCTGTCATGGATCATCACCTCCCCTCCCCTCACCAGGACCATAGCACACAGAGCGACAACGACAGACCCCATCCCATGCAAAGCATGCACCAATCGTATATATGTTACACGAAACACTTTTTTGTTGTATCATCCTGATGTTACGACAAAAACAACAACAACAAAAAAAGGAGGGAGTTTCATTTACATGGTTGAATGGTTGCCTTGGCAACAAAAATCAACCGATTTCCATGAAAACAAAATATTTCTAAGCCGAGAGGTTATAACTCCCACTGCTCAAATTTAAAGACGATTGATTAAACCCGTTCGAGTTACAGGCTTCGATTCACACACAAACATATAAACGGACACTCACAAACCCCGACCCCAATACCACATCATCGGCAACACGAATGCTGAATATTGTTGGAGAAATTTAGGCCATACCACCACTCAACGCAATCACCTATCATTCATTTCAATATATATGGTTCACAACTCTGCTCATGTTTATTACAAGTCGATGTGAACAAGTCGATTTTTAATGCGCGACAGTGTTTCAACACGCTCAAATCAGATTTACGTCATATTACGTAATCACGCCATTTTGGGCAGAGTTGGATATCCTATTATAGAAGATCCTTGGTTGCATTATGCTCAAAAGTACAAACATTGTGATTAGCCAACAAACACACAACTGTAACACCCGATGATTCGACAATGCCTGATCTTGAGCTGCAAAATACCACCAGAGTAACATTAGAACATCTCGATTATGTGGGGGGGGGGGGGGGGGGTTTGATGAGGGGCCAATTTTATTGTCACCATGAGTGGGTCCGTTTTACAGGCGTTTTAGATGGCAATAAAAGGGCATTTCAGGATTTTGAACGGTTGCCATGGCAACAAAAATCAACCGATCTCCATGAAAACAAAATATTTTTAAGCCGAGATGTTATACCTCCCACTGCTCAAATTTAAAGACGATTGGATTAAACCTGTTCAAGTTACAGGCTTTGATTCACACACAAACCTATAAACGGACACTCACAAACCCGACCCCAATACCACATCATCGGCAACACGAGTGCTGAATATTGTTGGAGAAATTTAGGCCATACCACCACTCAACGCAATCACCTATCATTCATTTCAATATATGGTTCACAACTTTGCTCATGTTTATTACAAGTCGATGTGAATAAGTCGATTTTTAACGCCCGACAGTGTTTCAACACGCTCAAATCAGATTTACGTCATATTACGTATTCACGCCATTTTGGGCAGAGTTGGATATCCTATTATAGAAGATCTTGGTTGCATTATGCTCAAAAGTACAAACATTGTGATTAGCCAACAAACACACAACTGTAACACCCGATGATTTGACAATGCCTGATCTAGATCTCAGCTGCGATTAAGTTGGACAACCCAATGCAAAGGATTAGTTTTAAAAGACATAAAAACTTTACTGTGCCATATGCATTTCAAGAGTAGTATCTCTGAACGTCATATCAACACCAGTGTGCAGCCTTCATTCGAATGGCTCAGCATTCCCTTTAGCATGCCAACAGGCTTTTGGAGCCTGTTGACATGGTAGAGGCGAATATGAAACCAGCAATAATAATCACTCTTGGTTTTCAGTTGTAAAAGTTAGTGAAATGACCACTTCATAGTTCGTTGAATAAACTTTCAACATGTCCATGATACATGGTCACACCGATTGTGAAATTAGTGGATTTTTCTCATTTATCCACTCACTTCAGCGACAGGCAGCAGACACACTGTGCCATTTTCTGTCGCAGATGTGGCAGTTATCCTCAAAGACCCCCGGCTGTGACGTCGGTCAGTTTGTGCAGGATGTGGTCAGCTATCAGAGTCTCCCTGGAATTTGTATGCGCAGGTGGCCCACCACCCATGACCCATGCCGAGGTTTAGGGGAACCATGCTGGCTGTGGTATCCCCTACTCAGTGGGGGGACAGGCCTCCCTGCTCCTGCAGGTACACTGGAAACTGGCTGGCAACCCACAACTCCAGCCCCGAGTTACGCTGGCTACTCTCCTCTGTGTGTGTTTCCTTTGTACATGTAGGAACCATGGTGTACCCGAATCTGCACATTCTGGTTTTTGCTGTGGCTAATCCTCTCCCTCCTGCAAGGTACAAGCCAACTCTAGTGGGTAGTCCTGTGAGTGGAAACGCATGTGGCCCGCTACACCACAAACAGCAGACACTTTGCCTGGCTCCGGAGAAGGCTCTTCATGCAATAAGAAACCAGACCAATTTGCATGGAGGAAATGGGTCGTTGGCAATAAATGCTGGAGGACTATCTAACCTACGTCTGGCTGACAACAACCTATTGGGATTGGATTCCCAGAGCCTGGAGAGGAAAGCCCTCCAAATTATGTTAAGTATTTTGATAGTGTATGCGACTTTGGCCGAAGTTACCATGCAACTGTTTGCACACATGGCGATTACTCAGGCATACGAGGAGCTCAGAGCCTGCTCCTGACTCCCAGCTGAGACAGTCATGGCCTACGTTGTCTGTGTACTGGGCCACAAGGCTTTTTGGAGATGACCCTGATGCGTCTGGATTCGACTCTGGTCAGCCTGTTCATCAATGGGCAGTGGTTCCACATTCAGTATGCTTTGGCTGCCTACAATAAATGGTCGATGCAGGAGGCCATCAACATGGCACTTGCAATAAAGTTGACAGTTCAAACTTGACAACTGCCACCTGCAAGGCCATAACTGAAGCTATACCAACAAAAGCCGCCACTCAGCCCTCTGCTGCAGTCGTGGTTAACATAGGCCAAAGGCAATCTCCTGGTTTTCGGAGACACACCATGGGTCCTTGCCTTGCTTGCGTTGGAGCTCCGACACTATGCCATGGTTGTACACAAACCAGTGCAATGAGGAAGAGTATGATATTTGCACCACGGAAATGATTGCCAACTTCGCTGTGGTCGAGTCTCTGGGCCCAGCTGATTGCTGCACTCTAACGTCCAGTCCAAATACCAACCGGCCTTGCTACTACTGCAAAAATCACTTCTGGCTTCAATGTCCGGGCCTGTTGGAGTTGTTGCAGGCTAGTGGCTATCAGGGAAACATGCCCAATCCATGGCGGAGAAACTATTCCTTTCGACAAAATCCTCCACATTGTCCCTTGTATGAGAGAAATTGACTCTGGACGTAGTGGTGACCAACTTTACATCTGCGGAAAAGCCTTATGTGCACGTGGAGTCCGATGAGTCCTTTGGGAGTGGTCCCGAGAATAAGCATAGCTTCTCCATTGCTGACACAGACATTGAGAATTTGGCCATGGAACCTCACACCATGAATGACTCTCAGCAGGGTCATATATGGTGTGCGCAGGTCCGGGACACATGCTAGTCTTCGGGGACGAGCCTGTACATTTTTTAGTTGATTATGGGAAGGAAGGCACTCCCACAGACAACACGTCGCCCTCTGCAGCATGGAGTTGCATGACATCAGAAGTTTCGAGCTCTACGAAGCTGATAACAATTACATCTACATCAAAGGAGTGATCGATCTGCCAATTACACTTGACGGCAAAGTGTACATGACATACTGATATTGGTGCAACCAGGATAATCGGGATGAACTTCCTCCGGACTCACTGGGTGATCGTGGACTTCAGTGCTGGCAAACACCAATCTTTGGGGATGAGATTGTGCACTTCCTAGTTGATTCCGGTTCAGAGTTATCAACTCTATTCACCGTAAAGGGACTGTGCAGTGGTAAATCCGTTGTAAACGGCATTTTGTTCTGCATTTTTAACGGTCTGTTCAGCATTTTGAACCGTCTGTTCGGCTTTCGAACGGCATTCAAAAGCGTATGTATGGAACGAGGGTTTAGACCTGAATTGTGAACTTATTTATATGCGGTCGACCAGGTCAAGTAATGCGAACGATATTATGATGAACATAGTAGGTTATTATTTCACAAAGATGCGAAACATCGGGTGCAAAAGTAAAAATATTCATGTTTGAGTCTTGTTTTGGTGGTGTGAACACGTATCCTAATTTATCACAGGTAAAACTGCAAATTTTTGGTATTTTGACGTGTGATCGGATCTATGAACATATCAGTTGCATGTTTCAGAGAGATATTTGCGTCAGTAGGGTGAATAAACGAATATATTTAATTTTGATTGCTATGAAATGTTCAGTGTTTTGTGCGTACAATATACTGCTGTTTAGCGTTATTGCAGGGCGTGTTCAACTTGTATACGGGTATATTCACAACTTTTGGAACGAGTTCTAATGCATGTCAAGCCAATCATAAATGTTTATTGGATAATCAATAGGTTGATGACCACAATGCAACTTTGGGAATATATGGACATCACGTTTTTAAGTACGTCGACCTCTGACTCGGAGAAATCGTCATCCATTACTTCTAGCCACCTGCGAAGGTCCTCTAATTCTTGCATGGGGCGCATGTCCGAGGCGGTGGCCTACACTCGCCAGTGAAATCATCATACATTGACATTGTCATCTTTGCTATCATGGCATGGCATTCCTTCATTATCGTCAGAACCTAACAAGCGTTTCATTGTCAGATTCTTTTCTGGTGTCACTGTGGCACCCCCCTCCCTCCCCTGCTGGGGGAAGTCTGTTTCAGAGTGTTTTTAGGTTACCGGACCTATGGTCCGATAACCTATTGGCATGGCGTTGTGTCCGTCGTTTGTTGTCGTCCGTCGTCGCTGGTCGTCGTCCACATTTTTATCTTTTATGTTTACGGGCGAATTTTTCTGAAATTTTGCACAAAAATACTTAAAAATAATGAGGTATTTTTTAGTTTTTCGATTTTCGCATTTTTTTTCAAAATGGCGGCCGTTTTCGACGAAAAATGCCTGATTTTGGACTTTGGCGGCCATTTTCTCGAAACCTTTTCAGTAACTTTTTTTCTTTTTGATACACAACACTCCTCATATGTACTCCTATGATGTTTCCCATGTTAAATTCTCCTAATCTATATAATGGGACACATTTTGCCTAATATCTCACTTAATATTGAGACTATAGACTAGGAATCAATTGTGGACATATAGGAAATGATATATGCTGAATGTTGTCGTGAACTTGAATTTGACCTTTGACCTCAGTTTCAAGGTCAGAGCACAAAATGGCTTATATCACGCTTATTATTGACTCTACAGCTTAGGAATCAATTGTGGACATATAGGAAATGATATATGCTGAATATTCTGATGACCTTGAATTTGACCTCCGTCTGTTCGGCTTTCGAATGGCATTCAAAAGCGTATGTATGGAACGAGGGTTTAGACCTGAATTGTGAACTTATTTATATGCGGTCGACCAGGTCAAGTAATGCGAACGATATTATGATGAACATAGTAGGTTATTATTTCATGAAGATGCGAAACATCGGGTGCAAAAGTAAAAATATTTATGTTTGAGTCTTGTTTTGGTGGTGTGAACACGTATCCTAATTTATCACAGGTAAAACTGCAAATTTTTGGTATTTTGACGTGTGATCGGATCTATGAACATATCAGTTGCATGTTTCAGAGATATATTTGCGTCAGTAGGGTGAATAAACGAATATATTTAATTTTGATTGCTATGAAATGTTCAGTGTTTTGTGCGTACAATATACTGCTGTTTAGCGTTATTGCAGGGCATGTTCAACTTGTATACGGGTATATTCACAACTTTTGGAACGAGTTCCAATGCATGTCAAGCCAATCATAAATGTTTATTGGATAATCAATAGGTTGATGACCACAATGCAACTTTGGGAATATATGGACATCACGTTTTTAAGTACATCGACCTCTGACTCGGAGAAATCGTCATCCATTACTTCTAGCCACCTGCGAAGGTCCTCTAATTCTTGCATGGGGCGCATGTCCGAGGCGGTGGCCTACACTCGCCAGTGAAATCATCATACATTGACATTGTCATCTTTGCTATCATGGCATGGCATTCCTTCATTATCGTCAGGACCTAACAAGCGTTTCATTGTCAGATTCTTTTCTGGTGTCACTGTGGCACCCCCCTCCCTCCCCTGCTGGGGGAAGTCTGTTTCAGAGTGTTTTTAGGTTACCGGACCTATGGTCCGATAACCTATTGGCATGGCGTTGTGTCCGTCGTTTGTTGTCGTCCGTCGTCGCTGGTCGTCGTCCACATTTTTATCTTTTATGTTTACGGGCGAATTTTTCTGAAATTTTGCACAAAAATACTTAAAAATAATGAGGTATTTTTTAGTTTTTCGATTTTCGCATTTTTTTCAAAATGGCGGCCGTTTTCGACGAAAAATGCCTGATTTTGGACTTTGGCGGCCATTTTCTCGAAACCTTTTCAGTAACTTTTTTTCTTTTTGATACACAACACTCCTCATATGTACTCCTATGATGTTTCCCATGTTAAATTCTCCTAATCTATATAATGGGACACATTTTGCCTAATATCTCACTTAATATTGAGACTATAGACTAGGAATCAATTGTGGACATATAGGAAATGATATATGCTGAATGTTGTCGTGAACTTGAATTTGACTTTTGACCTCAGTTTCAAGGTCAGAGCACAAAATGGCTTATATCTCGCTTATTATTGACTCTACAGCTTAGGAATCAATTGTGGACATATAGGAAATGATATATGCTGAATATTCTGATGACCTTGAATTTGACCTTTGACCCCATTTTCATGGTCATAGGACAAAATTGCTTATATCTCGCTGATTATCGACTCTACAGCTTAGGAATCAATTGTGGACATATAGGAAATGATATATGCTGAATATTCTGATGACTTTATATTTGACCTTTGATCCCATTTTCAAGGTCATAGGACAAAATGGCTAATATCTCGCTGGTTATCGACTTTACAGCTTACGAATCAGTTATGAATATATAGGAAATGATATATGCAAATTATTGGCATGACCTTGAATTTGACCTTTGACCTCATTTTCAAGGTCACAGGACAAAATGGCTAATATCTCACTTATTATCGATTTTACAGCTTAGGAATCAATTGTGGACATATAGGAAATGATATATGCTGAATATTCTCTTGACCATGAATTTGACTTCTGACCTCATTGTCAAGGTCCAAGGACAAACTGGCTCATATCTTGCTCCTCTATTGACTGTATGGCTTGGGAATCAATTGTGGACATATAGAAAATGATATACACTGAATATTTTGATGACCTTGAATTCGACCTTTGCCTTCATTTTCAAAGCCACAGCACAAAATTGCTAATATCTCTCTGATTATTGAATTTACAGCTCAGCAATCAACTGTGGACATGATATATGCTTAATATTATATATGCTGAATATTCTCTTGACCTTGAATTTAACCAGTGACCTGGCTAACATCTAAAATATTAAACATTGTCTGGTAACCTATCTTTGGCCCCTGGCCTAATTTTTTTAACTTATGGTAATGGTAATGTAGCCATGTGTAGAGCCCGAGATGCCATGGGAGCAGCACCACGGAACCCGTACACGTGGGCATGTTGCTGGCCGGCCTCGCCGAAGGCACTGTCACAGAGATGGAACTCTGAGCCAGCCCGACGGTCTGCCAGAGCCTGTGTCACACCACCCCGGGTGGAGAAGAGAACTGACGATCCACAGTGCTTGCGCCCCCGAGTCAGCAACTGTCTCCACCCCAGCCCAGTCCCCCCCCATGGAAGTCGTCCCTAAGGCCTGACTGGCCTTTACGTGAACAGAGACAAGGAGCACATGGCTGCGCTCACCTGTCGTGCTCAGCCTCGCATACACAACTGCAGCCACACAAAGTGTGTCTTCGGTATTTATGCTAAAGGCGAGAGCACGAGAAGTGACGTAAGCGGCCAGTGTACAGAATAGTGGATAGAAGTATTAGAGGGCGTTGCCGGGGCAACGCTCGCCTCGAGCCGAGGCCTGTCAAAACGAAGGCCGCAAAACTAGAGTGTTTAATGAAGACACCTGCCACGATCGTTGGGCAAAATCGCCACATTACCCCCTTCTTACAATGTTGGTCCCCAACATATTCCGCCTATGCCCAAAACTGGTAAACACGACGTAAGCATCACATGGCGGACCGAAGGAAGCAAGGTGAGCGGTACCCGGAAGTCACGGCGCAACAGACTAGGACCTCAAGGGTCCGTTTTGGAAGAATGGGGAACGACCCCCGGACTTACGGACTATACTGGACGCGCTCCTAATTTTGCGCCCACTAGCAACCCCAACGTACAGCCCGGCTGCGGAGCAATGTCCGGTCAAGCCCAGAGACTAAACAAGCGACTACCGGAGCGCGGAACCAATAGATTAGACGAGGAGCCGGCATGGGCCATAACCGCAATGGTTAGGGGGACGAACCCTTCATGCCGGCGCCCAATCCAGAGGATCCCAAACATGATGAAATCAATAGCCCGCGCTCGTCCGGAACTGCCTGCGAACAGAGTCCAGATCCAGACAAGTACCATACAAAGCATATTGACCTTATCCAATGATAAATGACAGTGATTAAAAACCACAAAGTATGCTGCGCACGTAAAATACGACCCCCTTCTTGGAAGGAGGCCGGGGATCCGGTCATTATGGCCGGACCGGATATTATAAGGTACGATCCGGACGAAAATGAGCATCCCCCACGGTACAGTAGTGGCTCACGGGGGATAACACACCAGAATGCGTTATCTTAAAGCGTCCGGAGTGCCGGACGAGTCCTGCGGACGAACCGCGGACATCAGTCCTCACATCCGGATACTAACCCCGCGTCCAGAGCCAGTTCCCCAAATCTGTGGGAAAATGCTTCTCCCGCAGCGGACGTAAATCCCAACCTCAGTCTGGCCATATAAGAGGCTGTTCCGGGACCAGGGGCGTCCAGCAGATCCACAAAAGTCGTCTGGCCAGCGTAGCCGCTGTGTTAACTACGCCGGACAGCAGGCGAACTGATGCGGATAGGGTTGCCGCACATCCCTAGCGCTGAAAACTACGGGAGGGCGGATGCGGAGCAGCGGCGTTATGACGCAAAGGTGTCCGCGGACTTCAACTCCGGAGATAGCCACAAAGTAGTTGCTCACGGAGGAAAGTCGTGCGGATCCTCACGGAACGACTTGAAATCCATCCCTGATGTGATAGATGGATACCGCATACGCATCCGCATGGGCGGAACATTAGTCCCACCCATATCGGGACGGCGCACGAGGTTTCCGGCGGGGGTGGGGGTACCTGCGGATTGCCAAGATATGGTGGTTCTACATCTGGGCCATCATCTGACGGGTCAGAGAGGTCCGGGAGACCCACCATCCGGCGCACACGCTCGTCCGGAGTCCACGGATGCTGACCGGACAGATCCCCTCAGGGAGCGTCATCCGGTTCCGCATCTTGAACTAGCGGATCCATGACAAGCGGGCCCTCGTACTTCTTCAGGTTGTCTATGTGAACCACCAGAACCCTATCCGGGTCGGAGTCCCTCCGGATCCGGTAGTCCACGTCCGTAACCTGCTTAAGTACCGTAAACGGGCCTATCCACGGCTTAGCAAACTTGTTGCCTTGCTTCAGTGGTGGATAATAATAACACACATTGTCTCCTACCGCAACTGCGGGCCTAGCCTTGGCATGGCCATCATAGGCACGCTTCTGCCGGATAGCAGACTTGTCCAGGCGCGCTCGCGCGAAATCATGGGCGTTCGCCAGGGCGCGGCGAACCCAGTCGACGTACTCCGGACCGCACTGGGGTACCGCACCGGTCTCCGCTGCAGTTGGATACATGATATCCACGGGCAGATTGAGTTCCCGGCCGTACAACATCGCGTGCGGAGTAACTCCGGTCAGAGAGTGGACCGACGACCTGTACGCCATTAAGACATACGGGAGGTGGTCATACCAATCATTCGCACGATCGTTCACAAAGGCCGCCAGCATGTTCAGGACAGACCGGTTAAAGCGTTCAACCTGTCCGTCCGACTGGGGCCTGTAAGGGGTGGTACGCACCTTGGTACTCCCTAGCATCTGTGCTAGGCTCCGGAACAGGTTGCTTTCAAATTGCGTGCCCTGATCCGAATGTACCTGCTTAGGTACACCATGGTACACCACCCACCTATTCACCAGCAACCGAGCTACCTCGTCCGCCGTCTGGCGGCGCAGTCGGTACGCGTCGGTATATTTGGTAAAATAGTCGGATATCACCAGAATGTACCGGAAACCACGTGGGGTGACCCGATGGGTATCCAGTATATCTAGCGCTATCCGGTCGAATGGGGCGCCAGCCTTAACCGTGGTTAAGGGGTGGCATCCAGGAGCCGGAACTCCTTTACGAGCTTGACACCGAGGGCAGGCTGCGCACCATCGTTGCACGTCCAAACTGCTACCAGGCCAGTGAAAGCGCTGTTGTAGCCTATGGACGGTCCTCCGGATTCCCAAGTGACCGGTCACCCGGAGGTCATGTAACTGATGGAGCACTTCTTTCCGCAGCTCCGCCGGAAGCACCAACTGCCACACCAGTGGCAATGGTCTCGGTGGCTCATAGCGCCGGTACAAGAGGCCATCCTTCAGGGAGAGTCTTTCCCACTGGGAGATAAGAGACTGGGTCTCCTCCCGGTAGGTCTTCTGCTCATCCTTAGAAGGTTTCTGGCCGGCCTCAAGGGCTTTTATTACCGGTGCCAGAGCACTGTCAGCCAACTGTGCCGGAGAGTAGCCACAGAAGTAGGCAGGCTCCTCCGGATTCGGCACATCTGACTGCGCAGCAGCGGCCATCACCCCTGGGGGTAAAGACCGCTCATACTCAGACTCGTCTGAGGACGCGGATGGTACCCACGAGGAGTACACCGCCGGACTCGAGGAGGACTCGCTGGAGCTGGACCACACCTCCGGTTCAAATGTGGGACGCCCTCGCCGTTGCCGGCGGAGGTGAGCCCGCTTGGTCATCGTTAACACCACAAGCAACTCACGGTGAGTGGTGCAGTAGTTCATTTGAGAGCGACTCAAAGCCACACTCGCATAAGCTACTACCCGCTCCTGCCCGTCCACGACCTGCGAGAGGACACCGCCGAGTGCAAAATTACTCGCGTCAGTGTCCAGGATGAACTCGCAATCTGGACGGGGGTGCCGCAGCACCGGCGCATCTGCCAAAGCATGCCGGAGCGCCGAGAAGGCAACTTCCTGCTCAGCCGACCAGACGAAATCGGCGCCCTTTTCCGTAAGGATAGTAAGGGGGCGCGCGATCTCCGCAAAGCCTCGCACAAACCGGTGGTGGTAACTCGCGAAGCCCAAAAAGGACCTCACGTCCGCCACGTTGCAAGGCCGAGGCCAGTTCTTCACGGCCTCTAGCTTCTTGGGGTCTGGTCTAACTCCGGTGCCAGTTACCATGAAGCCCAAGTACAGGATCTCCTGCGCGAAAAATTTGCACTTACTTGGCTTCAACTTAAGGCCTGCTTCACGGACGCGATGGAGTACCATTTGGAGGTTGGTGAGGGTTTCCTCGAACGACCGACCATACATGACGACATCGTCGATGTAGACCATACATCGCTTCCAGAGGAACCCTTTGAGGACCATCTCCACGAGGCGCTCGAACGTCGCTGGCGCGTTATAAAGCCCGAACGGCATTACCTTAAATTGGTAGAGGCCGTTCTTGGTAACGAAGGCAGTCTTCGACCTATCGCTCTCCTCCATCTCAGCCTGCCAATACCCGGAGGCCAGATCCAGAGCACAGAAATAGTGCGACCCGGCCAGGGAATCGAAGGTATCCTCGATGTGCGGGGGAGGATATGAGTCCTTCCGCGTGGCATCGTTTAACTTCCGATAGTCCACGCAGAACCTCCACGAGCCGTCCTTCTTCTTCACCATAACCACAGGACTCGCCCAAGGGCTATCACTGGGTTCGATGATGTCTAGCTCGAGCATCTTCTGCACCTCCCAGTCTATGACCTCTTGGTGCACGATCGCTGCTCGCCATAGACGCTGCTTGATAGGACGCTCGTCTAGGAGGTCGATGCAGTGTTTGGCAACGTCCGTCTTGCCTATCGCACCGTCCGGACTCATGAACACATCCGCATACTGCCGGAGCAGCGGAGAGCTTGACGCTGTTCTTCATCCAGCTGGTCCTTCGGAACTCTAGATTCCAGAAGGTCCGGCAGGGTGAACGGATCATCTCCGGCGGCCGCCGCCGCGCATGCAGCGTGGCAGACAGGATCGTCGGGGATGACACGACTCGACGATGCAGGTGCGGCGGTAGCCGCCACACAACCACGCCGCAGCACAACGGGTGCATCCGTGGGATTCACCACAAGGATGGGCATCGTGCGGGCATTGGACTTGACCAGAGCCCCACCCAGCACGAGTCTGGTTCATTGGGCAAAACTGCTCACCGGTTGTACTATACACGGACGACCATCAAGGGGCATGCAGGGACGGTGCAGCCTCGCCTCAATGATCATCTCGCTCATAGGCGGCACTACCGTGGTGCGCGCTGCCCAGAGTTGGAATGACTTCACCGGACCTGCTCGGAAGAGAAAGTGTGTGTCCTCTCCCATCCGGAGTTCGCCGGAGCAGAAATTGGTGATATCCCGGTGGATCCGGAGAAAGCTCATTCCAATGATCCCAGACGCTCCGATATCCGCAACGATTGCCTCTGTGTTATACACCTTGTCCCCAAGGGTAATAGGCAGATCGATGATAACGTGGATACGGATGCTATCGTTACCCACTCCGTGGAGCGTGTAACGCCCGGGATCCCGCAACGCCATGTCGCGGAGCGCTGGCTCGTGCTTAAACATTCCAGTGGCTACGATGGTAATCTCCGAGCCAAAGTCTACGAGGAACCGGACCGGCTCCCGTCCAAAAGACAGGGGCAGGTACCAGCAAGGGTCCCTCACCAGTGCGCACGTTAGATGACCGGAGTCATACAGAACACTGGGCTCAGCTACGGAGTCCTCGTTGTCTGCCTCAGCTGTGGAGGAGGTAGATGAATCCTCATGGACCACTTCCGGAGAAGTTATATCTACTTGAGAGTCGTCCGGCCCATCAGCGGGTGAGGAGGCATCCGGTGCCACAGAACAACTGTCCCCGGACGCAGTGCTGGTCACCACTACGTCTGGCTCCAGTTTCCCCTGCCGTGGGGGAGGGCCTTGTTGTCCCGCTGGACTAGGCCGAGGATAGACACTCCGGCGTGGACTGGGAAGAGTCCCCTGGCGTTCTAGCAGGTCCGGACACTTCAGCCAAAAGTGTCCCCGTTTTCCGCAGAAATAGCAGGGATGGTTCTGAGCTGGTCCGGAGGCGAATGCACAGCACTCCGCGGGCCCCAGAGAGTCGATTCCAGCGCAGTACGCAATCATCTGCGCGGCGCCGAAATCATACTCCTCATAGTCATACTCGTCCGAGGACGAGCACAACGCGACAGCTGGTGCCGCTTGAACAGGCGTCCCTTGCGGAGACGCCGGTGTGCCAACCCACGGAGGGTTGGACTCCATAGTGGGTGCCCGGCGAGCCGGGGCCGACCATGGGGTCACGTGCGATGACTTGGTAGGAGACGGTGCCACCGCTTGCGTGGGGACAGCCGGGGCCGGAGCCGGGGCCGGAGGTATCTGTCTGGAATGGACAACTACCTCTAACGCAAGGGCGGAGTCGATTGCCTCCTCCATCGATCGTTTTTCATGGGTGGCCAGCCCGTAGGCTAAGTGGTATGGCTGGCCATCGATGAATTGATCGATTAGCATCGTTTCAAACTGACTGGCCTCCATGTCCGGATAAGCCCTCCGGCCGAGCATGCGCAAATTGAAAGCATACTCGGTAATGGATTCAGTCGGTAGGCGGATCCGAGCTTCGAACTCCCGTTCAAACTGCCGCCTGGTTGCCATCGGTGTAAACAATAGGCATAGTTGCCGCACAACCTCGCCAAACGTTACTGGTCCCACCGGCAGACACTGCATCATACGGAGCGCCTTACCCTCCAAGCTCCCCGAGAGGATATGTCCAGCTTCATGCTGGGTCCATCCTTCATACACTGCCGTCCGCCATACCTGGAGTAAATAATCCTCCAAGTTGGCGTTATCCCCGTCGAACCTCTTCCGCCAGGAAGACTGGTCGGGTCCCTTATCGTAGGAGGGACGGCCCCGACGGGCGGAACTGGCTCCGGGGTCGGCAGTGTAAGGTGGGAAGGTCGGTGCACCTCCCGCTCTCGTGACGGAGTCCGCCGAGGCAGACATCAACGCCGTTGACATGGGGGCAGGGAAGCTCACGCTTGCCACCGGGTACATTCCCGCAGTTAGCTCATCCTGTCTTGGTGCGGTCGGGACGCTACGCAATGCAAGGGGCCGGAGCCACCGGTTGCCACATGCCCGACGCACCCTGACTGCCAGGGTAAGCTGACCACGCGGCGTTAACTCCGGCCATAGGAACGGTCGGAGCGGCAGCCAGCGTGGTGCCTCCAAGCCGCGGAGCAGGCGCAGATCCCATTGCTGAGACCACGGGCGCCTGCAGACTTGGCAGGACTTGAGGAAGGGCCATGGGCCCAGTCATCCCCGGACTGTAGAGGACCGTTGGATCGACGCTCCAAACAGGCTGACTCCGCTTGTATCGGTCAAGCGCACTTAAAATCAGCCGCTGTTCCCTCTCCTGCAAGGACCCCGAAAGGCTTCGTGTCTGCGGAGAGGGGGAACGGTTCCTCCGGTCTGATCATCCCTGAAGGGGCGACCGGGCGTGGCCGTAGCGCCCTAGAGGAGCCAACTCACTCAGTGTGTCGGTAAGTTGGTCCCCTACACCCAGTGCGGACCGGCCGGCATCCAACCTGGGGACTCTGGGAGGAGTCCATCCAGGTGGGTTAAGCAGCCGGCACTGAGGGTCCGCATGTCCGGAGCTGATCATGGTGACTGGCACTCGATTCTGGATGTCCGGATCCCGCGGAAGAGTGCCGCCTGCCACGAAAGTCGTCCTGACAAGGGCAGGCGTGGTGTAGAGCCGTTGCCAGCTCCGCCGACCACACCTAACACATCGAGGCTAGGCCTCGAAGGCAACACATGTTGCAGCCCCGCAGGGCTCGACTCCACGTCCGGAGACGGAGCCGCGGACGCCGGAGCCGGCTCCGCAGACTGGGTACTGTCTGTGGAGGGCTCTGCACGTTCCGCACTTCCGCCGGAGCCACCCTGGAGCGGCTCCCGGCCGGCCTCCAACCGGGTATGGTCGGAGACCTTATTTTTCCCTTTACCCGCACTTTCCCCATCTTTTTGACTCATTTTCCACGTGCGGAAAGTGTCCCGGAGGAGCGGACAGTCCTCAGGGACGAGGGAGCAAGACACTGTGACGTTAGGCTGCGATGGAACGCCGTCGGGCTGATCCTGGTCACGGTACCAATGTAAAGTTCGGCGGGCGCCCGCTACAGGGCGTCCGGCACTACTCTACGGAATACTTCAACCAGGTTCAGTCAGCCCGGAACGAGTCCGGCCGTCATACACTACAACATAACACATCAATGCATCATCACCAACATCTTATCTACAACATGCATATTACATAGTTATGGTAATGTAGCCGTGTGTAGAGCCCGAGATGCCATGGGAGCGGCACCACGGAACCCGTACACGTGGGCATGCTGCTGGCCGGCCTCGCCGAAGGCACTGTCACAGAGATGGAACTCTGAGCCAGCCCGACGGTCTGCCAGAGCCTGTGTCACACCACCCCGGGTGGAGAAGAGAACTGACGATCCACAGGGCTTGCGCCCCCGAGTCAGCAACTGTCTCTACCCCAGCCCGGGCCCCCCCCCCCCCATGGAAGTCGTCCCTGAGGCCTGACTGGCCTTTACGTGAAAAGAGACAAGGAGCACATGGCTGCGCTCACCTGTCGTGCTCAGCCTCGCATACACAACTCCAGCCACACAAAGTGTGTCTTCGGTATTTATGCTAAAGGCGAGAGCGCGAGAGGTGACGTAAGCGGCCAGTGTACAGTATAGTGGATAGAAGGATTAGAGGGCGTTGCCGGGGCAACGCTCGCCTCGAGCCGAGGCCTGTCAAAACAAAGGCCGCAAAACTAGAGTGTTTAATGAAGACACCTGCCGCGATCGTTGCGCAAAATCGCCACACTATGGTGCCCCGCTTGTGCTACAAATAGGAGAAGTTGATTGGGGTCGGCTTTCTTTCCTCGTCGTCAGCCGTCGTTCGTCCACATTCTTATTTTTGGAGCTTACGGATGTGCACGAAAATTGTGCACGGTATTTTTTCCCCCCAACTCATACATATGGGGTACTAAGTCACACGTATGAGATGAAAACTCATATTCGTGAGATAATAACTCATATGTATAAGATTATAATTCATATGTATTAGACAACGCCACATACGTATACCTATGAGATACAAACACGTATGTATGAGATCCTTATCTCATATGTATGAAATACCAACTCACATGTAGAAAATGCGCGCTAGATGTTTCAATTTCATGGAAAGGATAACAGAATCAGAGGTCAGATGGAAAACACAGGACGAACGTGTACATTACTTCTATTTTCAAGTCGGTCTCGTGTATGTGGAAATACTTACAAATATACCTACAAATGTGTTAGTATCACATACACTATGACTTAGTGACTAATACGTATGGGTTATCACGTACGTATGATTTAGTACATTATCTCCTATGTTATTATTAATATCGTCTAAATATGATATTGTATCTCCTAAGTATGACTCAGTATCTTCTATGAGATAGGTATTTCACACATATGACTCAGTATCTCATACATGTACGTATGTGTTGGTATCGCTTATCATAGTTAGTATCTCATACCTATGAGTTAGAAAATATTATTGTTTTTAGAACGAACGGGGCGCCATAAAATACAAATTTGACCGATAAGAATGTACTGTGGTATTTTATTGAATGGGTATTTTGTACTTTCCAGTCTGGCGATGTCCATGCACATGCAAAAGATGTTCGGAGAGACTTCTATACTTCTCACCACAATACCAATACAGAACAACAGTTTTTCTTCACAATCCTATCATAAATGCCACAAACAAACGTTATATTTGACCGTTTACAAGTTGAACATTCCCATTTTTTATCGTATACAACGCTAAACCACCCGTTTACAACACTCAACTTTTGACCACACATTTCTTAATGGTAATGTACCAATATATCAACAAAAACAGAAAGTTAAATGCCACAACTTTGAGAATGATTATGAAAGATTGATAGCTTTAACTTCTCGACTTTATTGCCACCAGGAATGTTTAATAAACACATCGAATGCCTTCCAATCAGAATGTACTGTTTTTTTTCTTTCCTTAATCAATTAGCAAATGATTGAACATTTTATTTACACAAAATAGTCTCTATATATCACCGTGTATTCTATATTTAGGCTTCGCGTTATGTTTTGCCTTATATAGCTATGTTTATCTTGTCTATTTGTTTGTTCTACGTGTGCTGGTACAGTCAGGCGTGTGAATGCCATTCAAAAAGCTGAACAGACCATTTAAAATGGTGAACAAATGCCGTTCACAACGGATTCACCACTGCACAGTCCCTCTACGGTGCTATTGAACTGCCAACAACAGCATCTCTATCAAGGGACTGATCGATCTGCCATTTACATCTGGGGACAATGTGTATATGACAGAGGCGATTGTTACTGATAATGGTGCAGTCAGGATAATCGGGATGAACTTGGTACATACTAATTGGGTAAGTGCGGACTTCAGTGCCAGCAAACTCTGATGTGGGACGAAGTTTATCAAATTTTATGGATGATTCCGATACGATTGTTTCAGCTTGAGGTGGGATGTGTTGCATTTGTTTAACTGTTCAATAAGATGACCACCGCTGCAACTTCTGCAGATGCCTCTTGGTGTTTGTCCATGTATGGCACAACAGGGGATCAATTTGCCCATGATTTAACTGTTCAATAAGATTATCACTGCTGCAACTTATGCAGATGCCTCTTGGTGTTTGTCCATGTATGGCACAACAGGGGATCAATTTGCCCATGATATGAGAATCCTGCTGAGTGTGGCTTTGAGCAAGTCTGGCCCTAATGTAATCCATCTTCTCGTGGTGAATCCTTTGGATGATCCCATTGTAATATGTCACAGGCTAGTCACAGATGCTTTAATGAATCTGGATGGTGTGGTTGCTCAAACTGCTCATCATAATGCACTTAGTGACCATCGACCAAGGGGATGAGAAGATACTCGAAATAAACATCATCACACCCAGTGATAGTCCTTGGGCCATGCCTGTGGTAACGGTGATATAAAAGGATAGCTCATAAGGTTCTGCTTTGATTATTGGAAGCTAATCGATGTCACGCAGGAGGACTCGTATCCTCTCCTCCCATTTTGAAGACACCTTAGATGCCCTGATCGGATCACACAATTCGGTGTCCCCGATCTGGCATCTGAATACAGGTAAGTTCAGAGGGAGGAGAAGGGTAAGCTGAAACAAACTTTTTCACCAAAAAGGCCATTACCAGTTTAAGATAATGCAGTTCGGGCTCTGCAATTCCCTGTAATGTCGCAACCCTCGATGGAGATTGTGTTAGGTAAGGTACCTCTGGGAAAGATGGAAAGTGTACATCGATGATGTGTAGTGTACACTCAGGTGGCTCAGGTGGTGCTTGCTCACATCCAGAATGCGAGCTCAAACTGAAGCACAGAAGGAGTGAACATTTCACCCAGGAGATTTTGTAATTGGGCTTCATGGTGACTATTTTGGCATCTGCTCGGAACCCGCACTGGATGCTGTGCAAAGTTGTTCCAGACCATGCAACGTGGAGGTCCTTCTTGGGCTTCATGATCTACCACTGCCAATTTATCTGGGTTTTCACGGAAATTGCGCATCCTTTGACTGTGGTCATGGGAAAAGTCCACTTTATCTAAGGAGCCTCTGAGGAGATTTGACGTCTGTTTCTTTGCTCCAGCACCCCTTAGGAACATATAGTAGCCTATGAGAGTGTAATCCTCTGCCATTCGTAGATGAACTACTGCACCACCCAATATGAACTTCCCAATGGTAAATATGACTAAAAGTATCCGGCGCTGCCTTTCGGAATGGCACTTCCAGTTGTGGACTGGTCAATGTTCGCTCTGGTGGTTACTGAACTACAGTGAATCTGATGGCTTGGTGGCACAGTGGCTCATCAAGCTGCAGGAATATGATATGTAGATAGAACACTGTGCCAGTGAAGAGCCTGGTGCCATGCAGGTAAGCAATCTGAATGGGGCAGGAATGACCCCGTTCCAGCATGACAAGAATCTTTCCTCAGACTCAGACCTTGAACTCCCGAGGAAACTTCCCGAGGAAACTGCTCCACCAATTGCACAACCTTAGGGTAGATGGTCATCTAGGCATTCGAAAGACCACCTACTGGTTGCAACAGAGCCTTCATTGCCGTATCATTGCTCAGTTGCCTTTCTGCTGATGCTAGTGGCTATCCGATTAACACCTGCAGGGAGCAACTTGTCTCTATGGCTGCAGGAGGCGAATGTGTTCACCTTGTAAGCATAAAATCGATTTTGGTGAGTGATTTTGATTAGTTACTCATATTTCATATTATTATTATTCATGGTGGATTGATAAAACCACATGTATGTAGCAACTCTGCAGGAAATTATGTTTTTTTAATAACGACATCATTAAAATGAGTTTGTGTGGAATTTCCTCCCTCATGCAACAGCGAGTATGAACATCAGGAGATTTTCATCTCGAAAGAGGGGATGTATGTTTTGGCAGTGGTAACATCGATTGACCCAGGACAAACGTTTGGAAGGCGATAATAATTCATTTTATTGTTGCTTTCGGATGATTATATTTGATCTATCCATGAATGGATGGCAACTGTCAATTTACATAATTATGCTCTCTATCCTGCTGTAGCGATCATTTTTTGTCAATGATCACCAGTGTGGCAGATATGATATGATTTAATTGCCAATTACTGTTGAAGGATCCCACGAGATGGCCTTAAAATTTTGACCGCCCTTTTAGATGTTTTATTATTTGACAGTCTGACGAGGAGGGATAGAGGCAAGGTGACCTCAGATCAAGAGTGTTTTGTCGGAGATGAATCCCTCTATTATGTTTACATACGATTGGGACGACTTCATCCTTCGGAAGATATCTATACCTCAAGTTAACTCTGCTGGATGCAGCTCTGACAGCGATGTTGGGAGTGCATTAGCCAGACAGATCTACACTGCAGGATGCCCGCATGCAACACTTCAGTTGGACAAGGAAACACTCCAGCAGAGAACATCCAAAACTTTGATGCTACGGACTCTATATATATAGTCTGCTTGCTAAGGAAACTTCTGTGGAACATGCTGCAACCCAGTCCTCCGCCGATCGGCCAGGAGCCTGCACAGCTGTGGGAGACGACTCCATACAATAAGGCGAGTTTAAAATGCCTGTGTTCAAGCAGTTACTTTACAGGGCGCAGCAGGTTGCACACAAGCAGATGGAAGCTGAGCCGAAAGCTGAAGCCACCGATGCAGGTACAGCAAAGTTCGGTTTCGATGAGGGAGCCGAAGGAGCCGGGAGGTGCTGCAAGCATGTGAGGTCCTTGACCTCTGAAATGTACATTTCTCCTCCCCAGTCCAGCAGTGGGCAAGATATTGATGAGGAGTAGCCCCGATGGCAGTCCGTTCAGGCAGCAGCTCTGCTTCGTCTATACAAGGTGCAAAGACCTTGAAGCAATAGGTGCTAATCCAAGCACCAAATGGGAGCTCTTTTGGGAACATTTCTAGACCCTCCGAAAAGTCCAGAAATTCTTCTAGACATGTAAAGAAACCTGAAACCATCCCACCCGGTACCTAGCCGCAGTGCCAGTAGTGAATTCCCAGTTATCTTGGGTGCCATAACTGCTCATCAGAGCCTGGGAGAGTAAGCAGTTCTCTGATGAGGCATTGTGGCCGGTTTGGTTTTTCTATGGAACCCAGCACTCATCGAATGAACTCTATCCTAATTGATCGCAGTATGGTCTGAGCGGGTCTCAGCAAGATGCATTGAAACAGGCACTAGCTAAGTGGCCCAGACCTGAGAGGGAGGCCGAACTCCCAGGAGTCTGGCAGGGTGAGTACTTCTATGCACGTTATGTCAAGCATTTCTGCCTTTGCCATACAGCAGAGGTGGGGGTGGTGGCAAATATTCCCTGATATCACCTGACAACATCCATTGTTGAAGGTGGAAGTAAGTACCCTTCCACTGCGGCAGGAGAGACACTGCAAGTGTCCCACGTCCTAAGATGGGTATGAAGACCCTCTGTGCTCAGTCGAGATTATTGACACCCCATCACTGATCATCTGAAATGACATGAGATGACCTACCATTACCCATGGATTGAGCTGTACCAATGCCAGAGGTTCTACTCTCTTGGCACCCTGCAGAGGCAGTTTTCTAGCTTGGGAGACCTGAACGCCCACTGTGCAGAGGCACACTAAGGAGCTCAAGTAGTGACGGGTCTAGGCCCGTATTCAATTAGCTGTATATTCCCCATGGGCCACCTCAGAGATACAGTCAATTGCATCAAGGAGGAATCTTATCTGGCACTTCGGTCCATGGCGCTTTTCACAGCACATCATGGACGACTGCTGGAAGAACGCCAGATCTGTGATTTCGATAGATCAGAGGTCTGGAGTTCACCCGTTGAGAGTTCCGGAAAGAGTCTCCCAAGGTTTAGGAGGAGATTCAGTGACTGTACGCTTAGAACGAGGACATCTGCCATCAATCCATGAAGCCAGTGTTGCCCATGATTGCATGCAACAGGGCGACAAGGACCCTCAGTCATCCACTACACAGTCATGGAGCTCGCTCTTTGGTTTCAAAAAGGAGAGAGCGTGCTGAGGTCATCGAGGGCCTCGGACCATCACTGAGCTTTTTCATGCTTTCATGCTTTTTCATTTTTTCCACTCATCCCCGAATGGGAGCAGGGATCCTCTTTCTTGGGTCCCCTTCCCATGGAGGAAGGTGAATAATTTATCCTCACCCACCCACAGGTGGGTGTGCCCGGATCCCATCTAATCATTTGGCCAGTGTCTCATTTATGTCACCAATGTTTCGTTTGACCAAATTTCTAAATTTAAAGGGTAACTGGTTTCTAAACACTCAGCACAGAGTTCTTTTGGGAGATGACATTCCTAGGTCATCATCCTTTCTGAAAAACCTCTTTCAAAATTTTAGCCTGCTTTCCAGGGTTTATTCAAAATTCCGGGAACGTATGAGCGTAGTCTCTTTAAGACCCCATCCAGCCAAAACAGGACCTCAAGGTCAGATTTTCAGCATATCGACTTTGGGTACCACTCATCTTACTTACACTATGATGACATGCATGAGCATATTTTAAGTCTCATCCGGACTTATGGACATTCACAGTTATAATGATCATCATGACAGTGCCAGCTGACCTATGAGAAGCTCGAAAAATTTCTGAACCAAACAAACCTTCGTGGGTTTTAGTGAACATCTTGAGAAAGCGTTTATGTAAAATCATTACAGGCATACATATGAATGTACTCATAATCCACAGTGATCCAAGTTATCTACCAAATGCCTACAGTCGTTGATAACAATTGTCAACATTGATTAAGTGGCAACTTCACAGTCGTCAACGTGCGCACAGTATTCCCGTAGTGGAGTTACAGGAATTAACTTTTGTTACAGGAATTAAACAATTGCTTGGCAAACACAAACAGACGAGTGTCACCTCCCAATAACTGTTGAATATGATTAACTGTGAACCAATCAACCCCCATGTACATTAGCAGTGGGCAAAAGTTCCATTATGTGGTGATTAAATGTAGACGAAGAAGCAATTGGATGATAATTGAGGAATAATCTCACTTAATGTGTTTAAAGTTAATAAAAACGAAGGTGTCAACAACAAATGAAACTACCACGCAAAAGAATATCATTATGTTAGTCTATCTGCCAAGTCCCTTTGCTAGAAACCTCGTTTGGGATGTGTTTCCAACCAAAAATACCCACCTACCATCAATTTTCTCAGATTATGTTGTTGTTTTTGCAAGCTTCCTGTAACTCCGCTACAGGAATACTGTGCGCACTTTGACGACTGTGAACTTGAGGAGCTATTCATGTGTGCTTGTGGGAACTGTAAATATCTATGCGGCAACTACCAGGTGTGATCAATGGCAAATGCACGATATTACATTAAGGATGTGATGAGGGAAGTTTGATGGAGCACCACACTGTATCTCCCAGTAGAGTACAGGCGGAGATTTGGTACAGGCTAGGTTATATGATTTTTTATGATACACTCTTATGTTTGGTGTTGGTATTCTGGTGTGACTTTCTCTCGGTAGTATGGTGGTACTGGTATATTGATTCATGACTGAATACTTTCATAACTGTATTATTGTATGTATGTGGATTGTGTAGAAAGAACCGGATTCCATGATACTGGCTGAGTTCCATGAGTCAAATTCAATGTATGTCATGGGTATCACAAAATATTATATCCCGAAGACGTAAGTCTGTGAGTGAACCCAGGTTTTCATACTAAAGCGGTCCTTAATCTGCCATAGGCCTCTCGAGTATATCAAAATGAAATCAGGAGAGAGAGAAAACATTGTTAGTCTAACTCTTAAGAATTGTTTCAAGTCATAACAATTAGGCTACGAAAGGTTTCCACACAGTATATTTTTTATATTTTAGATATTAGCCATTTTGTCCCATGACCTTGCAAATGAGATCATTGGTCAAATTCAAGCTCTTGCGAATAACCAGCATATGACATTTCCTATATGTCTACATCGACTACGTAGCTCTAAATTCAGTAATAAAAAATATTACCAAAGTAAAACCCAAGAATGACCCCCAACCACTCTCTGTTGAAGAGGAACCGTGACTGCCAGTTCACTTATATTGTCAAATATACATCAGAGAAATGAATAGGCAACATGCCGTTTACCTTGTTGGCTACATGTACCTTCAGTTCTGCCTCAACATCAATATCTCAAAATCCATTTTTTGTATTTGTAAAATTCGTTCTAGTTCAATGAAAACTATTCATACTATACTAAATAAACAACCTTTTTATTGGCATGCTACTATAACTTGTTTTAAAAGAAAACTGCACTGATAAACGGAAAATTCAGAAAAAATAAATGATTTCATGAATATGTTGAAAATAATAAAGTGACGTTACAGTGCCGTGGATGTGTTGGCGAGGCGCATCAATGAAACAGTTAATATATTGATGTATTTATCAACAAATTCCCTGAAAATAACATCTTACAAACCCAAACCCGTGGTCAATATGAAATCACCATTCTGACAACATCAGTGTACAAAATCCTACATCTCCTAAAAAATCTCTGACTACTCTATGCGATAAAAATACACTGTTATGACAATAACACCTTCTGAATGGTTCAGATTCAAAGATTCAATTAGTTCTCCACACTTGATCCCGTTCCCTGTGCCTGTTTCTGGCTTTGTCTCTATTTTCCACTTTGTTGCTGTAGTCTACTCACAGTGCGATATCAAGGTGAACAACTAGATACGAGCAGTGACATCTGGCTCCCCCAACCGTGGCCTTCTTGTGACGATAATAGCGCTAGTAGCGCCCCATGTGGAACTCCAGCAGTATAGGTGGTACGCACACAAAAGAACAACAATGTATCTGTACAGTACTTGTATATCTTTCCTAACTACTTGCGTCATTCATCAGAACTACAAAATATATGTGGCGATTTTGCCCAAAGATTGCAATAGCTGTTTTGGCCTTTTCATTACACCATACTTGTTGTGGCTGCTTCACGTTCGAAGCTCGTCTGTTTCCTTGGAGACATATTGTCTTCAATTGCTCCATTACACTGTTTCATTGGCTGTGACGTCCAAGCCTCGCTACCATGCGCTGTTGGCTATATAGCTAGCAGACCGTCTTCCGAGTTGTCTTCGAGCTTTCGAGGTGAGAGGACGAAATTTGGCATTGCCATGTGTTCCTCGTCTCCTTTTCTTGGCTGGATGGCCATCTGGACCCCGGGGACAATTCGAATCAAATGAACAGGATTGAGCTGCTTTCACGCCCCCATGAATACGTATTCTTCCACCCTGGGATGGTGCATACATCCTATGGCAGACAGGCTATCCAGGGTTCTGTTCCCATGGTGGACCATTGTGAGGACGGCCAGCAACATGTCCACAGGCTCATGTTCCAGAAGTCACTCCCATTGCCCTCAGGCTTGAACACACCAGGCTACATGACTATGATGATGTCATAATCTGATGTTATGTATCGAGCCAAACTCATTCGGCAGACAATTACCTGGTTGTAGTTTAGTTATTACGATGTCCACCATGACCATGCACAAGGTGCCAGGGCGCTTTCACCTTGGGTAGCGGGCGTCAAAAGCCACATTGGTGCCATGGACATGATTAATCAGACGGCGTCCCATCACAGCCTACACACATTTCTCTTCTCCCTTCTGTGACTGGGACCCTGCTACTTTCCTGCTACATTGTCTATGGCCTCAAATGTTTTGGCAGTGGGATCTGTGGCAGCCGGTGGCTTCGTCCCCAAGCTAAGCCGGCTAGTCTGCCTCGCCTGCATCCTATCTGTTAGGATTGGTGGGGGCTCTCTTCATGCTTAGTGGAAGTGGGGTATATCCAGGTTTGTACCCACCAGCAGTTCCGGCACATGCTCTGTCTGCATATGCCGTGTATGGGCACTTTCTTGCAAGTCCAACTACAACCAGGGATGGATGCAACAGGAAACCATACCTTGTGGCCTAAGCGGTTCATCGGTGACAACGCTGATCTTGAGGATTACCTTATGCAGATATGGACAACCGCCTCCTACGAGGGATGGACGCCCTCATAGAAAAACAGCTGTATGGACCCGACAGATTCCTCTGGCCCTGGCCGCAGTTGTTCCCACACACGTTGCTGTACCACCTCCTGCCCTAACCCCAGTGGGTTAGTGCATCATCCCAACAGTCAGTGATGGCAGTGCAAGCTATTCTGGCTGCTGCTTATTAACCATCTCCAGATGGATACGGCATCTAAAAGTATGATCTTGGTGCCAAACAGATGATTGTGTATTGCACCGCCATCGAGGCTCCGGGTCCCGCAGATTGCTGCACGTTCACATCCGGACCGAACACCAACTGACCCAGTTACTTTTGCAGTAAGCAGGGAAACTTCTAGTTGCAGTGTCCGGAATTGTTGGACTGTGGCTACAAGAGCAAGTTGCCTGAGTATGATGAAGGAAGACTTCCTTCAAGCCGGGTCGTCCTGGACCACAACACAGTCCTTCACGTGAGGGAAACTGAACCAAGAGGTAGTGGTGACCAACACTGCATCTGGAGATAGACCCGATGTGGCACCTGAGTCTGCACCATCTCTGGACAAGGAGGACGACCCTCATGTATATATGACTTCTCCACGAGTGGTCCTTGAGGATCTGTCTAACTCCACAACGAGGCAGACAACAAGGATTCTGTTTCAGAGTCAGGTGCCGTGAGTCGTCTGTATGTGTGCTTGTCCGGGATACATGCTGGTACCTGTCCTTGACTTTTGGGCGGGAGCTGACATGGTTAATTCCGGATCAGAAGTGACCCTCAGAGCCATGGGTACCTACAGGCGGCGTTTGGCCATCCACAGCATTGAGCTGCGAGACCCTGGCAGTTATCAGCTCTACGGGAAAGTGATCGTTGCTGATATCGGTGCAGCCTGGATAGTTCGAATGAACTTACTCCGGACCCACCGGGTGATCGTGGACTTAAGTGCTGGTGAACTCATGATGAGGGAGTATCTCCATTATATATTCTGGATGTGTCCTTCCCGTTCATTCCAACTCCAGGCGACATGCACCACAGAAGTGCCACCCTACAGTGAATTGATTGTGGAATCGTGACCGTGTCGCCCGTGCATGCCTCTTGATGGTCGTCCTGGTATAGTACAACAAGTGAGTAATTTCGCCCAGGATTTGGGGATCGCACTAGGTGAGTCTCTGGTCAAGTCCAGTCCTGGCATGATGCCCATTCTCAAGGTGAATCCCACAGACACTCAAGTTGTACTACACCACTGGTGTGTTGCAGCCATATACTCGCTCATGACGTCTAGTAGGGTCGTACCTGATAACCCAGTTTGTCGTGCAGTCTGTGCGCAGGCAGCCACTGGGGATGATCTCATTAACCTGCTGGACCATCTGGAATCTCGGGTGATGAAGTATATTTTGGATGAAGAGCAACAGATGGTACACCAACGATTGCTCTGGCAGTATGATTATGTGTTCATGAGTCTATACAGTGCAGTTTGCACAACAGGCCTCCTGGAGGAGCATCCAATCTAACAGTATTTACGATGAGCAGATATCAGTACCAAGAGGTCGTTTACGAGGAGGTGCAAAATATGCTTAATCTAGACATCATCAAACCCAGTGATAGCTCTTGGGCCAGTCCTGTGGTTATGGCGAAGAAGGACGGCTCATGGAGATTCTGCGTTGACTATTGAATTCTGTGTTGACTGTCACCTTCGATGCCCTGGCTGGATCGCACTATTTCTATGCTCTGGATCTTGCCTAAGCAAGATGCATGGCAAGTCCGAATGGAGGAGAGTGATAAGGCTAAGACAGCGTTTATCACAGATATTGGACTTAACCAGTTTAAGGTAATGCCGACCAAGAGGTCGTTTACGAGGAGGTGCAAAATATGCTTAATCTAGACATCATCAAACCCAGTGATAGCTCTTGGGCCAGTCCTGTGGTTATGGCGAAAAAGGACGGCTCATGGAGATTCTGCGTTGACTATTGAATTCTGTGTTGACTGTCACCTTCGATGCCCTGGCTGGATCGCACTATTTCTATGCTCTGGATTGCAGTGTCCGGAATTGTTGGACTGTGGCTACAAGAGCAAGTTGCCTGAGTATGATGAAGGAAGACTTCCTTCAAGCCGGGTCGTCCTGGACCACAACACAGTCCTTCACGTGAGGGAAACTGAACCAAGAGGTAGTGGTGACCAACACTGCATCTGGAGATAGACCCGATGTGGCACCTGAGTCTGCACCATCTCTGGACAAGGAGGACGACCCTCATGTATATATGACTTCTCCACGAGTGGTCCTTGAGGATCTGTCTAACTCCACAACGAGGCAGACAACAAGGATTCTGTTTCAGAGTCAGGTGCCGTGAGTCGTCTGTATGTGTGCTTGTCCGGGATACATGTTGGTACCTGTCCTTGACTTTTGGGCGGGAGCTGACATGGTTAATTCCGGATCAGAAGTGACCCTCAGAGCCATGGGTACCTACAGGCGGCGTTTGGCCATCCACAGCATTGAGCTGCGAGACCCTGGCAGTTATCAGCTCTACGGGAAAGTGATCGTTGCTGATATCGGTGCAGCCTGGATAGTTCGAATGAACTTACTCCGGACCCACCGGGTGATCGTGGACTTAAGTGCTGGTGAACTCATGATGAGGGAGTATCTCCATTATATATTCTGGATGTGTCCTTCCCGTTCATTCCAACTCCAGGCGACATGCACCACAGAAGTGCCACCCTACAGTGAATTGATTGTGGAATCGTGACCGTGTCGCCCGTGCATGCCTCTTGATGGTCGTCCTGGTATAGTACAACAAGTGAGTAATTTCGCCCAGGATTTGGGGATCGCACTAGGTGAGTCTCTGGTCAAGTCCAGTCCTGGCATGATGCCCATTCTCAAGGTGAATCCCACATACACTAAAGTTGTACTACACCACTGGTGTGTTGCAGCCATATACTCGCTCATGACGTCTAGTAGGGTCGTACCTGATAACCCAGTTTGTCGTGCAGTCTGTGCGCAGGCAGCCACTGGGGATGATCTCATTAACCTGCTGGACCATCTGGAATCTCGGGTGATGAAGTATATTTTGGATGAAGAGCAACAGATGGTACACCAACGATTGCTCTGGCAGTATGATTATGTGTTCATGAGTCTATACAGTGCAGTTTGCACAACAGGCCTCCTGGAGGAGCATCCAATCTAACAGTATTTACGATGAACAGATATCATTACCAAGAGGTCGTTTACGAGGAGGTGCAAAATATGCTTAATCTAGACATCATCAAACCCAGTGATAGCTCTTGGGCCAGTCCTGTGGTTATGGCGAAAAAGGACGGCTCATGGAGATTCTGCGTTGACTATTGAATTCTGTGTTGACTGTCACCTTCGATGCCCTGGCTGGATCGCACTATTTCTATGCTCTGGATCTTGCCTAAGCAAGATGCATGGCAAGTCCGAATGGAGGAGAGTGATAAGGCTAAGACAGCGTTTATCACAGATATTGGACTTAACCAGTTTAAGGTAATGCCGACCAAGAGGTCGTTTACGAGGAGGTGCAAAATATGCTTAATCTAGACATCATCAAACCCAGTGATAGCTCTTGGGCCAGTCCTGTGGTTATGGCGAAAAAGGACGGCTCATGGAGATTCTGCGTTGACTATTGAATTCTGTGTTGACTGTCACCTTCGATGCCCTGGCTGGATCGCACTATTTCTATGCTCTGGATCTTGCCTAAGCAAGATGCATGGCAAGTCCGAATGGAGGAGAGTGATAAGGCTAAGACAGCGTTTATCACAGATATTGGACTTAACCAGTTTAAGGTAATGCCGTTCGGGCTCTGCAACGCCTCACAATGTTCGAGCGCTTGATGGAAATGATCCTAAAAGGGTTCCTCTGGAAGCGATGTATAGTGTACAGTGGTGATGCCGTTGTGTGTGACTGTCGTTTGAGGAAACCCTAACCAACCTCCAGATGGTGCTCCATCACATCCGGAAAGAAACAGTCCAAGTGCGAACTCTCCACCAAGAATATTTTGTAGATTGGATTCATCATGACAGGTACAGGTGTTCGTCCAGACCCTACAAAGATTGATATGGTGTGGAGGTGGCCTTGGCCCTGCAATGTGGCCAATGTGAGGTCCTTCTTGGGCTTAGTGAGTTATCACCGACATGAACTCACCCATTATTGCCACATTTATGCATTATTAGCTGCGAGAAGCATATAGTTCCATGGCTATAAAAAACCTTCCCATAGAATTAGGTTTTATCTGATAGAATCAGTTCCTTTCAGTTATTTCTTTTACTATGACCACATCCAGGAACAATCAAAATGCTAATTGGAATAATTGTTGTGCACTTGTGGTCCAGATATCCTGGTAAGTAACTGAAAATGCTTTGTATTTGGTGATTTATGATGGCCAACTGATCCAATAACTGGCCATTCCACTTTTGTGTGACAAATATATGAACAGCAGTGAACGCCGGATAAGAAACTGAACATAATTCATATTCTGGAATGAATTGAAGAGTAAATAGAACATATGCCATAGGATTGTGTTGAGAAATTAGTCATTAATCCATCATGGTCTGCTGGTGCCACATTGCTTACCTGCTAACCTGTCCATAGAATCGGACAATTTGCTCATAGAATCAGAGTTGTTACCTATTGAACCAGACTAATACACAGAGAATCAGACAACAGTTTTTCCCTATGATCGGGGTTCTATCCCCGTGGTGGATCGTCGGCGAGACTCGGCGATATGCTTGTGTTCCAGAAGCTGAAATCGGACTTGTTGGGCAGACTGTTACCTGTGTGTAGTTCAGTGATTATGATGTAACCGTGCACAAGGTGTGAGGGGGGTACTAATGCCCTAGGTTGCAGGCGTCATATGATACATATATCAATTAAAACTTCTTGAGCCCAGAAAATTCTACATAGACGTGGAATCAATACCCAGTATTAAGTATTCTGAGCAAACAAAACAGGGTCCGTTATCCAATCTCATAGTCCGGGGACAGAAAGTCATATCAGGCATACGAAGTGAGAGAAAACAAAAATGACAGGGAAACTCATGAACCCCCGTAAATGGCCATTAGGATGTGAAGTCAGAATCTAAACAATACATACCTTGGTACATAACAAAACAATTGAATATTCAAAGCCAAATCCTGCCTTCCTTCACACGTGACTTTAGTGCAAGTACAATAGTAATATACTTCCAATTTAAAATTTCTTCCACTTCAAAAGCGAATGACACTTCCAAGGTGACCGACTGTTAAGCCTGCTTTGGTCCAAGTCAAAGCAACAAAATTTTCCACATCAGTAAAACATCTGTGCATCAAATATTCAGTTCTGTGTGTGTACGATATAGTAAAGCACAAATTGCCTGACACTTGTGGTAGCTAACAGACTGGACACAAAATTTTGTTGCTCACACTGAACATTAGCAATGCAACAGAATTCAACACTGCAAAAGGGACTGAACATTGAAAAATATTGTGAGGGTGATGCATTTATACCACTACAAAAAATGATTTTATCGCAAACATAAATATAAATACATTTTGAAAATTATGTCAGGATGTTAAAGCATGTTATTATTTTAGCGACATCTATGAGTGCATTGTGATTTTCGAAACATTTATTGGTACGTCCTGTTTTTCCAGAAATTTATGGGTATATTATGATTTTCTAATCATTCATGAATATGTTGTGATTTTTCTGGGAATTTATGTATACATTATGATTTTTTCCAAAAAATATGGGTATGTAATGCTTTTCAAAGACATTTAAAGTACGCTGTGATGGTATGTTGAGTTGTTCCAAACATTTATGGGCACGTTAGAAATTTTCAAACACTTATGGGCGCGTTATGATTTTTCTGTACATTTATAGGCAGGTTACAATTTTAAAACATGTATGGGTATGTTATGATTATTAAAACATTTTTGTTACGTTATGACGTCCTTTAGCGAGTATAGAGCTAAACGTTATAACAATACTAAAATATTATAACCACCCAAATAGGAAATGACGTCATATAACCACGTGAAAAAATCCCACCAAATCCACCGAAAACCAATATCTGGAGAAACCAACCTAACCTGGGATGTTAAGTACTCATATACACAGTTTAGCATAATTGTGGAAATTAAATATACGCGAAAAGGCTTTAAGTTGACCTGTTTTTGCCTCACACAAGGATTTTTTTAATGATTCAGTGAGTATGGTGACGACAGTCAACGTGCTCTTCAGTGACATCGTCACTTTTCCCTATTATACCAATAATCCAAAATAAGTGGGCTGTTCTCATCAAAATAATTATCTCATCATTCCAATATCCCCAAACCCCAAAACCCAAGTCCAATTAAAAATGAAGGCATTTTTATGCACATCATGTAAACCTTGGCTCAAGTTTCAACATGGGAAATTTTATTCATGGTTTGCAGCGATATCATTATCGGTTGGCGGATATTCACGTTTTGCAATTCACGGTTTGCAGACAATTCACGAATTGCAGCAGATTCAGGTTTTGGGTGTCAACACCCCCACCTCGTACCACCTGATAAATAATGACCCCACCTGATAAATAATGACCAGAATGATAATGATAACCAAAACTTACCAAGCGATGGCATTCCACGATTGGGAAGTTTCCAGACCCGTGGACATCAATCTTTGTATCTAAGAATAAAAAGTCACCATCAGAGAATTGTTATACTGCTCAGATTTACATCAATCCACGCCAGTAATCAGAGGAAATTGTCTGGGTAATATCTACCGTACTTGAGTTTCAATCAGAGAATCCTGTTTTGGGGTCTCGACCCAGGGCGGTCGATCCCCCAGGAAACATCTGACAAATGAGTCAAGATTCTTTTCATTTTAACCGAATCCACTAGAGCGTACCATCGCCCGAGAGCGGCCGGCAAGATTTGTAACCCCACCCCTATGGCCCATTCCACTGATATAGTGTCAGCTATGTGACGCACAGGCTGTGATTTTTTTGTGTGTTTCGTCAATGTCAATCTCTGAATGGTGTCCTCGAGTTGTATTCAAGCTTTAGTATTTGAAGAGAACAAAAATTATCGACCATGTCACAATACGGATCTATATTGAATCAACAATAATCCATTGAAAAGAAGAACTTCAGATTTTCACCATATTTGAGGGGTTTATAATTGGCAACTCGCCCCAGGCTGATAGATTAGCAAACAAGCATCGTCTCCAGCCTAAACAAACAGGGCAAAAAGCTTGTCATTTTAACCCACAACCAATGGAGTGTGACATCACCAGACAACGACCCATCCGACAGGCACCTCACTGCACTATCGCATGTATATCAAAAAATTTGAATAAAGGATTGAATAAAAAAATGAAGTTATTTGGAGTCTTTCCCATACAAGCGGTACGTGTAAACATTTATATACAGAATTTTTTTAAAAAAGAAAATCAAATACAGTTTTTGGCGGTTGAAAAAAGTGTTATAACTGCAATGCAATATTTTTTTGTACCTACTGCCTACTTGTACCTACCTATATAACAAACAAAATATGGGAAATATTTGATAATCGACATCACAGGCCATAAACCTGGTATGGCTGTGACTGTGAGAAATGGAAGACCTAGAAAGTGGAATACATTAAAACAGAACAAACATACAAACAGATATATGGTATGATAAAACTGAAAACTGAGTATACAAGTATATGGGCACGATGTTGAACTGATTACGAACTGCACACATTCACTGTATGGATCTATGATCTGACAGTCCTCAATAACATAATGTGTTATTAGCATAAGGCGATGAATTGTGAGGCTTTCAACTGTCATCACAGTTTGACAAAAAACTATGAAACATTGAAAAAAAACCCACCAGCCCAACCAGTCCAAATGACAGTGATTCAATAACTCCCCATGTGTTGTGTTTGCTCTGTATTGCGCCATGAACCTTTGTATAGTGTCCATTGATGCCATATGAAGACTCGTAAAAATCACATTTGTATTACGTGAAATAAACTTCATTTATGTAAATTTGAATAATACTACATTTTTTTTTATAAAAAAAAACTAAACGCTCTTGCAGTCTACGCCAACGGCAGGTCTCCCCAAACAAACATTGCTGGACACCTACATAACTCCGACTCGCTCCAGCGATTCTACAAAACCACCGAAGGCTAAGAAGTCTAAGAAGCGGGTGAGGGATTCCCCAATGACGAGAGAAGACTCAGATAGACTCGCGAGCTGCATCACTTCTATGAAGGATGAACTAAGCGAACGAATGAAAGGTATGGAAGATAAACTGTCCGTCCTTCAGATCGAACTAGAGCGAAAGAACAGTGAAATAGATGAGTTGAAGACCGAAAATAATGAACTTAAACAATACAGTCAACTCCACGAAGGTAGGATTACCAGGCTAGAAAAGTTAGTCAGTGATCTTCAGGAGGAAGTCCTCAGTGTACAAGCCAGGTCTATGAAAAACAATCTGGTGTTCACAAACATCGAGGAAGAAAAAGATGAGAAGGTGAAACTTGTCATCACAGGATTCCTGAGGAATGTGATGAAACTTTCTAATGATGATATATCTAGTATCACCATTGTGAGTGCGCATAGAATGGGACAGAAACGGGATGGACACGCCAGGCCAATAGTAGCTAACATATTGAAGGAATCCCATGGATTAATCATGTCCAAGGTGAAGAGCCTAAAAGACACTGACTACGGCGTCTTTCCTCAACTGCCACGGGAACTCGCTGAGAGGAAGAAGCAGCTTCTCCCCATATATAAACAGGCACGAGACAACGGACAACTGGCACGATGGTCTGGAGCAACCCTGTATGTTGATGGCGAGCAGTATTCGGTCGAAAGGGACTCGGTGAAAGACATGACTGTAGACACTGCTGAGAAGTCCCTCGGTACCAAGGTAGTTCGCGTCCAACCCCAATGGCATCGTGGTTCCTGCTTCCAGGGCTCGAGAGTTCCGGTCCAATCTACAAATGATATCGTACCCGCACTACACGCCGTTTTCCGGGATCCGAGAGTCGCCAGATCGTCGCACACCGTGTACGCATATCGCTTGGCAACGAAGGAAGGTCTTGTCGAACACTTCGAAGACGACGGCGAGTATGGAGCAGGCGCCAAACTTCTGAATCAACTGAGAACAGCACGAGTCACAGGTCAGTTGATTTGTGTTAGCCGTTGGAACGGTCCGTGCCAGATAGGTCCATCCCGATTTGATTGTTACAGAACAAGTGCTACTGGTGCACTGAATGCATAGATGTGTTACTTAGTTTGAATGCATCTGACGAACTCATTCACCATGCGGTAAAATGATTATATGGCATTGCTATGTATATATATGTAAATAAAAGGATTTTGTGGTTCACACTGACTGTAAATGTATATAAACCTAGTAACCAATGGTTACTACGAAATTGCCAAGTTGACCCCTCATGAATGTGACCTGAATATGATCTTGAATGTATGTGTTGCTCATAACCGTGAAAATTGTACATGATACATGTATATACTGGGTGTGTATAGTGTATGTGCAATCAGGAGTAACCAAACTTATCAAACCTCAGTATGACAAATGGTTCAGTGTGAATACAGTGATTATATTGAATAACAATCATATCAAATTTCAGTATGACAAATTAGTTATTGTGAATACAGTGATTATGATACATATGATACAAGTAACATACAATTTCTCATGATGTTGTATGCTGATCTCACATATATTTGATATATGTGTTGGGTTAATTTGTATATTTAGACCATTACAAATTAGGTTACCGTTGGTTATTTACACAACTATTATTTGTATCATTCTGAATGCATACTGAAGAATATATTGCTGACTTGTGTCCTGAATGGTTGCACTCAGTTGTGATATACTGAGTTTATACATATTATATATTTAGAATACTAAAAATCAGGTTTCCATTGATTATTCACAGAACTACTATTTGTATCTTTCTGAATACAAACTGATGTATATCTTGCTGACTTGTGTCCTGAGTGGTTGTGATATACTGAGTTTATACATAGTATACATGTATATTTAAACTGTTAAAAATTAGGTTACCAATGGATATTTACAGAACTACTATTTGTATCATTCTGAATACATACTGATGTATATATTGCTGACTTGTGTCTTGGGTAGTTGCACTCAGATGTGGTATACTGATTTTATACATAGTATATGTTGTAACTATTACAATTTAGGTTACCAGTGGTTATTCACAGAACTACTATTTGTATCATTCTGAATGTGTACTGATGTATAATTATATTGCTGACATCTGACCTATGTGATGACAATTACCTGTGTACTGAGTTTATACATTCTTGCATATTGTAACTGTAAAAAAGAATAACTTGATGACACTTGTTTAAATGAGGACATAAACTATATTGAGTGTTAATATTTAATCTGTCTTGGTATTTCTTGGATATTACTGATTAGCCTACAAATAGTTAAATAAAACCTCTTATTTTGGTAATTCTGAATACTAGGTGGTGGTATTTTTGTGTGTAGTTTTTACATCAATACATAGTGTAACTGTCAAGAATAGCATCATGATTACATACTGTATAGCAACTGTATTACATTCTTGTTACTATATATGTATCTAGATATATGTATCTTTTTTCAATTGTTTAACAAATGACGAATTAATTTGCTGGTACGTCTGTGTTTATCTGATACACTCAATGCCTGAAACTGTGGAATGTTTTAAGCCTTGTTGCAACCAGCTAGCAATTCGTGCTGAATGAATATGTTGCTGACATAGGTATCTCAGGTGATCATAATCAGATTTTATATACTTAATATAAATATTCATGTGTGGTGTAATAATGAGGATATAAAATTTCAGCTTGACAAATATGTACAACTTGAAGACAGCGATCATGTATCTAGTGTTATAAGTGAAATGATGTCAATTGGTTAAATGTTGGAGACAACTGTAATATACAATCAATCTATGTTTTTACGTGTGTTCGAACTAGGAGATGTTAATACATGTACCATCTCAATATGTTCCGATTTATATAGAATTACTCATTTTCTTCCATACATTGTCACAAGTTTACGTGTAACATATAGCTCGAAATGGACGAAATATTACGAAGATATAGTTCGAAATTAACGAAATATTTGAGTTTTGTTTCATTCGATAAGTATTAGTTATTTTGATATCAACACTGACTGTAAGTCACTCCAGTCCAACCGTTGTTTTGATTGTGGATTTGATTATTATTATTGTTGTTGTTGTCTACTACTCATGTTTTTCGGCCCAGTTTTCTTGTTGCTACTCATGTGGTCACGCGTGCAATTGTCCGTATAATTGTTTTCGGCGCGCTTAGACCAAAGCTTGTTATGCCCCATCGCTAGACGGGTATTTCACGGTCTAGCGTCTCTTGTATTGACTGTTGGGCCCAAGTGTCATATCCTGCGCCTTCCTCTATATTCAATAAGGATAAAAAAAGGTGACAGATGGATTAAATGGCATTCATTTAATGAACGAGTAGTATTAAGGCGCAGTGTATGATACTTGGACCGGATATTGTTACATATGGGAATTTACCAGACCTGCACTGACAAAACTCATTGCCACGGTTGTATAGTTATTATTCAGGGTCCATGCAAGTGGGAGACATTGATTTGTTGTCGCTTCTTTTTAAATAGAGGAACGTACATCTGTGACAATTCAATGATAGAGTGGATGTATGCCAATACTTTACTCTCCCATTTGCGTGGACCAGTGAATTTACGTTTAAATTGCCAGACTATGTATTTAATAATTTTTTCACGGCCTCTCCCTCGTGTATGACATAGCTCTCCGCAAATCATGGCCACACATTCTGTTTTTATTGGGTTGATGAGTTTGTTTGTGTGTATGTATGTTGGTGTGAATGTGTGTTTACATGTATGGTCATTGTTCGCTTGTGCTTCCTGCGGATTCGTGTCGCGACTGCTTTGTCGTGAACCATGGCGGGTTCTGTGACCTTGGACCAGGTTCGGACGGACGGCGTGTACGATTTTGCTGAAACTATCAAGACAGAAGACGAGGAGGAAGGTTTGTACACGACTACATGCAAATATCTAGAAAAAGATGAATTCCGACAGTTTTTCAATGAAACGAAAACACAAAAGCTTTCAATGTTTTCAATAAATTGCCAAAGCCTAAACGCACACTGGAATTCTCTAGTAAATTTTTTAGTTGATATCCAAACGCAAAGATCTAACTTTGATATAATTGGACTAACAGAAACTTTCACCATAAGAGAGGGCATAACTTATTCCTTAAATGGATATCATGATTTGGTATATAAAAATAGAGATGATGATGATGACGGGCGTGGCGGCATCGGTTTATTCATAAAAAATAATATTAATTATAAAATTCGAAATGATCTTTCCGTCTTCATCCCACACGTTCTCGAATCTTTGTTCGTAGAAATTGAGGTGAGTTCTAATAGGAAACCAATCTTGATAGGCTGTATTTATCGACCCAACACAGCACCGAAAGCAGATTTAGATGTATTTATGAAGAAAACTCAATGACATTACATATTCAATTCAAACGGAGAGGAAGCTGGCTTACCTGATGGGTGATTTTAACATAGATTTGCTTAAATATAATACACATGAAAAAACTAAAACATATGTCGATAACATGTTTACACAAGGTTTTATTCCAGTTATAACGAAACCCACAAGAGTGACTCACCATTCCGCCACAGTTATTGACCATATTTACACAAATGCTAAGGTTGAAAGAACGATATCAGGGATTATCATTACAGACGATGTCGCTGACCATTTTGGTGTATTTCACTTAATTGAAGATGACACGAAAAAAACTATCCCTGAGTATATATTCAGAAGAAATATAAATAACGAAACTGTAAAACAATTTAGGAATAAACTCTCGAAAACTAATTTCAATGATGTATTAACTACTTCCGACCCTAATAAAGCGTACAATATATTTATTGACAAATATAAATCCATATACGAGGACTCATTCCCTATCAAAAAGATCAAATATAACAAGAAATATATCAAAAGAGTTCCATGGATGACCAAAGGACTATTAACTTCATCAATAAAGAAAAATAAGTTATTTGCTCGGAAATTGAAACAACCAACTCTGGATAATATCAAAACATATCGTGATTATAATGTGTTATATAAAAAACTTCTGAGACTATCCAGGAAAACATATTATGAAGACGTTCTCGAAAAACATAAAAATAACATAAAAGAGACCTGGAAAACGTTGAGGCAAGCCTTGAATAAATCGAGAAATAAATGTTTTTTTCCAAACTCAATGGAAATTGATAACAAAATTATTGAAGATCAACAAGTCATAGTAGGATACATCAATAAATATTTTGTAAACATAGGTAAAGACACAAACCTGTCGATACCAAAATCTAAAGATAGTTTTAGAAATTATTTGAAATTTTATAATTCTGAATCAATATTCCTAATACCCACTGATCCATATGAAATTATGAAAATATGCAATAAAATGAAACCTAAAACTAGTTCTGGGCACGATAATATATCTACCAAACTCATGAAAGACTCTATTCTGGAAGTTATAATTCCTTTAACTCATATTTTCAACGAATCGATGAAGCAAGGTATTTTTCCTGATAATATGAAACTTGCTAAGGTCATGCCCCTATATAAGTCCGGAACGGAACATTTGATAACGAATTACAGACCAATAAGTATTCTACCTGCGTTTTCTAAATTACTTGAAAAACTCGTCAGTAATAGAGTCATGAAATTCATTGAAAACACTTCAGCATTTTATAAACACCAATATGGTTTCCGTAAACACCATTCTACCTCTCACCCTTTAATTCATTTATTAAAGTTCATATCGGAATCAAATGACAAACCAACAAAAGATTTTACAATATCTATTTTTCTCGATTTATCAAAAGCGTTTGATACGGTTAACCATGAAATATTATTGTACAAACTAAATCGATATGGTATTAGAGGTACGTGCAACTCTTGGTTCAAAAGTTATTTATCAAACCGACGACAGTATTGCGAAATAAACAAATCCAAATCAAACCCGTTAGAAATAGAATATGGTGTTCCCCAAGGGTCTATTTTGGGTCCGTTATTATTTTTAATATATATCAATGATCTGCACGAAAATGCGAATCTGAATATTTTATCATTTGCAGATGATACTACAGCTTTTACATCAGGAAGCGAAAAACTTAAAGTTGCCCAATTTGTGAATGATGAGTTGAACAAGATCCAAGATTGGCTCTGTAGTAACCGATTGAAACTCAATAGTAACAAAACAAAATTTGCTGTCTTCTCTCCACATGGCACTTCATATAATTTCATGAATTCCCCATTGAGTATTAATGGATACGAAATTGAGCAGTGCGATAATATCAAATTTTTAGGGGTATATATGGATTCAAACCTAACATGGAAAACTCATATTGATTATCTAATCAAAAAAATTTCCAAAGGATTATACATGATGAACAGATTAAAAAATTATTTGCCCTCAAAAGCACTTGCTACTTTGTATTTTACGCTCGTCGAGTCTTACTTGAACTACGGTATAATAGCCTGGGGCAACTCCTTACATGCTGAAAAGTTGTTCAAAATACAAAAACGTGCGATACGAATCATAGGGAAATTATTTTATAGGAGCCACACTGAACCATCCTTCAAAGTTTTGGAAATTCTTAAATTAGAGGATTTATACAAACTTCGCGTATTAATGTTCATGTTCGATTTTCAAAATGACAATTTACCAATTTCTTTCAAAATGTTTGCTATGGTGAATAACGCTTATCGAAACAGAATCACTCGCCAAAATAATCTTTTTCACATAACCCGACCTAGAACTAATTTCAGTAGCAGATTACCTAATCACAACTTTCCGAGAATTTGGAATGATATTGTTCAAAATGTCTCTATATCAGATAAAAGACGTGCAATGAAATTAACATTAAAAAAACATTTACTTTCGAAGTATTTAGATATTATAAATTGCAGAAATAGTCATTGTCTGGCATGTCGCTAATGTAAGTATACTCTCGTCTTCCGGACCTGGCCATCCACATACCCTCCAGTTACGACCCGAGTCGCGATACGACATCAAACGGAGACCGAGCGAACAATTGTCCCAGTGCGAATGGTTGTCCTGTATATATGCCGTGTTATGAATGTGCTTACGATTATTCTATGTGGGTGCGGGTTTTTGGTATTCATGTCGTGTGTGTGTGTGTGTATGTGTGTATATAGGTGTGTGTGTGTGTGCGTGCGTGGGTGTGTGTGTGTGTGGGAGGGGGTGTATGTGTGTAGTGGTTTGTATGAGGGTGTGTGATTTTGAGTCATGACGTGTTGCATGTGTGATGATGTATGATATGGGTGACGTGCTTTGTATAATAAATGTTGAAAGTTTGTGTAGGTGTGTGTGTGTGTGGGGGGGGGGGGTGAAGGGGTATCGCAGGAAGACAACTGACAAGTTATGTGATACCCCAACAGCTGACTTGTAAATTACAATATTATGTTTAATTGTCGTGTACACGTGAATGCTGTTGAAATAAAAATTGAAAAAAAAATTGAACAAAAAATCTTTTTCAATCTTCATTGCTCTCGCATTTTCATATATAACACTGACAAATCAACATTAGGCCAAAAAAAGTATTATGGTTCTGTTTATTGGGGTCCTCGAAAAAGTGATGCGACGACGCGACTTATTTCTCTTTTTTCTTGCTAAAATTGGCAGCCGATGACTGATCTAGCCAAATATGGCCCATTTGACGAACCATTTTCCCCTGAAATTGGCTGTTGATAAGCGACCCGATTGAATTTGCCCTGTTTGGCGAGCCATACACCAAGTTTTGCAATGTCAAAGACACTTGGGACCATTTTACTCGATCATCATCTCCAAAAATCGGTGTACGGGTGTCAATTTACTGAAAACAAAAAGAAATTCAGCTCTCAAACAGTGATGCGCGCGATGTTTTTTTGTATTAAAAAAAACGAGTGATGCGCGCTGTTAAAACTAATGCGCGCGCCTGACCAGAACCATAAAACTTTTTTTGGGCCTTAGATTCTAATAACAATATTTCAAATAATTGGTCATTTCTTGTCGAATTTCTCGTCATTTGTCAGTTTTCAATTCATGTCACGGAATTATACCTGTTGTTCGATATAATTTCTACACAGAAGTCCACAGCGTCAGTCCAATGCCACGATATCGACCCCTGTATAGAGAACGCAAAATATTAATGATGTTCAAAACTTGTCTATTCCCTTTGAATAGCATTCCGCCTGAGTTATTTTTTCTGCGTTCCAAATACAAGTGTATAGTATTCAGAACGGGCATAGGATGTTCCAGGTTTATTTCCATATTTCTCCGCATCTGTTTGCTTGTCTGTCTGTGCACGTAACTTGACAAAAACGAGCCTTTTGACTTATACAAATGCACTGGCGCCTCCAAGTCTCGGTTCTTATCGATTTTGTTCAAATTCTGATAATAATTCATTTGCAAGTCAACAAAGACGTGTCAGACATTTTGATTCTAACAAACATCCAACATAAATATTGTAACTAGATCCAAAAGCCAATGTTTGCTACGTGTAGGAAAAATCTGCGTGAGATGAAGCAAGTATGGGACGGGTGGGCGGGGGTAGTCACTCCACCCAACAGCTCTATGCTTTATTTGACTAGCAAAAAAAAAGCAAAAACGCCTATCTGTTGGACCAGATCATGTTTGGTTGCATTGAAACTCGGTTTATATGATTAGATTTGTTGCACGACATGTTCGATCGTTGATAACGTCATGGGTTGCTCATTGAAACTTTTCGATTTTTGTCACCCCCAAAAAATTGTTGGATCTGGAGACTATAGTAGGTACCCTTGAAACGCCCAGAATCAACCACAGAACATCTAGACCCCTCCAGCCTTTAATGTTTAGACTTTAGGCCTATTGGCTAGTACTCTCTCCCACATACATGCATCTACATACTGACTGCTACCCCCATTGAAAATCCTAGACCATCCCCTGAGACGAAGAATATTTTTTATGCAGGGAACTATGTATTTCATGTATAAACGCTTGTTACCAGAAAAAATACTCGCTCCACATCCAACTGCATGCTCTGCCCAGAAAACATATCGTTTGAACATTTTACGTAGAAGAAACATCCGTTTCATTGAGGGAAATAGTATTTTCTTTCTTATGCAATTATACTTTTCTTTGAAAAAAGGAACGATATGGTAGTGACAGAAATAAGCCACCTTGACGTACACAGCGTCGGTCATCCAAGTTTGCCAAAAACAGAGTGAGAGAGTCATGTGCCATTCTTCTCCGCTAGAGAATGAAAGCTGGCAGCGTCAAACTACAATAACAATATATTGTGATATATTAATATTAATATTTGCAATTTGACTCTTTGGCGAATCGTATTCATTTCATAAGCACAGCCTATGTAGGTCTATGTCTATTCTTCAGTGCAATACAATCATTGTCAACTCGATTGTGTATAACCACAGGATATTTGTTACAACATTCACTAATTTATCATCACACAAGTTGCAACAACAGTGACACTATCATAGAATTCATGCAACGTGTTGATTTTGTTTTGCCCACCATAAGTCTCGGAATAGTTTTCTTCTGGTGCACAAATTAATAAGTCTTCATTAAAAAGGTGAAAGGGGTGAGGCATGTTTTCCCAAACTGTCGAATAACATAAAACTACTCTCGTTTTGTATAGTTTGTCCAGTTTTGTTCAAGAGCATTCAATTTGTCAAATTCAAACTACGGTGGCGATTTCGGCCTCTCACATCTAAATGAATGGTGTAAATAACAAATGTCCTCACCCCTGTTCAAATAGTAAGTCGATATGGACAAACTTCTTGAGACCTTTGTCTGCAGCTTTACAGCGACTTCGGATATATACTGTATGTGTTCTGAATACTAATATATTGATGTATGTGGGTATGTTTACCTGTTTGACTGGCCATACACACGCGTAACTGGAAGAATAATGGTCCTTCTCAAATATATACAAACATATTGGCGCCTCCATGTCTGTGATCTCATCGATTTTGGTCAGAATGTGAAAAAAAGGTTTGGTAAGTCAATAGATAACTTCTAAATTGCATTATTGGCCATAACGTCGGTTTTATTTGTCACTCGGGAAATCAGATTCGGTTCACTGTATTAGTGCATTCACACTAGCGATGAATTAATTATATCGTATCGGTTTTATTGACGTACTGGCCTGCTAAGCTATTGTGTCGCTAAGCTATAGTGTCGCTATTGATGTGTGTAAGGCTGGTCATTATGAATTGCTTGTTAAAAGGTTAATTGAGAAATCTTAACTGCAAATTTCGACTTTAATTTGATCAACCAGAAATCCTAAGAAGTGTCTCAATCCAAAATAAAAACTTATTTTTCTTTATCCTACATAAATCATTACATGTTTGTTATGCATGTGTTTTTCCAGTATGTATTTGAGAGTTTTTATATTATTTTTCCCTTTCTGTTTACATGCTGCTAGTCATCCAGTTGAATTCCCAAAACGATCCCTCATGTCTGTGTTGTTGTTGGATAATGTAGCGAGTCTTCGTACTAGAAAAAAATCCAATACACAAATATATATCAAGCGCTTACAAGTGACAAAACTGCACATCGCCTTCGGCAATACTAATAGATAATAGTGTAGAAAATTTATGTCAGTTATCGGCCCGAAACCCTCCCTTACACTTTATTCCACTCGACATACACGGCACAGATTCATCACATGACTTCATACTCATGAGAACCGGCGCACACCGTCCAAGAAATGTAAACAATTCCACAAATGACGTCACGCAGAATACACCACCAATCACAACAATTCCAGACACCTAACCACACCCACACAGACATTACATCACATTCAGCAAATCACATGAACTCCTGTTCCACGACGCGGGAAAAACCAGACACCCATGAAAAAGTCCCCGCACTTTTCGGAGTGAAGTTGAGAGATTTTGTAGGGAATAGATGTAACTCTAAAATACTGAAGAAATTGTGTGTAGATCTACAGAAGAATGTTAAAACTGATGTTAAAACTGATGTGCGCGCCTGACCAGAACCATAAAACTTTTTTTGGGCCTTAGATTCTAATAACAATATTTCAAATAATTGGTCATTTCTCGTCGAATTTCTCGTCATTTGTCAGTTTTCAATTCATGTCACGGAATTATACCTGTTATTCGATATAATTTCTACACAGAAGTCCACAGCGTCAGTCCAATGCCACGATATCGACCCCTGTATAGAGAACGCAAAATATTAATGATGTTCAAAACTTGTCTATTCCCTTTGAATAGCATTCCGCTTGAGTTATTTTTTCTGCGTTCCAAATACAAGTGTATAGTATTCAGAACGGACATAGGATGTTCCAGGTTTATTTCCATATTTCTCCGCATCTGTTTGCTTGTCTGTCTGTGCACGTAACTTGACAAAAACGAGCCTTTTGACTTATACAAATGCACTGGCGCCTCTATGTCTCGGTTCTTATCGATTTTGTTCAAATTCTGATAATAATTCATTTGCAAGTCAACAAAGACGTGTCAGACATTTTGATTCTAACAAACATCCAACATAAATATTGTAACTAGATCCAAAAGCCAATGTTTGCTACGTGTAGGGAAAATCTGCGTGAGATGAAGCAAGTATGGGACGGGTGGGCGGGGATAGTCACTCCACCCAACAGCTCTATGCTTTATTTGACTAGCAAAAAAAAGCAAAAACACCTACCTGTTGGACCAGATCATGTTTGGTTGCATTGAAACTCGGTTTATATGATTAGATTTGTTGCACGACATGTTCGATTGTTGATAACGTCATGGGTTGCTCATTGAAAATTTTCGATTTTTGTCACCCAAAAAAAATTGTTGGATCTGGAGACTATAGTAGGTACCCTTGAAACGCCCAGAATCAACCACAGAACATCTAGACCCCTCCAGCCTTTAATGTTTAGACTTTAGGCCTATTGGCTAGTACTCTCTCCCACATACATGCATCTACATACTGACTGCTACCCCCATTGAAAATCCTAGACCATCCCCTGAGACGAAGAATATTTTTTATGCAGGGAACTATGTATTTCATGTATAAACGCTTGTTACCAGAAAAAATACTCGCTCCACATCCAACTGCATGCTCTGCCCAGAAAACATATCGTTTGAACATTTTACGTAGAAGAAACATCCGTTTCATTGAGGGAAATAGTATTTTCTTTCTTATGCAATTATACTTTTCTTTGAAAAAAGGAACGATATGGTAGTGACAGAAATAAGCCACCTTGACGTACACAGCGTCGGTCATCCAAGTTTGCCAAAAACAGAGTGAGAGAGTCATGTGCCATTCTTCTCCGCTAGAGAATGAAAGCTGGGAGCGTCAAACTACAATAACAATATATTGTGATATATTAATATTAATATTTGCAATTTGACTCTTTGGCGAATCGTATTCATTTCATAAGCACAGCCTATGTAGGTCTATGTCTATTCTTCAGTGCAATACAATCATTGTCAACTCGATTGTGTATAACCACAGGATATTTGTTACAACATTCACTAATTTATCATCACACAAGTTGCAACAACAGTGACACTATCATAGAATTCATGCAACGTGTTGATTTTGTTTTGCCCACCATAAGTCTCGGAATAGTTTTCTTCTGGTGCACAAATTAATAAGTCTTCATTAAAAAGGTGAAAGGGGTGAGGCATGTTTTCCCAAACTGTCGAATAACATAAAACTACTCTCGTTTTGTATAGTTTGTCCAGTTTTGTTCAAGAGCATTCAATTTGTCAAATTCAAACTACGGTGGCGATTTCGGCCTCTCACATCTAAATGAATGGTGTAAATAACAAATGTCCTCACCCCTGTTCAAATAGTAAGTCGATATGGGCAAACTTCTTGAGACCTTTGTCTGCAGCTTTACAGCGACTTCGGATATATACTGTATGTGTTCTGAATACTAATATATTGATGTATGTGGGTATGTTTACCTGTTTGACTGGCCATACACACGCGTAACTGGAAGAATAATGGTCCTTCTCAAATATATACAAACATATTGGCGCCTCCATGTCTGTGATCTCATCGATTTTGGTCAGAATGTGAAAAAAAGGTTTGGTAAGTCAATAGATAACTTCTAAATTGCATTATTGGCCATAACGTCGGTTTTATTTGTCACTCGGGAAATCAGATTCGGTTCACTGTATTAGTGCATTCACACTAGCGATGAATTAATTATATCGTATCGGTTTTATTGACGTACTGGCCTGTTAAGCTATTGTGTCGCTAAGCTATAGTGTCGCTATTGATGTGTGTAAGGCTGGTCATTATGAATTGCTTGTTAAAAGGTTAATCGAGAAATCTTAACTGCAAATTTCGACTTTAATTTGATCAACCAGAAATCCTAAGAAGTGTCTCAATCCAAAATAAAAACTTATTTTTCTTTATCCTACATAAATCATTACGTGTTTGTTATGCATGTGTTTTTCCAGTATGTATTTGAGAGTTTTTATATTATTTTTCCCTTTCTGTTTACATGCTGCTAGTCATCCAGTTGAATTCCCAAAACGATCCCTCATGTCTGTGTTGTTGTTGGATAATGTAGCGAGTCTTCGTACTAGAAAAAAATCCAATACACAAATATATATCAAGCGCTTACAAGTGACAAAACTGCACATCGCCTTCGGCAATACTAATAGATAATAGTGTAGAAAATTTATGTCAGTTATCGGCCCGAAACCCTCCCTTACACTTTATTCCACTCGACATACACGGCACAGATTCATCACATGACTTCATACTCATGAGAACCGGCGCACACCGTCCAAGAAATGTGAACAATTCCACAAATGACGTCACGCAGAATACACCACCAATCACAACAATTCCAGACACCTAACCACACCCACACAGACATTACATCACATTCAGCAAATCACATGAACTCCTGTTCCACGACGCGGGAAAAACCAGACACCCATGAAAAAGTCCCCACACTTTTCGGAGTGAAGTTGAGAGATTTTGTAGGGAATAGATGTAACTCTAAAATACTGAAGAAATTGTGTGTAGATCTACAGAAGAATATCTGTGATATATCATTTCACGTGTCGGACTATTATTCGGACTATATCGGGAAGTGTGTATGAGGCCGTGATCGTGCCATCGGACTTATCATCCCAATAAACTTGGATTAATTGAATTCGGACTGGTTTGTGATAATCCAAGCACAACGCTACGAACACTATACGCTAGTAAAAGGGCTGATCAGACCCTGAGGAATCCCGATTTCGTAACATTGGCGCCAGTGACCAGGATATCGAAAGCCAGTCTCGGCGTAGAAACTATTAACGTCAATGCCAGATACACGAGCGAAAACCTATAGCCAGCCGAATTCCCGTGAGGAGTCACGGACGACAGACGGAGCGACCGCCAAACTGGTACCGCTAAGCCAGCGACCGTCACGACCCCGATCAGTAGTGATGAGTGACACGTCAACTCTGTCACACATGCAACCGCCAGACGAACTGTATCGCGCCTGTGTCAAGTTGTGTTGGATACTCACCAGCGATTCACAACGCGACCTCGAACCGCCAGTCACCATCACGACCGCCGTTTCCCCAGCGGAAGCTGCTATGACTGTGCCCGATGGATCGCCAGCGAACATTGGTACTCCGATCACTACGATATCCAATAACAGTACTTTGAACTCCACGACATCGAACATCGGTACTCCGATCTCACCGCCGGTGGAATCTACGACCGGATCACCACCACTAGCAACCGGCAAGACTGCCCAGTTGTGCGCCACCTTCAAGGAAAGCAACCTGGTACAGTACCTGTGCAGCTACAAGCAGTTTACGTCTGCCTTCACGTATACAGACTTGAACAAGACCACGACTTTCCGCAGTACGCTGCGAGGCCCTGCCGAGGCACTCGCCTTGAACATCCCCGTCGACACCCCGTGGGAAGAGTTCCAACGCCGCTTGCTGGAGGGATGGGAGCCCACACCCCGCCGTCAGGCAAAGCGCGAGGACTTTCCGTTTATGAAACGGGAATGGAAAGAGGCCGCAAAACATTACCTTGAGCGGTTACAAGCGCTTGCGGAACAGGTGTTCGACGATGTGACCCCGGAATCTCAGCAAAGAACTGTGATTTTGCAATTCATTAATGGCCAGCCAGACTATATTGCGGATAGACTATGTGTACTGACGTTTAGTTCATATAGTGAAGCACTCACGGCTGTTCTAAAAGCGGAAAGCCGCCAACAGTGAACGAAACGAGAGCGACAACACGGTGCTAGTCGGACTGAAACTGTTGGTTCTGGTTATGCAGAGGACAATGATACGGACTCAGGAATGTCGTGTGCTATCGGACAGATTGACACTTGGGAAAAGTTAACTCCCAAACAGATAGCCCCGTACTATGATCCAGCTGACAGCGACACGACCGGACTTGAAGGTTGTGCCGAACATTCAGTGCCATCCTGTTCTCGCGAATGAGTAGCGGACGCGTTTCAGTGCGCTATCAGCGACGAAGCCGGACAGTATGGTGAGGATGCATTGTACTCTGTGTTGTGAGCTATGGCTCAGGCCCGAGGGGACCGTCCTACACTAGCGGGTCATACTGAAATCTGTTTCTTCTGTAAGAAATCCGGACATCGGTGGATGCGGTGTTTTCGATTGAAGGATATTCTGGTACGGAACGGTATGAATCCGTTCGCACCCAGACCGGGTGTCACAGGGAACACTGATCCGACTAATAAAGCTACGCCTAATGTCAAACCAACCAACGTACCGCCACCCAAGGTCGGTCAAATACCTGAGAGCAAACCGTCAAACTAGAGGAGGAAGGAACAGTGGAGCAAGGACCTTCCGATAACACGAGCAAAGCTCCCAGCTCCAAAACAGTAATCGTACCGGCGGCCATAACCATCCTGCCGGTCAAATCGGCGCTAGCGCCACCGGCGGCTAAGCTTCCCGAAGGGGTGTGCGCTAAATGCGTCTCGTCGTCTTCCACTCAAGATTCGCTCCACGAAGGGATGTCGGAGCCTTTGCAACAGCGCTCACCGCGGAATAGGCGCCATGCACTGCCAACGTGACTGATACAGACAGTATGTCCGAAATTGAATGGATATCGGACGACAGAGGTTTCTATGCCTTTTCGTGCGAACCCGAAACCAAGCCAGCGATGTTGACACTCCTGCTGAAAGTTCCGTCAGACAATTCGGACGAACCGAGCCGCCCATGAGTGTTGGAAACTGCCGGTACGCATAGGTAAACGAACTTTCAAGGCAGTGATGGACTCGGGGGCACAAATCTCGTTGCTTCGTCGAGATCTGCTTCATTGCGCATACTGCACTGGAACAACGCACTATGCGTCCTACGACCGCGACTATCTGTGATGTCAACGGAGACTATCGACGGACTCTTGGACCTTGTGATTCAAGTCGGAACTAAAGAAATGATGGTGACATTCTGTGTAGCCGCAATTCATGACAAGATGATTTCGGGCATGAATTTCTTCCGGCAAACTAACGCCATTGTTAACTATGGCGAAGGAACAGTACAGGTTAATAAGGAGATACTGTTCACGCACAAAGACTTTGAAGCGAACGTCGTACGCATGGCTGTACGTTGTGCAGTCACTGTGCCACCACGCAGTGAAGCAGTGGTCGAACTGGTCCCGACCTCGAAGGTCAGGGTGCGGCAACACCCGCGCCTCATTCAGCCAATGGTGAACTTTCCCGAGGATACGGACTTAGTAATGGGGAGGACACTAACCACACTGAACATTAAAGTGACAGTAGTGAACCCCGCAGATACGGGCGTAACTCTGACTCGCTCGGACCCTGTTGCTATTGCGAGTCCTGTGGATAGCATCGTGGGTGCACTGCCGAAACCCGGAGAAGAACCGGACATTCCCCGGATGAACATTAATCGTTATGGTGATCTGCCGTCATATTTACGTGATATGGTAGCTCGAGCTGGGTTAGCTCCCGAACAGCAGCGCCAATGTGCTAACCTAGTGTACAGGTATAAGGACACCTTCATGTGCCCGGACGGACAGTTGGGACGAACCCAAGTTGTACAGCATCGGATTGACACCGGAGCGAATGCACCAATTCGCCAACGACAGTGACGTGTCCCTCAGACTCAACAGCATATCATTGACGAAAAGGTCGACAAAATGTTACGGCTTGGATGTATTGAGCCATCGGACTCACTGTGGAGCTTGCAAGTGGTGCTCGTGCGGAAAAAGAACGGACAGGTACGGTTCTGTGTTGATTACAGACTGCTCAATGACGTAACACGGAAAGATTCGTACCCACTTCCGAACATACAAGACACGCATGATGCGCTCGCTGGAGCGACGTACTTTTCGGCTCTGGATCTTGCCTCTGGATACTGGCAAGTTGAGGTGGATCCAGTGGACTGACCAAAGACCGCCTTTGCCACTCGGAAAGGCTTGTACCAACTCAAGGTTATGCCGTTCGGACTGAGTAACGCGCCGGCAACCTTTGAGCATCTCATGGAGACAATTCTCCGCAGATATCTATGGACTAGATGTATGTGCTATCTGGGCGATGTGATAGCATACGGACGCACTTTTGATCAGGCGCTTGCCTACCTGGAAGCAGTCCTGGATCGGATACGAACTGTTGGGTTACGTCTGCAACCCAAAAAGTGTGAACTATTTCAAAGAGAAATCCTATATCTGGGATTCATTGTGAGCGGACAAGGTATCAGGGTTGACCCGAACAAGGTCAAGGCTATCAGGGAATGGCCGGTTCCATGTGAAACCACGAACATTAGGGCCTTTCTAGGGTTCGCGAACTATCACCGGAGGTTCATTAAGGACTACGCCAGAATTGCCGAACCTCTTGTCGCACTCACCAGAGGTGAATGTCTTTTCACCTGGAGGTCACCCCAACGGAGAGACTTCAGGAGGCTACAAAACACATTGATCAAGGCCCCCAAGCTCGCTCACCCTTCCCACATACAGGGGAACGCAATACAGCAGATTTCGTCTCTGAACCCACCTTTCCACACCAAAGCGCGATCTGTCAAACACTCTCATTGTAAAACCACTATCAACGCCATTGCCACTCGGAAAGGCTTGTACCAACTCAAGGTTATGCCGTTCGGACTGAGTAACGCGCCGGCAACCTTTGAGCGTCTCATGGAGACAATTCTCCGCGGATATCTATGGACTAGATGTATGTGCTATCTGGGCGATGTGATAGCATACGGACGCACTTTTGATCAGGCGCTTGCCAACCTGGAAGCGGTCCTGGATCGGATACGAACTGCTGGGTTACGTCTGCAACCCAAAAAGTGCGAATTATTTCAAAGAGAAATCCTATATCTGGGATTCATTGTGAGCGAACAAGGTATCAGGGTTGACCCGAACAAGGTCAAGGCTATCAGGGAATGGCCGGTTCCATGTGAACGATGGCCGGTTCCATCGCGAACTATCACCGGAGGTTCATTAACGACTACGCCAGAATTGCCGAACCTCTTGTCGCACTCACCAGAGGTGAATGTCTTTTCACCTGGAGGTCACCCCAACGGAGAGACTTCAGGAGGCTACAAGACACATTGATCAAGGCCCCCAAGCTCGCTCACCCTTCTCGAGATGAGGACGATTACTTTATCCTTGATACAGACGCTAGCGGTTACGCTATCGGAGGTGCGCTTTCACAGCGTGTGAACGGATCCAGCGTCCTGGATTGGATACGAACTGCTGGGTTACGTCCGCAACCCAAAAAGTGTGAACTATTCCAAAGAGAAATCCTATATCTGGGATTCACTGTGAGCGGACAAGGTATCAGGGTTGACCCGAACAAGGTCAAGGCTATCAGGGAATGGCCGTTTCCATGTGAAACCACGGACGTTAGGGCCTTTCTAGGGTTCGCGAACTATCACTGGAGGTTCATTAAGGACTACACCAAATTGCCGAACCTCTTGTCGCACTCACCAGAGGTGAATGTCTTTGCACCTGGGGGTCACCCTAACGGAGAGCCTTCAGGAGGCTACAAGACGCACTGATCAAGGCCCCCAAGCTCGCTCACCCTTCCCGAGATGAGGACGATTACTTTATCCTTGATATGGACGCTAGCGGTTACGCTATCGGAGGTGCGCTTTCACAGCGTGTGAACGGAAAAGAGATACAGATTGGTTTGCAAGTAAGACTCTGTCGCGAACACAGCAGAATTACTGCACTACGTACCGTGAACTGTTGGCTTTAGTCGAAATGATTCAGCATTACATACATTACTTATGGGGATGGAAATTCCTACTTCGGACGGACCATAGCTCATTGCGATGGTTGAAGAACTATAACGATGCGGACGGAATGCTAGCCTGATGGTTAGCCAAATTACAGCAATATGACTTCCGCATTGAACACCGCCCCGGGAAGCTCCATGGAAATGCTGATGGACTTTCACGGTGTCATAGTTGTAAACATTCGGATTGTCCCGGACGACTCATTGTGCATCTCACGGACCCGGCAACGAGCTCAGGCGAACTTCCGGTTTGGCGAATCACGGTTGCTCTGGCCGCACCTGAGAGAGACCTCCTGAACAGTGATTCAATAACATCACCGGTCTCTTCTCAAATGCTCTCCATACGCCAAGCGGCTCATGTGCGTACATTGGATACTACAATCAGTGGTCAACAGTTGTTATCGGACTATTCTACTGCTGACATTGTCAGACAAATAGGTATATCCTTGTGATTTCGGACTATTTCTCCAAGTACACGGACGCATTTCCGCTCCGACGCCACACGGCTAGGAATGTAGCTGACGTTTTGGTAAATCGGTGGATTGTGTACCACGGAGTGCCGAAAGCCATTCACAGTGACCAAGGGACTGAATTCGAATCCTCACTGTTTCGGAATGTCGTACGCTTGCTAGGCGCCAAGAAAATATGGACTACGCCCTACTGACCACAAAGCGATGGTCAGGGTGAACGATTCAGTCGAACTCTACTGAATATGCTAAGCGCATTTGTCGGTGGTCGTGGAAATGATTGGGACTTACACTTACCATATATGTTGATGGCATATCGCACCTCGGTTCACTCATCTACTGGGTGTACTCCACACCTGATGGAGTACAGACATGAATGTAATTTGCCAGTGGACTTGGTATTTCCAATGCGTGACCCGGAGCCGCTACCTCCATGTGGACCAGAGTGTGTTGAATACTTACGAACTGCCATCAGAACTGCACACGGGTTCGCACAAGACCATCTGCAGAAAGCCGCGACCCGTCAAAAATTGGGATATGACGCTCATGGAAAATATGATGTCAGTGATGTCAGTGAGGCACCTTTTTCATATATTTTATTGACATGATGTCGTGGAATGAGCATGGTTATGATAGTGGTCGTATAATGTGGTATAATGCATTCATATATATATCACCATATCATTCATGTGTGTTGTCTCGCGCACTGTGGCGCACTACCTAGAAAATTCATAATCATGTAATTACACCCATGTGTCAGCCGAACAGCCCTGCCGAGAGTAAGATCACTTTGTCGCTGACGAGGTGAAAGGAGAGCCGTTATCGGAGCAAGCACCGGGATTGGGCCTCTACTCGCCCTACGTAACATACAGCAGATTTCGTCTCTGAACCCACCTTTCCACACCCAAAGCGCGATCTGTCAAACACTCTCATTGTAAAACCACTATCAACGCGCCTCGGTAGGGCCGACCCAGATCACCACCCTCACCCCTCACAGCAATAACTGCGTTTCTCGACCCTAGAGACTGATGATAATGAACGGACTGTTGAGACCCCTGTGAGCCTAGTATTCATACTACTACATTCAATGAACTGAATCGTCTGCTAACGCAATTCAATTAACTGTTTATTGTGTGTTAGATCATGAAGATAAGGAACGGAATTAATGTGAAGAGTTCACACGGACTGCATGTAATACAAGTAGACACAGAAGCCGTGATCGGCACCGCCACAAAACTTTCCTGCGTAAAAACAATAGTGATTGGGAGCACATGAAAAGTGCTGTAACTCTGAATGTACGCCAGATCAGCTTGTGATATGATTGGATAGTGAAATCCAGGAGCCGTAGTCGGACTTACGGGAATCAGAACGGTGTGTATGTCAATCCACCGCCTTGACTGTTGGCGCGAAACGCCAGCCTTTGATGTACAGCGTTTCCTAGGCGACGAGTCCGCCTCCCGCATACACAGGCAGAGACAATTGCATGAAACGAAAAGACGTATATAGATAATAGAGCGCACCCCCCGCCCGGGGATTCTGAGAAGTGATTCTGTCAGCATCTTTGTGTGTACAGTGCAGACTTAGTGGAAAGTTTTTGGGAAGTGGGTCACTTGCCTGCTGACCACCGAGCAGATAACACCTATCTGTGGATAATAGAGCGGAATTAACTTGACTGTTGCAAGAAATATTCAGAGCGGATATTTAAGCAAAGTTCATACGTTTGTGATATAGACGGACTGTGTACGGACTGTGGAATAAGTTCCTGTCGGGATAAGAAGTTTGTCACAAACTTTTGATCGGAATTTGGAGTAACAATCTGTGGTAGCGGACGGAGTATTCAGTTGTTGCTGACAGATATTACCCGAACTAAGCCGGACTAGGGTGTTGTCGGACTTGTGCCTGGATGCTTCCGTGACACACGTCAGTGTCACTGTGGCTGGGCATGTCGTCTAAGGACGTGAAAGAAGGCGAACTTTCACCGGCTCGAGCTGAGAGCCCTATTGTCGTCGATGACGAATCAGACACTCCCGTACCTTCACCAGCACCCGTCATAATCAACGGCGAGTGTGTAGCCATCGAGGTTATCGAACAGGGGGATGTCCGTAAGCTTCCAATCAAAATCTGACAGACAACAAAGGAGCATCAGATATTAACGTCAAATGATCATTTTGATGTAGTTTAATGGAGTTTGAAGAAGTTTGAAGAGGTTGAATGTTTTATCATATAGATTGGAGTTTGAAAGAGTTCGATGTAGTTTGAAGTAGTTTGACGTCACGAGTTTGATGATGTAAACACCCACATCAAGCTACATCAAACTCACTTTGATGTTTGAAGTTTGAAGTAGTTTGATCGTGTAAACCAGTGATAAGATATATTGCAATGTTCCCCTTGAAGCCCACCATGCTGGTCAACATGTGACAGCGGTCAACAATGGTCGCAATGTTGTCCGCTTCGACGAAATATTTACTGCCGGGGTTCAATGATTCTGACATTCATGAGTAACATTCGGTATACTAAAATAAATGGTGACAGGTTTGGAGGTGAACATGTCGAAATGTCCCCCTAGGAGACAATGTCGCCTGAGGAGAATCGTATTGTTTTCATGTAAGTACTTAACTAATCGTACGCTCGTGACGTGATAATATGCAATATTGTTATTATTAAGTTCCGAACATTGGCAAGGTCTCCCCATGAAACTGTAATAACACTATAATGTTTGAGAATATTAAAGTAGAGTCACATTTTGATCAAATGAGAAGTCACTATCAGCCATATTGAGACAATGAGATTTGATCGTTTCGCTGTTAGATAATGAACTCATAGCAAAAAATCAACATTCATATCTTGTAATGGCAATAATAGTTGCCAATAGTCGTTATCATGATTTCCTTGTGGTTTTCGAAGGTGACACACAGAAATATCTCAATTCCCTTGCTACCATCGACAATGAGTTTCGATTCAAATGACATACTTACCGAGGTATGAAATGCTGCGCTTGAGTTCCAGAAAATAGATAGATATTATTGTTTGTGTTGACACACCCAATGGGGTGTCAGCATACAGTATACACGACACGTACATCCCAGACTTGTTGCATGAAATTGTTCATCAATTCATCCAAAATCAATGTGGGGAGTCTGTATCATATCTGCTTTTCTTTGGTTATCAATGGAGAAATGTGTTTGAACCTGTCAAACAATCGACAAACAATATCATGATAAGAGGGTGGGCTTTGGTCCCACAAACACTTAATTTTTATGTACAATCAGGAGATATTACGTTCGATGACACAGATTAGCCACACTGCTGTCATTCTGCGGTATTATATATATATATTTATATATATATACCATATTGCGATATCACCTGAATAACGGTAACACATCGAGGGTTCATGAACCATAACTTTCAGAGTGTATGATATGAAGGGATTTCAGCACAATACATCGATTAATCACAATACAATACGAATTTTATAAGGACAACAGAAAAACTTACAGTGACATAGCAAGACTAGATAGAAATAATGCCCTACCGTTACATAATATCCACCTGTAATTTACTGATCATATTACTGCTCAACCAGCATTTAGAAAGTTTAGAATCTCAATCCTCTTGTTTATCACTATTTATTTGTATGAGAATGACATTAATATGTTGTACATGTGTTGAACATATTTTATTCATTAAAGGCCTCTTGCCAACATGCAAATACAAAAGTTCACACGTCTCTGTTTAAATATATATATGAACGTATCAATATCGCCAACACCTTATAAAGAATATTTATGACAGTTATCGGCCCGAAACCCTCCCTTACACATCGCCCACTCGACATACACGGCACAGATTCATCACAAACACTCTATTATTTTAAAGTGGATTTATAATATAGATGGATCCGCATGTAAAAAATGTACAGATCACAAAAAGTGCCTTATCTGGTTCAGAATTGACTGCTGCAAGCCACGCCGTAATAATACGGACCAGGCTCTGTGCCAAGTGTGCCATGTGTCTAGAACGCCATATAGCCTGGGCCATAATAATTATTATGGTGTGGGTTCTAGAAAACAGCCAAGTTAGGGTTACCTTCTGGATCATATCATTACGTCGTTGGCTCTGAGCAGCAGTCAGTCCTAGCAGACAGCCTGGGCCGTAATGTTACGGCATGGGTTCTAGACACATGGCACACTTGGCACAGAGCCTGGTCCGTGTTATTATGGCGTGGCTTGCAGCAGTCAAGTCTGAACCGGATAAAGACACATTTTGTGATCTGCACATTTTGTATATGCGGATCCATCTATAAAATAAATCCACTTTAAAATAATAGAGTGTTCACATGACTTTATATTCACGAGAACTGGCACACACCGTCCAAGCCACCGCACCACATGTAAACAACTCCAAAAATGACGTCACACAGAACACACCACCAATCGCAACATTTCCAGACACCTAACCACGCCCACACAGACATTACATCATATTCAACAAATCACATGAACTCTTGTTCCACGACGCGGGAAGAACCAGACACCGCATGGAAAAATCCCCACGCTTTTCGGAGTCGAGTTTGAGAGATTCTAAGAGTAAAGACGTGTCACTGAAATACTGAAGAAACTAGGATAAATTAACTGTGATATATTGCTGATCTTGTCGGACTATTAATCGGACTATATCGAGGAGTAGTGCATGCGACAGAGATCGTGTCATCAAACTATTCATCCCAATAAACTTGGATAAATTGAACTCGGACTGGTGTGTGATATTTAAAGCACAACACTTACGGACACTATACGAAGAGATAGGGCTGATTGGACCCTGATAAATCCTCCGATTTCGTAACATTGGCGCCAGTGACCAGGATATCGAAAGCCAGTCTCGGTTCAGAAACTGTTTAACGCCAATGCCGGATACACAAGTGAAAACTTATGGCCAGCCGATTTCCCGTGAGGAGCCATGGACGACAGATGGAGTGAACACTAAACCGGTCCCGCTAAGCCAACAACCGTCGTGACCCCGATCGGTAGCAATGAGTGACACACTCATCGGTAGCTTTAACTTTGTCACACGTACAACGGCCAGACGAACTTTACCAAATATCGGAATATTATGATCGTACCAGTTCATCATTGTCAGAAGAAGATTACGGACCGAACCTTTTCGCTGATGAAGAATATGTAAACGAACTGTTAGATGAAGATCCGTCATCGCCCGGCCACACGATAGGGGAAATCCTGGATGCCCATGCCAGGTTGTATTGGACATCACCCACCGGACCGTCCCGCTTGCAAGCTGACGATCGGAGACGAGCGAACTCTGTGCCTATAAGACAGACACCAGATACCGACACTCTGTCACAGCGGTGAGCGCACACCAGTGAACATTAATACCTCTATGGTGACGCAACCGCCCAGTCATTCTCGAATCTGTCGGTGGTTGGACGATTCGGACAGTGTTGACGAGTTCCGACCAAGCCGCGACCACCTGGCGTCACGACCCTTGACGGCCAACCTGACGCATCATGAGCGTCATCTGCCAGTCCAGTCGAGAATGCCAACTGACCCGATTGTAACCGGAGGCCATGCCCGGAGGGTTCCAGCCGAGCCGGAGACGTCCCGCTACAGAAAGCACTCCAGCGCCTGCTGCAGACTTGACCTGCATGCGACCGATCTTCACCGCAGCTGACCCTCGCGGACCAGTGAAATACCCGCCATGGCGACCAGTATGAATGGTTTATTCAGCTTTGTAGGCCACAGGCCCAATAGAAGACATATTTACAAGGACAAGTAACACAAAATCAAGTGGTCAAACTGTGCAGATTGAATGCATGATACACAAAGGCTGCAAAAGATTTAACTTTGTCGACATCTTTACAATTCATTAATTTTTGAAAAACCATGTGTTACAACATAAATCATGAATATAGGTACTTCGCAAATCATGATATAAAGGGCATTCGATAACGAAATGATATTCATCTTCAGTTTTCAGTGAATTATTGCTTATACAGTACTTACATAATTTATCCGTATCTGTTTGTATTTGACCTTCCATATTTACAGCTAATCTGTTATTTCCTGTACGTAAAAGTGCTAACGCCAGTCTGTGGCGCTTCACAGTTACATATTCTAAATAAATTTCTGGTTGTAATGTACACTTATATGAACAATACATATTATTAGATTTCATATTTTCAAACCAATTTTGATGTGACGCATCAATTATTCGTTGTGTAAAAGTGCAGATAAAACAACCAATACTCGCAACTCCTTGTGCTATCCATACATAACCGAAACCGTTTGATAAAAGTATATTTTTAACATAACTAACCCAGTTCAATTTTCCACTGTCATCTAATAGTTTCAACATGTTATAACTTGACTTCAGGTAACCTTCTGAATTAACTATTTTCAACCAAAATTTTATACAACGCGTGGTATATTTCACATAAAGTGGTATTCTTCCTAGCTCACCTAACACACTAACATTTGAGGTATTCGTGGACACACCCAACAACATTTTACAGAATTTTCTGTGAACCTGTTCTACCTGATCTCGATACTCACAACCCCAGACTTCACATCCATATAATAATATTGGCACTACAAGTTTGTCAAACAGCTCAAAAGCGATATGTACTGGGAGGTCACCACATTTACGAAATATATTATTTATCTTAAATAAAGCTGGCTGTGCCTGTAAACAAAGTGCCTTTATTGCGGGAGTCCAGCTTAGCCTAGTAGAAAACGTTATACCTAGATATTTATAATATGACACAGCCTCTAGCTGCTTATTGTTATAAAATACCTTTTCATTGCGCCGGATTGTACCACCATTACGAAATACCATGACTTTCGTTTTCATTTCATTGACACGTAAACCATACATACTACAGAAATCACCAAGTACATCAAGTCCGGCTTGCAATCTAATTATAGTATCATTTACTAGTGCAATAGCGACCACACAACATCAGCGTCCTGATCTCCGACACGAGCGCTCCCACACGCGACGAGTGTCAGCCACCGCCAGTGACCATCGTCAGACCCAAGCTCCCTGTCGAGCCCGCAGATCAAGCTGGATCTGTTGTTGCTGATGAATACCCTACTGTTGTTCCTGATGGATATCATACTGTTGTTCCTGATGGATACCATACTGTTGTTCCTGATGGATATTCTACTGTTGTTCCTGATGGATATATACCGCCATATCCCGGAGTTGTACCAAATTTCATAGTAGCAGTGCATACGAATGGAATACCTGCACCTCACATGGGAGTAGTGCCCTCATTACGGTGTTCCCGTACCATACCCTAGGATAACCATACCCTAGGATAGCAGCTCAATACCCTAGGATAGCAGCCCAATACCCCAGAGTAGCAGTATGCCCAAGTGTGTTCGCTAACAGCCCCGGATATCAAGGTCTGTCGCCGCCGTACCCTCCTCACTTGGAAGGTGTACCGCAGGTGCTGCAATTGTATGGGCTAGCCCCACAGGCTGCGCCTGTGTCAAGTTGTGTCAGATACTCACCAGCGGTTCATGCCACGACTTCAGGGCCGCCAGCCGCCACCACTGTTGCCGCTCCCCTAGTGGAGATCGCCTTGACTGTGCCCGACAGGCCGACATCGAACATCGGTATCCCAATCTCTACGACACTGAACATCGGTACCCCGATCTCTACGACACCGAACATCGGTACCTTGATCTAAACGACACTGAACATCAGTACCCCGATCTCTACGACACCAAACATCGGTAGCTCGATCTCTCTGACACCGAACATCGGTACCCCGATCTCTATGACACCAACAATCAGTACCCCGATCTCTATGACATCTATGCCTTTCCGTGCGGATCTGAAACCAAGCCAGCGACGCTGACACTCCCACTGAAGTATTCCCCGGACGATTCGAACGAACCAGTCATCATCAACAACAGCCGGGTTGCTCATGAGTGTTGGAAACTGCCGGTACGCATGGGTAAATGAACTTTCAAAGCAGTACTAGACTCGGGGGCACAAATCTCATTGCTGCACTGAGATGTACTTCATTGCATACCCCTCGTACAGCACACCCTATGCCTTATGACTGCGACCATCCGTGATGTCAACAGAGATTCCAACCCTATTGACGGACCCTTGGACCTTGTGATATAAGTCGGAACTAAGGAAATAATAGTGACATTTTGTGACGAAATGATTTTGGGCATGAGTTTCTTCCGCCAGACCCATGCCGTGGTTAACTATGGCGAAAGAAAAGTACAAGTTAACAAGGAAATACTGTTCGCGCACAAGGACTTTGAAGTGAACGTTGTGCGTATGGCTGTACGCCTTGCAATCACTGTGCCACCACGCAGTGAAGCGGTGGTCGAACTGGTCCCAACCTCGAAGGTCAGAGTGCGCCAACCCCCACGCATCATTCAGCCAATGGTGAACTTTCCAGAGGATATGGACTTAGTAATGGGGCGAACATTAACTACACTGAACAAAAAATGTGTCAAAGTGACAGTAGTGAACCCCACGCATACGCGCGTAACTTTGACCCGTTCGGACCCTGTAGCAATTACAAGCCCTGTGGACAGCATTGTGGGCGCATTGGCGAAACCCGGAGAAGAACTGGATATTCCCCTGACGAACATTAATCACTATGGTGATCTGCCGCCGTATTTACGTGATATGGTAGACGTAGCTATTTAGCACCAGAACAACAGTGTCAATGTGCTAACCTAGTATACAGGTACAAGCTGGGATGAACCCAAGTTGTACAGCATCTGATTGATACGGGAGCAAATGCACCGATTCGCCAACGACAGAGTCGTGTCCCTCAGGCTTAACAACACATCATTGATGAAGAGGTTGACAAAATGTTACGGCTTGGATGCATTGAGCCATCGGACCGTGGAGCTCACAAGTAGTGCTCGTGCGGAAAAATAATGGATAAGTACGATTCTGTGTTGATTACAGACTGCTCAATGACGTCACACAGAAAGATTCGTACCCACTTCTGAATATTTAGGATATATATGACGCGCTTGCTGGAGCGACATACTTTTCGGCTCTGGATCTTGCCTCCGGATACTGGGAAGTCTAGGTAGACCCAGTCGATCAACCAAAGACCGCCTTTGCCACCAGGAATGGCTTGTATCAATTGAAGGTTATGCCGTTCGGACTGAGTAATGCACCAGCAACCTTTGAGCGTCTCTTGGAACCAATTCTACAAGGATATCTATGGACTAGATGCATGTGCTATAGCATATAGCATGTGATAGCATACGGACGTACTTTTGATCAGGCGCTTGCCAATCTGGAAGCGGTCCTGGATCAGATGCAAACTGCTGGGTTACGTCTGCAACCCCAAAAATGCGAACTATTCCAAAGAGAAATCCTATGTCTTGGATTTATTGTGAGCGGACAAGGTATCAGAGTTGACCCAAACAAGGTCAAGGCTATTAGGGAATGGCCGACTCCATGTGAAATCACGGACATTGGAGCCTTCTTGGGGTTCGCGAACCATCACCGGAGGTTCATCGGGGACTATGCCGAAATTGCAGAACCTCTTGTTGCACTTACCAGAGGTGAATGTCACTTCACCTGGGCGTCACCCCAACGGAAAGCCTTCAGGAGGGTACAAAACGCACTACTCAAGGCCCCCAAGCTCGCCCATCCCTCCCGGGATGAGGACAATTATTTCATCCTTGATACGGACGCGAGCGGATATGCTATCGGATGAGGGTTGTCACAACGTGTCAACGGAAAGGAAATTCTGATAGGAAATTCCGATAATCACTGCACTACATACCATGAACTGTTGGCTGTAATCGAAATGATTCAGCATTACACACATTACTTCTCGGGACGGACATTCCTACTTCGGACGGACCATAGCTCATTGCGATGGTTGAAAAACTATAACAATGCAGACAGAATACAGCATTGTGACTTCTGTATTTGTCGCCGGTGGAATGAACGACTCGATGTGGTGTTCAATGTTTATTTACAGGCGTGCGAATAACTGAAATATATACAACGATGTGCCATGTAGTGATGATATGTATGAAGTAACGAGCTGATGTTCATCCGTCAGTTGTTTAGAGCAAAAGACCATATAGTTATATAAGAATATAGCGACGGATGACCATACTAAACTAACAAGAGAAATATAGACTAAGTTGGAATGAAATCTAACTGGAGTTACACAGAGAAATATAATCACCCATATATGCATAATAATCTAGGAGTAGTTACAGTCACTAACCTGAAATATATACAACGATGTGCCATGTAGTGATGATATGTATGAAGTAACGAGCCGATGTTCATCCGTCAGTTGTTTAGAGCAAAAGACGATGAACATGGCGCCAAATTGCTTTTATACCAGGCAGCAATAAACAGGAAATGAAGTAATATTGGCGGGAAAAACTATAGGACTTGGCATTTGTGAACTGTAGAATTAGTAAAACATGTTAATTATGGAATGAAAATAAAATGAGTATGTACATGTGAAGATGTATATATACATGAATATATACACACAGCTACATATTGAACACCACCCCGGGAAGCTCCACGGAAATGCTGATGGACTTTCATGGTGTCATAGCTGTAAACATTCGGACTGTCCCAGGCACCTCAATGCGCCTCCCACGGACCCAGAAACGAGTTCAGGTGAACTCCCAGTTAGGCGGATAACCATTGCTCCAGTCGCACCTGAGAGAGATCTCCTGGACAGTGATTCCATAACATCACCGGTCTAGTCTCAAATGCTCTCCATACGCCAAGCGGCTCGAGTGCATACTTTGGATACCAAGATCAGGGGTAAACTCTGGTTGTCGGACTACGCCGTTGCTGACATTGTTGCGGCACAGCAGGCTGACCCTAGCGTCGGTCCAGTACATCAGTGGATAGCAGCCGGAACGAAACCGACCTCAAAAGAAGTCGCCCGTTATGGAGAGGAGGTAAAGACCCTGTTCTCATGATGGAGCCTATTGGCTCTGCAAGATGGAGTCTTGTTACGGAATACCAGGCCGGACCCAGCCGGACGAACTGTAGTGCAAACAGTGTTACCTGCTGCCTTACAAACGGTGGTCCTACATCAACTACACGACCTCAAGGTCGTAGGTCACCTCGCAATACAACGAACTGTTGATAGAGTCTGGCGCCGATTCTATTGATCGGGCTTATCATTGGACGTTGCACGATGGTGTGCTCTTTGCCCACAGTGTGCATCACGTAAAGGGAAACCGACGCCAAAACGGTCACCGCTAACACAAATTGCCGACCGGAGCTCCCTTTGATCGAATTGCATTGGATATCTTGCATACCCACAAAAATACCGGACGTGGAAATAGGCATATCCTTGTGATTTCGGACTATTTCTTCAAGTATAGGGATGCATTCGATGCATTCGCTCCGACGTTACACGGCTAGGAATGTCGCCGACGTCCTAGTGTAACGTTCGGACGCCCAGTACGGGGCATCCGCGCGACACCCTACAGGTATCACAACCAGGTACCAGTCCGTCCGGAACGAGCCCGGATCTCATACATCACCACATAGTACAACACATCATCATCAACATATGCATTATACATCATAATGGCAATGTAGCCGTGTGTAGAGCCCGAGAGACCATGGGCGCGGCCTCACGGAACCCGTACACGTGGGCGTATTGCTCTCCGGTCTCGCCGACGGCACTGCCACAGAGATAGAACTCTGCATCAGCCCGACGGTCTGCCAGAGCCTCCGTCACCTAGTCCCGGGAAGGGGAAGAACTGGCGATCCACAGGGCTTGCGCCCCCGAGTCAGCAGCTCGTCTCCCCCAGCCCGGGCCCCCCAATTGAAATCTGTCCCCGGGTCCCCACTGGACCTCTACCCAACAGTCAGGGACGCAGAGCACATGGCGCACTCCGCGTGTGGACTCTCCGCTCTCTCTCGGACAGACTCCTCGATCGAGCGTTTCCCAGTGTATATATAATACACCAGAAAGCCAAGCCTGCACGCGCAGCTCATACAAACCATTGTTATAGTTTACTGGAGTGTACACAATCACGAGCGTCGCCAAGCAACGCAGACTCGAACCGAGTAGGCCAAGACGGAAAAGGACGTATAAATGAGTTGTGTGTTTACATTGTCACCTGCCATGCGCTTAGGGCAAAATCGCCACATTAACCCCTTCTTACAATGTTGGTCCCCAACATGCTCCGCCCGCGCCCAAAACTGCAAAACACGATGAAGGCATCGCATGGCGGACCGAAGGAAGCAAGGTGAACGGCACCCAGAAGTCACGGCGCAACAGACTAGGACTTTAAGAGTCCCTTTTGGAAGAATGGGGAACGACCCCCGGACTTACGGAGTAAACTATAACACGCTCTGCAATTTTGAATAAATCCTCATAAACCAGCTAAAATTTCGACCGAGGTAGTCCAAAAAGGTGTGGTGACCTTGGAAGGTCATCCAGCCGAAAGGGACGGTGTGCCGAGTCTTTGGAAGATCTTTAAGGTTAAACTTTAAATTTAGAAATTTTGTAAAACGACACACCGAGTGATCAAAAGTAGTAGTACCTCTAAAAAGGGGTTGCCGGCCGCCCTACCGACCGGCACCTCAGATCCGCAGGACGGATCTGAGGCAGGGCGGAGCCGCAAAGCGACTCCGGCTCGCCGCGACCCTAAGGCCGTGACAGGCTAAAACCTAGCCTTCCCCCTCCTGCATCGGCTCCTCGTCCGTGCCGCCTTCTCTTGAAGTAGGCGGCAACTGAGGGTCCCTACGCTGCGGAAGCAGCAGAGCCAGCAAAGATAGTTCCGGCTGCGCGGGCGGACGGGGCAGACCTGGTGGCGGTTGCAGGGGCCTAAGCGGACTGCCCTGCATACCAGGCCCGGCGGGAGCCAATGCCAGAGAGGCGGGTAGAGCTGTAGCGCCGAGGCTAGCCACGACGCTAAACATCTCTACCACATCGCGGGTGCGCTGGACGCCGGCCGTGCGCTCTCCCCACATCCTGGCGAGGATGGGGAAGATGGCCAACTCCAAAGCGTCATCCGCCCGCCGGACAGCAGACTGGTCCAAAGCGGACGACTCGAGGTCATCAACGCCCTGGATCAGGCGAGTCCGAGCGGCCTCGGCATCGTCGAGACGACGCCGTAGCCGCTCATTCTCAGCCTCCAGCTGCTGCATCCTAGCGGTTATCTCGGCGGAGACGGAAGACTGAGCGGACTCAGCGGCACGGGCGGCGGCCCAGCCGCTCTCGTTCCGCTGACAGACAGAGTCCGGAAGCTCTCAAAGCTCCGCCGGGTACCTTCCATGAGGCCCTGATCGTGCGCCAAGTTACAGGCAGCACGAGAGGCCTCCGCGCGGTACCGGCTGAGCCGTTCCAGAGAGCGGTCCATCTCCGCTACAAGATACTCTGCCGCTTGGGTGAGTCGACCTCTCTGGGGGTGATCCCAGGGGTGCTCATCCCGAGCCCGGGCCAACGCGGCTACACCTGCGGACCCCAAGTCACCGATGGCTCGGGGCACTGGCAGGTTAGCCAACGCCGCGTCCGGCGGAATACGTTCCATACCATCGCGACGATGGCCGACCGCCTGACCCACAGACTCGCGGAAAGTCTGATAGGCCACAGCGGACGTAGGTCCGTATTGCCGGCACACATCCTCCATCGGATCGAGGGAAACCATATCCAGGGAGGCCAGGCTACGCCATCCCGCGGATGTTCCCTCGATCGGAAGAGAGGACGCGGACGTCGACCTCGAGAGAGGTGCCGCACGTCCGGAACCACTTGCGGCGGAGGGAGTCTCACGTGGGGTCTTAGGCCTGACCACCGACGTGGAACTCGAGGAGGCGGTGGTGCCCGACACCACACGTCCCTCTGACGGTCCCGAAGGAACCGTCACCTCCAGCAAGTCCGGATACTCCTCCGGCGTCAAAGCGCCCGGAGACTGCAAGGGGGCCGTCCGGGCCGGAGTGGTTCCGGCGGACGAGCTCTCCCCCTGAGTCCTTGGCGGGGCGCGACGCTTCGGAGACGCGACGCGTGTCCGTGCCGCTATCTGCGGCATCTCCGACACAACGACGGTGATCCGGTCACGTTCTTCCACAACTGGTTTTTCCGGAGCTTGACGGACAGCCTCTGCTGCTGTCCGGACGGCCTCCGCGGCCGTCTTATACTCCGCCGGGGTCTGGCCCATAGTTGCCGTCAGGCGAGCTGCGTAGCTCGAGCCTGCCGACACGATGCCAGACTCTTTCCAGCTATCGTCCATGACGCGTTGGGCAAAGCGCCACGGACCGAGGTGGAAGATCCGTTGTCTCGACGGGCCGGTAGGAACCATGCTCGTCGCCACCCGAGGTGGAATGTATCCAAAATTGAATACAGGCCCCACCTCATCTCCAGTGAGATGAACACCCTCTCCGCGGTGTGCGCCCGCGCGGTGAGAGTTCAGGGCCTCTAAACTGGGGAAGTACTTCTCTTCCGGGGTACGTGCGTAGCACCGCCGGCAGACGAACATCTTCACCCAGGGGTAATGGTAGCCCGCAATGTGTCGGCTCAAGTGGTCGTAGGACGGATACCTACGGTCCAGGTTGAGCGCACGGTGCGGGTCCTTATACCCTTCTAGGGATAGCGGACAGAGGGGGCAGATCACCCCACCTTCCGGCTCCGGAGGCAGACCGGCACGCTCCTCGTCTGTGAGTGGACGAGGCCGCGTAAAAGGCGTGTCGGCTGTTACACCTGCCTCCGACGTACGACGATTGTACGAATCCCTACTATAACGTGGCAAAAACAGGTGCCCCTGCCGCACCCCCGGGAGTTCGGGGCCCATAGTGGCCCGCAGCCTTTGGAGTGAAGGCTGCTCCGAGGACGTCCGCTTTTTCTTGGACGTCCCCGGACGATTCTCCGACCGAGGTTGCCGGGGTACACCGTCCTTCTCCGCTCGCTTCCGGAGGAGCTCCAGACGGAGATCTCCTTCCTTCGGCAAGGATCGCCCACGATCCACTGGACTAGAACCCACTTCCGCGGCTCCGGTCGGTCGCTTGGGACCGCCGGAGGAACTGGGGGAAGCTCCTTTTGGTGCCCCGGAGGGCCCCGACTGACTGGAACTTCCCGTCCCTTGTCCGGACTTAGCGGAGGTACCGTCCGCATCAGTTCCCGAAGGATCCGGCGCCTTACTAGTACCTCCGGACTTGGCGGAGGACCCTGACCGGCCGTCCGGCTTAGGCGCCAGCGGCTTAGGTCCTCCGGACTTAGGTCCGGACTGGGGCGGAGGTCCACCGGACTTGCGTTTCCGGTGGTACCGCTTCTTTTTCTTCTTCCGCGGAGGGGCGGAGCCCGAATCCGGGTCGGATCCGGTCTCCGATTGCCCACAGTTAGAGGCCTCCAGTTTCTGTTGGGCCTCCCACTGTTTCCTAGCAATCTCCTTGGCCCGACGGCGGGTGTGCCTAGAGACAGGTGATGTGAACCCGTCATCCTGGCTCCCGGTATCCATCGGGCCGGGCGCCTGTCCGTCGGCCGGATCCGAGGGGGCATCTTTCTCAGATGCCTCAACTCGTTCCGCCCACGTCCCAGGTGCCCCTTGGTCGTGCCGACCGGACTCCGCAGGCACAGAGGGCGTGGAGTTCTCGCTGGAACCGGTGTCCGGACGGCCGAAGCCATCCGGACGGGTATCCGGACGAGTACTCTCATCCGGCCCAAGAGCTGCAAGCAACTCCGCGGGCGGATGCAACACGATATCCAAACCTGCAGGTCCCGACTCACCGTAGTCCATCAACACTTCCACGCCTGGAAGTGGAGACGGATTTAGGAGCTTCTCGGCTTCCATAGCAGCCAAGTTGCTCTCTACAGTGCGGTCCGTCACTGCCTCGCTCTCAGCTCGAGTCGTCGAATCGGACTCAGAGCCGGAGCTGGATTCCGCAGAACCCACATAGGCCCCCTCGGGATTATCCTCGCAGACATCAACCTCGGGCCTAGACTCGGATCCCGAGTACGAATTATCGCGCTCTAGAGATCCATCTCCTCCCTGCCTTTCCCCTACAACACTCTCCCCGTCGCTTGTCTCTGACATGAGTATTCAAACGCTCTAATCGCGTTAAACACTGGGAGTCAGATCCGCAGATCTGTCTCCACCAGTGCCGAGCGGTTGAATGACGAGTTGTACACAAGTTACAACGCTTATAGGCATCAAGTGGGAGCAGCTATTCTACACACACAGCGTGCGAGCGCATCTCCGTGGAAACATCTTATCTCTAGCATCAATCACTACAGGCCAACAAACGAATTACGTTTTCGGACAATGGCTCATGCATATTCATGATCTCCCCCCGGTGACTCCTCACACTCCATGTGTACGGGTGGCTAAAATAAACAGTAGCCATCCCGGGGGATCCCGCAATTAATACATTGTAATTAACAGCAATCATTAGCGTATAGCTTCCGCACCGGCGGTCAATGATGTGGAGTTAATCACACAGCAGGATAAAGATTGTATACAATGTATCAGAAGTCGGTCTACTTGTGGATGTAACGATTATGTCCACCTTACAACAATGTAAATAAAAATCTACACCGCTCGAACCAACAGTGAAAATAAATCCACCGCTGTTCGCCTGCTTTTCATAGATCACGGCAGCCTAGCTTCTGATACACAAAACAATCCTTTACACCCCTCTAACGAAAGCAGAAATTTTTCGATTTCTTACTTTTTTTTTGCACCAGGAAAAAGATATATCACTAAACTTATCTCAATGTAGGATTAAATGAGTAAGGATAGCGTTTCCACGGAATGCACGCACACTTGGTGCTTATATAATCCACTCACTAAATAATAAGGTGAGATGGAAAATAAACAAAATCACTCCCCATAGCCGCTGGTACGCTTACGAGGCGATCGGACGTGCCCATGGCAACCGGACAGACAATTGGGCGCCCTATGGGCGGTAGCGAACCGCCCACTAGCAACCCCAACGTACAGCCCGGCCGCGGAGCGGCGTCCGGTCCAACCTTGAGCCCATCTAAACGACTACCGGAGCGCGGAACCAATAGATTAGACGCGGAGCCGGCATGGTCCATAGCCTCTATGGCTAGGGGGAATGTGCCCGTCATGCCGGCGCCCAATCTAGAGGATCCCTAACATGATGAAATCAATAGCCGGCGAACGTCCGGAACTGCCCGCGGACGGAGTCCAGAACGAACGCCCACCATATGTTTGGCATATTGACCTTATCCGATGATAATGATAGGGATTAGAAGCCACAAAGTATGCTGCGCATGTACAATACGACCCCCTTCTTAGAAAGGGGCTGGGGATTCGGTCATCCCGGCCAGACCGCATATTATAAGGTGTGATCCGGACGAAAATGAGCGTCCCCCACTGCCGTGGCTGGTCCGCACGCGCGGACTTAACAGCCGGTCCATTAAAAATAATGGTAAACGGTTTCCTGCCATAGAAACCTTAAACTACATCTAAGTACACTTAGAGTAGTGGCGCACGGGGGATAACTACACCGAAGTGCGTCATCTTAAAGCGTCCGGACGCCGGACGAGTCACGCGGACGAACCGCGGACATCAATCCTCACGTGCGGACACTATCCTCGCGTCCAGTAGCCAGTTTCCAAATCCGTGGGAAGGCGCTTCTCCCGTAGCGGACGTAAATCCCAACCTCAGCCTGGCCACAAAAGAGGTTGTTCCGGGACCAGGGGCGTCCGGCCGAATCAGTAAATTCGTCCGGCCAGCGTAACCGTTGTGCGGATTACGCCGGACAGCCGTCCAAACTGTGCGGACGGGCCATCCGCACGTCCCTGGCGCTAGAAACTACAGGAGGGCGGATGCGGAGCGGCGGCGTTACGACGCGAAGATATCCGCGGACCCTCAACTCCGGAGATAGCCACAAAGTGACCGCTCACGGAGGAAAGTCGTGCGGATCCTCGCGGAACGACCTAAAACCCGTCCTTGGTGTGATAGACGGGTACCGCAGACGCATCCGCATGGGCGGAACGTTAGTCCCACCCATACCGGGCTGGCGCACGTGGTTTCCGGCGTGGCCGCCCGTCATCCGCAGGTAATGGAGGGAGCGGGGGTACCTGCGGATCGCCGAGAAGTGGTGGTTCCACGTCCGGACCGTCATCTGACGGATCAGAGAGGTCCGGGAAACCCACCATACAGCGTACACGCTCGTCCGGAGTCCGCGGATGCTGACCGGACGGATCCAATAAAGGAGCATCATCCGGTTCCGCATCTTGTATTAGCTGATCCATAACAAGCGGGCCCTCGTACTTCTTCAGGTTATCTATGTGAACCACCAGAACCCTGTCCGGGTCGGAGTCCCTCCGGATCCGGTAGTCCACGTCCGTAACCCTCTTAAGCACTGTAAACGGCCCTATCCACGGCTTAGCAAACTTGTTACCTTGCTTAAGCGGTGGGTAATAGTAGCGCACCTTGTCGCCTTCCGCGAAAGCGGGCCTAGCCTTAGCATGGGCATCATAGGCTCGTTTCTGCCGGATAGCGCACTTGTCAAGGCGCGCCCGCGCGAAATCATGGGCGTTCGCCAGGGCACGGCGAACCCACTCTACGTACTCCAGACCGCACTGGGGTACTGCGCCGGTCTCTGCCGCAGTTGGATACATGATATCCACGGGCAGATTTAGTTCCCGGCCGTACAGCATCGCGTGCGGAGTAACTCCGGTCGAAGAGTGGACCGACGACCGGTACGCCATCAAGACGTACGGGAGGTGGTCATCCCAATCATTCGCACGGTCGTTAACAAAGGCCGCCAGCATATTGAGGACCGATCGTTTGAAGCGTTCGACCTGGCCATCAGACTGGGGCCTGTAAGGGGTGGTCCGGACCTTGGTACTGCCCAGCATCTGTGCTAGGCCCCGGAACAGGTTGCTTTCAAATTGCGTGCCCTGATCCGAGTGTACCTGCTTAGGTACGCCATGGTACACCACCCATCTATTTACCAGCAACCGAGCTACCTCGTCCGCAGTCTGGCGGCGCAGTGGGTACGCGTCGGTATATTTGGTGAAATAGTCGGAAATCACCAGGATGTACCGGAAACCACGCGGGGTGACCCGATGGGTATCCAGTATGTCCAAAGCTATCCGATCGAACGGCGCGCCGGCCTTAACCGTGGTTAAGGGGTGGCGGCCAGGAGCCGGAACTCCTTTCCGAGCTTGACACCGAGGGCAGGCTGCGACTCGTTCGACTGCGCCGCAGCGGCCATCACCACAGGGGGCAAGGACCGCTCATACTCAGACTCGTCCGTGGACGAGGGTACCCACGAGGAGTACACCGCCGGACTTGAGGAAGACTCGCTGGAGCTGAGCCGCACCTCCGCTTCAAATGCGGGACGCCCACGCCGGTAATGGCGGGTCCTCGCGCGGTAGTGAGCTCCTGCTACTCCGGCCGCCGTGTCGTTAGAGGGGGCGGTGGCCTGCGGTCTCCCCGGAAGGTCCACTTCCGAGTCTGAGGAAGAATCCGTGGCGTGCTGGAATGGAGCCATCCCTGCACAGCCAGGATTCTTGCACTTATGACAACGGGACAAGCCGTCCGCATTGCCGTGCAACTTACCGACGCGGTGCTCAATTTGCATGTCATACTCCTGGAGTTTGACGAGCCACCGGGCCACCAAGCCGTCGGCCTCACTATAGTTGAGGAGCCATCTCAGCGAACCGTGGTCGGTCCGCAAGCGGAAATGGCGTCCCAACAAATAGTGCCGGAAGCGCTTGGTCATAGTAACAACCGCGAGCAACTCGCGGTGCGTGGTACAGTAGTTCATTTGAGAGCGGCTGAGAGCCACACTCGCATAAGCTACTACCCGCTCCTGCCCGTCCACGATCTGCGAGAGGACACCGCCGAGTGCAAAGTTACTCGCGTCAGTGTCCAGGATGAACTCGCAATCCGGACGAGGGTGCCGCAGCACTGGCGCATCTGCCAAAGCCTTCCGGAGTTCCGCGAAGGCAGTTGCCTGCTCTTCAGACCAGATGAAGTCGGCGCCCTTTCCCGTAAGGATAGTAAGGGGGCGCGCAACCTCCGCAAAGCCTCGCACGAACCGGCGGTGATAGCTCGCAAAACCCAAAAAGGACCTCACGTCCGCCACGTTGCAAGGCCGAGGCCAGTTCTTGACGGCCTTTAGCTTTTTAGGATCTGGTCGAACTCCGGTGCCCGTTACCATAAAGCCCAAGTACAGGATTTCCTGCGCGAAAAGTTCGCATTTACTTGGCTTCAACTTGAGCCCTGCTCCGCGGATGCGATGGAGTACCATCTGGAGGTTGGTGAGGGTTTCCTCGAACGACCGGCCATACACGACGACATCGTCGATGTAGACCATACATCGCTTCCAGAGGAACCCTTTAAGTACCATCTCCATGAGGCGCTCGAACGTCGCTGGAGCGTTACAGAGCCCGAACGGCATTACCTTAAATTGGTAGAGCCCGTTCTTAGTAACGAAGGCAGTTTTCGCCCTATCACTCTCCTCCATCTCGACCTGCCAATACCCGGAGGCCAGATCCAGAGGACAGAAGTAGTGCGATCCGGCCAGGGAATCGAAGGTGTCTTCGATGTGCGGGAGAGGATATGAGTCCTTCCGCGTGACATCGTTAAGCTTACGATAGTCAACGCAGAACCTCCACGAGCCGTCCTTCTTCTTCACCATAACCACAGGACTTGCCCAAGGGCTGTCACTGGGTTCGATGATGTCTAGCTCGAGCATCTTCTGCACCTCCTGGTCAATGACCTCTTGGTGCACTATCGCTGCTCGCCGTAGACGTTGTTTGATCGGACGCTCGTCTAGGAGGTCGATGCGGTGTTTGGCAACGTCTGTCTTGCCGACCGCACCGTCCGGACCCATAAATACATCCGCATACTGCCGCAACAGTTTGCGGAGCGCCTGGCGCTGCTCTTCACCTAGCTGGTCCTTCGGAACCAAAGATTCCAGATGGCTCGGCAGGGTGAACGGATCATCTCCGGCGGCCGCCGCCGCGCACGCAGCGCGGCAGACCGGATCGTCGGGGATGACACGACTAAACGACGCGGGCATAGCGGTAGCCGCTAAGCACCCGTGCCGCAGCACAACGGGTGAGTCCGTAGGATTCACCACGAGAAGTGGCATCATGCGGACGTCGGACTTGACCAGAGTCCCGCCCAGCACGAACCCAGTTCCCTTGGCGAAACTGCTCACCGGCTGCACTATACACGAACGACCTTCGAGGGGCATGCGGGGACGACGCGGCCGCGCCTCGATGATCATCTCGCTCATAGGCGGCAACACCGTGGTGCGCGCCACCCGCATTTGGAACGAATGCGCCGGACCCATGCGGAAGAGGTAGTGAGTGTCCTCTCCCATCCCGAATTCACCCGCACTGAAGTTAGCGGTGACCCGGTGGGCCCGGAGAAAATTCATCCCAATAATCCCGGCCGCTCCGATGTCTGCGACGATTGCCTCTGTCGGATACACTTTGTCCCCAAGTGTAACAGGCAAATCGACGATACCGTAGACACGGATGCGGTTGTTACCGGCTCCGTAGAGCTGGTAAGGCCCGGGATCGCGCAACTCGAGGTCGCGCAGCACGGGTTCCCTGCGGAACGTTCCTCTGGCTACGAGGGTAACCTCCGAGCCTGAGTCGACAAGGAACCGGACCGGCTCCCGCCCGAATGGCAGAGGCAGGTACCAGCATGTGTCCTTGACCAGTGCGCATTTCGAACGGTATCTTTCGCACGCACTGGGCCCATTCTCGGAGTCCTCGTTATCAGCCTCAGCCGCGGACGAGCCAGACTGATCCTCAAGGACCACTTCCGGAGAAGTTATATCTACTTGAGGTTCGTCGGGTTCATCCGGAGGTGGGGCGGCATCCGTTGCCACAGAACAACTGTCCTCGGACGCGGTGTTGGTCGCCACCACGTCCGACTTCAGTTTCCCTGCCGTGAGGGACGGCCTTGTTGTCCCGCGGGACCAGGCCGAGAGTAATTGCTCCGGCGTGGACCATCCTTCATACACGGCCATCCGCCATACTTGGAGTAAATAGTCCTCCAAGTCGGCGCTATCCCCGTTGAAGCGCTTCCGCCATGATGACTGGTCGGGTCCCAGGTAATGAGGGGACCGGAACCGACGGGCGGAACCCGCTCCGGGGTCTTCCGTGTACGCAGGCAACGTGCGGCTGCTACCCGCTCCAACGGCGGAGTCCGCGGAAGCAGACCCACTCGCCGTGGCTGTAGGAGCAGGGTAGGGTACACTCGCTGCCGGAACCAAACTTCCCATAGGCCCACCCTGAATAGGTGCGGACGGGACTCCCATCGAACTTACTGAGTAAGCTCCAGATGGGGCGGCAAAGCTAATGTAGCTTGGGGCCAGAGCCACCGGTTGCCACTGCCCGCCCGGCACATATTGCGCGCCAGGGTAAGCCGACCACGCGGCTTGCGCTCCGGCCGTCGGAACGGTCGACGCGGTCGCCAACGTGGTACTCCCGAGTCGCGGAGCAGGCGCGGATCCAGTTGCTGGGACCACCGGCGTCTGCGGACTCGGCAAAACTTGGGGAGGGGCCGGCGGCCCGACTATCCCCGAACTGTAAGCAGCCGACGGGTCGACGCTCAGAGATGGCTGAGTACGCTTGTACTGCTCAAGCGCCTCGGAAATCAGCCATCTCTCCCTCTCCGACAGAGGCCCCGAGTTGCCTCGTTTCTGCGGAGAAGGCGAGCGGTCCCGCCGGTCAGATCGTCCCTGATGGGGCGACCGGGCGCGGTCGTAGCGCCCTTTAGGGGCCAGCTCACCTAGTGCATCAGTGAGCTGATCCACCGCATCACCCGGTGCGGACCGACCAGAACCCATGCCGGGGACTCGCGAGGGAGTCCACCCGGCCGGGCGCGGCATCTGGTACCAAGGGTCCGCTTGTCCAGAGGGGCCCGCAGTAGCTGGCGCTCGATCCCGGACGTCCAGAGACGGTCCACGGAAGAGTGCCGCTTGCCACGGACTCGTTCTGGGCATGGGTGGGCGCGGCGTAGAGCCGTTGCCGGCTCCGCCTACCGCGCCTAATCCACCAAGGCCCGGCCTTGATGGCAACACCAGTTGCGGCTCTGCGGGGCTCGACTCTACGTCCGGAGACGGAGTCAGGGACGCCGGAGTCGACTCCGCGGACTGGGACTTGTCCGCAGAGGGCTCCGCACGCTCCTTCTGGCCGCCGGAGTCACCCGAAGATGTCTCACGGCGGCTGTCGCGCGACCGGGTGTGGTCCACGACATTACCACCCGTTTCCCTCCCGCTATCTTGCTCCTTATCTGGCGCTTTGTCAGCCATGTTGAATTCTGTCCCGGAGGAGGTAGAAGTCCCCAGGGACGAAGGAGGCTACAACTCGGTGACATTAGGCTGCAATGGGACGCCGTCGGTCTGATCCTGGTCACGGCACCAATGTAACGTCCGGACGCCCAGTACGGGGCGTCCGCGCGATACCCTACAGGTATCACAACCAGGTACCAGTCCGTCCGGAACGAGCCCGGATCTCATACATCACCACATAGTACAACACATCATCATCATCACCAACATCAACATCAACATATGCATTATACATCATAATGGCAATGTAGCCGTGTGTAAAGCCCGAGAGGCCATGGGCGCGGCCTCACGGAACCCGTACACGTGGGCGTATTGCTCTCCGGTCTCGCCGACAGCACTGCCACAGAGATAGAACTCTGCATCAGCCCGACGGTCTGCCAGAGCCTCCGTCACCTAGTCCCGGGAAGGGGAAGAACTGGCGATCCACAGGGCTTGCGCCCCCGAGTCAGCAGCTCGTCTCCCCCAGCCCGGGCCCCCCAATTGAAATCTGTCCCCGGGTCCCCACTGGACCTCTACCCAACAGTCAGGGACGCAGAGCACATGGCGCACTCCGCGTGTGGACTCTCCGCTCTCTCTCGGACAGACTCCTCGATCGAGCGTTTCCCAGTGTATATATAATACACCAGAAAGCCGAGCCTGCACGCGCAGCTCATACAAACCATTGTTATAGTTTACTGGAGTGTACACAATCACGAGCGTCGCCAAGCAACGCAGACTCGAACCGAGTAGGCCAAGACGGAAAAGGACGTATAAATGAGTTATGTGTTTACATTGTCACCTGCCGTGCGCTTAGGGCAAAATCGCCACACTAGTAAATCAGTGGATTATGTACCACAGAGTGCCGAAAGCCATTCACAGTGACCAAGGGTCTGAATTTAAATCCTCACTGTTTCGGAATGTTGTGCACCTAATAGGCACAAAAAAAATACGAACTGTGCCTTACCGACCACAAAGTGATGGTCAGGTCGAACGATTTAATCGAACTCTGCTGAACATGCTGAGCGCATTTGTCAGTGATCGTGGAAATGATTGGGGTCTGCACCTACCATACGTGCTGATGGCGTGCCGCACCTCAGTTCACTCATTTACCGGGTGTACTCCACACCTGATGGTGTGCGGACATGGCTGCAATTTACCAGTGGACCTGGTATTTCCAACACACGACCCAGAACCGCTACCTCCATGTGGACCAGAGTATGTCGAATATTTACGAACTGCCATCAGAACTGCACACGGGTTGGCACAAGACCATTTGCAGAAAGCTGCGATCCGTCAAAAATTGGGATGAGATGCTCACGTGAAATATCGACCCCAGTTTCAACCCGGAGAGTTGGTAAGATACTATTATCCACCCCTCACGCAAAGTAACAAATTTGCGCGACCATGGACCAGACCTTGGAGAGTTCTGGAACGTGTTACTGACGTGGACTATCGGATAGCCCTCGTATCGAACCCACATAACACACGTGTCGTCCATCTCGACTTCATCAAACTGTACGAAGGTGATCTACATCATCCGAACTATCGCGATAATGGGATATTGCCACCTGAGTTGCCAAGTGATGCACGCGAGGGAGTCCACCCGGCCGGGCGCGGCATCTGGTACCAAGGGTCCGCTTGTCCAGAGGGGCCCGCAGTAGCTGGCGCTCGATCCCGGACGTCCAGAGACGGTCCACGGAAGAGTGCCGCTTGCCACGGACTCGTTCTGGGCATGGGTGGGCGCGGCGTAGAGCCGTTGCCGGCTCCGCCTACCGCGCCTAATCCACCAAGGCCCGGCCTTGATGGCAACACCAGTTGCGGCTCTGCGGGGCTCGACTCTACGTCCGGAGACGGAGTCAGGGACGCCGGAGTCGACTCCGCGGACTGGGACTTGTCCGCAGAGGGCTCCGCACGCTCCTTCTGGCCGCCGGAGTCACCCGAAGATGTCTCACGGCGGCTGTCGCGCGACCGGGTGTGGTCCACGACATTACCACCCGTTTCCCTCCCGCTATCTTGCTCCTTATCTGGCGCTTTGTCAGCCATGTTGAATTCTGTCCCGGAGGAGGTAGAAGTCCCCAGGGACGAAGGAGGCTACAACTCGGTGACATTAGGCTGCAATGGGACGCCGTCGGTCTGATCCTGGTCACGGCACCAATGTAACGTCCGGACGCCCAGTACGGGGCGTCCGCGCGATACCCTACAGGTATCACAACCAGGTACCAGTCCGTCCGGAACGAGCCCGGATCTCATACATCACCACATAGTACAACACATCATCATCATCACCAACATCAACATCAACATATGCATTATACATCATAATGGCAATGTAGCCGTGTGTAAAGCCCGAGAGGCCATGGGCGCGGCCTCACGGAACCCGTACACGTGGGCGTATTGCTCTCCGGTCTCGCCGACAGCACTGCCACAGAGATAGAACTCTGCATCAGCCCGACGGTCTGCCAGAGCCTCCGTCACCTAGTCCCGGGAAGGGGAAGAACTGGCGATCCACAGGGCTTGCGCCCCCGAGTCAGCAGCTCGTCTCCCCCAGCCCGGGCCCCCCAATTGAAATCTGTCCCCGGGTCCCCACTGGACCTCTACCCAACAGTCAGGGACGCAGAGCACATGGCGCACTCCGCGTGTGGACTCTCCGCTCTCTCTCGGACAGACTCCTCGATCGAGCGTTTCCCAGTGTATATATAATACACCAGAAAGCCGAGCCTGCACGCGCAGCTCATACAAACCATTGTTATAGTTTACTGGAGTGTACACAATCACGAGCGTCGCCAAGCAACGCAGACTCGAACCGAGTAGGCCAAGACGGAAAAGGACGTATAAATGAGTTATGTGTTTACATTGTCACCTGCCGTGCGCTTAGGGCAAAATCGCCACACTAGTAAATCAGTGGATTATGTACCACAGAGTGCCGAAAGCCATTCACAGTGACCAAGGGTCTGAATTTAAATCCTCACTGTTTCGGAATGTTGTGCACCTAATAGGCACAAAAAAAATACGAACTGTGCCTTACCGACCACAAAGTGATGGTCAGGTCGAACGATTTAATCGAACTCTGCTGAACATGCTGAGCGCATTTGTCAGTGATCGTGGAAATGATTGGGGTCTGCACCTACCATACGTGCTGATGGCGTGCCGCACCTCAGTTCACTCATTTACCGGGTGTACTCCACACCTGATGGTGTGCGGACATGGCTGCAATTTACCAGTGGACCTGGTATTTCCAACACACGACCCAGAACCGCTACCTCCATGTGGACCAGAGTATGTCGAATATTTACGAACTGCCATCAGAACTGCACACGGGTTGGCACAAGACCATTTGCAGAAAGCTGCGATCCGTCAAAAATTGGGATGAGATGCTCACGTGAAATATCGACCCCAGTTTCAACCCGGAGAGTTGGTAAGATACTATTATCCACCCCTCACGCAAAGTAACAAATTTGCGCGACCATGGACCAGACCTTGGAGAGTTCTGGAACGTGTTACTGACGTGGACTATCGGATAGCCCTCGTATCGAACCCACATAACACACGTGTCGTCCATCTCGACTTCATCAAACTGTACGAAGGTGATCTACATCATCCGAACTATCGCGATAATGGGATATTGCCACCTGAGTTGCCAAGTGATGCGGACTCTAAAGCCAAGTTGTCTAGTGATTTCCTGGAACATGTGATTTCCTGGATACAGATGTCATGTCATCACGAACTAGTCGTCAACCCGCGCCACCACCCTGGTCGAAATCGAGACGATGACAAAAGAAAAGAAAATTGCGTAAATCGAAATCAAGTGCCCCACAGCACACGCGGATCACAACCAGTGATCAGTAGAGAGAGAGAGAGAGAGAGAGAGAGATTTATTTTTGAACTGTGGTACAACATATATATACACTGTACTTGATGTTTGTTCAAAAAAAAATATGTACAACACAGTGCAGGGTGAACAACAGAGCCAAAAGGCTGTGACCTTAAATTACGATATATTTGGTATAGTTAGATACGTTACATAAGGTTGTTGGACGCCCGTATAAGTCAATTGTTTATGATTGATGCAATGGTAAATTTTGAAACAAATTAGGAGGAAAGATAAAAAAACGCTACAGGTCTACAAAGGCATTGTGGATAAACATTTGCATCTTTGACGGTTATGAACATATATACAAGATGTCTCGGAAAGCCTAGGAATGACAGAAGGAAAGAGAGAGAAAAAAAAAACCCAAAAAACACACACAAAAAACAAAACAAGAAACAAAAAACAGAAGAGGCGAGGAAAGCTAAACACAACGTGGGCACAACGTAGGCGAGGCATTGTTATAGATTATAGATATGGTCAGTGTTCGGTGTGGTTTAGGTGGTTCAGAATACGTGTATGTTTGTTTAGAACGCAGTAAGTTCAAACAGAAACAAAAACGCCGGTGGAAGGAAAACACCCCCGTGGTCGGTGGTATTAGCAGTTACGGGACCGAACCCAGGCCCTGGTACTCCCGAAGGATGCCGGATCTCATGGAAGCAGTGAAGCTGGTGATAGTACGTTTGTTTTTCATATCCACTTGAATCTCATTTCAGATTTTGGGTCCATTGCAAAGTATGCTATTATAAGCGGTAGCTGTACGTAGCTGATACGGTCTAATCTGACCTTGTTGTCTTGTGACGTAAGAGTGACAAATGTCATTGTAAGCAAATTTATTTGACAATGAAGCGGGCAGTGAGTTGTTAGTGTATTTGAACATCACTTTGCTGAGTTCGATGCGATATATATCTTGAAGTTTTAGGGTGTTCAGTTCGATAAAAAGGGGTTGTGACGGGGCGTGACTTGGACGGTTTAGTATTGAGCGCAGGATTTTTTTCTGTGCAATGAGCAAGCCATTGATATATTTCTGGAAAGTTGAACCCCACAAAGCTATACCATACTGTAGATGCGGGTAAACAAGCGCATAGTACATACATTTTAGAGTATCAATGGGAAGTAGGTTTTTTACTTTATTTATTGCAAAGCGTGCACTCGTTAACTTACCACGACAGGCATCAATATGTTCTTTCCATGCTAAATTGTCGTCAAGATGGATTCCAAGAAATTTGAATGTGTTGGCGCGATTTATTACATCACTCAATATTTGCAGGTTTAAATTAGTGTCCAGTTTGGTAACCTTCTTGGAAAAGAACATGTAATTGGATTTGGAAACGTTGAGCGAGAGTTTGTTGGCGTTAAACCAATCGCTTAATATGAGTAGATCATCGTTCATTATTCGGAAATGTCAGGTATGTTTTTGCCAGATAAATATATGGTGGTGTCGTCCGCAAACTGGAGGGCTTTGCAATTATGCATACAATTTGGTAGGTCGTTTACATATATTATGAATAATAAGGGGCCCAGCACCGATCCCTGTGGGACACCACATATCATATTGCGCATATGTGACGCGTTGCCTTGATACGTAACACATTGTTGGCGGCTAGATAGGTATGATGTAAACCATGATAGAGGGATACCACGGATCCCATAATATTCTAGTTTCTTCAGAAGAATGGAATGATCAATAGTGTCGAATGCTTTGCTCAGGTCAAGGAAAACACTGAGTACGGAGTCTTTTGCTTCTAATGAATGTATAGTGTCAATGTTAAATTCAGTTACTGCATCTATTGTGGATCGGTGACTGTGAAAGCCAAACTGACTGTTGCTCAGAAGATTATTATGATCTAAAAAAGCATGAGTACGTTTATGTACAATTTTTTCAAGAATTTTAGAGATGGATGGTAACAGTGATATAGGCCTATAGTTTGAAAAACTGGTTTTCGATTTAGATTTGTAGATAGGGATGATTTTAGCTAGTTTCTGATTCTGGGCATTATTCCTTCTGAGAGTGATTTATTTATTAATATAGAGAGTGGGACGGCTATTTCATTGCATATCTGTTTAAGAAACCTCGGACTCAGGTTGTCATGACTACAGCTCTTCTTTGGTTTGGAGGAGTTGATAATGCGGATGATTTCATTTGGATTTGTAGGATTCATAAACAGGGAATTAGGGTTCGCTTGATAGTGACGAGAAAGGTACTCTGTTGCGCTATGATTAGGCGATGGAATCGCATTTGCGTAGGTGGGTCCAATATCAGTGAAGAAGTCACAAAAATGATTTGCTATGTGTAAGGGGTTGTCTATTGTGCCGTTATTGTGTTGAAATGAGGATGATATTGTTGACTTAATGCTAGATTTACCAATCAGTGAATTTATTACTCTCCATGTTTCTTTAGTGTCGTTTTTATTTGCCGTTAATATCTTAGCGTGATGACTACGCTTTGCTGCGTTCTTCACCCTATTAAATAAGTTACGATATGTTACATAGTCAGTCCACAAGGGGTCGGTGCTGGGCTTCCCAAGACCTTGTTTGTATAATTTATTACAATGAATAGATGAATTCAAAAGACCTGTGCTCATCCATTCCTCTCGAATGACGAACTTACTTTTAATTTTAATATCCCTTTCGGGGGCGTATATATCAATAATGCCATTTATTCGATTATAAAAGGCATCAAAAGCATCTTGAGTGTTCAACCTTTCTAAAAAGCACCAGTCGGTGTCTCGAATATCAGAAGCGATGAGCTTCATTGCGTTTTGTGACATTGGTCTGTGCCTGAATTGGAAATCTTTGGAGTGTAATTTCCTAGTTTTTTTTCCAACAAAGCAAAACACAGGCAGATGGTCTGAGAGGTCACTATAAACAATACCAGAATACATATTACTTGTTTTTTGCATTACATATATGTTATCAATCAGTGTTGCTGTCATATTTAGGGACTGCAGCGCGCCGAGAGTGTGTAAACACTCGAAGAACGACTTAACACCGACCTACTCTTTTATTGCACATACATCACATTCCCCCACACATTCAACAATTAAAATGAACATAATACATAAACATCAATCAAGTCCAGCTTGGACGTTTACACTAAAATGTCCAGTTTGACTCAATCTGAAAAATCAACGTTACAGATTATGTTTCACATGTTACATGTACAATGTTCATGAATAAGCGTCTCAACTCAACAAACATCATATTTCTTCAATGAGTCTGTTTGGTGCCCTACGCACACGCTGCTCTCGTGGCTTAGCTCCAATGTCAACTGAATCAGATCGACTTGGGTCTGGTTCAGCTAGAGTACCGTTATTATTCACTGAACCTGCGTTACTAGCATCTGACTGAGGAGCCTCTTCCAAGCCAGTATCCGAGACATCGAGCTCCACTGTGACATCTTCAGCAATACTGTCTTGTGATTGCTGCTCAGGAATGTCCTGCTGCACAATTTCCAATGGTTCTGCATCTGCCGAAATCCTTGTGTTCACCTCTTCCTCCCCTGATTTCAAGAGATGATCCACATGCACATATCTGACCCTGGGTCCAACACGGACGAGATATGTGTTAACTCCCATGCGTTTGATGATTTTACCAGACATCCACTTGATAATGTTCTCGCGGGTGCTTTTCACACGCACAATTTCACCAGTTCGGAATTCACGAAGAACAGACTTTGATGTGTCATGGTTTTCTTTCTGTTTTTCTTGGCTTTCATGTGGTTTGGAAGCCAGGTTGCTTCGTAGCAAACTGAAGCGATTGCGAAGTTCACGCTTCAAGAACAGTTCAGCTGGTGAACAGCCTGTAGATGCTTGTGGAGTCATGCGGTATGACAACAGAAAGTTCGACAACATGTGTTCTGTTGACACTTTTGGCTTTGATCCCGATTTTGAATCTATGAAATGTTTCTTCAGCGCTCGTTTCACCAGTTGTACTGATCGATCAGCTGCTCCATTCGAAGCAGGGTGATACGGCGGAGTTAACGTATGCTTGATACCATTTCCCTGCATAAAGTCACGAAATTCCTTGGATGTAAATTGTGGTCCGTTGTCTGAAACGAGCTGTCGTGGCAGTCCATATGCTGCAAACAGGTTTCTGAGCAAAGTTATGGTACGCTCAGATGTCGTCGAATTCATCGGAATTACCTCAATCCATTTCGTGTAGCTATCTACTAGCACCAGGTAAGACTTCCCTTGAAATTCACCAAAGTCCACATGGATCCGCTCCCAGGCCTGTCCAGGGTACGGCCATGGAATAAGTGGAGCACGTGGTGGATCTTTCCGTAGTGACAAGCATGTGTCACAACTGTTCACTAAATGTTCAATGTCTTTGTCAAGTCCAGGGTACCAGAAGTAGCTTCTCGCCACGGCCTTCATCCGGACTATACCCCAGTGTTGGTCATGTAGTTCTTGTAGGATGCGCTCACGAAGAACTTTGGGAACGATGACACGTAATCCCCACAGTAAGACTCCCTTGTCTACTGTTATCTGATGACTTTTGTCTGCATATGTCTGCAGATCTGGCTCTGTGACCTCCGGCCATCCATTTCTTGTATAGTGCAAGACACGAGAGAGTATTGCATCATGACGTGTTTTCTCACGAATGTCACTCGCTGAGATAGGCAAGTCGCTGGTGTAGCTGAAGTAGTTCACAGCTAGCTCAGTTCCGAGTGTTGATCCATCCTGTGGAAACCTTGATAACATGTCCGCATTTGTGTGATCCTCCGCCTTTCTGTACTTTATGTCATACTGATATGCCATCAGTATAAGTGCCCATCTTTGTAGTCGTAGTGCTGACAAAGTTGGTATGCCAGCCTTTGGGCCAAAGATGTATGTCAGCGGCTTATGGTCCGTTACTAGCACAAACTTGCGCCCGTACAGGTATTTATGGAACTTCCGTACTCCAAAAATTATCGCCAGAGCTTCCCGCTCAATGTGGGCATAGTTCTTCTCAGCATCAGTCAACGATCTCGATGCAAATGCAATCGGTCGCTCCTCACCACTGGCCATGGTATGTGATATTACACAGCCAACTCCCTCTGGTGATGCATCACAGGCAAGACTCAAGGGCGCCTTGACATCATAATGCACCAAGACCCTGTCACTGGTCAGTTGGTTTTTGCATTCTTGTATTGCAATGTCACAAGTTTTTGTCCGTTTCCACCTCGCGTTCTTCCGCAGAAGCTTGTACAGCGGGGCCAACATCAGTGACAAGTTTTTCATGAACTTTCCATAATAGTTCACTAGGCCCAAGAACACGCGGAGTTCACTCACGTTCTTGGGTGTTTTAGCATTGAGTACAGCTGTGACTTTCTCGTCTGTTGGGTGAAGTCCATCCTCATCCACCTTGTGGCCTAGATACTCCACTGAGGACTGCATGAATGAACACTTGGAGATTTTAGCTCTGATGTTGTGTGCATTCAAGCGTGAGAACACTTCTTCTAGTGTACGCAGGTGATCTGCTGTTGTTCTGGATGTTACCAGAATATCATCTAAATAACAGACCACCCCGTCAAGTCCACTCAGTATCTGGTCCATCACAGACTGAAAGATTGATGGTGCTGTAGATACTCCGTATGACAACCTGTTGTACCTGTATAGTCCTTTGTGTGTGTTCACAACTAGGTAGTCTTTGCATTCATCTGACAGACATAGCTGCTGGTATGCACTCGACAGGTCCAATTTTGAAAACATTTTTCCTCCTGCAAGTGTTGAAAACAGATCATCGGCTGTTGGAAGTGGATATGTTTCATTTTCCACGTGTCTGTTCACAGTGACCTTGTAGTCACCACAGATCCTGATACTTTTGTCAGCTTTTGGAACGATCACTATTGGAGCAGCCCATTTACTCCTTTGTACTTTCGTGATGACACCACTTTTCTCCAAGCGGTCAAGTTCCTTCTCCACTGCACCTTTTAATGCAAAAGGTACTGGTCTGGGCTTGCAAAAGATCGGTTGAGCTCCATTGTCCAGTTTGATACTTGCTTCATAATCCTTTATTTCTCCAAGGTCACTTTGGAAAATCATCCTATATTTATCCAGTAGTGCCTCCAATGTGAGATTACTTTCTCCAACCATGAATATCTTAGACCAGTTCAGGCGAACTGCAGAGATCCAATCTCGACCAAAAAGTGACGGTTTGTCACCTTTTACCACCACTAATGGCAAGCGTGCTTCCTGTGTGTCATACTTCATGTCCACTGTGATCTCACCCAGTACTGGAATATCATTACCAGAATAACTTGTGAGAGATGCGGATGATTTCTGTAGTTCTACATGTGCAAGGTTTGTCTTGTATGTTTTCTCCGAAATGATAGACACAGAAGCGGCAGTGTCGAGTGTGAACATCAAAGGTTTACCTTCAACCTGGGCCTTGACTTTTATTTCACCAGGAAACCCTTTTTCCACTGAGTACACTGCATACAGCGACATATGATTCACATCACTGGTGACCTCCTCCACCTGGTTGACACTAGCATGGTGTCTGTTGTGGTTACCACCACTGGTATTTGAGCAAGCTTTTGCAATATGTCCAGTTTGTTTACATTTGAAACATTTTGAAGACTTGAAATAACACTGATCTGGATCATGGCGAGGACCTTTACACCTCCAGCATTGTGTCTTCTTTTTGGGTGCCCTTGGTTGGTCTCTCCTCTTGTTCACAAATGATTTGGTTTGAGTCTTCCCTGTGGACACTCTATTCACTTCCTGTGTTCTTGGTTTGAATGAGTCAGTGTCTTTTGAGGCCATTTCCATAGCTTTAGCAAGGTCACATGCTTTATCCCAAGTCAGCGCCTTCTCAGACAATAACTTGCGCTGAATTGCCTCACTTCTGAGTCCAAGAACAAATCTATCCCTCAGGGAATCCTTCAGTGCATCCCCAAATTCACAGTTTATGGTCATTTTCTTCAAGGCAACAATATAGTCATTGATTGATTCACCACTGTTTTGGTTCCGGGAATTGAACTTGAAACGTTCACCAATCACGTTGTGCTGTGGCTTGTAATAATCTTTCATATAGCCGATCAGTTCATCATAGGTCTTATCACACACATCATCAGGCGTGGTGAGTGATACTAGCAGTTCAAAAGCAGCTGGGCCAATAACTGCCAACAAGACATTCTTTTTCTTATTATCGTCTATTGTATTCACAGTCATCCAGACCTTTAACCTCTTCTCATAATTATCCCAGTTTTCTTTGTCTGGGTTGAACTCACCCATGTTCCCAATCATTGATGCTGCCATGATGATGAATCAGTGAGAAATCGACGAAAAACAAATCTCGACGGAGCCGTGTTGACGCAGTGATCGCTCAAAGTTGCAGTTCGATCTACTTGCCGTTAAATCTCATGAAAGTTCGTACCGATGCGCAATGCATATAAGAAAAGAAGATACTTATTTCACCTTTTTACGTCTTTTCAGGTCCTTTTATCCCATATTTCGTCGCCAAAATGTCATATTTAGGGACTGCAGCGCGCCGAGAGTGTGTAAACACTCGAAGAACGACTTAACACCGACCTACTCTTTTATTGCACATACATCACAGTTGCTGTACTGTGGGTAATTCGTGTCGGTTTGGTAATGGTCGGTAAGGCATTTGCGGCAAAGAATGTTTCCAGTAGTTCGGCAGTATATTTTTGTGTTTCAAATTTTAGGAAATCAAAATTTTGATTGGTACCTATGATAACAGGTATATTCGTATTGTGTAATTTATCCAGAATGTGAGCATATTGTTCCACCGAGACATTTGGATTCGTATTGGGGACTCGATATATTTCACCGACAACAGCGGAAATATCACGGTCAGATATATCGATAAATAAACTTTCAAATTCACCTTCCACAAAAGTAGAGAGCTCTTCACGTAGTGTAAAATTTAGCGATTCACGTACATAGATAGCCACGCCTCCCCGAGACATATTTTGGCGATTCTTACAAACGAGCTTGTACCCAGGTATAGTATATAAATGCATATTATGATCAGTGAGGAATGTCTCGCATAACATACAATCCATGATCACATTTTCTGATTGCAAATGTGTTAAGAATATTCTAAGTTTTTCATATTTGGAAGCCAGGGGCCCAGTACGGACTTGGCACTGAGTGAGGCTACGCCCCAGCCTGCTCCGTACAGCCGCCCTAGACGGACTATTCGCCGACCAGCCCAGTTCAGATAACCCTGACCGTGCTAATAGATTGATAAAAATGTTAATTGAAATTATACATGTTAAATGGACTGTGATTTCATGTCTTTTCAATAATTTCTATAATATAGTCATAACATGTACAGTTCTATTCATAATATTTTCTTATGTACTTGATGTCAGTGAGGCACCTTTTTCATATATTCTATTGACATGATGTCATGAAATGAGCATAGTTATGATGTAGTCGTAAAATGTGGTATATTTTGCACCCGTTTATACCACCGTATTTCTCATGTGTGTTGTCTCGCGCACTGTGGCGCACTGCTCAAAGATTCATAATCATGTAATTACACCCATGTGTCAGTTGAACAGCCCTGCTGAGAGTAAGATCACTTTGTTGCTGATGAGGTGAAAGGAGAGCCGTCATCAGAGCAAGCACCAGATCGGGCCTCTACTCCCCCTACCTAATATACAGTGGAACACGATACAACAGATTTCGTCTCTATAACCACCTTTCCATACCAAAGCGCGATCTGTCAACACTCTCATCGTAAAACCACTCTCAAAGCGCCTCAGTAGGGCCGACCCAGATCACCACCCTCACCCCTCACAGCAATAACCACGTTCCCTCGACCCTAGGGACTGATGATAATGTACGGACTGTCGAGACTCCTGTGAGCCTAGTATTTATACTACTACATTTAATGAACTGAATCGTGTGCTAAAGCAATTCGATTAACTGTTTACTGTGTGTTAAATCACGAAGATAAGGAACGGAATTAATGTGAAGAGTTCACACGGACTGCATGTAATGCGAGTAAACACAGAAGCCATAACCGGCACCCCCCACAAAACTTTCCCGCGTAAAGACAATAGTGTTTGGAAGCACACAAAAAGTGCTGTGACTTTGAATGTATGCCGGTTCAACTTGTGATTTGATTGGACAGTGAAATCCAGGAGTCGTAGGCGGACTTACGGAAATCAGAGCGGTGTGTATGTCAATCCACCGCCTGGACTGCTGGCGCGAAAGGCCAGTCTTTGATGTACAAGCGTCCTCTAGGTGACGGGTCCGCCTCCCACATACACAGGCAGAGACAATTGCATGAAACGAAAAGACATATATAGACAATAGAGCGCACCCCCCCTCCCACCCGGGGATTCTAAGAAGTTATGCTGTCAGCATCTTTGTGTGTACAGTGCGGACTTAGTGGAAAGTTTCTGGGAAGTGGATCACTTGCCTGCTGACCACCAAGTGGATCACATCTACTTGTGGATACAGAGCGGAATTATACTGACTGTTGAAGGAAGTATTTATAGCGGATATTTCTGAAGATATAACAAGTTTGTGATATTGACGGACTGTGCATGGACTGTGGAATAAGTTTCCTGTCAGAGTAAGAAGTTTGTTGCAAACTTTCTGAACCAAACTCAGATAATCAAAATTGTGGTAGCGGACGGATAATACGGTTGTTGCTGATGGATATATACCAAACTAAGCCGGACTCGTTGTTTTGTCGGACTATTGACTGGAGGCTGCTGTGATACACGTCAGTGTCTCTGCGCCCATGGCATGTCGTCCAAAGACAAAGACGGAGGCGAACTTTGACTTGCTCGGGCTGAGAGCCCAATCGTCGTAGATGATGAGTCGGACACTCCCGCACATTCACCTGCTCCCGTTGTAATTAACGGCAAGTGCATTGCCGTTGAAGTCGTCAAACAGGGTGACGTGCACGAACACCAATCAAAATCATGGATACGGACAGTCAGCAGCCAGAAAGTACCTCGGGCCAGCCCCAGGGAGCGGATACCCCAGGAGCTGAGCCCTCGTTCACTCTACAACAGTGTGTACTCCGGAACCTTCAATTGTGAGGGGAACAGCACACGCCCAGCCCGCCACCCGATCAACTAATGGACTTAAGGACCCGCCGTTGGACCAGCTGCAGGAAGGAGGCCGTATCATGGAGCGCCCTAGCTGCTCAGCGACAGTCACCAGCTACGGTCGCCGCCTCCACTGCTACACTTGCAGCCATTGTCGCGCCACGGGCGGTCGTATCGTCACCTGCTACGACGGCACCGGTACTCGTACCTGCCACTCGACCCGCCGCATCCCCAGCCCAACCCGCCGGGATCGTCAGCGCCAGCTCCAGACCGGGATCAGGAACCCGGGATTACCCCGTTTTGACGACAAGTAAACGAGCTGATTATGCTTGTCCCCGCACCCGCTACACCGATCGGAACCCACGCTATCCGTTGGGACGAGGCCCCGATGAGCCAACAGACACAACTTGCCAAATATAGGCCCGAACACGACTACGCGGTCCCATGGACCTTGTCTGAGGGTCAAATTAATCTGTTGCCGAGAGTTGATCCTTGAGTCGGCCTAGCCGATTCTGTGTTCCAGTATACATATGAAATGGCAACTGAAGTGAACTTAGAGAATTTACAGAAGTAAAGTCAACTGAAGTAATAACAGAAAAGGACTGGAAGACAAGTCGGTTTGAAATAAAGGCTGATAATGTCTGAGATAGCTGTGAACCCAAGCTATCAAACGGAATTACAACCGAAGAAGGAGATGTCAAGAGAAGGAGCCGAACACCTAACTACATGATAGGTGATCCCTACTTCGGGAACATTAGCAGCTGCAGTCCCGAACACGCTACCACCGAGACGGCCTGCAGCCTGAGCATCGGAGCTTCTCGAAGTACCCCACCTGAGTCAACTGAGACGGCCTGCAGCCGGAGCACCGGAGTCTCCCAAAGTGCCACTGCAGCCGAAGTCCCAGAGACAACCGATTGGCCTGCAGCTGGATCACCAGAGTCTCCCAAAGTGTCATTGCAGCTGAAGTTCGAGAGACAACCAAGGCGGCCTGCAGCCGGAGCACCAAAGTCTCCCAAAGTGCCGGTGTAGCCAAATTCCGGAGCTACCCCGAGAACCAGCAACAGACACACATAACCGTCTCTCTAACAATCAGTTGACTTCTACAAAAAAATTCCTTTTTGTAGGAGGAAAATCAACCCTAGAACCATTGCAGACGTATGATCAACTTTTTGGTGGCAGCGATGGGATTCGTCTATAAATATATATATATATCTTCATTCGTACTCAAGGTACACACACAAAAGTGCAATTAACATGAAAACACAGAATACAAAACACAACGTCAATCGGTGCATAACACATATAATAAAAACTGTAGGTCACAAGGCAGGAGAAATCCGGAATCATAATTGATGATATCTCTTATCAAACTAGCTCGTATCTCAAGCACAGGATCCACGACTTGGTTCGGTAGATATTTTTGTTCACCCAATAAGCAGCGGGGGTATGATATATTCTTACACACATGCGATATACTATTACAAACAGGTGATCCACTACCATTCAATGTCAAGGTTGCACACAGTTTTGTGATAGAATTATTAACTTTGATTGCAGATGTTATAAACTTAATAAACCTTTTACACAACTGATCTTCAACATTGATGAGAGTTAATAGGTAATAGGTTACAATGTGTGGTATTGGGACGTTTCATGAGTAATCTAACTGCCTTTCTCCAACTGACATAGAAATTATTAACATACTGAGATCCCACAAAGTTGAACCATACAAGGACATACAGTAAGATTGAAACAAAGCATACTTTACATTGGGTGTAACATAGTGGAAATATTTATTCAGCATATTTACCCCACTGTCGAAATCAGTGATAACGTTATCAATCATAATGGTTCGAGCATTAGTGCCAATGACATTATCAAGATGTTTATCATGTGGAACACTTGATTTTACCCACATAAATGTGATGTGCTGAACTACAGGATATTTATTACCAAACATGATCAGTTTACTTTTATCAGAATTAAATTTAACATTTTACTCCTGTGCAAAAGATGTGCAAATACCCAACATGTGATTCAAACTATTTAATGTAGGTGCTAACAAAGTAAGGTCATCAACATATGATAGCGACCCAAAGAATTTATCTCTGATGTGACATCCAGATTTACTGTTAATTAACGTAATCAAAAGTTCATTCATGTAAACTGTAAATAAAATAGAGGACAGCACCCCACCTTGTTTTACACCATTTGAAATACCAACGGCATGGGACACATGCGCTCCCCATTGCACTCTAACCTGCTGAGTGGTATACATGTTAATGAGACATCTGACATATATGGGACTGAGTTTGCGATCAAGCAGAAGATGAAACAGTTTGATATAATGATGACAACTCGGCGTGGAAAGCTAGCTGAACGGATGAAGCCGACGGAGCCTGAAAAGGCTCCTCAGGGAGAAGTAGGGTAGATCAGCCCAGAGCAGTTCCACCCGAAACACAGATCAGGTAACCCTTAGTACAGCCGAAGAAAGTTCCGGTAGATGTTCGTGTAGCCAAACCTCTCATGTAGCCAACATGAAACCCTCATGTAGTACCTCATCAAACCCTCATGTAGTACCTCATGTAGCCAAACCGGAGCATCATCCGGAACTTGAAAGAGAACTCCCGACCAGGCTGGAGAACTTCCCGACCAGGCTGGAGGAGCCAGAAAACCCAGTCGATCTAGTGAACGAGTTGACCCGACTCGTAACAACCCAGATGGAGGTGTTTTAATGACATCTGAAGGCAACGAAGAAGGCACCCAGCCCGAGCCAGTGCATGATCAGCCCAGAGGGGGAAGAGTCAGCTGACTCATGACTTACAACGAGTCCGATCCATTGCCGGAATATGAGACTCATCTGGACGAGTATGCCAGATTCTTCAGGTGGACCGATGCGGAGCGGGCATCAAATCTTTATGTCAGCCAGAGAGGAAACGCCCGGAGTTTACTACTAGACCTGTCGCCGGACCAGAGAATGAGCTACTCAACCGTACAGTCAGCACTGAGACAACAGCTCTGCCCAGTCAAAAAAAAAACCTTTTGTATATCAGGCCGAACTGCAGGTGAGATGATTCCAATCAGATTTGTCGGAGCTAGTCAGGGATGTGAGAAGCAAGAGTCGGCTGGCCTATCTTCAGGCCAACCAAACTTCCCTAGAAGTGCAAATGAAGATGCACATCTGCAACAGCCTGAACAACAGGGACATGCGGTAGTCCGTTTTAAAAAGCCAACCTGAGACGTTCACACAGGCCCGAATGGAGCGAACAAGTTCAAGACCTCCGACAAAAGACGGACAACACTCAAAAGCAGCTGCAGGAACTAATGGAGTAAGTGAAGGCCGTGCTGCAAAAGTCAAGTAATCCGAGATGACCCCGGACAGAGATTGAATGTTATCAATGCCGAAAAAAGGGACACTATTGGTCATAGCCGGATCCCAGGAGAACCTCATCATGAAGATCACTGATTGTGAAGACGACGCCATCCTGGGAATGGACTTCATTCGGAAGAGGGTTGACAGTATTGACTTTGACCAGTTGTGAATGAGGGATGGCAGTTGTGAGGTGCCCCTCACCATGTATGAAAATCAGAAGACGACTATCCAGATCTGTGCTGCTGAAGACCGGGAGATCCTGGCCGAATCTGATTGACTGATCCATAGCTGAACTGATGAGGTGCAGAATATAGAGGGGGTCATCGAAATGACTCAGGAGCCAACAGAGAACCGACCATGGCTGGTGGGGAGATATTTGTCACAGATCAACAAAGGGGCTGTACCAGTTCAAGTCATCAATCTGTTGCCAGAGCCAAATGCCAAACAGGAGTGACCGAACTGCTCTACCAGAATTGAAGAGTCTTCAGCGATGATTCCGGCAGCCTCGGCCAGACGAACGTAGTTCAACATGAGATCCACACCAGGACCATCGACCCATCAAGCAACAAGCCAGACGACTACCTCCATATCACTTAAAGATGGTAGAAGAGATGGTACAAGACATGAAAGACCAGGGCGTCATTGAAGATAGCAGCAATCCCTGGGCATCCCCGATAATCCTGGTAAAGAAGATGGTACGACATGCTTTTGCGTGGATTACCGACGACTCAACACAGTAACAGAAAAAGATGCCTAACCCCTGCCCCAAATCGATGACACTATAGCAGCCTGCTCCGAAGCGAATGGTTTTCAACCCTGGACCTGACAAGCGGCTACTGGCAGGTGGGGGATGGACGAAGACGCCCAGAAGAAGTCAGCCTTCTGTGTTAACGGTGGGCTTTACCAGTTCAAAGTAATGAGTTTTGGACTGTGTAGTGCAACATTTGAGAGATTTATAGAGAACGTCTTTGGTGGACTCCCCTGGAAGACCTGCTTGATCTACTTGGACGATGTGATCATTTTTAGCCGAACCCTGGAGGACCACGTCAGAAACATTCAAGGAGTGTTTCTCAAATTGGAGGAGGCGGGCCTGAAGCTGAAACCTTCCAAGTGCAAGTTTTTCCAACCCAAAGTGGCTTTCCTGGGTCACATTGTGGGCAGAGACGGGATACGTACAGACCCTGCCAAGACCGAAGTTGTAAGAAATGGTCGACATCCGTGAACACGACCGACTTAAGGAGTTTCCTGGAACCATGTTCCTACTACCGAAAATTTGTGCCAGAGTTTTCGGAGATAGCCAGTCCCCTACACTGACTGACCAAGAAAGGAGCACCTTACCCGTGGTAGGCCGAACAGGAGCAAGCCTTCACCAAACTGAAGATTCTGGTAACAGCACCGATCCTAGGGTATCCCTGAAAAGAGGGACGTTACACCGGGTTAGGAGCGGTCTTGTCTCAAGAACAAGATAGACAGGAACGGAACCTTATGTAGTGTAAACGTTATTTGTTCTAGGAGGATTCCCCACAGCCGTAGCCACTAGGGGGTCTCCTCCGTGCTCTGTACAACAAGTGCAGGAACATATTATATACAATTATGAACAGAACATATATTATACTAGGTAACTTTTTACAGTGGACACCAGTGGAATTACAAACAATTTCATGGGATGCTAATGACGTATTATATGTTTTTTATCAAGACAATTCAGAAGCGTTTAGTTATAGAAATGAAATGCTGAACAACTTTGAATACAACCTTATTATCATAGTATGAAAGATCAGGAAAACCATGTAAAATACATTTTATACAATGTTTCTTGTCATCATTAGATTCTGGCAAAAACAATGAATAATGCACACCTGGTGCTAGGAGGCTGGCAAGCTCAATAGCCAGAATGTGTCTCGCATCTGAGTAACTTGGACAATCAAGCAGGAAATGGCACGTGTCTTCAACTGGATGACAACATTTCGGACACTGTGAATAGTCAATGAAATTATATTGATGTCTATGTGCATTTAAAGCACTTGGGCCGAGTCTGAGTCTAGTTTGGTTTATGCGGCCATATCCTTGACTGTACGAATATAACACATTCGCTTTATATTGTGATAACTTTCTGAGTTTTTTTATTGGCATCATCAAAATCTGACTGTATTGGTGGTACCAGATTGATACTTACATTTGAACGATTTTAGTGAAATGGCACTCTTCAATTCGATATCTAAATTATTCCATTCACGAATGGTTACGGTTTAAAAAGAGTTCATAAATGTTGTTGTCCGGGTGGGGACATTCCTTAAATCAGCGTTACTACGAAGGTTGTATGGTACAATACCCCTGTTGCCGATGGACATATATCACAAAAATAATTTGGGGTCAATCCCGTTTGAATTTTGTACATGATACACAATCTCCATATAAAAGAATAAATAATATCTCCATATAAAAGAAATAAATTATTTTCACATGGAAATAGACATGGGAGGGTAAATCATACGAGAATGAGGCTTGGTCTCAGTGCCTTAAATTTTCATAGATATCAATACAATTTTATAAATAGTCCCAATTGTCTTAATTGTGGAGATGGTATCGAAGATGTTTGTCACTATTTTTTCCATTGCTCCGCTTTTGTAAATGAAAGAAATAGAATGTTGAGGAAAATTTGTAGTATTGTATCGCCCGGGGTTCATTATAACATGTTAATACCTGAAACTAACGAAGAAAAAAATTATATTGTTAACGGGTTTCTTAATGGTTTCATCGATTTAACACACTCTGAGAATACTAAATTATTTAATTGTATCCATGATTATATTGTTGCCACGAAACGAATGACATAAACACCAAAAAAATTATAATGATGTGAAGTAACCTTTATTTTCTTGAATTTACTGCTGTATATATTTGTATATAATTTGTATATTTTGTTGTAATAAATTGCACTGCACTTTGTTGTATACGCACGGAGGAAACCCCCCAGTGGCTTCGGCTGTGGGGAATTCTCGTTAAACGAATGAAGTTTACATTTACATTTACATGATACACAATCGATGACGTCGACGACGCAGTGAAAGCGGCTCCCATCCCAACTCGTGTAACAGTGCTTCGTGTGATGTATGTCTGTACGCGCCAGTAACAATTATCGCGCATTCCCGTTGAACCTTTTCAAGCTGAGTTAATAAATTTGGCGCAGAATCAAACAAAACATCTCCATATTCTAACAATGGTCTTACGAATGATTTATAAAGTGTATCCAAACATGAACGTGGAACATAATATTGTACCCAGCGCATCAGACCAGTGGACCTAGTTGCCTTGCATTTCAGATCGTAAATATGGTCAATCCATGAGCCTTTGCTATTGAAAGTTACGCCGAGATGTTTATGGGTGTCAACGAGCTTGATATGAGTTTTATTTAACATCAGAGGCGGATCATTAACGAAATGTCTTTTGCGCGATACTTTCATATATTCTGTTCTTTCTGCATTAAATGTGACCAACCACTGTGATGCCCAGCACTGCAGTTTGTATAAGTCACTACTCGAGTCGTCAAAACAATCTTGGTCAGGCCTAATGGTTTTGTACAAGAATGTGTCATCCGCAAATGAATATATCTCAGATTGAATGTCGCCAATTATGTCATTGATCAATAACAAATTATAGGGGACCTGATATTGATCCCTGGGGAACTCCAGCTTCTGTTTCAAGCCACTCAGACTTTGTCCATTAATCACGACCCGTTGGCTACAATTGGATAGGTATGAAGATAACCAGTTCAACAATGATCCAGATATTCCAAATTCTTTCAACTTGTGTAATAATCCTTGATGCCAAACCTTATCGAAAGCCTTACTCACGTCTAGGAATACCATACAGACGTCACTACCAGTGTCTAAGTCTTTATTCAATTGGTGGGTTATGTATGTAAGTTGATTCATTGCCGAGTCCATTTTTTTGAATCCCGAATTTCTCCAAGTGAGTAAGTTATTGTCTATACAAAATTGATACAATGCATTAAAAAGAAGTTTCTCATGTACTTTGGATACACACGGCAACAATGCCACTGGTCTATAGTTCGATTTCACTGACTTTTTGCCTTTTTTATAAACTGGGGTGATATTAGATAACTTCCATTTTTCAGGTACTTTTCCAGTCGTGAATGATTTGTTAAATATAAAACCCAATGGAAGAACGATGGAAGGGGCACACAATCCTAATACTCTATCACTTATGTGATCAGGGCCACTTGCTTTATTGACGTCGTTTTTGTAATACTTCCTTGACTTGTTCCTCAGTCACAACAATGTCATTTAGGGTATTATTTGATTTAGGTACCAAATCAGGGAGATCATGGTCAAAAGGTATATTCAACTTCGACTGATCTGCAAAAAAGTGATTAAGCAAATTACAATTTTTCTGAAGATTTTGTGTAGTGCACGTCGTTATCCATTAAAGATGGAATGCCAAAGTTTTTTGTTTTTGTACTACCATACAAGGATTTTGTTATCTGCCAAAACTTTTTTGGTGCTGAATTAGGATCTTCCAGCAAATTGTGAAGTTTTTCAAAATAACGCTTTTTGGATGCATTCATCGACATTTTCGCCTCCCGACGACTGGCCTTCCAACGAATTTCATCCTCTATTTTCCTAGTTCTTTCAAAGTTCTTTTAAACTTCTTAAACAACCTATTTCTAACTCTAAGTAATCTTTTTATTTCACCAGTTAACCATGGTTTATCCTTTGGTCGCACAGTCACTACTTTTGATGGAATATAATTTGTTATATTATCATTCATAAACGTATACCATACATCTACTGCGTCGTCGACGTCATCCACTGCGTTATTAAGGGTACATAATGGTGAGTTATAAATATCCCCATTGTGTAGTTATACTTGCAGGTGAATTAGTAATGACAAGGTCAAGTATAGTAGCTGTTTGAGATGTTATTCTTGTCGGGTGTTCAATGACCTGCGATGAATCATTGCAATTGAAAAGATCATATAATGTGTTTCTTAATTCACTGTTACTATGATCTGAGTGCCAAGTAGTACACCGATCATTGAAGTCGCCTAGTATGAAAATATTGGAGGGTTTACGTGCACAAACGTCATTCAAGTTGTCTTGAAAACTATCAATGAAGAGGTCTACCTCATCATTGGATTGGTTTGGAGGTCTATAAAATAAACCAAGCATTATGGACTTATTATGATGAACAATTTCAATCCATAGATTTTCAATATTTGGGTGTGACAAACAGGTCCTTACATACGTCAGCCGAAGCATGACCAAAGAAGAGATGACCGGGCAGAGCCCCAAACTTCTGAAGATGGGCATAAAGGTCAACACCCCTGTGGACCTCCTAATAGGACAACCCCCCAGAGAGACTGGTCAAGAAGTGACTGATTATTGCAGTCGACTACAAGACCACCCAAAAGAATAAACATTACCTCTTGGGCCGAAAGTTCCTGCTGCGGACCGATCATGGGAGTCTCCTGTGGCTGACGAACTTTAAAGAACCTCAGGGACAAGTTGCCCGGTGGATCAAGCTGCTGAGCGAGTATGACTTCGAGATCCAACACCGCCCTGGTCGAATCCACAACAATGCCGATGCACTGCCCAGATCAGCTTGCAGCCAATGTGGGAAGAATGACTGGGAACAGACCAAGATTGATGCCTGGGTCTTCCGAAAGGTTACACAACAAGCCAAGGGAGCCCTTAGGAGCAATTCTAGAAAGGGGGAAGCAACTAGGCCGAAGTCACCCGAAGACCTTCTCCCGAATGAAGCCGTCAAGCCCTGACTGAACATGACCGAAAGGACATCCGGGGGACCTAAACCAAAAAGGGGTCTACCAAAAAGCTGAATTGAAACAATCGAATAGCCTAAGCCCGAATGCTCGAGTTGGGGACAAGAGTACCAACCCAGTGACTTGAGCTGACTACAGAGAGCAATACCTTGGCATCCAGCAGTTATCACTTTCATGCCCGACAACCCAGTCCAAGCTAATTGTAGACGCCTGAGTGAAGAAGAAAAGGTCCTGTACGGCATGAGAAAGACACTGGTGACCAACAGCGGTGTGATCTATAGACGATGGGGAACCATGGAGGGAACTGAATGCCTGCACCTCATCACCCCTCAACTGATCCGCCGAGAGGTTTTCAATCGGGCACATCAAAATCGGCTAGGCGGACACTTGGGTGCAAGAAGAATGTCGGCAAGCATCTGAAAATGATACTTTTGGCCGGGAGAGACATCCAGCAGTGGATCATGACCTGTGACGATTGTGCTTCCAGAAGCACACAGAACCTCAAGAAGTCACCCATGCAGAGTACCAGGTAAGACATCATGGGACCTTTGCCGAGATCAAACCTGGGCAACAAATATAACCTGGTGGTAGGAGACTACTTCACCAAATGGTTGAAGCCTACACGATCCTGAATCAAGAGGCAGCCACGGTAGCTGAAGTCTTCACAGGCCAGTTCATATCCAGGTACGGCATCCCGATGGAGGTACATACTGCCGAATCCTGGGAATCCACAAGACCAGAAATACAGCTTTTCAACCCCGATCTGATGGATTCATAGAGCGATTCAACCAAACCCTTCAGCAGATGATGAGCATGTATATGAGCGATCGACAGACCGATTGGGATCAAATTGTCCCAATGGTTATGGCAGCCTACCGAAGTACACCTCAAGAGACGACCGGGCAGAGCCCCAAACTTCTGATGATGGGCAGAAAGGTCAACACTCCTGTGAACCTCCTAATAGGACAACCCCCCAGAGAGACTGGCCAAGGAGTGATTGATTATAACAGTCAACTACGAAAGCGTATGGAGAAGATCTACTCTGAGGCACAGAAAAGATCCTGCTGAGCAATGGAGCGACAAGAAAAGAAACTACAACCAAGGCAAGGTCAAGCGATCAAGACCCGAAAGAAGGAAAAGCGCCGAAGTTACAGAAAAAGTGGAGTGGGCCAAGACTGGTGGTGGAAAGTTTCATAGACGTTACCTACGTGGTAGCAGAGAGCAAATCCAAAAAGAGAGTCGTCCATTTCGACCTGCTGAAACCATACCGAGGGGTCAAGCATCCGTGATGGATGAAGCAGAGAATGTCCTAAGACAGACATCATCCCAAAGAAGTTGGTATCGACCTAGAGAGAACAACTGAGGAGCTTGAGCTAGTATCCAGTTCAGACGAATACTAGATATAGCAGATAAAGATGTCCAGAGACCGAAAGCTTGTAGCCGAAAAGTAAAAGGAGCCGAAGACAGCTAGACTCTGGTGAAATGTTGAGTTCCGGCAGATGACCAAGAAAAAGATTGGTCAAAGGGAGTTCCTGATAGAAGACATCCCGAGGTTCCAGTCGTGTCGAGAACGATATCAACCAATGGATAAAGAGAATGGTGATCTACAGGAGCCTGGGTTAGAGATATGGTGTTTTCAAGTTTCGGCTACAAGACTTTCGGCTCTGGAAGAAGAGTAACAACCCTGTGGGAAGTAGTTTCCAGTCGAGTCCAGGCATAGAGAAACCAGAAGCAACAAATCTTCAAGCTAAGAAGTCGAGGGGATCAGTCGTAATCACTCTGTAAAGGACCGACCATCCCTGCAGAAGAAGATGTATCAAGTTCCCTAATAATCAACCGAACCCTGCTAATCAAACCGAACCCTGCTGTTTGATTATGCATCCTGAATGACAAGTTAGAGCAAGAAAACTTGCGGGTCAAGTTCATCTGAAGTTTCGGGTACTACATCTTAGCCGAACGATTTTCCGCTGAGCCGAAAGTTTTCGGGTGAGCCGAAGAAAGTTCAGGTAACACCTTTTCGGTATTCGGCTGAAGATTTGAAGACTTGTGACGTCACTTCTGCCTCGACCTATCAGAAGCAAGCTTTCCAGACCACATGACCAGAAAGAGTATAAAAGAAGCTCAGATCTGAGCCAAGAGTGCAGTCTGACAGCAGCCATTGCAGAAGACAGATTGTGCCCGAAGTTCGTCGGCAAGAAGTGAGTTCAAGCACAAGCGAAGATAAAAAGAGAAGAAAAGTTTCCAAGTCTGAGATCGTCTGAGGGAGAAGAAAAGATGTCAAGTGTCCGAGAGTGGAGTCGACCTGGAAAAGACAGCCAAAAGATGTGGCTGAAAGATTGAGCTGGCTGGGAGAAGTGGCATGAAGATCAAAGCCTCCAGAAAGTCAGCTTGAAGAAGAGCTTTCCATTCCTGAAGTGGAGCCTTCCAATCCTGAGTTCTTCTCCCGAAAGTCGAAGCGAAGAGGAGCCTTCCATTCTCGAAGTGGAGCCTCCTCAAAGTCAACCTGGAGAGGAGCCTTCCACTCCTGAGTTCTGCTCTCGGAAATCAACCCAAAGAAGTGCCTTCCATTCCCGAAGTGGAGCCTCCCAAAAATCAACCCGAAGAGGATCCTTCGATTCCTGAAGTGGAGACTTCCATTTCTGAGGTCTCCCGACAGTCAACCCAAAAAGGAACCTTCCAATCCCGAAAGTAAGCCTCCCGACAGTCAACCCAAAGAGGAGCCTTTCATTTCCGAAGTGGAGCCTCCCGAAAGTCAACCCAAAGAGGAGTCTTCCATTCCCGAAGTGAAGCCTCCCGAAAATCAACCCAGAAAGGAGCCTTCCACTCCTGAGTTCTGCTCTCAAAAATCAACCCGAAGAAGAGCCTTCCATTCCCAAAGTGGAGCCTCCCGAAAATCAACCCGGAGAGAAGCCTTCCACTCCTGAGTTCTGCTCTCGAAAATCATCCCGAAGAAGAGCCTTCCATTCCCGAAGTGGAGCCTCCGAGAATCAACCCGAAGAGGAGCTTTCCATTCCCGAAGTGGAGCCTCCTCAAAGTCAACCCAGAGAGGAGCCTTCCACTCCTGATTTCTGCTCTCGAAAATCAACCCGAAGAAGAGCCTTTCATTCCCAAAGGGGAGCCTCCCGAAGATCAACCCAAAGAGGAGCGTTCCATTCCTGAAGTGGAGTCTTCCATTCCTGAGTTCTTCTCTCGAAAGTCAACCCAAAGAGGAGCCTACGATTCCCAAAGTGGAGCCTCCCAAAAACCAACCCAAAGAGGAGCCTTCCATCCCCGAAGTGAAGCCTCCTGAAAATCAAACAGAAGAAGAGCCCCCCATTCCCGAAGTGGAGCCTCCCGAAAATCAACCTGAAGAGGAGTCCTCCATTCCTGAGTGGAGCCTTCCACTCCTGAGGTCTCCCGAAAGTCAACCCAAAAAGGAACCTTCCATTTCCGAAGTGGAGCCTCCCGAAAGTCAACCCAAAGAGGAGTCTTCCATTCCCGAAATGAAGCCTCCCGAAAGTCAACCCGGAAAGGAGCCTTCCACTCCTGAGTTCTGCTCTCAAAAATCAACCCGAAAAAGAGCCTTCCATTCCCAAAATGGAGCCTCCCGAAAATCAACCCGGAGAGGAGCCTTCCACTCCAGAGTTCTGCTCTTGAAAATCAACCCGAAGAATAGCCTTCCATTCCCGAAGTGGAGCCTCCCGACAATCAACCCGAGGAGGAGCCTTCCATTCCTGAGTGGAGCCTTTCACTCCTGAGTTCTCCCAAAAATCAACCCAAAAAGGAACCTTCCATTCCCGAAGTGGTGCCTCCCGAAAGGCAACCCAAAGAGGAGCCTTCCAATCCCGAAAGTAAGCCTCCCGAAAGTCAACCCAAAAAAGAGCCTTCCATTCCCGAAGTGGAGCCTCCCGACAATCAACCCGAGGAGGAGCCTTCCACTCCAGAGTTCTCCCGAAAGTCAACCCGAAAAGGAGCCTTCCATTCCTGAAGTGCAGCTACATGAAAGTCCATTCCTTCCAAACCGAAGAAGAGGAGCTTTCCACTCCTTCCAAACCGAAGAAGAGCCTTCCATTCCCGAAGTGGAGCCACCTGGAAGTCAACCCGAGGAGGAGCCTTCCATTCCCGAGAGGAGCTTTCCACTTTTGAGTTCTCCCGAAAGTCAACCCAAAAAGGAGCCTTCCACTTCCGAAGTGAAGCCTCCCTAAAGTCAACCTGAAGAGGAGCCGTCCATCCCTGAACTCTTCCCCCGAAGTCAGCTTGAAGAGGAGCATTCCACTCTACCCCGGAGAATACCCAGAACCGAATTTACTGCCAGAAAAGTGAAGGGAAACAGTGCGAGGAGTGCGGCCCTGACTTCCACTCAGCCCGTGTTTTGCTGAGACACATCACAGAGTAACACCACCCATGTGAGCATCTACTCCTGGCTCAGTGTGATCACTGGTGCTGAAGAAAGCCAAATGTCAAGAAACACATGAAAAGTAAGCACAACCTGGTGGATGTCAGCTGCCCCCATCTGCAGCCAATCAGCCGGATCTTCTTGGGGCCGGCGCCCCTGCCCGAGGAACCAGCAGAGGCTGACTGTGTGTCCCAACTCAGGAGCCTCTTCGTATCACCAGGATGACGGTGGAGCCAAGAGTGCCCTTCCCACATCCTAACCGAACAGACTTTTCGGAAGTTCTTACAATCTTTGGTAGCGACCCGAGAAGCGGTCGTTAAATACGTTCGGCGCAAGTCAAGTCGTCGCAAGACAAGTTCGGAGAATCCCAGTGACAGTTAATTGTAGTTAAGGGATACCAGGGAGCCTCACCGAAGACAAGAATCAAGCCGCAGAGACACAGTGACATTTAATTCCAATTAATAGATACCAGTGTTCGGGACGAACATTATCTAAGAAAGGGGGAGTGTAATGATTTTAAGGTGAAAATTTGGCCAAGTGTTAGCCAAAGAGCAACCGAAGCAGCTGAAAAATACCCGAACTTTGATAATCATATATACACACTTGGAATCAATTTAAAATTCATTTAACGACCCAAAATCATCATGTATCCACATATATCATTAACAAACAGGTATTAAAACTTGGCCAGACATCAGACCTGTTGGTCAAAATACATGGTTACGTAAAACTACTCAGAAACGGATTACAACAATGCAAATTGTTACGTGGTGGTTACTGATTGGTTATCAATCATAATTTTTCTTTCAGCCAGAGAAGTTAGTTTTGATTGTTCGAGGTAGGTCACGTGACACCTAACCCGAAATATATAAAACTTCCGACTCACAGGAGCCTGGGACACCAACCAGAGCACATAGCGGTCCAGCCGAACTAGTCAAATTGGCTGGAGAGCGGACGAGCAATCGAAGATGTCATCTCTAGATGAATTCTCAACTACTTCAACCGATTGTGTGATTCGTCAATAAACCTTGAACTGTTGCCGAGAGTTGATCCTTGAGCCAGCCTAGCTGACTCTGTTTTCCGGTATACAGATTAAAAGAAGTGAAGTCAACCGAAGTAAGGAGAGAAAAGGACTGGAAGACCAGTTGGATTGAAATCAAAGCTGATAACGTCTGAGATAGCTGTGACCCCAAGCTATCAACCGAACTTACAACTGAAGAAGAAGAGGTCGAGAGAAGGAGCCGAATACCGAACTACATGATAGGTGATCTCTACTGCTGCTGCAGTCTTGAACATGCTACCACCGAGCATCGGAGCTTCCCGAAGTACCCCTCCTGAGTCAACTGAGACAGCCTGCAGCCGGGACACTAGAGTCTCATAAAGTGCAATTGCAGCCAAAGTTCCAGCGACAACCGAGACGGCCTGCAGCCGGAGCACCGGAGTCTCCCAAAGTGCCATTGCAGCCGAAGTTCAGGAGACAACTGAGACAGCCTGCAGCCGGAGCACCGGTGTCTCCCGAAGTGCTCATGTAGCCAAATTCCCGGAGCTACCACGAGAACCAGCAACAGACACTCAACGACCGCCTCTATAACACACCATTGACCCGAAAAAGACTGAAGGAAAGGAGAATCGACCCTAGAAGAAGGAGAAGGAAAATCGACCCTAGAACTGTTACAATAGGTTCATTGTTCAGTTAAGCTTAAAAATATGACGTCCACGAAGATTGTGATTGTTTATTATATGCGTTTTTACAAGTAATTCTCCTCATATAGGAACACACTTTTTTTTCCACTGTATAGTGTCACGTAAATGGCCATATATTTTACCATCATATTGATATTTTTTCTTACGACATAAAGCTTTGAACTATTTTTCTGATGACAGATACAATGTAGGGGTAGAAAATTTTTTTTTTTATTTGTGCATTAATGCATTCATCATCCCACCAATCTGCACGTTTACGTTTTTTATTACTAGTCTTATTAGGCCTAAATGTGGTCATTGAACTACATTTCATTGACACTGCCATGAGCTGAACCATGCTCACCAAACATGAAAGTGTGGCATTTACATCACACTTACAAATAACGAGTTAAAAGTGTCTTGATAAGTACTGCTCTTTTGGTCATTTTACAGGCGGCAGTACTCATCGCGATTAGCTTGGTCCCAGACAAACTGGACTGGCAGAGACCGACTTTGACCTTCAAAAACACTAGGCGTAGGGGACATGGTTCAGTGCATACACAAGTAAATAAACAAGTTAACTGGAAGTGATCCGATTCATCATGGTTAGAGACCGTGAAGTCAATAACAAAAATATGTTTTGAAACAAGTACATAGACCACAACACTTTGTTCCGATGAAGAACAAAATGTAAATTCACCAAACTGATCATTTGCCGACCTTCCATTCAACATATGAATATTATATTGTATACATAAATATATCAAACTGTACCCAAAATTGTCAACTTCTTTATCTTTAGATCATCCCAACAACATAATTTCACTGTCATTTGTAATATCCAAAAATTCATCAGATAACTCTTCTATGCCATTTTTGTGGATACGTTCATCGAAAAATGTTGATTTCTCACAAGGAATATATACACAGCAAATAGTCAGATCCTTTTCAGATAAGGCTATATGTTCACAATTGATTCCTAAGCTGTAAAGTCAATAATAAGCGAGATATTAACCATTTCGTGCTCTGACCTCGAACATGAGGTCAAAGGTCAAATTCAAGGTCATGACAATAATCAGCATATATCATTTCCTATGTGTCCATAATTGATTCCTAGTCTCTAATCTCAATAATAAGTGAGATATCAGGCATAATGTGTCCCATTATGAAGCATAGGACAAATCAACATGGGAAAGTGCTATTTGGGACCCTTCGAGAACATGAAAATGGCCGCTACACGCAGACCGGCGATTCAGGGGCAACGAAACTTATACATATCACAGAGGTATTTGAGAGCAATCTTTTTGAAATAAAAATCTCAAAACTGTCTGAAAAGTTGTTGAGAAAATGGCCGCCAAAGTCGGAAATTGGCCGTTTTTTGGCGAAAATGGCCGCCATTTTGAAAAAAAATGCGAAAATCAAAAAACAAAAAAATAACCCCCTCTTGAAATATTTTTAGGTATTTTTGTGCAAAATTTCAGAAACATCCGATCGTAAACTTTAAAGATAAAAATGTGGACGGACGCCGCTGACGCCGACGCCGACGCCGGACGCTGGACACAACGCCATGCCAATAGGTCATCGGGCCAAAGGTCCGGAAATTTAAAAATGTCTTTCCCTACTCATCCAACAGACATACCTATATAAAGATATAATCAATAAAATCTATTGTTTCCTTTGCAAAACATCAACATAGGGAGTTTTTTAACGCTGGGCTTCCATAGATACACTTCGGACATTGATATTACCAAACTTGAAACGACAAAATCAACTAATTTGACTGTATATTTCAAGTACCGACTGCACAGGTGAAGCACATAGGGTGTTGTCTATTTCAAGAATTTTTTAATTGACCTGTTTTCAAGTTAAACTGTGTGAAAATGACCCCAGATCGTAACATCCCCACATTATCGCCCAATGTGAGAGTTTGCTTACATCATCCAACTTTACTAAGGGGAAGGCCGGTTGAAATATCATTACGGTCTAGTGATCATTCTCACATCTCTGACCACACGCCTGACGACTATGGTGACCCGTTACTGATATCAACCACGTTAATATGCAGCCAGCCTCCGACACCATGGAATGTGCTTTGAAGAACCCCCAACCTCTGGATAGGCCTGCCCTGCGCAGGGATGCCGTTCTTCACAGAACTCAATATGCTACGATTGATTGCATCCCAAGTGAAATCAGTCTCAGGCTACATCCTGCAAGACGGTGACATCATATTCATCCAGAGAGTAGTAACGACTGAGCCTATGTTCATTGTCTACTGTAGGGATCTCAACACTAAAAAGAAGATACTCTCTATAGTCACTCTGAGGATGAACGATGCCGAGTATGAACTCACCGACTTTGCAGCCGCGGAAAAGGGTTTTGCTGGCAAAAACACAAGAATATCCATTCATGGGATACCTTTCTCCGTCACGGACAAGGACATCGAAGACTAGGTGGACCAGTGGGTAACACGTTCCTCACGAGTCACGAAAGTGAAACCCAAGGACGACCCTAGACACACGCTGCTAAATGGTACAGGTTCTGTTATGCTTCTGCCATACACAAGCAACTCCCTCGACACAGTACCTTTGAAGTCCCTGATCCTCTAGAACCTGACATAACCACAACTCTGAAGTTCACAGTGTACTACGACGGCCAGCCGATAAACTGCAGGAAGTGCCTTGGGGACCCTGACACCAAGAGTTAAAAGTGTCTTGATAAGTACTGCTCTTTTGGTCATTTTACAGGCGGCAGTACTCATGGCGATTAGCTTGGTCCCAGACAAACTGGACTGGCAGAGACCGACTTTGACCTTCAAAAACACTAGGCGTAGGGGACATGGTTCAGTGCATACACAAGTAAATAAACAAGTTAACTGGAAGTGATCCGATTCATCATGGTTAGAGACCGTGAAGTCAATAACAAAAATATGTTTTGAAACAAGTACATAGACCACAACACTTTGTTCCGATGAAGAACAAAATGTAAATTCACCAAACTGATCATTTGCCGACCTTCCATTCAACATATGAATATTATATTGTATACATAAATATATCAAACTGTACCCAAAATTGTCAACTTCTTTATCTTTAGATCATCCCAACAACATAATTTCACTGTCATTTGTAATATCCAAAAATTCATCAGATAACTCTTCTATGCCATTTTTGTGGATACGTTCATCGAAAAATGTTGATTTCTCACAAGGAATATATACACAGCAAATAGTCAGATCCTTTTCAGATAAGGCTATATGTTCACAATTGATTCCTAAGCTGTAAAGTCAATAATAAGCGAGATATTAACCATTTCGTGCTCTGACCTCGAACATGAGGTCAAAGGTCAAATTCAAGGTCATGACAATAATCAGCATATATCATTTCCTATGTGTCCATAATTGATTCCTAGTCTCTAATCTCAATAATAAGTGAGATATCAGGCATAATGTGTCCCATTATGAAGCATAGGACAAATCAACATGGGAAAGTGCTATTTGGGACCCTTCGAGAACATGAAAATGGCCGCTACACGCAGACCGGCGATTCAGGGGCAACGAAACTTATACATATCACAGAGGTATTTGAGAGCAATCTTTTTGAAATAAAAATCTCAAAACTGTCTGAAAAGTTGTTGAGAAAATGGCCGCCAAAGTCGGAAATTGGCCGTTTTTTGGCGAAAATGGCCGCCATTTTGAAAAAAAATGCGAAAATCAAAAAACAAAAAAGTAACCCCCTCTTGAAATATTTTTAGGTATTTTTGTGCAAAATTTCAGAAACATCCGATCGTAAACTTTAAAGATAAAAATGTGGACGGACGCCGCTGACGCCGACGCCGACGCTGGACGCTGGACACAACGCCATGCCAATAGGTCATCGGGCCAAAGGTCCGGAAATTTAAAAATGTCTTTCCCTACTCATCCAACAGACATACCTATATAAAGATATAATCAATAAAATCTATTGTTTCCTTTGCAAAACATCAACATAGGGAGTTTTTTAACAATGGGCTTCCATAGATACACTTCGGACATTGATATTACCAAACTTGAAACGACAAAATCAACTAATTTGACTGTATATTTCAAGTACCGACTGCACAGGTGAAGCACATAGGGTGTTGTCCATTTCAAGAATTTTTTAATTGACCTGTTTTCAAGTTAAACTGTGTGAAAATGACCCCAGATCGTAACATCCCCACATTATCGCCCAATGTGAGAGTTTGCTTACATCATCCAACTTTACTAAGGGGAAGGCCGGTTGAAATATCATTACGGTCTAGTGATCATTCTCACATCTCTGACCACACGCCTGACGACTATGGTGACCCGTTACTGATATCAACCACGTTAATATGCAGCCAGCCTCCGACACCATGGAATGTGCTTTGAAGAACCCCCAACCTCTGGATAGGCCTGCCCTGCGCAGGGATGCCGTTCTTCACAGAACTCAATATGCTACGATTGATTGCATCCCAAGTGAAATCAGTCTCAGGCTACATCCTGCAAGACGGTGACATCATATTCATCCAGAGAGTAGTAACGACTGAGCCTATGTTCATTGTCTACTGTAGGGATCTCAACACTAAAAAGAAGATACTCTCTATAGTCACTCTGAGGATGAACGATGCCGAGTATGAACTCACCGACTTTGCAGCCGCGGAAAAGGGTTTTGCTGGCAAAAACACAAGAATATCCATTCATGGGATACCTTTCTCCGTCACGGACAAGGACATCGAAGACTAGGTGGACCAGTGGGTAACACGTTCCTCACGAGTCACGAAAGTGAAACCCAAGGACGACCCTAGACACACGCTGCTAAATGGTACAGGTTCTGTTATGCTTCTGCCATACACAAGCAACTCCCTCGACACAGTACCTTTGAAGTCCCTGATCCTCTAGAACCTGACATCACCACAACTCTGAAGTTCACAGTGTACTACGACGGCCAGCCGATAAACTGCAGGAAGTGCCTTGGGGACCCTGACACCAAGAACTGTGGCAAAAACACCAATAACCCCGACTTGGAGATCTTCAGGGTAGAAAGAAATCCTCTCTCCAATTTTTATCCGGTGCTCCTCCAGTTGGATGACCAGCTCTTCAGAACATCAGAGCATTGCTACCAGTTTTTGAAAGCTATGCACTTGAACAGACCAGATGTCGCAGACATGATTCTTGATGTAGTGCGAGCCATTGATGCCAAGAATCTTGGTCACACTCTCAACAATGAAGACCTCTCGGATTGGCATCAGGTACGAGTAGATATCATGAGACAGATCCTTGACCTAAAGTTCGACACATGCCCAGAATTCCAGAACAAATTAGTTGGTATGGGTACCAAGATGATTGTGGAAGCCACTTGCAACATGTTCTGGGCTTCTGGTCTACAACCTGACGCGACTCTCCGACAGCCCCGATCACAATGGCCAGGAGACAACGTGATGGGCCTTCTACTGGAAGACGTCAGGAACTCACGCCGTAACAAATCACCCAAACGTGATTGCACCCTTGGTCAAACTGGCTGGCGATATGCTCTCACAGGCTCCCCACCCTAACGACACAGTTTCCTCGCCCGAGTCAGGTCGATGAAGCCATGACCTACACTTCCCAATCACAGCCCTGTCTTGTTCGTCGCACCAGCGTGCTTGGTGAGGTGTCCACTCCCAAAGCACGTGGAAGTAAGAGAAAGAATATCACCCCACCCAACTTACACGACAGACAGATTGAGAAACATCAGACTATCACTGACTACTTCCGTACCCCAGCCCCTAGTGAGGGTAAATGATTACATGGACTGTTTATTGATGAATTGATGACCGATTTTCCCCCGGACTGTAATAAGCCTGTGATAAGCCTGTGTTTGAATGGCTTCTGTTGGCTCATGTTTGTCTCTCCCAATATCCATTTGTATATGATGTTAGTCATTTCAAGTGTGAAATCGCTCGAACTGCAACAGCAAGACAAAATACCAATCATCGTGAAAAGTGATAAAAATGTCACTGTAAAATCACGCAAAACATATACTTTGTCTGAATGTACAGCTAATAACCACTTTTTGCTAAAAAATATTCCCGGAATATATGTACCGCTAATAACCTCATTGACTGTGTAGGTTGTGTGTTACGTTGCATTGCAGTTATATCCACCCGTAGGCCTAATGCTATTTTGTGGGCTTATTATTTTGGCAAAATCACCCTATAGCAATAGATCTACAACTCAAATGCGGGATTCCGGGCACTCCGTTTTATGATAATGGGCGATATTGTGCAACGTAGGCCTACTGACTATTCTGCACTGACATACGGACAAGGGGAGGATCCGTGCACCTCTACGCCCACAGAGACGTGTGACCCCCGGCCATACTCCCCCCCCCCGCTCCCCCTCCCCCTCCTAACGCTAATATTGTAACGGGGTTGCTTCCCCTGCTGTGACATCTAGATAAACCGGTTTTCTTTGGAGGTGGGTGGGTGGTTGTTTAACCGGAGCTGTAACGGTAAAATTCCAGGAAACTGCTACTGCTGTACGGTTGATCTCCGGTTAGAAGTCTCTGAAGGTTGGTAGCGTGGTCTGGAACGGACCTCTTAACCGTAGTCCGACTGCCAATCTGCAACTGCACCTGTAAAGTAAGGATCCGGAGACGTTTCCGTCTCCGGGTACTGCAACTGCTCCGTCAGGATTCCGCTTTACTGCAACAGCTCCGTCGTTTTCCGCCTTACTGCAGCTGCGACTGCACCTGAAATAGAGAGTCCGGAAACGTTGCCGTTTCCGAATACTGAAACCGCTCTGCCAGGTTCCGTCTCGCTGCAAACTGCTCCGGTTGGCTCCGCCTCACCGCCACCTGCGACTGCACCTGAAATGGAGAATCTCGGAAGTGTTCCCACTTCCGGTTACCGCAACCGCTCCGTCAGGTACTGCCTCTGCTACTCCGTCGTCCGGTACCGCCTCTGCAACTGCTTCGCTGTTCCCGTCTCTGCAACTGCTCCGTCCGGTACCGCCTCCGTAGTTGCTCCGTTGAATTCCACCTCCGTCTCCGTCTCCTTTCTTGGTGATCTGGGTTCTTGGATCACCCTTAGACGTCGTTACAACTTTGTCTCAACCGACTGTGGACTTATCTCCCTTTTCTCCGTATTACTTTCTTTTTCCAATGAACTAACTTTATCATAAATTCCAGTTCCCTAACGAACACGGAAAAACAACTCGGTTGACGTTTTCATGTTTATTTCCCAAGTGCACAGTCAGAGGACATAACTGCTATATAACATCTGGTATGACCTAAGCCGGAGCAAGGGAGTACTCTGCTAAGGGAGAAGGGGTCTGCACAGGTCGACGTCAGGACACCAACTCCGCCGTCCGCTGTGAAGCGGGGGCTTTTATAGACCTCAGACCCAGGGTCACGTGACCGACCATTGTGACGTCATAACCCGCGAAAACACTAAATTTTTCCGGATTTCCAAAACACTCTAGAACCAATCAGTGGCTGCTACGTCACCTTTTAAACCGAAAATGAGGCTGATCACGTGACCTTCCGGAAATAACGTCATTACGTTTCTGTACTCCATTGTCCGGCTCCGTCTCCGGTTCCGTCTCCGTCTCCGTCTCCGGCTTTACCAACATTAAAATTATTCTAAGTTCCGAGACGGAAGACCTTCTAAACATCACCAATACGGAACCGAATGAACCTTTAAACACATATACATTTCAATGAACTGTTATTTAACCGCTAAACCATCAGTACTGAAAAGATGCAATATATTACAAAAACGAGCAATCAGAACCATACATAGAGCGACTTATAACAGTCATACTGATCCACTTTTCAAAAAATCAAATATACTGAAGATTACTGACTTGCATAGATATGAAACAATACTATTCATGCATGACTTTTCTATGAAAAAGCTGCCAGTATCATTCAATGATTTGTTTAAATTTAATTATCAAGTTCAGGACACTCATCAAACTAGACAGACAAATCTTTTGTACGTTGAACGATGCAACTCTAACTTGGCAAAAAAACTGCCTTTTTTTCATTTTCCCAGAATATGGAATGAAATAGCACCAAATATTAAAAACATAACCTCAAAAAGCAAAGTAAAAAAAACAATTAAAACAATTATCTTGTCTAATTATTCGAGTAATTTTGTCTGCAATAATATATATTGTACAGACTGCCACAACGACGCATAAGAATCATGTTCATTAAGCCACATATGAAGCATTTGCATATATATATAATTGATTTGGTCCAGATCCAACCTTATATCCACATATTGTCTCCCTCCCCTGGTTGGTGTCGCATTGTGTGGCACCTTGTCCCCGCCGGCGTTTATCCTGGGTAGCAACACAAACTTGTATTCACTTTTTCTAATTATGTAGTTTCATTTATTATTATTACTGTTATGTTTTTAGTACTTATTTTGATGCTCAGATTTGTCAAGAGATAATTTAAACGTATTCCAAAAGGGCCAAATGGAAGACAGCTTCGGCTAATTTGGTCCTTCAGCTTAAGATTTATTACCTATTATTATGATTATGTAGATTTTTGTTATTATTGAATGTTATATAATGTTATTTGAACTGAAGTAAAATCTATCAACATGTGCAAGTATATAATTATGTATCAAAGCTGAAAATAAATCTATCTATCTATCCATCTATCTATCCATCTATCTACCGTAATGTCACGAAATACTGATAGAATTACCTAGGGGAACCTTTGGGAACACCCCAAAACCGTTACAATATTTTAAAATATAGACCCATTCACTAGGTGCGCGACGAATTATCAGCTATACGTCGTTGATGAGTTTTCTCACAGACTCAAATTAAGGTGGCACTTTCTAAAACGCAAAAGCGTAATCCTATAGTTGTTAAAAAAAGACTTAAACAAATGTCAACATTTTGGTATGTTTGAGAACAAAACTACCAAGAAAAGTACAGTGACTGTGCGTTTTTTTTTTCCTTTGGGAACAATTTAGGCAACGAATCTTGAATGCCATTTTATAATGGAGAGTATAGGGGAAATAAAAGTATGGTATATCGCCCATTTGTACGTGCAATATTACCTAACAATTGCCAGTTTTAACACCATGTGTAATTACATCATTTTGAAGAAAAAAATCTACCCTTACATATGAAGTCAAGAAAATATCGGGTCACCGTTAGAATTGTTGCACTAATTTCTGACATTTTACTTGCTGGAAACTAACATGTTACAATTTAGGGGAAATAAACGTAGGCATATATATCGCATATCTGTACAATGTTACCTGACAATCGTCAGTTTTATCTGCATGTGTACTACATCATGTTGAAGGAAAGAAGCTACCCTTACATATGAAACCAAAAAAATATGGGGTCACCTTTAGAATTGTTGCGCTAATTGGCATTTTTATTCGCCGGAATCTGACACGTAATGATTCAGGGGAAATATACTGGTATATATCGCATTTCTGTACAATATTAATCAACAATTGTCAGTTTTATCAGCATGTGTAATACATCATGTTGAAGTAAAGAAGCTACCCTTACATATGAAACCAAAAAATATGGGGTCACCGTTAGAATTGTTGCACTACTTTCTGACATTTTACTCGCCGAATATGACATGTTACGATTTAGGGGAAATAAACGTATATATCGCATTTTTGTACAATATTATTTGACAATCGTCAGTTTTATCGGCATGTTTAATACATCATGTTGAAGGGAAGAAGCTATCCGTACATATGAAACTAAAAAAATATGGGGTTACCGTTGCATAGTTGCAGTAATGTCCGACACTTTAATCGGTGAAATATGACATATTACGAATTAGGGGGTATGAACGTATATAGGCCTATCGCATTTCTGTATAATACTACTAAACAATCGTAAGCTTTATCTGCATGTGTAATACATCATGTTGAAGGAAAGAAGCCACCCTTACATATGAAACCCAAATAATATGTTAGAATTGTTGCGCTAATTCACCGTTCACCGTTAGAATTGTTGCGCTGATTGGCATTACTCGACGGAATCTGACATGTAAGGATTCAGAGGAAATAACGTATATATCGCATTTCTGTACAATATTAATTAACAATCGTCAGTTTTATCGGCATATGTAATAAATACATCATGTTGAAGGGAAGAGTCTGACCTAACATATGAAACATAAAAAAATATGAAGTCTCCATTAGAATTGTTGCGCTAATTGGCATTTTTACTCGCCGGAATCTGACACATAACGATTCAGAGGAAATATACGAAGGTATATATCGACTTTCTGTACAATATAATTAGCAATCGTCAGTTTTATCGGCATGTGTAATACATCATGTTGAAGGGAAGAAGCTATCCTTACATATGAAACCAAAAAATATGGGGTCGCCGTTAGAATTGTTGCACTAATTGGCATTTTTACTCGCCGGAATCTGACATGTAACAATTCAGAGGAAATAACGCATAGGCCTATTATCGCATTTCTGTACAACATTAATTAACAATCGTCAGTTTTATCCATATGAGTAATACATCATTTTGAAGGTCAAAAGCTACCCTTACATATAAGACAAAAAAAATCGGGTCACTGTTAGAATTGTTGCGCTAATTGGATTTTTTTTACTTGCCGGAATCTACGATTTACGGGAAATACATCGCACTTCTGTATACAGTATTACCTGCATGACGATTGTCAGTTTTATCTGCATGTGTAATATACCATTTTGAACGTAAACAGCTACCCTTACATATAAAACTAAAAAAATAAAAAAGAATGATCACCGTTAAAACTGTTGTGCTAATTGTCATTTTTACTTGCCGGAATTTATGATTTGGGAGAAATACAAGTAGGCCTATATTGCACTTCAGTAATGCAATATTAGGCCTATCTAACAATCGTCAGTTTTATCGGTATGTGTAATACATCCTTTTGAAGGTCAAAAGCTACCCTTACATATAAGACAAAAAAACTATCGGGGTGACCATTAGAATTTTTGCGCTAATTGGCATTTTTTATTCGCCGGAATCTATGGTTTAGGGGAAATACATCGCACTTTTGTATACAGTATTACCTGTATGACGATTGTCAGTTTTATCCGCATGTGAAATATACCATTTTGAACGTAAACAGCTAGTTTACATATAAAACAAAAAATAAAAAAGAATGATCAACGTTAAAACTGTTGTGCTAATTAACATTTTTACTTACCGGAATTTACGATTTGGGAGAAATACAAGTATATCGAACTTCTGTACTTGCAATATTACCTATAACAATCGTCAGTTTTTTCGACATGTGTAATAGGTCCCTACATCATTTTGAAGATAAAAAGCTACCCTTACATATAAGACAAAAAAATCGGGGTCACCGTTAGAATTTTTGCACTAATTGGCATTTTTTTACTTGCCGGAATCTATGGTTTATAGGAAATACATCCACTTCTATACAGTATTACCTGACGATTGTCAGTTTTATCCGCATCACCGTTAAAACTGTTGTGCTAATTGTCATTTTTACTTGCCGGAATTTATGATTTGGGAGAAATACAAGTGGGCCTATATTGCACTTCTCTAATGCAATATTAGGCCTACCTAACAATCGTCAGTTTTATCGGTATGTGTAATATATCATTTTGAAGGTGAAAAGCTACCCTTACATATAAGACCAAAATAATCGAAGTCACCGTTAGAATTCTTGCGCTGATTGGCATTTTTACTTGCCGGAATTCTATGGGAAATTTAAGTAGGCCTATATCGCACTTCTGTACAGTATTACCTAGAACTCCTGTAGTAACGTGTAAAATCATATCGTAAAATCTACATATCGTGAAATTATATCGTAAAATCCACAAAAGGCCTACAAAAAACCCAATCAAAGATCATCACCTGCTGGGAAGAACTGAGAAATGGCAACATCTCTGCGAAGGATTTCCTCAAGAATTGTTCGACTGTCAACGGACCCTCCATTGCTCTACTTTAATTACTGTACATTTTTATATGATATGCTTGTTTTTAAATTTCCTCTGTTGCATACGGATAGGCCCTAATGAAAATGAATGATGTTGATGTTATATAAATTTGCTTTCGTGTGTTTCGTGCCAAATAATAAAAGTATGTCTACACTAGAACACTCGTCTTCTGAAGTGAATCTAATGACTCACATATTATATTATAAATTCTCTCAAATGAACGCCGACATTGCACGAAAAATAACCTTGATATCAATGATTCTCACAGCGTGCGTGATCAGCTATCAAAACTAGAAATAAAGAACACTCAAATTGCGCTTTGTTTAAGCTTTTATCACTTTTAATGAACATTTTATAGTAAATTTACGGCAGTACTTATTGTCAAGTGCAGGTTACATTTCAAAATTACAATTGGTAATTTGCCGCATAGACTTTCCCTGTTGGACATGCTCGATCTAGAACTATGCAACAAATCTCTGTGTACTGGAATAACATGGATTGCTACTACTAGCGATCAATGCGATTTATACAGGGGTAATTCTGAGATATGAATCGAGTAATAACTATGCCCAGTGTTGGTGACATTTTTCTGGCACTCGACAGCACAGTTTAACTCGTATTTATCACTCCAAGAAGGTCGACCTAACTTTGCAATCACGTCTCTCAACTGACAACTAACTGATTAGTTTGATATTGAATACATGTGGAATGGACCTGGACATTGGCATAGACCGGCAAACAGAGATCGTAGTTTCAACCAGGAAAAGTTTGTTGTTAAATAAGCGCCTCCGTTGAATGAGCACCTGTCTTGAAAGAGCGCTCGGGGGGGGGGGGGGGTGGGGGGAGGGGGAGGAGGGCGAAACTTTATTGACAAATAATTGCGCGCCCCAGCGCTTTATCGAGCCATTACGATATTATATAAATACAACACTGTATGTATATTGGTACAGCGGATTGTTTTCCGAGAGAGATACTACCCGAGGCATCAACCGAGGGTGGTAATGTCTCACAAGGGGAATATTCCGCTGTGCCAATATGCACTCAGGTATGTATTTATATGACTATACAGAAACTGTTGTGATATAATGTCATTGACGGAAAATCGATTGTCAATCTTTATAAGCAACATGTGAACAATACAACATCCGAAGGCTGCCGGTTAGTATATCAAAATTACCATCCGGTCAGTATATCGTTTACTGTGTCGACATTGCGGGCGGCTCCAGCAGAGCAAATTATTTCATTGCAATTGACCTATCACAGAGCATGATTCTTACAGGAGGTATAGTAATTGCATTTCACAATGCGAAGAGATAAGAGCTCGCCTGAGAACAGAAGCACAGAAGCATAGATACGGTGGCTTCTTTCAGCCATAATTTTTATTTTATTTTCAGGAACTTATGTAAAATTTATGTTGGCGACGAAAATCATTTTAGACGTGACAAAAATCTTTTTGTTTCTTTTTTATTTTATTTTCAAGAACTTATGTAAAATTTATGTTGGCGACGAAAATCATTTTAGACGTGACAAAAATCAATTTCATCGTGACGAAAATGTTTTAAATGCGTTGAAAATCATTTTAAACACAACGAAAATATTTTAAACACGTTGAAAATCATTTTAACCTTTTCACTACTGACCCACCCCTCAGCCTCCATACTGAGCCGATTCATGTATGAATTGATAGGATTTCTAAATGTTTGATTAGTTTTATTTAAAGGTGTTTCAGAATAATTATGTGTGAAAATAAAGTCATATTAGAGTGTGATATTTCTATATAGTATATTTTTCAACCCGTTTCATTGGTTACCGTGGAAACAAACAAAAAATCTACTAGGGACCAATGAGAGGGCTAGTTCCATTTTCTTTATCATACAGTCATACTCGAATTTGTAATGCAATATAATCCAGTACGTTTTACTTGAGTACTTATAGTCTTTTAAATTTGTGATGAAGTGTATCTCGTGGGTTTTGATAGTGTTTACAGCATGTAAATATCTTGATTAGTTATGGAGATACTAAAGTTTTAGTGGAAACTGTCTGTAGTTCGACCCATTGTAATCGGTACTTGTGACGTCACAGGGTTAGTGACAGGTTAATTATTCAATTAACTAAACAGTCAATTAGGCTTCTAAATTTCAATCGGTGGCAATATGTATGTGCTAGTTTATCGTGTAGGTACATTCTCGGGCATATATAACATTAAATACAATCAGTGGACAATTACCTATACATCTATTGGTTGCCAAAGTTATGGTTACGCAGCGTAACCATCAGTACAGCAGGAGGGGTGTGGTATGGTTACGCAGCGTAACCATGAGTAGTGAAAAGGTTAGACGCAACGAAAATGTTTTAAACACGTTGAGAATAGTTTTAAACGCAACGAAAATATTTTTAAAGCGTTGAAAATCACTTTAAACTCAACAAAAATGTTTTAAACGCAACGAAAATATTTTAAACACGTTGAAAATAGTTTTAAACGCAACGAAAATGTCTTAAACACGTTGAAAATCATTTTAAACATGACGAAAATGTTTTAAACGCAACAAAAATGTTCTAAACGTGACTGCAACAGTGCAACAAAATGCATTACTCTTTCTCGTAGTGAGTCACGTGATGAGTAGGGCAGCCATTTTGGAAGACGCTACGGAAACAACAATAAGCAACGAAAATTGTTTTGGTCACGACGATAATATTTTCGTCACGTTTAAAACTTTTTTCAACGTGTTTAAAACATTTTTGTTGCGTTTAAAACTATTTTCAACGTGTTTAAAATATTTTCGTCACGTTTAAAACATTTTCGTTGCGTTTAAAATGATTTTCGTCACGTTTAAAACATTTTCGTTGCGTTTAAAATGATTTTCAACGTGTTTAAAATATTTTCGTTGCGCTTAAAACTATTTTCGTTGTGTTTAGAACATTTCCGTTGCGTTTAAAACTATTCTCGTCACGCTTAAAACATTTTCGCTGCATTTAAAATGATTTTCGTCACGTTTAAAACATTTTCGTTGCGTTTGAAATGATTTTCAACGTGTTTAAAATATTTTCGTTGCGTTTAAAACTATTTTCGTTGTGTTTAGAACATTTTCTTTGCCTTTAAAACTATTTTCGTCACGTTTAAAACATTTTCGTTGCGTTTAAAATGATTTTCGTCACGTTTAAAACATTTTCGTTGCGTTTAAAATGATTTTCAACGCGTTTAAAATATTTTCGTTGCATTTAAAACTATTTCAACGTGTTTAAAATATTTTCGTTGCATTTAAAACTATTTTCGTTGTGTTTAAAACATTTTCGTTGCGTTTGAAAACTATTTTCGTTGTGTTTAGAACATTTTCGTTGCGTTTAAAACTATTTTCAACGTGTTTAAAATATTTTCGTTGCGTCTAAAATGATTTTCAACGCGTTTAAAATATTTTCGTTGTGTTTAAAATGATTTTCAACGAGTTTAAAATATTTTCGTTGTGTTTAAAATGATTTTTGAGAGAATAGACTTTCACCGCGATTATGTCTTTAAAAATGCTTTTTAAAAAAGTGAATCGATAATATCTAACACTTATATTTCTGTAGTAATAGCTATATAAGTATATGTACAGCTAATGTTAACATTAGCTGTACAGTACAGCTAATATCGCTTATATCTATCTATATATATATATATATATATATATATATATATATATATATATATATATATATATATATATAAAGTCCCGTTCACCCGTTACACACGCCGCCACATTAACTACACGTCAGGTGGACATTGACGGGAGCACACAGCCTCGTAAGAGACTTCAAAAGACTTCACGTTTTATTCGGAACTCGTCAGTGCACGCATTCAGGATTTTGAACTCTTGTATTATTGAATTTTGAACTAACAGGCCTGAACTTTGGGGTTCGTCAGTGGGATGGGTTTGTTTATATATATATTTTCACATTTTCCAACACCTGTATATATTATATGTCTAATATAACTTTGTTCATATATCAGAGTTGTTCATTCTCATACATACACCCACGTGCTTTATAACATTTGGTACCAGAAGTGGGGTAGCTATGTATGGTAGGGTATTGTTTTGTGCATCTGTATTTAGTTAAGTACAGGTGAACTGATATCTGATTCTGAATTGGTAAAATATATGTAATTACTTGTTGATAGGTAGGATTTGAAACCAAAGAAAATAGTTCAGCACAGCAGTGTGATCTCTAACACGTCCGTTACTGTCGTCCAGAAGCTGTTGTCGTGGTTTTGCGTCTCGCGCCGGTAATTTGTGTCCTGCTCGTATATAAGGAGGCATATTGATTGTCTGGTGTTATCCCAGATATTTGGCTTTTTGCCATTGGCCAATTCGTCCGTTTGAATTGCGCTGGTTTATTTATACACAATTTCAGGGGTTAATGCTGCTTGGCGTGGCTTTGATCTTTGTGGGTCTCTGCAGTTTTTGGGCCCACGGGGTGCCCCTTACTCCATGTATTGGTCGTTGTAATCAGCAGCATTCTGGAACAGATGTGTTTCACACTTGGTATAGTTACCACACCACTCTAAAAATGGTACTTCCGGACCGGTTAAGCTCTCTCAATCTGAATCAGCTGAGAGATGAGTCTGCCAGTCGTGATATAGCACACGAGGGGCTGACCAAAGAGCAACTACGCAAGGAGATTATTGCGTATGAGGAAGGTAAGACTAAGCAAGGTGAAGTTCATACTGACATGGAAAATCAGTCAGGTAAGGAAAATGTAGATAGTCATGAGGATTACGATGAAGATGAAGAAAGTAAGCAATCCGAGGTGGCTTTGTTAAAATTACGTTTGAGTCATCAGTCTATGGAAAACGAAATGAAGATGAAGATGAGACAATTAAAACTACAGGAGAAAGAGTTGGATTTTCAAAGAGAACAACAGAAAAAAGATCATGAGTTCCTACCAAAACAACTCGAGTTGAAAAAAGAGCCTACAGAAACTAAACAACAAGAACAAATGGTGAGTGTGGAGAGTCCCAAGATTCCATACCTAGGTGAGAAGGATGACATAGAAGTTTATCTCGGCATGTTTGAGAGAATAGCACCTTCCAGTGGTTGGCAGGAGAAAACATGGGCGCCTAGGATCATTCCGTTATTAACAGGGAAAGCCAGAGAGGCTTTCATTCGTATGAGTCCTGATAGCGCTGGTGACTACAAACTACTGAAAGAGTCTATACTCGTCCGTTATGAGCGCACTCCAGAACATTACAGGAAGCAGTTTCTTACCTCCAGGAAGAACTCGGATGAGAGTTTTACTGAATGGGGAATCCGGTTGAGGAAATATTTCGAAAGATGGGTTGGAGCAGGCATTGATGGTGCACACCAACTAACAGAAACCTTGATAATAGAGCAAATTCTCAACAGTACAACACCTGATCTACAGATTTGGCTCCGTGAACACAAGCCCAAATCAGTTGCTGAATTAACCAGTCTTGCTCAGACCTACTGCATAGCGAGACAAAGAACATTTAGAAGGAAATCTTTTAAGGAAGGTTCGAGAGATGAGAAAGGTAAGGAAGTGTCGAGAAGTTACCCTGAGAGCAGACAAGGTACTGGCGAGTTCAAGTCACGAGAGGAGAGGAGAGGAGTAGGTTTGTCACGTGTTACAAGTGTCATAAGAAGGGGCATTACCAGTCAGACTGTCCGCAAGGTAAAGACACTCAGCAGACCACTTTTTTTCTGCCATAGCCCCAAGGGATTGGTAAGGTCTTTTGACAGGTATACAAGGAGAAGCCTGGTAAATGGAAATCAGGTAAACATGGTGATGGACACAGGCAACTCATGTACACTAGTACATTCAAAGTATGTGTCACTAGATTACTTGACAGGTGAATCCATGGAAGTCCAGTTTGGAGATGGTTCTGGTAAGTCAATCCCACTAGCAGAAGTCACTTTGACCGAAGTTGGAGATCTTCAGGATCCAATCACATTACAGGTAGGTGTAGTGGATAATTTGCCAACTGATGTTCTACTTGGTCATGATATCTTGGAGCGATTCAACCGATCGGAGGATATGATTTTGTCGTCTCTAGAAGTTAGGCAAAGCAGCAGAAAGATCTCGAGATTGAACAGCAGGCTGAGGTGAATAAAACGATGGTGTAAGTGAACAGCTTGTATGACGCTCCAGAAACAGATGACAACTCTTTGATAGATAAAGTAAAGGTGAGTGATGATAGTGCAAGTGAGACCAGTGAATGATCAGAGATGGAACAGAAACCAGAAGAACCAGAAGAGAGCTCCGAGGAAAACTTGTCTACAACAGGATCTGACACAACGGGAAATGTTGAAGTAACAACAGTAGGTTCGTTTGTGTCAAAGGAACAGTTAATAGCTATGCAGCAAAGTGACGAAACTCTTGCCATTGTATGAGAAAGTGTGAGACCAGCTCCACCAAAGTCAAAAAGAGGATATTTCCTACAACAAGGCCTGATACATCGGAGGTATTTTGATGTCAAAGAAGTGAAACTTTCGGATCGAGTGTTGCAGTTTGTGTTGATATGTATATGTGTGTGCTATTCAGTGGGTACAGTCGGTTGGGAACAAACCCTGTAAGCCGCACGGAACAGGTAAGTTATTGTGGTGTTTTGATGCTATGTCTGTGTGTACCCTGCTGGCGGGAGCGGCAAGGTGGGAACCACCGCCGCAATCACCTGCAGGGGTTATGTTGTGTTTTCATGTGTTTAACCTGTGTGATTTGATTTGCTATTGAACAATGAATAAATATAACGATGTTTTACAGGAAAGTTGGTATACAGCCTACAAAATACAATGTATTTATGCCTTTAAGATTACATAGCAAAGTAGATATTTCATTTGTACTCATACAAAGATATGCCTATGTATTTTTTCTTGCTCATATATGATTTCAATTGGAGTTTTCTTGCCAGCTTTGTGTAAACAAATAGATCTTTTTGCCACTAAAATATATAGATCACAATATCATAATATAATGTTCTTTTGACAAACACCCTTTTCATTACTGAGACCTATAATTATTTGTTCTGCAGTTAAATTAAACCCAGAAGTGCCTGTGTCAAAGCGTATATCATTATTTACATTTTTCCACAATTTCTCTATGTGCCTGCAATTTATGAAGAAATGTTCTAAATCATCTGTTTGATCACAAAATTCACATTTTTCTGAGTCAATTAGTTTCACCTTGAATAAATAAGTTCTACTTGGATATATGCAATGTAGTATCTTCCATTGCATTACCAATAGAGATATCTCCTTTGTTATGCTGGCAGTACGCTGCCAGGTGTATTCAGAAATGGCCCGCTCCCCATACCTTTTCAACCAATAGCTTGTGATGCGAATATCGTGAAATCTGTGTTTTGTATAAAATGCCCGTATCGGCTTCGTATTTTGATTTTTGATCGGAATATTGTTAAAGTAAATAGTGTCGTCGGTGTGAGGATAAATGTCGCCTAATACGTTTTGTGTAACAGCATTAGCTACGATGTTGAATTCGAATAAAGTCCTAGCAGTATCGGCAAGTTTTTTTTGTTATCTCCATATAGGGAATTACGCTAGCATCATGTATGATGTCAGAAAAATATACAATGTCATTATCAATCCATCTTTTCAGAAATATTGGGTTGCTTTTGAATTTGACAAGACTATTATTCCAAATAACTTGTGGGCTGTTTGCAATATTGCGTTCTGTATTAATATCTTGTGTGTCTTACCAATCTTTGATTAGAAGATTATAGAATGAGAGACAAAAATCTATTCCTTTAAGTTGGCGAAAGGGTACATTCATTCTTAACACCAACATATTTTTCCCAAGTTTATTCAAGTAAAAATCAAGCAAAATGCATCATGCACCATTCCTTCCCATTTCATTAAGTTTAATCCACTTAAATGTTAACGACTTCTGCATATCTACCATATTTATCATATTAAGCCCTCCATGCCTAATATCTTGGACCAGCAAATCACGACTCAGCTTTTCAAAACAGTGTTCGAGATATCTCTCTCTCTATAAATGTTTTTCGAATTCCAGATAAATTTGAAAAATAATGTGTTGAGTCTATGTAAAACTTCGTCAGACAAACGAATGCCTTGCATAAGATAAAGAAACTGTGGCAGAAACAGGCTCTTCACAAGAGTAATCTTGCCTTATATAGATACTTTACGTCCTATCCACATTTTGATTATATTTTCACATTTTTGTATTCTATTGAACCAATTTTCTTCAATTTGATTGGCTGTACAGTCGTTTCGAAATTTTACCCCCAAGAGTTTGATCGTGTTTTCGGGATAAATTTTCCAATCGAGCATTCAGAGCATTCAGAGTCCCAACAATACTAGGCTGAATAATCTCAACGCGAAAATTAGGCAGACACAAAAATTGTCTACTTAAAATTATTGTCTACTTAATATGGAAATTTAAGCATAAATTGTCTACCTAATATGGGTTTCATATATATATATATATATATATATATATATATATATATATATATATATATATATATATATATATATATATATATATTACCGTGTATATATTATATTGTCAATGTGTTAACATTCTACAGGAATTATCGCATCTATTATGTCATGCATAAGTTCTGCTTCTTGTTTCAATCATTATTTTAACTTCAAACAGAATATATTATTTTGACAAAAATAATGTTCCATATGATTTGCTCACTGTCAGTCTGTGTATAATTCCCTGAAGGTGTATAGCCCTTTGAGGCCTGAGTATTGTCTCATGTGGTCAAGCTAGTCATGCATCAGTGAATCCTAAGTTATGTGACACTGTACAAACTAGAATCTTGGTCATTTCTCTCAGTGATTTTGCACGTGGCAGAAACAAAGCCAGTGAATTTGCATTGATGTACAATCAGCACATGTTGGAGTGGACATTTCTAACTATTGCCTTATATATATTTAAGAGTTGTTGGACATTGGCCAAAGAATATTGTAAGTATTTTGCTGTATAATATATTGTAATGGGTCCTGTATTAATTAGTCAGATTTAGACTTTGGCATTATTTGTGTAAAAACAGACCTAAGAATCCAGTATAACTGGCTAGTGTACACTCGACACAATATGTGTTAGTTATTCAAATTATACAAATTCTCAATAGTTTAAAGCAGCATTATTGTAACAGTTTTTGAATATTCATTGACTTGTAGTCACTGTCGGCGTGGAGTGTTAGACGCTGTTAGACGCTGCATTTTGTAGTCCTGTAAAGTCCCGTTCATCCGTTACGCACGCCGCCACATTAACTACACGTCAGGTGGACATTGACGGGAGCACACAGCCTCGTAAGAGACTTCAAAAGACTTCACGTTTTATTCGGAACTCGTCAATGCACGCATTCAGGATTTCGAACTCTTGTATTATTGAATTTTGAACTAACAGGCCTGAACTTTGGGGTTCGTCAGTGGGATGGGTTTGTTTATATATATATTTTCACATTTTCCAACACCTGTATATATTATATGTCTAATATAACTTTGTTCATATATCAGAGTTGTTCATTCTCATACATACACCCACGTGCTTTATAACATTTGGTACCCGAAGTGGGGTAGCTATGTATGGTAAGGTATTGTTTTGTGCATCTGTATCTAGTTAAGTACAGGTGAACTGATATCTGATTCTGAATTGGTAAAATATATGTAATTACTTGTTGATAGGTAGGATTTGAAACCAAAGAAAATAGTTCAGCACAGCAGTGTGATCTCTAACACGTCCGTTACTGTCGTCCAGAAGCTGTTGTCGTGGTTTTGCGTCTCGCGCCGGTAATTTGTGTCCTGCTCGTATATAAGGAGGCATATTGATTGTCTGGTGTTATCCCAGATATTTGGCTTTTTGCCGTTGGCCAATTCGTCCGTTTGAATTGCGCTGGTTTATTTATACACAGTTTCAGGGGTTAATGCTGCTTGGCGTGGCTTTGATCTTTGTGGGTCTCTGCAGTTTTTGGGCCCACGGGGTGCCCCTTACTCCATGTATTGGTCGTTGTAATCAGCAGTATTCTGGAACAGATGTGTTTCACACTTGGTATAGTTACCACACCACTCTAAAAATGGTACTTCCGGACCGGTTAAGCTCTCTCAATCTGAATCAGCTGAGAGATGAGTGTGCCAGTCGTGATATAGCACACGATGGGCTGACCGAAGAGCAACTACGCAAGGAGATTATTGCGTATGAGGAAGGTAAGACTAAGCAAGGTGAAGTTCATACTGACATGGAAAATCAGTCAGGTAAGGAAAATGTAGATAGTAAGGAAAATGAAGATGAAGAAAGTAAGCAATCCGAGGTGGCTTTGTTAAAATTACGTTTGAGTCATCAGTCTATGGAAAACGAAATGAAGATGAAGATGAGACAAAAAAACTACAGGAGAAAGAGTTGGATTTTCAAAGAGAACAACAGAAAAAAGATCATGAGTTCCGACCAAAACAACTCGAGTTGAAAAAAGAGCCTACAGAAACTAAACAACAAGAACAAATGGTGAGTGTGAAGAGTCCCAAGATTCCATACCTAGGTGAGAAGGATGACATAGAAGTTTATCTCGGCATGTTTGAGAGAATAGCACCTTCCAGTGGTTGGCAGGAGAAAACATGGGCGCCTAGGATCATTCCGTTATTAACAGGGAAAGCCAGAGAGGCTTTCATTCGTATGAGTCCTGATAGCGCTGGTGACTACAAACTACTGAAAGAGTCTATACTCGTCCGCCATAGCCCCAAGGGATTGGTAAGGTCTTTTGACAGGTATACAAGGAGAAGCCTGGTAAATGGAAATCAGGTAAACATGGTGATGGACACAGGCAGCTCATGTACACTAGTACATTCAAAGTATGTGTCACTAGATTACTTGACAGGTGAATCCATGGAAGTCCAGTTTGGAGATGGTTCTGGTAAGTCAATCCCACTAGCAGAAGTCACTTTGACCGAAGTTGGAGATCTTCAGGATCCAATCACATTACAGGTAGATGTAGTGGATAATTTGCCAACTGATGTTCTACTTGGTCATGATATCTTGGAGCGATTCAACCGATCGGAGGATATGATTTTGTCGTCACTAAAAGTCAGGCAAAGCAGCAGAAAGATCTCGAGATTGAACAACAGGCTGAGGTGAGTAAAACGATGGTGTAAGTGAACAGCTTGTATGACGCTCCAGAAACAGATGACAACTCTTTGATAGATAAAGTAAAGGTGAGTGATGACAGTGCAAGTGAGACCAGTGAATGATCAGAGATGGAACAGAAACCAGAAGAACCAGAAGAGAGTTCCGAGGAAAACTTGTCTACAACAGGATCTGACACAACGGGAGATGTTGAAGTAACAACAGTAGGTTCGTTTGTGTCAAAGGAACAGTTAATAGCTATACAGCAAAGTGACGAAACTCTTGCCATTGTATGAGAAAGTGTGAGACCAGCTCCACCAAAGTCAAAAAGAGGATATTTCCTACAACAAGGCCTGATACATCGGAGGTATTTTGATGTCAAAGAAGTGAAACTTTCGGATCGAGTGTTGCAGTTTGTGTTGATATGTATATGTGTGTGCTATTCAGTGGGTACAGTCGGTTGGGAACAAACCCTGTAAGCCGCACGGAACAGGTAAGTTATTGTGGTGTTTTGATGCTATGTCTGTGTGTACCCTGCTGGCGGGAGCGGCAAGGTGGGAACCAGCGCCGCAATCACCTGCAGGGGTTATGTTGTGTTTTCCTGTGTTTAACCTGTGTGATTTGATTTGCTATTGAACAATGAATAAATATAACGATGTTTTACAGGAAAGTTGGTATACAGCCTACAAAATACAATGTATTTATGCCTTTAAGATTACATAGCAAAGTTTCATTTGTACTCACACAAAGATATGCCTATGTATTTTTTCTTGCTCATATATGATTTCAATTGGAGTTTTCTTGCCAGCTTTGTGTAAACAAATAGATCTTTTTGCCACTAAAATATATAGATCACTTAATATAATGTTCTTTTGACAAACACCCTTTTCATTACTGAGACCTATAATTATTTGTTCTGCAGTTAAATTAAACCCAGAAGTGCCTGTGTCAAAGCGTATATCATTATTTACATTTTTCCACAATTTCTCTATGTGCCTGCAATTTATGAAGAAATGTTCTAAATCATCTGTTTGATCACAAAATTCACATTTTTCTGAGTCAATTAGTTTCACCTTGAATAAATAAGTTATACTTGGATATATGCAATGTAGTATCTTCCATTGCATTACCAATAGATATATCTCCTTTGTTATGCTGGCAGTACGCTGCCAGGTGTATTCAGAAATGGCCCGCTCCCCATACCTTTTCAACCAATAGCTTGTGATGCGAATATCGTGAAATCTGTGTTTTGTATAAAATGCCCGTATTGGCTTCGTATTTTGATTTTTGATCGGAATATTGTTAAAGTAAATAGTGTCGTCGGTGTGAGGATAAATGTCGCCTAATACGTTCTGTGTAACAGCATTAGCTACGATGTTGAATTCGAATAAAGTCATAGCAGTATCGCCAAGTTTTTTTTTGTTATCTCCATATAGGGAATTGCGCTAGCATCATGTATGATGTCAGAAAAATATACAATGTCATTTTCAATCCATCTTTTCAGAAATATTGGGTTGCTTTTGAATTTGACAAGACTATTATTCCAAATAACTTGTGGGCTGTTTGCAATATTGCGTTCTGTATTAATATCTTGTGTGTCTATCCAATCTTTGATTAGAAGATTATAGAATGAGAGACAAAAATCTATTCCTTTAAGTTGGCGAAAGGGTACATTCATTCTTAACACCAACATATTTTTCCCAAGCTTATTCAAGTAAAAATCAAGCAAAATGCACCATGCACCATTCCCTCCCATTTCATTAAGTTTAATCCACTTAAATGTTAACGACTTCTGCATATCTACCATATTTATCATATTAAGCCCTCCATGCCTAATATCTTGGACCAACAAATCACGACTCAGCTTTTCAAAACAGTGTTCGAGATCTCTCTCTCTCTACAAATGTTTTTCGAATTCCAGATAAATTTGAAAAATAATGTGTTGAGTCTATGTAAAACTTCGTCAGACAAACGAATGCCTTGCATAAGATAAAGAAACTGTGGCAGAAACAGGCTCTTCACAAGAGTAATCTTGCCATATATAGATAATTTACGTCCTATCCACATTTTGATTATATTTTCACATTTTTGTATTCTATTGATCCAATTTTCTTCAATTTGATTGGCTGTACAGTCGTTTCGAAATTTTACCCCCAAGAGTTTGATCGTGTTTTCGGGATAAATTTTCCAGCTTATATTAGCAATGTTTTTCTTCCTGTACTTCCAACAACCTACCCATATGGCTTAAGTTTCATTTCGATTCAAATTTAAAAATGAAAATTTCGAGAATAACTCTACAATTCTCAGACTTTCATGTATAGATTTTTCATCCCCAAGAAATAATGTGGTGTCGTCCGCAAATTGCATTATTTTAATATGTTGAGATGTCAGCATCAAAGGTATACCATGGATATTGTTGCTTAGGCGAATTTTGCAAGCTAAAATCTCACAAGCGATGATGAAACAATATGGCGACAGTGGACATCCTTGCCGTATGCCACATTCGAGAGGAAACCAATCCGACAGCCAACCATTATGTTTCAAACAGCTGATTGTGTTATTATTCAAGATTTCAACCCATCGTATGAAGTCGGGACCGAAACCATACAGTTTAATGGACGACAATAAAAACTCCTTGGAAATACTGTCAGAGGCTTTATAATAATCTAAAGATAATATTGCGCCAGGTATATTTTGGTGGTTCGTAGATTCTATGACGTCATCCACCGTACGAATGACTATCCCCGAATGTCTACCTTTGATATATCCATATTGATCTTCGGAAATAAGTTCAGGGATAATTTTTTTCAATCTATTAGACAAAATTTTTGCTAATAATTCATAATCTGTGTTGGTAAGACTCAGGGGCCTCCAGTTAGCAAGATCAGTGCGTGACTTTTCCCCACCCTTGTGCAATAATATGATGATACCCTTCTTTTGTGAGAATGGGAGTTTGCCATCGATGAAAGATTTTTTGAAACATTCAATCATTATATGTTCAATCCGATGCCAAAATGTTCGGTACCACATTGTTGTCAACCCATCAGAACCCGGACTTGAATTAACTTTCATAGCATTCAAAGACATACGACATTCGGTTGTCGTAATTTCTCCTTCCAGCAAATGTTGATTTTCTATTGTCAAATGCGGTATTGTTATATCATCAACAAATTCATCCAGCTTTTCCCCATAAAATTCACCCTTTGTGCTGTAAAGATTTTTATAATAATTATATTGCGTATCGAATATAACGCATTGGTCTTTCGAAAGAGTCCCATTTGGGAGTTCTACTGCCGTCATTGTTTTGGCTCTAGCTCGTGATTTTTCCAAATTCAAAAAATATTTGGTACTCTTGTCACCATGTTCAGCCCATAATGCTCTAGATCTTATTTGAATACCCTGTTCAACATGTAACGATAACATATTTAATTCCGTGTTCAATGAACTTACTCTTTTTTGAAGTTGTATATTTGTGACATCCTGACATAGCAGAGACGAAGCGTTTTCTAACTGTGTCATTACTCGTATTGTGCGACATTTATTGTTCCTAGCCTTGGCTTTCCCGTACAATACTGAATATTCCTTTATATTTTTCTTACAGAGATCCCACAGGGTATGACATTGTAAATATGCAAAATTGGTGAATGTGGTTTCAATAATTTCATTAACGCTATCGATATATACAGAATCCATTAAATATGAGTCATTCATTTTCCAGTATCCTGGACCCATGTCTCGATGTACCCCTTCTAGATGCGCGATTACAGCTCTGTGGTCAGTCAGAGGCGCATCTATGATACTACATGATTTTATTTTGTCGGAAATGTCATTGTTGCAGAACAAATAGTCTAACCTACGCAGGGTGCTTTTCGATTTATTGGACCAAGAAAAAATCCTTATAATCTAAATTTTTTTGTCTCCAAATGTCTGCTAGGTTCAGGCACTCAGTTAATGTCTGGAATTTAGAAATTTCACTATCACTATGACTAACACCAGACAGATTATTGTGGTGTTTTGATGCTATGTCTGTGTATACCCTGCTGGCGGGAGCGGCAAGGTGGGAACCACCGCCGCAATCACCTGCAGGGGTTATGTTGTGTTTTCCTGTGTTTAACCTGTGTGATTTGATTTGCTATTGAACAATGAATAAATATAACGATGTTTTACAGGAAAGTTGGTATACAGCCTACAAAATACAATGTATTTATGCCTTTAAGATTACATAGCAAAGTTTCATTTGTACTCACACAAAGACATGCCTATGTATTTTTTCTTGCTCATATATGATTTCAGTTGGAGTTTTCTTGCCAGCTTTGTGTAAACAAATAGATCTTTTTGCCACTAAAATTAATAGATCACTTAATATAATGTTCTTTTGACAAACACCCTTTTCATTACTGAGACCTATAATTATTTGTTCTGCAGTTAAATTAAACCCAGAAGTGCCTGTGTCAAAGCGTATATCATTATTTACATTTTTCCACAATTTCTCTATGTGCCTGCAATTTATGAAGAAATGTTCTAAATCATCTGTTTGATCACAAAATTCACATTTTTCCGAGTCAATTAGTTTCACCGTGAATAAATAAGTTCTACTTGGATATATGCAATGTAGTATCTTCCATTGCAATACCAATAGATATATCTCCTTTGTTATGCTGGCAGTACGCTGCCAGGTGTATTCAGAAATGGCCCGCTCCCCATACCTTTTCAACCAATAGCTTGTGATGCGAATATCGTGAAATCTGTGTTTTGTATAAAATGCCCGTATTGGCTTCGTATTTTGATTTTTGATCGGAATATTGTTAAAGTAAATAGTGTCGTCGGTGTGAGGATAAATGTCGCCTAATACGTTCTGTGTAACAGCATTAGCTACGATGTTGAATTCGAATAAAGTCATAGCAGTATCGCCAAGTTTTTTTTTGTTATCTCCATATAGGGAATTACGCTAGCATCATGTATGATGTCAGAAAAATCTACAATGTCATTTTCAATCCATCTTTTCAGAAATATTGGGTTGCTTTTGAATTTGACAAGACTATTATTCCAAATAACTTGTGGGCTGTTTGCAATATTGCGTTCTGTATTAATATCTTGTGTGTCTATCCAATCTTTGATTAGAAGATTATAGAATGAGAGACAAAAATCTATTCCTTTAAGTTGGCGAAAGGGTACATTCATTCTTAACACCAACATATTTTTCCCAAGCTTATTCAAGTAAAAATCAAGCAAAATGCACCATGCACCATTCCCTCCCATTTCATTAAGTTTAATCCACTTAAATGTTAACGACTTCTGCATATCTACCATATTTATCATATTAAGCCCTCCATGCCTAATATCTTGGACCAACAAATCACGACTCAGCTTTTCAAAACAGTGTTCGAGATCTCTCTCTCTCTATAAATGTTTTTCGAATTCCAGATAAATTTGAAAAATAATGTGTTGAGTCTATGTAAAACTTCGTCAGACAAACGAATGCCTTGCATAAGATAAAGAAACTGTGGCAGAAACAGGCTCTTCACAAGAGTAATCTTGCCATATATAGATAATTTACGTCCTAACCACATTTTGATTATATTTTCACATTTTTGTATTCTATTGATCCAATTTTCTTCAATTTGATTGGCTGTACAGTCGTTTCGAAATTTTACCCCCAAGAGTTTGATCGTGTTTTCGGGATAAATTTTCCAGCTTATATTAGCAATGTTTTTCTTCCTGTACTTCCAACAACCTACCCATATGGCTTAAGTTTCATTTCGATTCAAATTTAAAAATGAAAATTTCGAGAATAACTACAATTCTCAGACTTTCATGTATAGATTTTTCATCCCTAAGAAATAATGTGGTGTCGTCCGCAAATTGCATTATTTTAATATGTCGAGATGTCGGCATCAAAGGTATACCATGGATATTGTTGCTTAGGCGAATTTTGCAAGCTAAAATCTCACAAGCGATGATGAAACAATATGGCGACAGTGGACATCCTTGCCGTATGCCACATTCGAGAGGAAACCAATCCGACAGCCAACCATTATGTTTCAAACAGCTGATTGTGTTATTATTCAAGATTTCAACCCATCGTATGAAGTCGGGACCGAAACCATACAGTTTAATGGACGACAATAAAAACTCCTTGGAAATACTGTCAGAGGCTTTATAATAATCTAAAGATAATATTGCGCCAGGTATATTTTGGTGGTTCGTAGATTCTATGATGTCATCCACCGTACGAATGACTATCCCCGAATGTCTACCTTTGATATATCCCTTTTGATCTTCGGAAATAAGTTCAGGGATAACTTTTTTCAATCTATTAGACAAAATTTTGCTAATAATTCATAATCTGTGTTGGTAAGACTCAGGGGCCTCCAGTTAGCAAGATCAGTGCGTGACTTTTCCCCACCCTTGTGCAATAATATGATGATAATCTTCTTTTGTGAGAATGGGAGTTTGCCATCGATGAAAGATTTTTTGAAACATTCAATCATTATATGTTCAATCCGATGCCAAAATGTTCGGTACCACATTGTTGTCAACCCATCGGAACCCGGACTTGAATTAACTTTCATAGCGATCAAAGCCTCACGACATTCGGTTGTCGTAATTTCTCCTTCCAGCAAATGTTGATTTTCTATTGTCAAATGCGGTATTGTTATATCATCAACAAATTCATCCAGCTTTTCCCCATAAAATTCACCCTTTGTGCTGTAAAGATTTTTATAATAATTATATTGCGTATCGAGTATAACGCATTGGTCTTTCGAAAGACGTCCCATTTGGGAGTTCTACTGCCGTCATTGTTTTGGCTCTAGCTCGTGATTTTTCCAAATTCAAAAAATATTTGGTACTCTTTTCACCATGTTCAGCCCATAATGCTCTAGATCTTATTTGAATACCCTGTTCAACATGTAACGATAACATATTTAATTCCGTGTTCAATGAACTTACTCTTTTTTGAAGTTGTATATTTGTGACATCCTGACATAGCAGAGACGAAGCGTTTTCTAACTGTGTCATTACTCGTATTGTGCGACATTTATTGTTCCTAGCCTTGGCTTTCCCGTACAATACTGAATATTCCTTTATATTTTTCTTACAGAGATCCCACAGGGTATGACATTGTAAATATGCAAAATTGGTGAATGTGGTTTCAATAATTTCATTAACGCTATCAATATATACAGAATCCATTAAATATGAGTCATTCATTTTCCAGTATCCTGGACCCATGTCTCGATGTACCCCTTCTAGATGCGCGATTACAGCTCTGTGGTCAGTCAGAGGCGCATCTATGATACTACATGATTTTATTTTGTCGGAAATGTCATTGTTGCAGAACAAATAGTCTAACCTATGCAGGGTGCTTTTCGATTTATTGGACCAAGAAAAAATCCTTATACTCTAAATTTTTTTGTCTCCAAATGTCTGCTAGGTTCAGGCACTCAGTTAATGTCTGGAATTTAGAAATTTCACTATCACTACGACTAACACCAGACAGATTATCCTTTTCATTGATAATGCAATTGAAATCACCACCAATGAAAATTCTGTCCTCAGCACCAGTATCATTCGATAAAACATCTATAACCTTGTCGTAAAAGCGTTTTTTTGGGTTCACAATTGTTAGGAGCATATATACAAAAACAGCAATATCTTTCAGCCTCGTATTCAAATGCAATGCCTAGAATTCGAGATTCAGCATGTATAACAGTCACCTCTTTGGCATCAAAATCGGGACTCAACAAGATTAGTTCTCCACAACTGTGGGCAGTGCCACTACAATAAAACAATTTTCCGCCCCATTCGTTTGTCCACACATCAATATCGGAATCCAACACATATGTTTCTTGTAGCATCATAAAAACAGATCTAGTTTTTCTCAGGAAATTAAATATGACATTGCGATGTCGTTGCCGTCGGAGACCTCTCACATTGAGTGTCAATATTGATGCCATGATTGAAGATGTAAGCAGTAGATAATGATAAATGAGTTGTGTAGGTTTTTCATAGTTGTCAACCTCGTGTAGTTTAGTTTTAATATGACATTCATTTGACAGTATGTAATTTTGAGAACAATACATTTGTCACTGCAAGTGATGTACCGTGGAAACGTAACAGTATCATTATCCATATTAAAAATCCAAGAACGTTCCAGTTTGTCCCCATAGCAAACAAAGTAGAGAGCACACGGAGGTCAGGACACAGAGGGCTGTTCGTCTCCCGTGACAACTATGTCAGACGACTCAGGCACAGATCAAATCGACTTAAGAGGTGTTTTTGGGATACCGTCAGAGTTAATTGGACTCGTCGACTTGCGTTTCGCTGGAGTGTGTGTGGTCATACTTTCCGGTGACAGACTATGGGGGCCGACTTTGAAGGGTTTTCCTACTGACAGCAATGAGCGTGGCGTACTAACGATGGGAGCGGACTCGTCGTTGGCAGTTATAAAGCTGTTGGCTTTTTCTATGAGTTCAGGAGAGGAGCACTGCTGTGAATCCACTGGATGTAGGACCTTGGCTATGAGCGCCTCAGCAAGTGCAACAGCCTCGGCTCGGCTGGTGCCTCCAGATGGTGCTGGTTGTTCAGCAGAGGACGTGCTGGGAGTGGGATCCATGTTCTGTTTGACATCGCGAAGCTCCATAAGCAGTTTACCCAAGCGGTTTGTCCCTGGCCACATATCACACGGCTGGGTAGCAGATGCAAAGGGAGGCAGACCAGACGCCCAGAAAGTATCAGAGGTTGCTTCAACGAGTAGTTTCTTGTCCCTGTCTAGAAGAGCATTCCGGAAGGCAGGACATGCTTCGAATTTGGCATTTAGGATGGACTGCATTTCTGATACCCTCTTGCTGGCCCAGTCACTGTTGCTAGTCACAATAGCACCGCCTATTTGCTCAGCATCCAAGGGGGTAGAGGTTCGTAGAATCCTGTCAGCAGCCTCAGGGTCGTTGTGATACAATGCATTCCGGTACTGGTACATCTGCTCAGATGAGGAGAACGATATATCATCTGCTTCAAGTTTTACTGGAAAGAAGTTTGAAAGTGGGTGACAGATACCTCTGAAGATCTCCAGATTGGAGTTTGTTTTGGTTCGTTTGTTCGTGGGGCATTCTTTGGCTTCATGGTCCTCCGAGAGGCACTTCTGGCAGTTAATAACTTGCCCTTCATAGTAGACAGTGATTTGTGTATCAATAAGGGAAGACGAATCGGTGGGGTTAGGTATTTGATATTTACTGAATCTAGGTAAGGAGTGTTTTACTTCTGCGACAAAGCAGTATCTGTTGCCATTCAGTAAGTGTTGGTGTTTTCCAAACATTCCATTTGGAGCCTTGGCCTTGGCCCTCATGACCCTGGAGGAGCGGAGAGCCCAGCTGTATACCCACTGTTCGATCTCACTATCATCGATACTGAATGCAATCCCATGGATCGAAACTCGGAGTTGGGGTGAACTTTCAGGCTTGTAGTGTTTGGAGCGGAAGTCATGGAGTTCATATTTGCGTCCCTCTATGACTACAGCATGAAGGGATAGGAGTTTTGCCTTCACGCGTGTGTCAGCACAATAGATGATCCAGATTGGAGTTTCAGTGAAGACCTTTTGAACCGAGAGAACATCTGTGGAGTTCAGTTTTTCCGATGTGTCAAGGACTGAGTTGCACTGTCTCAAGATGACAGATGCCAGGTCAGATTCTTGTATGTAAGGCAATTTTTCCGCCTTTATGGATATCCACAAATCTTGATTTTTCAGAGGGCAACCCATGTTTGGATTTATGTATGGCTCTATTCTGTTTCCATACAAAGTATCTGGTCAGTCCTAAAACCAATGAAGCGTGACGACCAGGGTAGTGAGTGAGAGGTGCGTGGTAGCCAGCGTTACACCCAAACAAAAACAGTCACACAGTGGGCGATAACTGGTGTGGGATCTCTCTCGAACGTCAATGAACACAAATTCAGTTATTTTATCAGAAACAACATTTAAGTAGTTCATTTATACACCAAAAGGTACCACCTTACATGTTTAGCGCATTTGAAAACTGATTTCATCACGGGAGACTGTCAATATTTGTGTTGAGTACAGAAACCCTCGGATGCCCTATGTTGATCAACTAGTTGTACCTAAAGCCTGTACAACTAAGCTACTGTCACTTGCACATGACATACCACTTGCCGGACATCTTGGCATGGACAAGACGAGAGAACGTCTCCTATCTCATTACTATTGGCCTAAAATATATCGGGATGTACAAAAGTTTTGCAGCACATGTCCAAAATGTCAGAAAACAAGCAGGAACATTGCATCAGCAAATTCAGCATTGAAACCAATTGCACCTATGGGAGATCCTTTTCGCAAGATCGGGATTGATATTGTTGGACCTCTCCCTCGCTCTGATCGTGGTAACAAGTTCATACTAACTGTCGTCGATTATGCCACACGCTACCCAGAGGCATTCCCTCTGCGTTCCCAAACAACAGAAGCAGTAGCTGATTCTTTAATCATGCTCTTCAGTAGGATGGGCATCCCGGATGAAATAGTCTCCGACCCAGGAACAAATTTTACCAGCCAGTTGATCAGTGAGTTATGCACATCTCTAGGTATCCAGAAGATTAGATCCACACCCTACCATCCTGAAACAAATGGACTCGTGGAAAGATTTAATGGGACACTCAAGGCAATGCTGAGAAAATTTGTGAAAAAAGGATGTCAAGTCTTGGGATCAAATGTTACCGTTCGTACTTTTTGCATATAGAGAAGTACCGGAAGTAGGTACAGGTTTTTCATCGTTTGAATTGATTTATGGATGGCCAGTGCGAGGACCATTAGCGATTGTCAACGAAAGTTGGTTAGAAGATGAGGAAGGAGGCTCTGTTGTCGAGTATGTCTTGGACATGAAGAGAAGGTTAGTAGAGTGTGTAGAAGAGGCACATAGGGAGCTGGAGAAGAGCCAGGTAAGAATGAAAACTTGGTATGACAAGAAAGCCAGAGGCTGTAGTTTTGAGGTAGGTGACGAGGTACTCTTGTTACTGCCAACTAGTGAGAAGTCGCTGGAAGCAAGCTGGCTTGTACACTATAAGGTAACAAAAAAGTTATCCGACCTGGTGTATGAAGTTGACACAGGTAAAATAAAGAAGCGACTGAGAGTTGTCCATGTGAATTTGTTGAAAAGGTGGAAAAGTAGGAGAGAGGTAGTCATGTACAGCAGTACAGAGATTTCACCCGGTTTGTATCCTTTGAGCTATCCGTTGCAAAGTTCAGAGTCGTGGAAAGATGTAGAAGTATCGAAGGATCTCAGTGTTGAGCAGCGGGAGCAGTTAAACTCCTTGTTAGAGGATTACAGTGATTTTTCCATTAAACCCTCGTTGACCAATGCTGCTGTGCATCACATCGACACAGGTGATTCGAAACCAATTAGGTTGCATCCAAATATGATACCCTACTCCTTGAAGGACAAGTTTAATGCATTGTTGAAAGAGATGGAATCCCTTGGAATTATTGAGAAGTCCACCAGTGAGTGGGCAGCCCCAGCTGTGATCGTGCCCAAGGTTACTGATGGTGTTCAAACAGGTATTCGAGTGTGTATCGATTATAGGAAGTTAAATTCGGTGTCTAATTTTGATGCGTTTTCCATTCCTTGCATGGAGGATTTAGTAGAGCGGCTAGGTCAGGCAAAGTTCATCAGCAAATTAGACTTGACGAAAGGGTATTGGCAGATCCCTCTGTCAGAGGAAACGAAGAAAAAATCTGCATTTGTGACTCCTAGTGGTCTTTTTCAATTTCGTGTAATGCCGTTTGGGATGAAGACCAGTCCCGCGACTTTCCAGAGGATGATCCAGAATGTTCTATCAGGTACAGAAGCTTTCGCAGATGTCTACATCGATGATGTTGTGATAAGATGAGAATTTTGAGGAACACGTGAAGCACCTGACGGCAGTGTTTGATTGTCTTCGGAAGGCTAGGTTGGTTGCTAAGCCCAGCAAATGTGTTATCGGTCAGGCCAAGGTCAATTATTTGGGACACCTTGTGAGAGCAGGAGAATTGAGACCCCTGAGGTCCAAGGTTAATGCCATTCAGCAGTTTCCCCTCCCAGAGACCAAGAAACAATTACGTTCCCTTTTGGGTCTCGTTGGGTATCATCGTCGATTTTTACCCAATTTTGCCCATATAGCTGCGCCTCTAACAGATAGAACCGGGAAGAAACAACCTCATAAGGTTCGGTGGTCAGATAATGCTCAGAAAGCGTTCTTGCTATTGGAGAACTATTTAATGATTTCCCCTGTTGCCGGATTTCACCAGGACATTCATTGTTCAAGTAGATGCTTCCGAGAGAGGCTTGGGTGCTGTACTATGCCAGAAATATGACTCGGGTGTTGAACACCCAGTGGTGTTTTGTAGCTGTAAACTCTCTGATAGAGAAAGACGTCTAGCTATGAATGAGAAGGAATGTCTGGGCTTGATATGGGCCGTTACGCTGCTACGACCATACTTATATGGAAATAAGTTTGAGATTGAAACCGATCATAATGCCCTTGTGTAGCTTAACAAGGTCAAAGACACGAATCGAAAGCTATTACGTTGGAGCTTGAAACTCCAACAATATGATTTTGTGGTAAGACACAAAGCAGGTCGAGATCACATAAATGCTGATGCATTGTCGCGTATCTAGTTAAATGTAGTTAAGTACATGTTGGTTATTTTCAGTGTATTGTTATACTTGCATAAGTAGTGAACATCAAGTGATGTGTTGCAAGTTATGGTAATGTATTTTGATCCTGAAGTGTCATGTACAAGTTCATTCTTGAGGGGGAGGAAATGTTAAAAAGCACCATGTTTTCAGTGTATGTACACGGTAAAATATATATATATTGTCAATGTGTTAACATTCTACAGGAATTATTGCATCAATTATGTCATGCATAAGTTCTGCTCCTTGTTTCAATCATTATTTTAACTTCAAACAGAAGATATTATTTTGACAAAAATATTGTTCCATATGATTTGCTCACTGTTAGTCTGTGTATAATACTCTGAAGTTGTATAGCCCTTTGAGGCCTGAGTATTGTCTCATGTGGTCAAGCTAGCCACGCATCAGTGAATCCTAGGTTATGTGGCAGTGTACAACTAGAATCTTGGTCAGTTCTCTCATTGATTTTGCACGTGGCAGAAACAAAGCCAGTGAATTTGCATTGATGTACAATCAGCACATGTTGGAGTGGACATTTCTAACTATTGCCTTATATATATTTGAGAGTTGTTGGACATTGGTCAAAGATTATTGCAAGTATTTTATTGTATTGGACATTGACGGGAGCACACAGCCTCATAAGAGACTTCAAAAGACTTCATTTTCTATTCGGAATTCGTCAGTGCACGCATTCAGGATTTGGAACTCTTGAACTATTGAATTTTGAATTAACAGGCCTGAACTTTGGGGTTCGTCAGTGGGAGGGGTTTGTTTATATATATATTTTCACATTTTCCAACACCTGTATATATTATATGTCTAATATAACTTTGTTCATATATCAGAGTTGGTGGTACGGTTCACTAACATTCGATTATTTGCCGACGACACTTGCTTTTAAAGTGAAATAGATAATCAAAAGATGACTAATCATTGCATAGAGGCTGACCTCCAGGCTATGCACGATTGGTCTGAAAAATGGTTCGTCACCTTCAGTTTTCCGAAAACAAAGTCCATGCTCATTAGTAATAAACATCACAGGGACAGCCATTCTATACTACACATGGACCAGAGTGAGATCGACGATGTCAAATCTCACAAACACCTTTGACTAACCCTGACACAAAACTTGTCATGGGGTGAACATATTGATGAGATTGTGTTAAAAGCTATGAAAAGATTAAATATTATTCATAGCTTCAGATACAAGCTTCCCAGGCAATTACTTGAGAGATTTTACATGTCTTTTTCTTGCTTGTATTGGAATACGGTGATGTGTATGGGACAGTGCACGATGGTGTGAGCTTGCAAAACTTGAACGTGTTCATAAATATGGCAATGCGTATTATCTCTGGTGATACCGAATGGTGTAACGTTCAAACCTGTATACAGAGCTGGGGTGGTACTCCTTGTATGACAGGACAAAAATCCACAAATTAAAGTGGTTCTACAAAATTATGAACGGGTTAGCTCCTTCATATCTCGCAGATTTACTTCAGTCCACTGTGGCCGAACGTCAGAATAATGCTCTCGGTAACACGAGCAATTTAACCACATATCAATCCAGATTGGGATAATTTGATAGTGTGGCGATTTTGCCCAAAGATCGCGGCAGGAGTCTTTGCAAAACACTAGCAAGTATTATGGCCTATCTTTAGACCGCTCGAGCTTGGACCGTGCGCTGCCTAGCAACGCACTGTACTTGATCGCGCAAGTATCAGTAAACTATAACAAGTGGTGACCTAGTTTCTCCCGCCTCTCGGTTCGATATATACGCGAGCATTTGGCTTGGTCTGTGAGATTGTCCCAGAGTAAGCCGAGAGGCAGGACGAGAGGCTCGCCATGAGCTTTACGTCCCTGTGTCTTGGGTAAGGCCCTCGCGGGCCCTGGGGACAATTTCCATAGGGGGGCCCGGGCTGGGGTAGAGACAGTTGCTGACTCGGGGGCGCAAGCCCTGTGGATCGCCAGTTTTCTTCTCCACCCGGGGTGATGTGACACAGGCTCTGGCAGACCGTCGGGCTGGCTCAGAGTTCCATCTCTGCGACAGTGCCTTCGGCGAGGCCGGGCAGCAACATGCCCACGTGTACGAGTTCCGTGGTGCCGCTCCCATGGCATCTCGGGCTCTACATACGGCTACATTACCATAACTATGTAATATGCATGTTGTAGTTAAGGAGTTGGTGAGATGCATGTGTTATGTCGTAGTGTATGACGGCCGGACTCGTTCCGGGCTGACTGTACCTGGTTGAAGTATTCCGTAGAGTAGTGCTGGACGCCCTGTAGCGGGCGCCCGCCGAACTTTACAATAGTTTATTTTTTCCCTCGACACTTAGGGAGTGGAATGAGCTCCCATTGGATATCCGTAGTGCCCCCACTTTATTAACGTTTGACTGCACATTGAAAAACCAGTTTCCATCGCCACCCAAAATATCTTGGTTTGGTATTGGCGATCGGTTTTGTGACATTCGTCACACACGAATGAGAATTGGATGTAGTCTGCTGAAATCACTTACATTTCAATTTGCATGTCGTAGACTCTCCCCCTGTGATAGAAGATCCATGTACTACTTTTTCCATTGTTCAAGGTAGTCTGAACAACGGGAAAATTGAATGAGTAGTCTTGGTGATTTTTTTTACCTTTCACTACTACTACTCAACTATTCGGTAACTCCAACCTAAGTATTGAGTGGAATGAAACAATACTAATGACCGTTCAATTTGTCATAAAAGAGACGAAACGTTTATCCAAATCTAATGAGATATACTAACAATATTCAAGCTATAGTGTTTCTCGTTTGCTGCAATAAACTAATATCAGTAGTGTTGGTATTCATGGTAGTGCATACATGATCACAGAGTAAATATCGCACTCGTGACGAGGGATTGCGGCTCGTGATAATTGAAGACTTTAGCCCGAGCTTGGTGGTGTGATATGCCGCCACCTATTACTGTGTGATCCAGATAAATAATGTTACTTATTTGATCTGATATGAACGCTAAGAGTGAATGCTGTAATGAACATTCTAATATTTTATAGATCTATACTTCAATCATGTTGAACTAATGGAACTTGGTTTGACAAATCTCACCATGATTATATCTGTACACGAACAATATTATTGAGTCATTCATCATTTATAATACAATAATCATTTGTTATTATTTCACAACCATATCCGTCCAGTTCCGAATGTAAATATACCATGTGTATATATTATTGTGAATACGTTCATTGTGTACATATGTTCACATCGTTGTATTCTTATTGCACTCGTACATACACAACAGAGACCTCAATATAGGGCTTTGCCATGTGGGTCGATGCACACTTCTCTTGAATATATAATATTGAACTAAAAAAATCACGACATCTACAGTGTATGTGACATTTCCATCAGATATCAGATTCTGGGATATTTTTCCCAAAAGTTTTTTTAAATTTGTCTTAAGTCAAGCTCAACACAAATATGATTTTTTGGCCAAAACTTAGTTCAAGATGGTCGGATCAATTTGAATTTTTGCTTCTTTCCATATGGCATGAAACAGCATGTGCTCATCAAATTTCAGACTCCTATCTTGAAAATTGAAAACGTTTGCCAATCTAGTCCAATGTTAAATTTCACATCAAACATGAAATTTGCAAGTCTTAACAAAATGTGGTATGTTGTTCGATGTTCACATCACACAGTATAGTTCTTTGTAAGAACTTTGTCTGGAGTGGTTGGAGCGTTTACGGGCCAGTGGCTATAAGGGCAGCTCGCTTGAGCCCTGACCGAGGAACTCTTCCTACGGGTCCTCTGGGACAGCAGTGCCGACCTTCGCATGGTTGAAACTGAAGCCAGACATGGTGGTGACCAACACCGCTTCCAGGGCGGTTCTACCCCAGTCTGCACTATCTGCGGATGAGGAGGATATATGATATAACTCCTCCAGGAGTGGTCCTTGAGGATCATTCTTGCTCCTCCGCCCCTGAGGCAGACAACGAGGATTCCGTAGTTGAACCCAGCACCTCGAGTGAGTCTTCACTTACAACAGTGCCCCCTACAGTGAGATGATCATGCAGGCAAGACCGTGTTATCCGTGCATTCCTCTTGACGGTTGTCCCTGTATGATACAACCTGTGAGTAATTTCGCCCAGGATACAGGAATCACGCTAGGTGGGTCTCTGGTCATTTCCGATTCTAGCATGATGCGTATTCTTGTAGTGAATCTCACCAATGCTCCGATTGTACTCGGCCGTGGGAGTGTAGCAGCAATGTGCACACTTGCGGCATTTAGTAGGGTTCTCCCTGACGACCTTGTTTGCCGTGCAGCCTGCACAAAAGTGGCCCCTGGGGATGACCCCTTCACCCTGCCAAACCATTTGGAATGTCATGTTCCAAAGGACCGGCTGCTTGAAGATCAGTGCCAAGCTTTCTGCAGCTTGCTTTGGCAAAATGTGGATGTGTTTATGAGTACTGGTGGTGCGGTTGGCAAAGACAAACTTGGTCAAACAATGCATTAACCTCCTGAGCTGGACATCATCCTCGAGCTAGACATCATCAAACCCAGTGATGGCCCTTGGGCCAGTCCTGTGGTTATGGTGAAGAATAAGGATGGCTCGTGGAAGTTCTGCATGGACTATCATAAGGTTAACGATGCCATGCACAATGACTCATAGCCTCTCCCTCACATCAAGGACACATTCGATGCCCTGGCCGGGTTGCACTACTTCTGTGCTCTAGACCTGGCCTCTGGGTATTGGCAGTTCGTGGTGGACGAGAGTAATTTGGCCAAAACTGCCTTTGTCATCATGAACATGCTCTCCAATTCAAGGTTTTGCCGTTCAGGCTCTGCAATGTCCCCGGCGACATCATCCTCGAGCAAGACATCATCAAACCCAGTGATGACCCTTGGGCCAGTCCTGTGGTTATGGTGAAAATGAAGGATGGCTCGTGGAAGTTCTGCATGGACTATCATAAGGTTAACGATGCCACGCACAAGGACTCATATCCTATCCCTCTCATCGAGGACACATTTGATGCCCTGGCTGGGTTGCACTACTTCTGTGCTCTAGACCTGGCCTCTGGGTATTGGCAGTTCGAGATGGAGGAGAGTAATTTAACGGAAACTGTCTTTGTCAATATGAACATGCTCTACCAATTCAAGGTAATGCTGTTCAGACACTGCAATGTCCCCGGAAACAGACCACCTCATGGAAATCGTGCTGAAAGGGTTCTTCTGAAAGTGATGTATGGTGTACATCGACGATGTCGTCGTGTATCACCAACCTCACCAACCTCCAGATGGTGCTCCATCGCATCCATTAAGCTTAAGTCTACCAAGTGTGAGCTCTTCGCCCAAAAGACAGGCGCAGGTGTACAGCACCCAGTCTGGCCCTGGCCTTGTAACGTGGCAGACGTGAGGTCCTTCTTGGGTTTCGCAAGCTACCACTGCCGGTTTATTGCACGCTACATGGAGATTTTTCACACCCCATACTATCTTCACGGAAATAGGAGTTTGTCTAGGAGGCTTCCCAGGATGTTGCTTTCACATACCTTTGGAAGGCCCTGGTGGCAGCACCTCAGCCACTTTCAAATGAACTACTGAACGACCTATCACAAGCTCTTTGCAGTTGTAACGATGACCAAACGCTTTTGGCATTACTTGCTTGGTGGCCCGGTGGCTCGTCACACTACAGGAGTATAACATGAAATTTGAGCACCATGCCAGAAAACCTCATGGCAATGCTGACAGACTGTCACAATGCAAGAATCCAGACTGTGCAGGGACACGGAACTGGATCTTCCGGGGAGGCTGCAGACCACCACATCTTTCAGTACCATGGCAGCCCGAGCAACGGGCCTATACGCGGACGCGCCGGTATCGGCGTTACTGGCCTGCATACGAACAAGGGGTGCTATTCAGCTCCAGCGTGTCCTCCTCGAGATGTACTCCTTGTGGGTACCATCTGCGTTCTCTGTAATTCTGAGTACAAACGGCAGTTGCTTTCTGTGGTAATGGCCGCTGGCATGTAGCCAGACATGACGGATGATGAACAGCAAACTAGCGCCGGTGACCAAGGCCATCGAGGCTGAACAGAAAACTTCCAAGGCTGAGCGGAAGACCTACTAGGAGAAGACACATTCTCTAGTCTCCCACTGGGAAGGCCCACTTTACTGGCGTTATGGGCCTCCGTGCCCATCGCCTCCCATCTTGTATTTAATACTCTCTGTGGAGCTGCGCAGAGAAGTGCTCCCTCAACTGCACGACCTCATGGTTCCCGGCCAACTTCGTCAAGCTTGTGCACTGTCACCGTATGGGTGGGACTGACGTTCCACTCATGCGGATGCGGTATCCACCTATCACTCAAAGGATGGATTTTAAACCTTTCCGTAGGTCAATTAACTTAACGCAGTGGTCACTTCTTTGAGATAATCTGCAGGTGTGAGCCGTTCGCAGTTTCCAGCACTAATGACACATATCTATCCGCATCATGTGGACTGCTGTCCGGCATTGTTCAGCCAATGGCTATGCCTACACTTTTGTGGATTTGCTGGACGCCCGAGAGTTCCAGGACAGCCTCAAATAATATGTGCGGATATATGCGAATTGATGTCCACAGTTCGTCCGCATGACTCGTCCGGCGCTTCAGACGTTTCTAGGTGACATACTTCGGTGTGTCTTCACCCTTACAAAACTACTATACTCAAGTCTAGTAATAGCAGTTTAAGGTTTCTTACAGCAGGAAACTGTTTTACCATTAATTTTCAATGAACTGGCCATTAGGCCCATACGTTTGGCGTTGGGGGACACGTGGGCCAGCCGTGGCAGTGAGGAACACTTATTTCTTCCGAGTTGCATGCTACATAATGAGGTCTGGCAGGCATGACTGATCCCCGACACTGCTCCTAAGAAGGGAATCATATTCAACCATAGCTTGTCATGCTATGGTGATTGTCTGGGAAGGGACTCCGTTTGTGGGAGTTCCAGAAGACCGCCGGCTATTGATTTCATCATCTTTGGGATTCTCTAGATTGGGCGCCGACATGAAGGGTTCGCCTCCAAAACCATTGAAGCCATGGACCTGTCGGTATTTCATCTAAATCCATTGAATCGGGCTCTGGTGGTCGATTTATGGCTCTAAGTTTGAATGATGTATTGCTCGGTGGCTTTATTGTATGATGTGGTTGATAGTGAGTGTCTAATCAACACCCACAGGGCGCACAGTTGTCCTTATGTCATGGGGAATCACTTCAGTCATGGTGAGTGTTTATATTTATTTACCCATATTCCATATTGTTATTTATGGGTGGATTATTTAAACCACAATTATGTGGCAAGTCTCTGAAGTTTCTGTTCTTGCACAATTAATTACACAATTGAGATGAGTTTTTTTAAATGTCCTTCCGAGTGTAACAAAGGGTTGGAAATCAGGTGATTTTCACTCTCGAAAGATGAGTGTAAGGAATTGTGTTGACTTTGGCAGTAGCGCCATGTTGTGATATTTTGAAAAAAAAACCTGGGGAATGTCAATTTATTGTTGTTTTCTTCTAGCATATTCATTCTACCCACGTGTGAACAGTTACAATCAACTGTTCAAGGTAACTGTTCAAGCACAATTTCTACCTTGCTGGGAGCAATAATTTCTTGACATTGACCACCAGCATGGCAGCTATGGCTAATGACAAATGTTATTGCTTGTATGTTATTTGTAAGGTCCACCGTGATAGAAATTTTATTTCTATTTTGGTTTGATTATTTCTATTTCGGTTCGATTTGGAGTCAATGGGAGGAAATGCCTAGGAGGAAATATATAACATTTGTATTTTGGTCTGGGCAGTGTGTCATCATGACTGGGGACAGAAGTCTTTAGGATACTGCGTGCCCTACTGCGTGGGTGGAATTGCTTTCCTGTTTGATGTATATAGATGTAGTTAAAATGTTGTACCAGATCTTCTACACTCTCCAGTTATTTACACTTTGCACTTCACAACTTGTCTGCTGCTGCGACGCCGGATCCTGTGGGGTCTGGCGTGGCCGGCGTTTGGGGTGTGAGTGTTTCTACCAGTCGCGTGCCCCACGTGAGGTCGTACGGGAGTTCCTGTATGGGAGTTCATGTCTGCTCTGACCGGCCGGGTGGCATGCGAGAACTGGTGTCACACAGCTTGCCATGTTGACTTTTGTTGCTGTCTTCACGGTGGAAGACGGGTGTTAAGTGTAATTGTATTTAAAAAACTTGGCACACCGTCGTTTCCCAGGTCACCATCCTTTCTGGAACACCTCGTCCAAAACTTTAGCTTGTTGGACCAATAAATATAAACCTTTTGTCTATCGACCACTGATACAGTCGTGGCCATAAGTTTAAGACCACCCTGAAAATTGTATTTTATTCAGAGTTCTGCCATGTGAAACTATACTTTAACGTATACCATATGTATATTTGATTCAAGGAAGATATCGAGATAGGACATTGATGAAGTGATCGACGGAAGAAGATATTTTGTGGACACAATTTGACAGTATTTTCACCACGAACACAATTCTCCGTTATATTCACATAATATATGACAATTTCTTTGCAATACCCATTCCGACGACTTTCCTTTTGAAAATGCTTTTCTAATTGCCATTGAGACAGCAAGTGTATACTGAATATTAACTTTGGTTATCAAGCTTTGTTGGTAGGTTAGTCGCTAAAATACAATGTTTCCTGTATTCACTATATACACACTGTTCCGAGAAGTTTTCTTAATATATGTAGGTACAAAAAGAGGAAATTCTTACAAAATCCTAAAATGATAATATTGTTTAATATTTTACATAACATGATAATTATTAAACACATATATGCAATAAATAATAGTTCAGAAGTAAGTAATTTACATAAAGCAATTGGAATAAATTTTTGCACTGCTAAGACACTGTTTTGTTGGAATGCTAAATATTTTATGGACTGACATGGTAGCTTATAACAACATCCTTGTGCTTGGAGGTTGCATTGTAGTCTGGTGAGTTTATCTTTTTGAATAGCATACTCATGCTACTTGTGGGTCACCCAGACATTTTGAATGGAACACCAATAGTAGCATCATCAGAGAAAAGCAGTTTACAATCACAATGCAGCAGTTCAATCTGAATAATTTGCAAGAACAATGGACGTTCGACCATCTTGGCTGACATGAGGCATGGCTTCCTTCGTTGATGACTTTGATTTTGATCATTGCAGCACAAACTGCAGCAAAAGTTGCACTTGGCTATTCACAAATTCTGCAACACCTTCATGCGTGATGCTATGCCTTTTCATAAATCAGAGATTGCCAGGAAGTTCTTGATGGACAACAACGTCGAGGTTATTGACTGGCCTGCTAAAAATCAAGACCTAACCCATGTGAAGATGTGTCCTTGTCGCACGGGTAACAATAGCAGATGTGCAGCCTAGTAGCACAAACTAGCAAGACACAACCATCAGACGATTATACCCTCAACAGATTCCAGCTGAGGAACTAGTCAGATGCATGCCGAAGTGCTAGATGCCGGCGGTTAAGTGCAAAAAAAGAAAACATAGAGCCGTGGAGCTCTGCGCTTACCGGACCCAAGACAGTTATATGTAAGCTGAAAGCAATGTCATGAAGTCATGAGAATAATTGCACATCATTCATGCCTAAAACTTGCTCTATGTAAGTCGATCGTGTTTGGGCCTAATATACAATGATATGAAACTAGAATGGAACTGACTAGTACTGTCAAAGATATTATTTGCTTTTGTATCGGTTTCAGTTTATTGAGGTCAAAGGTCAAACTCAAGCTCACAAGAATATTCGGCATATATAATTTCCTATATGTCCTCAATTGGTGATTAAAAGTCGATGATAAGCAAGATTTTGTCCTCTGACCTCGAAAATGAGGTCAAATGTCAGGTTCAAGGTCATCAAAATATTCGGCATACATCATTTCCTATATGTTCACAATTGATTCTTAACCTGTAAAGTACATGATAAATGAGATATTAGCCATTCTGTGCTCTGACCTTGAGAATGAGGTCAAAGTCAAATTCAAGGTCATTTAAATATTCGGCACACATCATTTCCTATATGTTCACAATTGATTCCTGAGCTGTAAAATAGATAAACGAGATATTAGCCATTTTGTGCTCTGACCTTGAAAATGAGGTCAAAGGTCAAATTCAAGGTGATCAGAATATTTGGCATACATCATTTCCTATAGGTCCACAATGGATTCCTAAGCTACTAAGTTGATAATAAGTGAGATATTACCCATTTTTTGCTCTGACCTTGAGAATAAGGTCAAAGGTCAAGTTCAAGGTCATCAGAATATTCAGCATATATCATTTTCTATCAGTCAACAATTGAATCCTAAGCTGTAAAGTCGATAATAAGCGAGATATTAGCCATTTTGTGCTGTGATCTTGAAAATTAGGTCGATGATCAAATTCAGGGTCACGAGAATAATCAGCATATATAATTTCCTATATGTGCACAATTGATTCCTAATGTCTAATCCTAATGTAACAAAACCATGCAACTGCCGCGCTGAAACGTTCGTTAGGAACGGTCACGTGATCTACAAAGTCCACTGGCGGAAGACACCATTCGCGGAAGCACGATCGCGGAAGCATCATTAGCGGAAGCATCGTTCGCGGAAGCACCGTTCGCGGAAGAGGAGCCTTCGCGGAAGAACCGTTCGCGGACGCAGTCTTCACCACGTGGAGAAGAGTGCGGAAGATACGTTCGCGGAAGAAGATGCGCGCGCAGCCACCCTGCCTATGAAAGAGAGAGCGGACGGCCGCTCTGAGAGCACTGCAACAGCGACATCGACCGTGGGGAGATCGTCACCGCCACAGCCAAGGGACTCGACGACCTCCGTGCGGACGACTCCTTCTTCAGGGCCTTAGAGTCAACCGGGATTAGACCGACTACCTGGAGAATCCATTCGACTAACGGGACGGGAAACTTCAACGGGACGGGACAGAGAGACGCCGCCGGCTAAGAACTCTTTTTAGTTGTGCCCTCGTGCACTATTTATTTTTGAAATGTGATCATACAGTGCTCCATGTCTGAACTTCATATTTGTACGTCACGTGGGTGACCAGCCATACAATTGTAAGTTGATTTGATGTATATAAACCTGCAATTTATTTACATCTGAGTTGCTTCTTGCCTAAGTGAAGCCGGTAAGCTACGGAGTGATGATACACCAGCGTTGTGGGACACCAATTTAGTGACGGCTCTCGAATCACAACGAGCGGGAGTTACATAAAGTCTATACGATCAGAGAAACCAGGTTTTTGGGCCACACAGAAAACAAGTCATTACCAAACGTCACACTAATATTAAGTGAGATATTTGAAGAAATTTGTCCCCATTATGAATCATAGGCTAATTTAACATGGGAAAGTCCTATCTGGGACCAGTCAAAAATCAAATCGGCTGCCACGGGCAGACTGACGATTCAAGGGCAACAAAACTTATACACAGCACAAAGGTATATCAGGGGAATCTTTTGAAACAAAACTTTTGAGCCAAAATCTAAAACTGGACATTTTTCGACAAAAATGACCGCCATAATGGGCCCACAGAACATATTTTATAAATTACAGCAATATTCATCAAACAGATTCTTCCCAACATTTGACAACGCCGACGCAGACGCCGATACCACCTGACGACAATAGCTTATCGGACTGATGGTCCGGTAAGCTAAAAAACAAAATATTGGAATGTTAGCCTTATGATAATGATTTTTCGATGAAACCATGTCCTTGCAGTGCCAGAATGGAATTCAAAGCTAAAATGGATTAATGACCCCAGACATTACATCACTTCCAATGTTTCATGATAGGACTTCAGCCACTTTACATGGGAAAATTACAGACACTCAACACATGGCGCTGCGCTTTCCCGGACTTTGTGATTAGAACTTGAAGTTTGGACATTGAATAATAGAGAGGTACTAGAAATAGCCAAGAAGAATATTGTAAATCAAGAAGAAATCAATCTATTACGGACTTAAGAATTAGCGGACAATATTTGGGGATTACATGTGTGTGTGGCCGTGATCATCATCGGATTAATCATCTCAAATAAACTTCGGATTATTTGAAGATACGTCGACTATTTGTTTGTGTTAGGCATTTGCCGTGAAACTGCCGGGAGACACGCTATTTCATCACATTGGTGCCGTGACCAGAATAACGAAGGCCAGTTCTCAGCTTACGAACTATTCCGACATACAAACTTCTGATGAATACCCGATCTACGATTCGGGACCCGAGTGGACAGAACACGGAAGACAAGGTGACAATGAACCCAGTCCCGCCGAACCAGCGACCTTCCTGACCAGAGTCAGTGCTGATGAGCAATACTTATATGCTATCGCAAGTACAACCGCCAAACGGACTATACAAACTATCGTCAACGTCATCCGAAGAGTACGTACCGGACTGGATGCAAGCCGAAAGTTACCTCGAAGAGTTGGTGGACGGAGACCCGCTAAGGCTGTCTTGCATGGTGACTGAGATCCTCGTCGCCCATGTGCAGTCATACCATGCGACTTCAGCCGGACTGTCAAGGTTGCGACCAAGTGACAAGAGTGAAACAGACTATGCGCATTTCCAGTGCCAGCCTGATACTGACCTGCTACCTATGTCGGTTGGTGTACGCCCCATGAACTATAACACGTCATTGATTACGCACCCACCAAGTTGGTAGCATATCCAACAATGGGCGCATAACTCGGATATTCAGGCCGAATCACAATCGCAACATGAAGTGACAACAAACATGCTGACGCGAACTGACCGAGCTCCGACGGTGTATTTCAGAGTACCTATCGACCCAATTGTGACGGGAGAGCTGCCGTAACAGTAGGGAACCCTTGTGGAGATTACCCCCGCAACTGCCGCCGGACACAACGCTGCCCAGCTGAACGCCCCGCCAACGCGCGTATCTACTGCCACCGGTAGCCAACATCGGACCACCGATGGTCGTCGAATCATTACTTCCTGTTGTGCATCCCGCAGCACACAGCAACCTGCCTAACCATGGAATAGCAGTGCCCAATCATGGGGGGGAATAGCAGTGCCCAATCATGGGGGAATAGCAGAGCCCAATCATGGGGGGAATAGCAGTGCCCAATCATGGGGGAATAGCAGAGCCCAATCATGGGGGAATAGCAGTACCCAACCGTGGGGGGATAGTGTCAAACTATGAGGTAACAGTATACCCCTCAGAGTCATATAGGAACGGAATACCAGTACATGGTGTAGCTGCACATAATCACAGAATAGTGCCCAATCTTGGGATTGTTCCGCAAACTCCTGGAATAACAGTTCCAAGGGTGTTCACTCCTAGTTCGGGATATCAATTCCTCAAAAGTGTCGTACCCAACCCTGTCATACGGAATTCCGGCAGTGTCGCCACCCTACGGACCTGTTCCCCAGACCACCTGTTGCCAAGCAATGCTGGCTATCCGCCCACACTCGACGCCACGTCCACTATCGTACCGGACGCCACGACCACAGCCGCTCCGACCACGAAGATTACATTGCAAGTCTCCGTCGCTTCCACAACAACCGCTAGCGCTACGACAACGGAGCCTCAAGAGCCCGTCGCCGAACCATCGGCGCTGACCCCCAGCAAGACAGCGCAGTGGCGTGCTACGTTCAAGGAGGGCAACCTGAATCAGTACCTCCACAGTTTTGAACAATTCACGGCTGCCTTTACGAACATGGACTTGAACAAATCTACGACATGATAGTACTGTAACGGGTTTGCACCCTTCTGTGACGTCTTGATGAACCGGTTTTCTAGGGAGGTGGGTGAGTTGTTATTTAACCGGAGCTGAAACGGTAAAACTCCGGGAAACTGCTACTGCTGTACGGTTAAACTCCGGCTAGAAGTCTCTAAGGTTGGTAGCTTGGTCTGGAATGGACCTCTTAACCGTTGTCCGACTGCTAATCTGCAACTGCACCTGTAAAGTAAGGATCCGGAGGCGTTTCCGTCTCCGGGTACTGCAACTGCTCCGTCGGGATACCGCTTTACTGCAACAGCTCCGTCGTTTTCCGTCTTACTGCAAACTGCGACTGCGCCTGGAATAAAGAATCCGGGAACGTTGCCGTTTCCGAATACTGCAACCGCTCTGCCAGGTTCCGCCGCACTGCAATCTGCTCCGGTTGGCTCCGCCTCACCGCAACCTGCGACTGCACCTGTATGGAGTATCTCGGAAGTGTTCCCACTTCCGGTTACCGCAACCGCTCCGTCAGGTACTGCCTCTGCAACTCCGTCGTCCGGTACCGCCTCTGCAACTGCTTCGTCGTTCCCGTCTCTGCAACTGCTCCGTCCGATACCGCCTCCGTAGTTGCTCCGTTGAATTCCACCTCCGTCTCCGTCTCCGTCTCCTTCCTCGGTGATCTGGGTTCTTAGATCACCCTAAGACGTCTTTACAACTTAGTCTTAACCGACTGTAGTCTTATCTCCCTTTACTCCGTATTACTGTCTTTTCCGGTGAACTAACTTTATTATAACTTTCAGTTCCCTAACGAACACGGAAAAACAACTCGGTTGAAGTTTTCATGTTTATTTTCCAAGTGCACAAAATATCACAAAACACTAACAGAATTACCTAGGGGAAACTTTTGGGTACGCCCCAAAACCGTTACATTCCCCCTTCCTTAGACTCTGTTCGTCCCGAACAGAACAATATCACATATCACAAATACACAAATTGTAACCGTTAAACTGTCCGTAAAATCAAACACAACTTGTTTCCGTGATCCGGGTACTGGTACCTCTTAACTAGTTTACCGTCACTGTACCCGGATATCTTGCTTGTTCCGTTTCCCACTTTTAAACTCTTAATTATACTAGAATCCGGGAAACGGTTCTTCTTTCTTCTCCTTGCGCCGACTTGACTTGCGACGACTTGCGACGACTACTGCCCACCAGTATCACGGCGCGAACTGCTCCCCGACGGCGGACGAGGTGGAATGGTATTTGGTACCAACGGTCGTCCGAAGCTTGTTCCTCTGGCATCAACCGGGAGAAGATCGGGATCATGGAGGCTCCACTGGGGCGGGACGTAGAACCCATTCCTGAGGCGTTCGTCCCGGATGGACCAATCTGGAATCCGGACGATCTGACGGGTCGGGACGAGACCAAACGGTGACTCTCTCTGCTCCATGATCTCCACGTAGACGCCGGAGTCTCTCATCTCGGCTGGCCCCCACTGCTCCGGTCCCCAACGTACTGCATAGTATCTGGCGTGCTCCGGGACTGCAGGCGCAAAGACGGAAGCGCTCCGTCCCCCAATATTCACCGGGAAACAATGGGACGGACACGGTTGAGTTGAAGGACCGCCAAATGGGTAGAATGTGTAGGGTGGACTCTGGGTTGGTGCTCGGACTTGGCTCCTTCCGGACCGATCACTGGAAGACTGTCGAGGTTGGGTTTCCACCGGAGACAGGATTCCGGGTGTAGCTCTGGCTTGGTCTACCAGGATACTCCTCCGGCTCTCTGCACGTCCGCATGGCTTCGGTCAGACGCGGAAGACTCCATTCCGTCATCTCTAGCCGCGGAACTGGTTCTGCTTCCGGCTACTGCTTGAATGGTTGCCGGCAAAGTTTTCTCCGTGGATCCTCGGGTCTCCGTCTCACTGCCAGCTCTGCTCCGGGTTCCGCCTTCCGTTTTGGTCTCTGGTCTGCCTCCTGATCTGCCAATGGGTCTGCTGTCCGCTCGGCTATCTGCTCTGCTATCTGCTCTGCTATCGGCTCGGCTATCTGCTCTGCTATCGGCTCGGCCGCTGGATCTGCTTTCTGCTCCGCCTCCGGGCCGGACAATCACGCTGCTCACTACTCTGCCACTGCTAGTCGTTCTCGGAGGTGGGCTCCGGAAAAGGTCTTCCTCATCGTCTCTGCTCTGCATTTCCGCAATGTCCGCCACTCCCACTTCTGCCGTTGCTCCGCTGGAACCTTCCTCCAACAGCCGGAACTTGTAGTGATACACCCCCTTGCCTTTTCCTTTGATGCTGCCTCCGGAAGACTTGGGTGGGGTGTGTTGTTTCTCCTCTCGGCCACGTTCTCCGCCTCGGTCCTTGGCTCGCTCCGGGCTCTCCTTCCTATATTCCCGTCGTTGATGGCGTCCGGATTTATCCGGCGAACGGCTGCGACTCCGCTTCTTTCCGCGGTCTCGATCGGCTCCGGTACCTCGAGATGGGTCTGGGCTGTTTTTCCGGGAGGTGTTCCGGGAAGAACTCCGGGTCACAGGCGGCTTAACCGGCTTCGGGTCTCCTGGTTCTTGCAACTCGTCTTCACTTGCCATGATTTTCAGCTCCGCTTCCTCTTCCGAACTGCTCTCCGCCTCCGTGGACGAAACGTCGGCTGCTAGTGTGGCCACCGACTGGGTACCGGAACGGTACCGGGTCCGGGACGAAACCGAACCTCCCGACTCCGACTCCGTGTCCGACAACTGGTCATGCCGTGTTACCGGCTTCTTGCTTTTCCGTGGGGTCATCTTGGACCGGAGGCTTTTCTCCTCAAACTGCTCTCTGCCCACCCTTAGTCGAATCGGGTTCGCGTCCATTGCGTGTCGGGACTGCAGATGCTTCTGTGTCCCCTCTTTCCGTCTGCTCCAATGGTCACACTGCGGACAGGCGAAGACGGTGACTTCGCTCGTGTGCTGCTCCGTGACATGCCGGAGCAACGTGTGCTTGCTCTTGAACTCTAGGTTGCAGTCTCCACACCGGTGAGGGCGGGGCTTGCGGGGTGTTGTCTTTACTTTCGGCATTCTGATTCTCTGCTTTGTGTCGATGCTGACTCAGCTACAGCAAACTGCCTTCTGCATCCGGTAACAGCTATCTGTCCCCTTTTATAGTCTCTGGAAGTCACGTGACTGGCTTATCTGCTTGGTGATTGGCTGCTCAGCAAACTGCAACTCCTCCTGGTGGTCTTCTTGGATAAATAATATTTTTTTTTTTTTTTTTTTTTTTTTTTTTCCGTGTTGTTGTTGTTAACTGTTATCGCTTCTTCCGTCTCCGCCAAACTGCCAACCGCCTCTGTCAACCGCTACACTGCCAACCGTCTCCGTCAGCCGCTACACTGCCAACCGCCTCCGTCCACTGCTACTCTGCCATCCACCTCAGGGTTCCTCCTCATCCGCGGTGTGGTACTCGGAAGTTTCCGATTCCGTGTCCGGGGTGGGAGAAGGTGGTGTATACTCCCACACCCGGATCTCTGCCTCCCAGTCTTCCGCCGGCTGAACTTCCTCTTCTGGTTCCGTCGATATCACCAGCTCCGGCTCCCAATCTTCCGGAGTCTTCCGCTGCCCTAAGACAGCCCTGCGGATCCGGAACCCAAACCGGAGGATCGATCGGTACTGGTTGTTCGATGGGAGCGGCTACTCCGGCATTCCAGTCAGGTCCAAACGGAAGCTGGTCCGCATAAGTTTCCGGAACTGGATTCTCCCTAGGTGACTGTGTGCAGAATCTCCGGAACCGCCTTCGCCGGGACTGCGTTGCTGTTCCCCGCCAGGCCGAATCAAAGGTTCCCACATGGTTGAGGGTTGCCTCGTCCTGAGGAGGACGGTTCCCGGAAGGGTACTTCCAGCCGTGCATCTCCCGGAGATGCCGCCTAAGGTCGTTCGCCCGGTTGCCGTAGAAGGCACACAAACAGCAATGATATCTCTGGGCTGGGCACACATGCCGTCTCCTGTCCGTCGCACTCTCGAACATCCGGTCACACCGCTTACACAGCCGGCTATAATCCAGTGGCTCAGGGCTTGCCCAATCTCTGCTCCGGCCGCGATCTTGTCTTTCAAGGAACGCCGAGTAGGCCATTCCGGAAGGCCGGGAAACTGAAATTGTCGATCTACTGCACCGCTTTTACTGCACCGCTTCTGCACCACTTCTGCACCGCTTCTCCGGACTGGTGGTCTTCCGGGAAACACTTAGTCGTTTTTCACTGCAAAATCTGCCGCTGCCGGAAAATGCTGGACTTGATTCGATTCCGCCAAACTTTAACAGCGATGTGCACAGCTCGAGGTCTGCTCTTCAACTGCTCTCAGAGCCCGATTTCAAGGCCCTTTTATACCCTTTCTGCTCACGTGACTGGAAAAGCTCCACGCTGATTGGCTGCCTCAGGAGTGACGTCACAATTATGCAAAAACTCAACCGTTAACCGAGAGGTGTCCGTCTCCGGCTCAACCGGTTTCTCCGGGTTTTTCCGGCTCCCTTTCAACTGCTTCTCCGAGCGAAGTATCTGCAATTTTGAAGTATCTTTGCCATCAGGAGGGTTGAATAGAGTCTCAACCAGTTGAATCTGCCTCTCAGACGAACATCTAGACTGCAAGTTGGGCGTTTCCACCATCTGTACTGCTTCGTCAACTGCATATCTGCTCACTGGTATTACTGCTTGTCGACACTGGAAACTGCATACATTCTGTCCAGAAGGAGGCGCCTTCCTATCTGGGGTGATGTTTCTCCGTTTTCTGTCAATCTGCAGTCGGTTTACTGTCTCTGCTAAGTGGAAACTCCGGTCGGATGTCTACAGCCGGAAAACTTTTCCGTCTTAATTTTCCGTATACGGAAGATGTGTAGCTGCTTCTCTGGAGATACTAGACCGCTAACCCAGGTTCTTCCGGACCCCTGGCCGCTACCCTGGACTGGTTGACTATGCGCTCAACCCAGTCAGAACCTCTAGGATGTCTCTATCCGGTCTCTGCACCGCTTTCCGCTCTGCTTCCTTTCTCCGCCCTGTTTCCGGAACCAGCACTTGCTCACTGTTCCAACTTCTTGCGGTCGCTCTCTGCCGGAACTCAACGTTTTACCAGGGTCTCAGCTATCTCCTTTCTCCTGCTCTACAGCTCACTCCGTCTTCTCATATTTCTTCGTCCTCTGCAGCTGTACTCCGAGTCCGTATCCGACTCAGAGACCGTCTGTTCCGTCTCCGGAACACTACTCTGCTTCGGCCGTCTGCCTCCAGGAATCCGCCATTCTCCGCTTCATCCATCTCGGATGCTTGACACCATTATACGGTTTCAGCAAATCGAAGTGAACCACCTTCTGCCGAGTTTCACTCTCTGCAATCTCGTAGGTCACGTCGGTAAATCTGCTCAGCACTAGCTTTGGACCGCTCCACTTCCTCTGCAACTTGGGTGCCTTGCCCTTCTTCCGTGTTTTGACCGCCATCCACACTCGGTCTCCTGGCTGGAACTGATTGTCGACCTTCCTCCGGTCGTACAGCTTCTTCTGCCGTTCCATCTCTCTGCCAGATTTCACTCGAACCGCCTTGTATACCGCTTCTAGTCGCTCCCGGAGCTGACTGCCATACTCTGTTACTTCTGCTGTTGATTCTCCCGGCGGTCTGCCAATCAGTAACTCTACCGGAGTGTTGACTTCTCTGCCCAGCATCAGCAAGTTGGGACTCTGCCCGGTTGTCTCCTGCGGGGTACTCCGGTAAGCTGCCATCGCCAACGGAACTAGCTGATCCCAGTTGGTCTGCCGCTCGCTTACGTACAGGCTCAGGATTTGCTGCAGCGTCCGGTTGAATCGCTCAATGAAACCGTCCGACTGAGGTCGGAAAGCGGTTGTCCGTGTCTTGTGAATCCCCAGGATTCTGCAAACATTTCGGACTCGAAATTTCTGCCTTGGTCGGTGTGTATCTCCATCGGGATACCGTACCGCGCTGCAAACTGGTTGACGAGTATGTCCGCAACCGTCACCGCTTCCTGATTCGGCATCGGGTAAGCCTCTACCCACTTGGTGAAGTAATCACCGATTACTAAGATGTACCGGTTCCCCTGGGTGGATTTAGGTAACGGACCCATCACGTCCATTGCCACCCTCTCCATGGGCACTCCAACCCGGTATTTCTGCATCGGAGATCGTTTCAAGTTCTGCATACTTCTTGACGCACATTCGTCACAGCTCAGCACCCACTGCTTTATGTCCCGCATCATAGCCGGCCAGAAATACCGCCTCCGAATGCTAGCCGCCATCCTTCTGCTTCCGAGGTGTCCTCCCGTCCGGCTCTGATGGGCCAGACGGAAAATCTCCTGTCTCAGCTCCTTCGGGGTTATTAACTGCATTCGGCTGGTTCCTTCTGCCGTTTTCCATTTCCGGTAGACTACTCCGTCGACTTTCAGCAAGGTCTTCCGCATCCCGTACAGCACTTTCTCCTCGCTGCTCATGCTGGAAAAGTCTGCACTGCCAGCTGTACCGCTCCCGTCGATCAGCGACGTCACCAGTGGGTACCAAGGTTCTGCTTGCTGCATTCTCCGCAAATCATCTGGTCGATATTTCTGCCCCAGCACAGTATCCTGGTCCGCATTTTCCGCCAGCCTAATCTGCTCTGCAACCGCATCCGCTTTTCTTGGAACTGCCTTCTCCGTCACTGCAACTGCAACCGGCTTCCGGGACGCTGCTTTCTCCGTCACCGCAACCGCAACCGGCTTCCGGGACACTGCTTTCTCCGTCACCGCAACCGCAACCGGCTTCCGGGATGCTGCTTTCTCCGTCACCGCAACCGCAACCGGCTTCCGGGATGCTGCTTTCTCCGTCACCGCAACCGCAACCGGCTTCCGGGACGCTACTTTCTCCGTCACCGCAACCGCAACCGGCTTCCGGGACGCTGCTTTCTCCGTCACCGCAACCGCAACCGGCTTCCGGGACGCTGCTTTCTCCGTCACCGCAACCGCAACCGGCTTCCGGGACGCTGCTTCCTCCGCTACTGCAACCGCCTTCCTTGGGACTGCTTCCTCCGTCACCGCAACCGCAACCGGCTTCCGGGACGCTGCTTCCTCCGCTACTGCAACCGCCTTCCTTGGGACTGCTTCCTCCGTTAGTTCTGCTTCTCCGCCTGATCTCCGTGATCGCTTCCGGCGTCCCCCTTTCCTTGGCTTGGGCTGAGGAGTTTCTTCACTTCGTGTCTGCCGGATCCTTTCTCCGTAGTTCCAGGCGTCTATCTTGGCTTGTTTCCAGTCGATTTTTCCGCATTGGCTGCATGGGGATCTGGACAAGGCATCCGCATTATTATGGATTCGCCCCGGACGATGTTCGATGTCGAAATGAAACTCACTCAGGAGCTCAATCCACCGGGCTACCTGCCCCTGGGGCTACTTGAAATTCATAAGCCAGGTAAGACTGCCATGATCCGTGCGAAGAAGGAAGTGTCGTCCCAGCAAGTACTGCTTATTCTTCTGTACCGCAAACACAACCGCCAGGAGCTCCTTCCGGGTGACACAGTATCTCCGTTCTTCTTTGGTTAGGCTGCGGCTCAAGTAGGTTATCACCCGCTCCTGGTTGCCCTGCTTCTGTGACAGTACTGCTCCCAGCCCGGTGTCACTGGCGTCCGTGTCCAGGATATATCGGCCTTGCTCCCTTGGGTACCCGAGTATCGGTGCCGATACTAGGCGGTTCTTCAGCTCTGCAAATGCCTGCTCTTGCTCCGTCTGCCACCGGAACGGCACCCCTTTTTCCGTCAAGTGATTCAGCGGCGCTGCAATCTCGGAGAACTTCGGCACGAACTTCCGGTAATAGGAGCAAAGTCCCAGAAAACTGCGCAGCTCCGTCAGGTTGGTGGGTATCCGCCACTTCCGTACTGCCTCCGTTTTTGCCGGGTCGGTGCGGATACCGTCTCTGCCGACTATGTGACCCAGGAAAGACACCTCCGGCTGGAAGAACTTGCATTTTGACGGTTTGACTTTTAGGTCTGCCCCTCTCAGCTTGCTGAACACCTCCTGAAGATCACGGATGTGATCCTCCAGGGTCTTGCTGTAGACTATGATGTCGTCCAGATATATGAGGCAGGTCTTCCAGGACAATCCGCCTAGCACCTTCTCCATCAACCGCTCGAACGTACCCGGAGCATTGCACAAGCCGAAACTCATCACTTTGAACTGGTAAAGGCCGCCAGGAACACAGAAGGCCGACTTTTTCCGGGCGTCTTCATCCATCCCAACCTGCCAGTAGCCACTGGTCAGGTCGAGAGTGGAGAACCATTTGGCATCTGCACAGGCTGCTATGGTGTCGTCTATTCTCGGCAACGGATAAGCACCTTTCTCCGTGACTGCATTTAACCGCCGGTAATCGACGCAGAACCGGGTGGTCCCATCCTTTTTCTTCACGAGGACAATCGGGGAAGCCCACGGACTGCTACTTTCTTCAATGACGTTCTTGTCTTTCATCTCCTGAATCAGACTGCTCACCAGCTCTCTCTTGTCTGGCGGAATTCGTCTGGTTGGCTGCTTAATCGGCCGGTGACTGCCCGTGTTTATTTGATGTTGTACCTCGTTGGTCTGCCCCAGTTCTCCGGCATCACTACTGAAGGTCGGCTTATTCCGAAATAGGAGGTCGGTTACTCTCTCGCGGAAATGACTCGGCACTGCATCCTGGGTCTGCTCTGCTAACTGCCGCAGCTTCTCGTACCCGCTCCAATTCCGCCCGGCCTCCGACTCCGTGGAAATCTGCACCTTCCTGCTCCGCTCCGCCAACGGCACCACACTGCAACCGGCTGCTAAGGTGGTCATCGTCGCCAACTGCGCCCCTTTCTTGATGATTACCGGCTCCGCCATCACATTGATTTCTGCATCGGAGATCGTTTCAAGTTCTGCATACTTCTTGACGCACATTCGTCACAGCTCAGCACCCACTGCTTTATGTCCCGCATCATAGCCGGCCAGAAATACCGCCTCCGAATGCTAGCCGCCATCCTTCTGCTTCCGAGGTGTCCTCCCGTCCGGCTCTGATGGGCCAGACGGAAAATCTCCTGTCTCAGCTCCTTCGGGGTTATTAACTGCATTCGGCTGGTTCCTTCTGCCGTTTTCCATTTCCGGTAGACTACTCCGTCGACTTTCAGCAAGGTCTTCCGCATCCCGTACAGCACTTTCTCCTCGCTGCTCATGCTGGAAAAGTCTGCACTGCCAGCTGTACCGCTCCCGTCGATCAGCGACGTCACCAGTGGGTACCAAGGTTCTGCTTGCTGCATTCTCCGCAAATCATCTGGTCGATATTTCTGCCCCAGCACAGTATCCTGGTCCGCATTTTCCGCCAGCCTAATCTGCTCTGCAACCGCATCCGCTTTTCTTGGAACTGCCTTCTCCGTCACTGCAACCGCAACCGGCTTCCGGGACGCTGCTTTCTCCGTCACCGCAACCGCAACCGGCTTCCGGGACACTGCTTTCTCCGTCACCGCAACCGCAACCGGCTTCCGGGATGCTGCTTTCTCCGTCACCGCAACCGCAACCGGCTTCCGGGACGCTGCTTTCTCCGTCACCGCAACCGCAACCGGCTTCCGGGACGCTGCTTTCTCCGTCACCGCAACCGCAACCGGCTTCCGGGACGCTGCTTTCTCCGTCACCGCAACCGCAACCGGCTTCCGGGACGCTGCTTTCTCCGTCACCGCAACCGCAACCGGCTTCCGGGACGCTGCTTCCTCCGCTACTGCAACCGCCTTCCTTGGGACTGCTTCCTCCGTCACCGCAACCGCAACCGGCTTCCGGGACGCTGCTTCCTCCGCTACTGCAACCGCCTTCCTTGGGACTGCTTCCTCCGTTAGTTCTGCTTCTCCGCCTGATCTCCGTGATCGCTTCCGGCGTCCCCCTTTCCTTGGCTTGGGCTGAGGAGTTTCTTCACTTCGTGTCTGCCGGATCCTTTCTCCGTAGTTCCAGGCGTCTATCTTGGCTTGTTTCCAGTCGATTTTTCCGCATTGGCTGCATGGGGATCTGGACAAGGCATCCGCATTATTATGGATTCGCCCCGGACGATGTTCGATGTCGAAATGAAACTCACTCAGGAGCTCAATCCACCGGGCTACCTGCCCCTGGGGCTCCTTGAAATTCATAAGCCAGGTAAGACTGCCATGATCCGTGCGAAGAAGGAAGTGTCGTCCCAGCAAGTACTGCTTATTCTTCTGTACCGCAAACACAACCGCCAGGAGCTCCTTCCGGGTGACACAGTATCTCCGTTCTTCTTTGGTTAGGCTGCGGCTCAAGTAGGTTATCACCCGCTCCTGGTTGCCCTGCTTCTGTGACAGTACTGCTCCCAGCCCGGTGTCACTGGCGTCCGTGTCCAGGATATATCGGCCTTGCTCCCTTGGGTACCCGAGTATCGGTGCCGATACTAGGCGGTTCTTCAGCTCTGCAAATGCCTGCTCTTGCTCCGTCTGCCACCGGAACGGCACCCCTTTTTCCGTCAAGTGATTCAGCGGCGCTGCAATCTCGGAGAACTTCGGCACGAACTTCCGGTAATAGGAGCAAAGTCCCAGAAAACTGCGCAGCTCCGTCAGGTTGGTGGGTATCCGCCACTTCCGTACTGCCTCCGTTTTTGCCGGGTCGGTGCGGATACCGTCTCTGCCGACTATGTGACCCAGGAAAGACACCTCCGGCTGGAAGAACTTGCATTTTGACGGTTTGACTTTTAGGTCTGCCCCTCTCAGCTTGCTGAACACCTCCTGAAGATCACGGATGTGATCCTCCAGGGTCTTGCTGTAGACTATGATGTCGTCCAGATATATGAGGCAGGTCTTCCAGGACAATCCGCCTAGCACCTTCTCCATCAACCGCTCGAACGTACCTGGAGCATTGCACAAGCCGAAACTCATCACTTTGAACTGGTAAAGGCCGCCAGGAACACAGAAGGCCGACTTTTTCCGGGCGTCTTCATCCATCCCAACCTGCCAGTAGCCACTGGTCAGGTCGAGAGTGGAGAACCATTTGGCATCTGCACAGGCTGCTATGGTGTCGTCTATTCTCGGCAACGGATAAGCACCTTTCTCCGTGACTGCATTTAACCGCCGGTAATCGACGCAGAACCGGGTGGTCCCATCCTTTTTCTTCACGAGGACAATCGGGGAAGCCCACGGACTGCTACTTTCTTCAATGACGTTCTTGTCTTTCATCTCCTGAATCAGACTGCTCACCAGCTCTCTCTTGTCTGGCGGAATTCGTCTGGTTGGCTGCTTAATCGGCCGGTGACTGCCCGTGTTTATTTGATGTTGTACCTCGTTGGTCTGCCCCAGTTCTCCGGCATCACTACTGAAGGTCGGCTTATTCCGAAATAGGAGGTCGGTTACTCTCTCGCGGAAATGACTCGGCACTGCATCCTGGGTCTGCTCTGCTAACTGCCGCAGCTTCTCGTACCCGCTCCAATTCCGCCCGGCCTCCGACTCCGTGGAAATCTGCACCTTCCTGCTCCGCTCCGCCAACGGCACCACACTGCAACCGGCTGCTAAGGTGGTCATCGTCGCCAACTGCGCCCCTTTCTTGATGATTACCGGCTCCGCCATCACATTGATCACTCGAACCGGGACAGTTCCTTGCTTTATCCGGGATAAAGTTCTCCCGATCAGCCAAGGTCTTTTCTCAGTAGGCTCCTGCGGCATTTCTAGTACTCCTTCTGCTTCACGGACACTCTCTGCTTGTCCTATAATCAGCTGTTCCGTTTCCGGCGGAATTTGGTAATCTGCTACAGCGTTGATCGGAAACGGCTCCCTGGTCTGCTCGAACATGGTGAGGAACACCTCCTGGCTGCCCATCTGCATGGTCATTCGGTCAAAATTTATGCCGGATATCCGGGAACGGATGAAATCCATTCCCAGTATTCCTTCGTCTTCACAGTCTGCAATCTCGAACGTCACGGTCTCAGCTACTCCTGCGATGTTGAGTGGGAGTTCTTTCCGGCCATGCGTCCGTATGTTACTTCCGTCAACCATCGAAAGACGAATCGGCGACCGCTTCAGCTTCATTCCGGGTTTCCGGATCTGTTCCCAGGTTTGTAGGTTGAGCATTGTGACAGTGCTGCCGGTGTCGATTATCAGCATTACTGGCTCTCCGCATACTCTGGCTGTCACACATATGCCCACCTCGCCCCTGGGACCGGGTCCGTGAACCACCTGCCGGTTATGGGGGTGCCCTCTCTTCCGGGTCCCGGATTTCCCCTTTTCCGCGACCCGCTCTAGTTTTCCGGCTGCTGCTGCTGCTGTCGTGGCTGCTGCAGTTGTTGCTGCTGCTGCTGCTGCGGCTGCTGCTGCTGCTGCTGTTGTCGCGGCGACTGCTGTTGTTGTGGTTGACGCCGCTGCTGCTGCTGCTTTGGCTGCCTACAGTCTCGGGCAAAATGCCCTTTCCGGCCACAGTTGAAACATTCTAAATCCGCTCGGGAACTGCGCTGCTGCTGCTGCCGGCTAACCGCTTCCTTGACCTGAGTCATCAGATCCACCAACTGCTGCTGAGTCTGCTCGGCTTGCTTCCGCAATTCGTTCACCTGCTGGCTCCACTCCGGCTCCGTGTTCAACTGCCTCGTCCGGTGTCGCTCCGCTGGACTGCTGTTGTCCGTCTTCATAATACTCTCATACTCGGTAGCGAAAGCCAGGGCCTGCGACAGCGTTTCCGGGTGGCTTTTCAATACCGACAACCGCATATCTCGATTAGTCAGACTGTTGCAGAAATGCATCTTCATGAGCACTTCTGTTGTTGCCGGATCTGCTTTTGGGTAAGCTAGCCGCGTCTTGCTCCGTATGTCTCTGGCCAGCTCGGACAGCTCCTCCTCCGGCTGCAATTTCCGTGTCTGCAATTCCGCCTGGAAAACAAATGTTTTCTCCCCCGGACAAAACTGCTGATTTAATGCCGCCACAACCGTATCAAAGCTGCGTCTCTGCTCCGCGGACAGATCCAGTAGTATGCTGCGAGCGTTACCCCTCAGACTGACATATAAGTTCAGCGCCTTTTCCTCTGCTGTCCAACGGTAGTACCGAGCGTATTCAAGGAGGTGAGCCTCATACTCCGGCCACGGATCAGTTCCGTCGTACGTCATTAATCTGGCTACTCCTGCCCTTGGTGCTGGTTGTTGTACTGCTTCTGCCTGCTGCTGCTTTCCGGTTACTGCCAGGTGCTGCTGAAACACCTCCATTTGGGTCGCCAATAATCTGGTCAGGTTGTCGACTAAATTCTCTCCGCCTTCCGGTTCCGCATCCGGTTCCCGATCGCCAGCCTGGTCCGGAAAGTTAATTTCCGCCTCTGCTAACTGCTCTGCAGGCTGTACTCCTTGAGGAACCCGAAGGGGCTCGTCTGCAACTGCTTTCTGCATTTCCGGCTGCAACAGCTTCCGCTCGGCAGGACGAACTGCTTCCTTTTCCGCAACCGGCATCTGCAACGGCTCAGCTCCTACTGCTCCTACAGGCTGCTCCGTGTCCGACACGGCTGCCTTCAGCTGCTGTTCTGCCAATTTGCCCCGTCTAGTAGTCATACTGCAGATGATCCCACCGCTGCCACCAAAAAGTTGTAACGGGTTTGCACCCTTCTGTGACGTCTTGATGAACCGGTTTTCTAGGGAGGTGGGTGAGTTGTTATTTAACCGGAGCTGAAACGGTAAAACTCCGGGAAACTGCTACTGCTGTACGGTTAAACTCCGGCTAGAAGTCTCTAAGGTTGGTAGCGTGGTCTGGAATGGACCTCTTAACCGTTTTCCGACTGCTAATCTGCAACTGCACCTGTAAAGTAAGGATCCGGAGGCGTTTCCGTCTCCGGGTACTGCAACTGCTCCGTCGGGATACCGCTTTACTGCAACAGCTCCGTCGTTTTCCGTCTTACTGCAAACTGCGACTGCGCCTGGAATAAAGAATCCGGGAACGTTGCCGTTTCCGAATACTGCAACCGCTCTGCCAGGTTCCGCCGCACTGCAATCTGCTCCGGTTGGCTCCGCCTCACCGCAACCTGCGACTGCACCTGTATGGAGTATCTCGGAAGTGTTCCCACTTCCGGTTACCGCAACCGCTCCGTCAGGTACTGCCTCTGCAACTCCGTCGTCCGGTACCGCCTCTGCAACTGCTTCGTCGTTCCCGTCTCTGCAACTGCTCCGTCCGATACCGCCTCCGTAGTTGCTCCGTTGAATTCCACCTCCGTCTCCGTCTCCGTCTCCTTCCTCGGAGATCTGGGTTCTTAGATCACCCTAAGACGTCTTTACAACTTGGTCTTAACCGACTGTAGTCTTATCTCCCTTTACTCCGTATTACTGTCTTTTCCGGTGAACTAACTTTATTATAACTTCCAGTTCCCTAACGAACACGGAAAAACAACTCGGTTGAAGTTTTCATGTTTATTTTCCAAGTGCACAGTCGGAAGACTTAACTGCTATCATCTGGATGACTCTATCCGGAACAAGGGAGTACTCTGCTATGGGAGAAGGGGTCTGCACAGGTCGACGTCAGGACACCAACTCCGCCGTCCGCTGTGAAGCGGGGGCTTTTATAGACCTGAGACCCACGTCACGTGACCAACCTATTGTGACGTCATAGTCCGCCAAAACACTGATATTTTCCGGATTTCTAAAAACACTCTAGAACCAATCAGTGGCTGACACGTCACCTTTTAAACCGAAAACGAGGCTGATCACGTGACCTTCCGGAAATAACGTCATTACGTTTTTGTACTCCATTGTTCCGGCTCCGTGTCCGGTTCCGTCTCCGGTTCCGGCTCCGTCTCCGGCTTTACCGACATCATAAATTACTAAGTTCCGAGACAGAAAACCTTTAAAACATTAACAATACGGAACCGTATGAACCTTTAAACACATATACATTTTAATAAACGGTTATTTAACCAAAATATCACAAAACACTAACAGAATTACCTAGGGGAAACTTTTGGGTACGCCCCAAAACCGTTACAGTACGTTATGAGGACGAGAGGAAGCAATCGCTCTGAACATTACGATCAATACGCCTTGGGAGGAGTTTAGGCGCTGTCTCCTAGAAGGTTGGGAGTCCACCGCCTGACGTCAATTGAAACGTGACGACTTTCAGTTTCTAAAACGTGAATCGGAAAGAAGATGCTGAACATTTCCTTGAACGGCTACAAGCTATAGCGGAACAGGTATTCGATGACGACATGTCTGAATCCTGACAATGAACTGTTATATTGCAATTATGTCAATGGTCAGCCTGACCATATTGTGGATAGACTGTGTATGTAGACATTTAATTCATACAGTTATGCACTTTGGCTGTACTGAAATCGGAAAGTCGACAACAGCCGACTGAGAAAGACCGACCACGTGATACCCGCTGAGCGGACGCTACCTACCACGGGTACGCTGAGGACAGAGAAATGAATAACGAACTATCTTGTGCTATCGGACAAATAGACCATTGGGATACGCCAACTCCCGACCAGGTTGCAGCATATTACGACCCTGCCAATAGCGACATGACCGGACTACAGGGGTGTGAAGAACATTCAGTCCCTTCCTGTTCATGCGAATGGGTTGCGGAAGCGTTTCAGTGCACTCTCAATGATGAATACGGACAGTATGGTAAAGACACACCATATTCCGTCCTACAGGCTCCTGCTCAAATTTGTGGAGACGCTTGTCCAGCACCTCCGGGCTGGACTGAAATATGTTTCTTTTGTAAGAAACCGGTACACAGGTGGATGCGGTGTTCCCAATTGAATGACATACTGGTACGGAACGGAATGAAGCCGTTCACGCCATGCCTTGGTGCAAATTGAGATAACGGACAGATCGGTATTCCAAAATCAAACTTTAAGCCACCGGCTGCGACGCCGCCTCCAGCTCAACCGCCACCACAGGCCAAGTCATCAAACTAGAGGATGTAGGTACTGTGGAGCAAGGACCTTCTGATAACCCGAGCTACGTTTACAGCACCAAGCCAGTTATCGTACCCTCGACTACAATAGCGACACCATCCAGATCGGTGCTGCCACCACTGGCACTTCCGCCTCATGAAGGGGTGTGTGCAAAGTGTGCTGCCACAAAGACCACCACGGGCTAATCGTCACAAAGGGGAGTCACCACGCACCGTCAATGATACCGGAACAGACTATTTTTTTTAAATCGAATGGGTGTTGGATGATGTGGGTTTCTACGCTTTTCCATGCGGACCTGAAACCAAGCCACTGACACTAACACTCCCACTTCTGCCACCCGAGGAGAATCTCGATGGACGGCTCATCATCAGCAACAGTCGTGCCGCTCATGAGTGCTGGAAACTGTCAGTGCGTGTCAGAAAACGAACTCTTAGGGCAGTGTTGAACTCAGGGGCGCAGATTTCCCTGCTCCGTAAAGACTTGTTACACTATGTACCTGCTGAATGGCGCACTCTACGCCCGACCACGGCGACCATTCGTGACATCAAAGGAGATTCCAGCCCGATGGACAGAATCCTGGATCTCATGGTTAAAGTCAAAATGAAAGAGATAACAGTGACATTCTGTGTAGCGGCAATTCATGACCTTGGGCATGAATTTCTTCCGACAGACGAGTGCAATTGTTAACTACGACAAAGGGACTGAGAGGTCAATAAGGAACTGTTATTTGCACACAAGGACTTCGAAGCTAATGTTGTGCACATGGCTGTATGCCGAGCAGTTACGGTGCTACCACACAGCAAAGCTGTAGTCGAACTCGTGCTGACCTCAAAGGTCAGAGTACGCCAGCACCCTCGGCTCATTTAGCCCATGACAAACTTTCCTGAAGAAACGGACTTAATTATGGGTCACACATTGACCTCATTGAATCGCAAGTGTGTTGAAGTAAATGTGGTGAACCCCGCGGATATGGGCATATCCCTGACTCGCTTAGACCTTGTAGCCATATCGAGCCCAGTTGAAAGCATTGTGGGCACCCTGCCGAAGCGGATATCCGTGGACTAAATGTCTGTGCTATCTGGACGATGTGATAGCATACAGACGCACTTTTGATCAGATGCTTGCCAATCTGGAAGCGGTCCTAGATTGGATACGAACTGCCGGGTTATGTCTGCAACCCAGAAAATGTGAACTCTTTCAACGTGAAATCCTATACCTGGGATTCATCCTAAGTGGACAAGGTGTCAGGGTGGACCCGAACAAGGTCAAGGCTATCATTTAATGGCCGACTCCCTGTGAGATTAAGGACGTTTGAGCTTTCCTGGGATTTGCCAATTATCACAGGAGGTTCATTAGAGACTACGTCAAAATTGCAGAACCCCTTGTCTTGCTCACCTGGGGTGAATGTCATTTCACCTGGGGATCACCCCAACGGAAAGCCCTCGGAGGCTTCAGAACGCACTCATCAATGCCCCCAAGCTTGCCTATCCATCACAGGACGAGGACGATTACTTCATTGTTGACACAGGCGCCAGCGGTTACGCCATCGGAGGCACGCTTTCACAGCATGTCAACGGAAAAGAAATACTGATTGGCTTTGAAACCAAGACGCTGTCCTGCACGCAACGGAACCATTGTACGACCAATAGAGAACTGTTGGCCATTGTTGAGATGATTCAGCATTACTGACATTATTTGTGGGGATGAAAGTTCTTGTTACGCACTGGCCATAGCTCAATGCGATGGTTAAAAAACTACAATGATGCGGACGGCATGTTGGCTCGCTGGTTAGCTAAATTGCAACAATATGACTTTCGCATTGAACATCGTCCTAGAAAACTCCACGAAGATGCCGACAGACTTTCCCGGTGCCTCAGTTGCAAGCATTCCGACTGCCCTGGACGTCTAGTTGTACCACCCACAGACCCTGAAACAAGTTCTGGTGAACTCCCTGTCAGGCGGATTACTGTGGTTCCTGTCGTACCTGAGAAGGACCCCCTGGACAGCGATACTAGGACATCACTGGTCTTGTCTCGAATGATCTCAGTGCACCAAGCCGCCCGTGTGCGAACACTGGATGGGAAATTGAATGGACAAGAATGGCTATTGGAGTACAATACTCCACTGCCGACATAGTCGCCGCACATCAAGGCAACCCCAGCATCGGAGTCGTGCGACAGTGGGTATTGAATGGGACGAAACCCACGTCGAAAGAGATCGCCTGCCATGGCGAAGAAGTGAATGCTCTGGTCTCACGATGGAGTTTATTGGCGTCGCAAGATGGAGTCTTCATACAGAATACCAAGCTGGACTCAGCCGATCGAACTGTCATACAAACTGTATTACCAGTCGCACTACGTACTGTGGTCTTACATCGACTCCACGACCTCAAGGTCGTAGGCCACCTCGGAATACAACGGATTATCGAAAGAGTCAAGTGCCGGTTTTACCGGCCAGGTCTCGCCTTGGATGTTGTCCGCTGGTGCACCTGCTGCCCTCAGTGTGTTTCACGAAAAGGAAAACAAGCACCCGAGAAATTGCCTCTAACGCAACAACCGACTGGGGCGCCATTCGACCGTATAGCATTGGATATCCTAAATACCCATAAAGTTACCGGACAGGTACATTCTTGTCATATAGGACTATTTTTTAAATGCATGGACGCATTTCTGCTCCGCCGCTATATGGCCAAAAATGTCCTGGTGAATCGTTGGATCATGTACCACAGGGTACCGAAGGCCATTCACAGTGATCAAAGAACAGAATTTGAGTCTTCACTGTTTCGGAGTTTTGTACGAGATCTGGGCACCAAAATAGTTCGGACCACGCCCTACCACCCACAAAGTGATGGTAAAGTCGAACGGTTTAAGCAGACTTTGTTGAATATGTTGAGTGCATTCGTCAGTGATCGCGGAAATGACTGGGATTTGCACTTACCATATGGACTCATGGCGTACCACACCTCAGTACATTCATCTACTGGGTGTACACCACACCTGATGGTATACGGACATGAATGCAATTTGCCTGTTGACTTAGTATTTCCGACAGTCGATCCAGAACCGCTACCTCCATGCGGACCCGAATATGTTGCGTATCTACGAACTGCTATCAGGGCTGCCCATGGGTTTGCGCAAAACCATCTACAAAAAGCTTCAACCCCCCGGAAAATGGGATATAATGTGCATGCAATGTCTCGCCCTCAGTTCCATCCGCGAGAGTTGGTACGATATTACTATCTGCCACTTACACAGAACAATAAATCCGCCTGACCCTGGACCGGACCCTGGAAAGTCCTGGAACGTGTCACTGAGGTGGACTATCGAATCGCGCTAGTCTCAAATCTACGAAATACTTGAGTCGTTCATGTTGACATCATTGCCGAATTGCCGAATCTCCACAATCAGGTTGTATCAGCACCTGAGTCGTCAAGCAATACGGTCTCAAGTGCTTCACAGCAAGCACCAAGAACCCGCTGACACAAACCCATGATTGCTACAGACTCTTCTACAAGCGAGGCTACGTCCCAGCCTGTCTCGTACAGTCGACCTAAATGCACAATACGCCGCCCAGCCCGGTTTAGATGACCACAGCTGTGCTAAGGGACTGATTTCTATGATGACGAATTTGCGCATGTCTCTTGGACTATGATGTGATATTACCCTCAAATATTTTTATGATATAATAATATTATGTACAAGTATATCATAATAACCATTTTTATGTACTAATGTCAGTGAGGCAATTTTCATATATATTAGTAATATGACGTTATGATATTGATGCTGGCTATGATTCTATAATGTGATATACGATGTCATGCATTGCATACTTTCTTTTTATACTCTTTCATATATTGTCTTGCGCCTGTTGCACACTGACTAAATATCTCATAATTAAGCGATTACATCCATGTGTCAGCTGTCATGCTTTGCCGTGAGCAAGGTAACTTTGTCGCGGACAAGGTGAGAGGATAGTCGTCTCTGGAGCAAGCATCAGAATTGAGCCTCTACTCCCCCTACGGACTATTCAGGGGAATGCCCTCAAGGAGCAGGATTCGTCTATAAAAACCCTCTGCACGCTAGCGTGCAACCTGTCACTCCACTCATTGAAAAATTACGCAACCTGCCATGGCTGGGCCGACCATATCATCCCCTTCACCCCTCACAGAAATAAATGCGGTTCCATCATCTACGGCACTGGATGAAAATGAACGTACTGAACAAACTCGTGAGCATTGTATTTATACTATAGATGTTATACCTCCTGTTTGTGGAAAAGCCCGGGAAGAGACACTGTCAGCACTTTGTGTGTGTACAGATGCCTGATTAGAAGAAACTTTTGTAAGTGGTCATTCTGGCCGCGGACACTCGGAGAGAACACATCGTATGGATGTCTTTGTTGTACGAGTGAAAAACTAATGAATTGGACATTGATAGATTGTTGAAGATTGTGTTTCAACGAACTCTGGTACCGTCAATGAGCGGAATACGAAACAGAATTTCACGGACTTTGTGAATAAATAGAAACGGACTGAGATTCCCTTGGAGTATTCGAACTGTTGTGTGGCACTCACATGAGTGCGCGTGTGGACTATGTCATCCTCCTACAAGGGGGATGATAACACTTCGGACCAAGATGCGGCACAGCCTGCCGGAATTGATGGACAGAAAATAGCAGTAAGGATCGTGGATGAATCAGAACATCCCATTGTTCTCAGCGACCACATGTCATCTGCTGCAGCCTCGCGGACGGACTCCCCTACCTCGGACTTAGTTGCCGTATCTGATACGAAGCCGGCCTCCGGGCCTGAAACGGACCTACATAAAAAGGTAATGGCGAAGCTCGCCCAGCTTGGGGAACGCCATACCCCGAGCCCATCATCAGACTCTGTGTTAGTCAAGTAGGAAAGGGGGGTCCCCGTGCACCCAAAACATATATTTTTCTGACCTATTTTTTCTTAATCCCAAAGATGTATGTTGTATGAAAATAGATGTTCCCAAAGAAAATTATTGTCCCATGGGGTCAATATGGCCGCCATTTTGGCGGCCATGTTGGATTTTTGAAGAATTCCACTGAAAGTCGATAATTCATGTATCTATGGATCTACTAATTATACACAGTCATGTAACACCATTTTTGGGGGTAGTTTTTCATGCGGATTATGATGGGAGGGCATTCATGTTGATTTGAGCCATTTGGATGAAAATATAAAACAAATGTTATAAATAATTTATGAAAAAAGAAAATGTTCTCGTGATATATATTCATACACAGATCACACGCAAATGTTTTTAACACAAAAAATTAATGAATTCAAATTGTATTTATTAGTTATTGTGGAATTAGTTTTTTCCTTGTTATAATAATGCTGACGTTACTATATTACGTAAATTTCGGCCATTTTGGTGGCCATCTTGGATTTTTGATGATTTTCACTGAAAGTTAATAATCCATGTAACTTCAGATCTATCCATCATACACGGACATATGACCCCATTTTTCGGGGTAGCTTTTTACGCAGAATATGATGAGAGGGAACTCATGTTTATCAGAACAAGTTGGATAAAAATAAAACAAAATGTAACAAATAATTTATGCACTCAAGTATTTATTTCATGCACATATCTCAAATACACCAAAATCAGAAATGAGCAATATGCGCGATGTTGTATGTAATAGGTACTATGCTGAAAGTCGCATATATAACATGTGATGATGTTTTGCCACATATATTGCAAGATATATAATGTCAGCTGTAGTACATTTAGCACAATCTATAACCCATACGTGTTTCAGCTTTTCAGACATTCAGGTCGTTATATCGGGATCTACCCATCATTCACATATATTTGCAAACATACATTAACACAATTTCACATAGACTTATGAACATTCCCTGTTGGAATTAATTAGTCATCATCACTAAGCAGTTCATCATAATCAAGATCCACTTCGTCTTCGTCGTCTTCACTCTCCTCTTTCACATGCAACAGGTCAACTAGTGATGGAGGAAGGACAGGGCCGTTCGACCACACAGGTTCCAGGGTGTCTCGTGGTGTTTTTACCCATCCTTGACCGGGATCACTGGGTTTGGGTGAGGACACTTTTGCCTCGTCTGCTCGCTTGTAGTGGGCCAAGCGATGATTGACGCGGTTGATGTGTAGAAGGAGATTGTCCCTGCAAGACGCGCAACATCCACCTTGGACCTAGTAGTCAGTTGTTCGTTGTCTCCAACCATCTGTTTCAGCAAGTTTATCCAATATAATTTGGTAGTATGCAATTATTGTCATGCACTCGTGAACACACATTGATATATAGTTGAAATATGCTGCAAAAAAAAAATCTCACCTGAAAGCAGTTTGGTGACTCTGTAGCTTCGTGAGGGGTCCTGCTTTACCCTTTCCCTTGAAAGCACATCATCCCCAGTGCTTTCAAGGGTCACATCATCCCCAGTGAAAATATACAGACCAAGCAGAGCCGTGTGTGGCGATTTTGCCCAAAGATTGTGATATGAATTTCGGCCATTATTGTACACTATACCTCGCCGTAGCACGTGCTTTGTGACGCATTGTCTTTTATCGATCCACTTTACTGTAACAATGGTCTGACGTCAGCCCTCGCTCTTGCGTGCTGGCAGCTTTATAAGTTGTCTCAGAGCTGTCAAGGCGAGAGGACAACGGCAAGCACGGCCATGTGCTCCACGTCCCTTTTTCCTGGCCCCAAGGGCAATTCCCAATTGGGAGCCAGGAGGGGGGGGGGACTTAGATCCCGCGGCGTATGCCCCCTGGAACGGTAGTCCTTCGCCCTGTGATGGTGCGACACAGGCTCTGGCAGACCGTCAGGCTGTCCGGGGTTCTATCCCCATGGCAGTGCCGTTGGCGAGGCCAGCCAGCAACACACCCAAGTGTGCGGGTTACTGGCGCCACGCCCATGGCGTTCCGGGTTCATCACAGCGGGCTACATTACAGTGATGATGCAAAATCTGAGTAATGTATGACTGTCGGACTTGTTCGGCGGACTGTTTACCTGGGTATAGTTCTAAAGTAATTTCCTACGCCCGCCGTGACCCTAGGTAGCAGCTTTCCAAATTGACCCTAGATAGCGGGCGTCAAACTTTACACTGGTGCCGTGATGCAATGGGACGCCATCAGCCTGATGGCGTCCCATTGCAGCCTACTGTCCAGCATCTCTGTCCTCTGGGACATTCTCAAGAGATAAACAATAAAGATGAACGAAAACGACATTATATCCCAACATGCCCGTTCTCAGGGCGGCCGCGAGCCAGCCCACGAGAACTCTGGCCTCGCGAAAGGACGTCAGGATACCAGACGTCCCGACGTCCCTGACTCCGTCTCCGGACGTAGAGTTGAACCCTGCGGGGTTGCAACATGTCTTGCCGGATGAGTTCGACTCTGATGTTCAGGGTGCTGCTGGTGGATCCGGAGACAGGTTCACCCAACGCCCTCTAAGGAGCGGCTGTCAGAGAGGGACAGCGGTTGATACAGATTGTGCAGGACGAATACTGCAGTCCTCCTGCCACACCGAGCCTGACTCCTACTATCCCCTACAGCCCAGGGATGGCCGGTCCGCAGTCTTACCCTCAGTTCATCCGAGCCCGCAGGTGGCGATGACCCATGCCTTGGGACCTGCGTCTGTGCCGCGGCTTGGAGGCACCACGTTGGCTATGGCCTCCACTGTTCTGGCAGTTGAAATCGCAGTCACGTGGTCGAGCTATCCCGTTCCAACCAGTGCTTCGGGAGCAAGCTGGTAACTGGTGGCTTCGGCCTCAAGTTATGTCGGTTACCCAGCCTCGCCTGTATCCTATCCAATGGGATTGGCGGGGGTTCCCTCCGCACTCAGTCAGAGTCAGATGTACGCGCATACATACCCGTCCACAGCCTCTAGCTGTCCTCCACCCATGTCTGTGGCTTACGGATCCGCTCCCGCGGGTCCCACCGTAAGTAGGGCTGGAGATTGGGCTGCACTATCTTACGCCACAAACTCCGGATCAGGGATCCAGGAGTGCTTCCCGCACGACCGGAAGCCTGACCAGGCGTCATGACGTAAGCGGTTCAACGGGGATATCGCTGATCTGGAGGACTACCATGAAACTTCTAATAGACGCCTGGGCGTCTATTGATTTCAGTTACACTCTAGACCCGGTGTCTATTAGAACCCGGCGTTTATTAGAACCCGGCGTTTATTGATTTCAGTCGTTGTCTGGACCCGGCGTTTATTGGAATTGGCTAGGCATGTGTTATGATATGACAAGTCGGATGACAGATTAAATTTTAAAAGCTGGAAATTTCCGACTGGGACGCATTGACGTTGTCGATATTAGTATCTATACGTTGCTATGTTACACAATATACGTAGACCCGGCGTCTATTAGAACCTGGCGTCTATAAATTTCAGTATACCTGAACTCCCGGCGTCTATTAGAACCCGGCGTCCATCAGAAACCAGGCGTCTATTAGAAGTTTGACGGTATCTCCTGCAGCTTTGGCGAGCCGCCGTCTAGGAGGGTTGGACCTCGGCTGAGACCGGACACATCTTCACAGGCAGACTGGAGGGCAAGTCTCTCCAGGTTATGTCCTGTCTCCAGTCGGGGAACGCGACATTTGCTGAAGTTGCCGAGCCAGATGTTTAGCACGAAGACCATTATTCTCAGACCAGATTGTCCCTGGTATACTGAAGAACTGCACGAGGCTAAACACCGCGCAAACTGGAGAGAAGATGGCACCGAACAAGATTCTCAGTTGATCACCAGATCTACCGGCATCAGTGTGCCTCCGTAAATCAACTGTTGAGATGCACCCGTGTTGCCTACTACTTGGACAAAATACAAAGCTGCAGAAGTGACCCAAAAGGTATTTACTGCATCGCGAGGAACCTAATGGGGGGCAGTGACACACCATCTCTACCAACTGGATCATCCGATAAGGAACTTGCTCAAGATTTCAGCAATTTCTTCACCAAGGAGATCAGTGTTATCTGGACAAATTTGCACAGCCAGCAATGTTCAACTGGGCCTCCATATGCAAGACATTGCGACTCTGGTGGATTTTACTCCAGCTACCGAAGAGGAGGTGGGGACCATCATCCGGAACGCTCCAAATAAATCCTGTGAACTAGATCCCATACCTACCTGGCTCCTGAAGCAGTGCCTACCCGAGCTTCTTCCTATAGTCACGACAATCATCAACAGGTCGATGGAGACTGGCTATGTGCCGAAGGAGTTCAAGTCCGCAAGACTATGGCCACTGTTGAAGAAGACAGACCTGGACCCGAATGTGGACAAGAACTACAGGCCTGTGTCCGACCTTCCATTCATCTCTAAGATCCTAGAGAAGGTTGTTGACAAGCGCATTGAGCAGCATCTGACCTGTAGTTCACTTCAACCGCCCATGCAGCCCATGCTTACAGGAAATACCATTCCACTGAGTCGGCATTGATGAAGATGCAGAGTGACATCCTCCAAGCCATGGATGGAGGCAGTGGGTCTGTGATGGTAATGTTCAATCTGTCATCGGCTTTCGACACCATCGACCACCGGACTGCAACGTCTAGAGGATCAATTTGGCTTCAAAGGGAAATCACTGGCCTGGGTTAAATCGTACCCGGTTGACCGCTACCAGAGTGTTTGCGTCAATGGCGAGCTGTCTTCACCAGTTCTTTTGGAGCACGGCGTCCCACAGGGCTCTGTGTTGGGTCCCAAGAAATTTGTGATGTATACAAAACCATTGGGCGACATCCTGTTTTCTCACCATGTGTCCTATCACTTTTATGCAGATGACACCCAGTTGTACATGTCATTCAAGCCCTCAGACGATGCCGCCCACCAGGATGCTCTTCGTCGCATGGAGAATTGCCTCCGGACGTTGAGGTATGGATGAACTCCAACTTGGTCAAACTGAACACTGACAAAACGGAGGTCATACTCTTCACATCCAGAAACAGCACCAAGTACCTGGACAAAGTGTCTATCACTGTGGGTGATTCAGTAGTGTCATCGACGGACTGTGTGAAAAATCTGGGCGTTATGCTTGATTCTACCCTGAGCATGAAACAACAAGTGAACTCCATATGCCGGACCAGATACGGACAGCTACGCAACATCGGCCGAATCAGGCGTTATTTGACAGCCGATGCTTGTAAGACCTTGGTTAATGGACTGGTGACATCACAGATGGACTATTGTAATGTGGTATTACATGGGTTGCCAGACGCTACACTGCTGAAACTTCAGCATCTCCAGAACACTGCAGCACGCATCGTAATCCTGACCCCACGAACAAGTCACATCACACCGGCTCTGAAGACTCTACATTGGCTGCCAATAAAATATCGTGTACAGTTCAAGATCCTGGTTCACGTCTTCAAAGCTCTGAACGACCAGTCGCCAGCGTATGTGAGGGACATGATTAACATCTACAGACCAACCCGAGCTCTCAGGTCACAGGACAATCAGAGGCTAGTAACACCACGCACAAAAACAGTGACCTATGGAAACAGGTCCTTCTACCATGCTGCACCATCCCTGTGGAACACTCTCCCATCACACATCAAGGGTTCCAATACTGTGTTGACATTTAAAAAACGTTTGAAAGCTCATTTTTTCATGGCTCATTTTGGTCAATAATCTTTGTGTATTTTTGTGGATTGTTTTTATCATGTTTATAGTCTGTCTTAACGGCCTGTTGTTTTAAACATGTCCTTACTATTTAACAGTCTATTGTCTTAAACATTTTGTTCACTATTTATTTTTACTCAGTATGTCCATCAAATTGTACCCACATTACATGTATGTACAGCACCTTTGAACGTTGCTTTTAGTCATGAAAAGGGTGCTATATAAATTTGGTATAATAAATATAATAAATAAGATATACCTTACTGAGGAAGGCTTTTGTGGTTTTGACATAAATCCTCCTGGCGTTTACTACAGTAGTACTTGATTCCAGCATGCTTACCTCCTTCGAATATCTTACAGATGTGTTGCTGTTGTTAGTTCATTTTCAACGAGAAGTTTTATTTCGAAAATACTATGATGAAAAACAAAACCCGTGCTAATACACTACTGTACTATACACCTTCATAGATCATCCAATGGTAAGAACCATGTGACGTTTCATGGTGATGTCAGCATTGTTATTACATATCAATAGCAGATTTCGATAGCAACTGTTATCTAGATTTTAAATTGACTGGGTATTGACGATTAAAAATGATCTAATCGAAATTGTGGATGCACTTATTTGCGGAAAGACAATTCCCCATGCATTTTTCACTTTATTCATATATTTTTATCCGATTGTTCTGATCAAAATGAGGACCCTCTCATGATATTCTGCGTAAAAAGCTACCCCCAGAAATGGGGTCATATGTCCGTGTATGATGGATAGATCCAAAGTTACATGGATTATTAACTTTCAGTGAAACTCATCAAAAATCCAAGATGGCCCCAAAAATGGCCGAAAAGACGTTATATAGTGACTTCAGCATTATCATAACAAGGAAAACACTATTTTCCATAATAACTATTAAATACAGTTTGAATTTATTAATTTTCTGTGTTAAAAACATTTGCGTGTATCTGTGTATGTATATATCGCGTGAAAATTTATTTTTTCATAAATTTGTTATATAAATTTATAATATTTGTTCCATATTTTCATCTAAGTGGCTCAAATCAACTTCGTTACCCTCACATCATATTCCACATGAAAAGCTACCCCCAAAAATGGTGTTACATGACTGTGTATAATTATTAGATCCATAGATACATGAATTATCGACTTTCAGTGGAATTCTTTAGAAATTCAACATGGCCGCCAAAATGGCGGCCATATGGACCCCATGGGACAAAAATTTACTTTGGGAACATCTATTTTCATATATCAGACACCTTTAGGATTAAGAAAAAATAGGTTAGAAAAATATATGTTTTGGGTGCACGGGGACCCCCTCTTCCTACTAGACTATGTCAGACTTTAATGCTCCCGAACTTCATCGACTGGAAGAAGGCGGTAAGATCGTTGAACAGGCCATGGCTGCCAGAGACGCGACCAAAACTCGAGCTAGTGCTTCAACTTCGGACTCCGAACCCCGGCTGCTGACAGACACAGCACGTGCGACCGCATCACGCCCAACCGCAGTTTCGGCTACTTCGTCCTCTCCTGTTTACCCTGCCGTACCCGTGCATCCTCTTGCACTACTCCTGCACTCTACTTCGTCTTGGGGATACTCCTCAGCGTACACAAACTTTTTCAAAACCCACATAAATCAAGACCCTTGGGAATTTCGCCAGCGAATGTACTGGCGTCAAGTTGACGAGCTCATGTTGCTGGTACCTCGTCCGCCCACACCGCACGGGACGAGGGCCGTTGACTGAGACGCCATCCCACTACACAAACAGAACCGCCATGCTGGTTATGGATATGTCCATGACTTTTTTGTATGATCGACACTCTCGGAAGGACAGGTACAAACCCTGATGCGGCTCCGACTCGGAACCGGAGGATTTGATTGTCCTTTCTGTACTAGTGACGTAGAAGCAGACCAAGAGCGGACTTGGCCCACCGTACACCGCCATTCTCCTTTCCGGACACCAGGAGCTCGATGCACACTTACTAGCATACCACATGCCGTTCATGTGGTTCTTTGTGTGCCCCACCAATGACGGATATTTTACACTAACACTGGCGGATATGATCCGACATATTTCATTGCTGACTTCAAGCCATGCAGAGAAGTTTCCGCTCTTTCAACGTGGACTGCTACTGGCATCGGAGAACATGATGGAGAGATTTGTGACACGATGTGGGGTGGACATGCATACCAACCCCAATTATCGTCACTCAGCTATGCTCAGCTACGGACTACTGCCAACGGGGAGCGTGTAGATTGCATGGTGCCCGAGATTCAACTTATCAATCGACACGTCCATAATTGAGCCGGCAACGTTCTACTTTGAACGCCCCATCACTTATCGGACTTTAGCCATGAAACCTGCCGAATCGCGCCACAGCACCAGCGACCGCATCACGCCCAACCGCAGTTTCGGCTCGACAGCGACTGAAGAATCGACCCCAGCTCAGAACTCGCCCACGGGTGCCATCCCCAAACGTTGCATCGTAGAGAGGCCTACAGTGCCAAATGTCATGGACTATAGGGTGAGGGAGGGGCTCATGCCACCACCGGACGAGTACCCGCCCCTACCAAGCCGGCCGACAGAGACTCAGGACTCGGTCAAACCCTCAGACTTGGGCGTCATTGATGCCAAACCCACCTCGGAAATCGCACATGCCGAACCGGTGAATGAACCTGAACCGGAGGATTCGGACTCGGCTTCTCCGATTGAGTGCGATCAGCCTCCATCGCTGCAGGATATTAAGGATGATCCGATCCCGCAGCAACGACTCACACATGTCACGGAACCGGTTTCGCCCATTGAACTGTCTCGAGGAATTATCAATTTCGGGCCGCCCCCTCCGTACTTGGATTACAAGGAGGAAATGATGCCCCTCGTGATTACGGTCGTCACTCGGGCCACGCATACAGATGGAGGTATTGGAGGATCAGGAGACCTCGAACTGAACCTCAGACCCCATGCATCTGACGAATTCGGAGCGGATTTCCAGTTGCTCCATCAACACAGTCAACGACTTTTTGAACGTACTCTGCCCGGACTTCACGCCCTTCCCGGATTCAACCGGGAGTTCACCGAACCATACCAAGATGCCACTACCTGTCGTCTCTTCCCCGGACTTGGGCCACACGAGGCGTACTTGGTCTGAGCAGGTCACCCGCCCTGCCATGGATGCGGACCCCCTGCTATTGGCAGAAGATGCTGAACGTCATCTTTCGTCGATGGCCCTGGCCAGAGCGGACGATTTGGCACAACAACACTTCTGGGCCATGCGCCGGGACTATATACTTGCCATGGACGTGCACATCCATCAGGCGGAGTACAACGCCATGTCAATCGGATTTGGCATGGAGTCGCTGCATGAGCGACAGACTCCGGTTGCCCTGCACCCTCTCCTGGAGGAGAACAGGCGACTCCAGCAGGAGCTCCGTACTACAGAAAGAGAAAACTCGGACCCTGTCTTCGCCACCGGCAAATCCCGGTATTCCAGACGAGCTCTGGACGACCATCGTGTCAGTCCTACCGCACTTGCTGGCGGATGAACAGTGACGGCTGATGCAGCAAGCATCGCCAGACGCTCGACTTCCAGCGTCTAAGTGGTGCGACCGTACTTCGGACTCAAGTGTGTGAATTTAGAATAGTGGTGATACCACGGGCCACAGCACCAGGATAGCTGTGCCTGGTGATAGTCGAACTTTGGATACACATATGTCGTACTATTCATACACTATGTCGTATTCTGTGTTGTACCTCAATTTTAACATGTCAAACTCATTTCATCTTGTTCAATTTCAGGAAAAGCGAACTTCAAAATTTTCCGTTTCCCTACGTGTGTGGCAGTGATCATCATCGGACTAATCATCTCAAATAAACTTCGGACTATTTGAAGATATGTTGGACTATTTGTTTGTGTTAACGCATGACATACATTGTACTATATGATCGATTCAGCGTAATAGCCGCCGGGAGACACCCTGTTTCGTCACAATTATGCAGACTATAATAATGCGGAAATAAATTTTTAACCAGCAATAATGCAGAACAAGTGGCCATCATGGATACTGTTAGCATTAAAACTTAAATATTGTTGTTTGTGCCAAATGTTGTTGTTTGTTATTTGTGGCTTTTTTGTTCATAGACAAAACAGTCTGCATATATTCACGAGTAATGTATTCATTGACTCCATAATATAAACATCTGTCACTAAGAATTCATTTATTAATATGATCTTATTCAATAATTTTTGCACATATACAAAATATATTATTTGTTTTCAATAACTGTCGTCAACGTGTGCACAGTAATCCTGTAGCGGAAGTACAGGAAGCCTGCAAACAACAACAACAACATAATCTGAGAAAAATTATGATAAGTTTGTATTTTCAGTTGGAAGCAATCTCAAACGAGGTTTCCAGCAAAGAGGCTTAGCAGATAGACTAACATAATGATATTCTTTTGCGTGGTAGTTTCATTCGTTGTTGACACCTTCGTTATTAATAACTATGAACACATGAAGTGAGATAATTCCTCATTTAATCATACGATTGCCTATTCGTCTACATGTAATCACCAAATAATGGAACTTCTGTCCACTGCTAATGCGCATGGGGGTGTATTGGTAACAGTTGACCAAATTCAACAGTTATGTGAGGTGACACTCGGCTGTTTGTGTTTGTCAAACAATTGTTGATCGTAGCACACACATAACAGGCACTTCAGTATTCATGTTACAGGCGCCTCAGTATTCAAGTAACACTAGATGTAAAATTGCCCCAAAATATCTCTTTCCACTAAATTAACTTTCTACACTTCAAAATAAACACATACAAAGGTCAGATTCCAGTACAAGCATATGTGGCGATTTTGCCCAAAGATCACCACAAGAGATTTGAATGTGTTTATATTGATGTGTACAAAGTTAATTTAGTGGAAAGAGATATTTTGGGGCAATTGTACATCTAGTGTTACTTTACTGAAGCGCCTGTTACGTGAATCCTGCAGCACATATCTCGTGTATGTCACGATAAAAAATTGCTTGACAAACACGAACAGCCGAGTGTCACCTCCCAGTAACTGTTGAATGTGATCAACTGTGAACCAATCATCCTCCATGCACATTAGCAGTGGACAAAAGTTCCATCATATGGTGATTACATGTAGACAAAGAGGCAATCGGACGATAATTGAGGAATAATCTCACGTCATGTGTTTATAGTTAATAACAACGAAGGTGTCAACAACAAATGAAACCACTACGCAAAAGAATATCATTGTGTTGGTCTATCTGCTGAACCCCCTACACTGGAAACCTCGTTTGAGATTGTTTCCAACCAAAAATACCCACTTACCATAAAAGTTCTCAGACTATTGTAGAATATTTATGTCAGTTATCGGCCCGAAACCCTCCCTCACACTTTATCCCACTCGACATACACGGCACAGATTCATCACATGACTTCATACTCATGAGAACCGGCACACACCGTCCAAGACATGTAAACAACTCCACAAATGACGTCACGCAGAACACACCACCAATCACAACATTTCCAGACACCTAACCACGCCACACAGACATTACATCACATTCAACGAATCACATGAACTCCTGTTCCACGACGCGGGAAAAACCAGACACTCTTGAAAAAGTCCCCGCACTTTTCGGAGTCGAGTTTTAGAGATTCCGAGAGAGAAGACGGGTCTCTGAGATGATCGAAGAAATCGCAAAGAAATTAAAGAGTGAATATCTGTGATAACCTGTGATATACTGTTGTACGTGTCGGACTAGTATTCGGACTAATATTCATCCCAATAAACTTGGATTAATTGAATTCGGACTGGTTTGTGATATTTCAAGCACAACGCTAACGAACACTATACATCAGTAAAAGGGCTGATCGGACCCTGAAGAATCCCGATTTCGTAACACTATGTTGTTGCTGTTTGCAGGCTTCCTGTACTTCCGGTACAAGAGTAATGTGCGCACGTTGACGACTATGATAACTAAATAAAGTATCTAAAGTATCTCTGTGAAAACTATGCCATAAATTTAACAACAATTTTATCAGTGTATTTGAATTTGTGTCCCGGTGTCTAATAGCGTTAGTATGAATATTAGAAGTTTTACTGATCTCTCTATCACTTTATGATAGGAACTGTCTCGACTCAATATAAACAACAACAACCATTCAGTGAAAAACAGAACGTATTTTATTGACAGGACCCAACTTTACAACTACGAACATTTCACAAAGTTAATATAAGTACCGAAAATTACATGAATATATCTAGTCTTCGCAATATTATATAAGCTACAAAACATATCAGGCTATAAATAACTGCATCATAACTAAAAACTGTCAATAATGTTAGTGTCACAAGTTACAGCGAATATGACAACTATAATGTTATAATCACCAAATTATATAAACAAGAAACACTTATAAATTCTAAAAAAAACAAAGAAAAAAGACCATTCCATTCAGCAACATACATACAGGTACAGTTGTATATCGACATCAAATACACATCATACATTTATCATAAATTCATAAAATATATTTATCATAATTTCACAGTTTTACACCATACATTTATCACTAATATTGTGGTCATAAATTTACACAATACATTCACACATTTATCATGAATGTATTCATCATAAATTTGCACAAATACATTACCACATTATTCTGTACATATCGATTTGATAGTGATAGTGGTGCTTTACCCCAGGCACCCCGCCACGTTATACACAATCAGTTTGTCCCTATCTGCGGTAGGTAAAGTGAGGAGACTGATCCTGGTATGTACAGCGAGGAGTCTGTCCCCGGACAGCGCTAGACCTGTGACGACATGCTCTCCTGTATCAACCAGCATGTGCTCGGCCCTAGCGGTGTCCCTGACCCCCCACAGACGGACAGAGCCGTCACGATGCCCAGATAACCACGTGTCCTTCCTCACCGCGCACACTGAGAAGATACCTGGGAGCCCGTCAGGGAGAGGAACACGATGTAGGAGCTCCCTGGCCGGGCTGTACACACGGACTCCCTCCAGCGCGTCAGCCAGGAGGATGTGGCCGCTCTGCTGGCAGACAGACAGCTGACCTGAGAGCACATAGCTGCTGACATACTTCACCTCCCAGAGCAGGCCACCGTCAGACACTCGGTACTTCCGGAGGTTATAACTGGATATCTGATGGCAATAATAATAATGATGATACATAAACAAGATTAGCACAAAAATAATGATAACAAAATCAGTAATGTGTGAAGGATACTAAAATTCCATACATGTTAAAATTCAATGCATTCAATAGCATTTTTTGACATAGATACCTAATTATTTGTGTTGTCCATTATATTGATTTCAATCGAATCCTGTTACAAAATGCACACAATAAATCAAGTTTCTCACCTTTTCCACCACCATGACAATCTCTCTGTCATGTGTCCAGCATGCAGCTTCAGGCCGTTGTAGATGGTAGGTTGCCTGGCGACGGTACGACACCCGCGACTCCCTCCTGAACACTGTCCAGCTGTATGGTCTCTCCCCGTGCACCACCACGACAGCGGCCCCGTCAGGTGTGGAGTCGACACATACCGGCCCCTGTATTCCGGCAGTGTCGAACTGCAGCGGCAGCGGCTCCCCGCTCTCTGACACCATCCGTAATTCACCTGACCATGTGCTGTAGAGGAGAGCGGGGGAAGCTGCGCCCGCCGTCCAGGTGATGTCAAGGGCTGCTTCTTCTTTGGTCCACATTCGGCGGAGAACCTGGATAAAGTGTCACGAATAATGTCATGTATATTGCCGGAGTAACCAACAATAAACAAATGTGGCAATTTCGCCCAAAGACCACGGCATGAGATTCTTTGTAAACACTACTCTTGTTTTAGGTGCTTTGTGTTCGAAGCACGTGCGCTACATAGCAACGCTCTCTAATCCTCTCTCCCCACTGTACTGTAACAATGCTCTTAGGTCATCCCTCGTTTTTCGTGCTCCTCGGGCTATAAATACTCTGAAGCCACGTTGTTTAGTGGAGTTGTCTCAGAGCTGAGCAAGGCGAGAGGACGACGGAGGGCTCGACCATGAGCTCCACGTTCAACCTCACCGGCTAAGGCCTGCGAGGGCCCTGACAACGACTTCCAAGAGGGGGACCATGATTTCTTGGGGCTCGTTCCTGTGATCACCGGTCTCTCGCCCTGGGATGGTGTGACACAGGCTCTGGCAGACCGTCGGGCTGTCCAGGGTGTTATGTATTGCGCCGTACGAATGAGTTGCATTGGATTTGCATTGGATATCCATTGGATATCCCAATAAATTTAGTCCATGTACTCGCTACATGTGTTCGCAATATAAAAACACAGAGTTCTATCCCTGCGACAATGCCATCGGCGAGGCCGGCCAGCAACAAGCCTACGTGTGCGAGTTCTGTGGTGTCGCTCCCATGGCATCTCAGGCTCCGCACATGGTTATATTACCATTACAATGTATAATGCATGTTGTATATGATGATGATGATGATGTTGTTGATGTTGGTGATGTTTTATGTCAGGGATAATACACGAGGAACAGTGGATTCGTAAATTATCAAGTGCTGCAATAGTGGATCCGTAAATTATGCATTAGCGACACGTCACTACATGCATAGATGCAGTCAACTGTTGCAGCAGTGGATTTGTAAATATCCTCTTCAAAATAAGGTAACAACATAGGCATGATACATATTACTCGGCAAATACTCACGCGAAGTAGAGTAACAATTTTGAATTAGGTATATAAGACAAAAAAAAAAAAAAAATGGTGCATATCGAATATGGTATGCATTTAATGTAGTATATTTTTCAGGTTTCACTCCCCCAAAACCCAACTCCACCCACGCACCGACACGTCACAGACTAATAGATTATTGCAACACTTTCTGCCCACAGTATACATTTGCATGCAAGTGCACCACCATCTCCTTAGCAACAGCTCATGCTCCACATACAGCAGCCAATCACGACCTGTCATTTGCACCACGTGACACCTAGAATTTCTCCCCCATGATGTTCTTGTTCATTAGACGGCTAATTTACGAGTCCTAAAAAAGTTTCTGGTTCGAGCAAAATGGCCACGTTGTCAGCCATCTTGAATATATAGAATCAGGCCAAATTGTGAAGTAATAAACGAGAGGAGTATTATGAAGGACTGTTCAAAATAAATAGAATGACTTACATAATACAACTAGACGTTATTGGGATACTTATCGTTGAGTGAAAAGACAAATCGTGTGTGAAAAACTCATCAAAGACTCGCCCTGTTGGAAAAATAAACGTTGTTGTGAAACTTAACGCTGTGAGTACGAGCCGGTTTGTACAACAATCGAGACATTACAATCGCCGTTTTCATACGGCAGCATGTTGATAAAGACCAGTATACAACACACCCTGCAACATATCTTAAGGCGGTGACTGACCTAGTTCTTTTGTCTAGGGGTCAGGTCATGTTATTGTCACCGACTTGTGCTCAGATTTTTTGGAAGGAAGATCAACACACGGTAAGAAAAATGCAATTTCTGTAACATAAAGCATTTATATAATAACTGAGAGGGATGATACGATGTCCGAGATACTACTACAAATTTATGTATCTCACAAATTTTTGTAGGGGCTGAAATTCCCCAGAAATAAGGTTTCTTCCATCAATGTTTACCCAAGATTTGACACGGTGATCACGTTCAAGGTCATTTTCAATAAATTCTGCACATTGTATTTCGCTGATCTGTACACGGGAGTTAGGATAATCATCTCATGTTTCATAGATCCTGCACATACGCACCAATATATTGTAATTTTTCACTTATTCCTAAATTACTACACACGCTTGTCGTGTCACCGATTTGAGTCAAGCGTCACCGAGATATTAGTTGCCTGGAAAAGGACTGGTATCTCTCCACGAAAAACGCGTGAAGTATTAACCACTGCCGATGTTCAATCAACGGTATGCATTGCAACTTCATAATGCAAATGTTTATATTGTTTTCTTTCCATATTGGTGTCTTCATATTTGGAAAATGAGCAAAATTAACATGTACACTATACACACTCATAATACGTGGACATGCCTAAATTATTTGCATAGTCCCATCGTTTGTTCATTCAGGAATTATGGCAGGAAAAGAAAACCGTACCTGTCCAATAAGGTGTGCACGTACAAACTGCGAAGACAGCAATGCGACAATGACGCACCGACGGGGTCAGACTCGGCTACAGACTCGGGGGATGATCTGGACACCACAGTGTTTTATGGAGAGAGTGTTTCGGAGAGTGATGACCACCTGCATGCACGAAGTGCAGTGCAATAAACACTTTTGCAACACTTGCTGGTTACGACCGTTTTTTATGACAATTTGTTACATAGTGTTGAAAAAGGTCTTATAGGCAGGGACACTATGTCGTTCACGCTATTCAATGAGTATCTGTCGTCCATGTCATACCGCGATACATTTCAACAAAATGATGACACTTTGATCTGGTTGACAGCGGGATTCAACCGCTATAACCGTACACGAGAACACCTTTCCTGAGAACTTATCGTACAGTTCAACTCATTAAACCAGTGGGTACGTTATACCCAAAATGTAAACCTAAGTCGGTGACGCTTGACTCAAATCGGTGACACGACAAGCGTGTGTAGTAATTTAGGAATAACTGAAAAATTACAAGATATTAGTGCATATGCGCAGGATGTATGAAACATGAGATGATTATCTTAACTCCCGTGTACAGATTATCGAAATACAATGTGCAAAAATTATTGAAAATGACCTTGAACGTGATCACCGTGTCAAAATTGGGGTAAACATTGATGGAAGAAACCTTATTTCTGGGGAATTTCAGCCCCTACAAATATTTGTGAAATACATAAATTTGTAGTAGTATCTCGGACATCGTATCATCCCCCTCAGTTGTTATATATATGCGTTATGTTGCAGAAATTGCATTTTTCTTACCGTGTGTTGATCTTTCTTCCAAAAAATCTGAGCACAAGTCGGTGACAATAACATGACCTGACCCCTAGACAAAAGAACTAGGTCAGTCACCGCCTTAAGATATGTTGCAGGGTGAACATGTCAGACGACGATTCATTCATTACACAAAGTACATTCAATGTACTTGATCACACAATGGACAGCATTGCCGCTTTCACTGCCGCTGATATGTTTGAAAATATCGGATACGTCACATTGGAAAACCTGAGCCTGAAAGTAGCAAGTGTGAGTTTTCTGATATATTGGATGATGCACGTGTTCAATCGTGTGAGGTTGCCGAGGGACGTCTAGACAATGACGCCGGACAACGCCAGACCATGGGAGGCTGTCGAGAGACGTGTGGACAAAAACATCAGGCCACGTGCTGACCCGCATGTGCCGGAAGTTGCAACTGTCGATGTTGCGAGGCCGGCAGAAGCAGCTGACAGATTCCGTGCACCCAAGTCTGATGCAGAGATGATTCAGTTGGGACGACGAAGGTATTTGACTGGAGGTATTTTTTCTGTAGGTTATATATAATATTGGGTTTGAATGTCTGGACGTTTATTGTTGGGAGAATTATAATTATATACTATCAGTTTAGGGTCTGAATGGTAATCAAATGAAAACTACTTTAACAATTGGGGGTCTTCTAATACTCTCGGATGGTCTCACGTTAGCTCTTCCGTATCTTCAGGCATGCATATTTTGCTGCATTGTTTCCAAAGCAATGCGCCAGAAATGTCAATGGGCCATGACATTGTACGAGGAGTGGAAGATGTTTCGGAATTTGTGGGCGACGAGGGAAACGAACTTGCAGCTGAGCGTCATATGCCTGGAGTTTCCTGAGATGACCAAGGACGAACTTTGTTTTGTTCTCAACAGATTTATATGAGAAGTAAAAATAAGCGAAATGGCCAGGAATATCATTGCGAAACACTTTATGAACTGCTCCTGAGCATACAATTGAGCTTAGAAATAGATTTCGGGCGGCAGGTCAAGTTCCTCGATGACAAGGCGTTATCGACGCTGAGAACACTCTGGATGCGATGATGAAAAAGAGAGAAGCGGCTGGTCTGAATGTGAAGCGCCAACAGGCTGCCATTATCACCACTGATGGGGGAGAGCTCCTGTGGGAGAAGGGGATACTGGGAGACTCGTCACCGCAACAGCTGCTGGATACACTTATCTACCTCTTTGGAATAAATTTTGCATTACGCACCGCTAATGTTTGACAGATAAGGACGGCTTCCGATTTCTGCGATATACCGAAGATGTCAGCAAAACCAATCAGGGGGGTTTGAACCATCGCCACGTTGAACCAAAGACCGTGGATGCCTACGAAAATCTGACGAACCCGCATCGCTGTATCGTAGATATGTACGAGAAGTACTTGTCGCACTGCCCTACAGAGGTCAGGCCTGCCGCTTTGTATCTCAGGCCTTTAGATAAGCCCCAATTGTCACAAATTGTGTCGTAGAGTATGTATGTACTGTTGCTTAAATTTAGACCAGCGGTATATGTGTGGTCATTGGTCTGATTTTGCCGCGACAGTGTGCATTCACTGTCTCGCGGGTTGCTCGAGCGTCGAGTGTATGCCCAGCTGGATGGTCACGTGTGACTGGCGCTGTCTAAAAAGCTGACCACCGGCAAAATCACATTGTCAATCAGTATTCGGTTAACACAGCAGCAGGAAATTCTTCGTTATACACATGGCAGATTTTGCCTGTTATTTTGTAATGCTGCTGGTGTCTTGTTAGTTTAACGTTTGCCGTTGGTCAGCACAGCCGTGAGTACAATAAAAGAATGGGGGTATTGTTAGGCAGGTTTATGTCATACAAATTTAACTCTGTGTAAAGCTTTGTTTCTATTCAGTTTTTTGTAGAAGATGTAGACGTTACGTCCAGTCTAGGGTGACAGGTCGCTCTGGCGTCGACCACGTGGTTCCCGTTCACCTCTACATGGAACGCTATAAGAAATCTACATGGAACACTGTAAGAAATCTACATGGGACGCTATAAGAAATCAACATGGGACGCTATAAGAAATCTACATGGGACGCTATATATAAGAAATCTGACCACCGGCAAAATCACATTGTCAGTCAGTATTCGGTTCACACAGCGGCAGGAAATTCTTCGTTATACTTCCGAGCGCCTAGTCGCTCAATTTGAACCAACAGCTATCGCCGGCTTGGGTTCGATCCCGCGTTGGGCCGCATGTGCGGTAATCATAGGGGTTTTCTTCCTGCCCTCACACCTGGCAGTGTGCCCGTGACTCGGATATCACGTAAAATGGAGGTCCCATCTCTAAAAAAAATGTTGTAAAGGGATGTAATAAACATGGAAAAAAAACCCTCTGAGACCCCTCTGAGAACGACATGTACCCTGGCAGTGACCACTCTCAGAGGACTAAATTCCAAATTGTGAAGCGCCTTGATAATGTGTGTAACGTTGATAAAGCGCTATATAAGAACCGGTTATTATTATTATTATAATCTACATGGGACGCTATCAGAAAACCTTTGAGGGACGCTTTCTCCATGGGAGACCAGTTATCAGTTCAAAGGACCTTTTGGGGGGAATTTTGTGTGTGCATGTGGAGGTGTGTGTGTGTGTGTGTGTGTGTGTGTGTGGTGTGAGTGTGTGTAAATATTACTACATATATGTAAACTGAAATTTCTATTGGTGAAACAGCTGTATCATATTAAAAAGAAACATTAGTATATTTTGCTTGTATCAAAACAAAGTTGTCGAGTTATTTCACAATTTACAAACACAACCGTCCTACGAATCTTTGACAAAAAGGCGAGCATGCCAGGACGGTTGTAATATTATTGTAATAGTTTTAGTTCCGGATTATTGGTGTGTACACAGTATAAATCATTGTCAGGTTTGCATCAATCTATCTGGGATATTTTCTGGTATATTTGGGGTGGTTTATTAGGCGTAGGGGTGTGTGCATAGTTTTGTTTTCTAGGCATTCAAATGCAGTAGAATAACTTTGTGCTAACACCTGCACCTAGACCATAACACTCAGAACACTCCCGATAACACGTGGTAGAGACTACGAGAGCGAAAAAGACTGTAGCCGACAATGATTATTATATTTTGTTTGCGCGTTTGGTAGTGGCGTCGTGAGTGGCCTCTAAACTGATGCAACAGAGATATGTTTTACCAAGACTGATAGCAGCTTCCGAGAAATTATATGGACGCATCACAATCTGGTTGATAAGTACACAAAATCTGTTACAAGTATGCAACAAAACCTTTTTGCATGTTAATGTTTTGGAATTCATGACGGGTGCCACATGTGGAGCAGGAAATGCTCACTCTTTCCGGAATACCTGATTTCACCCTTTTATGGCCAGAGAGTTCATGAAATTCCATATAACATGTTTGAATTTTCTCGATTTTGCCTGACACTGGACTTTGAGATTGGATAATGAACTCAGTTTTGTTTGCTCGGATACTATATACTTGGGTGTTTTTTTCCATGTTTATTACAGGCAAAGCTTTAGATGCTTATTCTCGTATGCCTCCTGATGATACTAATGATTATGATAAACTGAAAGATGCTGTATTGCATGCTTATGAGTTGACAGAAGAAGGTTTTCGTAACAAATTTAGGTAAAGTAAGCCAGACGTACAGGAAACTAATTCACAGTTCGTCGGGAGAATCACCAGGTACTTTAATAAATGGGTCGAGTTGTCCGAGGTAAGTGCAACCTATGATCAATTTGTCCATAAAGAAACAGTTGTCCATAAGGAAACCGTTTCTCAATAAGTGTGATAAATCTTTGGCAGCGAATTTACGTAGGTGTGTGGTGTGTGTGTGAGTGTGTGTATTACATTTTGGCCTATATTGTAAATATTACTACATATATGTAAACTGAAATTTCTATTGGTGAAACAACTGTATCATATCAAAAAGAAACAATAGTATATTTTGCTTGTATCAAAACAAAGTTGTCGAGTTATTTCACAATTTACAAACACAACCGTCCTACGAATCTGTGAAAATATGGCGAGCATGCCAGGACGGTTGTAATATTATTGTGATAGTTCTAGTTCCGGATAATTGGTGTGTACACAGTATATTTTTGTCAGGTTTGCATCAATCTATCTGGGATATTTTCTGGTATATTTGGGGTGGTTTATTAGGCGTAGGGGTGTGTGCGTAGTTTTGTTTTCTAGGCATTCTAATGCAGTAGAATAATTTTGTGCTAACACCTGCACCTAGACCATAACACTCAGAACACTCCCGATAACACGTGGTAGAGACTACGAGAGTGGAAAAAGGCTGTAGCTGACAACGATTATGATATATTATTAACTTGGCACGAATCGTCTTCTCTGAATGGTTTATTTGTACCACGTGTCACTCCCAAATTATGTATGTTGGATCCTGCCTATTACTCTTGGAGACAAGATATACATAACAGAGGCAATCGTTGCGTATATCAGATCGCCCGGGATCATTGGAATGAACGTTCTCCGGATCCACCGGGTGATTGCCAACTCAGCGCCGGCGAACTCCTGATGGGAGAGGACACACATTTCCTCTTGCGCGCGGGTCTGACCCGTTCTTTCCAACTGCGGGCGGCGCGCACAACATTTGAGCGAAATGATCATTGAGGCGAGGCCACGGCGTCCGCGCATGCCCCTTGGTGGTCGTCCGTGTATAGTGCAACCGGTGAGCAATTTTGCCCGTGGTGAATCCCACGGATGCTCCCATTGTCTTGCGACGCGGCTGTGTGGCAGCTACTTCTACGCTCGCGTCGTCTAGCCGGGTTATCCCAGACGACCCTGTGTGTCGTGCTGTGTGCGCTGCAGCGGTCCCCGGAGATGATCCGTTCACCCTGCCGGACCATCTGGAATCTCGAGTTCCGAAGGACCGGCTGGATGAAGATCAGTGTCAAGCTCTCCGCAAGCTGCTCCGGCAGTATGCGGATGAATTTATGAGACCGGATGGTGCCGTTGGCAAGACAGACGTGGCCAAACACCGCATCGACCTCTGGACGAGCGTCTCATTAAACAGCGTCTACGACGAGCAGCGATAGTGCACCAAGAGGTCATAGACCAGGAGGTGCAAAAGATGCTCGAGCTAGACATCATCGAACCCAGTGATAGCCCTTGGGCAAGTCCTGTGGTTATGGTGAAGAAGAAGGACGGCTCGTGGAGGTTCTGCGTGGACTATCGTAAGCTCAATGATGCCACAGGGAAGGACTCATATCCTCTTCCGCACATCGAGGACACCTTCGGTGCCGTGGCCGGATCGCACTACTTCTGTGCTCTGGATCTGGCCTCCGGGTATTGGCAGGTCGAGATGGACGAGAGTGATAGGGCGAAAACTGCCTTTGTTACCAAGCCTTTGGCTCTACCAATTTAAGGTAATGCCGTTCGGACTCTGCACGCACCAGCGAAGTTCGAGCACCTAATGGAGATGGTCCTTAAAGGGTTCCTCTGGAAGCGATGTATGGTCTACATCGACGATGTCGTCGTGTATGGCCAGTCGTTCGAGGAAACCCTCACCAACCTCCAGATGGTGCTCCATCGCATCCGCGAAGCAGGCCTTAAATTGAAGCCTAGTAAGTGCGAACTTTTCGCGCAGGAGATCCTGTACTTGGGCTTCATGGTAACAGGCACCGGAGTTAGACCAGACCCTGCAAAGGTAGAGGCCGTACAGAACTGGCCTCGGCCTTGTAATGTGGCAGATGTGAGGTCCTTCTTGGGCTTCCCGAGTTATCGCCGCCGGTTTATACGAGGCTTTGTGGAGATCGGGCACCCCCTTACTATGCTCACAGATAAGGGCGCCGATTTTGTCTGGCAAGCTGAGCAGGCCATTGCCTTCTCGGAACTCCGGCAAGCTTTAGTAGCTGCCCCGGTGCTGCGGCACCCTCGTCCGGATTGTGAGTTCATTCTGGACACTGACGCGAGTAACTTTGCACTCGGCAGTGTCCTCTCACAGATCGTGGATGGGCAAGAGCAGGGAGTAGCTTATGCGAGTGTCGCCCTGAGCCACTCTCAAATGAACTACTGCACCGTTCACCGCGAGCTCTTCGCGGTGGTAACCATGACCAAGCATTTCCGGCACTATTTGTTGGGACGCCATTTCGGCTTGCGGACTGAACACAGTTTGCTGAGATGGCTCCTAAATTATAGTGAGGCCGATGGCTTGGTGGCCCGGTGGCTTGTCAGACTCCAGGAGTATGACATGCAAATTGAGCACTGCGCCAGAAAGTTACATGGCAATGCTGACGGACTGTCACATTGTCATAAGTGCAAGAACCCTGACTGTGCCGGGATGACCCCATTCCAGCGCGCCGGGGATTCTTCCTCAGACTCGGAATTGGACCTTCCGGGAAGGCCGCAGGCCACCGCCCCCTCTAACAACACGGCGGCCGGAGCCACAAGAGTCCACCCCCGTGCGAGGATCCGCCGTTACCAGAGTTGACGTCCCGCATTTGGAGCGGAGGTGCGACTCAGCTCCAGTGAGTCTTCCTCGAGTCCAGCGGTGTACTCCTCATGGGTACCCTCCGCGTCCTCGGGTGAGTCTGAGTACGAGCTGTCCTTGCCCCCAGTGCGCAGTCCGACGAGTCGGATGAGGAACCGAACTACTTAGGCGATTACTCTCCGGCACAACTGGCTGTGAAGCAGAGAGCTGACAGTGCTCTGGCAGCGGTAATAAAAGCCCTTGAAGCCACCGTACAGGTCGTCGGTCCACTCTTCGATCGGATTAACTTCGCACGCGATGTTGTACGGCCGGGAACTCAATCTGCCCGGGGATATTATGTATCCAACTGCGGCATCGACCGGAGTAACTCTGCACGCGATGTTGTACGGCCAGGAACTCAATCTGTCCGTGGATATTATGTATCCAACTGCGGCAGGAACCGGCGCAGTACCCCAGTGAGGTCCAGAGTACGTTGAGTGGGTTCGCCGCGCCCTGGCGAATGCCCATGATTTCGTGTGAGGGCGCCTGGACAAGTCAGCCATCCGGCAGAAGGGTGGCTATGACGCCCAGGCTAAGGGCAGGCCTGCTTTTGCAGAAGGCGACAAGGTGCGCTATTATTATCCGCCGCTTAAGCAAGGTAAAAAATTTGCTAAGCCATGGATAGGCCCGTTTACCGTGCTGAAACAGGTGACAGACGTGGACTACCGGATCCGGAGGGATTCTGATCCAGATAGGGTACTGGTGGTCCATATCGACAACCTGAAGAAATACGAGGGCCCGCTCATCATGGATTCGCTCATACAAGATGCAGAACCGGATGATGCTCCTCTTTTGGATACTTCTGGTCAGCATCCGCGGACTCAGGACGAACGGGTGGGCCATATGGTGGGTCTTCCGGACCTCTCTGATTCGTCAGATGATGGTCTGGACGACATTACACCTGATCTCGGCGATCCGCAGGTACTACCAATCCCTCCAACACCTGCGGATGACGGGCGGCCACGCCGGAAACCCTGTGCGCCGACCCGATATGGGTGGGATTAACGTTCCGCCCATGCAAATGTGTATGCAGTATCCATCTATCACACCAGGGATGGATTTTAGGTCGTTCCATAGGGATTCGCACGACTTTCCTCCGTGAGCAGTCACTTTATGGCTATCTCTGGAGTTGAGGTCTGCGGATACCTTTACGTCGTAACGCTTCTGCATCCGCCCTCCCTTAGTTACTAGCTCTAGGGACGTGTGGCTAGTCTATCCGCATCATGTGGACTGCTGTCTGGCGTAGGTAATCCAACACCTACGCTGGCAGGACCACTTTTGTGGATTAGCCGGACTCCCCTTGGTCCCAAGACAACCTCTTATATGGCCAGACTGAGGTTGGGATTTACGTCTGCACGGGTGAAGTGCCTTCCCACGGAATTGGGGAACTGGCATATGGATGCAGGGAATGTGTCCGGATGAGAGGACTGATGTCCGCGGTTCGTTCGCGTGATTCGTCCGGCGCTCCGGACGCTTCCAGATGACGCATTTCGGTGCGTTGTCAACCGTGAGCCACTACTGTAAGGTTGTTTATAGTAGATAAGATTTCTAACGGCAGGATATCGTTAAACCATTATTTTCAATGGACCGGCTGTTAAGTCCGCACGTGCGGACCAGCCGCGGCAGCGGGTGATGCTTATTTTCGTCCGAATCATACCTTCACAATACGCGATCCGGCAGGAATGACCGGAACCTCGGCCTCCTTCTAAGAAGGGGGTCGTATTCTACATGCACAGCATCTTTTGTGGTTTCTAATCCCTATCACTACTATCGGATAAGGACAATATGTCATCTTATGGTGCTTGTCTGGTTCGGGACTCTGTTCACAGGCAGTTCCGGACAAGCGTCGGCTATTGCTCCGTGGCTTTACTGTACGTTGGGGTTGCTAATGGGCGCGTCATGAACGCCCACATGGTGCCCAATTGTCTGTAGAGCTACAATAGGCATGCTCGATCACCTTGTAAGCATACCAGTGGCTATGGGGAGTGTTTATATTTATTTATCCATCTCATGTTATTATTTACTGAGTGGATTATATAAACCACAAGTAGGCATGCATTCCGTGGAAACGCTATTCTTTCTCATTTGATCATACATTGAGATAAGTTTAGTGATATATCTTTTTCCTGGTGCAATAGAGAGTGAGAAATCAGGAGATTTTTCCTTTCGTTAGAGGGGTGTAGGAGATTGTGTGCTGTGTATCAGAAGCTTGTTGGACCTGATCTATGAAAAGTAGGCAAACGGTGGTGAATTTATTTTCATTACTGTTTGAGTGGTGGTAAATGTATTTTTATCGCTGCTGATAGGTGGACATCGTAACATCCACAAGTAGATCGACTTTTGATATACAAAATCTCTATCCTGCTGTGGTGATGAATTTCACGTCATTTACCGCCAGTGCGGCAGCTATAGCTCATGACTGATGTTAATTATTGTGTGTGATTGCGGGATCCCCCGGGATGGCCTGTATTTAGGCTGTCCGTATACATGGCATGATAAGGAGTCACCGGGGGGAGATGCGTGTGTATGTATGAGCCTGCAGAGAAAATGTAATTCGTTTGTCGGCCTGTATCGATCGATGCTATAAATAGACGTTTCCACGGAGATGCGTTATACTGCTGTGCATGCAGAATAACTGCCAGCCTCAATGCTGTAAAAACAATGTAACTGAATATGTCAGAGCAGAATGACGGGGAAAGTACGGGAGGGAAGGTGCCTCTGGACAGTGATCGTGAGATCCAGTCTGGAGATGAGTCCCTTGTGAGCGATAACTCGCTTTCGGGACGAACCGGCTCGAAAGATGATGGCCGTGAGGCCGTTTCCCAGAGCCAGCACATGGGTTCTGAGGAATCCGACTCTGGCAGCGATGTCGAGAGTGTGATTGACAGGCAGGAACGCACTGTAGAGAGCAACTTGGCCGCTATAGGCCGAGGAGCTCCTCAATCCGTCTTCGCTTCCAAACATAGAAGCGTTGATGGACTACAGCGAGACGGGCCCTCTTGGTGTGGATATCGAGTTGCATCCGCCTACGGGGATGCTTGCATTTTTGGGCGTCAATGAGAGTACTCGTCCAGAAACCCGTCCGGATGACCGGGTCGTCCGGATACCGTTCCCGGCGAGAACTCCTCGAAGTCCGCATCCGCGGAGCCTGTTCCGCCTGTTAAGGGGAAGTCTGTGAGTTGGTAAGACCAGGTCGATGCGGAACTGTCCGCATCCCAGGTCCATCCGGATTCGCAGCCGCCTAGCTCGAAGAAGTCTGCGGAGGAGGATGACGGGTTCGTCTCGCCCGTCTCCAAGATTGCCGAGAAGCAATGGGAGGCCCAAATGAAACTGGAGGCCTCTAACCGCGGGCAATCTGAGTCCGGACCTGACGAGGAACCGGACCAATCCGCGCGAAAGAAGAAAAGAAAGCACCGAAAGCGCTCGGAGTCCTCGAGCTTGCGCCCCGGCGCTCCTCCACCTGGGTCCGGACCCAAGTCCGGGGGATCTAAGGCGACACCACCTAAGAAGGCTGGCGCCGGAGGGTTCTCCACCAAGTCCGGAGGTACTAAGGCGGCAAATCCTTCTGGAGGCGGTGCGGGCAGTACCTCCGCAAAGTCCGGCCAAGGTGCGGGTTGCTCTGGTAAAGGGGCTTTCTCCGGGAAGCCAAAAGGTAACACCTCCGGCAAGTCCTCCGGCCAAAACAAATCATCGGAGTTGCCGAATACGGGTCATCACCAGTAGACGCAGGCCGCCGCATGCTGCAGGAAGAAGATCTCCGTCTGGAGCTCCTGCGTAGGCAAGCGGAAGCGGACGTGGCCACGGACCTGTCCACAGCCGCGTTGAAGGCTGGGTGGCAGGCTTTCATTGAGAAGCAATGGAAGGAAGCCGCCCAACACGCGAAGGAAGCTGCCCAACGGGTGAAGAGTGTGCCTAGACGAACTAGGTTGAAGTCTCGTTCGGGGAAATCGTCACGCTAACGATCCTCCTCGGAGCAGCCTCCCCTCAAGAAGCTGCAGGCCGAAATGGGGCCCGAGCTCCCTGGTGTGCGTCAAAACATCACCTTCCTTTCGCGGTATGGCAGAGATGCATACTCCCGACGGTCGTCGGAGGCGGGTGCGACAGCCGACACGCCTTTTACAAGGCCTTGTCCACTGACGGACAAGGAGCGTGCCGGTCTGCCACCCGTGACAGGAGAAGCGGTCGAGTGCCCCTTCGTCCGCAATCCCTGGTCGGGTATGAAGACCCCATTATGCTCCAACCGAGACCGTAGGTACCCTTCCTACAACCACCTGAGCCGGCATATTGCGGGTTATCATTACCCCTGGGTGAAGCTGTTTCTCTGCAGACGGTGCTACTCACGTGGCCCTCGGGAGAGATTCTTCCCCAGTTTGGAGGCCTTAAACGCTCACCACGCGGGTGCACATCGTGGTGAGGGACTTCACACCGAAGGTGACGAAGTTGGGCCTGTATTCAATTATGGATACATTCCTCCTTGGGTGGCGCTGATCATGACCATGTCAGGGTCGGCGAAGAACCGTATCTTCCACTACGGTCCGTGGCACTTCGGAAAACGTGTCATGGACGACTGTTGGAGAGAGTCCGGCATTGTGTCGGCAGGCTCGAGCTATGCAGCTCGCCTGACAGCAACTAGAGGCAGTCCGTCAACTGCAGGTGGAGGAACGGACCCGGATTACCACGGTCGTGTCGGAGACGCCGCAGATTGCGGCCAAGACACGCATGGCCTCCCCATAGCCGCGGAGCACCCCCTCAAAGACCGAGGGGAAGAGCTCGTCCTCCGGAACCGCTCCGGACCGGACAACCACCCTTCGGTCTCCAGGTGCCCTGTCGGCGGAGGAATATCAGGCCTTGCTGGAAGTGACGGTGCCCGGAGGTCCGTCAGAGAGGCGTGTGAACCCTACCGCCTCCTCGAGTTCCACGACGGTGGTCAAACCTAAGACCCCTCGTGAGGCTCCCTACAAAGCAAGCAGATCCGGACGTGCGCCACCTCTCTCGAGGTCGATGCCCGCGTCCTCTATCCCGATTGAAGGGAAGTCCGCAGGATGGCAAAGCATCGCCTCCCTGAACATGGACTACGTCAATCTGGTGGAGGACGTACTTTGACAGTACGGTTCCGAGACAGTCAGCGCCAACGCGACTTTCCGCAAGTCTGTAGGCCAGGCGGTCGGCCATCATCGAGATGGTTTGGAACAGATACTGTCGGATCCAGGGCTTGCCAACCTGCCGGTACCCCGAGCCATCGGTGACTTGGGATCCGGAGGAGTGACCGCGTTGGTCCCCGCGTGGGAAGAGCACCCCTGGGATCACACACAGCGAGGCAGGCTCACCCAAACCGCGGAGTACCTAGTTGCTGAGACCTAGTACCTAGTTGCTGGACCGCTCTCTGGAACGGCTTAGCCGGTACCATGCGGAGGCCTCACGCGTCACATGCCAATTGGCACATGACCAAGGCCTCATGGAAGGTACCCGGCGGAGCCTTGAGAGCTACCGGACTCTGGTGGCGGAGCGTGAGCGGCAAAGTTTCGAGCAAGGGAGAGCTGCCGCCCGAGCTGCCGAGTCCGCACAGGTCTCCACCTCCCCCGAGGTCACCACTGAGGTGCAGCGGCTGGTGGCAGAGAACGAGGAGCTACGGAATCGTCTACACGAAGCCAAGGCTGCTCAGACTCACCTCCTTCAAGGCGTCGAGGACCCGGCGTCGTCCGCCCTGAACCAGTCAGTTGCCAAGCGGGCGGATGCAGCCCTGGAGCTGGCCATCTACCCCATTCTAGTCAAAAAATGGGGAGAACGGACGGCCGGCCAGGAGCGCACCCGCGATGTGGTAGAGATGTTTGCCGCTGTAGCCAACCTAGGCGTGACATCTCTGCCAACCTCCTTCCAGTTGGCTCCGACAGGACCTGGCACGCAGGGCTCTCCAGTGAAGCCCCTGCAACCGCCACCAGGCCTGCCTCGTCTGCCCGTGCAGCCAGAATTCCAGTTACCAGCTCCGCTCCGTGAGCGCCCAGCTCTGCAGCGTAGTGACCTGTCTCCGCTGCCCAGCCCCAAGAAGGGCGGCACAGACGAGCAGAAGATGGAGGAAGGCTAGTGTAGCCTCGTCACTGCGGCAACGCGACGGCGTGCCGGAGTCGCTTCTGCGGCTCCGCCCTGCCTCAGACTCGCTCTGCGGGTTTGAGGAGCCGGCCGGCCGGGCGGTCGGCAGCCCTTTCTAAAGGTACTACTACTTTTGGTCACTCGGTGGGTCGTTTTACGAAATTTTCCAATTTAAAGGTTAACCTTAAAGATCTTCCAAAGACTCGACACACCGTCCCTTTCGGCAGATGACCTTCCACGGTCATCATCCTTTTTGGACTACCTCGGTCAAAATTTTAGTTTTTTTATTAGGGTTTGTTCAAAATTGTAGAGCGCGTTGTAGCTTACTCTGTAAGTCCAGGGGTCATTCCCCATTCTTCCAAAACGGACCCTTAAGGTCTCAGTCTTTTGGGCCGTGACTCTTGGATGTCGGCACCTTGCTTCCTCCCAGTTCCTGCATGCTAACCTTCGTCGCCTGCATGCCTTCGTCGTGTTTCCCAGTTTTGGGCGCGGGCGGAGCATGTTGGGGACCAACATTGTAAGAAGGGGGTAATGTAAACTTTACACGTGTAACTATCATCTTAATAAAAAGTGACCAATTTTGCCTTTTGGCAAATTTTATTGATGTCCCCATGCATGCTGCTATGAGGAAAATTATTTAAATGATGGATCTGTAATGTGAAGGTAGTTTGTTCTGTTTCCCAGTGAACCGTATCTTAAATTATTAAGGTTTTTCTATCCTGCTGACACAGGCCAGCTGATTCTGGCTGGATCTGAAGAGAGAAACCTATGCAGTGTGAGCAAGCATGGGCGTTCCGAGAGGGGGGAGGGGGGGGGGTGGTGGCGTGGTCGGAAGAAATTTTTCCTGTTAATTTTAACAGAGCCTTGAGAGCTACCGGACTCTGGTGGCGGAGCGTGAGCGGCAAAGTTTCGAGCAAGGGAGAGCTGCCGCCCGAGCTGCCGAGTCCGCACAGGTCTCCACCTCCCCCAAGGTCACCGCTGAGGTTGTGACGTAGAAACACCTCCGTGCATTGCAATAATACACGGAGTATTGGTAATAACACAAGCACAGATTATAATACCGGATTTTGTACCGAAATTTGGAATAACTAATAATTCGTGTGCCAACAAAGACAAGGAGTTATGTTTTTCTGCAATTTTATACCATAACACTCGTTCACCTACATACACACAACATGCATACAAGTTTTACAATAGAGTTACTAAATGAAAATTACAAGAAAGCACAGTCAGAGCACAGTCACCGTAACACGTGTAGTCCTGGTCGAGTGACGACGCGACGCGAAGATGGCGATGCAGCAACCACGAGCGAAGCGAGGAGACGTTGAATTGACAGAGTGTAGCCGCTCCAATATCCAGTCCACGTAGCAGTATGTGTAATGACCTCAAAGCCCAGTAACGTGTAGTCCACACACTCACGGTTAGGCGGATAAAATACTAGGTCGTGTAATACACAGTCGTAGAATATGACGAACACAAGTAGACAGAGGCGAAGGTGCGCGTGCCGTGCTTGTCACATAGCTGCCCCAAAAGTGGCTGGTGTATACGTAGCAACGATGGTCTCCTCCACGATGAAATCACTCACGCGTGGCAGCCGGTCCACAATCGTTGATGAGTAGCTGCACTATGCTGTGTACAAAACAAAATACAAGAGCAAACAAACAAGAATAGTATTAACAAAAACATTCAACAACGTCTCCTATTAAACAGTAATGCACATTTCAACACTTTCAAGATCTTATTACTATTGCGTGTCGCTTAATTATGCTATCATTCAACCGCATATGTTTCATGTTTCGACCACTATATGTCACATCTCCCTCCATAGAGAAAAAAAGTTGGAACTTCACTGAACATGAAAACTTTTTTTTTTCAAGCACGACAACCAAGAACAGTTCTGTTCACACAGCACGTGACAAAGCATCTGCAATAACGTTATCCACCCCACGGATATGCTTTATATCCAGGTTATACTCCTGCAGTATCAAACTCCAGCTCAACAACCTTCTATTCTTGTTTTTCATTTTGCTCAAGAAAGTCAACGGGTTGTGGTCAGTGTACACCGTGACTGGCAGACCGGAGCAAAGATACACTTCAAAGTGCTGAAGAGCAAGCACCAGAGACAATAACTCTTTTTCGATCGTGGAGTAATTTCTCTGATGAGGATTGAACTTTTTGGAGAAATAACCAATTGGATGTTCTATGCCATGTTCATCGCACTGTAACAAAACTGCTCCTCCACCAAGATCACTAGCATCTACAGCTACCAAGAACGGCTGACCGAAGTCAGGAGCCTTTAGGACTGGATTTGTGCACAACAAGGATTTCACCCTCTCAAACGCATTCTGGCAACCCAACGACCACACAAACTTTCTGTCCTTTTTCAACAAATCAGTCAAAGCAGCAGTCAGATCAGCAAAATTACAACAGAATTTCCTATAATACCCGGCCATGCCGAGGAAACGCATGAGACTGCGCTTATTTGTAGGTACAGGAAACTCAAGTATCTTGCTTATCTTTGCCTTGATAGGGCAAACCACGCCCCTTCCGACAACATGACCCAAGTAAGTTACTGTGGCCTGACAGAATTCACTCTTGGAAAGGTTCACTGTCAGATGAGCGTCTCTAAGTCTGTCAAACATCTGACCCAATCGCATAATGTGTTGCTCCCAAGTATCAGCGTACACTACTATGTCGTCCACGTAAGTATCAACGCCTTCTAACCCTTTGAGACAATTGTTCATCATTCTTTGGAAGGTAGCTTGTGAGTTTTTCATACCAAAAGGCATGACTTTGTAGTTATATAGGCCATCTGGCGTGACAAATGCTGATATTTCTTTTGCTCGGTCAGTAAGTGGAACACACCAGTAACCCTTCAACAAGTCACATTTTGTGATGTACTTGGCTTTGCCAATTTTGTCTATGCAGTCATCTATCCTCGGAATGGGATAGGAGTCAGTCTTTGTCAGGGCATTGACTTTGCGAAAATCTGTGCAAAATCGTACAGAACCGTCTGGCTTGGGAACCAACACACAAGGTGAGGCCCAGTCACTTTGACTCAACTCTATAATTTTGTTCTCTAACATGTATGCCACTTCCTCACGCATTTGGTCTGCTTTCAAAGGACTGACTCTGTAAGGATGCTGCTTGATAGGACGAGCCTCGCCCACATCTACATCATGAAAAGCCACATGAGTTTTACGGGGAACGTCTGGAAAGATACAGCTATACTGCAGTAAGAGATCAATGAGAGATCCTCTTTCCTCCACTGCCAAATGAGACAGTTTCAAATCAAGGTTAGATAATATCTCGGAATTGCGAAGTTTCACATGGTAGCCACATTTTGGTACATCACTTTCATCAACACCAACATTGCTTTCATCATAGCCAACATGCTCATCTTGTGGATCAGGAACTGAAACAACAGCCATTACTTCGGCTTTGGCCATCTTGTCATGATATGCTTTTAGCATATTTATGTGACAAAATTGAGTTGCCTTGCGTCGGTCAGGCGTTTTGACAACATAGTCCAAGTCACTGATTTTCCTAGCGACTTCATATGGGCCCTGATACCTGGCTTTCAGAGGATGCCCAAGTGCTGGCAATAACACCAGGACTTTGTCGCCAGGACTGAACGTGCGCGATTTGGCTCTCTTGTCATACAACCCCTTCATCTTCACTTGAGCTGACTTCAGATGCTCACGAGCCAACTCACACGCCCTAGACAATCTACTCCGAAAGGTTGAGACATACTCCAACAGATTCAGGTTTGAGGGTCCTTCCTCTAACCAATTGTCCTTCAATAACTTCAAAGGCCCACGAACAGTGTGTCTGAAGACAAGTTCATACGGGCTGAACCCCAATGATTCCTGCACGCTTTCTCTGGCTGCAAATAGCAGCAAATTCACTCCTTGATCCCAATCTTTTTCATGCTCAAAGCAGTATGCTCGAAGCATGGTTTTTAGAGTAGAATGAAACCTTTCTAGGGCACCCTGCGATTGTGGATGGTAAGCACTCGATGTAACTTGCCTTGCCCCTAGTTGGTACACCACTTGCTGGAACAAACCAGACATAAAATTAGAACCCTGATCGGTCTGAATTTCTTTTGGCAGTCCAAACAGTGTGAAAAAGTTGATCAAAGCTTTTGACATGCTTGAGGCGGTAATTCGTCTTAGCGGTATGGCCTCCGGAAAGCGTGTTGATGCGCACATAATCGTGAGCAGATACTCGTTTCCAGATCGAGTCTTTGGGAGAGGACCGACACAATCCACGATGACACGAGTAAATGCTTCTTCAAAAGCCGGAATTGGACGCAGTGGTGCTACTGGGACACCCTGGTTAGGTTTCCCCACAATTTGACATGTGTGGCATGTGCGACAATATTCCAACACATCCTGCCTGATCCCTGGCCAATAAAAGTGTTTCATTATCCTGTCACATGTCTTGTTCACACCCAAATGACCACCCATGGGGATCTCATGAGCCAACCTCAACACCTCAGAATGGTAAGCCCTAGGCACCGTCACTTGATAAACTACAGCCCACTCATCAGATGCAGGAACATGCGGAGGTCTCCATTTCCTTAACAGGACACCGTTTCGCACAAAGTACCCTTTTGGAACTTTACACAATTCGTCCTCTGTAAGGACAAACTCAAAGAGCCGAGAGACTTTAGCATCCCTTTTCTGTTCTTCTATGAGGCACTTTCGAGAAAGTGACTTTTCATCACCAGCATGATGTGTACTACTCCCAGGACTAAGTGTTTCAACAAAACGATCACCAGCAACAGAATTCTCAATGGAATCTAGAAAAGTGTTGGATAGATCAACCACTTCATCAACGGGACCTGACACTGTGTCACAAAGTTTTTTAGCTTGAGCCCGCGTGACAGCACATGACGGAAATGTGTCTTCTAATTTCTCATCCATGCTGGACAACGTTGTTGGCAAATCAATTGGATCAACAATTACTTTGGGATAAACTACTACACGACCACCTGCTAGATCATTTCCCAACAACAATGCTACACCTTTGATGGGCAACGACGGCCGTACACCAACAACAACGGAACCCGAAACTAAATCTGACACCAAATTCACCTTGTGGAGGGGAACGTTAACAAAACCACCTTCAATGCCTTGGGCAATAACCTGCTCACCCGTGGCAGAATCTTCACCAAAAGGCAGTACATCCTGTAATATTAATGACTGGGTTGCACCCGTGTCCCGCAATATACGTATTGATACAGGTTGTGATGTGTCACTATCTAATGCCACAGTCCCCTCAGAAACAAAAGGTACGAACTCAGAACGAACTTCTTCAAACTCTACACACCCAGCTTTGCCACAATACATTGGCCCTTCCATTTCAGAAAGAAAGTGATCAGATATGCATCCAGAATCAGGAAATGCTGCATGGCCTACTGGACCGCTCATGACAAATGCATTGGGATTGGCTTCCCGTGCCTTTTTGTTTTTCAAAGCATAGCAGTCGGAGATGACATGGCCACGTTTTTACAGTAATGGCACACAGGACCTGATTGCTTGGTCTGAGTCTGTGCCAAATCTTTGGCCTTGCCTGCAGAACCAATGTCAGCAGCCTTCTCCACTGACTTTTGACCATCGCCTGACGGTGACGAGCTAGGTTTTGTTTTGAGAGACATGTCAGATTAGCTTTTGTGGAAGTTTGACTTGTGAGTAAGTGCATACTCGTCAGCGAGGATGGCAGCGTCTTGTAGCACTTCAACCTTCTTTTCATCAAGATAAGTCTTAAGACTGTCGGTAACACACCTTTTGAACTCCTCGATTAGAATTATCTGCTTTAACTTGCCAAAGTCACTGCCAACCTCCTTTGACTGACACCATCTGTCAAAGAATATTTCTTTCTCATGTGCAAATTCAACGTGTGTTTGTTGGTCTTGTTTACGATACCCCCGAAACTTTTGACGATAAGCTTCTGGTACCAGTTCATATACTTTGAGAACGGCTGCCTTTACACACTTGTAATCAGCACTTTCAGAAACTGTAAGAGAGGAATAGGCTTTCTGAGCCTTACCTTTAAAAACACTTTGCAGCAACAGTGGCCACATTTTCTCAGGCCAATCAAGATTTTTTGCAACCTTCTCAAAGTATTGGAAATATTTATCGACCTCAAGTTCATTAAACTGGGGAACCAGTTTAATCTGTGTACTGATATCAAAACGACCAGTCTGTTTTGTTTTTTCAGCTTGGAGATGGAGCTCAAGTTCTTTCAATTTGATCTCTTTTTCAGCTTCAATCTGTTTGAGGCGTAATTGCATTTCATTTTCAGCCTCGGATTGTTTCAGCTTTAACTCCATCTCCTTCAGCTTCATTTCCTGCTCCATCTGTACCCGATCCCTCTCGGAAACCACAAAAACTTCAGAGTAACCTTCAAGTGACTCGACTGGCAACAAACCCTCATCGACAAGGCATTCAACAATCAGCTTACTGATGTCACACTTTCTCATGGATCGTTTGACATCAATTTCCATTCGTCTGGCTACGCCCATCAACTCTTCTTTTTTGAATTTTTCTAACTCTTGCAATGACGGTGTTTGTATGAATTCTTCCAATGTAGGCATGATTGCTGTTTATCATTGGCACACGACAAAACATAGGTAAGTTCCCGGACGAGCCCCCAATTTCTGTGACGTAGAAACACCTCCGTGCATTGCAATAATACACGGAGTATTGGTAATAACACAAGCACAGATTATAATACCGGATTTTGTACCGAAATTTGGAATAACTAATAATTCGTGTGCCAACAAAGACAAGGAGTTATGTTTTTCTGCAATTTTATACCATAACACTCGTTCACCTACATACACACAACATGCATACAAGTTTTACAATAGAGTTACTAAATGAAAATTACAAGAAAGCACAGTCAGAGCACAGTCACCGTAACACGTGTAGTCCTGGTCGAGTGACGACGCGACGCGAAGATGGCGATGCAGCAACCACGAGCGAAGCGAGGAGATGGTGAATTGACAGAGTGTAGCCGCTCCAATATCCAGTCCACGTAGCAGTATGTGTAATGACCTCAAAGCCCAGTAACGTGTAGTCCACACACTCACGGTTTGGCGGATAAAATACTAGGTCGTGTAATACACAGTCGTAGAATATGACGAACACAAGTAGACAGAGGCGAAGGTGCGCATGCCGTGCTTGTCACATAGCTGCCCCAAAAGTGGCTGGTGTATACGTAGCAACGATGGTCTCCTCCACGATGAAATCACTCACGCGTGGCAGCCGGTCCACAATCGTTGATGAGTAGCTGCACTATGCTGTGTACAAAACAAAATACAAGAGCAAACAAACAAGAATAGTATTAACAAAAACATTCAACAACGTCTCCTATTAAACAGTAATGCACATTTCAACACTTTCAAGATGTTATTACTATTGCGTGTCGCTTAATTATGCTATCATTCAACCGCATATGTTTCATGTTTCGACCACTATATGTCACAAGGTGCAGCGGCTGGTGGCTGAGAACGAGGAGCTACGGAATCGTCTACACGAAGCCGAGGCTGCTCAGACTCACCTCCTTCAAGGCGTCGAGGACCCGGCGTCGTCCGCCCTGAACCAGTCAGTTGCCAAGCGGGCGGATGCAGCCCTGGAGCTGGCCATCTACCCCATTCTAGTCAAAAAATGGGGAGAACGGACGGCCGGCCAGGAGCGCACCCGCGATGTGGTAGAGATGTTTGCCGCTGTAGCCAACCTAGGCGCGACATCTCTGCCAACCTCCTTCCAGTTGGCTCCGACAGGACCTGGCACGCAGGGCTCTCCAGTGAAGCCCCTGCAACCGCCGCCAGGCCTGCCTCGTCTGCCCGTGCAGCTGGAATTCCAGTTACCAGCTCCGCTCCGAGAGCGCCCAGCTCCGCAGCGTAGTGACCTGTCTCCGCTGCCCAGCCCCAAGAAGGGCGGCACAGACGAGCAGACGATGGAGGAAGGCTAGTGTAGCCTCGTCACTGCGGCAACACGACGGCGTGCCGGAGTCGCTTCTGCGGCTCAACCCTGCCTGAGACTCGCTCGGCAGGTTTGAGGAGCCGGCCGGCCGGGCGGTCGGCAGCCCTTTCTAGAGGTACTACTACTTTTGGTCACTCGGTGGGTCGTTTTACGAAATTTTCCAATTCAAAGGTTAACCTTAAAGATCTTCCAAAGACTCGACACACCGTCCCTTTCGGCAGATGACTTTCCACGGTCATCATCCTTTTTGGACTACCTCGGTCAAAATTTTAGTTTTTTTATTAGGGTTTGTTCAAAATTGTAGAGCGCGTTGTAGCTTACTCTGTAAGTCCAGGGGTCATTCCCCATTCTTCCAAAACGGACCCTTAAGGTCTCAGTCTTTTGCGCCGTGACTTTTGGGTGTCGGCACCTTGCTTCCTCCCGGTTCCTGCATGCGAACCTTCGTCGCCTGCATGCCTTCGTCGTGTTTCCCAGTTTTGGGCGCGGGCAGAGCATGTTGGGAATCAACATTGTAAGAAGGGGGTAATGTAAACTTTACACGTGTAACTATCATCTTAATAAAAAGTGACCAATATTGCCTTTTGGCAAATTTTATTGATGTCCCCATGCATGCTGCTATGAGGAAAATTATTTAAATGATGGATCTGTAATGTGAAGGTAGTTTGTTCTGTTTCCCAGTGAACCGTATCTTAAATTATTAAGGTTTTTCTATCCTGCTGACACAGGCCAGCTGATTGTGGCTGGATCTGAAGAGAGAAACCTATGGAGTGTGAGCAAGCATGGGCGTTCCGAGAGGGGGGAGGGGGGGGGAGGTGGCGTGGTCGGAAGAAATTTTTCCTGTTAATTTTAATGCACCAGAATCCACAAAATTACACTAAAACTCTAAAACTTTTCAGGGGATGAATCTAGTACCTGCGATGTTGTCGTGTTACATATTGTCGCTTAGCCACAATGTAAAGTTACCAAAACTGCTCATAATAATAAAAAAGGTTTATACGTCAGTTAGTGTGAATGATCGACAAGACAAGACCAGAGATCACCTGGCAACTGTCAGTATTCAGCGTTCGCACATGTGTTCGGACTCACGTGAACTTAAATACTCCCCTCTTGCAAGACAGACAACTTCACACCTAGTGCACCTACAACACTAACTGCAGTAAGCATCGCATGTCCATTGTACGGTGGAGCGTCCCATGTATATCGTACATTGGAGCGTCCCATGTATATCGTACGGTGGAACATCGCATGTCCATCGTACAGTCTAGCATCGCATGTCCATTGTGCGGTGGAGCACCGCATGTCCTTCCTACGGTGAAGCCTCGCATGTCCATCATACGATGGAGACTTGCATGTCTATCGTACGGTCTAGTGTCGCATGTCCATTGTACGGTGGAGCATCCCATGTATATCGTACATTGGAGCGTCCCATGTATATCGTACGATGGAACATCGCATGTCCATCGTACGGTCTAGCATCGCATGTCCATCGTATGATGGAGCATCCCATCACATGTCCATCGTACGGTCTAGCATCGCATGTCCATCGTACGATGGAGCATCCCATCACATGTCCATCATACGGTCTAGCATCGCATGTCCATCGTACGGTGGAGCATCGCATGTCCTTTCTATGGTGGAGCCTCGCATGTCCATCGTCTGATGGAGCCTCACATGTCCATCGTACGATGGAGCCTTGCATGTCCATCGTACGGTCTAGCGTGGCATGTCCATCGTACGGTGGAGCGTTCCATGTATATCGTACATTTGAGCGTCCCATGTACACCTAGTGTACCGACGAGACTATCGAGGTGACACGAATAATCGCTGATTGTGAAGATTTACAATAATATATTATATTGTTACAATTATATTATAAAAATTAGCCTAAAGGATGAGGAAAGTTACCAGACAATATATTTTTTTTTATGATTTAGATATTAGCCATTTTGTCCCCTGACCTTGAAAATAAGTTCACTGGTAAATTCAAGATCTCAAGGATATTCAATATATATCATTTCCAGTATGTACGCAATTGATTCTCAAGTTGTGAATTCGATTCAGGGATTGAGCCTGCCTTCGAGGGTATTGCAGTCCTACAAACAATCGAGGGGGAAATGACAACGTCAATAGCCCCACGGAGCAAATGTGTATATAAAAGACAAAAACATAATGACATTGTTTTTCAATCCATGTAAAAGGGAATATTCATAATATGCGTGTATGGCTAAAGTGAACGACAAAGAATGAAAGCTAGTTCACAGCCATAAGGTGCATCGAGCAACGGTGCATCTTACAATAAAAGTAAAAGTAAGAACTCGGTTTTTAAATTGATATTCAGCTTGAAGAACCACATACTGAAGGTACCCGGGTGTAGGGTTGCATAACCATATACATCGCGATCTCTCCTCGATTTCTATTTGCATAACATACCACATACCAACACAATAGCGGCTCTGACCAAGATCCAATAGCAGGGTGTCCGCATGTCTGTCTACATACTCAACAGTTCAAAACAGACACAACTGATGTCAGACTTACAGACAATATTATTGTCAGACTTACAAACAATACAGAAAGAGAATAATTTTAAAGAATGATTCTTAAGATGATTGGTTTGATGTACGTAATTTCACTGTGACACCATTATCATATACATTATGGTGTGCATTCCTAAACGTGAGTATAGGCCCACGAGTCGTAGGCTACGTACATATTAAAATATTTCTTGGTCGCAACATCAACGCTTTCGGACATGTGGTATTGTTTTGGGAAAAAATGGTGGAACATAAAAACTAAACAAACACCTCTCTTGAAATATTATTCGGCATATTTGTGCACAATTTCAGAAAGATTCGACTGTAAACTTCAAAGATAAAGATGTAGCCGGACGACACCATCGGCACTGATGGACGACGGATGCAACGCCACGACAATAGGTTATCAGACCAAAGGTCTGGAACCCTAAATGTTTTTCGATGTTTTCCAATGACCTTCATCCATCATGCAATCCTGCAACTATCGTGAATGAAAGTGTCCCTTATCCACTGTGATGACACTGAACTCATGGAAAATTGACACAGATAACAAAAATTCCACATTGCGATGACACTAGCTCCCTCTAGGCTGGGCGATATAAATGTACATGTACGTGTGATGATTGTATGGCTATTAACTCTGCAAAAATAAGCATTTCAAATGACATAATTATCATTGTGATTCTTCTTGTATGAGGTGAGGGACTGCTGATATGACCAAACCAAAACGTTCAGAATTAAGCTCAGTTGGCTCAAAGCAGTAGGTAGGATTTTCGCGAAGTAGTCCCGTACCCGTTGGTCTCAAAAAAGGGTAAATCAAAATGTATGGGTAAATTTTTGCTAGAGACATTCACCTCGAAAAAAGGGAAAACTCTGAAATTTATATGTAAACAATACAACAACAGGGCATGACATTTATGTTTCAAATGCTGGAATATAGAGCATTAAATCACTTAAACATTGTGTGGCATCATTCCATGTCACAGAACAGCTTACATCCTAGTAAGGCGTTTGGCAATTTTATCCACATAAGAATGAGGTACTTAGGAAGTAAAACGCTTGGCTGTTGTCCGCACAAACACACCATCATGGCACGAATGTCGTGTTGTGCGTAATAGCTTGTGGCAAACAGATGTGGGCAAACGGAAGCATCAAATTTCTGATCGTTTGGAGACATTTGGCAAGTCAAAGCCTACCTGTGACATTTTATTTCATACTTGTTTCATCAACCATTCATTATATGCAAAAGGTTCATGATATTTGTCATGGTTAGTCACTGTTCAAAATTTCATTTACATTACAATGGCACTAAACTTCTGTTCCTTGGTAATTCTAAAGTTTGTGGGTAATTATGCATATTAACTATTTTCTAAAATGTGTAGCCTACCCTGAAGGGTTATATCATTTCAGAAGCTGCTGGACATATTTTGGTCTCCGTTGTGTTATGCATCCTCCAAGATGTCCCAATAAAAAAGTCACACAAAGCCCTCATTCCGAAATATTTTGGCTGGCAACACAAATAGTTTTGTACTCTCAAGTGTAAAAAAAAGCTATCGTGATTGGGGAGACACCTAGCGAATATTGCATATTGAATTTGTTCGGTTTTGTGTGCAAATTTTGGTATGGTGTGTGTCAAAATTTTTTCCAATGAATAGAAATGTCTTTCCTTGCTAATCCAACAAGCATACCTATATTTGAAGCTACTGCCTTTGATTGTATGCAATATTTTTTTCAAAACTAAATTTTTGTGCAACACTTCTAATGCAAGAAAACAAAAGGTGTGTTCAATTGTTTTGACGATTACAATTGTCCGAGTTGTCTTTCCATCCGTTTTAATACACATTTTGTACCGGTTTTGTATATAAACAATCAAAGTGTATCCATCAAAGCCGAATGTAAACAAATGCCCAAATCACGCTTAAAAGCCCACATCGAGTACATTTTCCGGGTCGCTTGTGCATAAATAGTCTAGTTTTGAGAAAATAATCAGTGATATACCATGTTGTACGTATAATTGTTAGTCCATCTTGCACTTTTATCCTTGGTTTAAATCTGCCTGTGATGGATACAGTTCCTGTATTTAAGCGTGCCTGTTCTAATGAGCAAAAATTCCAAGAGGACTGGTTATAGTCATTACATTTGATGTGGGTATGTCTCATTCAGTAAATTTAGCATGTTTAAAATGGAATATGTTTTCAAACAATATTGACTGGTATCGAAGGCAGTTGCTATATAATCATTGAATTATATTGTATTTCGAAAAAAATAATCCACACAGTGAGTTTTTGAAATATGCAAACAAAATGTGAAAAATGAACATCTCAAATAACTGACCTGCGGTTTCCACAACTGTGGACAACATTTCGTTGCTGGACACTCAAAAATATATCCAAAATGATCCACAGAAGATGCACCACAACATCCAAGCAATATCTTGTCATATCTCAACGAAATCACTGTATATCTTTCAAAAATTGTCACTGTTTCAGCCTACGGCAAACCCAAAACATTATATCAGTTGGAACGACAAGTCTGGAATGCAATATAGTTCATCTTCGCGCCAGTCACAATGTATTCTGTGGTGAAGGATGCAATATAAAAATGCTGGGAGCCTACACTACATGTATTCTGACATGCATAGTACATTGCATACATAAATCTATCAGGTTTATCTAAATTAGAGTGAAAAGGCGAGTTTACAGCTGAGAAATCTGACCATACTCACAACTTCTGTGGGAAGCAAATCCATCTTCATAAAGCTGGCGACTTCAGTGCTGATTGGGACATTGACCACAAAAATGACTCTGGAAATACCTCGAGATGCCACAAAGGTTCTGTACTTGGGGTTCTGCAGATGACGTGTCAAGTCCATCTTTTTTTTAAATAAATTTCGGAGTGATATTGTGTCTTTCGCCAACTTTCTGACAATACAAATGCAGACTTTCCTGTCGAAACCAAGGAAATTGTCCAGGGTGTCTAAAGTAATTCCTTTAATCGGAAAATGTCCAGCAGAATGGACTGGAAATTCTGTGAATTGCTTAAGGATTTCGTTCAAGCTATCTACATCTTTTCTGGCATGTTTTGTGTCAACGAGTATTGCTATGTCTTGGACAGTCACCACATCTGCTGATAGCTGTAATATCAACTGTAACAATCCGTTTGTCTCGCTTTCCTCAAGGAGGTTGTTGATATACTGCACCTCCACATCATGCCCTTCATGTACAGAGGAGCAACCTATCGTATCTTCAGGAGATCTTGAACTTGTGTGAATGTCTGCAGTTGATGCAACTAAGAACGAACTTACTCTTCTACTATTTCTGTGGATGTCATGCAGATGGTGTTCTGAGGCAAAACTCATTCTCGTCATTTCTCCTATGCACCTATTCAGGACTCCAGTATCGACAGCGTTGAAGTTCTGATATTGACTATCAGCAAAAATGTAGACTTGACATGATTTCTCCTTTGCCATCAGCAGGAACTTTCTCCAGACTTTGTACGAGCAGGCAAGTTGGTGTCCATCATCGATGATGATACATTTACAGTTTTCCAGATTCGCCTTCTTGATTAATCTATTCATGTCGGCCTCGTTCTGAACCAGTTCAGAAGTGCAATTCTGCTGGAAGTGCAGGTAGTTTTGGAACGCCACTGTAGTGCATATGTATAGAACCTGATGGGGGCTGTACTTTGAGCAGATGTGAAACGCCATGAAAGTTTTTCCTGAACCAGGAGGTCCTTCGATCAAGACAATCGATGTATAGGCTGATTGCAGGATAACTTCCATTTGTTGGCCAGTTAAGTATACACCAATGTCTTCCCCTAGGCAATTTCGAAAGTGTGATTTCTTACGAATTAGCAAACAGGCCAATAGGTACATGACATTCTTCCTGACATCATCTTGTTGTGGATGTACCTTCGAAGACCGATACAGTCTCTTGTCAGAGGACAAGTACACACTACACTGAATGTGTGAGTTCTGGTCCAGATGAAGGAATGATGACTTTGTTGACTGACCTATATTCACTGCATACTGCCAAATTGGGGATAACTTGGTGTCATCTATGTTGTCAACCACACACCAAATCTCTATTGTGCCGAACTGATCAAATATCACAACATCCAGTACATGGTGGATTGGGGTAGGCTGTGTCATTCCAATATCAACTTGCCCGGGCCAGGAATCACATGCTAGTATGAGTACATGTTTAGAATGGAATTTTTTCTCGATAGAACTGAGCAGTTGATCCATCTGTGGATAACGACGAAGAATGGTCTCTTTAGAAGGGATATAAGTCCCTGGCGATGTTTGCTTCAAGGTACCTTTCCTGCTGTCAATCAATTCTTTAGCACTGGTATCAACATCAATGTTAATCTGTCTTAGATTGTTCTCCCAGTCATGCTTGCTTGTTGTCCATCCAAGCTTTTTGTGCTTCTTTAGTTTCTTGTTGGCCTCCTCAACTGACACACTGTCTATTCGGACAGAATCAGAGTCGTCCACAGTCACTCCAGTAGGTATCAAGGAGATGTGAGCATCCTCTTTTATCTGAGTCTCTCTTGTGTCTGAGCTTCCATATTCCTGTGGTTCTGACGACAGTTCATCTGCATGTGTGGTTAAATTCGTCTTTCCTCTCACACCGGGGTAGCTGGCGTGTTCAACAGTTGTGCCTGTTGACTTGATTTGCTTGTTTTCCATGAAGTAGTGCATCTGACGTTTCATGTGACACTGCTGCTTCTTGTAAGCTGCAGTGTCTTTGATCTCTTCACCTTGGTCTCCGACAGCAGGTGAGTGAACCTTGTATGAGGTTAATGACTTTCTGTGGGCAAATTTTGGCACATGCAGGACAAGTGCATTGGTCTTATGTTCTTCTTCCAGAAACTGAATATTTTCTTTCATGCTGCAGTGTGCAGCATGCTCTTTGAAGGCTTTCATCCACAATTTTTGTTTACTCATATCAGTTGAGCCTGGGTCGTTCACCTGGATAATGCCACCCATTGTATTTCCCAGAGCATTGCAGATCTTCAAGATGATGCCAAATGTCTGGTTACATCCCTCTCCATTGAAGTGTGCTCGTACACGGAATGTGTCCTCTATGTACTGTAGATCCTCGTCTGGTACTTCGTCTACGTGCTGATTCACGTCTTGGTCGAGTTCTTCAATATTCCACTGTATAATGCCAAAAGAGTCATCATTATGAAGGTTACAGCGAGAAACTTCACATTTATAGTACACACCTACTATAAAGATTAGATATTTATAGTAAACTTGTTTTTGCCTGTCCCCCCCCCCCTGATTGAATTGTGTAATCTAAAATAGAAATCAAATTCAAGCAAAAACTATACTCACTTGTGACAGTAAATGGGCTGTCAGCAAGCACTGGCTTTTTACGTTGTCCACCAGTTGCTGAGTGTTGTACATCTGCCGGGCCCAGGCGGCAATAGCTAGCAAACTGATTTGGGAATCCAAGAAAAAGTGTTGTACGTCATGCTTCCCTGACGATAAGTACCAGAAAATATCTGTGACCAGTTGCAGTGTGATTCTCTGTCTTTCGTCTGGATCATGTGTTGATGTGAATGCTCCGTGTATACAACTCGCTAGTTCTAGTGTCAAGTGAGTAATGGCAGCAGTGTTTATGGATATTGCTTTCTTGGTCATCTCCTTGTGACTCTTGCCAGTATCAGATGTGAGGAATGCGTGGCCATATTTCATCAATTCTGGTGTTTGCTCGTCTTGTTCAACCAACGAACCAGCAATTTGCTTCATTATTCTTGTTTCTTGTGCCTTGTGTGCTGAGGTTGGGATGGATGACATCAAACTTGCCATGGACTTACACATCAAGATACACCTCTTGAAAGGTGTGTCACGTGAAAGGTGGGGCAACAAGTTTGTAGCTTCATAGCAGGCTGTGGTCAATTCCCATTGATTTGAGATTGGATTGGGAAACATATATATGCCCTCGAATCGGAATATTTCTTGTGGCATCTCATCTCGCATTTGTTGTGTTTTCTGCCTGATTCTTTCTTTAATAGCTTGTTCGTCTTCTGTTGGCAGATGAAGCATGGGGGTAATATCTACTGAGATCTCACGCGCTTCACCCTCTGGATCCCAGACCAATAACATTGTTGTTGCTGGGCCATTGTACCGTATCCCGCTGAAATTTGGTGAGCAGTAGCCACTATGTGCTAGTCTGGGTGGCAGCTTTATGTTGCTTAGGATCTCATGGATATCTTTACCAAACCTATCTCGGAATTCTCTGGCATCTATGGTCTGGTTTCCTTTCTCTACATGGTAGACATGTGACCTTGAGGTGACCTGGCTGATGTATGACTTGTCTAGATGAATCAAAAATGCTAGGTCCAATTCATTTAAAGATTGAATTTTGAGCTGTCCCTTCGAAGACCCTATTGAGATAAAGTTGCCATGGTAACCTTTTGTCTTCAACCCTTCATGTATATTTGCTTGCAGTGGTTCTAGATTTAGGATTAAGTCCTGATCAGAATCTTTGAATAGCAGCACAGTATCCTGTAGGTATACAGGACTCAGTTTTGACAGATAATCATGGAATGGCTTGTGCTTGAGTTGTTGTTCCACATCATATGTGATATCTTTCTTCTCATTCCCTTGTAGCTGGATGTCAAAAAATGATGTTTTCACATCATTTGCTGATGAAGCTGGAAGAAAGTGTGAAACATCCAGGCAATACCAGGAACAAACATATTAAAATCTTGGAATATCTCATTGCTACATGCCTATGGTTTTGTTATACTAATATTTCGACGGGTAAAAACCAGAAGGTCGTAAGCGCCATTTTTGGTGAAAATGAGTTAATCAGTCAAATCAAGCCAGGAGCTTCTTTGTCATCATCCAATCGATGACTGATCATGCTCTCAATAAACCAAAACCGGAAATTCTTTTTTTTGTAAAAAGTCGTAAGCGCCAAATTGCACAAAACGTGTTCACCAAAAGGTCGTAAGCACCAGCGATTTTTGCCAGAAGGTCGCAAGCGCCCGTGTGTGATTCACAATGGTGACGCCAGAACCTCGTAAGCGCACTTGCGTCAAAGCCAGAACATCGTAACCGCCAACACGTGCTGACATTCGAGGACTTTTACCCGACATGTGGAAGGGTTATAGGTTACCTAAAACATATAAAATATATGTGAACAAATAGGAAAGGATATATTCTGAATATTGTCATGACCTTGAAGTTCACCATTGACCCAATTTTCAAGGCCACAGGACAAAATGGCTAAATCGTATCTATCTATGTTTTTGGAGAAATTTATTGGTCGGGCTTTGCTTTTATTGCAAAATGTTGTATTTTACGTTTGTTATTGGTATCATCAAAATCTGACTGTATCGGTGGTAATAGATTGATACTTACATTTATACCACTGAGCCGGTGTCACTGCTGGTGGACGTTAAAACTGTCCCCGGGGATGCCATCAACTCAGTAGCCTTTTGGCTTGTGATTAGGTACTAATAATAATAATTGGTTCTTATATAGCGCTTTATCAACTTTACACACATTCTCAAAGCGCTTCATAGTTTGGACTTTAGTCCTCTGAGAGTGGTCAGAGAGGAGAGAGGACAGGGAAAAAATCCCCTTACAATTAGCGCACATGCGGCCCGACGTAGGATCGAACCCACGCCGGCGATAGCTGTTGGTTCAAATTGAGCGACTAAGCGCTCGCACGTGCGGCCCGACGTAGGATCGAACCCACGCCGGCGATAGCTGTTGGTTCAAATTGAGCGACTAAGCGCTCGCACGTAACCACTCGGTTACGTCTTATCCTTTCAGATCAATTATTTGGTCGTGCTTTGTATCAATTGAAAAATGTTGTATTTTACGTTTGTTATTAGCATCATTAAAATCTGACTGTATCGGTGGTGATAGATTGATACATTATTACCGATTTTACAGCTTAGAAATCAATTGTGAACATAAAGGATATATACTGAATATTTGACCTCATTTTCAAGGTTACAGGACAAAATAGTTAATATCTCGCTTCTTATTGACTTTACAGCCTAGAAGTCAATTTTGGACATATAGAATTCGACCTTCGATCTCATTTTCAAGCACATGGGACAAAATGGCCAATATCTTGCTTCTTTTGGACTATATAGCGTGGGAACCAATTGTGGACATGCAGAAAATTATATACGCTGAATATTCTGATGACCTTGAACTTGACATTCGACCCTATTTTTGAAGATAGAGCACAAAATGGCTAATATTTCGCTTATTATCGACTTATCATCGACTGTGTACCGCTTAGGTATCAATTGTGCACATATAGGAAATGATATATGCTGGATATTGTCATGACCTTGAATTTGACATTTGAACTCATTTTCAAGGTCAGAGCACAAGTTGGCTAATATTTTTGCTTATTACTGACGTTTCAGCATAGGAATCAAGTGTGCATTGGTAAGGAATTATGTATGCTGAATATTTTGATGACCTTGAATTTGACCAGAGACCTTATTTTCAAAGTCACGGGGAAAATGACTAATATTTAATGTATGAAACATATGTTGTCCGGGAACCTGTCTTAGCCTTTGGGCTATTTTTTTTTCCTTCTCGCGGACATGATGTGCCATTGATCTTGGTTCGTATATGTTGCATAATGTGAATTGTTCATTGATAATGCATTTAGAATCTGAGAGAAAATGCACCATTCATCTATAGTTGATTCGCCTCTGGTCTGTCCAGTCAATGAGCAATAAAAGGTGACGTGCACCCTTCCTCTGCTCATTAACCATTGCTGTCGACACTTTTCTTAGGCCTACATATAATAGGCCTATATAGATACAGGCGGTAGGGCGGATCAAGAAATTTGAGAGGGATGGGGGGGAGGGCAGGGGTGGGGGGGGGGTGCAAATTCTTAGGCAAGGGTCTGGGACCCGCTCAAGGGCCTTGAGCAGTAGATCTAGCCATATCCATTGTTATGTCCTGTGGTAGATTCTTTGCCACTGCTGCATAAAGAATTCCAAAACCTCACATGTAGGTTTACAAGTAGGCCCGGCCTACAGCCTACAGGTATGATCGTAAGCCTATTGCGTTCCATATATGGAACGATGGACTGGCCATGTGCCGTGCCGATGTACAATCGACAATCTTCTCAATATGCATATCATGATATCAATACTGTATAATTCAACATAGTATATAATATGATTGTTTAAAAAAATCCGTTGCTGCAGGCCTATGTATAAAGCGATCGTTCGGCGACTGTAGTATACGATCGATCGATTCAGGTTACAAAGTTACAAAAACTATTATTCTAAGGAATACTGTAAGATTATAATTATTCAATTATTTACAATTATAATTATTTACAACACTAATAAATATAATCGGCCATGAGCCAAGCTCGACGCATAGGCCTACCTTCTATGAATTAATTTACGCATATTTTTACATTTAGGCCCTAACACATCTCCTGAACAATGTCCGGTATTAGAAAATAAAAAATCTCCCGAGCAATTTGCAGCATAAGTAATTGAAAATGGTTTGAATGAGTTTCAGCAGTTGGCGATTGCATGCCAAAGGACTACTCTTAGTATTTGAGACTATGACACTTGGCTGTGGCCCCTTTCGCATGCCATAGGCATAGGCCCACTCATAATACAACTGAAACATCAACTAAAGTTATATTTTTATGTGGGCCTACATGTAGATCTGTATATCAAAACACACTGTAAAATGCATATCTTGGATAAAAAAAAAAATAACCAAATATTAATTATAATGAATTTTTCGGATATTGCAAAACAAAAACAGCATAGATCTAGAAAATAGATACTGAACAGCATGTAGCCGGGAATAAAACACCTAAGTTGTATTCGAACGCGAGCGCTCTAACTATCACGACACTGTGCCATCACGCAACCGAGCGTTATCTCTCTTCAACTAGCAACTGATATTACTTACAACAGCATGACGACCAGAGAACGTTAAGAAATCCCAAACCAATGTAACCCCCGTAAGCCCACCCACCCACCCTCTAAAAACATAGGAATATTTGTAGGCTGTGTAGCACTTCTGGTATGTATGTTAAGGAGTCCTAAGGCATTGGAATTATAATTAAAGATTACACCACTGAAATTGCCTGCTCCAAGGTTTGACAATATTCACCATGACAACTTTTTAGTTGGGCCTAATTTTACGAGAAAGAATGACTTATCAGTGTAGGCATACTAGGATATATACCATATTGCTCCCAATAGTGGCACGCACCGTAATAGAAGCACGCCCCACCTTTCCCCAAAAATACTCGCTTTTCGTAACCCTATATTTCACGTCATATCTTTCTAATAAAATCTTGGGGAATTCCAATCAACATATTATGACATTTGAATCATAATAAAGGGGAATCGAAGGCTATGGGTATATTGTTCAGTGTCTCATTTTTGACCTAAATTTTGACCTTATTTTTGCCCGCGCTGCTGTGGGATATCTTGCTTTGGCTCGCCGTGCTACTATTAGGACCAATATACGGCAATTTAATTGCAAACACACGCATGGTGAACACAAAAAAAAAAGAAACACTGTTATATCACTTTGAAATGATGAACTTCATCATTATAGTGATCAATTTAACAATATTTAAATTCGCCCACAATAAATATGACTCACACCCAAGAGCCACGACGTCACATTTGTGATGTCGCTGTGATATCACCAGTGTCTTACACTGTCAGTCAATACTCCTCCCCTATATATCCATGTATATCAAAATGTCATGTTAAAATTACTCCGGGCAAGATTGAAAGATAAGAAAGAAGAAGAACAAACATGAGAAATAAAATGTGGATATTTCTTGGTGTTTAATTGTTAGTGAGGATTTTCTATCCAGTATTTTCAGGGACATAATTTGAACCTCCCCCAAAATCGACCTCCCAAGAAATATTAATAATTCAAAAGTGTTTACGGCCAATAAGTTGGTATGGGAGGAGGGATCAGGACAGTGGTTGCTGAGTAGAACTGCGTTCATTGAAACTTGGCCCCATAATATGGTACCGAATATTGCGCTATATGAAACCGTAAAGTCAAGACACCCCTGAAAAATGTTTTTTCGACCTCGGGATAATCGGGGGTTTTGGTCGTACGACCATCGGACACGCAAGAAAGTACACAAATCTTATTCAGAAGACAAGTCTTAGAACACAAGTCTTATTCAGAAAAAAAAATATTGCATTTTTTTCGATTTGGGCCTTTTGCTTGAACTTGACTTCTTTTATTTACCATCTAGCCATTAGACCATCACCTCACAAAGTCTGTCTAATACTTCTAGTTACTAGTACCTGAAACACGACACACCCGCCTGCGTACTTGTTTCTTAGATATCTGTACAGTAGATTCGGTGCCAAATTGTAGGGTGTTATCCAAGAGGAAAATGGTTGACCGTACTGAAATGAGTCAAATAATTGCTGGATTTCAATAAAATAAAACGCGGTAATGTCAGACACGAAGTATGATATAACGTACCTGAGATTATGAATTTTCATCAAAATTGAAAATAACACCAGCAAATGCCGGAGATAAGTGAGTCGGGAAAAATTATGAGAACGCCGAAAAATTGCCCGCGAAAATGCCCGCGAGAGAGCGCAAAACTTCATTCGTTATCCAGTAAAAGGTTCATGTGGGCTTCATAGCCTAAATCACAGCATTTTGCTTTGGTATTCTATCACGTTATTGTCATGATGATGAAGGCTTCATAATAATACGAAATATAAATACCTATGGTTATCATTCGAGGTATAACACGCTCACTATTCAGGATAAACAATGCCAAAAGATACAGTAAAATGTTTTTCCTGGGCTGACGTTCTTTCACGGCCACTGGCACTTACGATGTTCTGGCGAACTCGTGTGGCGGTTACGATGTTTTATCGATTTAACCCATTTACATTGCTCCAATTTTAATTTCGTTCACCGGGTATGATCCACTATCCACGTATTGCGCCATGAACTCGTGTCATTGTTGTATTTTGAAATAGAACGGAGTTGTGGCCTCGCGAAAAACACTTACGACCTTCTGGCGTTTCGTCAGTGTTAGTTCTTTGCGGAATAGTGACGAGCCAGAACGTCGTAAACACCATTTGCATTGTTCATGCTTGAAAGCGAGAAATTCGCTAAGAAATCGATGAGATGAGATTAGTTTCCAAAAGTAAAACTAGAATAAGCATGCATTGGCAGAGATTCTCCCATTTAAAGTTGTCGCTTACGATGTTCTGGCTGGTACCAGGCATAGCTATGCCTTGTTTAGACGTGACGCCAGAACGTCGTAAGTTACATTTCTATTGATAACTAAATGAAAATAATAGCTATGGTGAATGAAATAAGTGAAATGACACCAACAATCCCTATTACAAAGCATGTGGCAGAAGAAATTTCAAGGATCGCAACAACTAATTCTACAGGATGAAAAATGACGCTCTTGTAAAATTGTGAAAATGGCGCTTACGACCTTCTGGTTTTCACCCGTCGATTTGCAGAAGTACTAGTATGGGCAGATGTGCCAGTAAATGGGGTACATGGGGTAAGTTACTTAAACACACATCTATGAATCTTACCTTGGGACGCCATTCCGAATCCACACACTGTTGTTTCTTGCTAATTTGAATATCATGCTGATGCAGTCTGTACAAGGACATAAATTTATTAGTTTTGAAGTCTATTTGACTTCGTCACATTTCGGAGATATATTGAATGTTTAGATATCTAGGTGAATAAGGTATTTTCATTATGAAGTTTGTCTCAGATATTTATAGTCTTTGAAATTTGAACAAATTCCACTCTAATATAATGCAAGGCTCAGGGAATCCAGGATAATGGCACTACATAAGAGTTGGCAAATATGAGAGAAATGAAAAACGAGCTGTATTTGAATCCTAAGAAATATTCATGAAAATGACTAGCATGGATTTTTTTCATTACATGTGTCGTAATCAAGTGTAATATTATTCGGGAGTTATATACTACTTGATGTGTATCCACACTTGTGTGTTTTTTCTTCCATTCAAATGAGTTAGATGATGATTAGTTCAGAAATTTAAATACAGCTAGCTGCATAGTTCAGAATATAGCTGCCTGACCATGTAGCTGCCTGACCATGTCAGTGTAATAAAATGAGAACCATTTAACGAATTTGGAACAAAACAGATCTTGGAGGTTCATGCCGAACGAAGAATCTATGTTTGAATGCCATTGTCGCCCGATGGTACCAACCGCATTTCGTTTGATACACTCACAACAAAGACAATTGTTCTGGGAAGTGGTCACCATTTCAGCAGTATTAGGACAGCAAATATGGCTTTTACAGTGTACTCTGTATGAACCGGATCTCCAGGGGACTAGGGAAAAAATTCGTTATGGACAGAGCGCCGGTTTATCAAGAGTTTCAAGGGAGAGAACATCGAACATCTCACCAGATATGCAGATACCGGCCAACTTCGCTTTTCATTATTACACAACATAACATAACTAAATACTGGCCAGCTGTTTTCCGAATATGTACATGTAGTTACAAACTTTATGGACATCAGCGTAGCTGATACTTTGCTATTGGTAATAGGTCGGATCTGTATAGATTTATTGCAGAACATTGAAATGAATGAATTGTAAATCGAATATTAATCGTAGGTTTTCTATTGACATCATTATAATATTGTGCTATTAGCACGTTTTGAAACCAATTGCAGAATATACATAGTGTAAAGATTGGGTCCCTGGGGGGTAGGCATTTTACTGTGATTTGGCCAAACTTTCGTGGGAGGGCAGCTATGTCTACACTCGGGAAGGGATTTTGATTAGGGAAGTTTCTTTTTTACTCACTATTAGCAATTTTCACCAGAGTCAGCTCAGATTATCTTGATTTTCACGCATTTTAGTTTGTTCATGCTTTGCTGGCTGCCAGCCGTATCCCATGTGGTTTTATTGCATTTGACTAGGGGGCGTGACGGTCAATTTGTTTACCTTTTGGCCGGCCGCTTCGAGAGTGATTTTAATGCCTGGGAGGCATAATTATCTCAACCTATACATTTATTTACGGGGCAGGGTGTGGGAATTCATTGGGGAAACATAATTTAGGGGATGTTAGGGCATATTTCTTTAGTTATTTAGATTTTACCGTGAGCAATTCTAGCGTGGATGAACCGGAAGTGGAGGGGCTATTAACGCCCAGCACTCTGGGAATTCTGGCCTCAATCTGAGCCAGAATCCGGCTTGTTTGACCCCTGAACCCGATCTGGGTCACCATGACCTGGTTCTGGAGCCAGTGTATTTAAGCAGCGCTCCCAGGGGAGATTTTCATTCTGCAGCCCAGCAGGGCAAGGAGCAACATCTGGAGACAGGAATCTATCAGGAGCTACATTTAGCCGGGAGCTACACCAAGGAGCTACACTTAGGAGCTACAGTGAAGTCAACTTGCCAGGAGCTACACAGTTAGGATCAAGGTATATCTTATGCTGGAGCCACAATTATTTTAGGCTGGGGACCTAAACTGTTAGGCTACATACCACTAATATTTTAGGCCGAGTGAGGCTGGGTGAAATTTGACAATATTTTATTCAGCCACTTTTAGGCCTGGTTCGGCCATGTTTTATGAATTACATTTAGGCTGAATTAGGATATCATATCAGTTAGGCAAGGGGAATTTTACAATTTTATTCATTTCGGGTTTTTGGTTGTTTGTCCTGTGAAAACAGCCACGTATATATTTGATCTGATTTATTCTGGGTTTTGATTGTTTAGCTCGTGAAAACAATCGCTTTATCTGATTTATTCTGGGTTTTGATTGTTTAGCTCGTGAAAACAATCGCTTTATCTGATTTATTCTGGGTTTTGATTGTTTAGCTCGTGAAAACAATCGCTCTATCTGATTTGCTCTGGGTTTTGATTGTTTGGCTCGTGAAAACAATCACGTGTACAGTGTCTGTTGTGCATGTCATTTTTATCATTTTGTACCTACTCATGTGGAATGAACCCTGATAGCGTATTCAGTGTCCGAGTTTTCTCTCTCATGTGCAAAATTTGAAGGAAGCAGAAATGAGAAACTGGTGTCAGAAGTGGGATACTTTTGCCCCGTTGGCATTAGTATCCTACGAAACGATTCCACGTTCCTGACAAATTCCTTGCACATTGAGTAGAGATGATGACTCGTGGAGGTACACGAAGGGCTAAGTCCATGACTGGTGCTGGCTCTGATATGGGAGACTCTGACTGTGGCAATGAGGCCTCTAATAACACCTTGCGGCAAGAGCCCGTTCGCTCCGTGCCTGTTAGTGTTAGTGATGGCCAGATGAGAGGGCTGGATACTAGCTGCAGGAGGTGGAGTGAGGGAGCGACTGAGATGACCCTTTGCTCTAGTCTGCTGGAAAACACAGTGAGGCAAGCACCTCAGTTGCCAGCGTACTCAGGGCCAAGTGATTGGAGCAACATGGCGACTAGCACTCCCTCTGGTGTACCAGCTCCGGGGCCTGTGTCCCGACCTCCTCCTCTGCTTCAGAGGATGGGACACCCAATGCCTGCAGTAAGCAGCATTGATGGCTGCCCCAAGGTTGAGGTCCGCCACTCTGGAGGAGCCACAATCAGTGGAGATGGGCTGGACAATGGCCTATATGGAGCCGGGCAGACAAGCAGGGATGGAGACGGGGCTGCTGGACTCCCAGGTCCAGAGCGGCAGGTGGGCCATGTACCTCTGCCCTTTGAACTAGGGTTCATCTCTGGCACAAGGCCTTCGGTACGAGAGTCTCATCGCCCCTAGCCAGTCTGAGTACCTGGGGCTGGTAACACTAACAGGCACCAGGTGGTGTCCCCCAGCAGGCCGTACAGCCAATCTGGTTCTAGGCGTCAGCTCCCTAAGTCATTCCGTTACCATGATTCAGATGATGAGTCCAGTTGGTCGGATATGAATGACTGTGTGAGCAGGTCCGTGCAAACGAGTTACCAGAACCTTGCAATAGGTCATGGCCATGTTGGAATGCCTGAGCTGGCTCGCCCAAGGTCGACTCACAGTCGTAGAATTGGGCGGGCGAATCAGAATGAAGCCCTTGGGGATGACCTCTATGCGAGGCAGGAACCTGCCAAACATATGTCCCGCCGAGCGGCACGTGGTGATGACTGCCAACCTAGGACTTGTACGCCTGGCGTCCTTGGTGATCAGCAATTGTTCATGCAGCAGTTTGCTGAAATCAAGGGGATGCTGCAGGGTCACAAGATTACCAAGCAGGCAGAGGTCCGCAAGGGGAAGACAGATCCCAGTCCTACTTCCAGAAAGAAGATTGTTCGCCGGACATGGTCGTCCAGTTCCTCTTCATGCACTGATTGATCCAGCGGGGACATCAGCAGTGATGATACGGCACAGCTGTGCAGGAGTGTCAGGTCAGTCCGCCGATACACAGGGCGGGGGCCTCGTTTCACCAGTTTTACTGGCAAGGAGCAGTGGACCGAGTGGTTCAACCAGTTCGAGGACGTGGCCGATAGACTGGGATGGGACGAGGAGGAGCGACTGGTGGAGCTCATGTCCAAACTCCAAGGTGTAGCTGGCGAATTTGTGTATGGGCAACTGTCCAAAAGCACACGCCAGGATAGGGTTGTTCAGAAAATAACGTTTCTCACAAAACCATGCCTATTGAAGTTTTTCCCATTATACTATTCCTAATATACCTAGAAACATTTTTTGCAGAATTTTAACAACTCATCCTGAGGTCCCTCAAAGCCTCTGAACATACCTACCGTTTTCACGTTTTTCGTGCCTATTGTCGAAAATGAGGGAATACATTGTTATTCTCCTGAGTTTGGTAAGACCATTAATGTGCATTACTTGACATCTTGATGTTTTTTTTTCACATTAAACTAGACATCTTATACCTAGAATTTTTTTTTGCAGAATTTTAACAGCTCATCTTGAGGTCCCTAGAAGCCTGTGAACATAACAACAGTTTTCACGTTTTCGGTGCATTTCTTCGATATTGGGGGAATCATATTGTTGAACTCAAAAGTTTGATAATATAATGAATTTGCACTAATTGACGTCTTGGGGTATTTTGCCCATTCTACTATTCATGATACACATAATCAGTTTTTACATAATTCAACAACTTTTCCTGAGTTCCCTCAAATCCTCTGAACATAACTTCTGTTTTCGCGTGTTTGTGCATTTTGTCGATATTGAGGACATTTCATTGTTATTATCAAATGCCTCATAAAGACAAATGATATAGAACAGATCACAGACGAGGCATTTTTGCGACACCACATTTATTAACAGTGACTCAACAGCTTCATGATATGAAATAATTGACACTCATACCCCAACTCAACACAGTCCAAATGAGTCCATGACACAACACTAAATTGCAGTTGAGAGCATCAAGTTTTCCTGGCCAACTGGTACTTCACCACACATCACAGCTGGCCTTTCACCAGGCTTTTCTTGCTGAAACTGGGGTACTGTTTTCTATGCTGTTCAACACAGCAATAGCCAAGATATTTGCTGGGGTTCTGTGGTGAATTATATCGTAGCAAAGTCCGACGCCTCGCTCAGGTGTGCCATGGACGACTTTCAACGAACAAAAAAAAAACTGTTTAGTAATGACTGAAGAGGATCCACTGACCAATGCTCAACGGGTCTGTTGAGCTTGAGCACAGTGTCATCCCTTACTACCGCAAGCGTGTGGGGAACACATTATTTATCTTGCGTGAAACAAATGGTTTCAACAAACTTTGTACAACAAATTCGTATATCAAACTTCGTAACCACAAATGGTACCTCACACCCTCACGGAGGAGGTCGTTGTCTTTGCATTGTTCAGCAAGAACCAAAAGATGACTGACAGCATGAAGCAAGACATGCCTAGTTGATTGTTGGCGATGTCAGTACCAGAAGAAAAAACACTTTGGCCTCGGTAAGCCAGTCTTCCGAAAATTTGCCCATGACACAAATTTTAAGGACTTCTCTTCACTGCGCCAGGTTCTGGGAGTGAAAACAGACTGGCTCACCAAATCCATTGAGCAGTGGTCAGCGGATCATGACTTTGTCATTGCTCAACAACTTGTAGTGAAGCAACCAGTTCTTCAGGAGAACTTGATGCTCTCAACTGCGATTTATTCTTGTGTCATTGACTCATTTGGATTGTGGTAATTTGAAGTATGAGTGTCAATTTGTCATGTTATGGAGCTGCTTAGTCACTTAATAATGTGGAGTCACAGAAGTGTCTCATCTGTGACAGAACATATTTTGTTGTACATTAATTGTCTTTATCAGGCATTTGATATTAACTATGAAATTCCCCCAATATCTACAAAATGCACAGAAAAAGCGAAAACGTTTTTGAAGGAACTCGGGATAAGCTGTTAAACTTTGTAAAAAAATGGTTATATCTATACTATGAATAATATAATGGGCAAAATACACCAAGACGTCAAAAAGACGAACAAATGAAATTCCCCCAGTATCGACGAAATGCACCGGAAACGTGAAAACGGTAGTTTTGTTCAGAGGTTTAGAGGGACCTCAGGATGAGTTGTTAAAATTCTACAAAAAAATGTTTCTATGTATAAGATGCCTAGTTTAATGGAAGAATAACATCAAGATGGTAAGTAATGCACATAAATTGTATTATTAAACTTATGAGACTAACAATGAAATTCCATCAATTTCGACAAAATGCACGAAAAGCGTGAAAACGGTAGTTATGTTCAGAGGTTTTGAAGGACCTCAGGATGAGTTGTTAAAATTCTACAAAAAATGTTTCTATGTATAAGATGCCTAGTTTAATGGAAGAATAACATCAAGATGGTAAGTAATGCACATAAATTGTATTATTAAACTTATGAGACTAACAATGAAATTCCATCAATTTCGACAAAATGCACGAAAAGCGTGAAAACGGTAGTTATGTTCAGAGGTTTTGAAGGACCTCAGGATGAGTTGTTAAAATTCTGCAAAAAATGTTTTTAGGTGTAAGATGCACAATTCAATCGGAAAAAAGCATCAAGATGTCAAGTAATGCACATTAATGGTCTTATGAAACTTAGGAGACTGACAATGAAATTCCCTCAATTTCGACAAAATGCACGAAAAACGTGAAAACGGTAGGTATGTTCAGAGGCTTTGAGGGACCTCAGGATGAGTTGTTAAAATTCTGCAAAAAATGTTTCTAGGTATATTAGGAATAGTAAAATGGGAAAAACTTCAATAGGCATGGTTTTGTGAGGAACATTATTTTCTGAACAACCCCGTCGCCAGGACTACACATCTCTTGTGGACGAACTTGCTAACCGGTTTAGGGTCATCGAGACAGCCAAGTCTTATGGGGCGAGGTTCAGCAACCGTTGCCAGAAGGCCTCTGAGTCCGTGGAAGAGTATGCCGCTGAGTTGAAGCGCCTGTACGATAAGGCTCATCCCTCTCGGGACCGCCAGACCCGCCAGGAGGATCTCCTGCATAGGTTCCTAGATGGGCTCCAGGACGAGAGGGCCCGGCATCAGGTCGAATACGTTAAGGACCCAAAAAGCATAGATGAGGCTGTCTATGAGGTGGTGAATTTCGTGGAGTCCAGGCACCGGAATGGAAACCTGCCAAAAAGGAATGCCCGGGTGCTGCACCAGGAAGTTTCTTACTCCAGCAACTCTGAGGACGAGGAGCAACGTGTCGCTCGAGTACAGAGCAGGCCCTCCAAGCCCCCAAAGACTGACGAAGGGAGCCCCAAGAAGGAAGAGTCTAAGGAACAGACTGATCCAGGGATGATGGTCGTGTTACAGGAGATCCTGAAGACTCTGCGAGAGCCTAAGTCTGGTGGACAATCGTCCAATGGGCAAAACCAGGGCAGGCGCCATGGAGGAGGGCGAAACTTCCCGAGAGCGCCTCGCAACATGGCATGTTTCGGGTGCGGCCTAGAGGGACATTTTGTTCGTGAGTATCCAACCCGGGGAAATGGTAGTGCCAACCAGCCACTAGCCAATGTTCACCCAAACGGGCAAGGGCCTGCTCCACTGGCCACGGGGCAGCCCGGTCAACAGTGACTGGCCAATGTGGAGGTGGGCCTGTAGAGACAAGGGAACCGGACCAGCTGGTCCAGAGCAGCGACCACCACGCGAACGAAGCAAGTGAGTCCGAGGGGACTGATGCCAACATGGGTACCTCCGCAGACACCAGCAAGGGTTCCGACCCAGTGCTGTTTGGGACAGCACCGGTCGAGGAGCTGGGTCTGCAGGTGGCATGTCGGGGCATTGCAGTCGATAGGGATCCCAACATAGGCGTTGGAGAGCTGTATGGGACAGCAATGGCTTCTTCATGTGGTGTGAATGGCTCTGGGAGAGCTGGTAGTGAGACCAGTGAACACCTGGAGAGTGCGGGTGCGGACTCTGAAGTGATGACAACCCAGGAGACTAGTGCTGACGTGGGCGCCTCAGTGGACACCAGCAGGGGAACCAACCAAGGGCTCTATGGGACAGCGCCGGTTGAGGGGCTGGGTGTGGAGGCTGCATGTCTGGGCAGGGGAGTCTGTGAGGAAAACAGTACTGGCGGTACTGGAGGGGAGTCATCAGTAGAGGCAACGTCTCCAGAGTGCAGTTTCACAGGCTCTAAACCCGAGCGGAGCGACTCAGGGACCGCAGTGGCGGACGGAGCAACGATGTCACTTCCAGCAGTGGAGGTGGAGGTCCCAGATTGCATTGGACAGGCCCGGGTGGGGTTACACGTAAGGATCCCCCCAGGTTTGAGTATATGATGTAGGAGTGTATGATGATGGATCGGTGCAGGGTCTTGAGGTATCTTGTACAATCGACACGGGAGTGACTGGTTCAATCCTCTCTTATGCCAAGTTCAGGCAGATTGAGAAGGCGAAGCGACCGGACCTCAAACCAGTTGGGTGCGGCAAACCAGTTAGCGCAGCCGATGGCCATCAGATGAAAATCCGAGGCCAGGCTGACTTTTCACTCAGTCTGGGCCCACTAGACCTCAAACAGAACCTCATGGTCGCGGACGTTCAAGATGATTTGTTGATAGGGGCGGACATCTTGCAGCAGAATCCCGCGGGTCCAGCAGACTTGCTCTTGTCCAAGGACATGCTAGTTCTGAACGGGGTATCCATACCACTTCGTCAGGTGGGTGTCCCCGGTAGGTTGAGGACATGTGCTGCAGTCAGACATGTCGTTCCAGCATTCTGCGAGGCAGTGATAGATGTGTTCGTGGACCGGTACACCAGTGATGAGAGTCATGACTTTCTCGTGGAAGCTAACCCTGGCTTGGCAGATAAGGTACCAGCAGTAGTGGCACCTACCCTCGTAGGGTGTGACGACTATTGCACAGCATTGGTGCGGGTAATGAACCCCACAAGCGAGAATCTTGTCCTAATGCAGGACATGGTCATTGGCTATGCTGAGCCAGTGGTGGCGGAGTTGGCGGTATTGGCGGAAAGGGAAAACCCGAGTGAGCAGCATGACACGGGGAGTGTATGACGGATCGGCCAATGGTCCTTGGTCAGTGATCCAAAGGGCCCTTCGGTATCCACCGTTGAGCCCAGGGGGGTGCCGGTGCCAGACCATCTGAAGAGCACCCTAGAGGGAGCAACAAGTCAGCTGCAGGATTCTGCCTGTAAGGCTGCCGTAGAAGCCATGCTTGTTCGCCATTCTGAGGTCTTCTCTAAGGACGATCACGATCTAGGTCTTACTTACCTGACAGAACACATCATTGAGACGGGTGATGCCAAGCCAATCAAGCAGCCCCCTAGACGGGTGCCCTTGGCGTTTGCTGGTGAGGACAGAGCAGCCATCGAAAAGCTGTTAAAGCAGGGGTCAGTCAGACCATCGACCTCACCATGGGCGTCTCCCATAGTGTTGGTCCGCAAAAAGGACGGCAGTGTGCGAACTTGCGTGGATTACGGACGCTTGAACTCTGTCACTAAGAAGGACGCCTTTCCAATCCCACGGACACAGGACTGTCTTGATGCTGTGGCAGGCTCCGTGCTTTTCTCCACTATGGACATCACAGCGGCTTACAACCAGATACCAGTCCGAGAGCAAGACATCCCCAAGACAGCCTTCTGCAGTTGGTATGGTTTGATGGAATTTGTGACCATGGCCATGACCATGCCACATTCCAGCGTACCATGGAATTAGCCTTGAGTGGTCTCCAATGGATGTCCTGTCTCATATACTTGGATGACGTGATCGTTTTTGGGAAGTCGTTTGAAGAGCACATGAGTCGGCTCGGGGAGGTGCTCAATCGCATTGAGAGCTCTGGGCTGAAGCTCAAACCCTCAAAATGCCGGTTGTTCCAGGAACAAGTGCCGTTTCTTGGGCACATAATCTCCCATGAGGGAGTCTTGCCCAATCCGGACAATATCAAGAAACTCATGGCTTGGGAACCCCCCAGGAATGTTACAGAAGTACGCTCGTTTCTTGGTTTGGCCACGTACTATCGCTGGTTCGTGAGGGAGTTTTCAAGCATCGCCAGTCCGTTGACATACCTCACCAAGAAAGGGGTGAAGTTCCACTGGGGAGCGTCTTGTCAGGACTCATTTGAAACACTGAAGGCGATTTTGGCAAGCCCCGATGTTATGGCTTATCCTCAAGATGAAGGGCTCTTCATCCTGGATACGGACGCCTGCGAGGTGGGCATTGGAGCGGTGCTGTCCCAGATGCAGAAAGGAGAGGAGAGAGTGGTCGTTTACGGCAGCCGCACCCTGGGCAAGTCCGAACGCAACTATTGCGTCACAGACAAGGAATTGCTGGCCGTGCGGCACTTTCTGGATCACTACCGGCACTACCTCCTTGGCCGCAGATTTCTCGTTCGGACCGATCACCAGGCTCTGCGGTGGCTCTTCAGCCTTAAGGAGCCAAAGGATCGGACCGCGAGGTGGATCGAGTCCATGTCGGCGTTCGATTTTGAGATCGAATATCGCCCGGGTAAGAAGCACGGCAATGCAGATGGGATGTCCCGATGCAGACATCCCACTGCTTGCGAATGTGAAGAACCCATGAGCCTCGAAGACTTGAAGTGCGGACACTGTACTAAATGTCTGCGAAGGGCACAGGTGATGAAGAGTGGTCTTCCCTGTCCAACCCAAGGGAATGAGAGTGCTGAGCCACAGGTTCGAGCAGTGCAGTGGAGCCACCCAAGCTGCGGCCTCCAGTGGTTTGGTGCTTGGTTATGTCTGATCCTCTCGGTTGTATGGAAGTTTGGTGGTGCTGTCATGAGCAATGCGTGACCCATTGGCAATAGCAAGTGGTTTTCCAGGATCTGGGGAGTCGTCCTTTCGAAACGCTACTTCAGGAGAGTTGCCCGGGTGACACGTCAGACTGCAGGTGCGTGGGGATCCGTTGGCACCCCCTTATACCTACGGCAGCAGCAGCTGCAGGATCCTGACCTGAGTGTGGTGTTGAATTGGGTGGAGCAACAGGAAAGACCGTCTAGCAAATCGATGGAGGACAAGAATCCCACTCTGCGCCATTTTTGGTGCCAATGGAGCAACCTGGAGATGCGTGATCGGGTTCTAGTCAGGCGGTTCTTTCGTAGGAATGGGACGGGAGAGCACTTGCAACTGGTCGTTCCAGTCTCACTTCGCAAAGAAGTTTGTATGCAGATGCACAGCGCTCTTCTGTCTGGCCATCTCGGTCGGAAGAAAACTCGTGAGAAGGCGCTTCAGCACTTCTACTGGTTTGGCATGCGCACAGACATCAATGTCTTTGTGGCTAAGTGTGACATTTGTGAGGCGATCAAGCCCCCAGGGAAGTCTATGCGGGCCCCACTAGGTCAGATGCCTGTGGGCGCTCCAATGGACCGTTTAGCCACGGACGTACTTGGCCCATTGCCTGAGACCCCCAGGGGGAACAAGTATGTACTGGTGGTCACTGACTATTTTTCCAAGTGGGTCGAAATCTTTGCGGTGCCAGATCAGACTGCACAAACAACAGCCACTGTCATTCTTGATGAGATCATCTCTCGTTTTGGTTGCCCGCTGAGCATCCACAGCGACCAAGGCAGGAATTATGAGAGTGAGATCTTCAAACGACTGTGCCAACTTCTGGAGATCAGGCGTACCTGCTCATCTGCCTGCAACCCCCGTTGCAATGGCCTGACTGAACGTTTCAATCATACACTGATACGCATGGTTAAATCCTTCCTCAAGGGTGAGCAGAGAGAATGGGATCGCCATCTCGGTTGCCTTGCTGCAGCGTATCGTGCTACTCCCCAGGAAAGCTCAGGGTTGACGCCAAACCTGGTCATGCTGGGACGAGAAGTCAGGTTGCCTGCAGAGATCCTGCTTGGTATCCATGATACCGGGCAGACGGTTGAATCTTATGGGGCATATGTGGACCGGTTACGGGAGCGACTGCAGTGCGCACATGAGGTGGTCCGTAGCCATCTCAAGACAGCGGCTGTCCACCAGAAGGAACAGTATGACGTGAGGGTCCACCACCAACCTTACCAACCAGGGCACTATGTGTGGTTGCGGACTGAGATAGGCCAGTTGAACCTGGCCCCCAAACTCAGGAATCCATACGGGGGCCCTTTTCTTGTGTTGGAGCGACTGGGTGGAGTAGACTATCTTGTGCAGGCTAGTCCCAAGGGTGCTCCCAAGGTTGTGCATTACAACTGCCTCAAAGCTTACAAAGGGGAAAGGAGGTTCACGTGGGCTGTGAAGGCACTGAGGACCCATGCCGCTAGACGGCAGGAATAGCGGCGATAAGCAGTAGACAAACCCCAGAGATTGTAGCTACCTGACAAAACCAGGAAGGAGCGACCTGACAAGTCCCGGAAAGAGCGACCTGACAAGATAAAGGGACGACCTGACAAGGCACTGAGGGAACAACCAACCAAATTACAGAAGGAGCAATCTAACGATTCAGCCGATGAGGAACAGATGAGCCAGAAGCCAACAGCAAAGAGGCTGTTCCGGTGTGACTCATGTGGTTACACAGGCTCACTCTCCAGGGTGCAGACCCACTATGTTCGGAAACATATGACTGAAGATGAGGCACCCCACCGGTGTTTGAAATGTCATAAAGTTTTCATGAAGGAGAAGTCCCTGCGCCAACATGTTCGGCTGGTGCACTCGGAGTGCCAGTCTACGGAAATCTGTGGAGGAACAGGGCATGTGCCTTACTTCCAGGGCAAATTCTCCCCTGTCCTGGAAAAGACTCCGGAGCTCACGGTGGATAACATCTTGAATGATTCGGCACTCCTCAACCTGCTTCGGGATCGAATCCAGGAAAGAGAGTCTGGTGTCCACTGGTGGAGCTACATGCACCTGGTCCAGCCGAGATGGATGCAGAGCTAGAGAGCAACCACGACCGTGCTTCAGAAGCTGACATGGTTACCACTTCCGAGCACACCATGGAGACACCTGTTCCGCCACAACAGACCACAAGTGCAGCAGAGGATGCGACAACCCAAGGAGAGGAAGCCGACAGTCATGCCGAGGAGACAGCCGAGACCACAGAGGAGACCATGGCACCTCCGTTGGTGATAGACCCGTCTGACAGCGATGATGACACACCCAACCACAAGATACCTGACAGGTCACACACAAGAGGGCTGGCGAGGAGCTGGAGGAAAAGCCGTCATAAAAGAGGCCCTGCCTTCCCCCAACGACCTCTATTGATGACAGGTTAGACAGGCTCATCGGGATGGTGGAGGAACTCAGGAACGAGGTTCGAGTTCAGCAGGCCCAGAACGAACAACTCCGGAATGATCTGCAGGAAGTCCTCCGGACCAAGCGCGGACACAACAACCAGCGAAGGGACCATCGGCACCGTCAGGATGACCAGCAGGACTTCGGGCTCGCTGCACAGTTCCGAGATTACAACCCTCACCGAGGACAACCAAGGCGCGCAAACCTTCAACCCTGGAGATATTGACGTAGTTACTCAAGGACAACCAGGATTTGTCAGCAGTGGACACTTGAATTGTTTGATGACAGTATTATGAATGTTGTATATAGTTTTGTCCTTTTGTATGTGCATGTACTTTTTGTGTATTTCCATGTTGTACTTATATGTCATATGTCAATTTGCTTGTAATTATGTGGGGACACTTTTAATCACAAGCGGGGAGTAGTGTAAAGATTGGGTCCCTGGGGGGGGGGGGGGGGGTAGGCATTTTACTGTGATTTGGCCAAACTTTCATGGGAGGGCAGCTATGTCTACACTCGGGAAGGGATTTTGATTAGGGAAGTTTCTTTTTTACTCACTATTAGCAATTTTCACCAGAGTCAGCTCAGATTATCTTGATTTTCACGCATTTTAGTTTGTTCATGCTTTGCTGGCTGCCAGCCGTATCCCATGTGGTTTTATTGCATTTGACTAGGGGGCGCGACGGTCAATTTGTTTACCTTTTGGCCGGCCGCTTCGAGAGTGATTTTAATGCCTGGGAGGCATAATTATCTCAACCTATACATTTATTTACGGGGCAGGGTGTGGGAATTCATTGGGGAAACATAATTTAGGGGATGTTAGGGCATATTTCTTTAGTTATTTAGATTTTACCGTGAGCAATTCTAGCGTGGATGAACCGGAAGTGGAGGGGCTATTAACGCCCAGCACTCTGGGAATTCTGGCCTCAATCTGAGCCAGAATCCGGCTTGTTTGACTCCTGAACCCGATCTGGGTCACCGTGACCTGGTTCTGGAGCCCATGTATTTAAGCAGCGCTCCCAGGGGAGATTTTCAGTCTGCAGCCCAGCAGGGCAAGGAGCAACATCTGGAGACAGGAATCTATCAGGAGCTACATTTAGCCGGGAGCTACACCAAGGAGCTACACTTAGGAGCTACAGTGAAGTCAACTTGCCAGGAGTTCCACAGTTAGGATCAAGGTATATCTTATGCTGGAGCCACAATTATTTTAGGCTGGGGACCTAAACTGTTAGGCTACATACCACTACTATTTTAGGCCGAGTGAGGCTGGGTGAAATTTGACAATATTTTATTCAGCCACTTTTAGGCCTGGTGCGGCCATGTTTTATGAATTACATTTAGGCTGAATTAGGATATCATATCAGTTAGGCAAGGGGAATTTTACAATTTTATTCATTTCGGGTTTTTGGTTGTTTGTCCTGTGAAAACAGCCACGTATATATTTGATCTGATTTATTCTGGGTTTTGATTGTTTAGCTCGTGAAAACAATCGCTTTATCTGATTTATTCTGGGTTTTGATTGTTTAGCTCGTGAAAACAATTGTTTTTCTGATTTATTCTGGGTTTTGATTGTTTAGCTCGTGAAAACAATCGCTCTATCTGATTTGCTCTGGGTTTTGATTGTTTGGCTCGTGAAAACAATCACGTGTACATTGTCTGTTGTGCATGTCATTTTTACCATTTTATACCTGTTCATGTGGAATAAACCCTGATAGCATATTCAGTGTCCGAGTTTTCTCTCTCATGTGCAAAATTTGAAGGAAGCAGAAATACTCGCTCGCTTATCCGTGACAATAGTGAGACAAAATTGCATGATGTCATAAATTGTTCTCTGCGTTTATAGCATTCGCTGATTAATAATTACTTTGAACAATGCACGTCACCTCCAGTGATGAGCTTGCATTTATTCTCTCGAGAAATCATGTCAGGTAAATCGTGCATTTTTCAAACGACCCCTAACTGACGAATTTCAGTTGTTGGTAATTACAATTTGTGAGCGCCATGTTCCTCGTTTTGTTGGGTTTACGAAGACGTGTGACTAAAGCGCAGCCTTTGACATTGGTCTGTGATCCAATGAAGTATGGCTGACTGCAATTTAGACACCACAGTTTGAATTATTGTGGGCCGCTTAGGTCACAGGAATAAAGCCGGTTTGCAGAATGAACAACATCCGGTATATCGAGAGTTGGTTATTGTAGAAACAAAGAGGAAGAAATCGGGACCTAAGAGGAACGCCGGTATGGACAAAATTCCGGTATATACAAGAGCCAGTTTCAGCAGAGTACACTGTATATACAGACTTGGAGTCATATGTCAAAATCCCCTTTTCATTCAGTCCATCCAACACCTTCTGAACCCTTTCTGGCAATAGAGGAACAAGCAGCATAACTTACCCGGGTCAATGACAAGTAGGTGCCATGGGGCTCGACAAAACTTCGGCTATGGTGAAGGTTGATGGTATGACGCATAGCTTACGATGAAGGGACGAGTGTGTCATTCCACTGGAGAGTAAAGAATGTTATGGGTTATTACATGATGTAACAGTTTCGGGTTATTACCTATTTTCATGATACCTGAGCAAGAATGAGTAAAATTTGAATTCATTACCGGTATGCAAATATTGCATTGATGATATGTAGGTATGATGAATGTGATGAAATAGAGTTCTTCAGGCTCTATCATATCACGACGTTTAGTAAACAAAGAGCGCTGTGCAATAATGAGTCAGGCTTTCAACAGACGATCTTGATTGGCACGACTATTTATTTCAATGGCATGATCACTGGCCACTCATATGGCCCCTAACTGTCCAACAGGAATATATATTGCACTCCGTAGTACTCATTAATCCAGCTCAATGTTCTCTTCACACAATTATTCCTATTTATATTTCAACAATGTCTTCTCAGTGACAGAAACACTTCTCTCTTTGGATCCTAAAAACAATATGGATGTGGGACAATTCCGTGCATTTACGGGTGGCCACCTCGTAGGATGAAAGGCGTGTCTGTGATTGGCTGTTGGGTGTCACGTGTGTATCAGGTGAGTAGTGCTTGCAGATAAGTTACTCATGAAGTCATGTGCTTAGGATGTTAAGTCTTGGGGCGTGTATTAATCATGTTTGGTGTATGTGAAAGTGAGAGTTCGTGTAAGGGAGGGTTCTGGGTCGTTATAGTATTAAATATTCTACATATAGATGTAAGTCTCTTCACAACATTACATTACAATCTTACTAAATATTACAATCATATTAAGATGCTCCGCACACAATGTATACGTTATGATAATCAATATTATCAAGTACGCTTGCGTTAAGGATGCTCATAACTAAATGTTTACATTACATTACAACATGTACGTTACTAAATTACATAATGGCTAACAAAACAGTGCCCTGGTCACTCTGTAGTGAAGGACACATAATTGTTCACATTACACAACAATGTAAATAAATGTGGATAACTTTCATCACCATTTTATTCACCAGAGATGCTTTTATGTATGAGATTGATAATTAATCGCAGAAATATTCAGAATCTCCAACTTCAAATTTTTCTCCAGGATTTTTCTGTTTCAGAATCTCCAACTTCAAATTTTTCTCCAGGATTTAACTGTTCCGTAAAGTACAGTTATATTGGTGTCTCTTTTGAACGTGAATATACTTATACACTTCGTGGCTGACAACAGAAGAATAATGACTGACTGGAGAATACTTTGCGTTGTATCACATCTGTGATGCCTTCGGTTTCATTTTTGGGTGATAACGAAATAATCATACCAGTTACAAACTCTACATCCCTTTCGACAGTTTCCCATAGACCCCTCACATCAACACATATTACAAATAATGTTCTATATTATCTTCAACTTTAAAGGTTATAGATCTACACGTGTTTTGAAATTCTTCACTTAGTTTTGGTTTACTGATATATTTGCTCAGTGTTATCAGAACGTCCCTTGCAGCCTTCTCTGGATGAACACAGTTGGTAAGGTTTGACAAGTTTACCAGACTTGAAGGTTTCCTCTTCCTAGATGGGGAGGAGTTGGCTGTGTCTGACAGGGAGCTCATAATTTGTTGGCTTTTGAGAACAATTCAGGGGAAGACGTGGATTTTGTTAGAGGTGCGGCGAGAGCTTCAGAGAGGAAAGTCCCTGCCAGTTTCAAGGTGTCAGTCAATTCGACATGGGTGGAGTGGATGTCTCTATTACTGCCTTCCACATATGGAGCAACCTGGTCTTCTCTTGTCGTCAAACCCACTGCATTTGGTGTGGTATCTGTCTTGGGTGTATGTCCGAAAGCAGCGCAACACAAAACTCAGCTATCAACACCCCCATGAGGTTTTGTCCAGGCCACTTGTCACGACGAGTGATAGAATTTGCCTTGGGAGGCACGCTGTATGCCCAAAAAAGATCAGACGTTGCCTCAGCTGAAAGGAATTCCAGTCTCCTAGTCTCTTGGTTTCAAGGGGAGTTGTCAAATCTAAGATCTGATTCGCGACATGATCGTTCCATTCGTGCTTAGCCTTGGCGAACTGGAATGGTTGTTCCACTGAGCAGAACCGCGTGATTGATGCATTATGTAACATTACTGCCTTGAGTATAATCGAGTTCATGTAACAGATGGTCCTGGTTGGGGTCATCCTTACCCTTCCATTGCGGAGAGTCACATGGGAAACTACAGGAGTCATGGAGCGGGTGGTGGGTTCAACGTCAAAAGCAGATATCTCTTTCAATGTAGTAGGGCACGTGTTAGTGCTGCCCTTTCTGTGCAATCATATCACAAACTGATTTTGGTAAACCTATGACAACATAAAAATGACATAGCACCAATTTCTATCAATATAAAACATATCATCAATAGGGGTCATTAATTTGGACTCATTTTGTAAACATTTTGACAATTTTGGCATGAATAATTCAATACTATATGGTATTTAGGCTATGGGGTACATCTCAGGCATGAGTATTATGTGAAGCAAGTAACAAAACTAGTCACGGATTATGTTTATATCACATTATGTAGAATATAATGAATAATAACTTATAACTGTTTGAAAATTCATAGTGTTAGGATTGATTGGTCTCTGTGATGAATTAATAATGCATACACCCATGATGTCTTGAATTTTCACCATTCTACTTAATTGGGACTAAAAAACTTACTCCCACTAGAGTTGCAATATCATAAGAATAACAAATGATATATTAACATGTTTAGAAGTTGTAATGTTCATGACTCCAAATTATCCAAAAGATTAACGTTTAACACAACAAAACCTGTTTCGCAGCCAATCTCAGCAAATCGTTAATAACAGTGATGAAGCTGCAATGTTGAACAACGATCTGAACTCAATATCTTGTTGACGCTAATGGCAACATGTTTTACATTAATACTCCTGTTTATGAATTTAATAACAGTGATAAATCTGCAATGTTAAACAACGATTTGACATCAATATATAATTTCCTTTCCGCAAAAAAAAATATTGACAAAAACACCCGGAGCATGCACCCGGTCAAATCATATGATGCACATATGAGAGCAGTATGTTCACTGTGTTCTATATGAAGCTGATTTCACGACGCATCAGCATTGCATTAAGTTTGCAAACCAAAACGAATTGTGCCAGTATATGTTACTGAAATATGGGGCCTGATATGAAAATAAATCATGTCGTCAGTATGCTATGTTCACAGGTGTTCCCGACACAGATACAGAATTTTAGAAACAGCCGGAGAAGCCCGGAGATAGCCATAGTGTATTCCGGTAATCTCCGGCAAGCTCCAGGTGTTTTTTGTCAATATTTCTTTTTTGTGGAAAGGAAATCAGGAGTAGATTAGGTGTTGTTGCGGAGTGAAGCTGGTGACAGACGGTATATATACGGAGAACCCCGGCATTCGATTTTTTGCCGTAGATACGTCGGGAATCCTCCGGGTATGACATGTGACCATAGCATTAGTGACAGATAATGTACCTCCTCGTGAATATACATCATTCCCGGAAAGTCATATAACAAATTTCACTATACCAATCGACTTCAAACAGTTGAAAACTGATAAAAAGAAATATTACGAGCCGTATTGATGAGAAATGAAATACTTCGTAAAATAGGACACCCCTTTGATTTGAATGACATCTGTATATCACTCAACATGGTCTGAAATACTGTGCAGGGGAAAAAAAGATTCGGTGTGTGTTGACACACTGGAAGGAAAGTTAGCATAAGTATACTCCCCAGAAAATTTACATAAAAATGTTCATCAATTTATCCAAGAATGATGTTGGTTCTCCGTATCATATCTGCTTTTTTAACGGATAAATACGTTTGACCATGTCTTGAAAATGTAGTGTTAACGGAGTCTGTAATGGCCCTTGACCCTCCCACGCATTTCAGTACATTCGTACTATCGCACTATACACATGCAAAACTACACCCTCCCGTGCTCCACCTATACACGAGCAAAGATTTTCTATACCAAGATAGCCAACTCACGTCATTACGTGCGACCAATTGAACAGTGGCGCCACACGACGGAGTCTCTGTAAAAATGACGTTTTGGTGGCAAATGGGCGCACGATTTCTAGCCCGACATGCAGCATTCAAATGCAGATTGCGAAAATTCTACTGCAGTGACCCCCACATTTTATTTCATTTATTACATGTGTACAATCCAGTAGACATGTAGACTAAATTTTGGAAGTTTCTACCGTATGGTTTTTTTTCTGGGGCTGTTAATTCATTTTGAAGTGAATAATATTGCGGATTTCGAAGGCTAGCTAAGTTTCGTTCAGAAGTGTTTTGCAACAAATCCAACTGGACGACCCTCATTTTTTAATCAACGATTTCAATCTACACATATCACGTGATAATCAGACAAATTTGGAAAGAAATCTGATGAACACATTTTTACCGGTGGGTGATAATTCATCAACCATCTGGAAATATTATACGATTATTGTATGATAAATCCAGCGTGACGGAGTAACGTCCATGTGAGGGCATGGGTTGTGCAGATTTTTTCGACTCAACCATATATTTTATTATAACAGTGTCATCTATATACTCTCCTGAACATGCTTGCAAATTTTCAAGTCAGTTCGTCCAGGAATGGGCGTGTTGCAAACATTTGTTTGTGTCATCTCATCGTGAGACTTCGTTTCAAAATGTCGCGGCAATGTCAACGAAAAACTATGGAACCGATGCCCGAACGTACTTGTTTCAGTCCAGGATTGGGACAATACCAACGCGACGACCCCCACTTTTTATTTGATTTTCTTAACAAGGATGAGAATAAATAATAATTTGTGAAATATTAATAAATTCTATGTGTTAGAAATGTGGCAAAGTACCTTATATCGAAAGTCAGAAGTGAAACGTCATATTTCGTTGGTATTCAGTATCTTGTGCCTGAAACTTGTAAATATATTTCTGTCAAATTGTAGGATGGAACACGTTTTCAATACTGTATGTATGACAACAATAAATGTAGATTAGCACACGGGTGTATTCGGATATTGTTGGTTTTTCAAGTGAAGCTGATATGGCGGTGCTACTGTTATCCCATACTGGTACTAAGTTTTCGTTTGTCTTGAAGCATTTTGTTGGGGTGGCGTAGAAAGAAAATTCCCAACATTTCCTCAAGATCCACGGCGGCTTTCTGTTTTCTTTTTTTTTTCACTCTAAAATTAATACAAAAAGTGCCCAGAAAAACATATCAACATTTAGGTAAAATCGCAAAACCTATTGCAACGCAGTTTTGTGCCGCGTCCAGGTCGTCGGTCACGTTAGTCGACGCCCTTTTTCGCATCGGACATACACGAACTGCGTCCAAGATGTTGACAAGTTCGTCTTGGAAGTCGGTGACATGTACACGGTGATACAGGAAAAGCTTACTCTTCAACCTCCTCAACAGTCCAATATCAGACGAGAAAGCTCTGACCTTGCTCGCATTCAGTCCATGGCTGAATTTAGTGATAATAAGCAGGACTATATCTTCTATGTCGCTGCATGGATACTTGACAAATCACGGCATCATCGAACTGTGAATCCTCCAACTATTAAGCATGCAATTCACGCACACTTGACTAGATCGGTGAAAACTGGAAACTCTAATGAATTTATGTTCATTGATAACAAACAGTACAGTGTCGTCAAGAAGGGTTTAAGTGAGTGAGTCTGTCGTCACGGTGGCTTTGACTGAACACATGGATTGATGGAAAGCAGATTCGGAAACGTGAAGGAGCGAATCGAACATGGCGGGCGTAGGCCTATCATGAGAAAAACCTTTCCCTATTAGTTAATCCGAAATAGGCCTAGTGACGGCACCCCTGCAGTTGCTTGCCCTGAACATTCAGAACAAAAGTCGCCTATTTGCCAACCTAAACCTGCACGCCTAATTGCCAACCTAAATCTGCATCATTATATCATTGCTTTTTTAATATGGTTTGAATATACTGAGTAGCATGCTGACTGGCTAAATGAATATAAGAGACAGCATAGGCCTTTAGTGTATGAATGCAAATTTAATGATACAACACTATTTTATTCATATTTGTAAGTGCATGAGCGTGCGTGTGTGAATAGGAGCGTGCACATGTGCTAACCAAAAGATATATTAGTGAGATACTCTTATTTATAAGTAATATATAGCCTGGAATCTGGCTTGACTTGACTTCATAGTTATGTCATATGGTAGGCATACTATATGAATGAATGAACGTGTTCAAGTGATGTACAGTCATGATATATCTCGTTCCATATTTTCACAGCGATGATAATTCTATTGAAATCATTAAGTTCATTGTGTTACTCAGTAAATTGTAACATGCAATTCACTTCTTTTCACATAGTAAATATTTCAGAGTGTCATTTTATTGGAATTGAAACGGAGTTGTAGCCTATTTGTAAGCACAATGAACACAACTCGAAAGTTCCCATTTGATATCGGAAGTGAACCAGCGGTTGCAGACAATTTTGCCATGTTGTATCGCAATAAGCCTACACCGGGTGATAACATTAGGTCTGAACAAGCAGAGCATTGACTGTACATGTCTGCTATTACTATAATGACAATTCTCGAGTGTAGCGTCAAGTTCTGTTGCGATTTTCCGTGATATATTCGCCTGATCGTGAAACCGACAAAACACAGATATTCCCATCCGGTAAATAAAATAGTTCAGATACTCATACGTACATATATTGTTGGGTAATGAGATATCAATTTAGATTCCATTCAGTGTCCGTTACAGAGACCCCGCTAGATGGCGTTTACGTCATGATGTCGCAATACGTTATAACGTGAGTTGGCTATCTTGGTATAGAAAATCTTTGACACGAGCCATGAAACCACACCACATACAGACCCCAGTCGATCATGTGCATCACACATGACACCCAGCCAATCACAGAACAGGCCGCACCTATCACACCACCACACGACCATCACCCTGTACCCGACAAAGACTGTGTTTAGACATGCACCCCGTTTTTGGTGGGAAGATACATGAACTTAGACCCACAGAGACCAGCCACTTTGTCTAGTGTGAGAGAGACGTCCACAAAGGTGGACGTGAAGACAGCATGCACGAGAACTGTAAGGTGTTTCATAACCTTTGAACATGCCCAAAGGCGAGCCATCGCCGCTACCCGGGGACGATTCAGGTGTGATGACGAAGTGACATTGAACTATCGTTCGCCATGCCACCAGCCGAGCTGACCGCACTGCAATACTATGAGTGACATGTTGTTGCAAGAGCAACCACCTGCGCAGATGCATGAACTGTCAGATCACTGTTCGACCTTTTTAGAATCGGTCAGAGTGCACATGCTGAACTTCTGTGTGAAGATCTACTCGAGCCGAGACATACCATGACTGAATCTTAGATGCGCGAAGTCGATCCGACCGCCAGTGCGACCCATCAGCCTTGTCTACTACGTGTCCAGACAGCCACGGATTTCCAGAGCATCTAATGAATCAGTCGTGAGAGAGAGCCTAGCAGAGAGCTTCCATCCCAGCCAAGAAAGATCAGTCATGGAGTCAACCCCAGCGATGAGCGCCTCCTACCCCACCGTGCAACCTCACACTCCCGGGAAGACCTCATCGCATCGACCCTCACGCCAAGACAACATGTCACTAAGACCTCGCGAACCCATGCCAACCAGCTGGAGGTCAGCTGGAGGATACCTCCGACACAAGCAAGCGGCGCCGCACCAAGCGATCACCAACAGCTGGTCACAGTTACCCGCCGCGACACCAGCCCTAGCCGTGTTGTCAACCCAACCAGGATACTACCTGCTGCAGATCGGACAACCGATCGCCCAACCACACGAGATGTACGGTCAGCCGCTGCCAGTCGTGCTAACTCACCCAGGAATAACTGTGCACCTGCAAGTGCCAGCCGCCAGTTTTGAACAGCAGTTCCCGTAGTCGATTTACGCAATGTTGCAGATCAGAATGCCAATCTGGCCACAGCCATATGGCCCAGCGCCCATGATAGCCACCATGCCAAGCTATGTTGGAATAGAGTCATCCCTGCACAGTTAGGGTTCTTGCACTTATCTCCATGAGGAGCTCGAACGTCGCTGGTGCGTCACAGAGCCCGAACGGCATTACCTTAAATTGGTAGAGCCCGTACTTGGTAACAAAGGCAGTCTTCGCCCTATCACTCTCGTCCATCTCGACCTGCCAATACCCGGAGGCCAGATCCAGAGAACAGAAATAGTGCGGTCCGGCCAGGGCATCGAAGGTGTCCTCAATGTGCGGAAGAAGATATGAGTCCTTCCGCATGGCATTGTTAAGCTTACGATAGTCCACTCATAATCTCCACGAGCCGTCTTTTTTCTTCACCATAACCACAGGACTGGCCCAAGGGCTATCACTGGGTTCGATGATGTCTAGCTCGAGCATTTTTTTGCACCTCCCGGTCTATGACTCCTTGGTGCACGATCGCTGCTCGACGTAGACGCTGCTTAATAGGACGCTCGTCCTGGAGGTCGATGCGGTGTTTGGCCTCGTCTGTCTTGCCAACTGCACCGTCTGGACTCATGAACACATCCGCATACTGCCGGAGCAGCTTGCAGAGAGCTTGACACTGATCTTCATCCAGCCGGTCCTTCGGAACTCGAGATTCCAGATGGTCTGGCAGGGTGAACAGATCATCTCCGGCGACCGCGGCCGCGCTAGCATCATGACAAACAGGGTCGTCAGGGATAACCCGACAAGACGACACGAGCGTAGCAGTAGCTGCCACACATCCGCGGGGCAGCACAACAGGAGCATCCGTGGGATTCACCACGAGGATAGGCATCGCGTGGGTGTCGGACTTGACCAGAGCCCCACCCAGCACGAGTCCGGTTCCTCGGGAAAAATTGCTCACCGGTTGCACTATACACGGATGACCATCAAGAGGCATGCGCAGACGACGCGGCCTCACCTCAATGATCATCTCGCTCAAAGGCGGCACAATGGTTGTGAGCGCCGTCCAAAGTTGGAACGAATGACTCAGACCTGCTCAGAAGAGAAAATGGGTGTCCTCTCCCATCCGGAGCTCGCCGGAGCTGAAGTTGGCGATGACCCGGTGGATCCGGAGAAAGTTCATTCCAATGATCCCAGGGGCTCTGATATCTGCCACGATTGCCTCTGTTATATACACCTTGTCTCCAAGTTTAATAGGCAGATCGAGGGCGCCGTGGATATGGATGCTGTTGTTACCCGCTCCGTGGAGCGTGTAACACCCAGGATCCCGCAACACTATGTCAAGGAGCACTGGCTCTCGCTTAAACGTTCCTGTGGCTATGAGAGTAACCTCCGAGCCGGAATCTACGAGGAACCGGACTGCTCCTGCCCAAAAGACAAGGGCAGGTACCAGCACGGGTCCCTCACCAGTGTGCACGTCAGATGATCGGAATCACCCGGGGCACTGGGTTCCACTACGGAGTCCTCGTTATCTGCCTCAGCTGCGGAGGAGCTAGACGGATCCTCAAGGACCACTTCCGGAGAAGTTATATCTACTTGAGGGTCGTCCGGCTTGTCCGCAGGTGGGGCAGTGTCAGGCGCCACAAAACAACTGTCCCCGGATGCGGTGTTGGTCACCACCACGTCCGGTTTCAGTTTCCCTCACGTGAGGGTCGGCCTTGCTGTCCCGAAGGACCTGACCGATAGGAGGAATTCCTCCGGCGCGGATCGGGAAGGCTCCCGTGATATCCGCGTGCCCGCAAGCGTTCCAGCAATTCCAAACACTTCAGCCAAAAGTGTCCCTGCTTTCCGCAGAAGTAACAGGGACGGTTCTGGGCCGATCCGGGGGCGAACGCACAACACTCTGCGGGTCCCGGAGCGTCGATTCCTGCGCAGTGTGCAATCATCTGCGCTGCACAGTATTCCTCCATGTTGACTGGTGCTGCTTGCGCTGGCATTCCTGAGGGGGACGCTGGCGTAACAACCCGCTGGGGGTTGGGCTCCATAACGGGTTCCCTGGGAGCTTGGGCCGTCCATGAAACCACCTGCGATGCTTGGGCAGGAGTAGGCGCAGCCGCTTGCAAGAGAACAGCCGGGGCCGAAGCCTGGGCCGGAGGCATCTGTCTAGGATGGACAGCTACCTCTATTGCAAGGGCGGAGTTGATTGCCTCCTCCATTGATCGCTTCTCATGAGTGGCCAGCCCATAAGATATATGGTTCGGCTGGCCCTCAATGAACTGATCGATTAGCATCGGTTCAAATCGACTGGCTTCCATGTCCGGAAAGGCTCTCTGGCCAAGTACGCGCAAATTGAATGCGTACTCGGTAATGGACTCAGTCGGTAGGCGCATTCGAGCTTTGAGCTGTCGCTCGAACATCTGCCTGTTAGTCGTCAGCGTAAACAGCAGGCATAGTTGCTGAGCAACCTCGCCGAATGTGGCTGTTCCCACCGGCAGACACTGCATAACTCGGAGGGCCTTCCCTTCCAGGCTCCCCGAGAGGATATGCCCAGCTTCCTCCTGGGTCCATCCTTCATACACCGCCGTCCGCCATACCTGGAGTAAGTAATTCTCCAGATCGGCGTTATCCCCGTTGAACTTCTTCCGCCAGGAAGACTGATCTGGTCTCCGCTCGCGAGGAGAGCGCACCCGGTTGGCGGATCCAGCTCCGGGGTCGGCGGTATAAGACGGCAGAGTCTGTGTGCTATTTGTTCTCGCGGCAGAGTCCGCAGGTGCAGACCCATATGCCATAGACATGGGAGCCGGGAAGCTCAAGCTCGCTGCCGGGTACATACCCGCTGTTAGCCGACCCTGACTTGGTGCTGTAAGGAATTCTGCCGAACCTAACAGATAGGATCCAGACAGGGTGGCATAGCTGAAGTAGCTAGGGGCCGAAGCCACCGGTTGCCAGTTCATACCTGACACCCTGACTGCCAGGATAAGCTGACCACGCAGCAGCCACTCCGGCCGTAGGAACGGTCGAAGCAGTAGCCAGCGTGGTGCCCCCAAGTCGCAGTGCAGGCATGGATCCCATAGCTGGGACCATTGGCGTCTGCGGACTCGGCAGGACTGGGGGAGGGGCCACTGGCCCAGTCATCACCGGACTGTAAGCGATCGTCGGATCGACACTCAAAGCAGGCTGACTCCGCTTGTATTGCTCAAGCGCGATGGAGATCAGCCGCTGTTCCCTCTCCGATAAAGGCCCCGAAAGGCTCTGTGGCTTCGGTGAGGGGGAGTTGTTCCACGATCTGGTCGTTCCTGATGAGGAGACCAGGTGCGGTCATAGCGCCCTAGAGGGGCCAACTCACTTAAAGTGTTTGTGAGCTGGTCCATCACGCCCTGTACGGACCATCCGGGATCCGAGCCGGGGACTCGCGAGGGAGTCCGTCCAGCCGGTGTGGGTAGCCGGAACAGTTGGTCCATCTGTCCGGGGCCAAACGCGGTGACTGGCACTCGATTCCGGACGTCCATAGACGTCCCGCGGAAGAGCGCTGGTCGAGGAGGGCGTCCGGACAAGGGCTGGCGCGGAGTGAAGCTGTTCCCAGTTCCGCCTACCGCGCCTAACTCGTCGATGTCAGACATCGACGGCAACACACGTTGCGGCCCTGCAGGCTCGACTCTACGTCTGGAGACAGAGTCGTAGACACCAGAGTTGAATATGCAGACCGAGTGTGGTCTGGAGAGTCGTCCGGACGTCTCTGTCCACCGCCGGAGCCACCCTGGAGTGGCTCACAGCCAATCTTCGCCCGGGTATGGTCGGAGACTTTATCTACATCTTTATCTTTGTCTTTATCGCTCATTCTTCACTTCAAAATGTCCCGGGGGAGGCGAGGGGTCCCCAGGGCCGAGGGAGCTGAACACTGCGACATTAGGCTGCGATGGAACGCCGTCAGACTGATCCTGGTCACAAAACCAATGTAAAGTATTAACGTAACGTCCGCTATCCGGGATCATCGAGGATAGTCCTCTCACCACAGGTCATCGCGGACGTGCACCCGCTATCCTCAGATCCCCGCGGTGAGTCCGTTCACTGAGGGTCAATGCGGGCGCAGTAACAACTCATTAAAACGTTAACCAGGTAACTGCCCACCCAGCGAGCCCAGACGTACGGACACCATCCAGATACACGATCATCACTGTGGTGTTAACTGTAAAGGCCGGCTCGCCGTTGGGGACGGAACCCTAGACAGCCCGACAGTCTGTCGGAGCCTGTGTCGCACCATCCCGGGTGGGAAGAGACCGGTGATCCACAGGGCGTGAGCCCCCGAGTCAGCAACGGTCTCCCCCGCCTGGGCCCCCTATGTAAATTGTCCCCAGGAGCCCACGAGGGCTTTAGCCACGGATCGAGGATGTAGAGCCCATGGCTGAGCTCTCCTTCGTCTCTCTCGCATTGCTATGAGACAACTTCACAGATCAAGCCTGTTCCAGAGCACATATAACCCCAGAACACAAGACACGAAGGAGATCTAGGTCAAACCATTGTTATAGCTTACTGGGCGAGAGAGGATTAGAGAGCGTTGCCGGGGCAATGCGTGCTTCGAGCTGAAGCGTCCCAAAATAGATTGTAAAACTGGAAAGTGTTTAACAAAGACACCTGCCGCGATCTTTGGGCAAAATCGCCACATTGTTCTTTGTGTCCCAGCTTATAAATCCAACCCAGTATTCTGGCAGGCGAGGGGAGCACACATTATGTAGCAATTGTCAGCAGATTTTCAGGTAGCTGAAGTCTTGACATCTTGTGGGTGTCGTTACTTATAAACAGACATGGGGCGAATACTTTGAAACGTATTCAATTACGAATACGAATACTTCACTTTTACATGAATACGAATATGAATACCTATTTTTACAGTGTATTCAAATACGAATATGAACACTTATGGAAGTATTCATGAATACATTCACGAATACTTTTACCATAACTTTGTGCTGTGATATCACGGGCTAAAAAGGTATTGAAAATATTTATTGTAAAAACATTCATTGCAAAATGACAAGTGCGGATTACTCAGTTCTCAATAAAAAAAATATCCCGAAAATAATTACGAAACATATTCAACAAACATAAAACATCAATGGATAACATCACAGAGTCGTGTACACAGAACTGGTGTAAAGAAACTAGGGATATATTGCTTGATGTAATCTATGTCATAAAACTAATGTTTTATTAGGTCATCTTATCAAAACATGACATTCAGGGCAGAGATAGCTCAAGAGATCAAGTCACAGATATCAGCGGGGATCAAAGATGACATATTTATGAATGGAAGATCACACAAGAAATAATATACCACAGTCAGCATCTTCCGTTCCCGATGAAATCACACACAATCTGTATTGAATATATTAACTGGTCTAACAAGCCAGCGTGTACAGTGTATGTTTATTGTTGTCTGGGCTGTGGGCAGTGGATGGGGGGGGGGGGGGGGGGTGAGGAGGTTGCAAAATGTCCGTGTATGTGTTCGGAATCGAGCTGGCGGGTGTGAATTGGATTGTGAAACGGGTCGAAAATGAGCCTCTATGTAATGTATTCAACAATTGGAATACTTTGACCATGTATTCGAATACGAATACGAATACGCCATGGATTTTATAGAAGTATTCGAATATGAATATGAATACTTGAGAAAAGGTATTTGAATGTATTCGAATGCAAATACCGAATACGAATACCCCATGTCTGCTTATGAATGTATTATGAAAAACTATCACATTTGGTAATATGGTAAGATCAAGGTGACCTAATGTCACATTTTTTGTTCTGTAGTATTTAACAAACATAGTTCCTAAATAATGTGTGTTTCTTTGTGTTTACTTTTTCAAAACATCTTTAACAGGAATAGGCATTTTTATCCGGGAGTATTGGAAGTAGTGTTCCAATTTTAACGATAAGAAACATATAAGTGTGTTCCAGTCTCATGTTGGTATCAAGGGATTGTATGACTAAAAATGCAGTAAGAACCAAAGTTACATTAAAACCTAGAAAATCATGATGGGGTTGGATTAATATTAACACTAGATTGCCGAGTTTAGACGGGTAGCAACCCAGCACTTCTTGGCAGAAAATTAGTTTGAATGGTAAGAAGGGTTACAGGAAAAATTCCTTACCATACATGCACAATTACTCCTAACAGCCACAAAGCTGTTTTGTGTCTCACTAAAATTAACACTCGGACGTATCAAGTTCATTGAATAGGTCACCAAAGGCTTCATTACACAGTATGTGACTAGATGTATGCTTAAAACACAAACAAACCTCTATCTACAATAAATTTATCTGCAGCAACTATTTCAAGGTCACCAAAATACTCCATCCACATGCAATCGTTTTGTGTGCAGGGTTCAGTTTCACATTTATAAGGTTATGTGAGGTCATTTTCAAATTGTCAAAAAGATCTACAATATACGACTTTCTATATTATGTACACGAATGTACATGTAAGCAACATTTCAGGACAGGTTGGGACATTTGGGCCTAATTTCATGGCTTCTCAGGCGAATCAGGGCATTCCGTATGCATACTCGAGATGACCAGTATATGATGGCATGCATATGTGAAATTATTAATTTAAAAAATATTTTTGAGTAAAATGGAATTTTGATATTTTTGGCTTATTAGGTCCGCATTTAAAGATGGAATGGGATGTCATATTAATGCAGAATTAGGCAAAGAACTACTGAGCACACTTGTTAGGCTCTCTAGCAGTTAGCAAATCATGTTCTCCAGTAATTCTGGATCGATGAGAAAGTCATCAGATGTTTCAGTATGGAGAACTGGGTCTATATTTTAAGATATTGGGGGTTTCCAACGATATTTATGAATTTGAAAGAGACAGCCCAAACACTCTTGCTCCATCCCATCTACATTCTTGGGTCCGCTTATGTGAACAGCTTCTTCGGGCATGCATACTGATAGGTATATACACTAAACATCGTCATAGCTTATATTAGATGGCCAATCGAACAAACTCTGGAAAGAAGACTTCATTTACAAAATGTTACTCGAGTGTTTTGATGCTGGAGTCCCTGATGTGAAGAATTTTATGCCGGATATAAATCGATAAAAAAACGTATCCAAGATATAACAATCGTTGTAAATACCCACACGATAAGCATTCTTGCATACATTAAAATTTTACCCACCTATTCAATAAAGTTTTGACCCAAGTAACTTCTGTTACTTGTCATTTTTTGATAAGGATATTCAATAAAGATTGCCTTTTGATTGGGTCCCTATGTTATAGATATCAGGGGGTTCCAACGATATTTATGAATTTACAAGGGACAGGACCAACACTTTTGCTCTACCCCATCTACATTCCTGGATCCGCCCACATGAACAGCTAGTTAAAACTACTTCTGGCAAGCAAATTGATAGGTATATACACTAAACAGCGTCAGAGCTTATGTCAGGTAGCCAATCAAACAAACTCTCGAAAGAATACTTAATTTACATAACGTCACTCGAGGGTTTTGATGATAAAAACTGTGAGGTGTAAAATTTCATGGCAGATATAAATCGAGGAGGAAAACGTATCCAAGTTGAAAATAGTTGTAAATACCTCACACGATGAGCATTCTTGAATATATTAAAATTCAATTCACCTAACCAAACGGTTCGTTTGTGTACACTAATCGGTTTAAGGCCTTTATTTTTTGAATACTTGTTTAACGAAGCCGTCGACTGCAGTGTAAAATCGCCGACAGGAAATAAAATTGGCCTTCTCATTTTTTTTTTTTTACTGACCGACCAGCGACCGACTGTAAAATTTCTGGTACTGGCACATACATTATCCAGCTACAGTTTGTCACTTTACCACCGGCTGCCATGTTGAAACCTATCCCATTTATCAAACTATAAGCTTATCCTTATGTCTTACTGCAGTGTATATGTACCATCGTTCAGTTTGCTTGCAGACACCGAGCAATAAACACCATATACATATAACACACAGGTACATGTTTTTCCGTAGAACATTTCTAGTACATGGTGTCAGTATTTAAAGGATCCCAACAATTCGTTGATTGGACTAGTTATCAACCAGGTTTACATCATTTCAATCAGATTTTTGGATTAAATGATATCAAAATGGAGTAATTTGGGGCATCACCTAATAGGTTTGAGTGTTCAGTTTTACTTGTTTGATGGGAAACAAATTTTGGGATGTATAAAATTTTGAAAACATATGTTTGAAAAATAACATATTAGTACTCATATTCAATTTTCCAAGGCTGAATATCCACATTTGAGGGTCGTTTTGTAGTTTATTATGTTTATAATCTGAATATTGGAACTCCTGTTCAGTTGAGGAAAAAAATAAGCTTCAAAGATGAGTAAAATATCTTGGGGGTGTTTTGTTTTTCTTAGCGATCAACCGACCCGAATTTCCAAACACACTTTTTTTTTATTCTGCCCGACCGGGTAAGGGGGCAAGTTCCAGAATCGGAATATTTGTGCTCACCAGGCACCCTGTTTATTAGAATTCGAGTCAAACATTTTTTGGGATGGATTACACATGGAAATTACCGTTGTAATTATGCTGTAGCGTGGAACATGCACCTACCGAAGCCCAGAGAGTTCAATCATGGTTTTTTTTGGATTTGGTTATTGTCCAGTTATTTTCATTGCAAAATTTTTCGAATTTTCGATATTCATTTCTTCAACTTCTCGAATTTTCGTGTTCGACTTTCCTTTGATAGCATGGGTTCTTCAGCTATTTCAAACGCTCTCAGCTGTGTTTCATCGACTGTTTCTCTATCGTTCCTTATATTTTTCTTTAAGTTCAATTTCGGATCACTTTCCCCAGACCTCTTGAACACTCTTTTTTTTCGTTAAACAAGTATTAAAAAAATAAAGGCCTAATGTGGTGATATGTCTCTTTATATATATTTTAATCATCATTATTATGCATTTGTTCAAAACTGTGATATTTCTTGTAAATATTCTGCACTCGTCCTGTATATGTACTTCGCTCATCTTAGCTTGACGGACTAACACTGACGATTTATTTATTTATTTGTTTAATAACCTTTATTTAGCGATCCCCAAACATGCCACAAGGCATATAATAATGGGTTTCAACACACAAAAAGAACATATATTCAAATTGCACTTCACAAATAACCAAGAATGATACTTGGTAATTATGCTTCAGTCAAGAATATTCAAAATCGCTTTGTTGCATTAACAAATTTTAAAGTAGAATCAATTAAATGGGAATTAGTCTGTAGGCTGCCCCCATCAATACCATGTGATAAATCATGTGCCGAAGTTATATGAATGTCCCCGAGATCATTAAAAAGTTTCCTCCGTTGGCTATTATAAATCGGACACGAAAGTAAAAAAATGATCAGGGTCTTCTCTATAAAAGCCACATCGACAGGCGGGGATTTCAACTACATGTAAATTCTCACTCAAATGATAATTGAGCGAGCTACAACCTATTCGCAAATGGGCCAAGTAAATATTACCCAAACGGCTGCCACGGCAAAATAGAGGATTCCTTTTTGGATCATTCAACTGCAACTCCCTACGGAAAGTTTCGATAGTGCCAGCACTTCTCGTATGAGTGGGCAGGTCATTCCACATATTAATTGTACAGGGCAAAAATGAATTAGACAAACATGTCAAACGGGCTAAGCTGTTTGTGTAATTGGAAGCTGATCACAGTAAGTAGGGGTATCTCTGTCCCACAGTGTCCGGCAATAAAACGGACTAAACCCATTAACTACTTTGAAGAATAGAACAAGCCTATGTTGACTCCGTCATTCAGAGAGGGATTGCCATCCGACTTCCGCTAGTAGCAAAGCAGTATTACAACGCGCTGTCGCCCCGGAAACAATCCTGGCGGCATCATTTTGACTTTTGTCCAACTTCTTCAAATCACATTGGTTTGCCCCTGCCCAAACAACATCAGCATATTCTATAGTCGGACGAATATAGGATTTGTATATACGATCGAGAGAAATTCTATCTAACTTGAATTTAAATCTGTGGAAATAAGCAACCAGTTGCGATGCTCGTGGCGCAATGGTGGTGATGTGATTTGACAGGTCTCTTGTGAAAGTCACGCCAACGTGCTTATGACTGAACACCTCCCTGATAACAGAGTTGTTGAAATATAGTGGCGGATGACGAGCAATGTCACTTTTGTGTGATATAATAAGGGATTCGTTTTTGGATGCACTGAAAGCAACTAACCATTTTTCCGACCAATTATATATTGAATTCGAATCGTCGTCCACTAACATTGCAGCCTCATCTCTGTTATTCACTTCAATGAAAAGAGACGTATCATCTGCAAAAAGGCGTGTATTGCAGTGATTAACTTCATAAGTAATGTCATTAATAAATATTAAGAAGAGCAAGGGTCCTAAAACTGTACCTTGAGGAACGACAGCTTTTAAATCAGCCCAACTGGAGGTTTGACCATTGATTACCACACGCTGTTTCCGCGAGGTGAGATAATCTGACATCCAGTTCAGTAAGCCACCAGCAATCTCACATTTACTAAGTTTGTATAATAAACCTGAGTGCCACACCCTAGCGAAAGCTTTACTAATTACTAATATCTAGGAAAATTACGCGATTTTCTTTGCCAGCCGTGACGATTGGCTGAATTCATGAAATATTTTTGTAAGATGTGTTGCCGTGGAACTGTAAGGAACAAAACTTGACTGCCACTCGGACAATATAGCGTTCTCACTAAGATGTTTGTGTAGTCGATTTGGAATTATTCTCTCCATTATCTTCCCCATGATGCTCAAAAGAGAAACCGGCCTATAATTATCTACCACTGCTGGATCATTTTTCTTGAGTAACGGAAATACATTGGCTCTTTTCTACGGAAGCCCATAGCCGCCACTTCTTAGATATTAAACAATGGTTTTGATACCTTATTTCGCTATTTAAAATAGCTGCCAAGGTAAAAATCGGCGCCTTGGCTGTTACTCAGCTAATGATAGCATGGCTAGTTTGAAACATTAGGTGTATAGTAAGGTTAACAACGCTAATTTGAATCATTACATAATGTTTATTGCATACAAATATCACACCCTGAATAAGGTTCACTGTTTCAAAACACCTTAATCTTCATGTTGCCATTGTTTTTAAACACAAACAAAAGACGCCAAAAGTTAATACGAGTTAGAAATGTATCCACTTCTAAATACTATACATCTTTCATAAAAAATATAACATATTAGGGCGGGTAAATAAGTAGAGCGCCTCATTTGCCAAATAATATCAGCGCCTTAACGTGTATACGCACATGTATTTAAGACGCCTTGAATCATGACGCCTTAATTCGTTTCGAAGTTCAGAAACGTAGTCATGGTAATCATGGCATGGCGTACTCAAGCGTATCTATATGGCCTACTCCAGCGTATCTATATTTGATTCTGCGATTGATTCTCGGAGCGTCCACGCGTCCACCAGTGATAAAAGATGGATCAAAAGGTATGTTCTATCAGTTTAGTTGTCATACACGAATATGATTTACATATTTGCCTACCGGTGCACTCAATTTGGGGTGTTCCAAAAATTTTAACGCGTCTTAAAATTTTAAGGCGTCTTAAATAGATGTACACATAAACACAAGGCGCGGATTATGTTCAAAACATTAAGGTGTTGTGTTCCTTTATGCATGAAAATGTGATGTATCTTATCCCAGGTGTGTCGTATTTAATTGGTAATTATTTCCAACTGATGTTAATTTTTGTTGTCTTGTATATTTTGACGTTTTCCGTTTCGAAAATTATGGCATCTTAAAATTTAGGTGTTTGGAAACATTACGTCTTATTCATGACGTGATATTTAGATGCAATAAACAGTTCACAAGGATTCATATTATGGATCTTAGCCTAACTATACGCCTAAATTTGTGAAATAGCCATGCTATTATTGGCACAGTATGAGCGAAGGGGCCGAATTTCAGCTCGCCAGCTATTTTTGAAACCGAAACAAGGATTCATAACCATTGTTTAACCAGTGTTTAATATTCCGTACTTTTCCAAGAAGATGGAAATCTATTTACTGCGAGGGACTTATTCAAGACTACGCTGAATCGCTGGTGCAGCTTCCTTCAAAAGTCTTGGACTTACCCCATCAGGACCAAATGCCCTATTAATATCTAACGATGATAAGTAGTTACCAACTTCTTGTTCAGTGCATTCAACAAAAGATAGAGACGACTGTGCAATTTCTGGATAATTATCAGGTAGAGTGGCCTTGGTTTCATCAATCATCGATGCTTTGACAAAATGATTATTAAACAGTTCTGATTTAACATTCTCAGAATCTATAATCTCATCTTTATGAATTATAACTGGAATAGAATCCCGTGATTTACGCAACAGCTTATGTAATAGTGACCACCATCTCGATGAGTTTATATTATCGGAAATGTTTCTGAGCAATTTTTGTTCGCGCTCTAATTTGCATCGCCTTATTTCCGAAAAGTATCGATTACGAAGCGTCCGGAAACTTTTCCATGAATCAGACGTATTATCAAGTTCCGCGTATCTATGAGCCCTATCCTTGTAGCGTTTTAAACATTCAAATATAACCATTGAAGAATAGTTTATCATTTGGGCGTATGGTCACTAGTTTATTTGGGATAAATTCTCGGGCCGCCGATAGTAGACATTCGGTCCATTGCCGTTCTGCAATATCAATATCGTCTGTTTCGGAACAGAAATCCCAGTCTGTATTGGTCAGTTTGTCCCGGAGTCCGACAAAATCAGCCCGATTGTAGTCCCACATAAGACGGTCCAACGTGCTATGTTTGCCACAACGGAAATGTAAGGTGACAGACACAGCATGGTGATCGTTATATGAAACTGGTTCTAGAACAGATGTTGACTTTAAGAATTGCGGACAATTTGATAGAATCTGATCCAATTCAGACGAATGCGTCTCAGTGATGCGAGTGTATTGATTGATATGTTTAGTTAATTCGAAATTATTGACAAACTGCAACAACGTCCGGCCATGTGCATTCTGGGGGTCGGCGTTTAGGTCACATAGAATTAAACAATTTCGAAACCCGGAACTCGTCGATCGAACAAAATTATTTTTCAAAACGTCCCAAAAATCGACTTGGTCGTCAGTGCGATATGCCACGCATAATGTAAATCTATTATTATTGGACCTAATTTCGAGCCACATTTGCTCAATGCCCTCTTGTTCTAAATGTACAAGGCGCTTGACGAACAACTTCTCAGAAATCCACGCCAATAGTCCACCACCCCTACGACCAGCTCGACACAGTGATATTGGGGCATGAAAGCCCTCCAACTTATATGATTCAATGCGATCAGCTTCCAAATCCGCATGGTCTAACCAAGTTTCACTCAGCGTAATTATGTCGTGACTCAGTGCGAGATCAGCCCGTATATGATCAATTTTGTCCGTACAATGCTTAATACTACGAATATTGACATGGCACAGCAACAAGTCTCCATGAGTTTTGTGATCATTGCGCGGGACGGGATTCAGCTCTACCGTACCGAGGACACTCATGAGCATAAACGGACACGTTAGGATTTTCAAACTGTGTAAACAAGTTAACTCGCGCCCGTGCTTCGTTCGAACAATATGATTTTTGATAGTAATTGATCGAGTTCCATGGCATACTGTATTGAAAAGCCCAATAGCATATCTGAATTGTTGGATTGTTATTCCGGCCCAAGTATCATATCCTGCGCCTTCCTCTATTCAATAAGTATTAAACAGATGACAGACGGATTGAATGGCATTCATTTAGTGGACGATTAGTATTAAGGCGCAGTGTATGATACTTGGGCCGTTATTCCCAGTGGCCCAGTGTCTTATTACCCAGCACTTAACTCAAATAGTAACTGACTTGAAAAAAAACAGGTGTCACTTTGGTTAAATATTGTTATTTAGACTTGGGTACAGTTAGTTGTTAACTACTGAAACTACGTATAACACAAGCAGAAAAGTTAAAGCCGCTCCACAATTCAGATATATAAATAAACATTTCTCTACCTAAAACCTCAGGAAACCTGAACGTCATTCACGTTAAATAACATATACGGCAACAACATCAGTCTTATCAAGCTTAGCATACCTGTACTTTAGAGTTATTTACCGTACACAAGACACCTGAGCAGGACCATGGTATACTGGTCACAAGCAAAACTAAACCAAATCAGGTTTAGCCACGTTACAAACTAGGCAAACATGTAGAATACATGGCACTAGAATTAATATATGCTGTGGAACCTTATCATAGTATTAGATTTATTGACGATTTATTTGACTAGTTAGGGAATCATTTTCATTGTAAGTAGTTCTTTTTTTAATGTTTCGCACGGCGAGTGTGTGGATAGACTTTGTAGGACTTTTAGCTTCTTTTTGTCGGGATTTTATATCGGACTTAGGTTTTGGGGAAGTGTCGACTACGAGGGCGTAGCCAGACGAACGGATGTAATTGTCGTATATTCATTCAGGTTTCACTCCCCCAAAACCTAACACCATCCACACTCTCGCAAACATACACATGCCAACATGTCGCAGACTTGTACAACACTCCAACACTTTCTAGCCTCAGTATATTTCCACATGCAGGAGCTTAACAACTTAGATCTACTTAGCAACAGTGACGCACGGAACAATACAGCCAATCACGACTTCACATTACATCACATGACATCCTGGAAACTTCCTCCCTCCCCCCCCCCCTTCCGACATATTCAGCTTGGACGAGACGCAGATGTTAAAAAGTTGCTGTATCAACAATAAGGCCGAAAATGGCCGCCATTGTTGCAAAAGTATAATCAGGCCAAATACAGAAAAGTAACGAGAGGTTTAATGTGAAAGAACTGATTAGAAGATATTAGAAGACATATAGGATACTTTTAGAAGAACGTTATGAGACTCATCGTTTTTGTGTGACTGAGCGTGTGAGAGACTCATCGAACAATTCGCCTGTTTCGGAGAATAAACATTGTCAACAATCTCAAAATTGCGATCCGATCAGGGTTCGTATTTGTTCCGGACGTAAAAATACATCACACTTCTAACACAAAAGTAAGCTCTATCTACAAAACGTTTATCTTCAGCAACTAATTCACACGTCTCCAGTCAGATATGACCTTGACTTCTTCCACTCAGAGTCATCCCAGGTAAAAGTCAGTCACCAAAAATATCTGCCATGTATAATTTCTCATTTGCTCACAATACAAATCTAAGCTTGATATACAGAACTAATGCATGTAGTTTCCAGTCTACAGATCATGGACCACTTGGGTTGAGCACTCAATTCACATGTGGTCAAGTTGTCACCAAGTATCTGCAATATGTGACTTCCTATATCCTCATACCACAAACCCTAGATCCATCTACATGCAGTCGTTTTGTGTGCAGGGAACAATTTCACATCTATCACATAAGGTCATGCGAGGTCGGTTTCCAAGTGTCAGAAAAGATCTACCATATACGACTTTCGATATTATGTACACGAATGTATGCAACATTTCAGAGCGGGTTGGGACATTTGGGCATAATTTTCTGGCTTCTTGAAGAAATCAAGGCATTCAGTATTCATACTTGAGATGACCAGTATATAATCGCATGCATATGTGAAATTATTGAAAAATAATTTTGAGCAAAGAGCCAAAAATTGGAATTTTGATATTTTTGGCTTATCAGATCCGCATTTAAAAATGGAATGGTATGTGATATTTATACAAAATTAGACAAAATAACTACGGAGCACACTTATTAGGCTCTCTAGCAGTTAGAAAGTCATGTTTTCCAGTAACTCCGGATCGATGAGAAAATCATCAGGTGATTCAGTATGGATAACTATTTCATAGATATCGGGGGTTTCCATTGATATTTATGAATTTACCAGAGACATTACCAACACTCTTGCTCCACCCCATCTACATTCTTGGATCCGCCTACGTCATTCATACTGATAAGTATATACACTAAATATCGTTAGGACTTATATCAGACGACCAATCGAACAAACACTTGGAAGAAGACTTAATTTCCATAATGTTACTCGAGTGTTTTGATGCTAAAGTCCCTGATGTGAAGAATTTTATGGCGGATATAAATCGATAAGGAAAACGTGGGCAAGAAAACAATCATTGTTAATATATCAAACGATAAGCATTCTTGCCTGCATTAAAATTCAATCCACCTAATCAATAAAGTTTTTGACCCAAGTGGCTTCTGTTACTTGTTATTTTTTCATGAGGATATCCGATAAAGATTGTCTGTGGAACCCATTTAGCATCACATAAATATAAAGGAAAAACTTTGTGAACGAGTTTTAGAAAACCAGAGTATAGAGTTAAAAATAAAATGTTTTGTAAGATTAACAAAATGAGAGAAACTCGTTGAATGTATCTCATTGGCAAGACCGATTTTTATAGTTTTTATGTCATCATTATATTCTTCATCGTTAACTTATTTCCTATATACTCGGATTTTTCTAACTCGTTTACACTGTTTTTCGCTAATATTTTTGTGATGCTGAACGCTATCGTTCTATAACTTGGCATACTTCACCTGGGAGTCAAACGGTAATTTTCTACTAAATTCCAGACAGCTATCGCGAAAATTGAAAAAGTTGGCAATCTACCCCAATGTTAAATTTAGCCCTTTTATTTAATTTCTGGGCCCGCACACAATTTCGTGCATTTGCTCGGTTTTGTAGCGGAGCAATGTTTCAAAATTAACATGTTTGTGTAGAATACACCCAGTGTATCTTCTGGTTCAAAGTTATAAGAATATTTCGAATCCTGATGCATGTAAACAGGACCAATTCTTCGAATATGCTCAGATTCTCGAGATCCCGTGTTGGGCTGAAATTTAACATTGAGGTAGATTGCCAACTTTTGCAATTTTCGCGATAGCTGTCTGAAATTTGGTAGAAAGTTGCCGCTTGACTCCCATGTGAAGTATGCCAAGTTATAGAACGATAGCGTTTAGCATCACAAAAATATTAGCGAAAAACAGTGTAAACGAGTTAGAAAAATCCGAGTGTATATGTACACACATTATCCCACTTACCTTTTGCGTTCAATCCTGTTCTGGTAATGTTACTTTCTCTTGTTTCTGTTACGTTTTTTTTTCTTTTGCAGTCGTGTGAACCACGTTCCTTCTGTAATTCAACAATTCAATTAACATTCACCATATATTTCTCAAAAGGATGACATATAAAAGCATATTACCTAACGCGACATAGTGATAATAATTGTCATGATCCTTGCTGCCATGGGAATTGAGTCAGTAAAGGAAGCGGGATGAGGAATATCCGAATCGCCAAATGGCACCACTGTTTTATCGATATATGACGTTGCTACATGGCAAACGCGACATTGTGATAAATACCAAACATCAGTTTGGTATTTTTAGTATAATCTCTATTATTATTTGAGATTCCATTTGTAATATTAATACAAAACAATTCCACTTTCTCAACAAAATATTTCTGACCAGTCAAATTGGTTCGCGAAAAGCCAGTAGGTATGAAATAACCGAATAGGCGATAAAGGGTGGTACATGTCGGGTTTTCCACGGCCGTGGCATATGCGAAAACTGCTGTTCGGTTTTCGCCATGTCGGTTTTGTTATGCTACAACGTCAACACTCTTCTTCCAGCATCACGAATATAAGCGTATTTTACCGTTGTGTCGTTGTTAGCTGCAGACGATATCCGTCAATGATCTGTTGATGATCTGGCGCTAAACTGACCATACAACAATCTGCACCTGTTGAATGGTCATTTGATACCCCAATAAGCACAACGGTAACAAACCTATAATATGTTATATGCTATTCATATGTATTGTTCATAATATGTTTTTGAATTCAATCGTAGTCTCCTTTGGATGAAAAATAAATATTTTCTTGAGCTCAATAATGATCATCGAATTCGATGTATTGGAATTTTACTCTGTATGAATTCTCATATACTGTAAGATTTGAGAATGTTCTATAATCATATTGTTTCATCGTTTTCATTGTTATTCCAAGTTGTTCCAATGAATAAGATAAGATTTCACCATATACGCACATCGATTGTTAACTAGTGAAAATAGTTCAGTAAGGGTAGTAATTGTGGGTCATGGTCAAACTTCTTGAAATTTTTAAAATCGGGATTGTAATGATCATCAAGAATTTCTGTCTTACCAATTCATCTATGTGCCATTCTTGTGCATGCTGCTGAACAGTCTAGTTCTTCCTCTTCGATGATGTAGACTGGAACATTGAATTGACAGCTAGTAGAATGACTGACAAAAACTCGAAGCATTCGTTAATATAGCTTTTGATAATATAACATTATATTCATAACACTCACCTAAGCCATTATACGTCAGGTGTATTTCCTGTTGTGTTCTCGACAGAACACATCCAAAGCAACAGCTCTGATTGAACGGTATTGGCTATATGTTCTTATATCTTGTAGTGGACTTTGAACTTTTCACCTGGTAAGAGCAAGCCATACAGACGCATAACCAATACACTTGCCTGGCTTGAATTTGTATTCTACAGCAATGCATATAATATACACTATGCCCAAAAAGTTTTGTCACGTGCAAGGCGTTTGGAACATTTTAATGATAAATTCGACTTGATATATGAAAGTGATCGATCAAATTTTATTTATATCTCTCTAATGAACTGAAGTTCAAGAGGACACATGATGCCCCGCTTTACTGAGTATGGGTATGAAGACAATGTGGGTTTGTTTAATGAAAAATACAAAACAAAAATAATATATCAGTGTACACAACTTACAGAGAGCTTGCTTCCATCATACATATTGCATCGGACCCATTCTCATAATAGTTAGCAATTTAACCATTTAAACCATTAATGGTTTTTAACAGAATATATTTGGCATACAAAAGTTGCATATATTATGACACATTTATAAAAATAAAAATGTTCCCAAATCGCCTGCCAGTGACAATTTTTTTTGTGTAGTGTTGGCACATGTGACGTCACAACGTTTCCAATGGGGAGGGGAGGGGGAGGGATGTGAGTTCGTGTAGGAGAAATTCCAAGATAAGTATGTATGTTTATTTCGTTTTGTTACAATGGTAATTTAAAATATCCGCTACCCCCCACCCCTCTCCGCAACCCCTTCACTCAACTATACACTTTTTAGATGCGCTTAATTTTACAGAGCTTAATTTTGTTGTTGTATATCTTTATGACTTTATTTCAAGTGGACACTCATCAAACTCCCGCTTGTATGTTAATATCACGTTTGTGTGTATGGTAACTATTCAAAGCTGAAGTATCCTGCTAGCACACATTACTAAAAACGTTGTTGCTATGAGCGTTGGTGGTAAAACAAACATGGTCCTTTCATGACAAAAACAGACAACGGAATACGCCAACATAGATACGGGGCTTTTGCGTAGAAAAAGACACAAAAATTTACTGCCACAAGAACACTCAAGGTTTTGCATAAATCACGGTAGAAACACTACAATGTGACATATCATAGGAAAAAGTTTACTTCTGATATCTCAAATAAAACTTCACCACTGTGGTGAAAGTAATATTGAGAGTGTTGGTATCGCGTTTGTGTGTGTGGTAACTATTCACATCTGAAGTATCCTGCACTTCAGATTTGATATTTAAATCTTCACGTATCAAGGAATAATGCATCAGTTGTCATATGTTATGGTTTCATATTAATATAATCCCCAACAAGAAATATTCATATGATATATATATAATAAATCACATATCAAATGTAAGTTATGTTACAAAAGTGTTACAACATATCTCTGTTCATCACATTAAATATTGTTGAGGGTAAAAATATTAACCACAAACAACTAACAAATAAAATTATCGTGTACTACATTTCCAATGTCAAGAGTGCTTGTTATCACCACACATGTATCTCCTTATCATTATGACTCCATGGAGAATATAGATAATTGATGGAAAATATGTTTAAGGAAGATGGACGTTTGTATTTGTAAGGGTTGAGTTTTACTAGTTATCGATAATACTGAAAAATGCAACAAAAAAGGCAAACAATGCAACAAAAAGAATGAATTGAAGCTTATCTGTAGAATTAAATAATATTGATTCATTGGTTTCACTGGGCTGCACCATTTTATGTTTGATAGCATTATTCAAACCACTACATGAAGATGATCACTTGCTTACAAGAAAATATTTCACATCCTCAGAATATCAATAAATTGAATCTTATATGTTGACTTTCTTAGGCCGCATCTATTTTAGCTGTGTGCTAGGCATAACATGTTTACAAATTACTGTCCGCAAACTGTGTCAATTGCCATATAAACTATGCATGCGCCCCATAATGCCGCTTATGTTCTCAAGTAGTTTGAAACTGAAGTCCTTGGCGTGATGAATTTTATGGAGACTATAATTTATTAGGGATATAAATATCTAAGCTGATAAGTAAATTTGCATATATCACATGACCTAAAATATCTAAGCTGATAAGTATATTTGCATATATCATATGACCTAAAATATCTAAGCTGATAAGTATATTTGCATATTTCATATGACCTAACCTAAACACGTGTTGATCTTGCCATTCCACAGCTTTTGCATTTTTGGCAAACTCAGTTGTTAAATTAAACACAAAACTTTGAAAGATTTTCGGATATATTTTGTTTAGGATTATCTGGTTGCTATGAAACTTGTTGTTTTCCTATTTAGCATAAAACCATATTTCTTCACCAAATTTTAAATTTCTATCATGAAATTGGGAAAATTAGAAATTGTAGACCTTCGCCGAGTTATTAAAATTAAAACTGACAATAATGGGTTGTTTAGGCCACACAACCATGGTTCATATATCAAAAGATGGGAAATTGACCATAGATAAACTGAAATGTAAGGATCATCGCAGAAATAAACATTAATAAAACTGGCGATTTTTCTATATTGACCATATTTTCGACCATGACCTGAGTTCTTGATACTGACCTCTCAGATGTCACAAGCTCTATCAGGTTAATACTGCATACTTGAGGTTAAGTGTTTCCTTGAACATCGGCAGTGGTTTTTGAATTACTACTACTTGAGATATTACGAATCAGGGATTTCAGATGATGACATTTGCATTCTCGACCTTGGGCGATAATGGGGAATTATGATCGCACAACCATCCGTCATATAGCAAATGACTATGAAATAGCCATTAAAAAATAGCCATTGAAAAATGAAATAGCCATACAAATTTATTAAAGAAAAATAATCACGAATATAAGCGATTTTTATCACAATTTTTCGATTTTGATACATTACCTGTTAGAAACTTATTTTATTAGGAATCGACTCTATGCATCTTTCAGCCCAGAAACTTCACAACTTTTATATCCATGTTTTCGTAAAGGAAATGCCTGTTGATGGCTTCACTGGCAGATCCCGATCGAGCGCTGTTTATTTTGGTATGAAGAATTAACTATAAATTGCTATCAGGCCGACTCCAAGATTTTCCACGGAAGCCCATGGGTGACATGCGAGAACAGAATTATGTCTTTTCTGAAACAAAAAGTTAGCATGATCGCATAAAATGAACAAGCTAACTTTTTTTACAAAGTGTTCAGAGAGGATGCTGAACCAGGAATGTCATCTGCTGAAAGGGATGGTTAGCAGAGAGCTTAAGCTTGAAAATTTTGTGAAACATCACGCCAGTGACCAGACTTTGAAAACAGATTGCCAGCCAGTGCCAGCAGACCCTGTAGGATCTGGGCAGGGCCAATTCACATGAGCGACTCCAATAAAATGACACATACATATCCATGGACAGTCGTATTTCCACTGCCAAGGAAATGGCTCCGCTGACTCCGTCAAAGTCAACTGATGGATACATGCTTGGTTTCTTGTATGAAGAACGGCTCGAGCCGAAACACACCCTGGCTGAAATTCTGGACGTCACGTTCAATCGTACTCCGCCATGCAGGCGAAGCCAGATCTGTCGTCACGTTGTGCCTCTAGCATCATGAGTTGTACTACTCGCGGATTAGAATCAGTACAATTAAACGCGCCTACCTTGACTTACATTTGGTCGATGCGCACCCAGCGAATCTGGATACGTCAATGACGAAACACCCACCGAGCCAGACAAGAATGAGCCAACGGCTACGGGAGTCCGAAAACATTACAGAGTCTACCGAGTGATTACAAGTGGATCTGCCCTTTAGTGCTGTCTATAACTCTGAAGCGACAGGAACGAGGGTCACAATTCTACACTTGTGTGCTAGCCGAGCCGACCGTGATAGGGCTGGACAGTGAGATTTGAAACGTTGCGTTATTTTACGTGATTTCATCATTCTGGAGACAAACATCTTTCCCGCCAAATTTTCTGCCAAATTTGGAAAATTCTAATTGTTCAATTCTGCATAACATTATTACAAATTATCGGAAATACACCAGATTTTCAGATACAATTATTGACATCTTTTCGTCGGTATAGAGTCAATAAATAATAATCGTGCATCATTATATCCTGTTCATTTAGGGGTTTGAATACCGTATGTTTGTGGTCTTCATCACGATTACCAAGATCGCAGAAAAAGGTGTGTTGCTCCAAGTATATATGTCCGGGGAATCTGATTCTGGGGTTTTGGGAAATATAGATGGTGTTGCACATATACAGTACAAAATACGCATTAACAGTACAGGACAACCTGTGTTTTAAATACATTTGTAGTTAAAAACAGCCCCCCCCCCCCCCTCCGAAACACTTTCATGCCAGGCAGCAGTTTGAAGGTAATACTTTGAAAATATACGTGTTCCAATATTGCCAGCGACTTATTCAGAATATCTTTATTGCGTAAAGAAAGAATCCGAAAAATATGACGAATTATATTTTCGTGGGATGCTGGTGAAATCACAGAAAATCAGGAAAAATGACCACGTGGCAATGTTTATCTCCAAAATGAATGTATGACGTCATGAAAACGTCATTTAGGACGTATATAGAACGAGACTGTCCAGCATATGAAAAATCTAGCGAAAGACCCCCAGCTGAGTCAAACGTGGACCACAGTATGTGGAATATCTGTGCCGCGCAATCAAAAGAGCACAGGAAATTCGCTCATGATCACCTAGAACGCGCTGCTGTGCGGCAAATATTACCCACAATTCCAACCAGAAGAACTGGTACACTACACATTACCTGCAGCTCATGCAGAGTAATGAATTCTTGGCTGCAAAAAGCGTCAATTTAATCTGCAATACACAGTACTACAATATGGAATACAATACATATTTGCTTCATGCAATCGCATTCCTGCTTGCAGCATTTTGTCTAGAAAAGTCAAGTATAGCTGCCAAAACTAATATGACATTCCCATTTAAAATAGGAATCAAAATTGAATGAGTGTGGAGCATTTTGAGTCATGAATCTGTCACACTTTTCGTGTAATTTACCACATTCTTAGCTACTGGTCTGAATTTCCATGCTAAATTTTGTAAGCAGTAGCACATAAATATATACTTATATTCACGACAAGCAACTTCATGTAGCTGTTAAGATGTGCACATGTGAACATCCAACATGAATGCAGCCGAAACCGGGAGTGTTGTATCTTGGTTCCTGTGAATGGTTATAAACGTGTGTAATATCACTTTTTGTAAGTGCTCTGGCGTGCATCATATGCAATCCATCTCAAAAGTTCATGCCGAATATTCAATATTCAGCACCACTTACCAAGATATATTGTCTCTGCCACTCCCCAGTTTCGAATATCTGCTACCCTAACATGGTAGTAGTTAAGAGTTTAAGAATCAATTGTGGGAATATTTATGCTGAATGTTACTGTGACCTCGAATCGCACCAGCGACCTTATTTTCAGGGTAACGAGACAAATGGTTGATATTTAAAATGTAAAACATCTATTGTTCATTAACCTATCCAAGCCTTTGGGCTGATTTTTTCTTTTGCGTATGTAACTTGCTCAAATAGCTTCTCAAGTTTTCATTGTTTTTTTCATCTTTTCTCCCTACTTTTTTCGTTCATTATATTTCCTTTTCCCATTTGTATTTCCTTTTCCTCGTCAAAGGATGACTTCTGTCACCATTGCGTTTTATTTTTTGTTCTGTGTATTTTGTAGTAAAAGTTCTACAGTCTCTAAGACTCTGTCCTGTGTCTATGTACTGTATCGTTTGTTCTTATTCAAATGCAAGTGATTACTTTATTCATGTACAGTATAGAAATTCATTCATTCATTCATTCATTCATTCATTCATGGTTTGCTCTCAGAGCTCCAGAGAATTTCATCTATATGCTTTTGGAAAAATCTGAAAAGTCGAGTTCTAGGCCTAGTCAACATTTTCATCACTGTTATCATATACTAAAACCCAATGACAAAATGAAGATACTCGCATTACAATACAATGTGCCCCCCCCCCCCCGCGTAAATTATATTGCTCTCCCTCCACGAGGGTTGAATCCACCCACAACATATTTAAAAGTCACAGTATCAAGGTACCATTATATGATTTTATTCCTGTTCACATGAAGACATTGTGGAAATTAAATGATAAAAAAAGATGTTCGCATTAATTGGTAACTAATAACAGCGACATGTAATCAAGTATATCAAGCCAGTATTGCAATCGCCTTCTCATCCCGATGAAAAAAACTAGCTTCGGCAGTTTCCGTAATCGTGACGTCAGTTGAGGCAGAATTTGCCTTGATGGCTCGCCAAAAACGTAAAATACGTAATTTGTTTGCCAGCTCACAGATGGGAAATCTCTCCAAATAGCTTGAGATTCAACAGAAAACACGCTAAAACCAGCAAATACTGGACCTTTTGCAGTTCAACAAACCTCCGTTCTGGGTGAATAAATAGTACTGATTCTAAATATCAATACAGAAAATGCCGTATTCCCGTCATCTCACCCGTTCACTTCAATTGTCAAACATACATCAGGGGAATGAATATGCGACATGCAGTTTACCTTGCTGGCTACATGTACTTTCAGGTCTGCCTCAACTGACGTTCCAACCACGTGACCCACTCTAAAATCAGGATCAAAATCTTTGGCAATTTACGGAAGGAGTGCCTATTTGATTCAATATCTCGAAACAAATTGATTGTATTTGTAAAATTCGTTCGAATTTATTGAAAACTATTCCTGACAGATTAAATGAAAAGCACTTTCATCGGCATGCTACTAGGTCTTTAACACAATTTCAATTTAACTGTCGAGGGCGTCGCTTCACATGACTAAGGTAATAGATAGATTGCATAAACAATGAAACGTTTAAGGTTAACAAATATCCAAAATGTATATTTGCATAAAATTATTAACTCCGAAACTCCATTGTTTTAGAGATAGCATATCCCAAATTCGGGGGTGACACAGTCATTCGCGCCGGTTACGTGCATGAGCTGCTCCCAAGATAGGGCTTGAAGGTTGGGTTGACGAATTACGTACGCTGCTGCTTATTGTGCAGGTCTGCTGTTGGCTGGTTGGGGCCGAAACATCCTAAGTGTAGATCGAGGTCGTATTGATTGCCTAATTAAACAGACACAGACGAGTATTGGTTCGTCTTTGTCATCCTTCAACGAGGTTTACAATTAGCGTGTCCAGGCTAAATCCTCCACCTTATGGAGTGATAAGTCTCATCCCCTACATTACGCATTAGTGTCATGTGTGATAACTCGTAGTGGGAGGTTCTGTAAAAGTCGATACGACCGGTAATGTATGTTTCATACCATGTATATATACTGTTTATTTTGATACAATCACGTGGCTCACCAATGTACGGGCACTCAATTTCCGCCTCGTCGGATGATTAAAATACATCTGTCTGGCCCGAACAATAGAACAATTTGAACAATAAAATGCCTCGATTGTATTATGATGTCATGAAAAAAAAGGAAAATTTCTTTCAGAGTATGAAACCATAACATGATATAAACAAAAAGGGTCTGTAACTTCAGTGTTATTTTGGATGACACTCAAAAGTGTATGCACGAACTAACTATGGATTTGATCTCACTATGTTAGGAGTCCTGTCCAAAGACCTGTGACTGCTGCTATTATACTCGTTGTTACCTGGATGTCGGCCTAGCTAGGACGACCACCGGCGCCAAGGAGTCCTGAAGGGTGACGTAGACGGTGGGATCAACATCCTCCACGTCTGTAGATTGAATGCAATCTCTGTGATCTTGACGATAAACAGAGATTGAGACCAACGTCACAAAAATCTAAACATTCAAGCTGTATGCCTCGGATGTATCGCATGGATCGATCATAGACAATGCAATAGAAAACGTCATAAACGTAATATGATGGTCGGGTGGGAAACTCAAAATGGCGATCGTGACTGTAAATGAAAACATTTGTCTCAAAAACTCTGGATACAACGACTTTGCACTGAGGAAGGTAAATTCTGTGTGTATATGCAGTGAGTTGATTTATTTTAGATCCAAACTACATGTGTTAGATGGTGTCCCCCGGTGATTTTCATACTTGTTTTGATAATACTTGTTTCGTTTCTAATAAAAAGGCATGCTGGTTTACAGCCGCTCTGAGGCGGCTGTATGTTATGGCTACCTCCACGGGTATATATGTTAAGAATTCACTTGGCATCACCAGTTCTTGTTATTATGATGTGTTGCTTGTGATAAGTTGCATTCCTATGTCACCGGCATATGGTGTGTTTGTTTCTCAACTTATACGCTATTCCAGAGCTAGTTGCAAATATGAGGACTTTGTCTATCGAAGTGCCCAGCTAGTCTCTAAACTGCTGCGACAAGGATATGTTTTACCAAGACTTATAGCTGCGTTTAAGAAATTCTATGGACGTCATCATGATCTGGTTGATAAATACAGCAAATCCATGTCTGCCATGCAACTAGATCTATTTTCATGTTAATTTTGGGGAATTCATGACGGGTGCCACTAGTGGGGCAGGAAATGCTCACTCTTTCCGGAACACCTGATTTCACCTCCTAATGGCCATTTTTGGGGGTTCATGAATTTCCCTGTCATTTTTGTTTTCTCTCACTTCGTATGCCTGATATGACTTTCTGTCCCCGGACTATGAGATTGGATAACGGACCATGTTTTGTTTGCTCGGAATACTTAATACTGGGTATTGATTCCACGTCTATTGATAATCTAATTGAAAAAAAGACTCCTGTATAGAGGAATTATAATCTATCAGGATTCCACAACTCTAGCCAGTTCATGTTATATATTCAAAATTATCTCTACCATGATAAAATTGTGATACTGTCTAGATTTTCTATTGTGATATGAAAATTTGAGATAGTTTTGAGCCATGTTCGAATATACGTTATGACATAGAAAAGTGATGGGAGAAACTGAAGTTGTAAGATTTTTGTGTTTTGAGATAACCATGTGACTGCGTTTACCTATTCCACGTATTGGCTGAATGCTCTATCTATAACAAGAATGAAGAGATTCCCTGGATACGATGCCGAGAGCGATGACTTCAGCACCGAGGTCCTGCGTAATCACATCTTTGGCCAGCATGTGGCGGAGTACATGTGTCAACTCCAGGCAGACGACGAGGACACGTTCAAGTGCCAGTTCTCACAGTTCAGCAAGAACGGCGTCACGCCTGACGGAATAGAGGCCATGTACAAGAAAGTCCACGCAGCTATCCGTGACGATCCGTCTCCGAAAGCCAAGGTCGAGAAGGATGTGAAGACGAAGAGGTATGGTATCAGTCGATAGTTGTCGTGTTTTCGATTATGTGAACTATTTTGGTCAAAATATATGCTGTGTAACGCAAAATTTCAGGTTGATTTGAGGTATTGCAAATATTTTCATTAATTCATGAACAGTTGTGGTCAATATATATTCACGCCTTTGAAACAATTTCAATCTTCGAAGTGTGAATGATGTCAATAATGAACATTTGGATTTCCAAAAGCCAAACAAAGTAACTTTATGTTCACATTTGTGCTTGCAGGTGGAATCGCCGCAAGATGTCCAAACTCGGCCCAAATGGGACTTTCCCATGTTAAATTCTCCTATGCTTCATAATGGAACACATTATGCCTAATATCTCACTTAAAATTGAGATTAGAGACTAGGAATCAATTGTGGACATATAGGAAATGATAGATGCTAAATATTCTCGTGACCTTGAATTTGACCTCTGACCTCAGTTTCAAGGTCAGAGCACAAAATGGCTTATATCTCGCTTATTATCGACTCTACAGCTTAGGAATCAATTGTGACCATATAGGAAATGATATATGCTGAATATTCGGATGACCTTGAATTTGACCTTTGACCCCATTTTCAAGGTCATAGTACAAAATGGCTTATATCTCGCTTATTATCGACACTACAGCTTAGGAATCAATTGTGGACATATAGGAAATGATATATACTGAATATTCTGATAACCTTAAATTTGACCTTTGACCCCATTTTCAAGGTCATAGGACAAAATGGATGATATCTCGCTTGTCATCGACTTTACAGCTTAGGAATCAGTTATGAACATATAGGAAATGAAATGTGCAAATTATTGTCATGACCTTGAATTTTACCTTTGACCTCGTTTTCAAGGTCACAGGACAAAATGGCTAATATCTCACTTATTATCGATTTTACAGCTTAGGAATCAATAGTGGACATATAGGAAATGATATATGCTGAATATTCTCGTGACGTTGAATTGACCTCTGACCTCATTTCCAAGGTCCAAGGACAAACTGGCTCATATATTGCTCTTCTATTGTCTGTATGGCTTGGGAATCAATTGTTGACATATAGAAAATGATATAGAATGTACGCTGAATATTTTTATGACCTTGAATTTGACCTTTGCTTTCATTTTCAAGGCCACAGCACAAAATTGCTAATATATCTCTGATTATTGAATTTACAGCTTAGCAATCAACTGTGGACATGATATATGCTTGATATTATATATGCTGAATATTCCCTTGACCTTGAATTTAACCAGTGACCTGGCTAACATCTAAAATATTAAACATTGTCCGGTAACCTATCTTCGGCCCTTGGCCTAATTTTTAGGTTACCAAACGTTTTTTGGCCATTGAAATTTTTTTTGGACTTAAAAAAAAAAGTTCACCCAATTTTTCCTTCATAATGGGAGCTGTGCAGAGTAAACTCATAGAACACTTAGAGCCTAAGTATTGACACATTCAAATAGGAAATCATATATTGCGGTTTGAGTGGTGACCTTGAATTTTACCTCCGATGACCTTGAAAGGTCAAAACGACCTTTTTTGTCGAAAAAACGATGAATTTTGTCTTTGGTGGCCCTTTTCTCAAAATCTATTCAGACAGTTTTCCTCAAAATCGTGTATTAGATTCTCCTTAAGTACCTTTGTGATGTGTATAAGTTTTGTTGCCTTTGAAATGACGGTCTGCATGTGGCGGCCATCCTGACGGGTTTTTGACGGGTAGGCGAAAACAAATTTTTTGTCCCCAATCGAGTCACTATTCGTTTTGAGCCATTTCCAAAAAATTTTTTTTTGGCCATTGAAATTTTTTTTTGGAATTTTTCGGAGTATACTCATAGAACACCCAGAGATAGAGCCTAAGTATTGCCACATTCAAATGGGAAATCATATATTGCAGTTTGAGTGGTGACCTTGAGTTTGAATTTCAATGACCTGCGAAGGTCAATTTTCTCTTTGGTGGCCCTTTCCTCAAAATCTATTCAGACAATTTTTTCTCAAAATGCATAAGATTCTCTCTATATACCTTTGTGATGTGTAAAAATTTTGTTGCCTTCGAATCGACGGTCTGTGAATATTAATCATTAACGAAAAAAATCTTCCGAGATGTATCTTGATTTCTTAGTATAGTCCATACAGAAAATGTGTTTCCGGCAACATTTACGAACGTGTTTTGACAAAAGAGTTTAAGATCAGTGTAACAATTTAAATGTTGGAAAATAATACTCTGTGCAAATCTCATGAATGCCGGTAAGCTACAGCACCCCTGGTGCTATGTTTTTCATATTGGGACCAATAAGGTCACTGCTTTGTAACCAGAAAGACGTCCATCTCTGTAACGACTGTTAATACTTGTATCCCCAAAAGATGGGTTGATCTATGGATTTGCGATCTTGTGAACGTTCTACAGGTTGCATATCTGAACCAAATCACCGATTCCAACAATATTTATCACGACATGTATCGATTTCTCTGCCATATACCTTTGGAAAATAATACTCTGTGCAAATCTCATGAATGCCGGTAAGCTACAGCACCCCTGGTGCTATGTTTTTCATATTGGGACCAATAAGGTCACTGCTTTGTAACCAGAAAGACGTCCATCTCTGTAACGACTGTTAATACTTGTATCCCCAAAAGATGGGTTGATCTATGGATTTGCGATCTTGTGAACGTTCTACAGGTTGCATATCTGAACCAAATCACCGATTCCAACAATATTTATCATGACATGTATCGATTTCAACATGGCGGGGCCAACTCCGCACAGCATCACGTTTTGCGGGGTCTGGTCGGACGCCTATTGCGGTCATCATGAAGCCTAAGTACATCTTCTGAATGAAGAGATCGCACATCGGCTTCATTTTGAGCCTTGTGTCCCGAATGCCATGAAGCTCCATGTCAAGGTTGGTCAGGGTCTTCTGCAAAGAGCGCACATACATGACATCATAGATGTACACCATGTACCTCACGGGGACCGCACGACACCACCTCAAACTAGTAAAGACCATTCTCATTGACAAAGGCGGTTTTTCGCCTTATCGCCTTATCCCTTCATGTGGACCTACCAATACCTGTAAGCCAGATCGGGTGCACAAAAATATTGTGAACCAGCCAGGGCGTGGAAAGTGACCTTGACGTGTGGGAGAGGATATGAGTCCTTTTATGTGAAATCATGTAGCATACAATATTCAAAGCATAACCTATACGAACGGTCGTGATATACGAACCATAACCAGAGCACTAGCCCAAGGGCAATAACTGATGTCTAGTTCGAGCATCTTCTGCACCTACTTTTCAAACCTCTGCAGGTGCAGAGGCTTCCACACCTACCTCTGCAGGTGCAGAGGACGCTCCGCAGTGACATGGACCTTGGCAGTGACGAGACCCTTGGCAGAGATGAGGACCTCCACAGAGAAAAGGACCTCCGCAGTGACATGGAACTACACAGAGACGAGGACCTCTTCAGAGACAGGACCATCCCCATACCAGGCACTTCAGCACATCGGCGACATGACTCTGCAGTGGAGAACCGGAAATGGATGAGTTGAGGAGCCTGGGATGATTACCTCCGCCTGGCCTAGTTCAAAGACTTAATGTTAAGCAGGGTCTCGGTCCTAACCTGGACCCAGGGTAACCTTTCAACTATTGTATAACCTCTGGTCACTGTGTGAGGGTACTATATTTATTATATTTTGCAAGTGAATATTTGCTCGTCATATATTGGTAATAGGAACCTGTGTTTTTGAATTTTTGTCTTCAGCACATTTCTCTTCTCAGAGAAATTCTATGGAATTTCGGACATCTCGCCAATAGTTGTCCAGAGCATTCAGACACAGGAACGAGAGGTGCTATGGAAAAACTATACAGAAAATGAACACAATGAACACAATGAAATAAAAAACAAACAAATGACACCAAAACACAAAATCGCTGCAGAAACTCGACTAGGTACCGTGACCAGGATTCATCAAAGAAGCATACAGCTCAGAAGAATAGCCCGAGGTATCCCACTTTGAGTGAAAAGAGATTTAGTCACTAGTGCCCACTGATCTTCCACACGATCTTCCTTCATCTTCTGCATAGGACCAGGAGGTGTAGAGGAGTGCGAAAGACGTTTGGAGTATGTGGATCCAGAAGAGTCGGTGAGATTTGATGACCGACGCTGGTGAAGATTGATGTCCTCAATGAGGAGACTCCCAGGTTCAGCAAGACAGGAGGCGAGAGCGGGAGCATTATCTGCAGAGGGTCCACGAGAGTTGCGGGCGGAGTAGAGTGTTGGGGAGACCACATCTTACCTGGCGGACAGCATGATCCTTGAGTAAGAGGACTGCCTAGGAGGCAGAAAACGGGCCACATCGGAAAAGAGAGGACAAACTCGATCGGCAGACAGGAGGCAGCAATCACCTTCTTCGCCCTTTTTAGGTTACCGGACCTTTGGTCCGATAACCTATTGCCATGGCGTTGCGTCCGTCGTCTGTCCGTCCGTCCGTTCACATTTTTAGGTTACCGGACCTATGGTCCGATAACCTATTGGCATGGTGTTGCGTCCGTCGTCCGTCGTCGTCGTCCACATTTTATCTTTTTTGTTTACAGGCGAATTCTTCTGAAATTTTGCACAAAAATACTTTTTTGATTTTCGCATTTTTTTCAAAATGGCGGCCGTTTTCGACGAAAAATGCCTGATTTTGGACTTTGGTGGGCATTTTCTCAAAATCTGTTCAGTAACTTTTTTTCTTTTTGATACATAACACTCCTCATATGTACTCCTATGATGTCTATAAGTTTCGTTGCGCTTGAATCGCTCGAAGTCGGCCATTTTGGCCCAAACTCGGCCCAAATGGGACTTTCCCATGTTAAATTCTCCTATGCTTTATAATGGGACACATTATGCCTAATAACTCACTTGATGTTGAGATTAGAGACTAGGAATCAATTGTGGACATATAGGAAATGATATATGCTGAATATTCTCGTGACCTTGAATTTGACCTCTGACCTCAGTTTCAAGGTCAGAGCACAAAATGGCTTATATCTCGCTTATTATCGACTCTACAGCTTAGGAGTCAATTGTGGACATATAGGAAATGATATATGCTGAATATTCTCGTGACCTTGAATTTGACCTCTGATTTTAGTTTCAAGGTCAGAGCACAAAATGTCTTATATCTCGCTCATTATCGACTCTACAGCTTAGGAGTCAATTGTGGACATATAGGATATGATATATGCTGAATATTCTGATGACCTTGAATTCGACCTTCGACCTCATTTTCAAGGTCACAGGACAAAATGGCTAATATCTGGCTTGTTATTGACTTTACAGCTTAGCAATCAATTATGAACATATAGGAAATGATATATGCAGATTATTGTCATGACCTTGAATTTGACCTTTGACCTCTTTTTCAAGGTCACAGGACAAACAGGCTAATATCTCACTTATTATCGATTTTACAGCTTAGGAATCAATTGTGGACATATAGGAAATGATATATGCTGAATATTCTCGTGACCTTGAATTTGACCTCTGACCTCATTTTCAAGGTCCAAGGACCTGGCTCATATCTTGCTCCTCTATTGACTGTATGGCTTGGGAATCAATTGTGGACATGATATAGAAAATGATATACATTGAATATTTTGATGACCTTGAATTAGACCTTTGCCCCTTCATTTTCAAGGCCACAGCACAAAATTGCTTATATCTCTCTGATTATTGAATTTAAAGCTTAGCAATCAACTGTGGACATAATATATGCTTAATGTTATATATGCTGAATATTCTCTTGACCTTGAATTCAACCAGTGACCTGGCTAACATCTAAAATATTAAACATTGTCCGGTAACCTATCTTCGGCCCTTGGCCTAATTTTTATCTTTAAAGTTTATGATGGAATATTTCTAAAATTTGCACAAAAATACCTAAAAATATTTCCATATAGGAAATGATATCAGCCGAATATTCTGATGACCTTGAATATTACCTTTGACCTCATTTTCAAGGTCACAGGGCAAAATGGCTAACATCTCGCTTCTTATCGACTTTACAGCTTAGGAATCAATTATGAACATATAGGAAATGATATATTCAGATTATTGTCATGACCTTGAATTTGACCTTTGACCTCATTGGTCAATATCTCTCTGATTATCGACTTTACAGCTTTGGAATCAATTAAGAACATATAGGCAATGATATATTCAGATTATTGTCATGACCTTGAATTTGACCTTCGACCTCATTTTCAAGGTCACAGGGCAAAATGGCTAATATCTCGCTTCTTATCGACTTTACAGCTTAGGAATCAATTATGAACATATAGGAAATGATATTTTCAGATTATTGTCATGACCTTGAATTTGACCTTTGACCTCATTTTCAAGGTCACAGGACAAAATGGCTAATATCTCACTTGTTATCGATTTCACAGCTTAGGGATCATTTGTGGACATGTAGGAAATGATATATGCTGAATATTCTCGTGACTTTGAATTTGACCTCCGACCTCATTTTCAAGGTCAAGAACACAAAATGGCTAATTTCTCACTTATTATCGACTTCACAGCTTAGGAATCAGTTGTGGACATATAGGAAATGGTAAACACCTAATATTCTGATGACCTTGAATTTGACCTTCGACCTCATTTTCAAGGTCACAGGACAAAATGGCTAATATCTCACTTATTATCGACTTTAGAGCTTAAGAATCATTTGTGCACCTATGGGGAATGATGTATGCCAAATATTTTGATGACCATTAATTCGACCTTCGACCTTTTTTTCAAGGTCATAGAACAAAATTGCTATTTTGTTTTACTTGTTATTGAATTTACAGCTTAACAAACAATGGACATATCGGGAATGATATAGATGTTTGCTGGATATTCTCATGACGTTGCATTTGAGCAAGACCTTATTTTCAAGGTCACAGGAATATAAAACATATTTCTTCCGGTAACCTTTCTTAGCCCTTGGCCTAATTTTAGAATCTTTCATTTGAGAGGGACCCTCAGTTCTCCCATGGGAAGCAGGAGGTCTGGGCCACGCTTAGCCTATAGGCCTTCCATCATGACCTTCCAGCCATGATGCAGGACCGAGAACAGCTGCTGGCTGCATGGCGGGAGCCATACTAACTCCGCAAGTGGGATGCACTGCATATGCTCTGCAGCGGCCATGGTGCAACATGTTCTGCTGATGCATGAGCAGGTGATGGTGCTGCAGGTGGCTGAACAGCAGATGCAACAGGTGTCTCTGCAGATGACGGCTCCGCAGATGGGAGCGCTACCTTTTCAGTCTGTACCGGTGGTGTACTACCATCAGATGCCACCAGCCATCCAGCTCGAACCGATGACCACCCCGATTCCAAACCAAGAGCAAAGGAGATGAGATACGGATTTGGAGATGTACTGGTCTGATACCGAGAGTACCCTCTCTTCAGAGGAGCCAACGGACTACAAATCCACGAATACGTCTAAGCCGTAGGAGTTATTCCGATGGGAGTATCTCAACGTTTTCTACAATTGCGGCAGCCTCTGCAGAGACAGATACTCCCGAATAAGTTTGGTGGTGTCTCTATGGAGTGGCCGGAACACCTGAGGCACTTCTCTATTGTCACCGAAGTGAACTTTAGGAGAAAGACTGAACAAGGACTGTAACTGGCGAGCAGTTTGATGGGAGAGGATAAATAAAAAGACTGAGATCGGAGTCCATAACCAGACAATCACCACAGCATGGCATATTGACCTTATCCGATGGTATGACAGGGATTAAAAACCACAAAGAATGCTAAGCAAGTGGAACAGACCCCCTTCTTAGAAGTAAGGCCGGGGTTCTGGTCATTCTGGCCGGACAGCGTTATGTACCATGCAATCCGGACGAAAATGAGCATCACCCACTACCGCGGCTGTTCACTCGTGTGGACTTAACAGCCGGTCCATTATAAATAATTGGTAAAACGGTTTCCTGCTGATAGAAACCTCAGACTACTATAAATAGCCTTATACCAGTGGTACACGGGTGGCATCACACCAGCGGTGTGTCATCTAAAATCATCCGACCACCAGAACCCTGTCGGGATCGGAATGCCAACGAATCTGGTAGTCCACCTCTGTCACTAGCCTCAGAATCATGAACGGACCGATCCACGGCCTTGCAAACTTGTTGCCCTGTTTGGCTGGTGGATAACCCTTAGCATGGGCGTCACAGCCTCGCTTCTGCGTGATGGCAGGCTTGTCTCGGTGTGCTCGCGCGAAGCCGCAGTTGCATACATGATATCCACGGGCAGATTTAGTTCCGGGCCGTACAACATCGCGTGTGGCATCACCCCGGTGGCGAAGTGGACCGATGACCTATATGCCATTGAGACGTAGAGGAGGTGGTCATCACAGTTGTTTGCAAAATCATATACAAAGGCCGCCAGCATGTTCAAGATAGATGGATTGAATCTCTTGACCTGTCCATCAGACTGGGGCCTGTAAGGGGTGGTCCAGACCTTGGTACTCATCAGCATCTTTGCTAGGCCCCGGAACAGGTTGTTTTCAAATTGCGTGCCCTGCTCTGAGTGTACCTGCTTATGTAAGCTATGGTAAACCACCCACATATTTACCAGCAACCGAGCTACCTCGTCCACAGTGCAGTGGGTAGGCGGCGGTGTAATTGGTAAATTGTCTGAGATCACCAGGATGTATCGGAACCCACATGGAGTGATCCGATGAGTATCCAGAATATCCGAGGCGATCCGGTCAAACGGCGAGCCAGCCCTAACCATAGTTAAGGGATGGCGACCAGGAGCCGGAACTCCTTTTCGAGCCTGACACTGTGGGCAAGTTGCGCACCACCTCTGCACATCCAAGCCGCTACCAGTGAAAGCACTGTTTTAGCCGATTGATGGTCCTCCGGATGCCTAGATGGCCGGTCACATGGAGGTCGTGCAGTTGATGGAGCAGCAAAAGGGAGGCAGTGGGCTCGGTGGCTCATAGCACTGGTAAAGTTGGCCTACCTGGAGGGCGAGGCATTCCTACTAGGAGACGAGTGATATTGTCTCCTCCTTGTAGGTCTTCCGCTCAGCATTGGAAGGTTCCTGTTCGGGCTCGATGGCTCTTATTTCCAACGCCAGGGTGCTGTGAGCTCGTTGTTAAGCAGCCAGTTGCACCGGAGAGTAGCTGCCTAGGTAGGTCGGTTCCTCATCCGTCACGTCCGGCTGCGTACCAGTGGCCGTCACCAGAGGGGGCAACTGCCGCTCATACTCAGACACGTCCGAGGATGCAGAGAATGCCCACAAGGAGTACACCACTGGACTCGAGGAAAACTTGCTGGAGTTGAGCCGCACCTCCGGTTCGAACGCTGGATGCCATCGATGGAAACGACTGGTCCGCATGCGAGGGTGGGCTCCTGTGGCTCACACCGCCATGGTAGCGGAGGGGGCTGTGGCCTGCGGTCTTCCGGGAAGGTCCAGTTCCAAGTCTGATGAAGAATCCTCACCACGTTGGAACAGTGTCATTCCCACGCAATCCAGATTCTTGCACTTATGACAACATGACAGGCCGTCAGCGTTGCCATGCAGCTTTCCAGTGCAGTGCTGAATTTTCATGTCATACTCCTAGAGTTTGATGAGCCATGGGCCACCAAGCTATCGGCCTCACTGTAGTTGCGCAGCCATCCAGATCCCGAGCTGGTGGCGTAAGTAGGGGCAGCCCAAGCATCGGTCCTACCCATGGCGGGACCCAAGGGGGCGGATCCATATGCCACGGACGTGGGCGCAAAGTACCTTGAGGCTGCTAGCGGGTATTCATTCGTGAACATCCCACCCGACCAGCTGCTGACGAAGCCTACGCCAGGTAGCCGGCGTAGCTTTGGGGCGAAGCCACCGGTTGCCAGCTTGCTCCTGGAGCATTGTTTGGAGTGGGATAGCTCATACACACTGGCGCGGCTTCAGCTGCCAGAACAGCGGAGGCTGTGGCATATGTGTCAGACGAATCGGAGAGAGAACCAGCGGACCAGTCATCCCTGGGTTATAGGGGACCATAGGGTCCACGTTCGGTGTGGCTTGTTGGCAGCGCTAATACTCATCGAGCGCTGTTCATTTCAACAGCCGCTCCCTCTCTGTCAGCTGCTCCGTAGGGTGCTGGTGTTGTGGAGAAGGCGAGCGAATCCTCGATCAGGCGGCCCTGCGTGGGGCGACTGGCCATGGTCATCGTGGCCAGCGGGGGCCAGCTTTATAAGTGAGCTGGTCCATCACATTCTGGACAGACTGTCCGACATCCGGGCCCGGGGTCCTTGAGGGAATCAATCCGGCCAGGTAGGGTAGCTGGTATGGTTTATCAATCTGTCCGTGACTAGCCGCAATCACTGGCACTCGGTTCCGGATGTCCAGCGATGCCATAGGGAAGAGCACAGGATGCGGCAACTGTCTGCACAGTGGAGGGTACGGGGTTAAACCGTCCCCAGCTCCCAGTAGCATCCTGAACGCCGGAGATGATATCCCGTGGCAACACATGTTGCAACCCCGCCAGGGTCCCGCCGGGGACGTCTCCACGAACTGGGTCATATTTCATTCATATTTTATTTGATTTCTTTTCGGAATAGAAAGCAGGCAGTCCCCAGGGATGAGGGAATAAAGATACTGCGACAATAGGCTGCAATGGAACGCCGTCGGACTGATCCTTGTCACGGCACCAATGTAAAGTTTGACGTCTGCTATCCTTGATCCTCAAGGCTAGGCCATTCAATGTGGGTCATTGAGGATGTAGGTAATTGCTTTAGAATGGTAATCAGGTAACAGTCCGCAGAGCAAGCCTGGACAGTAGAACACCACTCAGATATAGCATCATCACTGTATTGTTAGTTGTAGCTGGCCGGCTAGCCGACAGTCCTTGGATAGAACCCCGGGCAGTCTGACCGTCTGTCAGAGCCTGTGTTGCACCATCCCAGGACGAGAGACTGGTGATCCAGGGGCGAGCCCCCAAGTCAGCACAGTCCCTCTCCTGGGCCACGTATTGGAAATTGCCCCTAGGGCAATGACGAGCACACATTTAGCCGATGAAAGGGGACTTACAGCTCATGGCTGAGCCATCCATCACATTATCTCCTTGCCAGCTCTGAGACAACTCCGAGTAGACAAAGCGGGCTGGCTAGAGCCTATTCATACTGCCAGCACGCGAGAATAAGGGATGACATAAGACCATTGTTTTATTATAGTGGATAGAGAGAAGGACAGTGTGTCGCCTTGGCAATGCACGAGCTTCGAACAGAAGCGGCTAAAACAACCAAACCCCTGCCGCGATCTTTGGGCAAAAATGCCACATATAATTTTTTGTTCACGTAAATAGAAAGCCCCATAGTGAGGACCTCGATCCACATCAGAAGGCCCAGGTCCGGATTTGTTGTGACAGTATGGTGAAACATGTCCCAAATACTGTCTCCGGTCCAGGCACTGGTTGTCATCATGTCATCACACACTGCTGTTACAATTCAATCGAACTATTGTACGCACTGATTGTCGAGATCAATACCCAAAAATAATTGTAGATAGTCCATTTATTGATATTCCTATCCTAGAAATGTTGGTGCACGATTATTGAAGAAATAACATAACTGAAACAAAACAACAGCAACTCGTATGCTTAACAAACTCATTTGAAAATATTTGTTCAACTGGAACCAGTAGCGCCTTTTGGAAGGCAGTTATTTGATGCAATATTGGTTGAAATAGAAGAGCAGTACTCCAATGCATGACTGTCAAAATTAGTGAGCATAAAAATAGGTAAACTTCAAGAGAATTTTTTTGGGAAATCAATTGTATAATACTATACCGTGTTTATTACAATGTTCATTTTATAAAATATCCTAAATGTGATGTTTGAAACGACAAAGAGCATGTTATAAGATATAAGGACAGTTATAAAGTGAAGAACATGACATTGTTTTCTGCAATGAAACATGATGTTCTTTTATTGGGGCGCGTGCTTCTATTAGGACCAATATGGTATATGAGAAAGAACATTGGTGAAAAATACGTGGAAAGCATACTAATAATTTGTTAACCAGATCACTTTAATGATATGATGGCAGAATGTGGATATTAACACCGGTTATTAGGCATTGTATCATCAATATAGGAATTATTATTGCGAAATTTCACGTATTTCGTATCTTTGCACATTTCGTTATATTCGCAATTATCTGTCAAATACTTGCTCCAAGGGTATTTATTATTGCCCCACTGGATCCGGCACATATGAAAACCCATTAGTAGACACCAAAATTATCATTGTAAGTGGAATAGAACCAAAGATATGATAAATTTTACGAAAAAATCATGTTTGTAAGGCGGACATTTTGTTTTTAATTAATTTTTTTCCAACTAAAAACCTTTATATGGTATATTGTGTTGCCTTGTATGCTTAATATAATATTCAGACCCAATTTGTCCAGATTTGACACACAGATCACATAAAAAAAGAAATTATTAAGCGCGATAACAGAATATCGATTTTTCATGGTGGCCATCTTGAAATATGGCCGTTAGGGGTAGTGAGTCCCAGTTTTTTTCGTGTTAACATCGCTAATATGAATCTAGTGATGTTTCTGAAGAAAATGATACCACTCATGGAGGATCATGGGGGGGGGGGGGTGCACGGTGACCATGTTAATTGATAATGCCACTTTCCAGAAAGCCGGTTTCCCGCTTCATGTGTAAGTTTGAATTTGTATTCAGTTGAGATCCCGCCGCCATACAGTGAAGATGTGTTTTGAATAAAGGGACTAAAAGAGGAAACATCTTAATTATTTATAATAACCAGTTACGACACACATTTATACACCAATGTTTCGTCGTTTCATATCATCTCGTCAATTTCATCACACATCTGATAATGCATTTTCATAGCAATAAGCTGCGGTAGTCACACCAGACTATAATGACATTCTATGGATATACGTGATTTTGGCTTTTACACACATACATTTACACACATACATTGTTCCACATGATTGTATGGGTTATAATATATTTGGCAGAGTTTTTATTGTATTCAAAATTCTATTGCTCGTGGACTCGCAGGGGGAGATGTCAGATATCCACAAGGTTTATAAATGAGTTTCGCAGATCCAGAGACCGGCATTTTAATGTTTATTGTACGTGACCCCCCGTGCCGCCATAGAGTAAAGATGTATTTGTGAATAAAGGACTAAAAGAGAAAACATCTTAATTATTTATAATAACCGGTTACGACACAACGACGTCCCATACCATCAACAAATCGAAACAACAACATTAACATCTAGTGAAGAACTTAACAAAAGATATCAGCCTCGATCCCCAGCAATATCCTATATTCTTGATAAGCTGTCCGTCAGAAAATATATGGCTTATTCACGTTTCCCGGACAGGGACTAATCTTAGTACACATTTGTGTATCATCGGCTCTCTCACATTTATGTATTTGTAGGGCTAATTTAGCATGAAAATACCACTCGATTTTGACGACCGTCGCTCGATCAGTTGCAAATAAAGGATCTGTAATCACTATTGGCTTTCGTGCATAATGCTTGTTGGACCAATAAATATAAAACTATTGATTTGTCTATAGACCACTGATATATCCCGATATTCTGTGGATCTATTGTTGTACGCCAATACTTGGTGTATGTATATGAATTTATTGTTTTTTCACCGGGACCGTCGAAACCAGCAATAGCACGGAACGGGTGCCCACCGTGGATACTATTATTATTAAAATTCAAATGGAATATTATTGTTTGTGCCAAGAGAAAGAAACAGAACAAGTAACTGTAGAGAATGTCACAACACGACTGGTCGTAGACAAAACAATCCGCCGATATTCGGTGAACAAGTGACGCATTTATTGAATCTATAATATAAACATCTGCCGCTGACATTACGGTTAATAATATGGTCTTTTTCAATAGCTTCTACAGAAAGACTAAATGTTCTACTTGTTTCCAATATTCAGATAAAATATCTGTGTGAAAACTCAGATTTTAACAACAATTATATATCGGTGAATTTGAATTTGTGTCCTACTTCCAGCATTTTATTTTAACGTTAGTGTAAATAGTAGAAATTCCACTGATCTCTCTATCACTTTATGACAGGAACCGTCTTGGCTCAATGTAAACAACAACAATCATACATTGAAAAACATATTTTATTGAAAGGAATGAAATTTACAATTAGGAACATTTCACGAAATTAATGTACCGAAAATTACATGAATATATCTAGTCTTTGCAATATTGTAAGCTAAAAAAGATATCATGCTATATTTTATAACTGCATAATAACTGTTTAATGCCAATAATGTTAGTATCACAAGATACAGCAAATATGACAATTATAATATTTTAATAACCAAATTATATAAGCACGGAACACTTTAAATTCTAAAAAAAGACAAAAAAAACCAAAAAAACATTCCATTCAGCAACATACATACAGGTACAATTGTATATCACCATCAAATTCACATCATACACTAATGATTGATATATTTATCACAATACATCATACATTTAACATAAATTTAAAGCATATATTAATCATAATTTCACAGTTTTACACCATACATTTATCACTGATACTGTGATCATAAATTCACACAAATCATTCACAAATTTATCATGAATATATTCATCATAGATTTACACAAATACATTATCACTGAAACATGTATTAAACATATACACCACACTTTATCATTTATTACAATCAGGATGCCTTGAACATCTAAATATGTACAGTGGCTAAGCAATGGTTATGTACATATCGATGTGCTAGTGACAGTGGAGCTTTACTCCAGGAAGCCCGCCACGTTATACACAATCAGTTTGTCACTGTACGCGGTACGTACGGCGAGGAGTCTGTCCCCGGACAGCGCCAGACCCGTGACAACACTCTCTCCTGTATCAACCAGCACGTGCTCGGCCCTAGCGGTGTCACTGACCCCCCACAGACGGACAGAGCCGTCCATGTGTCCAGATAACCACGTGTCCTTCCTCACCGCGCACACTGAGTAGATAGCTGGGAGCCGGGCAGGGAGAGGAACATGATGTAGGAGCTCCCCGGCCGGGCTGTACACACGGACTCCCCGCCACACGTCAGACAGGAGGATGTGGCCGCTCTGCTGGCAGACAGACAGCCAACCTGGGAACACACCATAGCTGCCGACATCCTTCACCTCCCAGAGCAGGTCACCGTCAGACACTCGGTACTTCCGGAGGTGACAACTGGACATCTGATGGCAATAATAATAATAATAATGTAACAATAATAATAATAATATGGATATAACACTAATACAATAGGCTAATAATATGTATTATTATCTATCACCTTACAAAAACAAGAAAATAGTAATGTTCTACTAGAACTCAATCATACAACATTTTTGTGATATATTTAAATATCCAATTATATTGTTTTCAATCGAATCCAACAACACAAAATACATATTGTACATGTACACAATGTACATAATGAACCAATGTACAACATTCATACAGATTGAATCTTCTCACCTCGCTCACCACCATGACAATCTCCCCGTCATGTGTCCAGCGTGCAGCTATACGCTCTATGTCCCTCTCTGACGGCTGATCTTGTAGCTGGTAGGTTGCCTGACGACGGTACGACAGCCCCGACTGCCTCCTGAACACTGTCCAGCTGTATGGACTCGCCCCGTGAACCACCAGGACGGCGGCCCCGTCAGGTGTCGAGTCGACACAGCGCGGCTCCTGTATCCCGGCTGTGTCGATCTGGAGCGGCAGACTCTCCCCGCTCTCAGTCACCAGGCGTATGTCACCCGACTCTGTGATGTACCAGAGAGCGGGGGAAGCCGCGGCCGCCGTCCAGCTGACGTCACGGGCTGCTTCTTTGGTCCACATTCGGCGGGGAACCTGGATAAAGTGTCATAATAATGTTATGTATATTGCCGTAGTAAATACAATAAACAAAGCTCGATAGTGAAAATGCATAGAGCCAGAGTACAGAGTGGACATCTATGTTTACACAATAAGATAATAGTTGTTAGAGACAACCAGTGAACACATATTTATTCCATAGATAATTTGATGTTCATTATGTGTACATGTATGTTTATAATGGTACAACTGACAACTCTCAATAATTTTTACCGGGCACTCTGTAGGCCTATCTGTATTATATATTTAGATCAACAATATTCACGACGAAACACTCGCAATGATGTTTTTGTTTTTACGATAGCTTGCGGCCCGTGGTACAATATCCAACAGCTCGCGGCCCGTCGAGTGAAAGAAATGTTGCTCGCCTCTTATGTCTATTTCTGGTCTGATTATGTATGCCTTATTGGAGTGCCGCTTAAAACACGAACAGCTACGAACGCATGTGTTCATGTGAATGAATGGTACCAGGCAATATGTATGTACAATTTTGTGTACTGTATATTTTTTATTGTACTTTATTTATTTATTTTTTTTTTAACAACTTTGTCCTTCCGAGTGTGTTTCTCGAAGCTGTCGCAGATTTGTCATTTTGCGACCACTCAACACTCGGGCGCTGGTGAAATCAGCAACCGTTTCTCGAAGCAGGCGCTGCTCGGTCGCTAGATAAATGTAGATTTCCAACTACATATCGCAGCGTCAGTTGGGACGGAAGAACCACTGTACTAACTTAAATATATGTGGCGATTTTGCCCTAAGCACGCGGCAGGTGATTGTAAACATAAATGCCATCTATGTGGCCTTTTCGTACTTGGCCTTGTTTTGACATGCTCCGTTCGAGCGTGCGTTGCCACGGCGACGTATTGTAATTTACGTTCCAGTAAACTATAACAATGGATCGATTTAACCTCGCGTGCGCCCTACAGTTTCTGGTGTATTATATATACACTGGAAGCGACTCGTTCGAGGAGATTGTCCAAGATCGAGAGACAGGACGCACACGAGGCTCGGCCATGAGCTTTGTGTTCCCTGTTTGCGAGTAGTGGGCTCCTAGAGCCCTGGGGACGATTTCCGTGGGGAGGCCCGGGCTGGGAGAGACGAGTTGCTGACTCGGGGGCCTTCGGCCCTGTGGATCGCCAGCTCTCTCCCTTCCCGGGACATGTGACAGAGGCTCTGGCCAGCATGTCGGACTGTACGGGGTTCCGTCCCCGAGGCAGACCGCGGCTCGCCAGGCCCCGCCAGTTAACACCGTAGGGATGAACTAGTTTCTGAACGGTGTCCGTAGGCCTGGGAGTGTCGGGTGGGCTGTTACTTGGTTACCGTTAATGATGAAGTAGTTACCGTGTCCGCCGCGACCTCCGGTGAGCGGCCCTGCCGCGAGGATCCGGAATAGCGGATGCGCGTCCGCAAGGACTCGGATGAGAGAGGACTATCCTCGAGGATCCCGAAGAGCGGACGGTAGTCAATAACTTTACATTGGTGCCGTGACCAGGATCAGTCCGACAGTGTTCCATCGCAGCCTACCGTCACAGTGTTGTAGCCTCCTTAGTCCCTGGGGATCGCCCGCTCCTCAAGGACATCTCAAAGGATGACAAAAGAAAGAGATAAAGCCAAAGATAAGGCTAATGAACCCAAGGGGGGGGGGAAACGGGAGGTAATGTCGCGGACCACACCCGGTCGCGCGACAGCCGCCGTGAGACATCTTCGGGTGACTCCGGCGGCCGGAAGGAACGCGCGGAAACCTCCGTGGACAAGACCCCGTCCGCGGAGACGACTCCGGCGTCCCTGGCTCCGTCTTCGGACGTAGAGTCGAGCCCCGCGGGGCCGCAGCAGGAGTTGCCGTCAAGGCCGGACCTTGACGTGTTAGGCGCGGTGGGTGGAGCTGGCAACGACTCTACGCCGCGCCCGCCCGTGCCCAGAACAGATCCGTGGCAAATGGCACCCTTCCATAAGACGCCTTCGAGCGTCCGGAATCGAGCGCCAATGCATGCGGGTCCTTCTGGACGAGCGGACCAGTCGTACCAGATGCCACACCCGGCCGGGTGGACTCCCTCGCGAGCCTCCGGCATGGGTTCTGGTCGGTCCGCACCGGGCAGTGTGGTGGATCAGCTCACCGACGCATTTGGCGAGCTGGCCCCCCTCGGGCGCTATGACCGCGCCCGGTCGCCCCATCAGGGACGATCAGACCGGCGGAACCGCTCCCCTTCTCCGCTGTCACAAGGCAACTCGGGGCCTTTGACGGAGAGGGAGAGGTGGCTGATATCCGAGGCGCTTGTACTGTTCAAGCGGAATCAGCTGCATTCGAGCGTTGACCCGTCGGCCACCCTAAGTCCGGGGATGTCTGGGCCAGTAGCCCCTCCCCAAGTCCTGCCGAGTCCGCAGGCGCCAGTGGCCCCCGCAATGGGACCCGCGCCTGCCCCGCGGCTCGGAGGCACCACGTTGGCGACCGCGTCGACCGTTCCGACGGTTGGAGCGCAAGCCGCGTGGTCGACTTACCCTGGCACGTATAGTGTGCCGGACGGGCAGTGGCAACAGGTGGCTTCGGCCCCAAGCTTTGCCGCCCCTTCTGGAGCCTACCCAGTAGGTTCGATGGGAGCCCCGCCCGCACCTAGCCAGAGTGGGTTTTTAGCGGGGATGACCCCGGCGGCAAACGTGAGCTTACCTGCTCCTCCGTCCGCGGCGTCGATGTTTGCTCCGGCAGACTCCGCCGCAGGCGCAGGAAGCGCACGGAACTTGCCGCAGTACACGGACGACCCCGGAGCCGGGACCGCACGTCGGGCGCGTAGCAAACGCGATGACGGGCCCGACCACTCTTCGTGGCGGAAACGGTTCAACGGGGATAACGCCGACTTGGAGGACTACTTGCTCCAGGTATGGCGTACCGCCGTGTACGAAGGATGGTCCCAGCCTGAAGCTGGACACGTCCTCGCGGGGAGCCTGGAAGGGAAAGCTCTCCGCGTGATGCCGTGTCTGCCGGTGGGAACAGTGACGTTCGGCGAGGTTGCTCGTCAACTTCGCCTGCTGTTCCCGCCGACGACCAATCGGCGGCAGTCTGAACGAGAGTTCAAGGCGCGTATCCGCCAGCCGACTGAGTCCGTGACAGACTATGCGTACAGCTTACGCATACTCGGCCGGAGAGCTTTTCCGGACATGGACTCCAGACGGTTTGAGACGATGCTGATCGATCAGTTCATCGATGGCCAGCCTTACCACCTAGCGTACGGGCTGGCCACCCATGAAAAGCGATCGATGGAGGAGGCAATAGACTCCGCGCTTGCGCTTGAGATGGCTGTCCGTCCTAGACAGTTGCCTCCAGCCCCGGCTCCGGCCTCGGCTGTACCCGCGCAGGCGGCGATTCCTCCTCCGGTCAAGGCATCGCAGGTAACCCCGTGGCAGGACCCGGTCGTCCGGGAACCCGCCAGGGAACCTCCCCAGCAGTGGGTTAGTGCGCCGGCACCCTCTACAGGGGCGCCCGCACATGCGGCACCGGTCGCTGCGCCGCGCTCGCCTTCGGACGAGTGCGACATGGAGGAATACGACCTCGGCGCCGCGCAGATGATTGCGCACTGCGCCGGGCTCGAAGCTCCGGGACCCGCAGAATGTTGCGCGTTCACTTCCGGACCAGCTCAGAACCGTCCCTGCTACTTCTGCGGAAAGCAGGGACACTTTTGGCTGAAGTGTCCGGAGTTGTTGGAACGCCTGCGGTCGCGCGGATACCAGGGAGCTCTCCCTGGCCCGCAACGGAGGAATTCCTTCCGGTCTGGTCCTCCGGGACAGCAGAATCGGAACCCGCGACAGGGAAACTAGATCCGGACGTGGTGGCGACCAACACTGCGTCCGGGGATAGTTGTTCGGTGGCAAACGATGCCGCCCCACCCGCTGATGAGCAGGACGGACCCCAAGTAGATATGACTTCTCCGGAAGTAGTCCTTGGAGACCAGTCTGGCTCCTCCGCGGCTGAGGCGGATGGCGAGGACTCCGTAGATGAGCCCAGCGCGTGCGAAAGGTATCGCCCGACCTGCGCGCTGGTGAGGGACCCCTGCTGGTACCTGCCCCTGTCCTTCGGACGGGAGCCGGTCCGGTTCCTCATAGACTCAGGCTCGGAGGTGACCCTCGTGGCCGCCGGAACGTTTAGGAAGGAGCCCGCGCTCCGCAACCTCGAGTTGCGAGATCCCGGACCGTACAAGCTCTACGGAGCGGGAGACAACCGCATCCGTATCCATGGCATCATCGATCTGCCTATTACCCTTGGGGACAAGGTGTATCTGACAGAGGCGATCGTGGCGGATATCGGAGCGGCCGGGATAATTGGGATGAATTTCCTACGGGTCCACCGGGTGATTGCCAACTTTAGCGCTGGCGAGTTCCGGATGGGAGAGGACACACACTTCCTCTTCCGCTCGGGCCCGATGCATTCATTCCAGATGCGGACATCGCGCACTGTAGTAGTGCCGCCGATGAGTGAGATGATCATCGAGACGAGGCCGCGTCGTCCCCGCATGCCCCTCGATGGTCGACCGTGTATAGTGCAACCCGTGAGCAGTTTCGCCGCAGGAACTGGGCTCGTGCTGGGTGGGGCCCTGGTCATGTCCAACCCCCGCGCGATGCCCATCCTCGTGGTGAATCCTACGGATGCTCCGATTGTACTGAAGCGCGGATGCATAGCAGCTACTGCTATTCCCGCGGCTTCGAGTCGTGTCCTCCCCGACGATCCTGTCTGCCGCGCTGCTCTGCCGGTGGGAACAGTGACGTTCGGCGAGGTTGCTCGTCAACTTCGCCTGCTGTTCCCGCCGACGACCAATCGGCGGCAGTCTGAACGAGAGTTCAAGGCGCGTATCCGCCAGCCGACTGAGTCCGTGACAGACTATGCGTACAGCTTACGCATACTCGGCCGGAGAGCTTTTCCGGACATGGACTCCAGACGGTTTGAGACGATGCTGATCGATCAGTTCATCGATGGCCAGCCTTACCACCTAGCGTACGGGCTGGCCACCCATGAAAAGCGATCGATGGAGGAGGCAATAGACTCCGCGCTTGCGCTTGAGATGGCTGTCCGTCCTAGACAGTTGCCTCCAGCCCCGGCTCCGGCCTCGGCTGTACCCGCGCAGGCGGCGATTCCTCCTCCGGTCAAGGCATCGCAGGTAACCCCGTGGCAGGACCCGGTCGTCCGGGAACCCGCCAGGGAACCTCCCCAGCAGTGGGTTAGTGCGCCGGCACCCTCTACAGGGGCGCCCGCACATGCGGCACCGGTCGCTGCGCCGCGCTCGCCTTCGGACGAGTGCGACATGGAGGAATACGACCTCGGCGCCGCGCAGATGATTGCGCACTGCGCCGGGCTCGAAGCTCCGGGACCCGCAGAATGTTGCGCGTTCACTTCCGGACCAGCTCAGAACCGTCCCTGCTACTTCTGCGGAAAGCAGGGACACTTTTGGCTGAAGTGTCCGGAGTTGTTGGAACGCCTGCGGTCGCGCGGATACCAGGGAGCTCTCCCTGGCCCGCAACGGAGGAATTCCTTCCGGTCTGGTCCTCCGGGACAGCAGAATCGGAACCCGCGACAGGGAAACTAGATCCGGACGTGGTGGCGACCAACACTGCGTCCGGGGATAGTTGTTCGGTGGCAAACGATGCCGCCCCACCCGCTGATGAGCAGGACGGACCCCAAGTAGATATGACTTCTCCGGAAGTAGTCCTTGGAGACCAGTCTGGCTCCTCCGCGGCTGAGGCGGATGGCGAGGACTCCGTAGATGAGCCCAGCGCGTGCGAAAGGTATCGCCCGACCTGCGCGCTGGTGAGGGACCCCTGCTGGTACCTGCCCCTGTCCTTCGGACGGGAGCCGGTCCGGTTCCTCATAGACTCAGGCTCGGAGGTGACCCTCGTGGCCGCCGGAACGTTTAGGAAGGAGCCCGCGCTCCGCAACCTCGAGTTGCGAGATCCCGGACCGTACAAGCTCTACGGAGCGGGAGACAACCGCATCCGTATCCATGGCATCATCGATCTGCCTATTACCCTTGGGGACAAGGTGTATCTGACAGAGGCGATCGTGGCGGATATCGGAGCGGCCGGGATAATTGGGATGAATTTCCTACGGGTCCACCGGGTGATTGCCAACTTTAGCGCTGGCGAGTTCCGGATGGGAGAGGACACACACTTCCTCTTCCGCTCGGGCCCGATGCATTCATTCCAGATGCGGACATCGCGCACTGTAGTAGTGCCGCCGATGAGTGAGATGATCATCGAGACGAGGCCGCGTCGTCCCCGCATGCCCCTCGATGGTCGACCGTGTATAGTGCAACCCGTGAGCAGTTTCGCCGCAGGAACTGGGCTCGTGCTGGGTGGGGCCCTGGTCATGTCCAACCCCCGCGCGATGCCCATCCTCGTGGTGAATCCTACGGATGCTCCGATTGTACTGAAGCGCGGATGCATAGCAGCTACTGCTATTCCCGCGGCTTCGAGTCGTGTCCTCCCCGACGATCCTGTCTGCCGCGCTGCTTGCGCGGCGGCGGCCGCCGGAGATGACCCGTTCACCCTGCCGGACCATTTGGAATCTCGGGTTCCGAAGGACCGGTTGGATGAAGAGCAGCGCCAAGCGCTCCGCAGACTGCTGCGGCAGTATGCGGATGTGTTCATGGGTCCTGATGGTGCGGTTGGCAAGACTGACGTCGCCAAGCACCGCATCGACCTCGTGGACGAGCGTCCTCTCAAGCAGCGTCTTCGTCGGGCAGCAATAGTGCACCAAGAGGTCATAGACCAGGAGGTGCAAAAGATGCTCGACTTGGACATCATCGAACCCAGTGACAGCCCTTGGGCCAGTCCGGTGGTTATGGTGAAGAAGAAGGACGGCTCGTGGAGGTTCTGCGTGGACTATCGGAAACTCAACGATGCCACGCGGAAGGACTCATATCCTCTCCCGCACATTGAGGATACCTTCGATGCCCTGGCCGGGTCGCACTATTTCTGTGCTCTGGATCTGGCCTCCGGGTATTGGCAGGTGGAGATGGAGGAGAGTGATCGGGCGAAGACTGCCTTCGTTACCAAGAACGGGCTCTACCAATTCAAGGTAATGCCGTTCGGGCTCTGTAACGCACCAGCGACGTTCGAGCGCCTCATGGAGATGGTACTTAAAGGGTTCCTCTGGAAGCGATGTATGGTCTACATCGACGATGTCGTCGTGTATGGCCGGTCGTTCGAGGAAACCCTCACCAACCTCCAGATGGTGCTCCATCGCATCCGCGGAGCAGGGCTTAAATTGAAGCCAAGTAAGTGCGAGCTATTCGCGCAGGAAATCCTGTACTTGGGCTTCATGGTAACGGGCACCGGAGTGAGACCAGACCCCGCAAAGGTGGCGGCCGTGCAGAAATGGCCTCCGCCATGTAACGTGGCGGACGTGAGGTCCTTCTTGGGCTTCGCGAGCTACCACCGCAGGTTTATTCGCGGCTTTGCGGAGATCGCGCGTCCCCTTACTATCCTCACGGAAAAGGGCGCCGATTTTGTTTGGTCCGCCGAGCAGGCTAACGCCTTCTCGGGACTCCGGCAGGCCTTGGTAGCGGCCCCGGTGCTGCGGCACCCTCGTCCGGACTGCGAGTTCATCCTGGACACCGACACGAGTAACACGAGTGTCCTCTCGCAGATCGTGGATGGGCAAGAGCGGGTAGTAGCTTATGCGAGTGTGGCCTTGAGCCGCTCTCAAATGAACTACTGTACCACTCATCGCGAGTTGCTCGCGGTGGTTACGATGACCAAGCGCTTCCGGCACTATTTGTTGGGACGCCATTTCCGCTTGCGGACTGATCATAGTTCGCTGAGATGGCTCCTCAACTATAGTGAGGCCGACCCCAAGACAGGCGGCACGGATGAGGAGCCGATGACCACGGAGGAAGGCTAGGGTACTAGCCTCGTCGCTGCTCGTGTGCGGCGGCGTGCCGGAGTCGCTCCCGTGGCTCCGCCCTGCCTCAGACCCGCTCTGCGGATCTGAGGAGCCGGCCGGCAGGGCGATCGGCAACATTTTTAGAGGTACTATCACTTTTGATCACTCGGTGTGTCGTTTTACAAAATTTCTAAATTTAAAGTCTAACCTTAAAGATATTCCAAAGACTCGACACACCGTCCTTTTATAATGGATGACCTTTCAAGGTCATCACACGGTTTTGGACCACCTCGGTCAAAATTTTAGCTTGTTTATGAGGATTTATTCAAAATTGCAAAGCGCGTTATAGTTTACTCCGTAAGTCCGGGGGTAGTTCCCCATTCTTCCAAAAGGGACTCTTAAAGTCCTAGTGTGTTGCGCCGTGACTTCTGGGTACCGTTCACCTTGCTTCCTTCGGTCCGCCATGCGATGCCTTCGTCGTGTTTTGCAGTTTTGGGCGCAGGCGGAACATGTTGGGGACCAACATTGTAAGAAGGGGGTAATGTGGCGATTTTGCCCTAAGCACGCGGCAGGTGATTGTAAACATAAATGCCATTTATGTGGCCTTTTCGTACTTGGCCTTGTTTTGACATGCTCCGTTCGAGCGTGCGTTGCCACGGCGACGTATTGTAATTTACGTTCCAGTAAACTATAACAATGGATCGATTTAACCTCGCGTGCGCCCTACAGTTTCTGGTGTATTATATATACACTGGAAGCGACTCGTTCGAGGAGATTGTCCAAGATCGAGAGACAGGACGCACACGAGGCTCGGCCATGAGCTTTGTGTTCCCTGTTTGCGAGTAGTGGGCTCCTAGAGCCCTGGGGACGATTTCCGTGGGGAGGCCCGGGCTGGGAGAGACGAGTTGCTGACTCGGGGGCCTTCGGCCCTGTGGATCGCCAGCTCTCTCCCTTCCCGGGACATGTGACAGAGGCTCTGGCCAGCATGTCGGACTGTACGGGGTTCCGTCCCCGAGGCAGACCGCGGCTCGCCAGGCCCCGCCAGTTAACACCGTAGGGATGAACTAGTTTCTGAACGGTGTCCGTAGGCCTGGGAGTGTCGGGTGGGCTGTTACCTGGTTACCGTTAATGATGAAGTAGTTACCGTGTCCGCCGCGACCTCCGGTGAGCGGCCCTGCCGCGAGGATCCGGAATAGCGGATGCGCGTCCGCAAGGACTCGGATGAGAGAGGACTATCCTCGAGGATCCCGAAGAGCGGACGGTAGTCAATAACTTTACATATATAATGTCCCTTTCTCTTCCTAAGGCAATTAATTCGCCATTTGGTAATAATAATAATAACAATAATAATAATAATAATAATAATAATGTGAAATTTTACATAGCGCTTTTCATCAACATGCTCAAAGCGCTTCACAATTATGGGGTCAATAGACAATCACCTATATTTGTCAAAGACTTTTTGTTGCCATATATTGCCGCAAGGTGACTAGGACACGTGTACAATTTGCCAACACTGCCAATCGGGTACTCAATTATACGACTGAGTTAATTGAAAGCTGAGAGGGAGGGCGGAAAAAAAGAAACCCGCAAATAAAAGAACGATGTACATTGCAGTGGAAAATCTCTGAATCTCTGAATGCAATCAGTCTTGGTGTACACGTATGTTAGCATCTAATAATTTCCCATACTTCTATATTAAACGTCTTTGGTGGTAAAGTAAGTGCTGCGAGTCCAAGATGGGTAAGTGTAAGCCTGATGGGCGTTGGCAGATATTTGTGTGTCAAAAGCGCATTATTTCCACGATTTTACATACTTATAAATTTTGTTTATTTTCTCTCAAAATTTCGCAAATAATCAGGAATGGCCAAGGACGAGGCCCTCACTCTACCAAACCTCCCAGTCATGATATCACGCCAACCTGACTGTGATATCGTACAAACCTCACACCTATGATCTCACATCAGTGATCCAAATGGATATAAAAGTGACCTCACAACTGCGAGATGTAAACGTAATGTCAATATGACGATAATATCAATAATAATATACCCATTTCTTATGCAGCGCTTTCTCAATGATCTATCCAATTGCTTCATAATTTGGAATTAGCTCTTCTGTGAGTGGTCTCAGAGGGGTTTTATATCCCTTCAGAACCGTTTTTTTAGAGATGAAGCAGCCAATTTTATTTTTTTCAGAGATTGTCCGGCATTTTAGAACTTTTTTTTTGGGGGGGGGGGGGGGGGGCACCATTTTATGTGATATTGAATTCACGGGTACACTGCCAAGTGTGAACGTAGGGAAAAATACACAATTACCACACATGCAGCCCGATGTTGGATCAAACCCACACCGACAATGGCTCTTGATTCAAATTGAACGACTGACCCAGTCAGCCATCTCGGCCACCATGAATATGACATCACAAACGTGATATTGTCGTGATAGAATTATAATGAAAATAGTCCAAATTCATATTATTAGCCTACAATAATTGCTTGTAAAAGCCAGAATCTGAGGTGGGCGTGCGTTGTGGTTGACTTCCAATTTTATAAAATTAGCCATGAAATCCAGGTGTGTTTGCACAGGATGTTGTGAAGCTAAATGCGTAATGCGTGGTGTATATTACTTCCCAGGTTATTCTTTTGAAATCTGCGTCCATATTACATTAAAATAAAGCAGAACGGAATCAGGCTTGTTATTTCACAAGTATTAGATTAATTTGTGGTTAGACTTTGAGATCATAATGAGATACCTGGTATCACATATTATTAGGGCCTATAATGTCAATGAAATCATCTCCAGAGTGACATTATGTTAACCAGGCTGGTCTGATCATGCAGTCTGACAGTGAACAACTTCGGTTTAATGGTCGGCTGTGATATCACAAATACCGTATCAAGAATTGACCGGTTTCATGGTACCTAATTAAATATTCAGTGCGTTGGGTCCCTAGCAACGATGGTTGCTATGGGTCATATCTCGAGAATAGTTACCTTGGCAACCAATGCTGGAAATTGAATACTGATTATAGGGCCTTTCTCATGCCATATAAGGTACATGCCAAATAAAGCTCATATTATTATTATGGTAACTTTTTATAACGCCCTATCCATGATATAAATCTGCTCTACGGCAGTGATGGTATCATGGTACATGTTTAAAACTAGATGGTTCATTACTCTTATTAACTTGTTTTTACCCTTGTGACGTCATGAATAGGCCTACTCATTATGATGGTCAATTAGGCACAAAAAGTTAGCCCAAAATTTCCACTAAACTGTCATATCTTCATAAATAATCAAGATATTGTCATGCTGCAAAAACTATAATAAATCATGAGATTAACTTTATCAACTGTCAAAAATAAGTAAACTGACTTTAGTTGGACTTTATTGCTGTTTCAACAAATTTTCGCTTCAAAGTTCAAGATGCTGAATATGCGACAGCTTCGTGAAACTGAGAATTGTCGCTTGAGCAGCGACTGGTCGCACGCTTGGGACGGCCTCGAAAAACATGCCGCAGTTTGACTAAAATTATGAAATAAATTCAATGACTTTCTGTGTGCCACCCCCTGTAAGCGGCGCAGCGGTGAAGTGGTTTTGTCCGGGCATGGGGTGGGTTTTGCTCGGGCAGGTCATGGGTTTTGCTCGGGCAACACTGCTGATGCTGGGTTTTGCTCGGTCACACGGATGGTATATACAACACTCATTGTTTTGGGGGCACATGCTACTTAAGTTCAGCAATCGCCTCCAAATAATCCAGAATATCATAAGCTTTGATTGTCAAGTAGGCCTACCTGCGAACTGTATCGGCTATTTTATGAGGGAATAAATACTTTGTACATTTCATTGTAAATTTGTTTTCAAAACATCTTTCTCTCGTCACCAAAATTGTGAGACACAAACCTTGTTAAATTATTCAAATAATACCACCAAAATATGATGCTGCAACAAAATAACGAATGAGTTATTGATCTTCACCCAGCATCTGTAATGTTGCCCGAGCAAAACCCACCGCATGTCCGGACAAAAGCACTTCACCACTGCGCCGCTTACAAGGGGTGGTGAAGGTCGGGGCCGTTCATGAGGGTTCGGTCGGGGGGGGGGGGGGTATATTTATGGTAGTGAGAATCGGGGGGTATATGCCTAGGCCTAATCATATGTATGTATTACCACCTTTTTGATTACGAACATGTTCCATGAAAACAAAATAATATCTAGATTCTAGATCTAGTGCCTACTGTGAAATTTTCAGCTGATGTTTTTGCGATGTTAATCGTATCGTGATATAACCGTCCTTACATCACCTTGGGATCAAAAGTCAATTTCCTGCAAATTGTCAGAATTCTGCTCCTGAAACAGAATTTCAGCGATCTACTGCAGCCTTCAGTGACGAATGGTCCTATTCACAGAATTTTCCCGCCGCTGGCCAGCAGGCGAGTGTCGCCGGAATATTTTGGTCTCCATGTCAACATTGTTTATGAATGTTGGGCGCGTGAAGGAAGAGTCCATTCAGAAGATCTACATAGGGAGTGCGGGTGGGAATTGAAAACGGCCACGCATTTGAATGATTCATATACATGTACAAGCTAACTGCAGAGCACAATCATGCTGTCACCTAGCAACGCGATTCCCTATTTCATTTGAACTTGTTCACTTGTTCTGCTTCTTGAACAAGGCAATGTGGCAGATACCACCCCCACCCCACCTGCCATACACAATACTGAGAGAAACACAGTACTGGTGCGTTCCAGACGCCAGGTTAGTGTAAACCAAATGTTTTCGGACGACAGCGTGGGTATATCCTCCTGATGACCTATAATAAAAATAATAATACATTTTGCCCGAAATATGCTACCGGCAATAGTACTAAGCTTATAATTACTGCTCAGTCAGTCAGTGTCAGTGTCTTTCATCAATGTCTGCAATCAATGCTACTGAATTATTTTATTGTATCAAGTAATTAATTGAAACACAATATGGGTTTCTGTGCCTGCGGTTCCGTTTGAAGAACTTGATCCAAAGGCACAAAAACCCATAATGTGGCATCACCCGTTTTATCACAAAACTATGCCAATCTGGGAAATTTTTTATAACACGTAGTAGTAAATCGGCAATTATTTGTTTACAATTATTTGCGAACAGTTATGGATCATGCCCTAAAAGTAAATCTGGCATCATGACGTATAATGGGCAATATAACATCTGGGGCCCAGAGGTCATGTTCGGTTATTATGACATATTAGATAAAAAAAGGATTGTTTTTGTATCTGAAGTAAAGACTTCTCTAGCTTATGACGACAACAAATTATGGCACAATGCGAACCGTTATAATAATAATAATAATAATAATAATAATAATAATAATAATAATAATAATAATAATAATAATAACTAGACGTCAAAGCCTAAAGATGCCTTGGAGGCATTTCGGTGTTAGGGCTAATTCGTAATTTTTTACATAACATGTAAAAAATAACATGTTTGCCACGGGCTCTACGATACACCGTTTCCTAGATATCGACGAAAATGAAAAATGTCAACTCAGCAAAAAAAAAATTCAGGTCAAGGTCAAAGTTCATCTGTAATACCCCTTAGACATGTTTGTCTAGAGCCACGAGTCTGAAAATAATGTCCGTATCGCTCTACAACGCACCGTTTCCGAGATATCGACGAAAACGAAAAATGCCGACTCGGCAAAAAAAATTTCGGGTCAAGGTCAAAGTTCATCCATAATACGACTCAGACATGTTTGTCTGGTGCGAAGAGTCCAAAAATAACAACCGTTTCGCTCTACAACACACCATTTCTGAGATATCGAAGAAAACGAAAAATGCTGACTCGGCAAAAAAATTTCGGGTCAAGGTCAAAGTTCATCCATAATACCCCTTAGACATGTTTGTCTAGGGCGACGAGTCCAAAAATAATGTTCGTTTCACTCTACAACACACCGTCTCCGAGATATGCAGGATGCCTCAAGGATGACACAGTAAATAATTATTTCGACCTCTAGGTCGATGGTCGTTTGACGTATCGATCCCAAAATCAATAGGGTTCTTCCCTGGTGGCATATATACCTCCATGCAAAGTTCTGCAACTATTGCCTGAATATTTTCCGAGTTATCCTCCGGAAACCAAGTCTCAAATCAGCCTTGATTTCATCCTCACGGACCTCAGAGCCGGATCAAAAAAAATAATACCCCTTAGACATTTGTCTAGGGCGACGAGTCTGAAAATAATGTCCGTTTCGCTCTACGATGCACGGTTTCTGAGATATGCAGGAAGCCTGAAGGATGAATCAGCAGAAAATTATTTTGACCTCTAGGTCAAAGGTCGTTTGACGGGTCGATCCCAAAATCAATAGGGTTCTTCCTTGGTGGTATATGAACCTCCATGCAGAGTTGCGCGTATATTTTCCGAGTTATCGTCCGGAAACCAAGTCACAAAATTAGCCTTGATTTAATCCTCACGAACCTCGAATCCGGCTCAAAAAGAACAGGGTTCTTTCACATATCATTTTTGACTAATGGTGAAAAATTCTGCCGAAATGCCTTTCTGTTTCTCGTCCCCGCCCGCCTGTGTTCAAAAGCAGTCTCCCGGATTTTATTATTTGCGATTCTCAAATAAAAAATAGAAAGTGTTCCCGCCCCTATTTTGAGGAGAGTGAATGATCGAGACACCGAATTACAGCATGCAACTCAGGTATATTTTAGGTTACCGGACCTTTGCGTTGCGTCTGTCCGTCCGTCCGTCCGTCCGGGCAAACCAGAAGGGTTTACGGGGATTTCTTAGGAGGAATAAAGCTGAAAACGCCCCAAAACCACAGTTTAAGCCAAAAGTGCGGTCTTACGGGGATTTTTTTCAGGACTTACGGGGAAAGTTAAGATAGGAAATTTAACATTGGGTCCGCCCGTAACGCCCATCCGTTCATCCGGGCAAACGGAACGGAGTTATGGGGATTTCTTAGGGGGAATAAAGCTGAAAACGCCCCACAACCACAGTTTAAGCCAAAAATGCGGTCTTATGGGGATTTTTTCAGGACTTATGGGGAAAGTTAAGATAGGAAATTTAACATTGGGTCCCCCCGTAACGCCCATCCGTTCACCCGTCCGTCGTCCGTCCGTTCACATTTTTATCTTTGAAGTTTACGGTCCAATTTTTCTGAAATTTTGCACAAAAATACCTAAAAATATTTCCAAAAAAGGTTTTTCTCTAGTTGTTTGATTTTCGCATTTTTTTCAAAATGGCGGCCGTTTTCGTCGAAAAATGGCCAATTTTGGACTTTGGCTGTCGTTTTCTCAAAATCTGTTCAGTAACTTTTTTCCTTTTGATGCATAACACTCCTCATATGTACCTCTGTGACATGTATAAATTTCGTTACCCTTGAATCGCTCGAAGTGGGCCATTTTGGGCCCAAACTCGGCCCAAATGGGACTTTCCCATGTTAAATTCTCCTATGCTTTATAATGGGACACATTAAGCCTAATATCTCACTTAATATTGAGATTAGAGACTGGGAATCAATTGTGGACATATAGGAAATGATGTATGCTGAATATTGTCGTGACCTTGAATTTGACCTCTGACCTTGAAAGTTTCAAGGTCAGAGCGGCCGTTTTTGTCGAAAAATGGCCAATTTTGGACTTTGACGGTCGTTTTCTCAAAATCTGTTCAGTAACTTTTTTTCTTTTTGATGAAAAACACTCCTCATATATATACCCCTGTGATATGTATAAATTTCGTTACCCTTGAATCGCTCGAAGTGGGCCATTTTGGGCCCAAACTCGGCCCAAATGTGACTCTCCCATGTTAAATTTTCCTATGCTTTATAAGGGGACACATTAAGCCTAATATCTCACTTAATATTGAGATTAGAGACTAGGAATCAATTGTGGACATATAGGAAATGATATATGCTGAATATTCTCGTGACCTTGAATTTGACCTTTGACCTCATTTTCAAGGTCACAGGACAAAATGGCTAATATCTCGCTTATTAACGACTTTACAGCTTAGGAATCAATTGTGAACATATAGGAAATGATATATGCTGAATATTCTCGTGACCTTGAATTTGACTTTTGACCTCATTTTCAAGGTCACGTGACAAAATGGCTAATATCTCGCTTATTATCGACTTTACAGCTTAGGAATCAATTGTGAACATATAGGAAATGATATATGCTGAATATTCTTGTGACCTTGAATTTGATCTTTGACCTCATTTCCAAGGTCACAGGACAAAATTGCTAATATCTCGCTTATTATCGACTTTACAGCTTAGGAATCAATTGTGAACATATAGGAAATGATATATGCTGAATATTCTCGTTACCTTGAATTTGACCTTTGACCTCATTTCCAAGGTTACAGGACAAAATTGCTAATATCTCGCTTATTATCGACTTTACAGCTTAGGAATCAATTGTGAACATATAGGAAATGATATATGCTGAATATTCTCGTGACCTTGAATTTGACCTTTGACCTCATTTTCAAGGTCACAGGACAAAATGGCCAATATCTTGCTTATTAGCGATTTCACAGCTTAGGAATCAATTGTGAACATATAGGAAATGATATATGCTGGATATTCTAGTGACCTTGAATTTGACCTTTGACCTAAATTTCAAGGTCAGTCATTTGATTTTCAAGGTCAGAATACAAAATGGCTTATATCTCGCTTATTATCAAATTTACAGCTTAGGGGTCCATAGTGAACATATAGGAAATGATGTATGCTGAATATTTTGGTGATCTAGAATTTGACCTTTGATCTCATTTTCAAGGTCAGAGAACAAAATGGCTAATATGTCGCTTAATATCATCTTTACAGCTTAGGAATCAATTGCGAATATAGAGGAATGATATATACTGAATATTTTCATGACCTTGAACTTGAACTTTGACCTCATTTTCAAGGTAACATCACAGAATGGCTAATATCTCACTTGTTATCGACTTTACAGCTTAGGAATTTATTGTGGACATACTAGAAGTGATATATTTGTTGAAAATTTCATGGCCTTGAATTTATCAGTGACTTTATTTTCAAGTTCACTGGACGAATGGCTAATATCTAAATCGTATATTGTCCGGTAACCTTTCTTAGCCCTTGGGCTATTTTTTTAACTTACCACCTTGTTTTCACTCTCCGCCAACTGAGACAAAGACGCTACCAGTTTTCAAAAACATTTATTCTATGTGGTTACACGTGTGTAATAATACATAGAAAATTGTGATCACGAATTGATTTACTATATTTCCTCATGTATACTTCAATAGATGTATTAAATGATAGAACGGATTTCCACAATTACTCATCATTGAAAGAACAAACTATCGTCTGATGTTTTTTTGATAATAATACTACTGGTACACAGAATAATCCTCTCTGTGCTGAGGATGATGGCACACCAGTGGTGCCAAGGTGCCCGGCCAAGGGCTGTCAAGCCCAAATAAATCAAGCATTTCGAAATGAAATCATTGATTGATTTCGGCTGGAATCTGCTTGAATAAATCAAGCTTCTAGAAACGAAATGATTAATGTCATGTGTTACATGTGGTCTAATAGCTTGATTTATTTTGGCTTGAATGCCTTTATGCGTGAGTGTTTTTTATTTTATTTCATAAGTGTGAAATGTTGCCCAGCCAAGATTTTAAAAAAAAGTGCCTCCCTACCCAATTTTCTCATGAGCTGAGGACGGTATTTTTGGCAAAATAAAAAAATGAAAAATAAAAAATTAAAAGTCCCTCTCTACCCAGTTTTGGAATAATAGGAGGACGAGAAACAGAAAATTAATTTTTGAGGCCTTAATAGGGCTGTAAAACGGAAGTATGATCGGTGATAAATTCCAATGAAATATTCGTGAATAAAGCTGGGGATAAACCTTATTTTCGCTCATTTATAACAACGTCAATAACTGCTGAACTAACACATCTTAGATCAAATAACTGTAGCGAAGGAACAGAGCAGGTACACATGTGCCAATATTCATTAAAATAACAGGCCGCCTGCCATTTAGCTATAGTGTGACGTGTGGTAGGTAATGGCTTGTTTTGTTTTTGGTGTGCCCAAAAACCCGGTTTCTTGATCGTATAGACTTTTGGTAACTCCCGCTCGTTGTGATTCGAGAGCTGTCACTAAACTGGTGTTCCCCAACGCTGGTGTATCATCAGTCAGTAGCTCACCGGCTTCACTTAGGCGAGAAGCAACTCAGATGTAAATAAAATGAAGATTTATCGACATCAAATAAACTTACAATTGTATGGCTGGTCACCCACGTGACGTACAAATATAAAGTTCAGACATGGAGAACCGTATGATCACATTTCAAAAATAAATAGTGCACGAGGGCACAACTAAAAAGAGTTCTTAGCCGGCGGCGTCTCTCTGTCCCTTCCCGTTGAAGTTTCCCGTCCCGTTTAGTCGAATGGTTTCTCCAGGTAGTCGGTCTAAATCCCGGTTGACTCTAAGGCCCTGAAGAAGGAGTCGTCCGCACGGAGGTCGTCGAGTCCCTTGGCTGTGGTTGTGACGATCTCCCCACGGTCGATGTCGCTGTTGCAGTGCTCTCAGAGAGCCGTCCGCTCTCCCTTATATAGCCAGGGTGGCTGCGTGCGCATCCTCGTCCGCGAACGTATCTTCCGCAGCCGTCACCACGTGGAGAAGGCTGCATCCGCGAATGGTTCTTCCGCGAACGGTACTTCCGCGAAGGGTGCTTCCGCCGCTGGTGCTTCCGCAGCTCGTGCTTCCGCAGCTGGTGCTTCCTCGAACAGTTCTTCCGCGAACGGTTCTTCCGCGAACGCTGCTTCCACCAGTGGTCTTCTGGCATCACGTGACCGTTCCTAACGAACGTTTTAGCGCGGCAGTTGCATGTATTTTGTTACAACTCCACCCTTTCTGGAGATCAACGTCCCCGTTGATTCTTTCTCTCTCTTCTCTTCTCTTCTTCCTCCTTCTTCATCTCTTCCTTCCTGTCCGCTGTGTCCAGGGCTCTCTCCCTCCTCTTCACTGGCGCTCAACCTCGCTCTCGGACGTTTCCGCCAGCCTGTCACGAGCGTCCGTGTAGACTCGCAGCTGCTCCCGGAGCAGCCTGGTCTCCTTGACGTGGGCCTGCAGCTCCCTCCGGTGGCTCTTCTCTCGCTGAGACCTCTGCCTCGAGCTGTTTCTGCTCCCTCTTGGACCGGAGCCGAGCCTCCGTTTGACTCAAGTGGCGTCGTCCGGTCGCCAGGGTGGACGCCAGGTCCTCCAGGGCCTTCTCGCCGGCAGTGACCGCTCTGCCCAGGCCCTCCACGTACGGTCGCAGCTGGTCCTCCTCCTCCGGAACTGGCTTGAGGAACCAGCTCAAGTCTAGGGGCTTGTAGGTAGGCACTGAGTCCCTGGGAGCGGGGGGTCCGTCGTCCTCGGGGTTGGGGGCCTCCGGGGATTCCGCCTCTCTCCGCTCCTGCTGAGACTCCGGTTCCTGTTCACTATTCGGCGGGTCGTTCTCGTGGTCTGAGGCGTCCTCTGACCTGGGGGCGTCCGCCTGACTGGGAGCTTCTGGGGGGTCAACGACTTGGGGCTGGTCGTCCTACCGGCGGCAAAACTGACTGTCCCCAGCTCAGGGGCAGGCACGGCGGACAGGCCATTCCGGGGGTCGGACACGGGCGTGTCGGTCGCCGTCCTCCTTCGCCCGGCTTCATGGTGCTGCCGCTGGCATGGGAGGTTTCGTGCCGGTCTCTGTCAGCCCTGCGGACGAACCGCTGGCTGCACACCTTGCAAAGATGCCGCCCCTCCTGCTGTGTGTGCTTAGTCGCCACATGCCGACTAAAGCTGGACGCCGTCACGTGGATCCGGCAGGGGCTGCACCAGTGTCGTCCTCGCTCTCTGACAGGGGACCGTCGACCTCCTCGGGGCTCCTCGCCATGCTCCCGGCTCCTCGAGCATTCCCGCTTCCTGTCAGGCTTGTTCTCGACCTTGTCGCTCATTTCGTCGACTCCGAGTGGTAGGAAGTCGGCCAAGTCGAAGTCTGGAACCTCCCCGAAATCTTCTTCTGCAAAGATTGGTGTCTTGATTATCTGCAGAGGTGGTGTATTCATGATTGAAATGATGACGGAATCGTAGGCCGGCCTGCTTATATAGAGAAGGCGCGGACCAGGGATATGTGGGAAAATTGCATGGTCAGCAGACGCAATAACGTTTTTCGCTTGCTTCCGCGAATGGTTCTCCCGCGAACGCTGCTTTCGCGAACGTGCTCCCGCGAACAGTGACTCCGCGAACGGTGCTTCCGCAAATGCTGCTTCCGCGAACGGTTCTTCCGCGAACGCTCCCGTCGCCGTTTACATCGTCGGGACTGCATTCTCGCTGTTTCCCACTCGTCCCTCGTCATCACTGGGGGCCCGGACTGGGGTCACATCGTCCGGGTCGGGGATCCAGGTGTCAGTTTCGGAGGTAAACCACCACCTTTTGAGGTTGTCGATGTGGACATCTTTTATCCTGCCACCGGGTCGACCTTGTATCGACACCATCCATCCGAGATGAGACTTCACGACGAGATAAGGTCCCGTCCACCCTAGTCCTAGTTTTGGTCTGGCTTTTGGGGGGTACCAGTACATCACCCAGGTGCCCACCGGAAAATGTCGAGCGGCCAATTTTACGTCATGATGGCGCTTTTGTCGCACCGTGGCCGCTTTCAGGCACTCTCGGGCGGTCTCATGGGCTTGTATGCTGGCTTCCTTCACCCATTCGACGTATGCAGATGCACACTCGGGGACCGGTCCTCCCAAATCGTCCGGTTTCGTCCGGTACCTCAGGTCTAACGGGGTGGTAGCTCCCCGTCCCATCATCATTCAGAATGATGTACAGCCAGTGCTCTCGTGTACAGATGTTCTGTAAGTCGCCATCACGTAGGGCAGATGGTCGTCCCAGTCGTCATGGTTTTCGTCCACGACCACGGCCAGAAGGTTCAGCAGGGTCCGGTTGAACCGCTCGACCATCCCGTCTGATTTGGCGTGAAAAGGAGTCATCCGAGTCTTCTCCCCTCCTAGGATCTTGATCATTTCGAGGAAAAGCTTGCTCTCGAACTCTCATCCCCAGGCGGCACAAACTCCGTCACAAAGACGTCTGCCACCGTCTGAGCCTCATGGTTGGGTAGAGCGTAGGCCTCAGTCCACTTGGTGAAATAATCACCCACGACCAGTATATACCGGTTCCCAGAATTGGTGATCGTTCCGGGCTCCAAAATGTCCATGGCCACCCTTTCTAGCCGATCGCTACCGGTAGATTTCCCATAGGGTGGTACTTGGGCCCCGGTCGCGGTTTTCTCCCACTACACTTCAGGCACTCCCGGCACCAACGCTCCACATCCTTCGTCATACCCGGCCAGTACATTCTCGCTTTTAGTCGGTGGACTGTTTTGGTGACTCCCTGGTGGCTCATCAGCTTGCCGGTGTGGACCTCCTTCATGACGGCACGTCTCAGGACCTGCGGAACGACCAGTTGATGGATTGGCGCGTTCTGGCATGCCGCTTGGTACCGCCGGTACAGAAGCCCATCACGTAGCTCCAGCTGGTCCCACTGTTGCCACAGAGTCTTCATTTGCTGACTTTTTGTTCTGATTCGGGCCATGCAGGTCTTTCTGTGCAGATATTCTTCCACCCGAGGATGCCTCCAACTTCAGGGTCGGCTCGTTGACGGGTCACTAGGTCTTCCTGGGAATACCCATTCAGCACCTGGACCTCCGAGGCTCCCTCCGTCGGGGTCCGGCGTCCTCCCGTAGCCATAGCCCACGTGACAGATAGCACTTGTTTGTCTGGATCTCAGACCACAGGGTTGGGGCATGGGTCCGGTAAAGGCTCCTCTCGGCAGCGCATCCACACGTCGGCCGTCGCGCCGATTGCTGCTCCGGCCACAACCTCCGGTCCCAAACAATGCAGTGTGAAGAGCATCATCAGGAGAAACCAAACCCAGGCAGAGGGGCGAAGCCGATGCAGGGATCTGCAAACGCTCCTGGCCCCGTCCTCCGTCTGTGGGGGGCTCCGATCTTCAGGCAGGCACTCCTCGGTCGGCTTGGTAGTCGTCCTCGGGTCCTCCTGGCAGCGCACCTCCCAGATCTGGAATATCCCTATTCCATCTCCGCAATAGTGATCTTTCATCCAGGGCTCCACAGGGACCTCCCATACGATGTTGACTTGAGGTCCTCCTGGGCTCCATCCTTCTCCGCTGATCGGTGGAAGCAGATCCTCGTCAGAGAGGTCCTCCAGGGGTAGGGGACACTACTCCTGAGTCGGACAGGCCTCCTTTTCTCCTTCGGGTCTTGTGGTGTGGCGAGGGGTGGGACAATCCGGTCTCTGGCACTGTCGGCATCTGGACATCCCGTCTGCATTCCCGTGTTGTACTCCCGGTCGGACCTCACACCTGAAGGCGTAGCTGGCGATGCGAGCCGCCCACCTAGCGATCATTCCCTCCGCATCCCGAAAGTTCAGTAGCCACTTGAGAGAGGCGTGGTCGGTTCGTAGTAAGAACGCTCTCCCCCACAAGAAATGTCTGAAATGGTGTATCATACTGACGACGGCCAGGAGCTCCCGCTTGGTGGTGCAGTAATTCCGCTGGGTGTCCCTCAGGGTTCTCGAAGCATAGGCGATCACCCGCTCTCGTCCGTTCTGCACTTGGGATAAGACGCCTCCCACTCCGTAGCCGCTAGCATCAGTATCTAGGATAAATTCAAGGTCCATGTCAGGGTACACCAGCAGGGGGTGCTCGGTCAGGGGTTGACGCAGCGCCACGAATGCCTGCTGATGGGCCTCGCTCCAATGGTAGTTGACTTCCTTCTTTAATAGGTGGTTGAGGGGTCCCGCTTGGGTGGCAAAGTCAGGGATGAACCTGCGGTAGTACCCCACGAACCCAAGGAAGCTCCTTAGTTCTGTCAAGGTGGTTGGAGGAACCATCCTCGTCACAGCTTCGACTTTGGCAGGGTCGCACTGGATGCCTCGGTCAGTAACCACTAGCCAAGTCTAGCGTCGAAAAATATCGTCCTCCTGACAAGGTGTCAAAACTTTCGTCGACTCGAGGCAGAGGGTGCGCATCCTTCCGGGTGACATTATTTAGACGGCGGTAGTCGACACAAAATCTCAGTGCACCATCCTTCTTTTTCACCAGTACGATGGAGGACGACCATGGACTGTCGTTAGGCTCCACAACGTCGGCTTTCAACATCTTGTCGACCTCGTCCTCGATCAGCTCCTGTTGGTAGTACATGGCTCTCTGCAGAGGCTGCTTGATCGGGGAGTGACCTCCCGTGTCGATGACGTGTTTCACCGGGTACGTCCGGCCCAACCTCCCATCCGGTCCCATAAAAACTTGCTGGTGGCGTCGAAGGAGATCGCTGACGACCTCCACCTCCCTCTCCGTCAAGTCCGGATGCATTCCCTCCAGGAGCGATTGTAGATGCTCCGGGCACTCTGGTGTCTTCGTCGACGGTTCGGCGTGCACTCTGGTTTCGGGCTGCTCAGGCGTCCGGTTCCGCCACTTGGTGGAGTTTGGTGTAAGGGGCTCATGCTCCCTCCAGTGCTCCTCCCAGTACCACTGTTCCCTCTTAGGTTCATCTTGAGTGGGATTTCCGCCATCGGGACGAAATCCCAGGTCAATCACGGCCTCTATCCCGTGAAGCTCGGCTAGGATAGTCCCCATCAGCACAGTGTAGACTCCAGCGCCGGCGTTCAGGAGTACCACCGGCACCAGGCGTCCTCGGGGTCGTACAAGGGCTCGTCCCACTACGAGGGCTCTCTTGCGGACTGTACGAGGCCGGCCTTCGGAAGTCCTCCCTCACTTCCCGTCAGCTTGAGGTCCACCATCATCTCCGAAAGGGTGGCAAGACGACCGTCTCTTCTGTCACCAGTGTGTAGACGGCGTCCTCATGGCCCGAGCTCATCACTACGGTAGTGTCGCCCACCTGCCACTCGCCCTTAAGCAGATCCAGCTGTCCCCCAATCTGTTGAAGTACATCAAGCCCCAGCACACCCGGGATCCCTAGCTTGGCTATCAGTACGTCTGCCGACACAAGTCGTGTGCCCAGTAGAAGTTGTGCTGTCATTTCTCCTCGAACCTGTAAGTAGTCTCTGGTTGCTGCCCGTAACCTTATTCTGGTCTGCCTTATCGTTGCTTTATGTTCGTCATCCAATTGGTCGAAGAGACACTCGTCCAGAACGGTGGAAGAGGTACCCGTGTCCACCAACATACGAGTCGCCTTCCCCATAAGGTGGCACGCCGCATACCACGCCAATGTGCCTCGGGAACTGGCTGACAACGACACCACCTGGCCATTTCTGTCAATCTTAAGAGAGCTGCCACTCTCCTCAGGGACGCCGCCCTGGATAAGTACTGAGTCGTCCACCAACAGTGATGCACCCCCCTGGTCCTCTCTGTCAGTCTTAAGGGAATCACTACCCTCGGAACCGCTGCTCCGGATAAGTAATGAGTCGTCCACCAGCAATGGCTGCTGCGCTGGCCCCTTGGTCATTCCGCTCACCCGGCCCTCCGTTTCCTCTTTCACGGCCGCTTGTGGTTCAGTTGAATGGGGGGGGGGGGGGGGGGGGTCCCTGCTGTTTCCATCCTCTAGCCTCAAGGTTGTAACTCGCTGGTCTTCCTTGCTGCTAGCAGAAACCTCGTTGATGTCTCCGTGGGTCCCCAGACGCTCCACAGCGCCATCGGTCTGCATTTCGTCGATGTCTCCACGGGTCATTAGACGCTCCACGGCTCCATCAGTTTGCTGTACATTGGCACTCCCGTCTGTGTTGACAGGCTTGCCCTCCAAATAGTCGAGAATTCGATCCTCGAGCTCCTCCTGCGCCCATCCAGTCACTTCGGATGCACACCTGAATAACCTATTAAAATCTGAGAAACTAAAGTTTCCCCCCTGGCAATGTGTTCTTCACCTCTTCGTCGTACTTCTCGCCTGTGAAGCCGCGCACACACCAGCCAATGGCCCATACGGTTGGGGGCTGGTACGAGCCCTACTCGTCCGCGAACGACTCTTCTGCAGCCGTCACCACGTGGAGAAGGCTGCATCCGCGAACAGTTCTTCCGCGAACGGTACTTCCGCGAAGGGTGCTTCCGCAGCTGGTGATTCCGCGAACGCTGCCTCCACCAGTGGTCTTCTGGCATCACGTGACCGTTCCTAACGAACGTTTTAGCGCGGCAGTTGCATGTATTTTGTTACAACAGCAAAGGTGTATTCGAAGTGCCTTTTTTTTCAGTGCCCCTTCGATTCATGCATTATTATGCTGTGGAATTGGACATTTTTTTTTCTACAACAGTGTTTGTATAGCTTCACCGTGTATGGATACTGAAACACACTAAAAAGATATCGTTTATATACCCAAAATCAGCAATATAAATAGACCCCATGTTAAAAGATTGGAAGGCGTCAGGTGCTTATCCCCAGGGCGAATGAATTCATTGGAATTTCTCATCGATCAGTACTTCCGCTTTACAGACCTATAATAAAGGATATGTCGAGTATCCACGAAATGTTACATCACCGTGAAATGCAGGTGAAAATGCGTAAAGGTTTGACTCTAGTGGACAACCGCCGGACAAATCGCCATATAGCCAACCCAGGAAATGCCTTTGAAATTGGCGACAATCACACATGTTATAATATATGTATTGTATATTGGTGTAAAAAGTGAGGGACTGCTGATATAAACCAAAACAAAACGTCCACCTTATTCGACTCAGAGCACTAGATAAGGTTTTTGGTGAAGAAGTCCCATACACGTTGGTCTCACAAAAGGGGTAAAATAGAAAATGTATTAGTAAATATTTGCTGCACTCCTTGGCCATGAAAAAAGGGGAACTTTGTGATCCAACAACAGGGACTGGAATATGGCTCAAATGATGGAATTTATTATAAGCACAGTAGCATCATTCCAAGTAACAGAGCAGCTACAGGTCAATGAATTACATGTATTACAGAGTCATCCTCATAGGCGTATGGCAATTTCATTCACATAAGAAAGCTTGGCTGTTGTCTGCGCAAAACACACTATCAATACTGTCTGACATTCATTAGCAAGTGCATCCATCTGTAATCCGTCAAAATGACACCTAGACGGTCACATAACAGGGGAAGCTTGGGGTTGGTAGCCATCTGCGCTACGCGGAACTAAGGTGACTCTGAAGGGACCTGAGTATGGAAAAATATTATCTCGAGCGCTTGACATATTATCACGAGCGCTCGAAATAACAATGCAAGGGCTCAACTTGTTCATCTCGAGCGCTTGAGATATCTCGAGAACCTTTATAACTTTGTATTCAGCACTTCAGTTCAAAATCGGTTCATGGTATGCTCTTCAATTATTATTCTCATATAAATATAGGTATCTGACCCCTTCTATTGCTTGCTATATTATCCAGAGCGCTCATTATATCATGTAGAGCGCTCACTATATTAAGTGGAACACTCGCCATATTAGTCCAAGAGCCAGGAGGGTTATATTTGAGTCGGAAGTGCCAAAAGGTCTGAGAGTTGATTCTAGACTGAAATCCTCAGGAATTCGAAAATGGACGTCTGACAAAGATCTGGCTAGATAAACTATCTACAATTTCAATTTGAAGTGAGGAACCCTAAGTCAAGATATCAATTTTCCGTCATATTTCCATCTTCCAGTGTTTTGGTCGAACTATGATATATTTGTCGAAAATATGCTGTTTTATTTTGCTTTATCCATGCTAGTGACCCTACTAAATGTATCCATTGGCATAAAACATAATAAAGCTTGTCCAAATTCCAATATGACTGCCATCCTTTATATATAAATTGAACAATTAGTTTGTAAAAACAACACCCGTCAACAAAATAGTCAATTCTTCCTGAAATTTCATTGGATGCTATTGTTATAATGGTAGTTCATGTACTTTGAATAGTCTATATCCGGTTAATTCATTGTATAGTTCTCTTTCATAGGATAGTACCGTTGTTGGCTACCAGAATGCTGATTGGTCAAGTATATAGTTTACGTGATTGAATTAGTTGTGTATGAGATTCACGTATTTACATATATGTCTATCTGTATAACTTCCTCCCCTATCCTAGCACATGCCATGTGTATACATGTACCTATTCCTCTGTTCAATTTCATCATTCTTTTTGTCTGTATCACCATGACATATGACGCAAACAACCAAAAGTGTATGGGATATAAGTATCAATATATTACCACCAATAGTCAGATTTTGATGATGCCAAAACAAACGTAAAATAGAACATTTTGGAATAGAAACAAAGCCCGACCAAATAGTTTATCCAAAGACACACTGGCGTCATCAGGGGCAGACAGTGTGTTAAATGTAGTTGTTTCTACTGTACACCTGATGGAATTAGTATACAATTTGATATTTGATATTTGATAATTTGATATTTGATGACAAACTGTGTGTAATGGATACAGTTATTTATCACACACTATAAACTACATTGCTATAGGACTCCAAAAGGTGTGATAACCTTTTCTGTATCACCCTACTTCAAATATAATCTGTATCACTCGCTGAGCCACATCGGGCCGAAACTACTTTTTTACTGCAGATTACGTAAAGACCATTATCACGTAAAGAAACAATGTTATGTACGTAAAGTAACCTAGCAACCGAGAGTTACTTTCCTAGCTCAGACAGAGAGTGTAGAACACTTTGCTTTAGGTTTTTCGGACATCAGTATCACGGGCATATTCATGAATATTATTAAATTAATATTATTATCTTAATGATCATTATCAATTTTCGTATGATAACGATAGTATCTAAAATTATGTCTGAACAGTAGTGTGTGATAAAATAAAAACCATGCGAGTGTGTTTTCCGCAAAAAGATATCGGTCTCGATCGGTCTGGCGGATGAACACAGAATACACTCGTCCTTCGGACTCGTGCATCCTGAATTGATCCGCCAGACCAAACTCGACCGATATCTTTTTGCGGAAAACACACTCGCATGGTTTTATATATTTATCACACACTATAAACTACAATGCTATAGGACTCCAAAAGGTGTGATAACCTTTTCTGTATCACCTTACTTCAAATATAATCTGTATCACTCGCTGAGCCACATCGGACCGAAACTACTTTTTTACTTTAGTTACCGTAAAGACCATTTTTACGTAAAAGAATAATGTTATGTACGTAAAGTAACCTAGCAACCGAGAGTTACTTAACTAGCTCAGACAGAGAGTGAGGTTTTTCGGACATCACAGGCATTTTAGTATTCACGAATATTATTCAATTAATATTATTATACTAATGATCATTATCAATTTCCGTATGATAACGACAGTATCTAAAATTATGTCTGAACAGTTGTGTGTGATAAAATAAAAACCACGCTCGTGTGTTTTCCGCAAAAAGATATCGGTCTCGTTTGTTCTGGCGGATGAACACAGAATACACTCGTCCTTCGGACTCGTGCATCCTGAATTCATCCGCCAGACCAAACTCGACCGATATCATTTTGCGGAAAACACACTCGCATGGTTTTATATATGTATACAGGAAACACTTTCAAATCATCATGTTGTAGGTAGCTCCTTTCTGTTTACAGTTATTGCTGATAAACTCAAAATTGTTTGTCGTTTTATCTTTCACAGCGAATTTCTAGGCTGGTGCTGGCGGTGATACAAATGTTTAAGTGCATTCAGAATACGATAATGCTCATAACATTGTTGTTATCCATTAAACAAACTTAAATTTTACAAGAAATGAAAGTGAAAGAAACAGAAATCTGAATTTTTCATTATGGAGACACATCCCTGCAAGTGGATATGTATACTGCATATATAGATCCAAGCTTGACTTCTTCTCAGCCCCCTGAAGCATTTGTTGACACAACTTGGCATAAAGTTCTATCTGCTCACAAATACCGCCTTGATCTTTCTGTACACCCCAAGTACCTTGCAGTGAAACTTCCAGACACATATGATAACACAGTAGGGTGCCACAGCATGTGTCGGACACATCACAGACAATCCCAATAAAAGATTGTGTCCTGAGATCTGACACTGGACAAACAAGTGCATCCGGCATATTTCTTCCAGCCTGTATATTTTGCGAAAAAAATACAAAACCACAAGGACAGTTTAAAAAGGAATATCTGGGAAACTGTGAAGACCCTACAGCAGGACAGAATATATTATAATATATATTTTTTCATCAACTATTCACCATATATATACAGAACAATTAATCCTATATGTTATGTTTAATTTGATTTGATTTGATTTGATTAAACTGACGTAACCCTGTAAGGTAACTTGCCTTACCACCATCCGACCAACTTTGGTCCGCGATATTTGGTGGCACGTCGCCGCGGTGCAGCGCCTGGCATATTTTTGGTTCCCGGGTATATATGTAGTGTATCGACGGGATTTTCTGGTGTACTGCATTGATTGGTATTTGTAGCGCGGCCCATGACAGATCCGGGTACGCCTAGTGAACTAGGTTTCTGCACCTTCATCACCGCCGATACACCGAGAGCAGCAGTCTACAATGTATCACCTGGTCTCCATATTAGTGCCCGCTTCAGGCCGACGGACTGAGAAGTGAGGGTAACCCTTGACCCTTGATCACTATTTTAAAATAGCGTTATTCACACTACAATGGCATTAAACTTCTGTTCCTCCATAGTTCAAACAGTTCGTGGCTAAATATGCAAACGTACTATTTTCTACAATGTACAGACAGCGTTAATAGCATATTACTAGTAGTGTGTGTTTGGTATATAGGCGTATAGGGTAAGTAAAAAAGTCACACAACCCCTTACTCTTCAAATATCTCCGATGAGATACACACGAATATATATATATATTTTTTTACTTTCAACTGCACTCCACTGTCCAGTACTTGTGACGCATGCTAAATTTGCCCGCACCCCCCCCCCCCCTCAAAAAAAAAAAAACAAATCACAAACTTTTGACTCAGTTGTCAGATTTCAGCTGTGAAAATCAAGTTTCATTGATAGTTTGTGGTTATAATCAGTGCGTGAAGTCACATAAGATGTGTGTAATTACACACTCTCGTACGTTATCGAGTTTGTGCTGATGGAGTCGGTGGAATTCTGTGATATAATAATTATATTTCAGCTCTGCTCAGACCAAATTCATGAGAGGACATAGAGTGCAATGTCCTCTCATGCAACTCGTCCTTCGGACTCGTGCATCCTGAATTCATCCGCCAGACCAAACTCGACCGATATCGTTTTGCGGAAAACACACTCGCATGGTTTTATATATGTATACAGGAAACACTTTCAAATCATCATGTTGTAGGTAGCTCCTTTCTGTTTACAGTTATTGCTGATAAACTCAAAATTGTTTGTCGTTTTATCTTTCACAGCGAATTCCTAGGCTGGTGCTGGCGGTGATACAAATGTTTAAGTGCATTCAGAATACGATAATGCTCATAACATTGATGTTATCCATTAAACAAACTTAAATTTTACAAGAAATGAAAGTGAAAGAAACAGGAATCTGAATTTTTCATTATGGAGACACATCCCTGCAAGTGGATATGTATACTGCATATATAGATCCAAGCTTGACTTCTTCTCAGCCCCCTGAAGCATTTGTTGACACAACTTGGCATAAAGTTCTATCTGCTCACAAATACCGCCTTGATCATTCTGTACACCCCAAGTACCTTGCAGTGAAACTTCCAGACACATATGATAACACAGTAGGGTGCCACAGCATGTGTCGGACACATCACAGACAATCCCAATAAAAGATTGTGTCCTGAGATCTGACACTGGACAAACAAGTGCATCCGGCATATTTCTTCCAGCCTGTATATTTTGCGAAAAAAATACAAAACCACAAGGACAGTTTAAAAAGGAATATCTGGGAAACTGTGAAGACCCTACAGCAGGACAGAATATATTATAATATATATTTTTTCATCAACTATTCACCATATATATACAGAACAATTAATCCTATATGTTATGTTTAATTTGATTTGATTTGATTTGATTAAACTGACGTAACCCTGTAAGGTAACTTGCCTTACCACCATCTGACCAACTTTGGTCCGCGATATTTGGTGGCACGTCGCCGTGGTGCAGCGCCTGGCATATTTTTGGTTCCCGGGTATATATGTAGTGTATCGACGGGATTTTCTGGTGTACTGCATTGATTGGTATTTGTAGCGCGGCCCATGACAGATCCGGGTACGCCTAGTGAACTAGGTTTCTGCACCTTCATCACCGCCGATACACCGAGAGCAGCAGTCTACAATGTATCACCTGGTCTCCATATTAGTGCCCGCTTCAGGCCGACGGACTGAGAAGTGAGGGTAACCCTTGACCCTTGATCACTGTTTTAAGATAGCGTTATTCACACTACAATGGCATTAAACTTCTGTTCCTCCATAGTTCAAACAGTTCGTGGCTAAATATGCAAACGTACTATTTTCTACAATGTACAGACAGCGTTAATAGCATATTACTAGTAGTGTGTGTTTGGTATATAGGCGTATAGGGTAAGTAAAAAAGTCACACAACCCCTTACTCTCAAATATCTCCGCTGAGATACACACGAATATATATTTTTTTTTTACTTTCAACTGCACTCCACTGTCCAGTACTTGTGACGCAAGCTAAATTTGCCCGCACCCCCCCCCCTCCTCCCCCCCCTCAAAAACAAAAAAAAAAACAAAAAAACAAAACAAATCACAAACTTTTGACTCAGTTGTCAGATTTCAGCTGCGAAAATCAAGTTTCATTGATAGTTTGTGGTTATAATCAGTGCGTGAAGTCACATAAGATGTGTGTAATTACACACTCTCGTACGTTATCGAGTTTGTGCTGATGGAGTCGGTGGAATTCTGTGATATAATAATTATATTTCAGCTCTGCTCAGACCAAATTCATGAGAGGACATAGAGTGCAATGAATATACAGCAGTCTGGAATACAATTCAGTCTATCATTGCATAAGTCACAATGCAATGCAAAAACTAGTATTCTGACATGCATATAAAAAATTATGGAGCCTGTAAACTCACACTTTCGCTCTAACTCAGGGTATACAACACTTTGGGATGACTGTAATACATTTCTGTACTCACGAACAACTCCGGCAACAGTTGGTATATATGAATGAATGAATGAATTAATGCATTTCTGCAAACACACACATGAATTTTACAATTTTGACAGAGACAAATAGATAGAATCAAGAAAACATGTACACTATAAAAAGAAGAACTAATTTAAGAGATTATGATAAAATCATATTTCCATAGTGGACGTTGTTGACCAGTAAGATGAGGACCAAACTATGTTATACTATACCCCCTGTCAATGCACGCATTGAGATGTAAATAGAAATCTAGATATTCTGATTTCTTTCAATTTTTAAGCTTGTCTATAAGATGTTGTTTACATTATATTTGAACACATAAATAATGTTAGATGTAATGAAAAACGAATTGTGGTAAATTATTTCACCGGACTATACATATACAATTGGAGGTTCGTTTTATGATTTATTCTTGAGGCAATAGTTATCAAGGTTTATCAAGGTTTACAAGACCGCCGAATTTTGCATTTTGGCAAAACAAGAATAATTACAACACATCCCTCATTATACTACCGCCGACACCGTTCGTGTTTGGCTATTTTTTTTCTGAGAAGGTAATATTCTCTTTTGTCTATTACTGTACACAAAATGTTGTCATCATGTTCAAATAAATCGACCACTCTGTGGCTGGGTGGATACCGCTGACGGCTTGTGAAGGTCAGTGAAGGTCAAAGTGAGGGAGACTACGCATCCTATACTTATGATGATTAATTCATCTATCCAAAAGGTGCTTGCTGTTTCCTGTCTGTCTTCTGTCATCGAATCACGTTTGTTCAAGTGTTTAAAATTGAAAGAAAATACTTTCCTATTTTGACCGAAGTGTCAAAAAGTTGATTTTATTTTTTGTTTCTTTTTTTATCGACCAAACGACCTCTCGAAATACTGCTATACATGTACGTAGGTATCAATATAGACTCAGACTTCCAAGCATGAAAGTGTTGGATGGTCAGATTGTATACACGTGTGCTTGTAATACTATTTGTTACCAAAAAGACTGTATCTACTGTGCATTTATATCAACTAAGATATTATGTATGAATATTTTTTTCATCTTTACCAAACAAGCAAATGACTATAGCCTCTCATACATTTTTACATACATCTTGTACATTCCATGATTTGGTGAAAATGGCCTACATGTGATGAAAAAACTACATTCAAATGTATGAATATCTTGATTTGTTGATAAAGCAAGTGGTTATTATTCGGAATATTCAATACCATTGTATTTTTTTTTGTATAAATATGTGTGAAGCTTTGTTCTGTTTCAAAACTTTTTAGCTTCATTAGCAGTTGGATTTATCAAAATCTTGCTGTAGTACGTCAAAGTTACATTCGTAAAGTAAAGGTCGTTGGTAGCCAAGAATATAAGAGTTGATTAATACCAGTGGTATGATGCAAGAAATGATCTAGATTGCACCTGCAAATTTTTCATTATGGAAACAACCAAATCCTCAATTGATATTTACGCGAAAAGTAAGTTTGGATGCTTGGATAGAGACATAAAAGAAATGTGTCTAAATAGTATTGTTGCTTCAGGTATGGCTGCACGGAAATGTATGTCTCCCGTGATGTTGAGTATTTGTCAGAATGAACAAGTCATACAGGAATTGAAGTGTTCTGAGACTGTCATACATAGACAAACTCTAAATATGATGGAGAACTCATGTTTTACAGAGACAATAAATATTCATATTACCATCATAGGAATAACTTCATTTTTCGTGAACCGGAGTTGTTAATGACCGAGAACCAGGAGTTTTTCCTATGATGATCTGTGACTTTGAAAAAGTTGTAATAAGTTCAGGAAATTTTCATTTTCTCCCTATGGTTGTTGCCCATTAAAAGAGGTATAGAATACATTTTTCATATAGTTTCTGTATCCTCTTATGTTTTTAATAGCTGTAAATAATATTTCTACCATCCATAAAATCCCCTTCATTCATAGATTGTCAATGATTTTGCCAATATAGGATATCCTGAAACTGTCTGTAATGAGCATATTCATGGAATGCACTGCATAAATCCGCTTCGAATTGACCATTTGAGGAAAAAATGGATTCACTGAAGTGGGCTTAAAGTGATATTGGGAGAACACCTACTTGTTATGGCCTCAGAAAAAAATCGGTTACAAACAAATCATTGTCGATCAGATGGATAAATCAAGCATTTGACGGTACTGGCATCAGTTTTTCTCTTTCTTTTGCGCGCCACTCGGAATTACCTCTAACCTGACTTGTTTCACGCTCGAACATGTGCGAGCAAGATGAAATCGCATTGTGTTAATGGATTTGTCAATCAGATGAGAAAATAATGAGAATGGCAGTAATTTCTCAAAAATTCTCAAAAACTCAAACGATCTCCCCCCAAAACTCACAACGATATCAATGAGAAGTGGGCATGCATTTGTGCAAAACAAGTATATATAACTAGTATGTTTTCTTTGTTTGTAAAAAATATATGGCAAAATAATTTGTTCTCATAACTTTCCTTCAATATCAGCTAATGAAACGATCTGTATGTGAGCTGTTGCTGGGGTTGTCTGTGAGTAGTGAGATGTGTTGCAGTCTGCCCAAAACATTTTGTTATCTGAGTTCGAGTGAAAAAGCGGGTTTACAGGCTCGGAAATCCGACTATACTCACAGGGTCTGTGGGCAGCAAATCCATCTTCATGAAGCGGGCGACTTCAGTGCTGATTGGGACATCGATCACGAAGATGACTCTGGATACACCTCGAGATGCCACAAAAGTTCTGTACTTGGGGTTCTGCAGATGACGTGTCAAGTCCATCTTTCGTTGGAATAAATTTCGAAGTGAGCCAAATATGTGTGACGTTTTCTCTTTCACCTGTTTTTTGACAATACAAATGCAGACTTTCCTGTCAAAGCCAAGGAAGTTGTCTAAGGTGTCTAGTGTAATTCCTTCAATCGGAAAGTGTCCTGCAGAATGAACTGGAAATTCTGTGAATTGCTTGAGGATTTGGCTCAAGTTATCCACATCTTTTATGGGATGTTTGGTGTCAACGAGTATTGCTATGTCTTGTCCACTCACTGACCCCATTGATAGATCTGATATCAACTGTACCAATCCGTTTGTCTCACTTCTCTCGAAGATGTTGCTGATAGACTGCACTTCCACGTCATGCCCTTCGTGTATTGACGAGCAACCTATCTTATCTCCAGATCTTGCACTTGAGTGAGTCTCTTCTGTTGACGCAACTAGGAAAGAGCTTACTCTCCTACTATTTCTGTGGATGTCATGCAGGTGGTGTTCAGATGCATCACCTGTTTTCGTCATTTCTTCTATGCACTTATTCAGAGCTCTAGAATCGACAGCGCTGAAGTTCTGATACTGACTATCAGCAAATATGTACACTTGACATGATTTCTCCTTTGCCATCAGCAGGAACTTTCTCCAGACTCTGTATGAGCAGGCAAGTTGATGTCCATCATCGATGATGATACATTTACAGTTTTCCAGATTTGCCTTCTTGATGAATCTCTTCATATCGGCCTCACTCTGAACCAGTTCTGGTGTGCAATTCTGTTGGAAGCGCAAGTAGCTTTGGTATGTTACTGTAGTGCATATGTACAGTACCTGATTGGGATTGTACCTTGAGCAGACATGAAATGCCATGAGGGTTTTTCCTGAACCAGGAGGTCCTTCGACCAGGGCAAAAGATGTACATGTTGTTTGTAGGATAACTGACATTTGTTTAGCAGTTAAATACACACCAATGTCTTCACCTAGGCAATTTCGGAGGTGTGATTTCTTTCGAATTAGCAAACAGGCCAATAGGTACATGATATTCTTCCCAATATCATTTTGTTGTGGAAATACCTTTGAAGATTGACACACTTTGTTGTCCGAAGACAAGTACACATTAATCTGAATGTGTAAGTTCTGGCCAAGATGATGGAAGGATGACTTTGTTGATTGACCTATCCTCACCACATACTGCCAAATCGAGAATAACTTGGTTTTATCTAGGTTGTCAACAACACACCAAATGCCTACTGTGCCACACCTATCAAAGACCACAACATCCAGTACATGGTGGGTTGGGGTAGGTGGTGCCATTCCAATATCAACTTGTCTAGGCCAAGAATCACATACTATTATGAGTACATCTTTACAACCGAATTGTTCCTCGATGGACCTGAGCAGTTGCCTCAGATGTGGGTGACGATGAAGAATGTTCTCTTTAGAAGGGATATAAGTCCCTGGCGATGTTAGCTTCAGGGTACCTTTCTCGCTGTCGATTAATTCTTTAGCACTGGATTCAACATCAATGTCAATCGGTCTTACATTGTTCTCCCAGTTATGCTTGTTTGTTGCCCACCCAAGCTTATTGTACTTTCTTAGTTTCTTGTTGGCTTCATCAGGTGACACACTGTCTATTGGTACATAATCTGAGTCAACCACAGTCACTCCAGAAGGTCCCAAGGAGGTGTGTGCATCCTGTTTTATCTGAGTCTTTCTTTTGTCTGAGCTTTCATATTCCAGTGGTTCTGATGACAGTACATCTGTATGTGTGATCACATCCGTCGTTCCTCTCACACTGGTATAGCTGGCCTGTTCTACAGTTGTATCTGTTGACTTTATTTGCCTGTTCTCCAAGATGTAGTGTACCTGACGAGTCACGTGATACCGCTGCTTCTGGTAAGCTATAGTATCTCTGATTCCTTCGCCTGGGCATTCGGCAGCAGGTAAATGAATCTTGTATGAGGTTAATGACTTCCTTTGGGCAAATATTGGCACGTGCAGGACAAGTGTGTGGGTATCATGCTCGTCTTCCAGAAAATGGATATTTTCCTTCATGCTGCAGTTTGTAGCATACTCCTTGAAAGCCGACTTCCACAAATCTTGTTTACTCATATCAGTTGAGCCTGGATCCTTCACCTGGATAATGCCACCCATTGTGTTCCCCAGAGCATTACAAAGCTTCAATGTGACACCAAACGTCTGGTTACAACTCTGTCCATTGAAGTGTGCTCGTACTCGGAATGTGTCTTCTATGTACTGTAGATCCTCGTCTGGTACTTCGTCTACATGCTGATTCACATCTTGGTGGAGTTCTTCAATATTCCACTGCATCATGACAAACGAGACATTATTATAAAGTTTATAGTGAAAAACTTCACTTTTATAATACACACCTATTATTATGATTATATATTTATGGTAAATTTGTTTTTGCTTGCCCCTCCCCACCCTCCCCCTTGATTGAGTATAATCAAGAATAAAAATCAAATGCAAGCAAAAAAAACTATACTCACATGTGACAGTAAATGGGCTGTCAACAAGCACTGGGTTTTTACGTTGTCCACCAGTTGCTGGGTGTCGTATATCTGCCGGGCCCAGGTGGCGATAGCTAGCAAACTGATTTGGGAATCCAAGAAAAAGTGCTGTACGTCATGCTTTCCTGACGATAAGTACTGGAATATATCTGTGACCAGTTGCAGTATGATCCTCTCTCTTTCGCCTGGATCATGTGTTGATGTGAATGCCCCGTGCATTCTGCTGGCTAGGTCTAGTGCCAGATGAGTGATGGCAGCAGTATTTATGGATATTGCCTTCTTGGTCATCTCCTTGCGGCTCTTGCCAGTATCGGATGTGAGGAATGCGTGGCCATATTTCATCAATTCCGGTGTTTGTTCAACTAATGAACCAGCAATTTGCTTCATTATTCTTGTTTCTTGTGCTTCTGGTGTTGAGATTGGGATGGATGACATCAGGCTTGCCATGGACTTACACATCAAGATGCACCTCTTAAAAGGTGAGTCACGTGAAAGGTGAGGCAACAAGTTTGTAGCTTCATAGCAGGCTGTGGTCAATTCCCATTGATTTGAGATTGGATTGGGGAACATATATATGCCCTCGAATCGGAATATTTCTTGCGGCATCTCCTCCCGTATTTGTTGAGATTTCTGCCTGATTCCTTCTTTAATTGCCTGTTCATCTTCCGTTGGCAGCTGGAGCATGGGGGTAATATCTACTGAGATCTCACGTGCTTCACCCTCTGGATCCCAGGTCAATAACATTGTTGTTGCTGGACCATTGTACCGTATCCCGCTGAACTTTGGCGAGCAATAGCCACTATGTGCTAGCCGGGGTGGCAGCTGTATGTTGCTGAGGATCTCCTGGACATCTTTACCAAACTTCTCTCTGAATTTCCTGGCATGTATGGTCTCGCTTCCTTTCTCTAAATGGTAGACATATGACCTTGTGGTGACATGGCTGCTGTATGACTTGTCTCGATCAAGCAAAAATGCTAGGTCCAATTCGTTTAAAGATTGAATTTTGAGCTGTCCCTTCGAAGACCCTATTGAAATAAATTTGCCATGGTAACCTTTTATCTTCAACCCTTCATGTATATTTGCTTGTAGTGGTTCTAAATTTAGGACCAAGTCCTGGTCAGAATCTTTGAATAGCAGCACAGAATCCTGTATGTATGTGGGACTCAAGCTAGACAGGTAATCATGAAATGGCTTGTGCTTGAGTTGTTGGTCCACATTATATGTGATGTCACCCCTCCCGTCCGTATGTTGTTGGATCTCGAAAAATGATTGTTCCACTTCCTTTGCAAATGAACCTGTGAAATTGAAATAAAAAATAAAATAAAATAATAAAATGTTGAAGTAAAAAATTAGCTCAAGTGCTAAGAAAGTTCACCAGACAATTTTGGTTTTAAGCAATGCAGATAACATAACTATGACCTTGACATTTACCAATCAAGGTCATCTATGTGACAGTCAATATCACCATTAGCCTTGTTGCATATGACTTTCTATAAGTACATAATACACATATAAGCTCCATGTACAAATATTCATTTACAGTATTTTCACATTTCTATGGTTAAGTTCGAGGTCACCAAGAGATGTGCCATATATGGTCAAAATGCCAGATGGTCAAAATGCGCCCTTATGGAGGTGCCGGTTCCGGTAGAAACCGCACCACATGCGAACACAGAAGCAGAAAACAGAAGCAACAGTTGACTTTGTCCAATGGCGAGGAATTATTGTGTATGGACTGTTTACGGCAACACAACATCAGAGACGCAGAAAGGTATAGTGTTACTGACGTGGACTGTAACCTACAAAGTTTTGAGAACAGTGAATTGGCTCAGTGTCAAACGGACAATCACAATAGATCTACCGGCGGAGAACCTGAAACCATGTGCTTGGCATCGGCACCGACTGCCATGCCGGCAACGTCCTTGTTGCCCCCGAGTTCTCAACAACAACAAGGTGACAAGGATGGAATTGCGGACTCCAGACCAGTGGTGGTGAACGAACTTTTGTGCTTCATTCAGAATAGAATAAACAATGTTGCAGTGTCATTGCTGGTAAAAACTGTAACTAGTTTTTAAAACGACACCCAAGTTGAGGCTGCCAAGAAACGCCTGGCTGACCTGTGCCCTGGAGGAGCTAGGTATATTAAGCGCCAAGGTCAAAACAAGTCTTCACAGAACACAACCGACATTGTGAATAAACTGAACGAGGTTGGACTTGGAGCCCCACACTTCGTTGCTCAGAACCTAGCAAACCTCCCTCCTGCGATGCTTGAACTTTTTGACATGAACAAGCTGTCTAACGACCTGGCTACGTCCAAGTCTGTATTGTCCAACATCAGCGGTTCACTGCAGAGAATTGACCAACTGCAAGCCGACGTAGCGGCCATCAACTCGCGCGTGACAAAAATTACTGATTTCATGACGGCCTGTCGTAGAGAAGTTCTTGTGAACCCTCACAGCAGTGATTCGCGCGAAGTGTCAGTAAGTGACTTCTTGATGGATGAAACAAAAACTATGAAGCGTGATGAGACAGAGGATATATGTAGCAGTAGTGAGGATTCGGACGATGTAAGTGTGACTGACCCACAGGAACCCCATGGTCACGAAGATTACGCCTCGAATAGCTGCGCCAATGAAGCTGATGCTGATGTTGAAGCTGAAGGTAGTCCTCTTCCTGGCTTCATCAAGGTTGCGTACAAGCGAAAGAAATCCTTCGCCTCAGCTGCGACTTCTCGTGAACCACACACCGGAAAACAGAAATGGTCTTCGGCGCGGTCTCAGTTCAGACCGTCAAACCCGGGCGGTAGCCATTCACCCCAGAAGCTACGTGTAGTGCCGAAGCCTCCACGCCATGAGCAGGACCGAAACCAAGAACGGCGACAGCGGCGACACGCTGAGGGTAACCGTGGGCAGACGGCACACCTGTTCATCAGCCGTCTTGATCCAAGCACCAGAGCACATCAGATTCGTTCACACGTCGCGACTGAACTGAGGGTTACAGACAGGGTTCGCGTGGATCAGCTGCGCACACGCCACGAGGGATACGCATCCTTCAAGTTGACCATTCCATTGCGACACAAAGACAAGTGCCTGAATGGGGAGAACTGGCCTGCTGGCATGTATATAAGAACATTCCATGAGAAAAAAAATGACTAATTAAACTTGTTTGAGCGTTTGTTTTAAATGTCTGTGTGTATTGTGAATAATCCTCTTTTTATGGAAAATATCCGTTTGTGTTCTTTTAATTGTCAAAACATAAAAACCTGCACTGATGAGATCACGAGTATATGTGCAGATCACAATATTGTCTTGTTACAAGAACATTGGTTGTTCCTGTGTGAACTCTCAGCTTTGTCAAATGTACACAACGACTTTGTTGGCCAGGGGCTATCGAGTATGGACATCAACAGTGATATTATATTGGGTCGTCTCTTTGGTGGGGTTGGCATTCTATGGCGTAAATCTCTGAGTAATATTTGTATAGTTAAAACCTATGAATGTGATAGAATAATTGGTATTGAAATGATTACACAAGGTTTTTCAAGCTTTGTTTTTATGTGTGTACATGCCATGTGATTCATCTGATAACTATGACGAATTCTGTCACTATCTGAGCTATATTAAGCAAATAGTTGATGACTTTCCATCTCCACATGTTTATGTTTTGGGGGATTTCAATGCTAACTTACAAGGTAACAACAGATTTGGTGAAGAACTGACCACTTTCTGCAACTTGTATTCTCTGTGTATTTCGGATCGCTGTATGTTACCTGCCAATACATTTACCCATGTAAGCATGGCCCATGGGACTACGTCCTGGTTGGATCACTGTGTTGCGTCTGAATCGGGTCACAGTATTATCTCAGACATTAGTGTCTTGAATGACTTCACATGTTCAGATCATTTACCATTGTCAGTTTGTATCGCTGTCCCTATTGACATGCCAGGTTCAGGAAATACCGGTACATGTGACAGCACTAATATGACTTGTTACAAGTGGTCAGAGGCCACTGAATATAACCTCACGAGGTATAACGATACAACCAAGAATCTTTTGTGTAAGGTCCATGTTCCCATGAAAGCTATACATTGTAGAATGTTGAACTGTACACAACATAGGGCTGAAATTGATAAGTTCTATAATGATATAGTAGGAACTCTAAACACATGTCTACATGATTGTATTCCAAGCAAAAGCTCTCCCAAGTACAATAGACCAGGGTGGAATGATATGGTTAAAGATGCTCATATGATAGCACGGGATGCCTTTCTGTGGTGGCAGTGTCAAAATAAACCCCGATTTGGTCCTGTTTATGATGCTATGAGGACAACCAGAGCTCACTTCAAGTACTGTTTACGTGCCTGTAAACGAGATGAAGAAGTAATTAGATGTGACCAGTTGGCTAGTCATCTAAGTGAGTTGAACACAACTGATTTTTGGAAACAGATTAAACATATGAGCGGTTCTAAATCGGTGTTGGCTCACACTGTGGATGGGGTTACCGGTGAACAAGAAATTGCAAATCACTGGAAATCTTACTATGAAGGTATTTTTAACTCGATTCATAATTCTACAATGAAACCTGTGGTGCTAAATGACTTGAACTCATTCTATAACACGGGGTCCACCAGTGATATGGAACTGGTCACAGCTAATGAAGTTGACTTTATGATTAAAAAGTTGAAGAAAGGTAAAGCCATAGGACCTGATGGTCTCTGATGGTCCAATGTACATGCTTGCTATTATTTGTTATTGGTACAGAAATCAGACCATGAAGGTTAGATGGGGCAATTGTACATCTGACCACTTCGAAGTTGGTAATGGTGTTAAACAAGGTGGTATTTTGTCTCCTAGATTATTCAATGTTTACGTTGATGATTTGTCCTGTCTGTTGAACAGCTCAAATTTGGGTGGTCATATTGGTAGCGTATTTACGAATCGTATTTACTATGCTGATGATCTGTGTCTGATAAGTTTATCTACAGCTGCTATGCAACAGTTGCTGAACACATGTGATGAATATGGGTTAAAAAATGACATTGTATTTAACGTAAAAAAATCCATGTGTATGGCTTTTAAGCCCAAAGGTATAAAAACCAAAAATCCAGTGCTGACTCTGTCAGGCAATGAACTCGCTTACGTGGACAAGGCTAAATATTTAGGTGTTTGGTTTGATAGTAACAGTACTAATATAGACTGTACTAGGCAACTGAGAAAATTCTATGCACAAGCTAATACGCTTCTTAGAAGATTTTCCAAATGTTCTTACGATGTGAAGAACGATGTTGTTCAAGTCATATTGTACCAGCTTATACTGTGCTCCTATGTGGTATAACTCCACAACTTCTGTTATAAAAAGGATGAAAGTCGCATACAACAACTGTTTGAGGAGACTGTTGTCAATTCCCAAAAGATCTAGTGCCAGTGCAATGTTTGTTGGTTTGAATATTCCAAGTTTTGGTGAAATACTTAGAAAGCATGTGTCACATTTCATGAGTCGCCTACAAAGTAGCAAAAATGCAATAATTGAGGGTATTGTACATTCTGTTGTACCTTTACACTCCAGTATTTCAGCATGGTGGAACAGTATTTTATACATCTGAACAGTTGAACATTTGTGTGTCTTTGTATTTGTCTTTTACTTTTTGTTATTTTTGTTTTTTCGTTTTTGTTTTGTTTTTTTTTCTTGTCTGTGATACCATTTTACTGTACTATATGAACCATGAGTTCGAAATAAAATAAATAATCCTCGAGGATAGTCCTCTCACCACAGGTCATCGCAGACGCGCACCCGCTATCCCCAGATCCTCGCGGATAGTCCGCTCACCGAGGGTCACTGCGGGCGCAGTAATTACTCTATTGTAACGGGTTTGCACCCTTCTGTGACGTCTTGATGAACCGGTTTTCTTGGGAGGTGGGTGAGTTGTTATTTAACCGGAGCTGAAACGGTAAAACTCCGCGAAACTGCTACTGCTGTACGGTTGAACTCCGGCTAGAAGTCTCTAAGGTTGGTAGCGTGGTCTGGAATGGACCTCTTAACCGTTGTCCGACTGCTAATCTGCAACTGCACCTGTAAAGTAAGGATCCGGAGGCGTTTCCGTCTCCGGGTACTGCAACTGCTCCGTCGGGATACCGCTTTACTGCAACAGCTCCGTCGTTTTCTGTCTTACTGCAAACTGCGACTGCGCCTGGAATAAAGAATCCGGGAACGTTGCCGTTTCCGAATACTGCAACCGCTCTGCCAGGTTCCGCCACACTGCAATCTGCTCCGGTTGGCTCCGCCTCCCCGCAACCTGCGACTGCACCTGAAATGGAGTATCTCGGAAGTGTTCCCACTTCCGGTTACCGCAACCGCTCCGTCAGGTACTGCCTCTGCAACTCCGTCGTCCGGTACCGCCTCTGCAACTGCTTCGTCGTTCCCGTCTCTGCAACTGCTCCGTCCGATACCGCCTCCGTAGTTGCTCCGTTGAATTCCACCTCCGTCTCCGTCTCCGTCTCCTTCCTCGGTGATCTGGGTTCTTAGATCACTCTAAGACGTCGTTACAACTTGGTCTTAACCGACTGTGGTCTTATCTCCCTTTACTCCGTATTACTTTCTTTTCCGGTGAACTAACTTTATTATAAATTCCAGTTCCCTAACGAACACGGAAAAACAACTCGGTTGAAGTTTTCATGTTTATTTTCCAAGTGCACAGTCGGAAGACTTAACTGCTATCATCTGGATGACTCTATCCGGAACAAGGGAGTACTCTGCTATGGGAGAAGGGGTCTGCACAGGTCGACGTCAGTACACCAACTCCGCCGTCCGCTGTGAAGCGGGGGCTTTTATAGACCTGAGACCCACGTCACGTGACCAACCTATTGTGACGTCATAGTCCGCCAAAACACTGATATTTTCCGGATTTCTAAAAACACTCTAGAACCAATCAGTGGCTGACACGTCACCTTTTAAACCGAAAACGAGGCTGATCACATGACCTTCCGGAAATAACGTCATTACGTTTTTGTACTCCATTGTTCCGGCTTCGTCTCCGGTTCCGTCTCCGTCTCCGGCTCCGTCTCCGGCTTTACTAACATCACAAATATACCAAGTTCCGAGACGGAAAACCTTTTAAACATTAACAATACGGAACCGTATGAACCTTTAAACACATATACATTTTAATAAACGGTTATTTAACCATAATATCACAAAACACTAACAGAATTACCTAGGGGAAACTTTTGGGTACGCCCCAAAACCGTTACACCCCCCCTTCCTTAGACTCTGTTCGTCTCGAACAGATCAATATCACATATCACAAATATACAAATTATTAACCGTTAAACTGTCCGTATCATAAAACACAACTTGTTTCCGTGATCCGGGTACTGGTATCTCTTAACTAGTTTACCGTCACTGTACCCGGATATCTTGCTTGTTCCGTTTCCCACTTTTAACCTTTTCGCTACTGACCCACCCCTCAGCCTCCATACTGAGTCGATTCATGTATAAATTGATAGGATTTCTATATGTTTGATTATTTTTATTTAAAGATGTTTCAAAATAATTAGTTGCGAAAATAAAGTCATATTATAGTGTGCTATTTCTATATAGTATACTTTTCAACCCCATTTCATTGGTTATCGTGGAAACAAGAAAACATTCTAGGGACTAAACAGATGGCTATTTCCATTCTCTTTATCATACAGCCATATTCGAATTTGTAATGATATATGATCCAATACGTTTTACTCTAGTACTTGTAGTCTTCTATATTTGTGATGAGGTGAATATCGTGATTTTTCATGGTGTTTACAGCATGTCATTATCTTCATTAGTTATGGAGATGTTAAACTTTTAGTGAAAATTGTCAGTAGTCCGACCCATTGTAATCGGTACTTGTGACGTCACAAGTTTAATGACAAGTTAATTATTCAATTAACTAAACAGTCAATTAAGCTTATAGATTTCAATCGTTGGCAATATGTATGTGCTAGTTTAGCGTGTAGGTACATTCCCGGGTATATATAACATTGAATACAATCAGTGGACAGTTAGCTATACATCTATTGGTTGTCAAAGTTATGGTTACGCAGCGTAACCATCAGTACAGCAGGAGGGGTGTGGTATGGTTACGCAGCGTAACCATGAGTAGTGAAAAGGTTAACTCTTAATTATACTAGAATCCGGGAAACGGTTCTTCTTTCTTCTCCTTGCGCCGACTTGACTTGCGACGACTTGCGGCGACTTGCGATGACTTGCGACGACTTGCGACGACTACTGCCCACCAGTATCACGGCGCGAACTGCTCCCCGACGGCGGACGAGGTGGAATGGTATTTGGTACCAACGGTCGTCCGAAGCTTGTTCCTCTGGCATCAACCGGGAGAAGATCGGGATCATGGAGGCTCCACTGGGGCGGGACGTAGAACCCATTCCTGAGGCGTTCGTCCCGGATGGACCAATCTGGTATCCGGACGATCTGACGGGTCGGGACGAGACCAAACGGTGACTCTCTCTGCTCCATGATCTCCACGTAGACGCCGGAGTCTCTCATCTCGGCTGGCCCCCACTGCTCCGGTCCCCAACGTACTGCATAGTATCTGGCGTGCTCCTGGACTGCGGGTGCAAAGACGGAAGCGCTCCGTCCCCCAATATTCACCGGGAAACAATGGGACGGACACGGTTGAGTTGAAGGACCGCCAAATGGGTAGAATGTGTAGGGTGGACTCTGGGTTGGTGCACGGACTTGGCTCCTCCCGGACCGCTCACTGGAAGACTGTCGAGGTCGGGTTTCCACCGGAGACAGGATTCCGGGTGTAGCTCTGGCTTGATCTACCAGGATACTTCTCCGGGCTCTCTGCACGTCCGCATGGCTTCGGTCAGACGCGGAAGACTCCATTCCGTCATCCCTAGCCGCTGAACTGGTTCTGCTTCCGGCTACTGTTTGAATGGTTGCCGGCAAAGTTCTCTCCGTGGATCCTCGGGTCTTCGTCTCACTGCCAGCTCTGCTCCGGGTTCCGCCTTCCGCTTTGGTCTCCGGTCTGCCTCCTGATCTGCCAACGGGTCTGCTGTCCGCTCGGCTATCTGCTCTGCTATCTGTTCTGCTATCTGTTCTGCTGTCGGCTCGGCTATCTGCTCTGCTATCGGCTCGGCTATCTGCTCTGCTATCGGCTCGGCCGCTGGACCTGCTTTCTGCTCCGCCTCCGGGCCGGACAATCACGCTGCTCACTGCTCTGCCACTGCTAGTCGTTCTCGGAGGTGGGCTCCGGAAAAGGTCTTCCTCATCGTCTCGGCTCTGCATTTCCGCAATGTCTGCTACTCCAACTTCTGCCACACTGCCATCCGCCTCCGTCGACCGCTGCACTGCCAACCGCCTCCGTCTACTGCTACACCGCCATCTGCCTCCGTCGACCGCTACACTGCCAACCGCCTCCGTCTACTGCCACACCGCCTCCGCTTCCGCCACCTTGTCTTCCTCGGAACGCCGAATACGCCATCCGGAAAGCCGGGAAACAGAAGTCGTCTAACTATGGCACCGCTTCTACTGCACCGCTTCTGCTGCACCGCTTCTCCGGACTGATGGTCTTCCGGGAAACACTTAGTCGTTTTTCACTGCAAAATCTGCCGCTGCCGGAAAATGCTGGACTTGATTCGATTCCGCCAAACTTTAACAGCGATGTGCACAGCTCGAGGTCTGCTCTTCAACTGCTCTCAGAGCCCGATTTCAAGGCCCTTTTATACCCTTTCTGCTCACGTGACTTGAAAAGCTCCACGCTGATTGGCTGCCTCAGGAGTGACGTCACAATTATGCAAAAACCCAACCGTTAACCGAGAGGTGTCCGTCTCCGGCTCAACCGGCTTCTCCGGGTTTTTCCGGCTCCCTTTCAACTGCTTCTCCGAGCGAAGTATCTGCAATTTTGAAGTATCTCTGCCATCAGGAGGGTTGAATAGAGTCTCAGCCAGTTGAATCTGCCTGTCAGACGAACATCTAGACTGGAAGTTGGGCGTTTCCGCCATCTGTACTGCTTCGTCAACTGCATATCTGCTCACTGGTATTACTGCTTGTCGACACTGGAAACTGCATACATTCTGTCCAGAAGGAGGCGCCTTCCTATCTGGGGTGATGTTTCTCCGTTTCTGTCAATCTGCAGTTGGTTTACTGTCTCTGCTAAGTGGAAACTCCGGTTGGATGTCTACAGCCGGAAAACTTTTCCGTCTTAATTCTCTGAATACGGAAGACGTGTAGCTGCTTCTCTGGAGATACTAGACCGCTAACCCAGGTTCTTCTGGACCCCTGGCCGCTACCCTGGACTGGTTGACTATGCTCTCAACCCAGTCAGAACCTCTAGGATGTCTCTATCCGGTCTCTGCACCGCTTTTCCGCTCTGCTTCCTTTCTCCGCCCTGTTTCCGGAACCAGCTCACTGGAACCAGCTTCCGGAACCAGCTCACCAGCTCACTGCTCACTGTTCCGACTTCTTGCGGTCGCTCTTCTGCCAGAACTCAACGTTTTACCAGGGTCTCAGCTATCTCCTTCTCCTGCTCTACAGCTCACTCCGTCTTCTCATATTTCTGCGTCCTCAGCGGCTTTACTCCGAGTCCGTATCCGACTCAGAGACCATCTGTTCAGTCTCCGGAACACTACTCTGCTTCGGCGGCTCCGTCTGCCTCCAGGAATCCGCCATTCTCCGCTTCATCCATCTCGGATGCTTGACACCATTGTACGGTTTCAGCAAATCGAAGTGAACCACCTTCTGTCGAGTTTCACTCTCTGCAATCTCGTAGGTCACGTCGGTAAATCTGCTCAGCACTAGCTTTGGACCGCTCCACTTCCTCTGCAATTTGGGTGCCTTGCCCTTCTTCCGTGTTTTGACCGCCATCCACACTCGGTCTCCTGGCTGGAACTGATGGTCGACCTTCCTCCGGTCGTACAGCTTCTTCTGCCGTTCCATCTCTCTGCCAGATTTCACTCGAACTGCCTTGTATACTGCTTCTAGTCGCTCCCGGAGCTGACTGCCATACTCTGTTACTTCTGCTGTTGATTCTCCCGGCGGTCTGCCAATCAGTAATTCTACCGGAGTGTTGACTTCTCTGCCCAGCATCAGCAAATTGGGACTCTGCCCGGTTGTCTCCTGCGGGGTACTCCGGTAAGCTGCCATCGCCAACGGTACTAGCTGATCCCAGTTGGTCTGCCGCTCGCTTACGTACAGGCTCAGGATCTGCTGCAGCGTCCGGTTGAATCGCTCAATGAAACCGTCCGACTGAGGTCGGAAAGCGGTTGTCCGTGTCTTGTGAATCCCCAGGATTCTGCAAACATTTCTCAGCAAGTCGGACTCGAAATTTCTGCCTTGGTCGGTGTGTATCTCCATCGGGATACCGTACCGCGCTGCAAACTGGTTGACGAATATGTCCGCAACCGTCACCGCTTCCTGATTCGGCATCGGGTAAGCCTCTACCCACTTGGTGAAGTAATCACCGATTACTAAGATGTACCGGTTCCCCCGGGTGGATTTAGGTAACGGACCCATCACGTCCATATCCACCCTCTCCATGGGCGCTCCAACCCGGTATTTCTGCATCGGAGATCGTTTCAAGTTCTGCATACTTCTTGATGCACATTCGTCACAGCTCAGCACCCACTGCTTTATGTCCCGCATCATAGCCGGCCAGAAATACCGCCTCCGAATGCTAGCCGCCATCCTTCTGCTTCCGAGGTGTCCTCCCGTCCGGCTCTGATGGGCCAGACGGAAAATCTCCTGTCTCAGCTCCTTCGGGGTTATTAACTGCATTCGGCTGGTTCCTTCTGCCGTTTTCCATTTCCAGTAGACTACTCCGTCGACTTTCATCAAGGTCTTCCGCATCCCGTACAGCACTTTTTCCTCGCTGCTCATGCTGGAGAAGTCTGCACTGCCAGCTGTACCGCCCCCGTCGATCAGCGACGTCACCAGTGGGTACCAAGGTTCTGCTTGCTGCATTCTCCGCAAATCATCTGGTCGATATTTCTGCCCCAGCACAGTATCCTGGTCCGCATTTTCCGCCAGCCTAATCTGCTCTGCAACCGCATCCGCTTTTCCTGGAACTGCCTTCTCCGTCACCGCAACCGCAACCGGCTTCCGGGACGCTGCTTTCTCCATCACCGCAACCGCAACCGGCTTCCGGGACGCTGCTTCCTCCGTCACCGCAACCGCAACCGGCTTCCGGGACACTGCTTTCTCTGTCACCGCAACCGCAACCGGCTTCCGGGACACTGCTTTCTCTGCTCCTGCAACTGCCTTCCTTGGGACTGCTTTCTCCGTCACCGCAACCGGCTTCCGGGAAACAACTTTCTCCGCCACCGCAACCGCCTTGGATTCTGCTTTTACCGGAGACTCCTCTTCTGCCAGCTCTGCTTCTTCGGCTGATTTCCGCGACCGCCTCCGGCGTCCCCCCTTCCTTGGTTCGGGCTCTGGAGTTTCACTGCTCCGGGTCTGCCGGACATTCCGGACAATTCATCGTTGCTGCTGCCGTCTCTGCTGCTGCTGCGGTGGTTGCCGCCGTTGCTGCTGTGGTCTCGGGAGCCTGCAATCTCGGGCGAAATGCCCCCTCCTGCCGCAGTTAAAACACTCCAGATCTGCTCTTGGTCTGCGCTGCTGTTTCCGTGACTGACTCCGACGACCTCCCTTCCTTGGCTTGGGCTGTGGAATTCCACTACTTCGGGTCTGTCGGACAATCCGGACAATCCGCTGTTGCTGCTGCTGTCTCTGCTGCTGCTGCAGTGGTTGCCGCTGATGCTGCTGCTGCTTCGGCTGCCTACAGTCTCGGGCAAAATGCCCTTTCCGGCCACAGTTAAAGCATTCTAAATCCGCTCGGGAACTGCGCTGCTGCTGCTGCCTGCTAACCGCTTCCTTGACCTGAGTCATCAGATCCGCCAACTGCTGCTGAGTCTGCTCGGCTTGCTTCCGCAATTCGTTCACCTGCTGGCTCCACTCCGGCTCCGTGTTCAGCTGCCTCGTCCGGTGTCGCTCCGCTGGTCTACTGTTGTCCATCTTCATAATACTCTCATACTCGGTAGCGAAAGCCAGGGCCTGCGACAGCGTTTCCGGGTGGCTTTTCAATACCGACAACCGCATATCTCGGTTAGTCAGACTGTTGCAGAAATGCATCTTCATGAGCACTTCTGTTGTTGCCGGATCTGCTTTTGGGTAAGCTAGCCGCGTCTTGCTCCGTATGTCTCTGGCCAGCTCGGACAGCTCCTCCTCCGGCTGCAATTTCCTGGAAAACAAATGTTTTCTCCCCCGGACAAAACTGCTGTTTTAATGCCGCCACAACCGTATCAAAGCTGCGTCTCTGCTCCGCGGACAGATCCAGTAGTATGCTGCGGGCGTTACCCCTCAAACTGACACATAAGTTCAGCGCCTTTTCCTCTGCTGTCCAACGGTAGTACCGAGCGTATTCAAGGAGGTGAGCCTCATACTCCGGCCACAGATCAGTTCCGTCGTATGTCATTAATCTGGTTACTCCTGCCCTTGGTGCTGGTTGTTGTACTGTTTCTGCCTGCTGCTGCTTTCCGGTTACTGCCAGGTGCTGCTGAAACACCTCCATTTGGGTCGCCAATAATCTGGTCAGGTTGTCGACTAAATTATCTTCGCCTTCCGGTTCCGCATCCGGTTCCCGATCGCCAGCCTGGTCCGGAAAGTTAATTTCCGCCTCTGCTAACTGCTCTGCAGGCTGTACTCCTTGAGGAACCTGAAGGGGCTCTTCTGCAACTGCTTTCTGCATTTCCGGCTGCAACAGCTTTCGCTCAGCAGGACGAACTGCTTCCTTTTCCGCAACCGGCATCTGCAACGGCTCAGCTCCTACTGCTCCTACAGGCTGCTCCGTGTCCGACACGGCTGCCTTCAGCTGCTGTTCCGCCAATTTGCCCCGTCTAGTAGTCATACTGCAGATGATCCCACCGCTGCCACCAAAAAGTTGTAACGGGTTTGCACCCTTCTGTGACGTCTTGATGAACCGGTTTTCTTGGGAGGTGGGTGAGTTGTTATTTAACCTGAGCTGAAACAGTAAAACTCCGGGAAACTGCTACTGCTGTACGGTTGAACTCCGGCTAGAACTCTGTAAGGTTGGTAGCGTGGTCTGGAATGGACCTCTTAACCGTTGTCCGACTGCTAATCTGCAACTGCACCTGTAAAGTAAGGATCCGGAGGCGTTTCCGTCTCCGGGTACTGCAACTGCTCCGTCGGGATACCGCTTTACTGCAACAGCTCCGTCGTTTTCCGTCTTACTGCAAACTGCGACTGCGCCTGGAATAAAGAATCCGGGAACGTTGCCGTTTCCGAATACTGCAACCGCTCTGCCAGGTTCCGCCGCACTGCAATCTGCTCCGGTTGGCTCCGCCTCCCCGCAACCTGCGACTGCACCTGAAATGGAGTATCTCGGAAGTGTTCCCACTTCCGGTTACCGCAACCGCTCCGTCAGGTACTGCCTCTGCAACTCCGTCGTCCGGTACCGCCTCTGCAACTGCTTCGTCGTTCCCGTCTCTGCAACTGCTCCGTCCGATACCGCCTCCGTAGTTGCTCCGTTGAATTCCACCTCCGTCTCCGTCTCCGTCTCCTTCCTCGGTGATCTGGGTTCTTAGATCACTCTAAGACGTCGTTACAACTTGGTCTTAACCGACTGTGGTCTTATCTCCCTTTACTCCGTATTACTTTCTTTTCCGGTGAACTAACTTTATTATAAATGCCAGTTCCCTAACGAACACGGAAAAACAACTCGGTTGAAGTTTTCATGTTTATTTTCCAAGTGCACAGTCGGAAGACTTAACTGCTATCATCTGGATGACTCTATCCGGAACAAGGGAGTACTCTGCTATGGGAGAAGGGGTCTGCACAGGTCGACGTCAGGACACCAACTCCGCCGTCCGCTGTGAAGCGGGGGCTTTTATAGACCTGAGACCCACGTCACGTGACCAACCTATTGTGACGTCATAGTCCGCCAAAACACTGATATTTTCCGGATTTCTAAAAACACTCTAGAACCAATCAGTGGCTGACACGTCACCTTTTAAACCGAAAACGAGGCTGATCACATGACCTTCCGGAAATAACGTCATTACGTTTTTGTACTCCATTGTTCCGGCTTCGTCTCCGGTTCCGTCTCCGTCTCCGGCTCCGTCTCCGGCTTTACCAACATCACAAATATACCAAGTTCCGAGACGGAAAACCTTTTAAACATTAACAATACGGAACCGTATGAGCCTTTAAACACATATACATTTTAATAAACGGTTATTTAACCATAATATCACAAAACACAAACAGAATTACCTAGGGGAAACTTTTGGGTACGCCCCAAAACCGTTACACTATCATTAGAACGATAACCAGGTAGCAGCCCGTCCAGCTTGGCTCGCCGCGGTCCGCCTCGGGGATGGAACCCCGGACAGCAGACAGTCTGCCAGAGCCTGTGTCACACCATCCCGGGTGGGGGAGACCGGTGATCCAGAGTCATCAAGGTCTACCCCAGCCCGGGCCCCCTATCGAAGTCGTCCCAAGGGGCCCGTGAGGGCCTCAGCCACGGATCGAGGACGTAGAGCTCATGGCCGAGCTCTCCGTCATCTCTCTCGCCTTGCTCTGAGACAACTTCCCTGAACAAAACGCCTCCAGAGTATATATAATACACCAGAGCATGAGAAACGAAGGAGATGACGTAAAACCATTGTTCTAGCTTACTGGAGCGAGAGAGTTGGAGAGCGTTGCTAAGCAGCGCGTGCTTCGAACAGAAGCGTCCAAAACAAAGGCCGTAAAACTAGAGTGTTTGACAAAGACACCTGCCGTGATCTTTGGGCAAAATCACCACAGAGGTGACATTGATATTCAGCACTCAATGTCATCTGAGGTCATCTTCAATGTCACCATTAGTTTGGCGAATACGACTTCATATATGCTCATAATACAAACATATCTCTATCCACAAAACACACAATACAGGTAATAGGTGACCTCGACATTTAGCTTGCAAGGTCGGCTACAGTAAAGCCCAAGGTCACAAGAAGATGTGCATTAAATGGCTTCCTATATGTTTATAATAAAATCCTAAACTGTGTGCAAATATTTTAGCGCCAGAGGCAACTCTACACACTTCATGTCAGAGGTGATATTGAGATTTAGCACTCAATGTCATTGATATCAAAACTAATGTATCAAAACGAAAATATCAAAACTGATCAGGTAGTTTTAGATAAAGCAACCAAAAATTAATTTTGGGCCTTTTGAAAAAATTTGAAAAAAACACTGTCGTCTCAGAATAATTTTTTGCATTTTTGTGCAAAGTTTCAGAAAGTTTCTAATGTACACTTCAAAGATAAAAATGTAGATGGACAGACAGACACTGGAAGGACACATGGACGCAACGCCATGGCAATAGGTTTTTTAACCATAAGTCAGCTAACCTAAAATAGGTAAACAATTCCACTGTCTTATAGCCGAATACTGATGAACTTGTGGAGCTCATGTCATGAAGTATAAACCATATACGGCGCATATGTATACCAAACAAAACATAACAATAAATATGTAAAGTGTCTGGCTTACCTCGAGACGTCATTTCGAATACACTTCACTGCAGTTTCTAGCTGATTAGGAAAGTTTGTCACTTGAGTCTGTGGAAGCATGATTTTTTTTCATTAGTGTCTTCATATTCATAGCATTGGGAAGGAAAATTTGAGTACAAGACTCACTGAACCACGGTTGAATGAAACTGATTTAGAACCATACTCGCATTAAAAGAGACCAAGGGATGAAACCCTTCTATTCCAAGTGAAGAAGAGACCCCGCTTTGAATATATTGTGTATAAAAAAATGTACAAATGAATAAAAACGTCTTTCCCTACTCATGCAACAAACGCACCTGTAAAAATATATAATTTATGAAATCTACTGTACTTGTTCTACTCTTAGTCTAGAAACTAGAGATATATGGACTCTTCCCGTCCATGTGTGAAGCCCTTGTTCACAGTCGACACCAGGTCTGGGGTCAATTACTTTGAAATGTAATCTATTATATTACTATTACTTCAGAATTTGACCTATTACTATTACTATTACAATTACTTTATTTTTGAAAAGTAATCTATTATATTACTATTACTTTTGCATCAATTACTATTACTATTACTTTTCAAATTCGAAGTTCACAACAAATATTGTTTAACACAAGTCAGCAACAATTAATGTATTCAAAAAACAAAGTTGCCGTCGCGTTCATTGGAGAACGATTTCAAGAATAAATCACTATCATGATTAACAGACTCATGAGTGTATCATTCTATAGCACACATTCGCACATCGTGTCGGCTGGACTTTTGCGTGTTTGGTTTCAAATATAATTATTATTCAGGCAAACTCCACCACTGACCTGTATTATCGAGAGTTGATGTAAAATTTTACAACACCTGTACTTATGATCACAGAGCTCTTTGAGTCTGAACCTCTGAAGTTGCGAACAAGATCATCAAACAAATTAATGTGGTGATTTCTTGATTTGACTATATACACATGATATATGATAAACTCAGTGGCTGCCTATTGATGCCTCGATTGCCATCAAACTGATTACGCAATCACTCTCCCCAACAGTTAATCAAGGCATGGGGGGAGGTGTTGGGGGGTGAAATGCATCATTCACAATGAAATAGTTGGTGTTTGTCTGACAAGTACGGAGCCGCTGAAAGGACAGGGAAGAAATATTTTTTGACATACGATTATTGCGTTCCCTCGCAATATTATCGCGTTCCCTCGCAATCCGGATCGCGTTCCCTTGCGATCTAATTGTGTTCCCTCACAATCCGGATCGCATTCCCTCGCGATCTTATTGCGTTCCCTCGCAATCCAGATCGCGTTCCCTCGTGATATTATCGCGTTCCCTCGCAATCCGGATCGCGTTCCCTCGCAATCTCATTGCGTTCCCTCGCAATCCGGATCACGTTCCCTCGCGATCTTATTGCGTTCCCTCGCAATCCAGATCGCATTCCCTCGCGATATTATCGCGTTCCCTCGCGATAATGTCAGGTTCCCTCGCATTCCGTATCGCGTTCCCTCGCGATCTTGTAGAATAACCTTCTCAGAAGTCATTGGCGTCAGCACAATGCGAGGGAACGTGATCCTGAATGCGAGGGAACGCAATAAGATCGCAAGGGAACGCAATAATATCGCGAGGGAACGCGATCTAGATTGCGAGGGAACGCGATCCGGAATGCGAGGGAACACGATAATATTACGAGGGAATGCAATAACAATGTGCTAAAAATATTTCTTCCATGTCCTCTCAGAGGCTCCGTAGACAAGCCACAAGAACAAAGTGAATGCTGTAATAAAGAAGAGCCCCAAATAATCCTGCTGAGGGTATGGAGTAAATAATCTGAAGTAATAGCAATTGTAATATATATTACATCTTACAATTGAGATATATTACTATTACTATTACATAAACTGTTGGAAAAGCTGATTACTATTATATTACTATTACTTGGAAAAATGTAATCGTTACTATTACTATTACAATTACATATTACTATTACCCCAGGCCTGGTCGGCACACAGGCAATTACTCTGAGACTATTTTAGATAAAAATTGTTGCTCTATTTGTTCAACATGTTCAAACTCCTCCCAAATCAGCATCAAGGAATTCGTGACATTGGCGAAGGAATTGAGACCATATGCTATAAGGTGTATGCTTCATAGAAAAGGTGTTCAACCATGACAGTCGTAAGGTCAATTAGTCCTACAAATCTGACATTATACTGTGACTATTTATTTGAAAAGTTACCTACTTGTCTGTGTTTTACCATACACATATGTCATGAGTTAAATGAAGTCCTACTTAGGTTCATTCATATCTAAATGTGGCTTATAATGTGTTCATGCAAATGAATCAGTGCCAAATCTGGCATCACGTGGACCTCCTGGATTGTTGCCTTACTTAATCATGTACATGGGAGAAATCAATCATGCATAGCAAAATATGTAATGCAAGAACACGGATACATTGGAAGAACATACCATTTGATGGTTGATTTGATGAATACTCTATCACTGCTTTCTCTACTGGAATCGTTGGGTAACTTCCCATCAACGTTCTAATCAAGCGGTCTACAGCAGGTCAGTTGGCGCCAATTTGTAATATTTTGCTCTCAGCCATGGTAGAGCTGGTATTTAAAAAGTCCTGCATAAATATCAAATTGAACTGTTTCCATAAAACAACACTCGTACATTGTAGCCATATCCCCAGAAATGATTGATTACATTTTAAAGCCAGCCTATATTGGCTGTAACATAGATATTTTTGGGAATCCCTTTTTTATTGTTTGTCACGATCAAAAAACCTTTGCCTATGAGGCTGATACTCTCGAATTCTAAAACAGAATATCATCGCACTAGAAATGACATTTTTTGTTGAACCAGCACTATTATGGCTAGTACATGACGTACTGTAAATGAATGCGTTGGAAAGTGACATTATTTTATATTTGGGTTATTTTGCACGTTTATTAGACACCCTCACAATCGATCATCAGAATCTTCCCACTTTAGATATTGGAAGTCCCACGGAAGTCAGGATCTTTTTTGACATATAACTTAACATGGGAAATCTTATGGATCATCATATTTTCAAAAACATGACAAAATTTCACTTAGCTATGATGATATGCCAGTTTAAGTGGAAGTTTTGTGCTGTCTCTTGTTTACATGTTTAAATATTATAAGGGTAAAAATTATCAAGCATAAAAAACGGTACAATAATTTAACCTATAAAACGTTCATTTTCCATCATATATGGTGACAATCTGCACCTTATTTGGCATGTTCTTCATTTGGCATGTTCATTCATATAATTTGTTTGCCAAAGTGATTAGCTTTGAGATACCATGATTGGTAGGGCCCCAAACACCATCAATGTTCAGTTAGATGCTGCAAAAGTGTATAAAAAACGTGAGAACATTATCTGACTTCGTATCCAGTCCAGGCTATGGTGTGTTTTCTATCATCAGGCTTCATGTCATGGTATTTAGCAGAATGTGCACATTCAAGAAAATGATGTAACTCTGAAAAGGTTCTAAAGGTAGCTAATTGATGTAATCCACCCGGGTGACATCAATGAATAGTCGATGTAATATCCACATAGCTCCAAAATTCAAATACAAATATTCTTCCAATATTCCAGTATACAATCCTTGCCATTTATCATTAGTGTAGTTTTCCTGTAAAAATAGTGAACCGTTAGACAAAGTGTACAATCATTTGATTGTTGATGGTAAACGTACGTAGTAGAATAGTAGTGACATCAGTAGTTGTAGTAACTCACAGTGACAAAGTTTCATAAATTAAACATGAATGTATACAGGTTGTTGCAAAAAATTTGACGCAAACATCTGTGCATTACTAACAATGCCTTCAATTGTTCAGTGTTCGCTGCAATTGGACTCACTCAGATGGGCTAGAATGTGAATGTTTCATATGATAATGCTTGTGTGTTGGACTTTTCTTCAAGTGAAAATCCATGGTAACAAGTAATCAACCATGTCGACTAAATACAGGACATCAATGTTGGTCTCACTTCATCAAGGATCGTCTATAATAGGATGTCCAACTCTGCTCAATGTGGACGTAAAATACGTGATTACGTAAAATGACGAAATCTCATCTGAGCATGTCAAAACGGTGACAGGTGCTCGAAATTGAGTTTTTCATACTGCTTATCACTTCGCTCATAGTGACATCACACAAGATCTGGCCCTGGAATTGAGCTCAGTAATCTTGGAGGGCACGCGTGAGGGGTGAAGCCTCATTGTCGTACACAATTTGTCTTTCTCCCGGCTCGCGAGGATATTTTTGATGCCATCCATACACGTTTATGTCTGTATGCGTGTTCTTGAGCACATCCACGTCAATAATTTAACAATTTACCATTCAATCTTTTAAAAAATTTAGGACTGAGAAGCATCATCCAATGTCTCAGAAATATCCAGTTTCCAAGGAAATCCAATAAGAACTGTCGGTATGAGAACCGTTCTAATATCAATGTGTGGCGATTTTGCCCAAAGATCGCGGCAGGTGACTTTCTTAAACACTCTTAGACTAGTTTTATGGCCTATTTTTAGACCGCTTCAGTTCGGAGCGTGCTTTGCCCCAGCAACGCACTGTACTCTCGCGCCCAGTAAACTATAACAATGGTTTGACCTAGTTTCTCCTCCCGCCTCTTGTGCCTGATATATACTCGAGCGTTGGATTGATCTGTGAGATTGTCCCAGAGCAAGCCGAGAGGCAGGACGAGAGGCTCGTCATGAGCTTTACGTCCTCGTGTCTTGGGTAGGCCCTCGCGGGCCCTGGGGACGATTTCCATTGGGGGCCCGGGTCTATTGCGGTCGGGTCGGGACCTAACGTCATCGTGCCTTGCTTCCTCGTCCCTGAGGACCGTCCGCTCCTCCGGGACCAGATACGTGTTGAAATATGAGTGATAAACACAAAGGGAAGGGATAGGGTAATAACGTTGTGGACCACACCCGGTCACGCGACGGCCGTGCTGGGTGGGGCTCTGGTCAAGTCCAATGCCCGCACGATGCCCATCCTTGTGGTGAATCCTACAGATGCTCCCATTGTACTGCGGTGCGGCTGTGTGGCGGCTACCACAACACCCGCGTCGTCGTGTCGTGTCATCTCCGACGAACCTGTTTGCCACGCTGCGTGCGCGGCGGCGGCCGCCGGAGATGATCCATTCACCCTGCCGGACCATCTGGAATCTAGAGTTCTGAAGGACCGGCTGGATGAAGATCAGTGTCAGGCTCTCCGCAAGCTGCTCCGGCAGTATGCGGATGTGTTCATGAGTCCGGACGGTGCGGTTGGCAAGACAGACATTGCCAAACATCGCATCGACCTCCTGGACGAGCGTCCTATCAAGCAGCGTCAACGACGAGCAGCGATCGTGCACGCAGAGGTCATAGACCGGGAGGTGCAGAAGATGCTCGAGCTAGACATCATCGAACCCAGTGACAGCCCTTGGGCAAGTCCTGTGGTTATGGTGAAGAAGAAGGACGGCTCGTGGAGATTCTGCATGGATTATCGGAAGCTAAACGATGCCACGCGGAAGGACTCATATCCTCTCCCGCACATCGAGGATACCTTCGATTTCCTGGCCGGATCGCACTACTTCTGTGCTCTGGATCTGGCCTCCGGATATTGGCAGGTTGAGATGGAGGAGATTGATAGGGCGAAAACTGCCTTCGTTACCAAGAACGGGCTCTACCAATTCAAGGTAATGCCGTTCGGGCTCTGTAACGCGCCAGCGACGTTCGAGCGCCTCATGGAGATGGTACTCGAAGGGTTCCTCTGGAAGCGATGTATGGTCTACATCGATGATGTCGTCGTGTATGGCCGGTCGTTCGAGGAAACCCTCACCAACCTCCAGATGGTACTCCATCGCGTCCGCACAGCTGCGCGGGTCTGAGTAAGCCGTTCCAACTCCGGGCGGTGTGCACTATGGTAGTGCTGCCTATGAGCAAGATGATCGTTGAGGTGAGGCCGCATCGTCCCTGCATGCCCCTCGATGGTTGTCCGTGTGTAGTACAGCTGGTGAACAGTTTTGCCCAAGGAACCGGAATCGTGCTAAGTGGGGCTCTGGTCAAGTCCAATGCCCGCACGATGCCCATCCTTGTGGTGAATCCTACGGATGCTCCCATTGTACTGCGGTGCGGCTGTGTGGCGGCTACCACAACACCCGCGTCGTCGTGTCGTGTCATCTCCGTCGAACCTGTTTGCCACGCTGCGTGCGCGGCGGCGGCCGCCGGAGATGATCCATTCACCCTGCCAGACCATCTGGAATCTAGAGTTCTGAAGGACCGGCTGGATGAAGATCAGCGTCAGGCTCTCCGCAAGCTGCTCCGGCAGTATGCGGATGTGTTCATGAGTCCGGACGGTGCGGTTGGCAAGACAGACATTGCCAAACATCGCATCGACCTCCTGGACGAGCGTCCTATCAAGCAGCGTCAACGACGAGCAGCGATCGTGCACGCAGAGGTCATAGACCGGGAGGTGCAGAAGATGCTCGAGCTAGACATCATCGAACCCAGTGACAGCCCTTGGGCAAGTCCTGTGGTTATGGTGAAGAAGAAGGACGGCTCGTGGAGGTTCTGCGTGGATTATCGGAAGCTAAACGATGCCACGCGGAAGGACTCATATCCTCTCCCGCACATCGAGGATACCTTCGATTTCCTGGCCGGATCGCACTACTTCTGTGCTCTGGATCTGGCCTCCGGATATTGGCAGGTTGAGATGGAGGAGAGTGATAGGGCGAAAACTGCCTTCGTTACCAAGAACGGGCTCTACCAATTCAAGGTAATGCCGTTCGGGCTCTGTAACGCGCCAGCGACGTTCGAGCGCCTCATGGAGATGGTACTCGAAGGGTTCCTCTGGAAGCGATGTATGGTCTACATCGATGATGTCGTCGTGTATGGCCGGTCTTTCGAGGAAACCCTCACCAACCTCCAGATGGTACTCCATCGCGTCCGCAAAGCAGGCCTTAAGTTGAAGCTGAGTAAGTGTGAGTTGTTTGCGCAGGAAATACTGTACTTAGGCTTCATGATAGCGGGCACCAGAGTTAGACCAGAGTTAAAACAGGGACACTTTTGGCTGAAATGTCCGGAACTGCTGGAGCGTCTGCGGGCACGCAGATACCAGGGGAATCTTCCCAATCCGCGCCGGAGTATGTACCCTCGGCCTGGTCCTTCGGGACAGCAAGGCCGTCCCTCACGGCAGGGAAACTGAAACCGGGCGTAGTGGTGACCAACACTGCGTCAGGGGACAGTTGTTCGGTGGCTGCCCCATCTGCGGACAAGCCGGACGAGCCTCAAGTAGATATAACTTCTCCGGAAGTGGTCCTTGAGGATTCGTCTACCTCCTCCACAGCTGATGCAGATGACGATGACTCCGTAGCTGAGCCCAGTGTTCCGGGTGATTCCGATCATCCGGAGTGCGCACTGGTGAGGGACCCTTGCTGGTACCTGCCCCTGTCTTTTGGACGGGAGCCGATCCGGTTCCTCGTAGACTCTGGCTCGGAGGTTACCATCGTAGCCACTGGCACGTTTAAGCACGAGCCAGCACTCCGCGACACGGTGTTGCGGGATCCCGGGCGATACACGCTCCATGGAGCGGGTAACAACAGCATCCGTATCCACGGTATAATCGATCTGCCTATTACTCTTGGGGACAAGGTGTATATCACAGAGGCAATCGTCATGGATATCGGAGCGCCTGGGATCATTGGGATGAACTTTCTCCGGACCCACCGGGTTATCGTCAACTTCTGTTCCGGCGAACTCCGGATGGGAGGGGACACTCATTTTCTCTTCTGCGCGGGTCTGAGTAAGTCGTTCCAACCCCGGGCGGTGCGCACTACGGTAGTGCTGCCTATGAGCAAGATGATCGCTGAGGCGAGGCCGCGTCGTCTCTGCATGCCCCTGGATGGTTGTCCGTGTGTAGTACAGCTGGTGAGCAGTTTTGCCCAAGGAACCGGACTCGTGCTGGGTGGGGCTCTGGTCAAGTCCAATGCCCGCACGATGCCCATCCTTGTGGTGAATCCTACGGATGCTCCCATTGTACTGCGGTGCGGCTGTGTGGCGACTACCACAACACCCGCGTCGTCGAGTCGTGTCATCTCCGACGATCTTGTCTGCCACGCTGCGTGCGCGGCGGCGGCCGCCGGAGATGATCCATTCACCCTGCCGGACCATCTGGAATCTAGAGTTCTGAAGGACCGGCTGGATGAAGATCAGCGTCAGGCTCTCCGCAAGCTGCTCCGGCAGTATGCGGATGTGTTCATGAGTCCGGACGGTGCGGTTGGCAAGACAGACATTGCCAAACATCGCATCGACCTCCTGGACGAGCGTCCTATCAAGCATCGTCAACGACGAGCAGCGATCGTGCACGAAAGGTCATAGACCGGGAGGTGCAGAAGATGCTCGAGCTAGACATCATCGAACCCAGTGACAGCCCTTGGGCAAGTCCTGTGGTTATGGTGAAGAAGAAGGACGGCTCGTGGAGGTTCTGCGTGGATTATCGGAAGCTAAACGATGCCACGCGGAAGGACTCATATCCTCTCCCGCACATCGAGGATACCTTTGATTTCCTGGCCGGATCGCACTACTTCTGTGCTCTGGATCTGGCCTCCAGATATTGGCAGGTTGAGATGGAGGAGAGTGATAGCACGAAAACTGCCTTCGTTACCAAGAACGGGCTCTACCAATTCAAGGTAATGCCGTTCGGGCTCTGTAACGCGCCAGCGACGTTCGAGCGCCTCATGGAGATGGTACTCGAAGGGTTCCTCTGGAAGCGATGTATGGTCTACATCGACGATGTCGTCGTGTATGGCCGGTCGTTCGAGGAAACCCTCACCAACCTCCAGATGGTACTCCATCGCGTCCGCAAAGCAGGCCTTAAGTTGAAGCTGAGTAAGTGTGAGTCGTTTGCGCAGGAAATACTGTACTTAGGCTTCATGATAGCGGGCACCAGAGTTAGACCAGACCCCAAGAAGCTAGAGGCTGTGAAGAACTGGCCTCGGCCTTGCAGCGTGGCAGATGTGAGGTCCTTTTTGGGCTTCGCGAGCTACCACCGCCGGTTTGTGCGAGGCTTTGCGGAGATCGCGTGCCCCCTTACTATCCTCACGGAAAAGGGTGCCGATTTCGTCTGGTTAGCTGAGCAGGAAGTTGCCTTCTCGGCGCTCCGGCAAGCTTTAGCAGAAGCGCCGGTGCTGCGGGACCCTCGTCCGGATTGCGAGTTCATTTTGGACAGTGCGCGAGTAACTTTGCACTCGGCGGTGTCCTCTCGCAGATCGTGGATGGGCAGGAGCGAGTAGTAGCTTATGCGAGTGTGGCTCTGAGCCGGTCTCAAATGAACTACTGCACCACTCAACGCGAGCTGCTTGCGGTGGTTACGATGACCAAGCATTTCCGGCACTATTTGTTGGGATGCCATTTCCGCATGCGGACTGACCACAGTTCGCTGAAATGGCTCCTTAACTATAGTGAGACCGATGGCTTGGTGGCGCGGTGGCTCCAAGAGTATGACATGAAAATTGAGCACCGTGCCGGTAAGTTGCACGGCAATGCGGACGGCCTGTCCCATTGTCATAAGTGCAAGAATCCTAACTGTGCCGGGATGGCTCCATCCCAGCACGTTGTGGATTCTTCCTCAGACTCGGAACTTTCCTCAGACTCAGAACTGGAAGGCCGCAGGCCACCGCCCCCTCTAACAGCACAGCGGCCGGAGCGTCCAGAGCTCACCTCCGCTCGAGGACCCGCCGGCACCGGCGATGGCGTCCCGCATTTGAACCGGAGGTGGGGCTCAGCTCCAGCGAGTCTTCCTCGAGTCCGGCGGTGTACTCCTCGTGGGTACCCTCCATGTCCTCTGGAGAGTCTGAGTATGAGCGGTCCTTACCCCCAGTGGTGATGGCCGCTGCTAGTCTGCCGGTCCCCCGAGCCATTGGTGACTTGGGGTCCGCAGGTGTAGCCGCGTTGGTCTGCGCGAGAGAAGAGGACCCCTTGGATCACCCCCAGCGGGGCAGGCTCACTCAGACCACGGAGTACCTCGTAGCGGAGATGGATCACTCTCTGGAACGGCTCAGCTGGTACCATGCTGAGGCCTCTCGTGTTGCGTGCCACCTTGCACACGACCAAGGCCTCATGGAAGGTACCCGGCGGAGCCTTGAGAGCTATCCGACTTTGTCGGCCGAGTGTGAGCGGAGTGCTTTCGCTCAAGGGCAAGGCCTCCTTCGCGTTGGCTCCGTCAAGACCTGGTTTGCAGGGTCCCCCAGTGAAGCCCCTGAAACCGCCACCAGGCCTGTTTCGTCCGCCCGTGCACCCAAATTATTCCATGCCGGCCCCACTGCTTCCGCAGAATAGGGACCCCTCTCTGCCGCCAAGCCCCGAGACAGGCGGTACGGACGAGGAGCCGATGCAGGAGGAAGGCTAGGTGCTAGCCTCATCACTGTGGCGTGCCGGAGCCGCTTCTGTGGCTCCGCCCTGCCTCAGATCCGTCCTGCAGACCTGAGGCGCCGGCCGGCAACCTTTTCTAGAAGTACTATCACTTTTGATCACTCGGTGTGTCGATTTACAAAATCTCCAAATTTAAAGGTTAACCTTAAAGATATTCCAAAGACTCGACACACCGTCCCTTTCAGCGGATGACCTTCCAAGGTCACCACACCTTTTTGGACCACCTCGGTCAAAATTTTAGCTTGTTTATTAGGGTTTATTCAAAATTGTAAAGCGCATTATAGTTTACTCCATAAGTCCGGGGGTCGTTCCCCATTCTTCCAGAAGGGACCCTTAAGGTCCTAGTCTTTTGCGCTGTGACTTCCGGGTGTTGCCATATTGTCTTCTTCCGGCCCCCGCCATGCGAAGCCTTCGTCGGGTTTCGAGCATTTTGGGCGCGGGCAGAACATGTTGGGGACCAACATTGTAAGAAGGGGGTAATGTGGTGATTTTGCCCAAAAATCGCGGCAGGTGACTTTCTTAAACACTCTAGTTTTACGGCCTATTTAAGCGCCCAGTAAACTATAACAATGGTTTGACCTAGTTTCTCCTCCCGCCTCTTGTGCCCGATATATACTCGAGCGTTGGCTTGATCTGTGAGATTGTCCCAGAGCAAGCTGAGAGGCAGGACAAGAGGCTCGCCATGAGCTTTACGTCCTCGTGTCTTGGGTAAGGCCCTCCCGGGCCCTGGGTTGATTTCCATTGGGGGCCCGTGTTGACTCGGGGGTGCAAGCCCTCGCACTGGTTCCTTCTCCACCCGGGGTGGTGTGACTCAAGCTCTGGAAGACCGTCGGGATGGCTCAGAGTTCCATCTCTGTGACAGTGCCTTCGGCGAGGCCGGCCAGCAACATGCCCACGTGTACAGGTTCCGTGGTGCCGCTCCTATGGCATCTCGGGCTCTACATACGGCTACATTACCATAACTGTGTAATATGCATGTTGTAGATAAGGTGTTGGTGAAGATGCATTGATGTGTTATGTTGTGGTGTATGACGGCCGGACTCGTTCCGGGCTGACTGTACCTGGTTGTAGTGTTCCGTAGAGTAGTGCCGGACGACCTGTAGCGGACGCCCGCCGAATTTTACAAATGCAATACTCAATTTTCACTAATTTTGGAGGTAGATATCCTGTCTTATAACTCTGAAATGAATCTACCTTTCAGTTGCAAAATACCACCAGAGTAACATTAGAACATCTCGTTTATGTGGGTTTTTTTTTTAATGAGGGGCCAATTTTATTGTCACCATGAGTGGGTCCGTTTTACAGGCGTTTTCGATGGCAATAAAAGGGCATTTCAGGATTTTGAACGGTTGCCTTGGCAACAAAAATCAACCGATTTCCATGAAAACAAAATATTTCTAAGCCGAGAGGTTATACCTCCCACTGCTCAAATTTAAAGACGATTGATTAAACCCGTTCGAGTTACAGGCTTCGATTCACACACAAACATATAAACGGACACTCACAAACCCCGACCCCAATACCACATCATCGCCAACACGAATGCTGAATATTGTTGGAGAAATTTAGGCCATACCACCACTCAACGCAATCACCTATCATTCATTTCAATATATGGTTCACAACTTTGCTCATGTTTATTACAAGTCGATGTGAACAAGTCGATTTTTAATGCCCGACAGTGTTTCAACACCCTCAAATCAGATTTACGTCATATTATGTAATCACGCCATTTTGGGCAGAGTTGGATATCCTATTATAGAAGATCTTGGTTGCATTATGCTCAAAAGTACAAACATTGTGATTAACCAACAAACACACAACTGTAACACCCGATGATTTGACAATGCCTGATCTTGATCTCAGCTGCGATTATGTTGGACAACCCAATGCAAAGGAATAGTTTTAAAAGACATAAAAACTTTACTGTGCCATATGCATTTCAAGAGTAGTATCTCTGAACGTCATGTCAACACCAGTGTGCAGCCTTCATTCGAATGGCTCAGCATTCCCTTTAGCATGCCAACAGGCTTTTGGAGCCTGTTGACATGGTAGAGGCGAATATGAAACCAGCAATAATAATCACTCTTGGTTTTCAGTTGTAAAAGTTAGTGAAATGACCACTTCATAGTTCGTTGAATAAACTTTCAACATGTCCATGATACATGGTCACACCGATTGTGAAATTAGTGGATTTTACTCATTTATCCACTCACTTCAGCGACAGGCAGCAGACACACTGTGCCATTTTCTATCGCAGATGTGGCAGTTATCCTCAAAGACCCCCGGCTGTGACGTCGGTCAGTTTGTGCAGGATGTGGTCAGCTATCAGAGTCTCCCTCGAATTTGTATGCGCAGGTGGCCCACCACCCATGACCCATGCCGAGGCTTAGGGGAACCATGCTGGCTGTGGTATCCCCTACTCAGTGGGGGACAGGTCTCCCTGCTCCAGCAGGTACACTGGAAACTGGCTGGCAACCCACAACTCCAGCCCCGAGTTACACTGGCTACTCTCCTCTGTGTGTGTTTCCTTTGTACCTGTAGAAACCATGGTGTACCCGAATCTGTACATTCTGGTTTTGGCTGTGGCTAATCCTCTGCCTCCTGCAAGGTACAGGCCAACTCTAGTGGGTAGTCCTGTGAGTGGAAAGGCATGTGGCCCGCTACACCACAAACAGCAGACACTTTGCCTGGCTCAGGAGAAGGCTCTTCACGCAATGAGAAACCAGACCAATTTGCGTGGAGGAAATGGGTCGTTGGCAATAAATGCTGGAGGACTATCTAACCTACGTCTGGCTGACAACAACCTATTGGGATTGGATTCCCAGAACCTGGAGAGGAAAGCCCTCCAAATTATGTTAAGTATTATGATAGTGTATGCGACTTTGGCCGAAGTTACCATGCAACTGTTCGCACACATGGCGATTACTCAGGCATACGAGGAGCTCAAGGCCTGCTTCTGACTCCCAGCTGAGACAGTCATGGCCTACGTTGTCTAGCTCTGTGTACTGGGCCACAAGGCTTTTTGGAGATGACCCTGATGCGTCTGAATTCGACTCTGGTCAGCCTGTTCATCAATGGGCAGTGGTTCCACATTCAGTATGCTTTGTCTGCCTACTATAAATGGTCGATGCAGGAGGCCATCAACATGGCACTTGCAATTAAGTTGACAGTCCAAACTTGACAACTGCCACCTGCAAGGCCATAACTGAAGCTATACCAACACAAGCCGCCACTCAGCCCTCTGCTGCGGTCGTGGTTAACATAGGCCAAAGGCAATCTCCTGGTTTTCGCAGACACACCATGGGTCCTTGCCTTGCTTGCGTTGGAGCTCCGACACTATGCCATAGTTGTACACAAACGAGTGCAATGAGGAAGAGTATGATATCTGCACCACGGAAATGATTGCCAACTTCGCTGTGGTCGAGTCTCGGTGCCCAGCTGATTGCTGCACTCTCACGTCCAGTCCAAATACCAACCGGCCTTGCTACTACTGCAAAAACCACTTCTGGCTTCAATGTCCGGACCTGTTGGAGTTGTTGCAGGCTAGTGGCTATCAGGGAAACATGCCCAATCCATGGCGGAGAAACTATTCCTTCGGACAAAATCCTCCACATCGTCCCTTGTATGAGAGAAATTGACTCTGGACGTAGTGGTGACCAACTTTGCATCTGCGGAAAAGCCTTATGTGCACGTGGAGTCCGATGAGTCCTTTGGGAGTGGTCCCGAGAATAAGCATACCTTCTCCATCGCTGACACAGACATTGAGAATTTGGTCATGGAACCTCACACCATGAATGACTCTCAGCAGGGTCATATATGGTGTGCGCAGGTCCGGGACGCATGCTAGTCTTCGGGGACGAGCCTGTACATTTTTTAGTTGATTATGGGTAGGAAGGCACTCTCACAGACAACACGTCGCCCTCTGCAGCATGGAGTTGCATGCCATCAGAAGTTCCGAGCTCTACGAAGCTGATAACAATTACATCTACATCAAAGGAGTGATCGATCTGCCAATTACACTTGATGGCAAAGTGTACATGACATACTGATATTGGTGCAACCAGGATAATCGGGATGAACTTCCTCCGGACTCACTGGGTGATCGTGGACTTCAGTGCTGGCAAACACCAATCTTTGGGGATGAGATTGTGCACTTCCTAGTTGATTACGGTTCAGAGTTATTAACTATATTCACCGTAAAGGGACTGTGCAGTGGTCAATCCGTTGTAAACGGCATTTTGTTCTGCATTTTTAACGGTCTGTTCAGCATTTTGAACCGTCTGTTCGGTTTTCGAACGGCATTCACAAGCGTATGTATGGAACGAGGGTTTAGACCTGAATTGTGAACTTATTTATATGCGGTCGACCAGGTCAAGTAATGCAAACGATATTATGATGAACATAGTAGGTTATTATTTCACGAAGATGCGAAACATCGGGTGCAAAAGTAAAAATATTTATGTTTGAGTCTTGTTTTGGTGGTATGAACAAGTATCCTAATTTATCACAGGTAAAACTGCAAATTTTTGGTATTTTGACGTGTGGTCGGATCTATGAACATATCAGTTGCATGTTTCAGAGAGATATTTGCGTCAGTAGGGTGAATAAACGAATATATTTAATTTTGATTGCTATGAAATGTTCAATGTTTTGTGCGTACAATATACTGCTGTTTAGCGTTATTGCAGGGCGTGTTCAACTTGTATACGGGTATATTCACAACTTTTGGAACGAGTTCCAATGCATGTCAAGCCAATCATAAATGATTATTGGATAATCAATAGGTTGATGACACAATGCAACTTTGGGAATATATGGACATCACGTTTTTAAGTACATCGACCTCTGACTCGGAGAAATCGTCATCCATTACTTCTAGCCACCTGCGAAGGTCCTCTAATTCTTGCATGGGGCGCATGTCCGAGGCGGTGGCCTACACTCGCCAGTGAAATCATCATACATTGACATTGTCATATTTGCTATCATGGCATGGCATTCCTTCATTATCGTCAGGACCTAACAAGCGTTTCATTGTCAGATTCTTTTCTGGTGTCACTGTGGCACACCCCTCCCTCCCCTGCTGGGGGAAGTCTGTTTCAGAGTGTTTTTAGGTTACCGGACCTATGGTCCGATAACCTATTGGCATGGCGTTGTGTCCGTCGTTTGTTGTCGTCCATCGTCGCTGGTCGTCGTCCACATTTTTATCTTTTATGTTTACGGGCGAATTTTTCTGAAATTTTGCACAAAAATACCTAAAAATAATAAGGAGGTATTTTTTAGTTTTTCGATTTTCGCATTTTTTTTTTTCAAAATGGTGGCCGTTTTCGACGAAAAATGCCTGGACTTTGGCGGCCATTTTCTCGAACCTTTTCAGTAACTTTTTTTCTTTTTGATACACAACACTCCTCCTATGTACTCCTATGATGTTTCCCATGTTAAATTCTCCTAATCTATATAACGGGACACATTTTGCCTAATATCTCACTTAATATTGAGACTATAGACTAGGAATCAATTGTGGACATATAGGAAATGATATATGCTGAATATTGTCGTGAACTTGAATTTGACCTCTGACCTCAGTTTCAAGGTCAGAGCACAAAATGGCTTATATCTCGCTTATTATTGACTCTACAGCCTAGGAATCAATTGTGGACATATAGGAAATGATATATGCTGAATATTCTGATGACCTTGAATTTGACCTTTGACCCCATTTAATGGTCATAGGACAAAATTGCTTATATCTCGCTGATTATCGACTCTACAGCTTAGGAATCAATTGTGGACATATAGGAAATGACATATGCTGAATATTCTGATGACTTTATATTTGACCTTTGATCCCATTTTCAAAGGTCATAGGACAAAATGGCTAATATCTCGCTGGTTATCAACTTTACAGCTTACGAATCAGTTATGAACATATAGGAAATGATATATGCAAATTATTGGCATGACCTTGAATTTGACCTTTGACCTCATTTTCAAGGACACAGGACAAAATGGCTAATATCTCACTTATTATCGATTTTACAGCTTAGGAATCAATTGTGGACATAGAGGAAATGATATATGCTGAATATTCTCTTGACCTGGAATTTGACCTCTGACCTCATTTTCAAGGTCCAAGGACAAACTGGCTCATATCTTGCTCCTCTATTGACTGTATGGCTTGGGAATCAATTGTGGACATATAGAAAATGAACTACACTGAATATTTTGATGACCTTGAATTTGACCTTTGCCTTCATTTTCAAAGCCACAGCACAAAATTGCTAATATCTCTCTGATTATTGAATTTACAGTTCAGCAATCAACTGTGGACATGATATATGCTTAATATCATATATGCTGAATATTCTCTTGACCTTGAATTTAACCAGTGACCTGGCTAACATCTAAAATATTAAACATTGTCTGGTAACCTATCTTTGGCCCCTGGCCTAATTTTTTAAACTTTGTATTATTAATTTCCCACCATCGAAATACTATTGTAAAGTTCGGCGGGCGCCCGCTACAGGGCGTCCGGCACTACTATACGGAATACTTCAACCAGGTATAGTCAGCCCGGAACGAGTCCGGCCGTCATACACTACAACATAACACATCAATGCATCATCACCACCATCTTATCTACAACATGCATATTACATAGTTATGGTAATGTAGCCATGTGTAGAGCCCGAGATGCCATGGGAGCGGCACCACGGAACCTGTACACGTGGGCATGTTGCTGGCCGGCCTCGCCGAAGGCACTGTCACAGAAATGGAACTCTGAGCCAGCCCGACGGTCTGCCAGAGCCTGTGTCACACCACCCCGGGTGGAGAAGAGAACTGGCGATCCACAGGGCTTGCGCCCCTGAGTCAGCAACTGTCTCTACCCCAGCCCGTCCCCCCCATGGAAGTCGTCCCTGAGGCCTGACTGGCCTTTACGTGAACAGAGACAAGGAGCACATGGCTGCGCTCACCTGTCGTGCTCAGCCTCGCATACACAACTCCAGCCACACAAAGTGTGTCTTCGGTATTTATGCTAAAGGCGAGAGCGTGAGAGGTGACGTAAGCGGCCAGTGTACAGTATAGTGGATAGAAGGATTAGAGGCTGTTGCCGGGGCAACGCTCGCCTCGAGCCGAGGCCTGTCAAAACAAAGGCCGCAAAACTAGAGTGTTTAATAAAGACACATGCCACGATCGTTGGGCAAAATCGCCACACTATGGTGCCCCGCTTGTGCTACAAATAGGAGAAGTTAATTGGTGTCGGCCGTCTTTCCTCGTCGTCAGCCGTCGTTCGTCCACATTCTTATTTTTGGAGCTTACGGGTGTGCACGAAAATTGTGCACGGTATTTTTTCCCCCAACTCATACATATGGGGTACTAAGTCACACGTATGAGATGAAAACTCATACTCGTGAGATAATAACTCATATGTATAAGATTATAATTCATATGTAATTAGACAACGCCACATATGTATACGTATGAGATACAAACACATATGTATGAGATCCTTATCTCATATGTATGAGATACCAACTCACATGTAGAAAATGCGCACTAGATGTTTCAATTTCATGGAAAGGGTAACAGAATCAGAGGTCAGATGGAAAACACAGAGGACGAACGTGTACATTACTTCTATTTCCAAGTCGGTCTCGTGTATGTGGAAATACTTACAAATATACATGTACCTACAAATGTGTTAGTATCACATACACTATGACTTAGTGACTAATACGTATGGGTTATCACGTACGTATGATTTAGTACAGTATCTCCTATGTTATGATTAATATCGTCTAAATATGAGATTGTATCTCCTAAGTATGACTTAATATCTTCTATGAGATAGGTATTTCACACATATGACTCAGTATCTCATACATGTACGTATGTGTTGGTATCGCTTATCATAGTTAGTATCTCATACCTATGAATCTCATACCTATGAATATTATTTTTTTTAGAACGAACGGGGCGCCATAAAATACAAATTTGACCGATAAGAATGTTCTGTGGTATTTTATTTAAGCCTATGGTGTTATATCTGCAGTCACTCTCGTGGGGAATGGGTATTTTGTACTTTTCAGTCTGGCGATGTCCATGCACATGCAAAAGATGTTCGGAGAGACTTCTATACTTCTCACCACAATATCAATACAGAACAACAGTTTTTCTTCACAATCCTATCATAAATGCCACAAACAAACGTTATATTTGACCGTTCACAAGTTGAACATTCCCATTTTTTACCGTATACAACGCTAAACCACTCGTTTACAACACTCAACTTTTGACCACACATTTTTTATTGGTAATGTTCGTAATGTTTATTGTTGGTAATGTTGGTAATGATTATGAAAGATATATCAACAAAAACAGAAAGTTAAATGCCACAACTTTGAGAATGATTATGAAAGATTGATAGCTTTAACTTCTCGACTTTATTTCCACCAGGAATGTTTAATAAACACATCGCCTCTATATATCACCGTGTATTCTATATTTAGGCTTCGCGTTATGTTTCGCTTTATATAACCATGTTCATCTTGTCTATTTCGTTGTTTTATGTGTGCTGGTACAGTCAGGCGTGTGAATGCCGTTCAAAAAGCTGAACAGACAGTTCAAAATGGTGAACAAATGCCGTTCACAACGGATTCACCACTGCACAGTCCATCCACGGTGCTATTGAACTGCCAACAACAGCATCTCTATCAAGGGACTGATCGATCTGCCATTTACATTTGGGGACAATGTGTATATGACAGAGGCCATTGTTACTGATAATGATGCAGTCAGGATAATCGGGATGAACTTGGTACATACTAATTGGGTGAGTGCGGACTTCAGTGCCAGCAAACTCTGATGTGGGACGAAGTTTATCAAATTTTATGGATGATTCCGATACGATTGTTTCAGCTTGAGGTGGGATGTGTTGCATTTGTTTAACTGTTCAATAAGATGATCACTGCTGCAACTTATGCAGATGCCTCTTGGTGTTTGTCCATGTATGGCACAACAGGGGATCAATTTGCCCATGATATGAGAATCCTGCTGAGTGTGGCTTTGAGCAAGTCTGGCCCTAATGTAATCCATCTTCTTGTGGTGAATCCTTTGGATGATCCCATTGTAATATGTCGCAGGCTAGTCACAGATGCTTTAATGAATCTGGATGGTGTGGTTGCTCAAACTGCTCATCATAATGCACTTAGTGGCCATCGACCAAGGGGATGAGAAGATACTCGAAATAGACATCATCACACCCAGTGATAGTCCTTGGGCCATGCCTGTGGTAACGGTGATATAAAAGGATAGCTCGTAAGGTGCTTTGATTATTGGAAGCTAATCAATGTCACGCAGGAGGACTCATATCCTCTCCTCCCATTTTGAAGACACCTTAGATGCCCTGATCGGATCACACAATTCGGTGTCCCCGATCTGGCATCTGGATACTGGTAAGTTCAGATGGAGGAGAAGGGTAAGCTGAAACAAACTTTTCCACCAAAAAGGCCATTATCAGTTTAAGATAATGCAGTTCAGGCTTTGCAATTCCCTGTAATGTCGCAACCCTTGATGGAGATGGTGTTAGGTATGGTGCCTCTGGAAAAGATGGAAAGTGTACATCGATGATGTGTAGTGTACACTCAGGTGGCTCAGGTGGTGCTTGCTCACATCCAGAATGCGAGCTCAAACTGAAGCACAGAAGGAGTGAACATTTCACCCAGGAGATTTTGTAATTGGGCTTCATGGTGACTATTTTTGCATCTGCTCGGAACCCGCACTGGATGCTGTGCAAAGTTGTTCCAGACCATGCAACGTGGAGGTCCTTCTTGGGCTTCATGATCTACCACTGCCAATTTATCTGGGTTTTCACGGAAATCGCGCATCCTTTGACTGTGGTCATGGGAAAAGTCCACTTTATCTAAGGAGCCTCCAAGGAGATTTGACGTCTGTTTCTTTGCTCCAGCACCCCTTAGGAACATATAGTAGCCTATGCGAGTGTAATCCTCTGCCATTCGTAGATGAACTACTGCACCACCCAATATGAACTTCTCAGTGGTAAATGTGGAGTGAGTGGCGCAGGGGATAAGGCGTCGGACTCGTAATCCAAAGATCATGGGTTCGAGTCTCGAGCTGGACTGATGTGCTATTTCACTAGTGTCCTTAGGCAAGGCATTTACCACTAATGTGTCTATCTTCACCCAGGATTAAATGGGTACCGGTTAATGATGGGTGTTGTATAGAGCGCTTTGAGTGTGGCTGCTCCAAGTACAATAACTCAGACTGGGGTTAAAGTGTGAAGCGCCTTTGAAAGCGGATTTAGTTCGGCTGAAAAGAGCGCTATATCAAATCTGATAACTTTAACTTCAACTTTAAATATGACTAAGAGTATCCGGCGCTGCTTTTCAGAATGGCACTTCCAGTTGTGGACTGGTCAATGTTCGCTCTGGTGGTTACTGAACTACAGTGAATCTGATGGCTTGGTGGCACAGTGGCTCATCAAGCTGCATGAGTATGATATGTAGATAGAACACTGTGCCAGTGAAGAGCCTGGTGCCATGCAGGAAAGCAATCTGAATGGGGCAGGAATGACCCCGTTCCAGCATGACAAGAATCTTTCCTCAGACTCAGACCTTGAACTCCCGAGGAAACTTCCCGAGGAAACTGCTCCACCAATTGCACAACCTTAGGGTAGATGGTCATCTAGGCATTCGAAAGACCACCTACTGGTTGCAACAGAGCCTTCATTGCCGTATCATTGCTCAGTTGCCTTTCTGTTGATGCTAGTGGCTATCCGATTAACACCTGCAGGGAGCAACTTGTCTCTATGGCTGCAGGAGGCGAATGTGTTCACCTTGTAAGCATAAAATCGATTTTGATGAGTGATTTTGATTAGTTACTCATATTTCATATTATTATTATTCATGGTGGATTGATAAAACCACATGTATGTAGCAACTCTGCAGGAAATTATGTTTTTTTAATAACGACATCATTAAAATGAGTTCGTGTGGAATTTCCTCCCTCATGCAACAGCGAGTATGAACATCAGGAGATTTTCATCTCGAAAGAGGGGATGTATGTTTTGGCAGTGGTAACATCGATTGACCCAGGACAAACGTTTGGAAGGCGATAATAATTCATTTTATTGTTGCTTTCGGATGATTATATTTGATCTATCCATGAATGGATGGCAACTGTCAATTTACATAATTATGCTCTCTATCCTGCTGTAGCGATCATTTTTTGTCAATGATCACCAGTGTGGCAGATATGATATGATTTAATTGCCAATTACTGTTGAAGGATCCCACGAGATGGCCTTAAAATTTTGACCGCCCTTTTAGATGTTTTATTATTTGACAGTCTGACGAGGAGGGATAGAGGCAAGGTGACCTCAGATCAAGAGTGTTTTGTCGGAGATGAATCCCTCTATTATGTTTACATACGATTGGGACGACTTCATCCTTCGGAAGATATCTATACCTCAAGTTAACTCTGCTGGATGCAGCTCTGACAGCGATGTTGGGAGTGCATTAGCCAGACAAATCTGCACTGCAGGATGCCCGCATGCATCACTTCAGTTGGACAAGGAAACACTCCAGCAGAGAACATCCAAAACTTTGATGCTACGGACTCTATATATATAGTCTGCTTGCTAAGGAAACTTCTGTGGAACATGCTACAACCCAGTCCTCCGCCGATCGGCCAGGAGCCTGCACAGCTGTGGGAGACGACTCCATACAATAAGGCGAGTTTAAAATGCCTGTGTTCAAGCAGTTACTTTACAGGGCGCAGCAGGTTGCACACAAGCAGATGGAAGCTGAGCCGAAAGCTGAAGCCACCGATGCAGGTACAGCAAAGTTCGGTTTCGATGAGGGAGCCGAAGGAGCCGGGAGGTGCTGCAAGCATGTGAGGTCCTTGACCTCTGAAATGTACATTTCTCCTCCCCAGTCCAGCAGTGGGCAAGATATTGATGAGGAGTAGCCCCGAAGGCAGTCCGTTCAGGCAGCAGCTCTGCTTCGTCTATACAAGGTGCAAAGACCTTGAAGCAATAGGTGCTAATCCAAGCACCAAATGGGAGCTCTTTTGGGAACATTTCTAGACCCTCCGAAAAGTCCAGAAATTCTTCTAGACATGTAAAGAAACCTGAAACCATCCCACCCGGTACCTAGCCGCAGTGCCAGTAGTGAATTCCCAGTTATCTTGGGTGCCATAACTGCTCATCAGAGCCCGGGAGAGTAAGCAGCTCTCTGATGAGGCATTGTGGCCGGTTTGGTTTTTCTATGGAACCCAGCACTCATCGAATGAACTCTATCCTAATTGATCGCAGTATGGTCTGAGCGGGTCTCAGCAAGATGCATTGAAACAGGCACTAGCTAAGTGGCCCAGACCTGAGAGGGAGGCCGAACTCCCAGGAGTCTGGCAGGGTGAGTACTTCTATGCACGTTATGTCAAGCATTTCTGCCTTTGCCATACAGCAGAGGTGGGGGTGGTGGCAAATATTCCCTGATATCACCTGACAACATCCATTGTTGAAGGTGGAAGTAAGTACCCTTCCACTGCGGCAGGAGAGACACTGCAAGTGTCCCACGTCCTAAGATGGGTATGAAGACCCTCTGTGCTCAGTCGAGATTATTGACACCCCATCACTGATCATCTGAAATGACATGGGATGACCTACCATTACCCATGGATTGAGCTGTACCAATGCCAGAGGTTCTACTCTCTTGGCACCCTGCAGAGGCAGTTTTCTAGCTTGGGAGACCTGAACGCCCACTGTGCAGAGGCACACTAAGGAGCTCAAGTAGTGACGGGTCTAGGCCCGTATTCAATTAGCTGTATATTCCCCATGGGCCACCTCAGAGATACAGTCAATTGCATCAAGGAGGAATCTTATCTGGCACTTCGGTCCATGGCGCTTTTCACAGCACATCATGGACGACTGCTGGAAGAACGCCAGATCTGTGATTTCGATAGATCTCAGGTCTGGAGTTCACCCGTTGAGAGTTCCGGAAAGAGTCTCCCAAGGTTTAGGAGGAGATTCAGTGACTGTACGCTTAGAACGAGGACATCTGCCATCAATCCATGAAGCCAGTGTTGCCCATGATTGCATGCAACAGGGCGACAAGGACCCTCAGTCATCCACTACACAGTCATGGAGCTCGCTCTTTGGTTTCAAAAAGGAGAGAGCGTGCTGAGGTCATCGAGGGCCTCGGACCATCACTGAGCTTTTTCATGCTTTCATGCTTTTTCATTTTTTCCACTCATCCCCGAATGGGAGCAGGGATCCTCTTTCTTGGGTCCCCTTCCCATGGAGGAAGGTGAATAATTTATCCTCACCCACCCACAGGTGGGTGTGCCCGGATCCCATCTAATCATTTGGCCAGTGTCTCATTTATGTCACCAATGTTTCGTTTGACAAAATTTCTAAATTTAAAGGGTAACTGGTTTCTAAACACTCAGCACAGAGTTCTTTTGGGAGATGACATTCCTAGGTCATCATCCTTTCTGAAAAACCTCTTTCAAAATTTTAGCCTGCTTTCCAGGGTTTATTCAAAATTCCGGGAACGTATGAGCGTAGTCTCTTTAAGACCCCATCCAGCCAAAACAGAACCTCAAGGTCAGATTTTCAGCATATCGACTTTGGGTACCACTCATCTTACTTACACTATGATGACATGCATGAGCATATTTTAAGTCTCATCCGGACTTATGGACATTCACAGTTATAATGATCATCATGACAGTGCCAGCTGACCTATGAGAAGCTCGAAAAATTTCTGAACCAAACAAACCTTCGTGGGTTTTAGTGAACATCTTGAGAAATCGTTTATGTAAAATCATTACAGGCATACATATGAATGTACTCATAATCCACAGTGATCCAAGTTATCTACCAAATGCCTACAGTCGTTGATAACAATTGTCAACATTGATTAAGTGGCAACTTCACAGTCGTTAACGTGCGCACAGTATTCCCGTAGTGGAGTTACAGGAATTAACTTTTGTTACAGGAATTAAACAATTGCTTGGCAAACACAAACAGACGAGTGTCACCTCCCAATAACTGTTGAATATGATTAACTGTGAACCAATCAACCCCCATGTACATTAGCAGTGGGCAAAAGTTCCATTATATGGTGATTAAATATAGACGAAGAAGCAATTGGATGATAATTGAGGAATAATCTCATTTAATGTGTTTAAAGTTAATAAAAACGAAGGTGTCAACAACAAATGAAACTACCACGCAAAAGAATATCATTATGTTAGTCTATCTGCCAAGTCCCTTTGCTAGAAACCTCGTTTGGGATGTGTTTCCAACCAAAAATACCCACCTACCATCAATTTTCTCAGATTATGTTGTTGTTTTTGCAAGCTTCCTGTAACTCCGCTACAGGAATACTGTGCGCACTTTGACGACTGTGAACTTGAGGAGCTATTCATGTGTGCTTGTGGGAACTGTAAATATCTATGCGGCAACTACCAGGTGTGATCAATGGCAAATGCACGATATTACATTAAGGATGTGATGAGGGAAGATTGATGGAGCACCACACTGTATCTCCCAGTAGAGTACAGGCGGAGATTTGGTACAGGCTAGGTTATATGATTTTTTATGATACACTCTTATGTTTGGTGTTGGTATTCTGGTGTGACTTTCTCTCGGTAGTATGGTGGTACTGTTATATTGATTCATGACTGAATACTTTCATAACTGTATTATTGTATGTATGTGGATTGTGTAGAAAGAACCGGATTCCATGATACTGGCTGAGTTCCATGAGTCAAAGTCAATGTATGTCATGGGTATCACAAAATATTATATCCCGAAGACGTAAGTCTGTGAGTGAACCCAGGTTTTCATACTAAAGCGGTCCTTAATCTGCCATAGGCCTCTCGAGTATATCAAAATGAAATCAGGAGAGAGAGAAAACATTGTTAGTCTAACTCTTAAGAATTGTTTCAAGTCATAACAATTAGGCTACGAAAGGTTTCCACACAGTATATTTTTTATATTCTAGATATTAGCCATTTTGTCCCATGACCTTGCAAATGAGATTATTGGTCAAATTCAAGCTCTTGCGAATAGCCAGCATATGACATTTCCTATATGTCTACATCGACTACGTAGCTCTAAATTCAGTAATAAAAAATATTACCAAAGTAAAACCCAAGAATGACCCCCAACCACTCTCTGTTGAAGAGGAACCGTGACTGCCAGTTCACTTATATTGTCAAATATACATCAGAGAAATGAATAGGCAACATGCCGTTTACCTTGTTGGCTACATGTACCTTCAGTTCTGCCTCAACATCAATATCTCAAAATCCATTTTTTGTATTTGTAAAATTCGTTCTAGTTCAATGAAAACTATTCATACTATACTAAATAAACAACCTTTTTATTGGCATGCTACTATAACTTGTTTTAAAAGAAAACTGCACTGATAAACGGAAAATTCAGAAAAAAATAAATGATTTCATGAATATGTTGAAAATAATAAAGTGACGTTACAGTGCCGTGGATGTGTTGGCGAGGCGCATCAATGAAACAGTTAATATATTGATGTATTTATCAACAAATTCCCTGAAAATAACATCTTACAAACCCAAACCCGTGGTCAATATGAAATCACCATTCTGACAACATCAGTGTACAAAATCCTACATCTCCTAAAAAAATCTCTGACTACTCTATGCGATAAAAATACACTGTTATGACAATAACACCTTCTGAATGGTTCAGATTCAAAGATTCAATTAGTTCTCCACACTTGATCCCGTTTCCTGTGCCTGTTTCTGGCTTTGTCTCTATTTTCCACTTTGTTGCTGTAGTCCTACTCACAGTGCGATATCAAGGTGAACAACTAGATACGAGCAGTGACATCTGGCTCCCCCAACCGTGGCCTTCTTGTGACGATAATAGCGCTAGTAGCGCCCCATGTGGAACTCCAGCAGTATGGGTGGTACGCACACAAAAGAACAACAATGTATCTGTACAGTACTTGTATATCTTTCCTAACTACTTGCGTCATTCATCAGAACTACAAAATATATGTGGCGATTTTGCCCAAAGATTGCAATAGCTGTTTTGGCCTTTTCATTACACCATACTTGTTGTGGCTGCTTCACGTTCGAAGCTCGTCTGTTTCCTTGGAGACATATTGTCTTCAATTGCTCCATTACACTGTTTCATTGGCTGTGACGTCCAAGCCTCGCTACCATGCGCTGTTGGCTATATAGCTAGCAGACCGTCTTCCGAGTTGTCTCCGAGCTTTCGAGGTGAGAGGACGAAATTTGGCATTGCCATGTGTTCCTCGTCTCCTTTTCTTGGCTGGATGGCCATCCGGACCCCGGGGACAATTCGAATCAAATGAACAGGATTGAGCTGCTTTCACGCCCCCATGAATACGTATTCTTCCACCCTGGGATGGTGCATACATCCTATGGCAGACAGGCTATCCAGGGTTCTGTTCCCATGGTGGACCATTGTGAGGACGGCCAGCAACATGTCCACAGGCTCGTGTTCCAGAAGTCACTCCCATTGCCCTCGGGCTTGAACACACCAGGCTACATGACTATGATGATGTCATAATCTGATGTTATGTATCGAGCCAAACTCATTCGGCAGACAATTACCTGGTTGTAGTTTAGTTATTACGATGTGCCAGGGCGCTTTCACCTTGGGTAGCGGGCGTCAAAAGCCACATTAGTGCCATGGACATGATTAATCAGACGGCGTCCCATCACAGCCTACACACATTTCTCTTCTCCCTTCTGTGACTGGGACCCTGCTACTTTCCTGCTACATTGTCTATGGCCTCAAATGTTTTGGCAGTGGGATCTGTGGCAGCCCGTGGCTTCGTCCCCAAGCTAAGCCGGCTAGTTTGCCTCGCCTGCATCCTATCTGTTAGGATTGGTGGGGGCTCTCTTCATGCCTAGTGGAAGTGGGGTATATCCAGGTTTGTACCCACCAGCAGTTCCGGCACATGCTCTGTCTGCATATGCCGTGTATGGGCACTTTCTTGCAAGTCCAACTACAACCAGGGATGGATGCAACAGGAAACCATACCTTGTGGCCTAAGCGGTTCATCGGTGACAACGCTGATCTTGAGGATTACCTTATGCAGATATGGACAACCGCCTCCTACGAGGGATGGACGCCCTCATAGAAAAACAGCTGTATGGACCCGACAGATTCCTCTGGCCCTGGCCGCAGTTGTTCCCACACACGTTGCTGTACCACCTCCTGCCCTAACCCCAGTGGGTTAGTGCATCATCCCAACAGTCAGTGATGGCAGTGCAAGCTATTCTGGCTGCTGCTTATTAACCATCTCCAGATGGATACGGCATCTAAAAGTATGATCTTGGTGCCAAACAGATGATTGTGTATTGCACCGCCATCGATGCTCTGGGTCCTGCAGATTGCTGCACGTTCACATCCGGACCGAACACCAACTGACCCAGTTACTTTTGCAGCAAGCAGGGAAACTTCTAGTTGCAGTGTCCGGAATTGTTGGACTGTGGCTACAAGAACAAGTTGCCTGAGTATGATGAAGGAAGACTTCCTTCAAGCCGGGTCGTCCTGGAACACAACACAGTCCTTCACGTGAGGGAAACTGAACCAAGAGGTAGTGGTGACCAACACTGCATTTGGAGATAAACCCGATGTGGCACCTGAGTCTGCACCATCTCTGGACAAGGAGGACGACCCTCATGTATATATGACTTCTCCACGAGTGGTCCTTGAGGATCTGTCTAACTCCACAACGAGGCAGACAACAAGGATTCTGTTTCAGAGTCAGGTGCCGTGAGTCGTCTGTATGTGTGCTTGTCCGGGATACATGCTGGTACCTGTCCTTGACTTTTGGGCGGGATCTGACATGGTTAATTCCGGATCAGAAGTGACCCTCAGAGCCATGGGTACCTACAGGCGGCGTTTGGCCATCCACAGCATTGAGCTGCGAGACCCTGGCAGTTATCAGCTCTACGGGAAAGTGATCGTTGCTGATATCGGTGCAGCCTGGATAGTTCGAATGAACTTACTCCGGACCCACCGGGTGATCGTGGACTTAAGTGCTGGTGAACTCATGATGAGGGAGTATCTCCATTATATATTCTGGATGTGTCCTTCCCGTTCATTCCAACTCCAGGCGACATGCACCACAGAAGTGCAACCCTACAGTGAATTGATTGTGGAATCGTGACCGTGTCGCCCGTGCATGCCTCTTTATGGTCGTCCTGGTATAGTACAACAAGTGAGTAATTTCGCCCAGGATTTGGGGATCGCACTAGGTGAGTCTCTGGTCAAGTCCAGTCCTGGCATGATGCCCATTCTCAAGGTGAATCCCACAGACACTCAAGTTGTACTACACCACTGGTGTGTTGCAGCCATATGCTCGCTCATGACGTCTAGTAGGGTCGTACCTGATAACCCAGTTTGTCGTGCAGTATGTGCGCAGGCAGCCACTAGGGATGATCTCATTAACCTGCTGGACCATCTGGAATCTCGGGTGATGAAGTATATTTTGGATGAAGAGCAACAGATGGTACACCAAAGATTGCTCTGGCAGTATGATTATGTGTTCATGAGTCTATACAGTGCAGTTTGCACAACAGGCCTCCTGGAGGAGCATCCAATCTAACAGTATTTACGATGAGCAGATATTATTACCAAGAGGTCGTTTACTAGGAGGTATATGCTTAATCTAGACATCATCAAACCCAGTGATAGCTCTTGGGCCAGTCCTGTGGTTATGGCGAAGAAGGGCGGCTCATGGAGGTTCTGCGTTGACTATTGAATTCTGTGTTGACTGTCACCTTCGATGCCCTGGCTGGATCGCACTATTTCTATGCTTTGGATCTTGCCTAAGGGCATGGCAAGTCCGAATGGAGGAGAGTGATAAGGCTAAGACAGCGTTTATCACAGATATTGGACTTAACCAGTTTAAGGTAATGCTGTTCGGGCTCTGCAACGCCTCACAATGTTCGAGCGCTTGATGGAAATGATCCTAAAAGGGTTCCTCTGGAAGCGATGTATAGTGTACAGTGGTGATGCCGTTGTGTGTGACTGTCGTTTGAGGAAACCCTAACCAACCTCCAGATGGTGCTCCATCACATCCGGAAAGAAACAGTCCAAGTGCGAACTCTCCACCAAGAACATTTTGTAGATTGGATTCATCATGACAGGTACAGGTGTTCGTCCAGACCCTACAAAGATTGATATGGTGTGGAGGTGGCCTTGGCCCTGCAATGTGGCCGATGTGAGGTCCTCCTTGGGCTTAGTGAGTTATCACCGACATGAACTCACCCATTATTGCCGTATTTATGCATTATTAGCTGCGAGAAGCATATAGTTCCATGGCAATAAAAAACCTTCCCATAGAATTAGGTTTTATCTGATAGAATCAGTTCCTTTCAGTTATTTCTTTTACTATGACCACATCCAGGAACAATCAAAATGCTAATTGGAATAATTGTTGTGCACTTGTGGTCCAGATATCCTGGTAAGTAACTGAAAATGCTTTGTATTTGGTGATTTATGATGGCCAACTGATCCAATAACTGGCCATTCCACTTTTGTGTGACAAATATATGAACAGCAGTGAACGCCAGATAAGAAACTGAACATAATTCATATTCTGGAATGAATTGAAGAGTAAATAGAACATATGCCATAGGATTGTGTTGAGAAATTAGTCATTAATCCATCATGGTCTGCTGGTGCCACATTGCTTACCTGCTAACCTGTCCATAGAATCGGACAATTTGCTCATAGAATCAGATTTGTTACCTATTGAACCAGACTAATACACAGAGAATCAGACAACAGTTCTTCCCTATGATCCGGGGTTCTATCCCCATGGTGGATCGTCGGCGAGACTCGGCGATATGATTGTGTTCCGGAAGCTGCTCCCATGGCGTCCGGACTCGACACAGCATTCTACATGACTTGATGATGTTATATCTGATGTAATGTATCGAATCGGACTTGTTGGGCAGACTGTTACCTGTGTGTAGTTCAGTGATTATGATGTAACCGTGCACAAGGTGTGAGGGGGGTACTAATGCCCTAAGTTGCAGGCGTCATATGATACATATCAATTAAAACTTCTTGAGCCCAGAAAATTCTACATAGACATGGAATCAATACCCAGTATTAAGTATTCCGAGCAAACAAAACAGGGTCCGTTATCCAATCTCATAGTCCGGGGACAGAAAGTCATATCAGGCATACGAAGTGAGAGAAAACAAAAATGACAGGGAAACTCATGAACCCCCGTAAATGGCCATTAGGATGTGAAGTCAGAATCTAAACAATACATACCTTGGTACATAACAAAACAATTGAATATTCAAAGCCAAATCCTGCCTTCCTTCACACGTGACTTTAGTGCAAGTACAATAGTAATATACTTCCAATTTAAAATTTCTTCCACTTCAAAAGCGAATGACACTTCCAAGGTGACCGACTGTTAAGCCTGCTTTGGTCCAAGTCAAAGCAACAAAATTTTCCACACCAGTAAAACATCTGTGCATCAAATATTCAGTTCTGTGTGTGTACGATATAGTAAAGCACAAATTGCCTGACACTTGTGGTAGCTAACAGACTGGACACAAAATTTTGTTGCTCACACTGAACATTAGCAATGCAACAGAATTCAACACTGCAAAAGGGACTGAACATTGAAAAATATTGTGAGGGTGATGCATTTATACCACTACAAAAAATGATTTTATCGCAAACATAAATATAAATACATTTCGAAAATTATGTCAGGATGTTAAAGCATGTTATTATTTTAGCGACATCTATGAGTGCATTGTGATTTTCGAAACATTTATTGGTACGTCCTGTTTATCCAGAAATTTATGGGTATATTATGATTTTCTAATCATTCATGAATATGTTGTGATTTTTCTGGGAATTTATGTATACATTATGATTTTTTCCAAAAAATATGGGTATGTAATGCTTTTCAAAGACATTTAAAGTACGCTGTGATGGTATGTTGAGTTGTTCCAAACATTTATGGGCACGTTAGAAATTTTCAAACACTTATGGGCGCGTTATGATTTTTCTGTACATTTATAGGCAGGTTACAATTTTAAAACATGTATGGGTATGTTATGATTATTAAAACATTTTTGTTACGTTATGACGTCCTTTAGCGAGTATAGAGCTAAACGTTATAACAATACTAAAATATTATAACCACCCAAATAGGAAATGACGTCATATAACCACGTGAAAAAATCCCACCAAATCCACCGAAAACCAATATCTGGAGAAACCAACCTAACCTGGGATGTTAAGTACTCATATACACAGTTTAGCATAATTGTGGAAATTAAATATATGCGAAAAGGCTTTAAGTTGACCTGTTTTTGCCTCACACAAGGATTTTTTTAATGATCCAGTGAGTATGGTGACGACAGTCAACGTGCTCTTCAGTGACATCGTCACTTTTCCCTATTATACCAATAATCCAAAATAAGTGGGCTGTTCTCATCAAAATAATTATCTCATCATTCCAATATCCCCAAACCCCAAAACCCAAGTCCAATTAAAAATGAAGGCATTTTTATGCACATCACGTAAACCTTTGCTCAAGTTTCAACATGGGAAATTTTATTCATGGTTTGCAGCGATATCATTATCAGTTGGCGGATATTCACGTTTTGCAATTCACGGTTTGCGGACAATTCACGAATTGCAGCAGATTCAGGTTTTGGGTGTCAACACCCCTACCTCGTACCACCTGATAAATAATGACCAGAAGGATAATGATAACCAAAACTTACCAAGCGATGGCATTCCACGATTGGGAAGTTTCCAGACCCGTTGACATCAATCTTTGTATCTAAGAATAAAAAGTCACCATCAGAGAATTGTTATACTGCTCAGATTTACATCAATCCAATCAGAGGAAATTGTCTGGGTAATATCTACCGTACTTGAGTTTCAATCAGAGAATCCTGTTTTGGGGTCTCGACCCAGGGCGGTCGATCCCCCAGGAAACATCTGACAAATGAGGCAAGATTCTCTTCATTTTAACCGAATCCACTAGAGCGTACCATCGCCCGAGAGCGGCCGGCAAGATTTGTAACCCCACCCCTATGGCCCATTCCACTGATATAGTGTCAGCTATGTGACGCACAGGCTGTGATTTTTTTGTGTGTTTCGTCAATGTCAATCTCTGAATGGTGTCCTCGAGTTGTATACAAGCTTTTTGAAGAGAACAAAAATTATCGACCATGTCACAATACGGATCTATATTGAATCCACAATAATCCATTGAAAATAAGAACATATTTTCACCATATTTGAGGGGTTTATAATTGGCAACTCGCCCCAGGCTGATAGATTAGCAAACAAGCATCGTCTCCAGCCTAAACAACCAGGGCAAAAAGCTTGTCATTTTAAGCCACAACCAATGGAGTGTGACATCACCAGACAACGACCCATCCGACAGGCACCTCACTGCACTATCGCATGTATATCAAAAAATTTGAATAAAGGATTGAATAAAAAATGAAGTTTAATTTGAAGTCTTTCCCATACAAGCGGTACGTGTAAACATTTATATACAGAATTTTTTTAAAAAAGAAAATCAAATACAGTTTTTGGCGGTTGAAAAGAGTGTTATAACTGCAATGCAATATTTTTTTGTACCTACTGCCTACTTGTACCTACCTATATAACAAACAAAATATGGGAAATATTTGATAATCGACATCACAGGCCATAAACCTGGTATGGCTGTGACTGTGAGAAATGGAAGACCTAGAAAGTGGAATACATTAAAACAGAACAAACATACAAACAGATATATGGTATGATAAAACTGAAAACTGAGTATACAAGTATATGGGCACGATGTTGAACTGGTTACGAACTGCACACATTCACTGTATGGATCTATGATCTGACAGTCCTCAATAACATAATGTGTTATTAGCATAAGGCGATGAATTGTGAGGCTTTCATCACAGTTTGACAAAAAACTATGAAACATTGAAAAAAACCCACCAGCCCAACCAGTCCAAATGACAGTGATTCAATAACTCCCCATGTGTTGTGTTTGCTCTGTATTGCGCCATGAACCTTTGTATAGTGTCCATTGATGCCATATGAAGACTCGTAAAAATCACATTTGTATTACGTGAAATAAACTTCATTTATGTAAATTTGAATAATACTACATTTTTTTTTCTAAAAAAAAACTAAACAAAAAATCTTTTTCAATCTTCATTGCTCTCGCATTTTCATATATAACACTGACAAATCAACATTAGGCCAAAAAAAGTATTATGGTTCTGTTTATTGGGGTCCTCGAAAAAGTGATGCGACGACGCGACTTATTTCTCTTTTTTCTTGCTAAAATTGGCAGCCGATGACTGATCTAGCCAAATATGGCCCATTTGACGAACCATTTTCCCCTGAAATTGGCTGTTGATAAGCGACCCGATTGAATTTGCCCTGTTTGGCGAGCCATACACCAAGTTTTGCAATGTCAAAGACACTTGGGACCATTTTACTCGATCATCATCTCCAAAAATCGGTGTACGGGTGTCAATTTACTGAAAACAAAAAGAAATTCAGCTCTCAAACAGTGATGCGCGCGATTTTTTTTGTATTAAGAAAAAACGAGTGATGCGCGCTGTTAAAACTGATGCACGCGCCTGACCAGAACCATAAAACTTTTTTTGGGCCTTAGATTCTAATAACAATATTTCAAATAATTGGTCATTTCTCGTCGAATTTCTCGTCATTTGTCAGTTTTCAATTCATGTCACGGAATTATACCTGTTATTCGATATAATTTCTACACAGAAGTCCACAGCGTCAGTCCAATGCCACGATATCGACCCCTGTATAGAGAACGCAAAATATTAATGATGTTCAAAACTTGTCTATTCCCTTTGAATAGCATTCCGCTTGAGTTATTTTTTCTGCGTTCCAAATACAAGTGTATAGTATTCAGAACGGACATAGGATGTTCCAGGTTTATTTCCATATTTCTCCGCATCTGTTTGCTTGTCTGTCTGTGCACGTAACTTGACAAAAACGAGCCTTTTGACTTATACAAATGCACTGGCGCCTCCAAGTCTCGGTTCTTATCGATTTTGTTCAAATTCTGATAATAATTCATTTGCGAGTCAACAAAGACGTGTCAGACATTTTGATTCTAACAAACATCCAACATAAATATTGTAACTAGATCCAAAAGCCAATGTTTGCTACGTGTAGGAAAAATCTGCGTGAGATGAAGCAAGTATGGGACGGGTGGGCGGGGGTAGTCACTCCACCCAACAGCTCTATGCTTTATTTGACTAGCAAAAAAAAAGCAAAAACACCTACCTGTTGGACCAGATCATGTTTGGTTGCATTGAAACTCGTTTATATGATTAGATTTGTTGCACGACATGTTCGATCGTTGATAACGTCATGGGTTGCTCATTGAAACTTTTGTTGGATCTGGAGACTATAGTAGGTACCCTTGAAACGCCCAGAATCAACCACAGAACATCTAGACCCCTCCAGCCTTTAATGTTTAGACTTTAGGCCTATTGGCTAGTACTCTCTCCCACATACATGCAGCTACATACTGACTGCTACCCCCATTGAAAATCCTAGACCATCCCCTGAGACGAAGAATATCAATTTTTTATGCAGGGAACTATGTATTTCATGTATAAACGCTTGTTACCAGAAGAAATACTCGCTCCACATCAAACTGCATGCTCTGCCCAGAAAACATATCGTTTGAACATTTTACGTAGAAGAAACATCCGTTTCATTGAGGGAAATAGTATTTTCTTTCTTATGCAATTATACTTTTCTTTGAAAAAAGGAACGATATGGTAGTGACAGAAATAAGCCACCTTGACGTACACAGCGTCGGTCATCCAAGTTTGCCAAAAACAGAGTGAGAGAGTCATGTGCCATTCTTCTCCGCTAGAGAATGAAAGCTGGTAGCGTCAAACTACAATAACAATATATTGTGATATATTAATATTAATATTTGCAATTTGACTCTTTGGCGAATCGTATTCATTTCATAAGCACAACCTATGTAGGTCTATGTCTCTTCTTCAGTGCAATACAATCATTGTCAACTCGATTGTGTATAACCACAGGATATTTGTTACAACATTCACTAATTTATCATCACACAAGTTGCAACAACAGTGACACTATCATAGAATTCATGCAACGTGTTGATTCTGTTTTGCCCACCATAAGTCTCGGAATGGTTTTCTTCTGGTGCACAAATTAATAAGTCTTCATTAAAAAGGTGAAAGGGGTGAGGCATGTTTTCCCAAACTGTCGAATAACATAAAACTACTCTCGTTTTGTTTAGTTTGTCCAGTTTTGTTCAAGAGCATTCAATTTGTCAAATTCAAACTACGGGGGCGACTTCGGCCTCCCATATCTAAATGAATGGTGTAAAGAACAAATGTCCTCACCCCTGTTCAAATAGTAAGTCGATATGGACAAACTTCTTGAGACCTTTGTCTGCAGCTTTACAGCGACTTCGGATATATACTGTATGTGTTCTGAATACTAATATATTGATGTATGTGGGTATGTTTACCTGTTTGACTGGCCATACACACGCGTAACTGGAATAATAATGGTCCTTCTCAAATATATACAAACATATTGGCGCCTCCATGTCTGTGATCTCATCGATTTTGGTCAGAATCTGAAAAAAAGGTTTGGTAAGTCAATAGATAACTTCTAAATCGCATTATTGGCCATAACGTCGGTTTTATTTGTCACTTGAGAAATCAGATTCGGTCCACTGGATTAGTTTATTCACACTAGCGATGAATTAATTATATCGTATCGGTTTTATTGACGTACTGGCCTGCTAAGCTATTGTGTCGCTAAGCTATAGTCTCACTATTGATGTGTGTAAGGCTGGTCATTATGAATTGCTTGTTAAAAGGTTAATTGAGAAATCTTAACTGCAAATTTCGACTTTAATTTGATCAACCAGAAATCCTAAGAAGTGTCTCAATCCAAAATAAAAACTTATTTTTCTTTATCCTACATAAATCATTACATGTTTGTTATACATGTGTTTTTCCAGTATGTATTTGAGAGTTTTTATATTATTTTTCCCCTTTCTGTTTACGTGCTGCTAGTCATCCAGTTGAATTCCCAAAACGATCCCTCATGTCTGTGTTGTTGTTGGATAATGTAGCGAGTCTTCGTACTAGAAAAAAATCCAATACACAAATATATATCAAGCGCTTACAAGTGACAAAACTGCACATCGCCTTCGGCAATACTAATAGATCATAGTGTAGAAAATTTATGTCAGTTATCGGCCCGAAACCCTCCCTTACACATTATTTCACTCGACATACACGGCACAGATTCATCACATGACTTCGTACTCATGAGAACCGGCGCACACCGTCCAAGAAATGTAAACAATTCCACAAATGACGTCACGCAGAATACACCACCAATCACAACAATTCCAGACACCTAACCACGCCCACACAGACATTACATTACATTCAGCAAATCACATGAACTCCTGTTCCACGATGCGGGAAAAAACAGACACCCATGAAAAAAGGACCCGTGCTTTTCAGAGTTGAGTTCAGAGATTTTAGAGAGAGAAGACGGATCTCTTGATTATTGAAGAAATTACAAAGAAATTAAGAAGTGAATATCTGTGACATAGTGTTGTACGTATCGGACTATTATTCAGACTGTATCGGGAAGTACGTAGGTGGCCGTGATCGTGTCATTGGCAGGTTCATCCCAATGAACTTGGATTAATTGAATTCGGACTGGTTTGTGATACTTCAAGCACAATACTACGAACGCTTTACGCCAGTAAAAGGGCAGATCGGACCCTTAGGAATCCTGATTTCGTAACATTGGCGCCAGTGACCAGGATATTGAAAGCCAGTCTCGGCTTAGAAACTGTTAACGTCAATGCCGGATACACGAGCAAAAACCTATAGCCAGCCGAATTCCCGTAAGGAGTGACGGACGACAGACAGAGTGATTACAAAACTGGTCCCGCTAGGCCAGCGATCGTCACGACCCCGATCAGTAGCGATGAGTGACACGTTAACTCTGTCACACGTACAACCACCAGACGAACTGTATCAGATATCGGAATACTGTGATCGTACTGGTTCGTCATTGTCGGAAGAAGATTACGGACCGAACTCTCCCTGACGAAGAATACGTGAACGAACTGTTACACGAAGATCCGTCATCGCCCGTCACACGATGGGCGAAATCTTGGATACCCATGCCAAGTCGTATCGGGCTACACCCGCGGGACCGTCCCGCTCGCTAGCTGACGATTGGAGACGAGCGAACTCCGTGCCTGCAAGACAGAGACCGGATACTGACACTCTGTCACAACCGGTGAGCGTACAACCAATGAACGTTGATACTTCCATGGTGACGCAACCCCCTAGCCGATCTCGAATTTGCCGGTGGTTGGATTCGGACAGTGCTAATGAGTTCGGACCAAGCCGCGACCACCTGGCGTCACGACCCTTAATGGCCACCATGACGCGTCATGAGCGTAATCCGCCAGTTCAGTCGAGATTGCTGACCGACCCAATCATGACCGGAGTCCTGCCCGAGGGGTTCCAGCCGAGCCGGAGACGTCTCACTACAGAGAGCACCCCAGCACCTGCTGCCGACCGGACCCACACGCGACCGATCTTCACCGCGATCGACTCTCGCGGACCAGTGAACTACCCGCCACGGCGACCACATGACATCGGAGTCCCGATCTCTGACACGAGCGCTCGCACGCGCGACGAATGTCAGCCACCGCCAGTAACCATCGTCGGACCCGATCTCCCTGTCGACCCCGCGGATCAAGTGATATCGATTGTTCCTGATGGATATCGTAATGTCGTTCCTGACGGATATCACCATGTTATTCCTGATGGATATCGTAATGTTGTTCCTGATGGATATCATAATGTTTTTCCTGATGGATATCGCAATGTTGTTCCTGATGGATACAAACCGCCGTACCTCGTTGTGGTACCTCGTTACGGTGGTCCCATGCCATACCCCGGAATAGCAGTTCAACATCTTAGGATAGCAGCTCAATACTCTGGAGTAGCAGATCAGTACCCCGGAATTGCAATCCGTCCAAGTGTTTTCGCTGACAGCCCTGGATCTTACGGTCCGTCGCCGCCGTACCCTCCTCCCTCGGAAGGTGTACCGCAGGTGTCGCAATCTTACGGGCTCGCCTCACAGGCCGCGGTTCACAATGCAACATCGGCACCGCCAGTCATCGCCACCATCGCCGTTTCCCCAGCAGAAACCGCCACGACCGTGCCCGTTAGGCCGACAGCGAACATCGGTACCCCGATCACTACAACATCGAACATCAGTACCCCGATCTCTACGACATCGAAAAACGGTACTCCGATCTCACCATTAGTGGAATCTACGACCAGATCGCCACCACTAGCTGCCGGCAAGACCGCCCAGTGGCGCGCCACCTCCAAGGAAGGCAACCTGGTACAGTACCTGTGCAGCTACAAACAGTTTACGTCCGCCTTCACTCATATGGACTTGAACAAGACCACGAATTTCCGCAGCACGCTGCGAGGCCGTGCCGAGGCACTCGCCCTAAGTATTCAGTCATAAATCAATATACTAGTACCTCCACACTACCAGATAAACGAGAATACCAACACTAACCATACGGGTGTATCATAAAAAATCATATAACCTAGCCTGTACCAAATCTTGCCTGTACTCTACTGGGAGATACAGTGTATTGCTCCGTCAAACTTCCCTCATCACATCATTAATGCAATATCGAGCTTTGCCATTCATCACACCATAGTAGTTGCCGTATAGATATTCACTGTTCCCACAAGCACACATAAATAGCTCCTCAATTTGCCACTTAAATAATGTTGACAATTGTTATCAATGACTGCAGGCACTTGGTAGATAATTTGGATCACTGTGGAGTGCAGTCACATGGATGCCTGTAATGATTTTACATAAACGATTTCTCAAGAAGTTCACTAGAACCCACGAAGGTTTGTTTGGTTCTGAAATTTTTATGAGCTTCTCATAGGTCAGCTGCCATTCTTCAGGGTCCTTATATCATTCTCAGATATGAGTCATAACTCAGAAATGCTTCATCACTGTCATCACAAGCGTTTCCAAGGAGATGCAATGTGGCAAAATTGTCACATTACACCACTCTAACAATGTTGGTCCCCAACATGCTATGCTTTGGCCTAGAAGCTGCCGAAACATGACCGAAACAGTGCATGGTGAGACGGGAGGAATGGTGAGAAAGTAAGAAGAGTGGTACCTAAAGTTGATACGCAGAAAAATCTGACCTTGAGGGTCTGTTTTGGCTAAATGGGGACTTAACCCCTTCACTGTGGGGCTCAGTGAAATCGCCTGTGCGAAGGAAAAATAGCAAAATATGCTATATTCTCAGATATTTTGAAATTTTCAACAAAAAATTGGAATATTATTGTAAAAATTATATATATTCAGTGCTAAACTTTATTATCACCAATACAGCAGCAACGCCAATAAAATGTGTTTGCTATGTAGCAGGTTACCGTCAATATATTATGGCAACGAAAACATTTTACCAAACAAATCGTCCCTTTTACAGGACAATAAATTATTCCCATCAGTCACGAACTTATGTATCCATTTCTATTGACCTGATCAGATATATTATTTTTTTAGAGCTAACTTCAATAGTTCACGATTGCTGCGCAGCATGTTGCAATCATAACTGTCATAATGAACAGCATCTAAATATTGTACATGACATGTATGCATATGCATACATCTGTACATATAAATCAAAATTTGCATGTAGACAAAGTACATGCCAGTTCTCTTTTTTTTGCAGAAATCAGTCTGAAGAGGTATATATGAGTTTGGGATGTCTGGCTGAATAATGCTCACTGCATTATCTTACGGTGCCCATGGGTGTTCGCCAAACTTATTTGAAATGTCATAACGATCTTGACACTCCACACTGACTCATCACACATTGTTCAGAGCCCGAGACCTTCTCGACCTATACGCACACTGGAAGTGACGTTAGTGCCCAAGGCCTTCTCGAGCTATATGCAGTGAAGGGACTAAATTGACTATGCTCATTTGTTCCCAGGATTTTGAATTAAACCTGAAAAACAAGCTGATATTTTGAAAAAGGTTTTCCAGAAAGGATGACATTGGAATGTCATCTCCCATAAGGACGTCGTGCTGAGTGTTTGGAAACCAGTTAAGCTATAAATTTTTAAATTTTGTCAAACCAAACACTGGTGACACAAACACCAGTAAAATGAAACAGTGGCCAAATGTCCACCCGTGGGTGGGTGACGATAAATTACTCACCTTTCTCCATGGGAAGGGAATCCAAGAAAAAAGATCCCTGATCCCATTCGGGGATGGCATGAAAAGCTTGGAGGTGGTCCGAGGCCCTCGATGACCTCAGCAAGCTCTCTCCATTTTGAAACCAAAGTGCAAGCTCCATGGCTGTGTAGTGGATGACCGAGAGTCCTTGTCGCCCTGTTGCATGCAATCATGGGCAACATTGGCTTCGTGTAAATGATAGCAGATGTCCTTGTTCTAAGCGTACAGTCACTGAATCTCCTCCTGAACCTCACGAGACTCTTTCCGGGACTCTGCCTTAAGTTGAGCTGTGGCCATCCCTTCACGGAAGACCTGCTGGTCATGGTCTGTGATGAGAATCCTGTACCTCCCTAAGCTTTGTCGAGTACTCTCCATCAGTCCATGGTTGTGTTCAAGGTTGCATGCGACTCTATGGGCCTCCGCACAGTACCAGTGTAGCTGGTCCAGAGAGCAGTCCATCCCATTATGAGGTATTCTGCAGTATGGCTGAGGGCCTCTCGTAGGAGGTGATCCCAAAGATACATGTACTTCTCCCTCATGTGTGTCAGAGCCCCTACACAATGGGCAAACTAGATGGTGATACAATCCTGGAGATAGTCCGGAAAAGTGGCTCATTTCTGTAGTTGCAATCTTGTTGCTCCGGTTCGGTGAGGCCATCCAGGTCCAGCCTTACCACTGCTAAAACATATATGATCCCCTATATACCTCTTTTTTGAAATGATGATTTCCTAATGTTCAACCTTGCTGTTGCATGAGGGAGGAAATTTCACATTAAACTCATCTTAATGATGTCATTGATAAAACAAAAACATAATTTCCAACAGAGTTGCTGCATACATGTGGTTCTATTAATTCATCATAAATAATAATATGAGATATGCATGAACAATCAATCAAAATCACTCCTTATTATTATTATCACCTTCCAAACTGGCTGTGGAAGCCTGCAGTTTCCTTGGGAGGTCAAGATCCTCATCATGCTGGAACAGGGTCATTCCTGCCCCAACCAGATTGCTCACCAGCATGGCACCATGCTTTTTACTGGTACTGTAACAGAAACCATACAACAGCCCGCGCAAACCGTTCATTAGGAACGAGCACCTGACCCCCCGAAGACTACTGGCGGAGGCACCATTCGCGGAGGCACTGTTCACGGAAGAACCGTTCGCGGAAGCACCACTTGCGGAGGTACCGTTTGAGAAAGCATGTTCGCGGAAGCATCGTTCGCGGAAGAACCGTTTGCGGAAGAGGACCCTTCATGGAAGAACCGTTCACGGATGCAGCCTTCTCCACGTGGTGACGAGCACAGAAGAGACGTTCGCGGACGAGGATGCGCGCGCAGCCACCCTGGCTATAAAAGGGAGAGCGGACGGCCGCTCTGAGAGCACTGCAACATCGACCGTGGGGAGATCGTCACCGCCACAGCCAAGGGACTCGACGACCTCTGTGCGGACGACTCCTTCTTCAGGGCCTTTGAGTCAACGGGATTTACGACTAACTACCTGGAGAAACCATTCGACGAAACGGGACGGGAAACTTCAACAGGAAGGGACGGAGGGAAGCCTCAGCGAAGAACTCTTTTTAGTTGTGCCCTCGTGCACTAGTTATTTTTAACGTGATCATACAGTGCTCCATGTCTGAACTTCATATCTCTACGTCACGTTGGTGACCGACAATTTAATTGATGATGAGATGTTGATAAATCTTCATTTATTTACGTCTGAGTTGATTCTTGCCTGAAGTAAGCCGGTAAGCTACTGAGTGAAGAAGCATATAATAAGCACCTTTTAGTGACGGCTCTCGAATCACAACGAGCGGGAGATAGATATAGATAGATAGATAGATAGATAGAGTTTATTTCAAATGTGCACTGTAGCAAATAATTTCTTATAACAATATAATACGATAGTACATGGCTGCTGCACATTCATGGAAGCCACGGGAGACAATTGTCTGTAACACGCGAGTGCCGTGACTTCCATACAGATAAATTATAGCATATAATACATAGTACACAGACAGGAACAATGAAATTAATGACGAATAACTTATATGTAAGTCACTAGTATAAATACACAGAGGACATGGCAGATAAGGGATGATGAAGGACCAAGCTCTGGTAAGAATAGTAGCTACAGAGTGATAATTGGGTGTTTCATTGCAACTAGGTAAAGGTGTAAAGTGCTCCAGGGTTAATACACTGTAAAGAGGTGGTTGAGAAACCTCCCATCTTGACTAAGTTTAACTTCAAGCTACTGATGCGAGATCATGAAGCAGCTGAGATTCAGAGAGTGTACACAACATTTAAAATTCGAAAAAAACTGCATAGTGGGCATATAAAACAGTGACACATTATACGGCTAAAATGTACTAGCAGTTAACACTGGTTAATATGAGCTCAGGAGATGGTTCGAGAGTTTTCTTTTGAGGATGGCTTTCGACAAGGACGTCCTGATACGTTCATCAAGTGTTAGCCAATAACGAGGGCAGGAATACAGAAAGCTCCTTTTCATAATGTCATAATTTACCCGCGGCGGCTGGGGGTCAGTACTGTGACGTGTATTGTGTCCATGAGTACTACCATGCACCTCAAAAATGTTTAGCAATGCATCAGGTAGTTCGTTCAATGAAAAACGTATGCAGAAAATACCCATATTCAATTTATAAATATCGCTTAGTTTCAACACACCTAAATGTTTAAAGAGAGGAGAGGAGGAATCATTATATTTTGCACCTGTAATTGCTCGTATCGCTCGTTTTTGTATGACAAAAACTTTATTCAAATAACACTGATAAGCATTTCCCCAGAGCAAGACACCGTATGTTAAGAATGGATAAATCAAGCTGTAGTACAGGATTTTTTTGTGCGCCTCAAAAAGGCATCGTTTTGACATATTGATAGCAAATAGACCAGAAGCAACTTTCTTTTTGACGTACTCAAGATGGGTTTCCCAGGTGAAATTTTGGTCCATATAAATTCCTAGAAATTTCATGACTTGTACCTTCTCTATGAGATCTCCGCCAACATATAAATGATGATGTTCCGCCGCAATATTGGTCTTCCTGGAAAACAGTATGTATTTAGTTTTGGAAGCATTCACCGATAGTTGGTTTGCTCTAAACCAATCGCCCAAGATATTGAGGTCAATGTTCATTTGATTGTACAAACTCGATTCATTTTTCCCTGTGAGAAAAACAGTCGTATCATCTGCGAACAAAATTACGTTACTATGATGTAATGATCGGGGTATATCATTTGCATATAAAATAAACAATAACGGACCTAGCACTGACCCCTGTGGAACGCCAAATTCCACGGAGCGAGGGATAGAACAGGTGTTCTTATAAAGGACATACTGCCGTCTATCATATAAGTAGCTCCTGAACCACTCCAAGGCAAGACCGCGAATACCATAGTATTGGAGCTTATCCAATAGAAGGTTATGGTTAATAGTGTCAAATGCCTTGGAGAGGTCCAGAAACACCGCAATGCACTTTTCACCTTTATCAAGGGCGGGCAATACATTGGCCGTGAAGTCCACAAGGGCGTCGATTGTAGATCGTTTCGGTCTGAAGCCATATTGCCCTTCATATAAGATTGAATTTCGCGTGACAAATGAATACAGGCGTTGGTGGACTGCTTTCTCGACGATTTTGGATATATTCGAAAGAAGTGAGATTGGTCTGTAATTTGTGAATTGATCTTTCGACTTGGACTTGTAAATAGGAATGACACGTGCCAATTTAATAGAGTCCGGTACTGACCCTTTTTCAAATGATAAATTGATCAATATGGATATAGGGTGGCTGCAGCATTCTCGGAGGTCCTTCAAAAGTGACATAGAAATTCCATCGTCACCACACGATTTTTTGGATTTAAATGAATTAATCAATTCACATACTTCGTCCGTGTTAGTAGGGAAAAGGAAGAATGAGTTTTGATTGGGGCTGTTTCCCATATAGTATTGGGACGATTTTGAGGAAGCAGGTATGGCTTCCGCATATTGTTTTCCGATATTCGAGAAATATTTACAGAACTCATTAGCTACTGTGTCACTGTTATTTACAGGCACACCGTCAACCATAAATGTATCAACGAGTGTACTCTTGTCTCTAGCACGTCCTATCATTGAATTTAAAACCCTCCATGTTTTACGAATGTCGTCTTTGTAATCAGTCAATAATTTTCTGTAATACAGAACCTTTGCCTGCCTGTTTGCAGAATTATAAATATTTCTATAGCGTATATATTTGATGTACTGTACACTATCCCTAGGCCTGCCAACTGCTTTACCATACAGTCTATCGCGTTTCCTACTGCATTTGACAAGTGTGGTGGTTATCCACGGCTCTCGCTGTATGTACCGGTGGGGTATGACCACACGTTTGACAGGTGCACAATGATCCAAAATTCGCTTAAATTCCCCAACGAATGTATCGTAGGACACATTAACGTCATTTCTATTCAAAATACTATTCCAGGGTATTGAATTCATTGCCTGGGCAATTTGGGTCTTCTGTGCGTAGCTCAAAGGCCGGTGCTCAAAAACCAAAGGCTCATTGCGAGTTGATTTGTGCTTTTCGCTCATGCAAGAAATTACAGGAAAATGATCTGAACATCCATTCAGCAAAATGCGGGAATCTATATTCACGTATGCGTCATTTTTCATATAAATATTGTCAATTAACGTAGCACTAGTGTGAACAATGCGTGTTGGTCTCTTGATGGTGGGTAGAACACCAGCCGATATGAACATGTTCAATAAATCAGAAATATAAGTAAAGGTATCCACTTTCATGAGGTCAAAATTCTGGTCAGTGCCAATAATGACGTCACAGTGCAGAGCACATAATTTTGACACCATTTCATCATAACGTTCTATAGACGTGAGCTTATCAGTGTTTGGTATTCTGTATATTTCTGCCACAATGAGTGAATCATGCTTGGAGGCGATTTCCACGGCAATACTTTCAAATTCTCCTTCAACATTCACACATAGGTCAAGCCTCAGCTTATAAGTAAAATCGTTAGTTATATATATGGCTACCCCACCCCGAGTTTTGGTTTTACGGCTAACATGTTCCAGACTGTACCCAGGGATCATATACATGTGACAATTTTTCTCATTGAGGAAAGTTTCACAGAGAAGTATAGCATGCACTATTATACCGTTTTCTCTCAACTGTGCCAATAAGTTACAAAGTTCAGTATACTTGTCCGGTAAACTATGGATGTTCCAATGAACAACACAATATTTGGCCTTTGTAAAAGTGTCAATCGAACGATTCAGATCATTGACGTGAATGTACGAACTATCGACGTTTATCAGCCGCATCCTGTCGTCGCGTAAGTGGTCATACCTCCCACGGTGGGTATCACTAATCTCGTCATCAGAGCTAGAAGCAGAAGAGTCACCAAGAGGATTCATTTATAGCTAGTCTATGGCTACATAGCATATTATCCTGGAAAGTCATCAGCACTAACCACATTCTTGGAATCAAGTGAATAATTGGAAAATACCCTAAGTTGAAGGATGTAGAATGAAAGCGATGAAATACAGATATTTTCCCAGGCTGTGGTCCTTTAAAATGTAACAATAAAATCGAGGAGGATGACAAAAGGTGAAACATAATCGTCAATGAAGGAGGAGTGAGGATGACAAGTACATTTCAATAAAGATTTTGTACGAAGTTCGTTGGTCCTTAACTGTTTGCAATCGATACACATTCTTGCAGTAATGTATACAAGTCGAACACACAACATACGTACTCAAACTAAGCGTGATGAAAGCTAAGAGAAGCTCATATAACTTAGAGTTCCAAAAGGCACACAGCCCTGATAAAACCAGCAACAATGAAACAGGGTACAACCTTGTTACAGCACGGACTAAGAATGCACACAACTCAGTAACAAACACGCATCGCAGCACATAGTGAGTAATGACACAACGTGTAACCATGGAAACGACACTCAGTAGCAGCACACAGTGAGACATAACAAAACATGTAACCGTGGAAACGACACTCAGTAGCAAATACACAGTGAGTTATGATACAACATGTAACCATGGAAACGACACTCAGTAGCAGCACACAGTGAGACATGACAAAACATGAAACCATGGAAACGACATTCAGTAGCAATTACACAGTGAGTTATGATACAACATGAAGCCATGGAAACGACACTCAGTAGCAGCACACAGTGAGACATAACAAAACATGTAACCGTGGAAACGAACACTCAGTAGCAATTACACAGTGAGTTATGATACAACGTGTAACCATGGAAACGACACTCAGTAGCAGCACACAGTTACCAAAGTTACCAAAGTCTATACGATCAAGAGGCAGGGTTTTTGGGCAGACAAAAACACAAACAACAAGTCATACCTACTAAACGTCACAACTTGGTGCCGTGACCAGGATCCCCGAGGGTTTACTGCCAGGGAACGAACCTCAGCATCACTCATGTCCAGCGAAAACGACGAAACTACCCCAGGGAAGACAGGAGGTGAAGGGGAAGACTCTTCGCGGACAGACGAGGACGACAGCTGTTCGCGGAAGCCGACCTTGGCGGAAGAGGACGACAATCGTTCGTGGAAGACGACCTTAGCGGAAGAGAACGATGACCGTTCGCGGAAGTCGACGTTCGCGGAAGACGACCGTTCGCGGAAGAGCAGCTTCACAGCCAGGGGTGGACGTGGCGTTTCGTCAAATAAGGAGCAACCAGGGAGGTCGAGACCTTCCATGGGCCAGAGACCGCGGAGCCAGACACCCGACAACCGTTTTCCTTTCAGGTCCTATGGACACGACTTTGGGTGGCAGCATAAGCGTGACAGAGAGAGGTCAGCCTACCTTGAGAACGTTAGGAGGGGCCCTGAGTTACGACGAGTGCTGGGAGAGGAGTACGTCAACCTGGACGGGGAGGGCGGCGAAATCTGGGCGAGGAGGGATCGGCTACAGCTACCGGAGTGGAGTCCGAGTGTGGCGCCCCCGGAGAATGCAGCATTGAGGCAGCTTTGGGACCAGTCCCAGCAGCAGTCTGGTGCAACAGGGCAGCGGTCCAGTATGACGAATCGACAAACAGGAGCGACTAGAGGACGGGTCGCATGGGCTCCAACCCAAGAGAGCAGCTCGATAGGGGGGGGGGGGGGACTTTTCGCGGAAGAGAATGTTTGCAGACGAGAGGCATTCTTCGGCGGCGGGGACGCTTGCAGCCGGGGATCCTTCGTGGATGAACGTGTTCGTGGGCGAGGGGGAGTCTTTGGTGACGAGGACGCTTGTGACCAGAGAGGGCCCTTGGCGGACGACCACGTTCGCGGACGAGGATGACTTGCGGACGAGAGCGTTCGTGGAAGAGAGGAGTCTTCACCCAGACGGTGGCTCGACGGGAGGAGTGATCCAGGCGACCAATCTTCCTTTCCAGATTTTCAGAGTAGACAGGGAAGACCATTCGCGGATGGGGCCGTTCGCGGAAGACCAGCGGAAGATGGCGTTCGCGGACGTACATCTTTTGTGGAAGAACGTCTTCGAGGCATCTTAGCGGACGAGCCGGTTCGCGGAAGACTCATAGAAGACAGCGTTCGCGGAAGGGGCCTGTTCGCGGAAGAACTTCTTCGGGAGCTGTTGGCGGAAGAGTTCGTTCGCGGAAGGTTCACAGAAGACAGCGTTCGCGGAAGAGGGAGGTCTTCACCCAGTCGACCACCGAGTCAGCCAGCCTCCTGGAGGCATCAGACTTCCATTTCAGGCACCCAGGGAGGCCGGGGACAGCACCCTTTCTCATCATCCGGCGATGAAGGCCTTCATCAGAGGGAGGGACCGACAGCAGCCATGGTTACCCAGGACAGGGGAAGCGACCACCGAGGCAGGGACCCCCGCTGCACCGACGAAGCCCTAGGCCCAGACAGAGGCAGGAAGACTCGTCGTCCGAGGACAGTTCAGCATGGAACCAGGGCGGTAGAAGAAACCGGAAGATGCTGACACCTGACAAGTCGACGTTCGGACCGACAAGCTGACCCTACGATTCGACCCTGACTGTCAGGAGGAGTCCTACAAGGCGACCTTGGGGCAGAGAACCCGCAGGAAAGCAGAGACACCCCAGCAGTACGGCTATGAACTGCAACGACTGGCCGGCTGTGGTTATCCGGATCTGAACTCCGCAGCTCAGGAGGCTATCGCCTTAGGCCACTTCTGGAAGGGCCATCCAGATGGGGATATGAAGGTGATGGCCCTCATGAAAAGGATGAAGACCATGGAGGAGGCCATATCGTTCGTAAACCGGTGATGTCCATCGGGTCGGAAGACTCCGAGCAAGCAATGGGACGGGTCCTGCAGCTGTTGAAGAACCAGCAGGAGGGCGGAGCTACCACCAGTGGGCAGCAGAGCAATCAGCCGAACGTAGCGGGTCTACCCAGACTTCCCTACTTCAAGGGGCTCTTTGAGAGCCAGGACAGGAAGCTGGATCGACTAATCGAGCTGTGTGAGCAGGTGCTGTCCATCAAGCCAAGGGCCGCCACTGCTGAGAACAAAGGACCAAGCGCTAGGCCAGGACCAGATGACTGCTGGTACTGTGGAAAACCGGGTCATCGGAAGTACCAGTGTCCAGACCGGCCGCCACCTCGGACCAAGGAGGAGCGCTTGCGTCCACTAATCGAGGAGATTGGTGAGGACAACGGTTCAGACGAGGAGTCGGAAAACCAGTAGGGCTCATACCCGTCCTCAACCGTATGGGCCAGTGGCAGGTGTGTGCACGGCTTCACAGGCGAGAAGTACGACGAAGACGTGAAGAACACATTGCCAGGGGGAAGCTTTAGTTTCACAGATTTTTAATAGGCTTTTCAGGCGTGCATCCGAGGTGACTGGATGGGCGCAAGAGGAGCTCGAGGATCGAATTCTCGACTATTTGGAGGGCAAGCCTGTCAACACAGACGGGAGTGCCAGTGTACATCAAACTGATGTAGCCGTGGAGCGTCTAATGACCCGCGGAGACGTCGACGAGGTTTTTGCTAGCAGCAAGGAAAACCAGCAAGTTACAACCTGAACTTAAGTTGAATGGGGGGTCTCTGCTGTTTTGCAGCTTCTAGCCTCAAGGTTGCACACCTGAAAAGCCGGAAAGAGTCTCGTGAGGTTCAGGAGGAGATTCAGTGACTGTACGCTTAGAACGAGGACATCTGCTATCATTTACACGAAGCCAATGTTGCCCATGATTGCATGCAACAGGGCGACAAGGACTCTCGGTCATCCACTACACAGCCATGGAGCTCGCACTTTGGTTTCAAAATGGAGAGAGCTTGCTGAGGTCATCGAGGGCCTCGGACCACCTCCAAGCTTTTCATGCCATCCCCGAATGGGATCAGGGATCTTTTTTCTTGGCTTCCCTTCCCATGGAGAAAGGTGAGTAATTTATCGTCACCCACCCACGGGTGGACATTTGGCCACTGTTTCATTTTACTGGTGTTTGTGTCACCAGTGTTTCGTTTGACAAAATTCCAAAATTTATAGCTTAACTGGTTTCCAAACACTCAGCACGACGTCCTTATGGGAGATGACATTCCAATGTCATCATCCTTTCTGAAAAACCTTTTTCAAAATATCAGCTTGTTTTTCAGGTTTAATTCAAAATCCTGGGAACATATGAGCGTAGTCAATTTAGTCCCTTCACTGCATATAGCCCGAGAAAGTCTTGGGCACTAACGTCACTTCCAGTGTGCGTATAGGTAGAGAAGGTCTCGGGCTTTGAACAATATGTGATAAGTCAGTGTGGAGTGTCAAGATCACTATGACATTTCAAATAAGTTTGGCGAACACCCATGGGCACCGTAAGATAATGCAGTGAGCATTTTTCAGCCAGTCATCTCAAACTTATATATACCTCTTCAGACTGATTTCTGGGAAAGAGAAGAGAACCGGCATGTACTTTGTCTACATGCAAATTTTGATTATATGTACAGATGTATGCATATGCATAGATGTCATGTACAATATTTAAATGTTGTTCATTTTGACAGTTATGATTGCAACATGCTGCTCAGCAATCGTGAACTATTGAAGTTAGCTCTAAAAAAATAATATATCTGATCAGGTCAATAGAAATTGATACATAAGTTCGTGACTGATGGGAATAATTTAATGTCCTGTAAAAGGGACGATTTGTTTGGTAAAATGTTTTCGTTGCCATAATATATTGATGGTAACCTGCTACATAGCAAACACATTTTTTTGGCGTTGCTGCTGTATTGGTGATAATAAAGTTTAGCACTGAATATATATAATTTTTACGATAATATTCCAATTCTTTGTTGAAAAATTCAAAATATCTGAGAATATAGCATATTTTGCTATTTTTCCTTCACACAGGCGATTTCACTGAGCCCCACAATGAAGGGAGTCCCCATTCAGCCAAAACAGACCCTCAAGGTCAGATTTTTTGCGTATCAACTTTGGGTACCACTCATCTTATTTCCTCACCATTCCTCCGGTCTCACAATGCACTGCTTCGGTCATGTTTCGGCAGCTTCTAGGCCAAAGCATAGCATGTTGGGGACCAACATTGTTAGAGTGGTGTAATGTGACAACTTTGCCACATTGCATCTCCTTGGAAACGCTTGTGATGACAGTGATGAAGCATTTCTGAGTTATGACTCATATCTGAGAATGATATAAGGACCCTGAAGAACGGCAGCTGACCTCTGAGAAGCTCGTAAAATTTCTGAACCAAACAAACCTTCGTGGGTTCTAGTGAACATCTTGAGAAATCGTTTATGTAAAATCATTACAGGCATCCATGTGACTGCACTCCTAATCCACAGTGATCCAAATTATCTACCAAGTGCCTTCAGTCGTTGATAACAATTGTCAACATTATTTAAGTGGCAAATTGATGAGCTATTTATGTGTGCTTGTGGGAACAGTGAATATCTATACAGCAACTACTACGGTGTGATGAATGGCAAATGCTCGATATTGCATTAATGATGTGATGAGGGAAGTTTGATGGAGCAATACACTGTATATCCTAGTAGAGTACAGGCAAGATTTGGTACAAGCTAGGTTATATGATTTTTTTATGACACTCGTATGCTTAGTGTTGGTATTCTCGTTTCTCTGGTAGTGTGGAGGTACTAGTATATTGATTTATGACTGGATACGTTTATAACTATTCTATTGTATGTATGTGAATTTTGTGGGAAGAACCAAATACCATGATAATGGCTGAGTTCAATGAGTCAAATTCAATGGATGTCATGGGTATCACAAAGTATTATATCCCGGAGATGTAAGTCTGTAAGTGATCCCAAGTGTTCAGATTAAAGCAGTCCTCAATCTGCCATAGGCCTCTTGAGTATCAAAATGAAAATAGGAGAAAACATTATTATTTTAACTCTTATGAAAACATCATTAATCCATAGAGTGATAGACCTAAAGCAGGTCTATGATTAATCTAACTCTTGTGAATTGTTTCAAGTCATGAAAATTAGGCTAAAGAATGTTTCCACACAGTATATTTTTTTTGTATTTTAGATATTAGCCATTTTGTCCCATGACTTTGAAAATGAGATCATTGGTCAAATTCAAGGTCATGAGAATAACCAGCATATAACATTTCCTATATGTCCACATTGATTGCTAAGCTATAAATGCAATAATAAAAATAAAATTAGCAATTTTGTCCTGTCATCAAGGCGGAAGTAAATCCCAAGAATGACCCCCCAAACACTATCTGTTGAAAGGGAAATTGAACATTTAAGAAAAATCAGTGATTTCAGGAATACATTGAAAATAATAATAAACATAAATAAGTTTAAACAATATGACATAACGTTCAAAACTTTTATGGGTGTGTCATGATTTGTTTGTGACATTTATGTGGGCATTATGATTTTCAAAACATTTATGGGTATGTTATATTTTATCACACATTAACGGCTATGTTGTGATTTTTCTAGACATTTATGAGTACGTTATGATTTCTCTAGATATTTATCGGTACGTTATGATTTTCCAAAATTGATGAGTACATTATGATTTTCCTACAAAGCTAAGGGTATGTTATAATTTCCCAAACATTTATGGGTACGTTATGATTTTCCAGACATTTATGGGTGCACTATTATTTTCCAGACATTTATGGGTACGTTATGAGTTTTCTAGACATTAGTGAGTACGTTATGACTTTGCAAACATTTATGGGTACGTTATGATTTTTCTGGACATTCATGGGTACAATAAAAGTTCCAAAAATTTGGGTATGAATAAATATGGGTATGATTCTCCTAGACATCTATGGGTCCGTTTTGATGTCCCCTGGCGAGTAAAGGCCAAAATGTTATGGCAAAACCTAAACTGTAGTGACGTCATATAACCATCGAAACTGAAAGTGACATCATAGGACTTTGTTACAAACCCCGAAACCTTAAAAAAACCTAATGTGGGTTGTTAACTACTCAAATACACAGTTCAGCATAAATGTGGAAATCAAATATACACGAAAAGGACTTGGATCGGCGGTTCAGTGAGTATGATGATGAAAGACACCTTGTGCCTCAATCACCGTCACTATACCCAGTGACTTTCACTACACGAAAGTATGACTCCCCATTCTCCCTCAAATCTGTTGACAAAAAAAAATTATGACAATAGTCATCAATGATATGCAACCGAACTTACCTAGGTATAACCTTCCACCATTGAGAAGTTTCCAGATAAATCCATATATATATATCAATCTCTGGTATCTGTAAATGAAATGTCACCATTAGAGAAATGTTGTATCAATTTACATCAATTCACTCCAATAATCAAATGAAAAACGTGGGTTGTCTTTGTAATATCTACCTCACTTGAGTTTCAATCAGAGAAACATGTTTCGGGGTCTCGACCCAGGACGGTCGATCCCCGAAGAAGCTTCTGGCAAATGTGGGGTGATCCTCGTCATTTCAACCCATAACCACTCGAGCGTGTTTCCGTCTGGCAGCGGCCGGCGAGACTTGTACCCTCACTCATGTGCGGCATAATGCTACATGTTTGAATATGTACATTCCATAGACGTGATTTCAGCCACATGAAGGTAACGCATCGAGGGTGTGACTTGTTTACGTGTTTCTTCAACCATGAACTCCATGAATAGTGTTCATGGGCATAGTCTCTTTTTCACTTTTTCTTTACCCTAATCTCGCTTCCACTTTACCCCACTTTATCCGAGTTTCACAAACTAGGTCAGGAAACTTCTCTTTGGCCAACTAATAGTAACGTTTCCCAGCATACGTTGAAAATGATGTAAAAAGACTCGTACAAATTGGATTTGGGATAGGTCAATTCAGTGTACACTGAGCATAAAGACAGCACACTCGCATTTAAAGGCCCTATATTAATCAATGTAAATTGTCCCACTTCGGACCCTCTTATCTCTATGAAAGGAGAAGAAACTGAACATATTATTCATTTTTTCTGACAGCTACATCACTGGGCAGTAATGAAATGCCATTTCGTCATATGGTCACACGCTCATTTTTTCGCTATCTCGCAAAAGAAAAAAAGGAAGGAATACCAGACATTTAATGTTTTGTCAAAACGACATGTAAAGAAGCTTTTCAGCTACAGAACACCACTAGTTGTATATGTAATATCCACAAAGACTGCATACATGCCATGAAATCCAAGGATTTTAAGGCACTACTTGATTGGGTGCACGGATGTTCATTGGAGGAACACAGGTGTAATGCCTAAACAAAACCAGCCGCATGTATCATTCGCCATCTTGGACTAGGGTGAAGCTCTTCATTCTAGTCTGTGTCTAAACTGTGTTCTTGTGGTGCACATCAAATAAGCCAGTTCTGAAATGTTTCTGGGTCAGGTCAAGTTGTGTAAACAAAACGTTTGTACGCACCATGTTCAAACGAGAGTGACATAGTGAACTCAAAGTAGACGAAGTATTTATTATTGTACAGGTGAAATCGAGTAGTGTGTTGGTGACACCGTGACGGTGATTCACTCGACAATGGTAGCGTAACAGCATGAGTTGGCTATGTTTATACCACTTGACCCTGACCCACTCCTACTGACCTTGAAAATGTTTCCGGTACTTTCCGGTACTTCCGGTGGATCTCTTTGCCTACACATCGGACATACAAAGTCTCTCCCGCTGCACTGTAAGTAAACCCACAGTCAACGGCATATCCAGGATTCTCCTCCGGGGGGGGGGGGGGGGGGGGTTCTGAGGTAGGGGTGAACCAACTGAAAATTTCCCGATGTTTAACAAATCAAAGACTACAAAACTTGTATTTTGAAATCATGTTGATTATGAACGATGTGAACGAGATATTTATGTCAAAAATAACGTCATTAAAACGTACTTGATGTAAATACAAACGATTTATTTTGTCTTGTATATTGTAGTCTTGTCTTTGTGTTGCAAATGTCTAGAAATGTATTTGCATATAATTCATGCTTATTATTACTGGTGAATGGTTACAGCCTGTTTGCGAATACATTTCAGTTTCTGAACCGCAAACAACGTCAATAAATGCACGTGTGTCAAACTGTGTCTTCCAAGTTGCTTCAACGTAAATCTCAGCAGCAACACATTTTAGAAAACTGCCAGTCATTAAATTCACTGAAGAAACACATGCTAAAAACAATTTAATTTGACAAACGAGGTGTGATTTTTTATGATCTGTGTTCTACGATTATTTGTCATTATTCGGTCAGTATAGCTGGTCAGTGTATTCCAGCTTTACATCACTCATTTTGAAATATCACTTGTTTTAACTGCCAGATTGATGTGATTTCGCACACACTGTCACATATAAAATTTGTTATATGAAGATATTTTTCATAGTAGTCACATATTTAAGCACAGTAGTGGAGAGTTCTCAACTCTTGGTGAAATGACTGTGGACTTCAATGTGGTGATTGTTATGTTAATGATGTTCATTGATCAAACTTGAATATATTAGACATTCCTTCCTCCAGCTTACTGAATTCCATTACTCTACACCAAAGTTGGTATCAACCACGATTCAACAATTGATCAGTTTCAAAATTCATCCTATGAATGCACAGCGCGATCTCCACATGTGCACGCATTTGGCTGATCAACCGATCGTCCGATTGCGCAAATAATGAAAATTCGCTTGACATAGCCCAACACATGCATGACCAGGACTTTTCCAGAGAAATCATCTGTTATGACTTTGGGGGAAATGTTGGGATATCAAATCATTAGAATGGAACTTCTGGACTTGTCTGTTTTCCTAGAAATGGGAGAGTAATTTATCAGATTTACAATAATTTTCGGAACTGACAATTTTCCGAACCCATATTTCCCCAAGTGAACTCTCAGGAGGGGTGGATCACCCCTCTGCACCCCTAGAGACACCACTGTCTGCAGTTCGTTTTACAACCGTCGGATCTGGGTCCAAAATCACTTAAATCAGTATTTCTCTATTGATATAGGTGACAATACCTGATATATCATTGAACAAGATTTCCTTCGTTTTATGATCGTGTTCTGTTTCCTATTCACTTTGCATGAATGGTCAGAGGATAACGAGGAAATGGTGTACAGTGTGCGTGAATAAATGAAGCCGGAAATGAAAACAAAATGCTCCACAGGTAGACACATTTCAGATTTGCAGAAAAATCTGAGAAATCGAATTAAGTTGTAGGTTGTGTGCTATGGACGAAACTCTCATCAACAGAGTTTTGGACCCGTTCTCGATCCGTCTGTTTGTATTGTAACGGGTTCTTCACCCTTCTGTGACGTCTTGATAAACCGGTTTTCTTGGGAGGTGGGGAGTTGTTATTTAACCGGAGCTGAAACGGTAAAACTCCGGGAAACTGCTACTGCTGTACGGTTGAACTCCGGCTAGAAGTCTCTGAAGGTTGGTAGCGTGGTCTGGAATGGACCTCTTAACCGTCGTCCGACTGCCAATCTGCAACTGCACCTGTAAAGTAAGAATCCGGAGGCGTTTCCGTCTCCGGGTACTGCAACTGCTCCGTCGGGATACCACTTTACTGCAACTGCTCCGTCGTTTTCCGCCTTACTGCAACTGCGACTGCACCTGGAATAGAAAATCCGGGAACGTTGCCGTTTCCGAATATTGCAACCGCTCTGCCAGGTTCCGCCTCACTGCAAACTGCTCCGGTTGGCTCCGCCTCACCGCAACCTGCGACTGCACCTGAAATGGGGTATCTCGGAAGTGTTCTCACTTCCGGTTACCGCAACCGCTCCGTCAGGTACTGCCTCTGCAACTCCGTCGTCCGGTACCGCCTCCGCAATTGCTTCGTCGTTCCTGTCTCTGCAACTGCTCCGTCCGGTACCGCCTCCGTAGTTGCTCCGTTGAATTCCACCTCCGTCTCCGTCTCCTTCCTTGGTGATCTGGGTTCTTGGATCACCCTAAGACGTCGTTACAACTTGGTCTTAACCGACTGTGGTCTTATCTCCCTTTACTCCGTATTACTTTCTTTTCCGGTGAACTAACTTTATTATAAATTCCAGTTCCCTAACCAACACGGAAAAACAACTCGGTTGAAGTTTTCATGTTTATTTTCCAAGTGCCCAGTCGGAAGACACAAACTGCAATCATCTGGATGACTCTATCCGGAACAAGGGAGTACTCTGCTATGGGAGAAGGGGTCTGCACAGGTCGACGTCAGGACACCAACTCCGCCGTCCGCTGTGAAGCGGGGGCTTTTATAGACCTGAGACCCACGTCACGTGACCAACCTATTGTGACGTCATAGTCCGCCAAAACACTGATATTTTCCGGATTTCTAAAAACACTCTAGAACCAATCAGTGGCTGACACGTCACCTTTTAAACCGAAAACGAGGCTGATCACATGACCTTCCGGAAATAACGTCATTACGTTTTTGTACTCCATTGTTCCGGCTTCGTCTCCGGTTCCGGCTCCATCTCCGGCTTTACCAACATACAAATATACCAAGTTCCGATACGGATAACCTTTTAAACATTAACAATACGGAACCGGATGAATCTTTAAACACATATACATTTTAATAAACGGTTATTTAACCATAATATCACAAAACACTAACAGAATTACCTAGGGGAAACTTTTGGGTACGCCCCAAAACCGTTACAGTATATTTATTCATACTAAAGTGGCTGATAAGTGACACTGCAAAGAAAAACTTATTTATTTATGTGTAAATAACATTATTTATGCGAAAATAACATTATTTGTGTGTAAATTATGTTGATTATGTATCAGTCAGGATTACTTCGAGAAATATATAAGTTTTTTACAATGTCACTTATCAGCCACTGTATCATAGAAACCAATGGGGGATTCGTAATAAAAAAAACAGCCCAAGGGCTAGGAAAAGTTACCAGACATTATATATTTCAGATAATAGCTTTTATCCAATGACCTTGAAAATAAGGCCATTGGTCAAATCAAAGTCACGAAAATATTCAGCATATATCATTTCTAGTATGTCCACAATTTTTGTGGATTTTGTGATCTGACCTTGAAAGTGAGGTTAAGCTCAGGGTCACCAAAGTATCTAGCATATCCCATTGCCCATATGTTCACTACATATGGACTCCTGAGATGTAAAGTCCATCCTAAACAAAACATTCGCCATTTTGTTTTCTGACCTTGAAAATGAGGTCAAAGGTCAAATTCAAGGTCACCAGAATATTCAGCATGTATCATTTCCTATATGTTCACTATAGATTCCTACGCTGTGAAGTCGTTAATAAGCGAGATGTTAGCCTGACCTTGGAAATAAGGTCAACGGTCAAATTCAAGGTCACGAGAATATCTAACATATATCACTTCCAATATGTTCACAATTAATCGTTCTGCTATTTTCAGCTTTTTTTTAACAGTTAAACCCCGAAAGTTTGCTCAGACGGACGGACGACATATGGACGACGGATGCAACGTCATGGTCCGGTAACCTATTGTGGCGATTTTGCCCTAAGCACGCGGCAGGTGATTGTAAACATAAATGCCATTTATGTGGCCTTTTCGTACTTGGCCTTGTTTTGACATGCTCCGTTCGAGCGTGCGTTGCCACGGCGACGTATTGTAATTTACGCTCCAGTAAACTATAACAATGGATCGATTAGACCTCGCGTGCGCCCTACAGTTTCTGGTGTATTATATATACACTGGAAGCGACTCGTTCGAGGAGATTGTCCAAGATCGAGAGACAGGACGCACACGAGGGTCGCCATGAGCTTTGTGTTCCCTGTTTGTGAGTAGTGGGCTCCTAGAGCCCTGGGGACGATTTCCATGGGGAGGCCCGGGCTGGGAGAGACAAGTTGCTGACTCGGGGGCCTTCGGCCCTGTGGATCGCCAGCTCTCTCCCTTCCCGGGACGTGTGACAGAGGCTCTGGCCAGCATGTCGGGCTGTACGGGGGTTCCGTCCCCGAGGCAGACCGCGGCTCGCCAGGCCCCGCCAGTTAACACCGTAGGGATGAACTAGTTTCTGAACGGTGTCCGTAGGCCTGGGAGTGTCGGGTGGGCTGTTACCTGGTTACCGTTAATGCTGAAGTAGTTACCGTGTCCGCCGCGACCTCCGGTGAGCCGGAATAGCGGATGCGCGTCCGCAAGGACTCGGATGAGAGAGGACTATCCTCGAGGATCCCGAAGAGCGGACGGTAGTCAATCACTTTACATTGGTGCCGTGACCAGGATCAGTCCGACAGTGTTCCATCGCAGCCTACCGTCACAGCGTTGTAGCCTCCTTCGTCCCTGGGGATCGCCCGCTCCTCAAGGACAACTCGAAGAATGACAAAAGAAAGAGACAAGGCCAAAGATAAGGCCGATGAACCCAAGGGGAGGGATAAGGGTGGAAATGTCGCGGACCACACCCGGTCGCGCGACAGCCACCGTGAGACGTCTCCGGATGACTCCGGTGGCCGGAAGGAACGCGCGGAAACCTCCGTGGACAAGACCCCGTCCGCGGAGACGACTCCGGCGTCCCTGGCTCCGTCTTCGGACGTAGAGTCGCGCCCTGAGTGGCAGCAACAGAGATTGCTATCAGGGCCTGGCCCTGATCCGGTAGGCGCGGTAGGTGGAGCTGGCAACGGCGCTACCCCGCGCCCGCCTAAGTCCGGACGGCAGTCGTGGCAGGCGACGCTCTTTCAGGGGACATCTCCGGATGTCCGGGATCGAGTGGTAGCCGGCCCGAGTACCTCCGGGCAAGCGGATCAGCAGTACTGGATGCCACATCCAGCCGGAAGAGCTCCTGCAAGGGCTCCCGGCCGTGAATCCAGGCAGTCCGCGTCAGGCGGGATGGACCAGCTCACCCACACTCTGAGTGAGCTGGCTCCTCTAGGGCGCTATGACCGCGCCCGGTCGCCCCATCAGGGACGATCAGACCGGCGGAACCGTTCCCCCTCTCCGCTGTCACAAGGCAACTCGGGGCCTTTGACGGAGAGGGAGAGGTGGCTGATATCCGAGGCGCTTGTACTGTTCAAGCGGAATCAGCCGCCTTCGAGCGTTGACCCGTCGGCCATCTCAAGTCCGGGGATGTCTGGGCCAGTAGCCCCTCCCAAGTCCTGCCGAGTCCGCAGGCGCCAGTGGCCCCCGCAATGGGACCCGCGCCTGCCCCGCGGCTCGGAGGCACCACGTTGGCGACCGCGTCGACCGTTCCGACGGTTGGAGCGCAAGCCGCGTGGCCGACTTACCCTGGCACGTACAGTGTGTCGGACGGGCAGTGGCAACAGGCGGCTTCGGCCCCAAGCTTTGCCGCCCCTTCTGGAGCCTACCCAGTAGGTTCGATGGGAGCCCCGCCCGCACCTAGCCAGAGTGGGTTTTTAGCGGGAATGACCCCGGCGGCAAACGTGAGCTTCCCTGCTCCTCCGTCCGCGGCGTCGATGTTTGCTCCGGCAGACTCCGCCGCAGGCGCAGGAAGCGCACGGAAGTTGCCGCTGTACACGGACGACCCCGGAGCCGGGACCGCACGTCGGGCGCGTAGCAAACGCGATGACGGGCCCGACCACTCTTCGTGGCGGAAACGGTTCAATGGGGATAACGCCGACTTGGAGGACTACTTGCTCCAGGTATGGCGTACCGCCGTGTACGAAGGATGGTCCCAGCATGAAGCTGGACACGTCCTCGCGGGGAGCTTGGAAGGAAAAGCTCTCCGCGTGATGCCGTGTCTGCCGGTGGGAACAGTGACGTTCGGCGAGGTTGCTCGTCAACTTTGCCTGCTGTTCACGCCGACGACCAATCGGCGGCAGTCTGAACGAGAGTTCAAGGCGCGTATCCGCCAGCCGACTGAGTCCGTGACAGACTATACGTTCAACTTACGCATACTCGGCCGGAGAGCTTTTCCGGATATGGACTTCAGACGGTTTGAGACGATGCTGATCGATCAGTTCATCGATGGCCAGCCTTACCACCTAGCGTACGGGCTGGCCACCCATGAAAAGCGATCGATGGAGGAGGCAATAGACTCCGCGCTTGCGCTTGAGGTGGCTGTCCGCCCTAGACAGTTGCCTCCAGCCCCGGCTCCGGCCTCGGCTGTACCCGCGCAGGCGGCGACTCCTCCTCCGGTTAAAGCATCGCAGGTAACCCCGTGGCAGGACCCGGTCGTCCGGGAACCCGCCAGGGAACCTACCCCGCAGCGGATTAGTGCGCCGGCACCCTCTACAGGGGCGCCCGCACATGCGGCACCAGTCGCCGCGCCGTGCTCGCCTTCGGACGAGTACGACATGGAGGAATACAACCTCGGCGCCGCGCAGATGATTGCGCACTGCGCCGGGATCGAAGCTCCGGGACCCGCAGAATGTTGCGCGTTCACCTCCGGACCGGCCCAGAACCGTCCCTGCTACTTCTGCGGAAAGCAGGGACACTTTTGGCTGAAGTGTCCGGAGTTGTTGGAACGCCTGCGGTCGCGCGGATACCAGGGAAACCTTCCTGGCCCGCAACGGAGGAATTCCTTCCGGTCTGGTCCTCCGGGACAACAGAACCGGAACCCGCGACAGGGAAACTAGATCCGGACGTGGTGGCGACCAACACTACGTCCGGGGATAGTTGTTCGGTGGCAAACGATGCCGCCCCACCCGCTGATGAGCAGGACGAACCCCAAGTAGATATGACTTCTCCGGAAGTAGTCCTTGGAGATCAGTCCAGCTCCTCCGCGGCTGAGGCGGATGGCGAGGACTCCGTAGATGAGCCCAGCGCGTGCGAAAGGTATCGCCCTACCTGCGCGCTGGTGAGGGACCCCTGCTGGTACCTGCCCCTGTCCTTCGGACGGGAGCCGGTCCAGTTCCTCGTAGACTCAGGCTCGGAGGTGACCCTCGTGGCCGCCGGAACGTTTAGGAAGGAGCCCGCGCTCCGCAACCTCGAGTTGCGGGATCCCGGACCGTATAAGCTCTACGGAGCGGGAGACAACCGCATCCGTATCCATGGCATCATCGATCTGCCTATTACCCTTGGGGACAAGGTGTATCTGACAGAGGCGATCGTGGCGGATATCGGAGCGGCCGGGATTATTGGGATGAATTTTCTACGGGTCCACCGGGTGATTGCCAACTTTAGTGCTGGCGAGTTCCGGATGGGAGAGGACACACACTTCCTCTTCCGCTCGGGCCCGATGCATTCATTCCAGATGCGGACATCGCGCACTGTAGTAGTGCCACCGATGAGTGAGATGATCATCGAGACGAGGCCGCGTCGTCCCCGCATGCCCCTCGATGGTCGACCGTGTATAGTGCAACCCGTGAGCAGTTTCGCCTGAAGAAGTACGAGGGCCCGCTTGTCATGGATCCGCTCGTTCAAGATGCGGAACCGGATGATGCTCCCGTGTGGGATCCATCTGGTCAGCATCCGCGGACTCCGGACGAGCGTGTGCGCCGTATGGTGGGCCTCCCGGACCTCTCTGACCCGTCAGATGATGGACTGGGTGGCTATCAGCCAGATGACGGCGATCCGCAGGTACCCCCACTACCTCCAGTACCTGCGGATGACGGGCGGCCACGCCGGAAACCACGTGCGCCAGCCCGGTATGGGTGGGAATAACCTTCCGCCCATGCGGATGCGTCTGTGGTACCCGTCTATCATACTACGGATGGGTTTTAGGTCGTTCCGTGAGAGTCCGCACGACTTACCTCTGCGGGTGGCTACTTTGTGGCTATCTTCGGAGTTGAGGTCCGCGGAGACTTTCATGTCGTAACGCCGCCGCTCCGCATCCGCCCTCCTGTAGTTTCCAACGCCAGGGACGTGCGGATGGCCTGTCCGCACATTGTGGACGGCTGTTCGGCGTAATCCGCACAACGGTTACGCTGGCCGGACGAATTTACTGATCCGGCCGGACGCCCCTGGTCCCGGGACAACCTCTTATATGGCCAGACTGAGGTTGGGATTTACGTCCGCTACGGGAGAAGCGCCTTCCCACGGATTTGGGGAACTGGCTCTGGACGCGGGGATAGTGTCCGCAGATGAGGACTGATGTCCGCGGTTCGTCCGCGTGACTCGTTCGGCATCCGCGGCGCTTTAAGATGACGCACTTCGGTGTAGTTATCCCCCGTGAGCCATTACTATAATTACGATTATAGTAAATTAAGGTTTCTTACGGCAGGAAACCGACTATCCATTATGATAATGGAGCGGTTGTTAAGTCCGCGCGTGCGGACCAGCCGCGGCAGCGGGTGACGCTCGTTCTCGTCCGGATCGTACCTTACAATATGCGGTCCGGCCGGAATGACCGGAACCCCGGCCTCCTTCTAAGAAGGGGGTCGTATATTACATGCGCAACACTTGTGGTGGCTTTTAATTCCAATTTCATCTTCATTGGATAAGGGCAATACGCCGTACAATGGTAGGCGTCCGGCCTGGACTCCGTCCGCGGGCAGCTCCGGACGTCCGCCGGCTATTGCTTTCACCATCTTTGGGCGCCTCTAGATTGGGCGCCGGTATGAAGGGTTCGCCCCCCTAACCATTGAGGTTATGGACCATGCCGGCTCCGCGTCTAATCTATTGGCTCCGCGCTCCGGTAGTCGTTTGAGGAGGCTCTGGGCTGGACCGGGCACCGCTCCGCGGCCGGGCAGTACGTCGGGGATGCTAGTGGGCGCTTTGCAAACGCCCATAGGGCGCCCGATTGTCTGTCCGGACGTCATGGGTATGTCCGATCGCCCTGTAAGCGTGCCAGTGGCTATGGGGAGTGATTTTGTTTATTTTCCATCTCATTTATTATTTATGGGAGGATTATAAGCCACAAGTGTGTGCGTGTTTCCCGTGGAAATGCTATTCTTACTCATTTATCCCATATATGAGAAAGTTTAGTGATATATCTCTTGTCCTTGGTGCAATAGAGAGTAAGAAATCGGGAGATTTCTGCTTTCGCAAGAGGGGTGTAGGAGATTGTGTACATTGTATCGAAGGCTGTATGCCGTGATCTATGAAAAGCATGCAAGCGGTGGTGGATTTATTTTCATTGCTGCTTGAGCGGTGTTAAATTTTTATTTATCGCTGCTGATAGGGTGACATAATCGTAACACCCACAAGTAGTTTGGCTTTTTGATACATTGTATACAATCTTTAACCTGCGAGGGTGATTAACTTCACGTCATTGATCGCCAGTGCGAAAGCTATTGCTAATGACTGCTGTTAATTACTGTAGTATTTTAGCGGGTTCCCCCGGGATGGCTTGTGTACACAAGCCACCCGTATACATGGCACGATAGGAGTCACCGGGGGGAGATGCGTGTATGGGAATGCGGGAGTGTAAAACGTCCTTTTGTCTGTCGATCGGGTAGATGCAGTGAATAGACGTTTCCACGGGAACGCGTCATACGATGCGTGTGCAGTATAACTGCCAACACTTGATGCCTATAATCGATGTAATTCGACACCTTCTGGTCATTCAAGCGCTTGGCACTGGTGGAGACAGATCTGCGGATCTGACTCCCAGTGTTTACGGCGTTTAGAGCGCTTGATATGTCTGAGAGCAGTGATGGTTGGGAAGGTGATGTAGGGAGGGAAGAGGGGTCTCTTGAGCGCGGTAACTCGTACTCAAGACCCCAGTCTAGGCCCGAGGATGATGACCGCGAGGACATCCCCCGGGGAGCCTATGTGGGTTCTGCGGAATCCAGCTCCGGCTCTGGTTCTTACACAGGAACCGAGTCCGAGAGCGAGGTCGCGGAGGACCGCCCCGCAGAGAGTGACTCGGCCACGCCAGGCGCCGAGCAGCTCTTGAATCCGTCGCCTTTTCCTCGTATGGAAGAGATGATGGACTGCGGTGGTGCGGGACTCGTGGATGTGGATATTGAGTTGCATCCGCACCCGGAGATGCTTGCGTCTTTGGGTCCGGATGAGAGTACTCGTGCGGAAACCCGTCCGGATGGCCGTAGCCGTCCGGACACCGGTTCCGCCGAGAACTCCTCGGTGTCCGCACCTGCGGAGTCTGGTCCGCACGACCAGAAGGCCCCTGGGACTTGGGCGGAGCAGGTTGACGCGGCTGAGGAAGCCGCATCCCAAGCGCCGCCTCAGGGACAGGAGTCTGGCTCGAAGGAGACCGAGAACCGAGATGACAGGTTTACATCGCCCATCTCTAGGCGTACTCGCCGTCGAGCCCGGGAGATTGCCCAGAAGCAGTGGAGAGCCCAGCAAGTGCTGGAAGCCTCTGAGCGCGGGCAATCTGAGGCCGGATCCGACCCGGACCCGGCCTCCTCGCCTCCGAAGAAGAAGAAGAAGAAGCGGCCGCACCGGAAAAAGAAGTCCGGCGGCCCCTCGCTTCAAACCGGATCGAAGTCCGGAGGACCTCAGCCAATGGCGCCTAAGCCGGGCGGCCAGAAAGGGTCCTCCGCCAAACCCGGAGTCGCCAAGACGCCTAATCCCTTGGGATCTGGTGCGGGCGGCGCCTCCGCGGGATCCGGCCCAGGCGCGGGAGGTTCCAGTAAGCGGGTGCCTATCCAGGCACCGAAAGGAACCTCCTCTTCTTCTCCCTCCGGTACCAAGAAACCTACCGGAGCTGCGGAGGTGGGGTCGAGTCCAGTGGACCGAGGGCGTCCCGTGCCGAAGGAGGGAGATCTTCGCTTAGAACTCCTCCGGAAGCGCGCGGAGAAAGACGGGGTCCACCTGTCTGACGCCGCACTGGAAGCGGGACGGCGGTCCTTCGTTGCGCAGCAACAGAGGGCCGCGCCCCCGCGCGGGAAGAGTGTGCCCCGACAAACCAGGTCGGAGAATCGTTCGGGGGCGGCCAAAAAGAAAAACGGTCGTCCTCGGAGCAGCCCTCTATCCAGAGGCTGCGGGCCGAAATGGGCCCCGAACTCCCTGGAGTCCGTCAGGGACACATGTTCCTCCCGCGTTATGGCAGGGATCCGCAAGGGCGCCGCACAGCGGCGGCCGGCGCGGCGGCCGACACGCCTTTCACACGGCCTCGTCCACTCACGGACGAGGAGCGTGTCGGGTTGCCGCCCGAGACAGAGGAGGGTGTAATATGCCAACTCTGTCCGAAATCCCTGGACGGGTATGAGGACCCGCACCTTGCGCTCAACCGGGATCGTAGGTATCCTTCCTACGACCACTTGAGTCGACATATTGCGGGGTACCACTACCCCTGGATGCAAATGTTCGTTTGCAAGAGGTGCTACTCCAGCAGACCTCAGCAACGATATTTCGCCAGTTTGGAGGCCCTGAATAATCACCGCTTGGGTGCACACCGCGGTGAGGAACTTCACACCGTTGGTGATGAAGTGGGGCCTGTATTCAATTTTGGATCATACCACCGAGGGTGGCGTCGTTCATGACCACGTCAGGAACGACGAGGAACCGATTCTTTCACTGGGGTCCATGGCGCTTTGCACAGCGCGTCATAGACGATGCCTGGAAGGAGTCTGGCGTTGTGTCCGCGGGCTCGAGCTACACCGCTCGCCTGACGGCGACAATGGGCCAGACCCCGGCGGAGTTCCAGGCGGCGGAAGCCGCCCGGACAGCAGCAGAGGCTGTCCGTCAACCGCCGGTGACCCAGGCAGGTGAAGAACGGCACCGGGTGACCATGGTCGTGTCAGAGATGCCGCAGATCGCGGCCAAGACACGAGTGGCTTCTCCTAAGCCGTGCCCCCAGCCAAAGACTCAGGGGAAGAGTTCGTCCGCCGGAAAGACTCCGGCCGGGACGACGCCCCTGCAGTCTCCGGGTGCGCTGACTCAGGAGGATTTCCCGGGCTTGCTCGAGGTGACGGTACCCGCGGGACCGTCTGAGGGACGGGTGGTGGCAGACACCTCCGCCTCCTCGAGTACCGCGTCGGTGGTCCCGCCAAGGACCCCACGCGTGACTCCCTCGGTTGCGAGCAGTAGCGGACGTGCGGTACCTCTCTCGAGGTCGACGTCCGCGTCCTCGTTGGTAGTTGAGGGGACATCCGCGGGATGGCAAAGCACCGCCTCCCTGGACTTGGACCCCCTCGACGCCACGGCGGACGTACGCCGGAGGCTCGGTCCCACGACCGCCAGCGTCTACGAGACTTTCCGCGAGTCTGTAGGCCAGGCGGTCGGCCATCGTCGCGATGGTATGGACCGGATCCCCGGTGACCCGGCGTTAGTGAACCTGCCGGTGCCCCGAGCCATTCGTGACTTGGGGTCCGCAGGTGTAGCCGCGTTGGTCCGCGCTTGGGAGGAGCACCCCTGGGATCACCCCCAGCGTGGTCGACTCACCCGAGCGGTGGAGTACCTTGTGGCGGAGATGGACAGCTCTCTGGATCGGTTCAGCCGGTGCCGTGCCGAGGCCTCCCGTGTCGCATGCGATCTCGCATACGACCAGGGCCTCATGGAAGGCACCCGGCGGAGCCTAGAGAGCTACCGGACTTTGTCGGCCGTCATTGAGCGGCGCGCGTTCGACCAGGGTCGGACCGCCGCTCTTGCCGAGCAGTCCGGGGCGTCCGCCCCCGCCCCAGAGGTAGCCGCACGGATGGAGCACCTGGAGGCTGAGAATGAGCAGCTACGGCGTCGTCTTGACGGCGTCGTCTCGCCTACTCCAGGGCGTTGATGACCCCGAGTCGTCCGCCCTGAACCAGGCGGCTCTCCGGCGCGCGGATGCCGCTTTGGAGCTGGCCATCTACCCATACCTAGTCCAGGTGTGGGGAGAACGGACGGCCGGTCCACAGCGCACCCGCGATACGGTGGAGATGTTCCGCGCCATTGCAGATCTCGGCGCGACCTCTCTACCGGCCTCCGTCGTGATGGCTCCGTCAGGACCGGGATTGCAGGGCTCACCGCAAAAGCCCATGCAAGCTCCACCGGGCCTGCCTCATCCGCCCGTGCAGCCGGCTTTCACTCTGCCGGCTCCGCTGCTTCCGCGGCGTAGGGACTCGTCACCGCCGCCAGACCCCAAGACAGGCGGCACGGATGAGGAGCCCATGACGATGGGGGAAGGCTAGGGTTCTAGCCTCGTCGCTGCACTTGTGCGGCGGCGTGCCGGAGTCGCTTCCGCGGCTCCGCCCTGCCTCAGACCCGTTCTGCGGATCTGAGGAGCCGGCCGGCAGGGCGGTCGGCAACATTTTTAGAGGTACTATCACTTTTGATCACTCGGTGTGTCGTTTTACAAAATTTCTAAATTTAAAGTCTAACCTTAAAACTATTCCAAAGACTCGGCACACCGTCCTTTTATAACGGATGACCTTCCAAGGTCATCACACGGTTTTGGACCACCTCGGTCAGAATTTTAGCTTGTTTATGAGGGCTTATTCAAAATTGCAAAGCGCGTTATAGTTTACTCCGTAAGTCCGGGGGTAGTTCCCCATTCTTCCAAAAGGGACTCTTAAAGTCCTAGTCTTGCGCCGTGACTTCCGGGTGTTGCCATCTTGCCTTCTTCCGGACCCCGCCATGCGAAGCCTTCGTCGGGTTTTGGCTGTTTTGGGCGCGGGCGGAACATGTTGGGGACCAACATTGTAAGAAGGGGGTAATGTGGCGATTTTGCCCTAAGCACGCGGCAGGTGATTGTAAACATGAATGCCATTTATGTGGCCTTTTCGTACTTGGCCTTGTTTTGACATGCTCCGTTCGAGCGTGCGTTGCCACGGCGACGTATTGTAATTTACGCTCCAGTAAACTATAACAATGGATCGATTAGACCTCGCGTGCGCCCTACAGTTTCTGGTGTATTATATATACACTGGAAGCGACTCGTTCGAGGAGATTGTCCAAGATCGAGAGACAGGACGCACACGAGGCTCGCCATGAGCTTTGTGTTCCCTGTTTGTTAGTAGTGGGCTCCTAGAGCCCTGGGGACGATTTCCATGGGGAGGCCCGGGCTGGGAGAGACAAGTTGCTGACTCGGGGGCCTTCGGCCCTGTGGATCGCCAGCTCTCTCCCTTCCCGGGACGTGTGACAGAGGCTCTGGCCAGCATGTCGGGCTGTACGGGGGTTCCGTCCCCGAGGCAGACCGCGGCTCGCCAGGCCCCGCCAGTTAACACCGTAGGGATGAACTAGTTTCTGAACGGTGTCCGTAGGCCTGGGAGTGTCGGGTGGGCTGTTACCTGGTTACCGTTAATGCTGAAGTAGTTACCGTGTCCGCCGCGACCTCCGGTGAGCGGCCCTGCCGCAAGGATCCGGAATAGCGGATGCGCGTCCGCAAGGACTCGGATGAGAGAGGACTATCCTCGAGGATCCCGAAGAGCGGACGGTAGTCAATAACTTTACACTATATATAACTTTTTCATGCAGCAGGTCTGTTAAATCGGATACTTTGTTGTCACTCCGTGCCATTGGTGAAATTTACATTTAGTAGTTGCCAACGTGTTCAAATTTTGTGTGAATATCTATGATCATTGGAGAGAACTCGAGTGGTTAGGTGTGCCACGATACACATAATAGTATACACCTAAAAAGACATATTCAGAGGTATCACTATTGAAAACATGTTTAACAAATTTTAAAAGGAACGGGTTTTGCCACGTCATTTTACTACATTTGTGTTGTAATTTTTAAAAGTACCCCTGTGAATAAAAAATAAATATCCAGCATGACTACATATTCATCTGAGGTCTACGCTTTACAGAGGGGGGGCTTCAACCATGACCAGCAATGAATGCCAATTGTGTACCCTATGAAAGGTGCTTATAAATCAGTTGAGCGCTACTGTGAACTTGAGTGTTCGTATGAATGTTCGAATAGTGAGTTACTGGATCTACGCAGAATAAAATTTAATAATGAACATTCCTGTCAGATGGTTTATTTCTGCCACATTTATTAAGTTTTACTGATAAAGGTTGCTGTTACAATAAATATTATAACTAGACACGGAGCAAACGGTTTGCATCGCAAAACGACTGCTCGCTAGTAGAAATACATGTTATAAGAGAGATATATTTCTGTTGCTAGATATGTGCAGCAAATGTTTTTTATTTATCCAAAACAATAAGCTTTCTCAATGGATCAACTGTTCCCTCGAAGTAGCAAAAGTTTCCTCTATTGAACGCACAATTTCTGCACGTATCAAATGTTTGGTACATGGAGCGAATATTTGCTATGCTTCTCAAACGTTTTAAACATGGTATACATTGTTTTATATGTACAAAGTATACCTATACCTCGCTGAGCAACTGTTTTCTACACTTAACAAGTAGATAATAATAGCTCAGGATGTACTGTGACTTATTTGTTCCACAATTACAAAAAAATTATGTTTGTCCATTCCAATTGCATACAAAGCAAATAGTTTTCTATGTGTAACAAATGTTTGCTTTGCTTAGCACAAAGTGCCACTGTGAAAAACGAATTTAAAACATTACTTCAACAAAGGATCTTATGCATTAGACGTTTCCTATGCGTCGCAAAAAATTTGCTTCGAGAGTGTGAAAATGATACTCATGTTGTTTTTTTTTTGCACAAAAAATAAAATAAATGTGGCAGAAATTAACCTCCGTACATCCAGAGAAATCATTGTTAATAAGTATCGTGATCTGCAAGACTGCTCAGAGCATCACATTATCGGTCTAAATATGCCTCGTTGTCATGGTGCATTGTCTATGTGTCCATGTAAGCATTGTTTTACACTGACAATCTGTGACAATCACACGTTTTTGACAAGAAAATGCATCATAGCTGCCCAAAAACCAACATCGCCTGGTGAAAAAAATGAAAGATTCTATGTTGGTTCAAGCACTTCCTATTTAACTGCATATATCACTATCCTCTCTACACGGAATATACGTTGCCGGAAACTTCACGAATTTGTTTAAAATTGTGGCCATTTTTTTTCTTTGTTCTGTGGCGATTTTGCCCTAAGCACGCGGCAGGTGATTGTAAACACACATGCCATTTATGTGGCCTTTTCGTACTTGGCCTTGTTTTGACACGCTCCGTTCGAGCGTGCGTTGCCACGGCAACGCATTGTAATTTACGCTCCAGTAATATATGTGTCAACCTATTACCGCTTATAACAAGATTTTGATGATTATAATAAAAAGCCTAACATCAAACACTTTTGGAATAGAAACAAAGCCCGACCAAACTTTTATATCTGAAGCCACACTGGCGTCATCAGGGGCAGACAGTGTGTAAATATAGTTGTTTCTACTGTACACCAGATGGAATTAATGTACAACTGCCCAACAACTAAAACAATTTAGAGTAAACTATAACAATGGTTCGATTATACCTCGCGTGCGTCCTACAGCTTGTGGTGTATTATATATACACTGGAAGCGACTCGATCGAGGAGATTGTCCGAGAGAGAGTGAACAGGACGCACGCAAGGCTCGCCATGAGCTTTGCGTTCCCTGGTCGAGAGTAGTGGGCTCTTAGAGCCCTGGGGACGATTTCCATGGGGAGGCCCGGGCTGGGAGAGACAAGTTGCTGACTCGGGGGCGTAAGCCCTGTGGATCGCCAGTTCTCTCCCTTCCCGGGACGTGTGACATAGGCTCTGGCCAGCATGTCGGACTGTACGGGGTTCCGTCCCCGAGGCAGACCGCGGCTCGCCAGGCCCCTCCAGTTAACACCGTGGTGCTGAACCAGTTTCTGAACGGTGTCCGTAGGCCTGGGAGTGTCGGGTGGGCTGTTACCTGGTTACCGTTAATGATAGAGTGGTTACCGTGTCCGCAGTGACCTCCGGTGAGCGGCGCCGCCGCAAGGATCCGGAATAGCGGATGCGCGTCCGCAAGGACTCGCGGTGAGAGGACTATCCTCGAGGATCCCGAAGAGCGGACGATAGTCAATAACTTTACAGTTCTATATTATACACTAAATTTACTTTTGCATTCCAATATAGTATTACCAGGAAATCCACCACAAATAGAAGTCAGCTTATTTATACCGGTGACATATCCAGAAATTCAGATACCCCTATTATGGTGTCCTAAATTCATTCAAACGGAATATGTGTATATTCAAGTGCAGCAACAATCTAGACATAGTATTACACATTTATTTGCCACTTACTAGCAGTTCATGCATACATTGACATTTGATATGTGGTGCCAAAGTGATACCAACAACAGGGAAATAGAATATTAGTCGCAGTAGTGTGTTTAGTGTAATGCCTGACTGTGACCAGGATTTTCCAGCAACAATGGGTCATGATTAAAATCCCATATATTAACATTTACTACTGTACAATTTTGTTATTCATTGCCATCCAGGCTGTACTAAACTTTCATCACATAATCTATGAGTTTCTTAAATGCAAATAATGATGGATAGTACGTTTCGCACACTATACATGAACTTTTGACAAAATGTCATGATCAATCTATGATGATCAATAATAATATTGATAAGTTATCATAAAATGAACTTTATTTTACGTTGGTATAGCATGAAACAATAAACACTAGCCACAAGGTTATTGACCGACAATGAATCATAGATGATGAGGTGACATATACAAATGCTGATGAAAATTGGATAACAAAAACAAATTATCATTATCATGCCGTTGTCAATTATTTCATATATTGTACATATTACATGATAATACACAAACATTACAACCACTTATTGGTCCTGACCATCCAGACAGCTTATGTTTAAATTCCTGGAGATTTTTAGCATATTTTGGGGTAAACATTGCCATATTCCTTCATGAGGCTGACACTATTCAAGCCATATCTTGTAGTTTTGCACTTTGACGTAGATATTGAGACATTTCGGAGTGCGTAACAATTTTCTTCGATATTTAATAAATCATGGTCAATAGTGCCTGTAATTTGTTACTCCGGACATGACAACATTATAGATCTATGAACCACTTGATGAAGTTTGATTTGGTTGGTCTTGGGCCTCTCATCTTCCCTCCGGTGGGGTTTGTGAGTAGATCTGTTTCCTTCTATGACATATCATTCATGTTGACATGTAGATCTAAAACCTGAAAATACAATTACATGTAAGATTAAGTTGTTGAGTAAACTATTCACAGTATTCAGTTTTGTGCCATTATTACGTTGACAGTCAGAACCGGTATTTTGGGGATCTGTGGAATATCTACAGATGATGACAGGGCGGTATTAGCACACTATTCTAGTGGTACAGTAAATTATACACATATAATACAGTATACGTACTGTTTTTCTTGATCCTTGCAGGTGGCTGCTCTGCACTACGCACTATACTCTGATTTTTCTAACTTGTTTACACCGATTTTTGACGATATCTTTGCGATGTTAAACGTTATCGTTTTATAACTTGGCATACTTCACCTCGGAGACAAACGGCAATTTTCTATCAAATTTCAGACTTTTAGCACAATAATGGAAGAAGTTGGCAATCTACCCCAATGTTAAATTTTACCCAAAAACGGGATCTCGAGAATCTGAGCTTGTTTGAGGATTTGATCCTGTTTACATCCACCAGGATTTTAGGTATTGTTGTAATTCTAGACCATATGACACATTGGGGGTGTATTCTACACAAACATGTTGATTTTGAAAGATTGCACTACTACAAAACCGAGCAAATGCACGAAATTGTGTGCGGACCCAGAAATTAAATGACAGGGCTAAATTTAACACTGGAGTAGATTGCCAACTTTTCCAATTTTTGTGATAGAAATCTGAAATTCTGTAAATGATTGCCGTTTGACTCCCAGGTGAAGTATGTCAAGTTATAGAACGATAGCATTTAGCATCGTAAAAATATCAGCGAAAAACTGTGTAAACGAGTTAGAAAAATCAGAGTATAGGCCTAGTACAGTTTCTTTCAGGCTTAGATATGTGGATGTTGCTGTATGCTGACTCGCCTGACTGGCTACCTCAACCTGTCTGTGGTGTAGCCGCAGCCTGAGCGACGCAGAGCTGTAAGCCTACTGTCTGTAGTAGATCTTGATATAGAATGCAAGTTGAAGTTGCTCTTGCAGTCATGCTTTGCCTTGGCTTTGGTTCGTGGCAAATGCTGAAATGACAAAATGATTCCAAGTGTGATTGTAATGTTCACAGCTAGATATATACTTTATCATACACTATAAACTACAATGCTGTAGGACTCCAAAAGGTGTGATAACCTTTTCTGTATCACCCTACTTCTATATATAATCTGTATCACTCGCTGAGCCACATCGGGCCGAAACTACTTTTTTACTGTTGATTACGTAAAGACCATTTTTACGTTAAAGAACAATGTTATGTACGTAAAGTAATCTAGCAACCGAGAGTTACTTTCCTAGCTCAGACAGAAAGTGTAGAACACTCTGCTTGAGTTTTTTTCGGACATCACGGGCATATTCATGAATATTATTAAATTAATATGATCATATTAATGATCATTATCAATTTTCGTATGATAACGACAGTATCTAAAATTATGTCTGAACAGTTGTGTGTTATAAAATAAAAACCACGCTCGTGTCACGTTTGGTCTGGCGGATGAACACGAAATACACTCGTCCTTCGGACTCGTGCATCCTGAATTCATCCGCCAGACCAAACTCGACCGATATCTTTTGCGGAAAACACACTCGCATGGTTTTATATATGTATACAGTTGCAAAGTCGATAAAATACTGTAAACGTATAAAATTTCGCGTGTATCAATGTTCGCGTTTTCAACATCTCAACAGGTTCGCGTGGATTTAAGTTCGCGTTTTTATGTTGGGTGTGGGATCAGGTATTTTAAATTGGTAAGTAATTGTACCAATTTAATACAAAAGGCCCAAATATTATTGATCACAGATGTATGTTTGCCATAAACTGCAAATGATTAGTAGTACAATACTTGTACAGTATGTTCACGTTATACTAGCACTAGTATGTTGCTATACTAGCACTAGTATGTTGCTATACTAGCATACTAGTATGTTCAGACAGTGAACAAAACACAAACGATCAATACTCATTAAATCTACTCATTGTTTATTTCTGCCAGAGCACATGAACAAACGGTGGCGACATCAACCAAGGAAGGCATTTGTGAGACAATTATCACATGAGTTGTTCTGCCCGCTGGTCATTTTCCCGACGAACTACACTAACATAGTGCTGTTGGTCAGAAAAGTATCCCACCGTCAGAGTGACACGTGACACCTTCAGCGACCTATGGGTGATAATTGTCTCACAAATGCTTTTTTTGGTGAGCGACAGCACGGATGGAACACATTAAATCTTTGATAAGATTCCAAGCGTGATGTGGTCTGCATATGTATTTATTTTCGCCGTATTTTCGCGTGTATTTATTTTCGCGTTTTTTTTTCAAACGCGAAATTTCGTACGTTTACGTAAATATCTCTTCATAACTAAGATCCGCCGTTGCATCTAGATCCGCCTCAATTGTGGCAGAGAGCACGTGCGACGTTTTGCACTCATTGAACCTGAGTGAGGCTAGGCTGGCAACGTAACGAAGGCACGGTGATGTATTCTAGCATCATCATGTTTCATACATTGGGGGTAAAGCCCCCAAACCCCATCAACTAGAAACTTATATCGAGATCTTCCACTTACCTTCAATTTTCCATCATAATCTTAACAAATGGAGCTGGAAAATCACACGCTTCTGAAATCAAAACAAAACCAGCACCAAGTGACGCACGCGACTAGATCTACCTTGACCTTTGTTGGTGCTAGGGGCGTGGTGCAATGACGCAATATGATTGGTTCCTATTGTGGCGATTTTTGCCCTAAGATCACGGCAGGTGATTGTACACACACATCTCATTTGTATGGCCTTTGTTTTGACACAGCTCCGTTCGAGCGTGCGTTGCCACGGCGACGCATTGTAATTTACGTTTCCAGTAAACTATAACAATGGTTTGATTACACTTCGCGTGCTGTCTCTAGTTTCTGGTGTATTATATATACACTGGAAGCTACTCGATCGAGGAGATTGTCCGAGAGACAACACGCGGAGCTCACCATGAGCTTTGCGTTCCTGTTTCGTGGGTAGAGGCCCTGTGGGGGCCCTGGGGACAATTTCCATTGGGGGCCCGGGCTGGAGGAGACGAGTTGCTGACTCGGGGGCGCAAGCCCTGTGGATCGCCAGTTCTCCTCCTTCCCGGAACGATGTGACGTAGGCTCTGGCAGACCGTCGGGCTGGTGTGGAGTTCTATCTCTACGACAGTGCCGTCGGCGAGTCCGGAGAGCAATATGCCCACGTGTATGGGTTCCGTGGGGCCGCTCCCATGGCCTCTCGGGCTCTACACACGGCTACATTGCCATTATGATGTATAATGCATGTAATATGTGATGATGTTGATGATGATGATGATGATGTGTTGTACTATGTGGTGATGTATGAGATCCGGGCTCGTTCCGGACGGACTGGTACCTGGTTGGGATACCTGTAGGGTAACCACCGGGCGCCCTGTACAGGGCATCCGAACGTTACACTATGCAAAAGCTGTACGCATAAAGATGACGTCATTCAATACGGTGCACAATACAGTTATAGCAATGCAAAAGCGACATTGCAATGATCAAGACTTATTGAAAAATAAATTGAATGAGCTGTTGCGACCATATTATCGCAACCAAAAGTAGGTGTATGAATCACACTACAAAAATTTAGGTGAATATGGGTCGTAGATTGGGGGGTTAACCCCCCAAACCCCCCTAACCTACACAACTATCCAGACGGCTTCAGCCAAAATGCAGTATTAGCTGCGCCATATTTGGGTCCTCCATGGCTCCATGGATTTGTGAATACTCTACCAACATGGTGCATAGCCGCTTCGCGGCTAGCGATGTTGGTAAAAATTTCAAAAATTATTTCCACAAATTAACACTGATTGATACTTTGCTATCAGTAAACTTCATTTCGATAAAAAACTATATATTTCTGGCTTTGTTGATAACTTCACTGCAACACGCATAAGGCTACTTTTACCTATCATACTTGATGAAAGTCACTCCTTAGTTATACCCTCAGAAACACTCCTCGATATCTAATAACATACACTTCAACCTCCTGGTGTCATGCAGCAGGCGAGGCACCATCTTGTGGGGTTTTTTTTACTAGTGAGGAAAATGTTACCAGTATTGTTTTGTCTCATGGAAAGTATTTCTTTTTGGACAAAAGCAATTGGTAATTGACTCATCATCCTTGGGATATGAATCCATTCAGATACTAAAGTCAAGTTCATGTATCAGTGGAACATACTTCTTGGCCATAGTTTTGCTTAGGATCCTTGGATCAATTTGAAATTTTGTGCGTCTTACTTGGGTATCATCAAGCCGCAATTTTCATCAAATTTGAGAATTCTATCTCAAAAAATGAAGAAGTTGACAATGTGCTGCCCGGCCTCGCCGATGGTCCACCACAGGGATAGATCCCTGGATAGTCCGACGGCGTGCCACAGCATGTACGTGCTATCCAAAGGCGAGAGACTGCTAATTCAGGCGCGTGAGAGCCAGATCAAAACAGCCTCCCTCCTGGGTCTCCCATGGAATTGTTCCCGAGTCCTTAAAGTTTGTGCAATTTCATATCTGCTGGTGGAATTTGGCGATAACTTTTGGGAAGTGCCATTACACTGTACGAAACTTACTTATTTGTATATATACTGTGACACGATACACCTGTTATCTGACGTCACTGCTGACGTGAGTATGCGTTGATTTTACGTGAGTATAGATCTGGCGTCGTCATCTTAGCAACGGATGACTCAAAGCAGTTGTCAAAGTGAAAGTAGGGGTTTGCGGTATATTTACATAATTTTGTAAGTATTCATAATTCTTTAAATCGCATCTTCTAACTTCACCGTTGTCCTCAAAACTCAATAAGATGCCACACTCATTGCAAAATCGTATGTTAGACTACTTTGTGAAGAAAACAAACTACTATATTTCTTGACTCAATTTGTTTACAACATCCCGAACAACTCCGCACACTTTGTTTTGGATTTTCCCAATCAATATGCAAATTTTCTCCCTCCATCACGTGACCGTATTGTTTCCCGCCATTTGTGAACATGTAAACAAGCCAACTTTTTTGTATAGAAATGTAAGGATCGTCCACCGCCCGGATAAGCATATTTAGATTCCTAGCTATTATGAATTATGGTAAGCATATAATAATAATAATACTATTCCCAACAAAATTCACTTTCAAATATTCTAACTCGCGAATGCCCTGCACATAGTAATTAATTTAGATTAGATCACATGTATAGAGAGATCTCTTGCGCGTTATCTCCTTGTTTAAGGAATGATGAAGTGATGATCAGAGCCCTGCTGTGTGGACCCCCGCTGCCTCCAGATGTACTTCCCGGACCAGACAGCGCATGCAGACACAACGACAACCGACAGACGATTCCCCGAGGATGACATCATCTCTCAGCATGGCACCTTATCACCGACGATCCAAGATACACCTGCTCTTGGTACAAGCTGCTCGTTAACACACCAGTGGAACGGGTCAGACCGATGACCTGCCTCTCAAGGACTTAACTCGACACCTTAATTAAATACACTCCGGATACCTAGTGACTGTTATCGTTAAATGCACAGCGGGGATTATCTCGATGTACTGGGACATCATTGATGTATTTGAATTTGCTATTCATTCCTATTCACCCGAGTGCATGGCCGGTTTTATCATGTTGTGAGTGTGTGTGGGCTCGGCGTTAGCTGGGTCAGACTGTATGGTGACCAATGATTGGTGGTTCAATATTGCCTGGCACTGTCCTGTCAGGGCCGCCAGGGTTCTACGAGTTGAATCGCCATGAGGCTGTCTAGAGTGGCTCCTCCCCTAATTTGTGATCGACACATTGGTTAGTGGGATGGGTCGGCCCATGACAGGGATACATGTGAAGGATGTGAATATTTTAATAATAAACGGGGTGAATATTTTAATAAATCAGATTTTGATATCTATCCTAAAACTGTGTTGTTGCGTTACTCATGGTTACTTAAACTACGGATTATTCCGTAGATTATAGGAACATGCCATGCAGAGATGACCAGTGCAGTGATCAGAATTACTTTGAGAAGCAAAGACATAACTGGTAACTGTCAGTGTACCTGATGTGAGTTTGTGACAAAGGGACAAACTTACAGAAATGTATAGGATTTGTAGGGTTTATGCTGATCAGAGCACGGTGAGTACTCAATTCACCCATCAACCATCGCCGTAAGTGCTTGATTGTGTGTATCAACAGTTGAAATAGCGGACAGTCGTTCAATATATTGCACAGATGCGATCACTTGCTTTGGTCGCTTCTCAAAAAGAAAACAAAATGGACTGCCAGCGCACGAACATGTTGGTGTGACGTTAGCACATGAAATAGTGGAGTCAGTCAATAAATATTGACCATCGTTTAAACGACACATGCTTGATAATGTTGATTCAGTGATTGGGTCGATTTGCACTCTGTCTATACTCGTGACAACTCATTGATGTCAGCCTATGTTATGTAGACGTTGACTTGATTGACAATGATTATTTCTAGTACTTTTGAAATGAAAGGCAAGTTTGAAACTGATCTGTAGTTTGTGAAATTCTCCTTGTCACGTTTAACCTGTGTTGTCCTGAACACATCTGGAACTACTCCACTCTTCAGAGAGGCAATCACTATATCTGTAATAGGTGTGACGACAGCAGAAAGGCATTCATTCAGCATCCAAGTAGGGAAAGGATCGTCTTAGAGAACTTAATGGGTGAGGCTGTGGTCGTTTTTCCGACCTCCTTGACAGTAATTGGGTTGAATACAATTTTGTTTTAATATACGAGATAGAACACAGCACAAATCAAATATGAATGGGTACAATCAATGGTGATTTTTTTGGAAAAGAGGTGACCCAGTACATTATAATTCCTATTTCTCTGACAATGCCAGTGCGATGGCAATGATCGAAGATTGACTGCACCACCGATATATTCATGCTATCATTACACAGACCATTCATCGAACATAGATTACGTACTTTAGTATACATAGGCAATTCGAAATATAACAGTTAATATATAAGGTACAAAGACAAAGAAGAAGAAAATAATTTCATAAATAAATATAAATTATTTGTTTTTGCAAATTTGTTAGACAAAATTACTAACTTTACGCCAAAAGTGTACATAACTTTTTTGCTGTGTTTTCATATCATTACTCGAAGTCCACAAAAATCAGGACAATTGCGTACTTATGAAGAAAATTGGTAAAAATCTGCTAGGTACCGATGATTCATAGCCTATTTTCCACACATAAAATGAATGAAAAGGCCATTTTCAGTTTATGTAGTGTTGTGCTGCATGTGTATGTTTCAAGTTCAGAATCAATAGAAATATGATCCGCCATGAAATCTATGCAATTTGTTTACACATTTCTATGTCAAAGCATCTCACACGGTATTTTGAATTATGTCCTCACACTGCTCATGCTGCTAATAACATGCACTTATAATCTTTCATAAGGCATTGTGTTTCACGAAAGTGGTTTTAGGTTATATTCGTTGTATCTGAGACGTCTCAGTGAAAAGGTACATTGGCTAGTACTGATATTTACCCTCGCCCCGATAGGGAGAGAGGGTATTACATTTGGATCTGTCTGTCTCCCTGTTTGTTTGTCTGTCTGTCTGAACTTCCGCGCACATAACTCGACAACATATGGATCTGTAGACTTCAAATAGACGTGGAATCAATACCCAGTATCAAGTATTCCGAGCAAACAAAACAGGGTCCGTTATCCAATCTCAAAGTCCGGGGACAGAAAGTCATATCAGGCATACGAAGTGAGAGAAAACAAAAATGACAGGGAAACTCATGACCCCCCCCCAAAAATGGCCATTAGGAGGTGAAATCAGGTGTTCCGGAAAGAGTGAGCATTTCCTGCCCCACTAGTGGCACCCGTCATGAATTCCCCAAAATTAACATGAAAATAGATCTAGTTGCATGGCAGACATGGATTTGCTGTATTTATCTACCAGATCATGATGACGTCCATAGAATTTCTTAAACGCAGCTATAAGTCTTGGTATAACATATTCTTGTCGCAGCAGTTTAGAGACTAGCTGGGCACCTGGATAGACAAAGTCCTCATATTTGCAACTAGCTCTGGAATAGCGTATAAGTTGAGAAACAAACACACCATATGCCGGTGACATAGGAATGTTGCTGCTTAGAAAAGGGAAATTGACTATGGAAAAATTAAAATCATCACGTTTGTCATATAATCTAGTTGACAGGTTAGAATCATTATCAATCTCCAACCTCAGGTCTAGATAGTTGGAAAAATTAGCGGAGTCTGTAGTATCCTTAATTTCAAGTTCTTTAGGATATATGACATTCAAATAATCACCAAACTTGGGATTATTTAGTGACGATACATCATCTATGTATCGGAAAGTGAAATTAAAATTACATGTTAGTTTCTTAGAACTTCCTCGTTGTAAATGTTGGATAAAATCTGATTCATATGAGTATAAAAACAGGTCTGCCAATAATGGTGCACAGTTTGTACCCATGGGAATACCAATAGTTTGTTGAAATATTCGATCACCAAATTCCACAAAAATATTACCAATCAGAAAATTAACCATATTTACCACATCTATTTTAGTATATTTGTATGGGACATCAGAATCGCATTTAACAAAATAAGCGGTATTATACTTGACCATAATATAGTGGTACCGACGTTCAAGTTGTCCCTTTTTTTAGAGAAAAATGAATTATTGATTAGTTTTTTAAGCTGAGACTTCAGTTCAGAATGTTGTGTACAAAGTGGAGAAATCAAATGTTTTGATAGACGTTACTTTTGAAAGTGTGTGAGCATGTAGATATTCCAATAAAGATTTGAATTTTTTTAATATCCACATTTGGTTTATACCACCTCTAGAATAGATGGTTTCAGAGTACTTTTGGAGACCCTGTTTAATTGTAGACAATATAACAGTTAATATTTTAGACAGGGCTTTGGTAGAACATGATGCTGAACCTGAAATATATCTTTGTTTGTGTGGATTTTTGTACAACTTTGGGATCCAATATAAGTTTGGTAGATTAGAATCTTTACATGAGGTAGTAATACCAACGAATGCAATACAGACACATGATTTGATAAGATATCCTGTTTGGGCACGGTAATGGCTTGGTATGTACTGTTGGAGTTATTATTGTTGGCAATACCCAGTTCGTCAAACAGGCACTGTATATAGTATGTTGTACAAACAAAAACAACATTATTAGAAGCTTTATCTGCAGGGACAATGACGAACCTTTCTTGAAGTTTCAACAAACTATTAGTAACCATGGGATCATTGAAGACAGAGCTATATTGGGTACTAACTGACTTTGACAAAACATTAATGCGTTTGTTTACCAATGACCTAATCTGTTTGACCCATTCTGACAGAGAATAAGTTTCTGCCTTTTCTCACTTTGTCCATTTTCTGGCATGCTCCTCAACTGCATCTATGATTAACTTAAAATTGTATCTCCATGAAAACGACGTGGGCTCTCTATATTTTGGACCTTTGGACAAAATTTCTTTCAATGATTCATTCTCCACTATACTGAGGTCGCCTGAAATAACATGCCCGACGGGATCGTGTATGAACGGAGAGTTAATGCAAGTGCAGGCGGGTGGGTTATGTAAGAGATCATCAATATCTAAATCATTCAATGTGTGTTTATAGTTGAATATCTTGGAAGCAACAGATTTGGTATATGAGTAGGATATAGATGGAGCGGCCGTGTCAGTGAAGTATGGTGGTACCTGGGACTGAACAGACTTATGATGTAATATATTACTGATGTTAATTGCATCAATACCTTTATTGGCAAATTTTATCTTCAGGAAAGACCGTTTGGGTGGTATATATTCTGCAGTCTGTGTTGGCTTATAAAGCCGATGATAAACAATATCCATGATAATGGGATACAGACGAAATTCATAGCTATTGGTATTTGTGATATAGTGGGTAGGACATTGGTCCTGTAGTTCTTTAAGTTTAACATGAGGTATGGCAAATAATTCAGTGCGAACATAGTGTAGGCCTAGTGGTTGTTTCAATATTTCGAGTAGACCATCAAAGGAAATATTATGAATAGATGGTCGATTATAATGTCGTTGTCCATGGCTTCGTTTCCTACGTTTAAATGATGTAAATAAATTCATTACATTGACTGAACTGCATCCTGGGCTTGTCAGGTTTCCCACTGAACTGATATTATCGTTACAGCCATAGAAGTAGCTGTGCCTAGTTCACAAATCCAATGTTCTTCTCGTTTCCTGCGGGTGGGTGTACTTAATGAGGGACTATTAGTATGGTGGTATATTTATTCTATGATTCGAACTTCCATTGACAAAATAGAATGATCATCCTGATTAAAATGTTGATAAAGTATTTGATTAGAATTATTATTGATGTTGGAACGATGACCATTAACTCTCTTGTTAAGCTGTCCTTTGGTTTCTCCAATATATACGAGACCACATATAGTGCATTCAATTCCATATACGATATTGCTGGTCTTGCAATTGATGTTTTCATAACTTTTACTAGTATATGTACGTTTGGTAAGTGAACTTGTGAACTGTGAATCTGTAATTAATATATCACAAGTTTTGCAGTTTTTAGCTCTACATTTATTAATATTATATTGACAATCACCCCCCTCTGCTTTCATTATATCTGGAAGTTTGATTTTGCAATCTCTAATATTAATAAAATTACCCGAGTTGTTGTACCATAGGGAACGATCAGAAGAGACTACGTATGATGTTTTCATAATATCTGATATGATGAGTCTAGGACCACCTTCTGAGGAAGCTGTGACAGTGCCCTTGGACACAGCTTTTTGGCACCTTTTTATAATGGGCGCCATGCCAACCAGTCTACTACTTCCGGGTCCAAACATTGCCACGTGGTCATTTTTGCCGGATTTCCGTGGGTTCAGAAGCACCGTTTGATTACCATACCGCTACTGCAGAATGGCGCTTTTTCGTCACAATTCAAATCTCATTTGTGTAAACTATGCCTTTTGAAGAAAATAAGCACTTACTTACTTACTTTACCGCAGAAAAAAAAACTTATAGAAATGAAGCGGTATGGCAGTGACTCGGTCCTCCTCAAATTTGTTGGGAATCCGATATAAGACCAGTTCTACTTGATGCTGATTTTTCCAACTATTTTTGTATTATTATTTGGCCAATTATCGATCGAATGATCTATGACTGATGATCGTAGGATGAAAACTCTCAATTATTGCCCTATTTTGAAAAATTGGGGGTCACGACATTGGTTAATATTTTACAGCTACTTTTCAGTGCATACCTGCGCTCATAACTCGATGACACACGATCCAATCAATCTGAAATTTATAGGGCTGAAGTGTTTTGGTAGTGGCTTGGACCCCCACAAATGCTTTCAAAATCGAAATGAAATAGGTTGCCATGACAATGGAAAAAGTGAAAATCACATAATTGTCTATAACTCTGGTTCTACTTGATATTAATTTTTCCAACTATTTTTGCATTTATCTTTGACCAATTCCCGATCGTATGGTGTACGGCTGATGGTAATACGACGAAAACTCTCCATTATCGCCTAATGTCGAAAAATTGGTGGACACAATTTTATGACTTTGGGAGTTCTGAGATTCAAAACCATGACATGTTGCGAAGCCATTCAGGAGATGTGCCTTGATAATAGAAACAACATTGCGAAGTTTTAATACACAACATTGAGTGAAAAGGTCAAGGTCGCAGAAAAGGTCAAAAGTGAAAAGTCGCAATAGCTGTGCTTATATTCATTATTAAATTCCCTCATTAATTTTGTATTTTTTCGATAGTCAATTCCACATCATTCGCTATATGATCGATGGCCGAACAATCCAAATTCCCTTTTATCGCCCAAGATCGACAATGTAAGGGTCATCAGCTTCGATTTTAGTAATTAAATCTGAAGGGGCGAGGGTCTGCAATCTCTGATTGTCTCGTTCGGCCATGTTTTGCAGCGTCCGCATACTTAAGAGTTTTCTCCTATGTCACATGCAGGTCATAATTTAACCCTAAGTGCTTCGCAATTTTGATTGCGAATCTGGTAAGGCCCCAAAATTCACATTCAGGCACATCCCAATATACCCTACTTAGAGAGGTGCATCTGTGTTTGTGTATAAATATTATTATTTAATATTTTCTCTGACATACTTAATCATTGCATGAATTATCTGAATGGACGTAAACCGACCCAACGTCATTTTCATTAGTGAAAAATATTCAAAGTAATTGAAACGATTGGTTCAAATGTATCACGTGACGACCACGTGCATGGCCTTCTACAAAAAATTAAGGATGGGGATGGATCAGGGGATTGTGTTGCATATTTTGTGTTGGGAATCCTGAAGATCGAGGAAGAGGTCAATCCATGCAGTAGTGAACGAACATGTGACTAGATTGTGGCAGGTGAACACGTGCTGGGTGTTAAAGTGGGTAATGGTGTTGAACTTACACTACTGCAGTGCAAGTGCTGTGATGTCATCCTCTTCACGCGCACATAGAGCGCTTTTATAACTTGAGACGTTCAGTTGCCTACTGTGGGTCTTCTACGGTAGCATGTACTCCCCCCTCGACAGCGGCACTATGCCGTGTAGCAACAGACAACCCTTCGGGTTCAACTGCATGCGTTTTAATATTTACAAGTGAACGTGAACAGAACACATGCTGTGTGGTTTCGACAACTTGAATAATTGAATAGTGTTTTAAGGTGGTAAAAATGTCAACTGCTAGATAGAGGCTTGAATTCCACTTCGCTGTCATCTGTTATGTTACCAGTTTCAGATAAACACTATAAATCTACATTCCATTGATATGATGTCACCTATATAATGTTAAACATCCAGGGCGTGACTGCTTTAGTGTTTCGTCAACCATAGCTTTCTGAATAGCGTTCACGCTTGGTGTATGAATGAATATACGTGGCGTTTTGATATGTGAATAGACAAGTGATCCCCGGCTCGAAATGTCTCGCCCCCGTAAAAACATGTGGATAAAAATGTGTTCTAACAAAATGTATGTGTTTGGTATTGAATGTGTTTTATCTGAAAGCACAAAACATGTACTGAGGCTATTATCATCATCCTACTATGGTATATAATTGACCAAAAATGTTTACCGTGGTTCAAGTTTGTCACCTAACTATTCTTACCTTACACCACCCACTTTCTGTCTCAAATTGCATGATCTCTTATTTGTGAAACATTCACTTAAAATCTTCAACAAAAACTCCATTAACATTAAACAATTTGTTGCTGAAAGCGGCAAAGTCCAGATCTTGAACAATTTCAAAATTGAAATTAAAGATCAAATCTTTGTTTAGTATAACCATCCATTTATCATTGACCAGATATGATGAAAATGCCAAGAGTCATGAGGTATAAATGTGGCAATTTCGTCCAAAGATTACGATATGAGTTCGGATTTTAACACTATTCTTGTTTTGGCCGCTCCTTGTTCGAAACATCTAGCTCCACTATACTGTAACAACGGCCAGACGTCATCCCTTTTCCTAGCTCCACTATATTGTAACAATGGTCTGACGTCATACCTCGCTCTCGTCCGCTGCCAGCTGTATAAGCTGGCAGACCGTTTTGCTTACTCAGAGTTGTCAAGGCGAGAGTACGAAGAAGGGCATGGCTATGTTCTCCACGCCCCCTTTTCCTGGCTAATAGGGCCCACTGGGGCCCCGAGCACAATTTCCAAAAATTCGAGGGCCCAGGAGGGAGGCTACTTTGATCTGGGGGCTCACGCCCTGTGGAACGGTAGTCTCTCGCCCCGAGATGGCGCGAAACAGGCTCTGGCAGACCGTTGGGCTGTCCGGGGTTCTATCCCCATGGCAGACCATCAGGGGCTGGCCAGCAACACGCCCACGTGCACAGACTCCAAGCGCCACGCCCATGGCGTTCCGGGCTTGTCACACCGGGCTATATTGTCGTGATGATGCAATATCTGAGCAGGGTATTAAGGCAGGACTTGTTTGGCGGACTGTTACATGGTTGTAGTTGAGTAATGGGGTACCTGCTGATGACATGTGCTTTTGGGGCTCTAAAACAGTCTATTATGCCCAAGAAGTACAAAAACGTTATGTCCATTGTCTGCATTATGCAAAAACAAACATTGTATGCAGTTGGCACAGTAGACTATTTCTATGGTTTATATATACCCGAATTACATGGTGGCGATCCTGGCGGCAAACAGGAACCCCATTACGACGCCTGCTGTGACCATACCACAGAGTGGGGTGCTTGCGCCTTAGGTATCGGGCGTCGAACGTTACATAAACATCTGCAAAATTGAACTGAGATAATAAATTGTATATTTATACCATGAATAATATAATGACACCTCACACAATAATCTCTAATCTCTGTTGAAAGTTTCATCCAAAAACTGTAACAGAACTCCATATTCATTTAACATTGGCTAAACGAGCTTAAAACGTCAAGTCACGAGCCACCCAAAATTCATGAAAAGTGAAAAAATTAATAGATAAATTTCACCCTATATCATTCTTTATCATGTGTATTTCATAAATAATATCTGGTGATAGCCGAATATACAAAATAGATACATGAAGAAGCTCGATCAAAACCGAACCTCAATCAAAATTCGTCATTGGTCAAATGTCCTGAAAAACTCTATTTTGTGCATTTCTTTGCCATGCATTTCCACTGACAAAACCTGCACATTTTTTTTTGCTTTTTAGGCAGAGCGAAATAAAAAAACAAAAAACTAACCCCAACAGAATCGTATATTTTGTGATTTGTATGCACGTGTTACGACGTTAATAGGGACCTTCACGACTAGTAGAAACCCATCTTTTCCTTGACAGTATATATTGATGTAAGAAGTTAATGCTTACAGTGGCAGCTTGACCATTGACTTATATCTCATAATGATTAATGTTTCATTAAAGTAAATAGTCTTCAGTTATGGATGCGAATCAGAGCATGATGTAACAAAAGTGATGAAATATTTTAAACATAAAATATATGTCTACAACGAAATACAGTGATATGATGTCTACAGTAAAAAAGAAAACAAATTCTATAATATTTCTTATAGTTTGATATGTACATTTATACCACTGATCCGATGTTACCGTTACTTAAAGAATGTTAGATATGTTTCCAAAGATACTGTCAGCTAAAACACATCATGGCTTGTGATTCGGTATAATGGTCATGTGTATGTCCCTGATATTCAGGGACTGTTTGATCAAAGACCTGTGTGCTCGTAAACCATATGAGAGCCTCGTTATTTGAGCCCAAATCCACTCTAGCATGCCACCACTAGGTTCTGACAGGGGCCCAGAAGGCGTGTACCCACCCACATGTCAAGTATGTTGCCTGTTTCAGATATACACTATACTTCTACATTCCATTGATGTGATGTCATCTATATAATGGTAAAACACACAGGGTGTGACTTTTTTGTGTTTCGTCAACCATAACTCTCTGATAGCGTTTACGGAGTGTGTACAAATAAATAGCATGTCCTGTTGATGAATAGAAAACCATAATGATTCAATTTTTTCCAGATTAATCAGACACGACATATACAATAATACCTTAAATTAGCACAAACCATCTCCAGCTTGTGTATGTGTCTTTGCCATGCATTTCCACTGACAAAACGTTTTGTATCATTTGTTTTTGTTTTTAAACTAATTGGAATAAATTACCCCCCCCCAAAAATCCCCAACAAAATCATATTTATATATAGATAGATAGATAGATAGATGGGGAGATAGATGGGGAGATAGATAGATGGGGAGATGGGGAGATAGACAGGGAGATAGGGAGATAGATAGATAGATTTATTTCCAAAATCAGCAAATTAATAAAATGTGATACAGATAATATTATGATACAAAAAGGAGTAAAGTGAGATGGGAGGAGCAACGTAACTAATTGAGGTTGTCTTCCCGTTGCCCCCAAATAAAATAAACACATAAATAATTATATTCATACTGAACAAATAGTCGTAGTGGAGAGATTGTTAGAAGGGAGTTGTCCACAACACGCATGTGCCACCCGCCACGGTGAATCAGGAACCGGTACATTGGTTAGGGAGAGGTACACGACTCGAGAAATATAGTATATACAAATAACATCAATTCGAAAGACGAATTCAAAGGAGATGTAGATGATAAGTTTTAGCGACAGTCAGAGCACCTGGGATTGTTACAGTTCACAGCAGATTGATAAGCATTCAGATAAGTGGATTTGACGGTGTGCTTGACTACATTTTTTGAACAAGGCAGTTTCAGATTTGATGAGTATCTGTTAAATACTACGAGGAAGTGAAAAGGGGGGAGTTTATCCACAAAACGAGATTTAGTTCTGGGTATATTGAATAACTGGGACTGTCGCGTGATATAATAAGTTTGAACATTAATATTTAAACTGAACACGTTGTCGAAAGATTTGGGTAGATTTTAATTTTTATAGTCATACATAAAAAGCATAATCTGGAGCTGATGCACGTCAGTTACTTTCAGAATGCCACATATACAGTTGTCCTATATCTCACAATGATTAATGTTTCAATAAATTGGTAAAGTCGCAGTAAATAGTTCAAGTTTAGTCATTAAAATCAAAACGTAACAAACGTGGAATCAATACCCAGTATTAAGTATTCCGAGCAAACAAAACAGGGTCCGTTATCCAATCTCATAGTCCGGGGACAGAAAGTCAGATCACTGAGATCAGGCATAAGTGAGAGAAAACAAAAATGACAGGGAAACTCAGGTCATGAAATATCTTGAACATACCAATTGAAAGACTGATAGATATACAGGTCAGGCTTAGAGATGCGGGTCTACAGTGGAATGAAATATTATGTGTCAATCGTTTGTAGAGTTTTGTTTCTATTTCAAAGTTATTCATTTCAGACATCCTAAAGTTATCAATATAATCTGAAAGCCCTTCCTCAGTGGTTCAAACATTCCTTTGGCCAAGACTCTCAGATGCCTCCTCATGGCACACCATGGATACTGGGCACCTTGCGGCGCCACGCCAGATATGTGAGCTATCTTGGAGCAGGTTGAAGCCCCAGAAGTAAATGTGCCTGACCTATCGGTGTGTGGATATGCTCTGGCAGTTACCAATTCAACCTCACGCTGCCTTTTGAGATAAACCCTCGTGGCAAAAGCTAGCAGAAGGTAACTCTGACTCCAAATCCACCGCTGCCTGCGGTTAAATAGGGATAGTACAAGGCTGAGGAGTGAACCCTAGAGAAATCAGGGTGGATACCCTAAGGCAGTTGGACGGCGCGCAACACCTCCCTCTGGCATCTCCTGCAGTCGAACTGGGATCAAGTGTACAGGTCCATCCTCATCCCTTGGAGGCTTCCAGCAATGCTCCTTGACGTCTGGGCAGCATGTGGCCGCCATACAACCAGCCCAGGCTACGCAGGGAAACTGGAGAGGTCACTCCAGTGACACGCCTGATGTTGTCATCAACACGGGAAGTGACAGTAGCCAGTTTTAAGCTGAGTATCCAATTTGTATAGGATCAAGCACCAGGGGTCATCTCCGACGGTGGGAGAGGGTATCGACCCTCACTGGACAGACACCGCCCGCCAAAGCTTGGCAGCTCTGGATCAATAAAGTGCAGTCCCGCCTAGCAGCTAATGGTTCCTTAGGGGAGGCGAACTTTACCTTCTCATGGGAAGCCACAACCAAGACAACATGGCGTCGGCTTCAGGCAAAAATTCGATTATTACATCGCTGAAGCTCCACCTGGAGGTACTGAGTTAATTGTTGTCCTTTTCATGTCAACGTCCATGGGACCATTCAACATTCTCAGCATTTATGCACCAACACTACACTCATCTCACTCGGCGACAGTTTAGCTGGATTACCAAACAACAAAGAGCTCTACACCCATGGCAACTTCAGTACCAGAGTCGGAGCTGACAGTACAGCATGTTCCGAGGCATTCATGAGATATAAGGAAAATGAACGAAATCGGCCGAAGATTGCTCGAACTGTGCAGCTACCACAAATTGTGTGTGACTAACACTGACTTCAAAAGTGAAGAACGCCACAAAGTCTTCTGGATGCATCCTCAGTCTCGTCACTGGCACCAGCTAGATCTCATCATCTCCAGACGATCTGAATTTGGCAGCGTACTGAAAACGTGCAGTTACCCCAGTCCAGACTATGATACTGATAATTGGTACGAACCAAGCTGGGAGGAGATGGAACCACTTACATAAACCAAGAGGAAAGCACGCCTCACCCACAAAACACATCCTTGTACTAAAACATGTGATGTCTTGCAAGCTGCAAGATCTACAGCCCAACAGACCACACGCATATGTGCAAATGACTACTGGCTGAAGAGAAGTGCAACAGCATACAGTCATCAGCCGACACTGGAAACATCCGTTGAATGTACGAAGGCATCAAAAAGGCAGTGGTTCCTTCAGCTACCAGAATCACCCCTCGAAAAAAAAAGTCCAATGACGTCATCATAGACAAGGGGAAACAGGTAGGACACTGAGTGGAACACTATCTCGAACTATAAACACAGTCTCTGATGCAGCTCTACACGCCATTCCTGACCTGCACACCATGTACGAACTAGACAAGCCGCCCACAACGGAAGATATCAGCAAAGCCATTGACCATCCCTCCTCTGGTATAGCATCTGGAAAGGATGGCATCCCTCCCGAAATCCTCAATAGTGGCGAAACTGTCTTTCTCCAACATCTACACACACTCTTGAACTTATGCTGGGAACATAGTCACATCCTGCAAGAGATGCGAGATGCTAGCAGCGTCACACTGTACAAGAATAAGGGCGATCACAGTGACTGCAACAAACACTGTCACAAATCCCTACCTAGCATCATTGAGAAGGTCTTCGATGTTGTTGCACTATCACACCTATGAAAATTGGCCTCTCGCATGTACCTGGAATCATAATGTGGCTTCAGAGCCGGAAGATCCACAATAGACATGGTATTTTTACTCCGACAGCTCCAGGAAAAATGTTGTGAACAGCATACGCCTCTCTACACTGCCTCTATTGACCTCACAAAAGCACTGACCTGGTCAGTAAAAGGTGGACTCTTCAAACTGTTGTGTGAAATTGGCTACCCCCCCCCCCCCCAAATCTTCTGTGTATCATCATCTTTCCATAAGAACATGCACCACACTGTTCGGTACCTCGGTGACACATCAGAAGCCTTCCCAGTCACCGTTGGGGTAAAACAGGGTTGTGTCCCAGCATCAACACTATTCGGCATCTTCTCCGTACTCCTACATTACACTTTTGGACAACACTGACGGAATTTTTATTCATACCAGATCTGATGGCAAATTTTCAACATCGCCCGCCTACGAAAAACCAAGATCAGGAAGGCACTAATATGCAAGATGCTGTTTGCTGATGATGCAGTGCTGGAGTCTCACACCGAATCACACCTACCACAGTTACGGACAACATATCGAAGGCCTGCAAAAAGTTTGGTCTGACCATTAGTATCAAAATACCAAGTGGATCACGTTCAGTCAGGCGGCCGCGCCTTCGTTACAACGATATCTACAAACGAGACACGAAACGAGCAGATAACTTCAGGGAAAGCACCGCAGAAAACTGCTAAACCTGATGCATGGTGTTATGCAAAGTCTGACAGACAGCAGAGGAAACCGGGACAAGAAACCAAACTCAGAAAAGGACCGGATCCAAATAGAGTGCAGCAGTCATCCCAGAGCGTAAGCATTTTCTGTTTAGAAAAAAAAACATTTTCGGATACTGCAGAAAGGGCTGTCACTCAAGAACAGGACTGATCAGCCACATCCGGAAGTGTTCGAACATCAAATGATCACTCCCCTGCCACGCCATCGTCTCGCAAGATGGAAGGATGCCGAAAATAGGGTACGTTTTAGTTATTTGCATACACATAAACCTTCATCTGATTTTTCCATACTTAGTCCTGCTGCTCTGATATTTCATATTCATTCAATGTCAAATTCAAGGTCACCACTGAAATCGCCATATATGACTTCTCGTTCGAATGTGTCAATATTTAAGCTTTATCTTGAAATCTTCTAAAAGTTTACTTAGCACAGCTCCGATTATGAAGGAAAAAGTGGTTGGGGTTTTCTAAGCAATTCAGCATGGCGGAAAAAAATAGACGTCAAGGCTTGAAGGCCATGAAGGCATATCGGCGGGAAGCATGAGAAAACAAAATAAATATTTTGAAGAAATAAAAGCAATAGTTCGAGGGCCAAGATGCCCACCAGACCTCTAAGACATGTACGCATAGGGCGAAGAAAAACAATGTCCTAAAATGAAGGGGTAAAAGGCGGACTCAGCCCCAAAATTCATTTTATGGTCCAAGATACAGTGGTGTCTGAGCTAAAGTTCACATAAAAGCGAGTTTTAAAAAAGTGCCCTTAAAAACGGCCGCGTCCCAAACGCGACCCGAGGTGTGGTAAATGAGACCCAAACCCGTCCAGTGCGTTTGTCACTCTGGCAGGACGCTCTAAACTAGTTTAAACGCAAACCCAACCGTCCTGTTGCTTAGCGTGTCTAAAAGCGTCCTGTGATGCATCTATCAATAAAAGACGGGAGATACACAAACGCATTGGGACAAATGATGTGTCCAAACCCATCTTGCCAAACACACCTGACAGAAGAAATTAGAAAACGAAAGTGAACCAAACCGGGAAAATGACGACATCTTCAATGTCAAGGCCGTTTGAATGCGAGATTAGGTGCGAGAGAAAGCGTTGCAACAGCGAGAGCTCATGTTTATTTTTGACATAGTCATGATCTGAAATTTTCCGAGTTTTGGCGGCCCAGAAAGAAAATTTCATGACGTGTATTTGTGATTGATACCTTAATTTTAACAGCAAGGAATACTTCACAATTCTCACACATTGCGAACTGTATGAAGGCGTACACTTGCTTCACAATGTACTGCAAACCAAATAACCAGACGTGGTCGCAGCCCGCCAGCTTTCAAGATACTACTTGTTTCGGTCACATGATCAGGCTTTGCGTGATTGGTTGGCATGGAAAATGGGGTAAAAATTACGTCATGAACAATCATTCATAAGGCTCCACTTGATTGGTTGCAGAACTAGCTCGTAGTATGCGAATGACTTCATAGTAAAAGATAGCATCATCCATCCCCATTAAAATTCCCGCCTCTCTTTCGCAGCGTGTCTGTCGCTTTGTGAAAAAAAAATCCTGATCAAAACTACTTCATTGCTAATGAATATTGCTTTCGATTCGCTTCCAGTCAAATATGCTGAATCAAAAATTAAATTATGCCTCATCAGGGATGAACACTCGAAGCAAACTCTAAAGGACTAGCCCATATTTGGTTTTTCTGGTTTCAGATTCTCACTGTCAACTGAGACGCGGCAATAACGGGAGAGCCGCGACTGACTAACGAATCCAATTTTGACCGAAAATGCATTCTGGCTGCATTTAAAGCTCGTTTGACTTAAATATGGTCGCGTTTATTCAGCCACAATTCATTGACGCGTCCACAGTCACAATTAGATGGACGTGTCCTGCCAAAAATGGTCTCGTTTGCTTTTTTAGTCGGACACGTCCTCTGCATGGGACGCTCGTTTAGGACGGTCGCAAACGAGACCGTCCCATGAGCAAACCCGTCCTAAACACCGTAGGTCGCGCTAGTCGAGGTTTGAAAACTGTCTGTTTTTACTTCATGATGTAGAGATGTAAACCATAATTCAAAATTGCCGACTCAGCAAAATGAATTCAGGTCTAGGTAAAACAAGATTAATTCGTAATAACCCCGAGACATGCTAGTCTACAGCGATCAGTTCCGAAATAATGTATGTTCCAAACTGTTTATTGACTGGACATTAAGGTATGGGAAACAAATTGCATTAACTGTCAAACAATATGGAGATATATAGGTAATACGTGTAATTTATTGCATGTCCAGATCCTTCATTGTGAACTTCATGTCAATAAATAATTTATTTGACCAATGGCATTCTAGCACATGACTTTCAGCATCTCAGGAGTAAGGCCATGTTGTGTTTTTTCTTTGTTTCCCGTCAACTTTTTTTTTTCGAAAATTCACTTATCATTTTGTGGACTATTTTATGACTGCCCGAACCCCTCCCTTACACCTGCTCTTGCCGTACATACATAACACAGAATCAATACACGGTCGATACATTCTCACCACAATTATGCTCACACTCACAAGTACAATGATACCCACAGACATGCATCCATCACGTGCACAGACATGTCACCACATGCAGCCAATCAGACACGACACTAGGCGAGAAATCTCAAAGACAAAGACTTGTTCCTGCATTTTGAGTGTTGATGAATAGAGATTCGAGATAAGAAAACGTGTTTTAAATAAGTTCTAACAAGTGATAAATTGTGAAGCTATACAAGGACTGAAATATATCGCGGACTGGGATAAATTAGTTGGACTATCATTAATATTCTTTAAAAGGAGCACTTTCATTGATACTTTACGCCATTCTGGGTGCCTAGCAGACGGTTGGGTAGATTTGAGGTCATTGTCCTTCCGAGCCCGTTTCCATGGTGACCGCCCCTGTCCCAAAAGACGAGACATGTCAAAATGTGACTCATAGGTCTTAAGCTTTCCAACGATAGCACATTCGCCAATGGGTGTCTCCATACATGCTAACTTTCAAAGTAACGGTCTTTGGAGGTTTGGCCTCCAGTATATAACTGCTTAACAGCAGATAGAATAGAATACGTTTGCCAGGGTAAATAGTCGCTAATGGGGCCGCTGCTTGTAAAATATTATCATGGTACAAAAAATTGGCGCGTAATGCTTGGAACGACGGGCGCGGGGACGCAAACAAAAACACCGAAACTATTGGTATTTCAGACAATAATTGTAGGAATTTAACTGAAAATAAACCTGCCCATAATAGATTTGTTCAGGATGTGAAAGTGTGGATTTACTTCTCAAACCCACGTACTGATAGACATGTTGAGAGCCTCCTCGATTCAAACCACAACCACTCGAGCGTACTATCACCTGACAATGACGAATGAGACCTGCACCATGTTACCTGTTTCAGATATACATGCGATGTAGTTACACATTCCATTAGGGTGATGTCACTCAGAAAACAGCGAGCCTCCAGGGTGTGACTTGTTTTCGTGTTTCGTCAAGCGAAACTGTCTGTGTAGCTTTCACGGGTGGTGTAAGAATCAAAATACGAGTCCTCTTGATATGCGAATAGAAAACCATTTACACATCGGAATACAAAACAAATGTTACAATGTATATTAAACAAATTGTGTACTTGTGTTTTGCGTCTTGCATTTCCAATGACAGAACTTGCACAGGGAATAACAATACTAAAACAACCCCCACCAAGATCGTATAAGATATGAATTGCATGGACGTGTTTATTGTGTTTAAAAGGTTCTTTATAACAATTAGAAAGCCATATACTCTTCGAAAGCATGATATACGTCACTCTGACACATCGATTATGCAGTGGAAGATTCGCGATGAATGTTCCAATGAATTTCCAATTTTTAGGCTACTGGTCCGATAACATATTGGCATGGCGTTGTGTCCGTCGTCCGGTGACGGCGGCATCCGTCCATATTTTAATCTTTAAAGTTTATGGCAGAATCTTTCTGAAATTTCGCATGAAAATGCCTAAAAATATTTTGAAAAAGTTTTTTTTTTTATTTCCGCATTTTTTTTTCAAAATAGCAGCCATTTTCGACGAAAAAGGCCAATTTCTGAATTTGGCGGTTTTGAGATTAGAGACTAGGAATCAGTTGTGGACACATAAGAAATGATATATGCTGATTTTTGTCATGACCTTGAATTCAACCGTAGACCTCGTTTTCAAGGTCAGAAGACAAATTGGCTAATATATCGCTTATTATCGACTTTACAGCTTGAAATAAATTGTGCACATATATAAAATGATATAGTCTGCATGATGCATATTCTGATGACCCTGAATTTGGCCTTTGACCTCATTTTCAAGGTCAAAGCACAAATTGGCTAATATATCACTTATTATCGACTTTACAGCTTGAAATAAATTGTGCACATATATGAAATGATATAGTCTGCATGATGCATATTCTGATCTTGAATCTTGATCTTGACCTTGAATTTGGCCTTTGACCTCATTTTCAAGGTCAAAGCACAAAATGGCTAATATCTTGCTTATTATCGACTTTACAGCTTAGGAATCCATTGTGAACATATAGGAAATGATATATGCTGATTCTCGTGACCTTGAATTTGACCTTTGGCTTCATTTTCAAGGTCACAGGACAAAATGGCTAATATCTCACTTATTATCGACATACAGGAAATGATACATACTGAATAATCTGATGACCTTGATTTCGACCTTCGACCTTGTTTTCAAGGTCACAGCACAGACTGACTAATATCTTGTTTATTAACGACTATACAGTGTTGGAATAGGTCGTGTACATATAGGAAATGATATACAAGTATTCTCATCATCTCGAACCTGACATTTGATCTCATTTTCGAAGTCGGAGCACAAAATCGGTAATACCTTGTCTGTTATCAACTTAACGGCTTGGTTATCAAACGTGGCACTCACCTTTAGTATCCAGTGACTGCCGGACTCCTGCTACAGTGACTCACGCGATATGGACTACCGTCAAGACACTGCCAGTCCTGATCACACTCACCTCCAGTATCCAGTGACTACCGGACTCCTGCTACAGTGACTCGCGTGCAATGGACTACCATCAAGACACTGCTAGTCCTGATCACACTCACCTCAATATCCAGTGACTGCCAGACTCGTGTCGCAGTGACTCCCGTGCCCTATACTACCGTCAAGACACTGCTGTTCCTGATCATACTCACCTTCAGTATCCTGTGACTGCTGGACTCGTGTCACAGTGACTCCCGTGCCCTGGACAACCGTCAAGACACTGCTAGTCCTGATCACGCTCACCTTCAATATCCTGTGACTGCCAGACTCATGTCACAGTGACTCCCGTGCCCTGGACTACCGTCAAGACACTGCTAGTCCTGATCACAATAGCATTCAGGATCCTTTGACTGCCGGACTCGTGTCACAGTGAATCCCGCGCCCTGGACTACCGTCAAGACACTGCTAGTCCTGATCACACTCACCTTCAGTATCCTGTGACTGCCAGACTCGTGTCACAGTGACTCCCGTGCCCTGGACTACCGTCAAGACACTGCTAGTCCTGATCACACTTACCTTCAGTATCCTGTGACTGCCAGACTCGTGTCACAGTGACTCCCGTGCCCTTGACTACCGCCAAGACACTGCTAGTCCTGATCACACTCACCTTCAGTATCCTGTGACTGCCGGACTCGTGTTACAGTGACTCCTGTGCCCTGGACTACCGCCGAGACACTGCTAGTCCTGACCACAATAACTTTCAGGATCCTTTGACTGCCGGACTCGTGTCACAGTGAATCCCGCGCCCTGGACTACCGTCAAGACACTGCTAGTCATGATCATACCCACCTTCAGTATCCTCTGACTCCGAGACTATTGTCACAGTGACTCCGGTGCCCTGGACTACCGTCAAGACACTGCTAGTCCTGATCACACTCACCTTCAGTATGCTGTGACTGCCAGACTCACAGTGTCACAGTGACTCCCGTGCCCTGGACTACAATCAAGACACTGCTAGTCCTGATCACATTCAACTTCAGCATCCTGTGACTCCGAGACTATTGTCACAGTGACTCCCGTGCCCTGGACTACCGTCAAGACCCTGTTAGTCCTGATCACACTCATCTTCAGTATCCTGTGACTGCCGGACTCGTGTTACATTGACTCCCGTGCCCTGGACTACCGTCAAGACACTGCTAGTCCTGATCACACTCACCTTCAGTATCCTGTGACTGCCGGACTTGTGTCACAGTGACTCCCGTGCCCTGGACTACCGTCAAGACACTGCTAGTCCTGATCACACTCACCTTCAGTATCCTGTGACTGCCAGAGTCGTGTCACAGTGACTCCCGTGCCCTGGAATACCGTCAAGACACTTCTAGTCCTGATCACACTCACCTTTAGTATCCTGTGACTGCCAGAGTCGTGTCACAGTGACTCCTGTGCAATGAACTACCGTCAAGACACTGCTAGTCCTGATCACACTCACCTTCAGTATCCTGTGACGGCCAGACTCGTGTCACAGTGACTCCCGTGTCCTGGACTACCTTCAAGACATTGCTAGTCCTGATCACACTCATCTTCAGTATCCTGTGACTGCCAGAGTCGTGTCACAGTGACTCCCCTGCCCTGGACTACCGTCAAGACCCTGCTAGTCCTGATCATACTCACCTTCAGTATCCCGTGACTGCCGGACTCGTGTCACAGTGACTCCTGTGCAATGGACTACCGTCAAGACACTGCTAGTCCTGATCGCACTCACCTTCAGTATCCTGCGACTGCCAGACTCGTGTCACAGTGACTCCCGTGCCCTGGACTACCGTCAAGACACTGCTAGTCCTTATCACACTCACCTTCAGTATCCTGTGACTGCCAGACTCACAGTGTCACAGTGACTCCCGTGCCCTGGACTATCGTCAAGACACTGCTAGTCTTGATCACACTCACCTTCAGTATCCTGTGACTGCCAGACTCGCGTCACAGTGACTTCCGTGCCCTGGACTACCGTCAAGACACTGCTAGTCCTTATCACACTCACCTTCAGTAACCTGTGACTGCCAGACTCACAGTGTCACAGTGACTCCCGTGCCCTGGACTATCGTCAAGACACTGCTAGTCTTGATCACACTCACCTTCAGTATCCTGCGACTGCCAGACTCGTGTTACAGTGACTCCTGTGCCCTGGACTACCGTCAATACACGAATAGTCCTGATCAGACTCGCCTTCATTATCCTGTGACTGCCGGTCTCGTCTCACAGTGACTCCTGTGCAATGAACTACCGTCAAGACACTGCCAGTGCTGATCACACTCACCTTCAGTATCTGTGACTGCACAGTGACTCCCGTGTCCTGGACTACCGTCAAGAAAATGCTAGTCCTGATCACACTCACCTTCAGTATCTGTGACTGCACAGTGACTCCCGTGCCCTGGACTACCGTCAAGAAAATGCTAGTCCTGATCACTCTCACCTTCAGTATCTGTGACTGCACAGTGACTCCCGTGCCCTGGACTACCGTCAAGAAAATGCTAGTCCTGATCACACTCACCTTCAGTATCTGTGACTGCACAGTGACTCCCGTGTCCTGGACTACCGTCAAGAAAATGCTAGTCCTGATCACTCTCACCTTCAGTATCTGTGACTGCACAGTGACTCCCGTGCCCTGGACTACCGTCAAGAAAATGCTAGTCCTGATCACTCTCACCTTCAGTATCTGTGACTGCACAGTGACTCCCGTGCCCTGGACTACCGTCAAGAAAATGCTAGTCCTGATCACTCTCACCTTCAGTATCTGTGACTGCACAGTGACTCCCGTGCCCTGGACTACCGTCAAGAAAATGCTAGTCCTGATCACACTCACCTTCAGTATCTGTGACTGCACAGTGACTCCCGTGTCCTGGACTACCGTCAAGAAAATGCTAGTCCTGATCACTCTCACCTTCAGTATCTGTGACTGCACAGTGACTCCCGTGCCCTGGACTACCGTCAAGAAAATGCTAGTCCTGATCACACTCACCTTCAGTATCCTGTGAATGCCAGACTCGTGTGACAGTGCCTCCCGTGCCCTGGACTACCGTAAAGACACTGCCAGTCCTGATCACACTCACCTTAAGTATCCTGTGACTGCCAGACTCGTATCACATTGACTCCCTTGTCCTGGATTACCGTCAAGACACTGCTAGTCGTGATCACACTCATCTTCAGTATCGTGTGACTGGCAGAGTTGTGTCACAGTGACCTCCATGCCCTGGACTACCGTCAAGACCCTGCTAGTCCTGATCACACTCACCTTCAGTATCCTGTGACTGCCAGACTCCTGCTACAGTGACTCCCGTGCTCTGCACTACAGTCAAGACACGGCTAGTCCTGATCACACTCGCCTTCACTATTATGTGACTGCACAGTGACTCCCGTGCCCTGGACTACCGTCAAGACCCTGTTAGTCCTGATCACACTCACCTTCAGTATCCTGTGACTGCCCGACTCGTGTCACAGTGACTCCCGTGCCCTGGACTACCGTCAAGACACTGCTAGTCCTTATGACACTCACTTTCAGTATCCTGTGACTGCCCGACTCGTGTCACAGTGACTCCCGTGCCCTGGACTACCGTGAAGACCCTGCTAGTCCTGATCACACTCACCTTCAGTATCCTGTGACTGCCCACCTCGTGTCACAGTGACTCCCGTGCCCTGGACTACCGTCAAGACACTGCTAGTCCTGATCACACTCACCTTCTGTATCTTGTGACTGCCAGACCCGTGTTACAGTGACTCCCCTGCCATGGACTACCGTCAAGGCCCTGCTAGTCCTGATCACACTCACCTTCAGTATCCTGTGACTGCCAGACTCGTGTCAAAGTGACTCCCGTGCCCTGGACTACCGTCATGACACTGCTAGTCCTGAATACACTCATCTCCAGTATCCTGTGACTGCCAGAGTCGTGTCACAGTGACTCCCGTGCCCTGGACTACCGCCGAGACACTGCTAGTCCTGACCACAATAACTTTCAGGATCCTTTGACTGCCGGACTCGTGTAACAGTGAATCCCGCGCCCTGGACTACCGTCAAGACACTGCTAGTCCTGATCACACTCACCTTCAGTATCCTGTGATTCCGAGACTATTGTCAAAGTGACTCCCGTGCCCTGGACTACCGTCAAGACCCTGCTAGTCCTGATCACACTCATCTTCAGTATCCGGTGACTGCCGGACTCTTGTTCCATTGACTCCCGTGCCCTGGACTACCATCAAGACACTGCTAGTCCTGATCACACTCATATTCAGTATCCTGTGACTGCCGGACTCGTGTTACATTGACTCCCGTGCCCTGGACTACCGTTAAGACACTGCTAGTCCTGATCACATTCACCTTCAGTATCCTGTGACTGACGGACTCGTGTTACATTGACTCCCGTGCCCTGGACTACCGTCAAGACACTGCTAGTCCTGATCACACTCACCTTCAGTATCCTGTGACTGCCAGAGTCGTGTCACAGTGACTCCTGTGCAATGAACTACCGTCAAGACACTGCTAGTCCTGATCACACTCACCTTCAGTATCCTGTGACAGCCAGAATCGTATCACAGTGACTCCCGTGTCCTGGACTACCGTCAAGACACCGCTCGTCCTGATCACACTCATCTTCAGTATCCTGTGACTGCCAGACTCGTGTCACAGTGATTCTCGTGCCCTGGACTACCGTCAAGATACTGCTAGTCCTGATCACACTCACCTTCAGTATCCTGTGACTGCCGGACTCGTGTCGCAGTGACTCCCGTGCCCTGGACTACCGTCAAGACACTGCTAGTCCTGATAACACTCACGTTCAGTATCCTGTGACTGCCAGACTCGTGTCACAGTGACTCTGTGCCCTGGACTACCGTCAAGACACTGCTAGTCCTGATCACACTTTTCTTCAGTATCCTGTGACTGCCCGACTCGTGTCACAGTGACTCCGTGCCCTGGACTACCGTCAAGACACTGCTAGTCCTGATCACACTTTCCTTCAGTATCCTGTGACTGCCAGAGTCGTGCCACAGTGACTCCCGTGCCCTGGACTACCGTCAACACACTGCTAGTCCTGATCACACTCACATTCAGTATCCTCCTGCGACTGCCAGACTCGTGTCACAGTGAGACGCGTGCCCTGGACTACCGCCAAGACACTGCTAGTCCTGATCACACTCACCTTCAGGATCCTGCGACTGCCAGACTCGTGTCACAGTGACTCCCGTGCCCTGGACTACCGCCAAGACACTGCTAGTCCTGATCACACTCACCTTCATTATCCTGTGACTGCTGGACTCGTGTCACAGTGACTCCTGTGCAATGAACTACCGTCAAGACACTGCTAGTCCTGATCACACTCACCTTCAGTATCCTGTGACGGCCAGACTCGTGTCACAGTGACTCCCGTGTCCTGGACTACCTTCAAGACACTGCTAGTCCTGATCACACTCATCTTCAGTATCCTGTGACTGCCAGAGTCGTGTCACAGTGACTCTCCTGCCCTGGACTACCGTCAAGACCCTGCTAGTCCTGATCATACTCACCTTCAGTATCCTGTGACTGCCAGACTCGTGTCACAGTGACTCCTGTGCAATGGACTACCGTCAAGACACTGCTAGTCCTGATCGCACTCACCTTCAGTATCCTGCGACTGCCAGACTCGTGTCACAGTGACTCCCGTGCCCTGGACTACCGTCAAGACACTGCTAGTCCTGATCGCACTCACCTTCAGTATCCTGCGACTGCCAGACTCGTGTCACAGTGACTCCCGTGCCCTGGACTACCGTCAAGACACTGCTAGTCCTTATCACACTCACCTTCAGTATCCTGTGACTGCCAGACTCACAGTGTCACAGTGACTCCCGTGCCCTGGACTATCGTCAAGACACTGCTAGTCTTGATAACACTCACCTTCAGTATCCTGTGACTGCCAGACTCGCGTCACAGTGACTTCCGTGCCCTGGAATACCGTCAAGACACTGCTAGTCCTTATCACACTCACCTTCAGTAACCTGTGACTGCCAGACTCACAGTGTCACAGTGACTCCCGTGCCCTGGACTATCGTCAAGACACTGCTAGTTTTGATCACACTCACGTTCAGTATCCTGCGACTGCCAGACTCGTGTTACAGTGACTCCTGTGCCCTGGACTACCGTCAATACACGAATAGTCCTGATCAGACTCGCCTTCATTATCCTGTGACTGCCGGTCTCGTCTCACAGTGACTCCTGTGCAATGAACTACCGTCAAGACACTGCCAGTGCTGATCACACTCACCTTAAGTATCTGTGACTGCACAGTTACTCCCGTGTCCTGGACTACCGTCAAGAAAATGCTAGTCCTGATCACACTCACCTTCAGTATCTGTGACTGCACAGTGACTCCCGTGCCCTGGACTACCGTCAAGAAAATGCTAGTCCTGATCACACTCACCTTCAGTATCCTGTGAATGCCAGACTCGTGTGACAGTGCCTCCCGTGCCCTGGACTACCGTAAAGACACTGCCAGTCCTGATCACACTCACCTTCAGTATCCTGTGACTGCCAGACTCGTATCACATTGACTCCCTTGTCCTGGATTACCGTCAAGACACTGCTAGTCCTGATCACACTCATCTTCAGTATCGTGTGACTGGCAGAGTCGTGTCACAGTGACCTCCATGCCCTGGACTACCGTCAAGACCCTGCTAGTCCTGATCACACTCACCTTCAGTATCCTGTGACTGCCAGACTCCTGCTACAGTGACTCCCGTGCTATGCACTACAGTCAAGACACGGCTAGTCCTGATCACACTCGCCTTCACTATTATGTGACTGCACAGTGACTCCCGTGCCCTGGACTACCGTCAAGACCCTGCTAGTCCTGATCACACTCACCTTCAGTATCCTGTGACTGCCCGACTCGTGTCACAGTGACTCCCGTGCCCTGGACTACCGTCAAGACACTGCTAGTCCTTATGACACTCACCTTCAGTATCCTGTGACTGCACGACTCGTGTCAAAGTGACTCCCGTGCCCTGGACTACCGTGAAGACCCTGCTAGTCCTGATCACACTCACCTTCAGTATCCTGTGACTGCCCACCTCGTGTCACAGTGACTCCCGTGCCCTGGACTACCGTCAAGACACTGCTAGTCCTGATCACACTCACCTTCTGTATCTTGTGACTGCCAGACCCGTGTTACAGTGACTCCCCTGCCATGGACTACCGTCAAGGCCCTGCTAGTCCTGATCACACTCACCTTCAGTATCCTGTGACTGCCAGACTCGTGTCAAAGTGACTCCCGTGCCCTGGACTACCGTCATGACACTGCTAGTCCTGAATACACTCATCTCCAGTATCCTGTGACTGCCAGAGTCGTGTCACAGTGACTCCCGTGCCCTGGACTACCGCCGAGACACTGCTAGTCCTGACCACAATAACTTTCAGGATCCTTTGACTGCCGGACTCGTGTAACAGTGAATCCCGCGCCCTGGACTACCGTCAAGACACTGCTAGTCCTGATCACACTCACCTTCAGTATCCTGTGATTCCGAGACTATTGTCAAAGTGACTCCCGTGCCCTGGACTACCGTCAAGACCCTGCTAGTCCTGATCACACTCATCTTCAGTATCCGGTGACTGCCGGACTCTTGTTCCATTGACTCCCGTGCCCTGGACTACCATCAAGACACTGCTAGTCCTGATCACACTCATATTCAGTATCCTGTGACTGCCGGACTCGTGTTACATTGACTCCCGTGCCCTGGACTACCGTTAAGACACTGCTAGTCCTGATCACATTCACCTTCAGTATCCTGTGACTGACGGACTCGTGTTAAATTGACTCCCGTGCCCTGGACTACTTTTAAGACACTGCTAGTTCTGATCACACTCATCTTCAGTATCCTGTGACTGCCGGACTTGTGTCACAGTGACTCCCGTGCCCTGGACTACCGTCAAGACACTGCTAGTCCTGATCACACTCACCTTCAGTATCCTGTGACTGCCAGAGTCGTGTCACAGTGACTCCTGTGCAATGAACTACCGTCAAGACACTGCTAGTCCTGATCAAACTCACCTTCAGTATCCTGTGACGGCCAGACTCGTGTCACAGTGACTCCCGTGTCCTGGACTACCGTCAAGACACCGCTCGTCCTGATCACACTCATCTTCAGTATCCTGTGACTGCCAGACTCGTGTCACAGTGATTCTCGTGCCCTGGACTACCGTCAAGATACTGCTAGTCCTGATCACACTCACCTTCAGTATCCTGTGACTGCCGGACTCATGTCGCAGTGACTCCCGTGCCCTGGACTACCGTCAAGACACTGCTAGTCCTGATAACACTCACGTTCAGTATCCTGTGACTGCCAGACTCGTGTCACAGTGACTCTGTGCCCTGGACTACCGTCAAGACACTGCTAGTCCTGATCACACTTTTCTTCAGTATCCTGTGACTGCCCGACTCGTGTCACAGTGACTCCGTGCCCTGGACTACCGTCAAGACACTGCTAGTCCTGATCACACTTTCCTTCAGTATCCTGTGACTGCCAGAGTCGTGCCACAGTGACTCCCGTGCCCTGGACTACCGTCAACACACTGCTAGTCCTGATCACACTCACATTCAGTATCCTACTGCGACTGCCAGACTCATGTCACAGTGACACGCGTGCCCTGGACTACCGCCAAGACACTGCTAGTCCTGATCACACTCACCTTCAGGATCCTGTGACTGCCAGACTCGTGTCACAGTGACTCCCGTGCCCTGGACTACCGCCAAGACACTGCTAGTCCTGATCACACTCACCTTCATTATCCTGTGACTGCTGGACTCGTGTCACAGTGACTCCCGTGCAATGGACTACCGTCAAGACTCTGCTAGTCCTGATCACACTCACCTTCAATATCCTGTGACAGCAGGACTCGTCTCACAGGGACTTCGTGCCCTGGACTACCGTCAAGCCACTACTTGTCTTGATCACACTCGCCTTCATTATCCTGTGACTGCTGGACTCGTGTCACAGTGACTCCCGTGCAATGGACTACCGTCAAGACACTTCTAGTCCTGATCACACTCACCTTCATTATCCTGTGACTGCCAGACTCGTGTCACAGTGACTCCCGTGCCCTGGACTACCGTCAAGACACTGCTAGTCCTGATCACACTCACCTTCAGTATCCTATGACTGCCCGACTCGTGTCACAGTGACTCCCGTGCCCTGGACTACCGTCAAGACACTGCTAGTCCTGATCACACTCACCTTCAGTATCCTGTGACTGCACAGTGACTCCCGTGCCCTGGAATACCGTCAAGACACTGCTAGTCCTGATCACACTCACCTTCAGTATCCTGTGACTGCACAGTGACTCCCGTGCCCTGAACTACCGTCAAGACACTGCTAGTCCTGATCACACTCACCTTCAGTATCCTGTGACTGCCGGACTCGTGTCACAGTGACACCTGTGCCCTGGACTACCGTCAAGACACTGCTAGCCCTGATCACACTCACCTTCAGTATCCTGTGACTGCCGGACTCGTGTCACAGTGACTCCCGTGTCATGGACTACCGTCAAGACACTGCTAGTCCTGATCACACTCAACTTCAGTATCCTCCTGTGACTGCCGGACTCGTGTCACAGTGACTCCCGTGCCCTGGACTGCCGTCAAGACACCGCTAGTCCTGATCACTCTCACCTTCAATACCCTGTGACTGCCAGAGTCGTGTCACAGTGACTTGCGTGCCCTGGACTACCGTCAAGACACCGCTAGTCCTGATCACACTCGCCTTCAGTGTCCTGTGACTGCCGGACTTGTGTCACAGTGACTCCCGTGTCCTGGACTACCGTCAAGACACTGCTAGTCCTGATCACACTCAACTTCAGTATCCTCCTGTGACTGCCGGACTCGTGTCACAGTGACTTGCGTGCCCTGGACTACCGTCAAGACACTGCTAGTCCTGATCACACTCGCCTCCAGTATCCTGTGACTGCCAGAGTCGTGTCACAGTGACTTGCGTGCCCTGGACTACCATCAAAACACTGCTAGTCCTGACCACAGTCACCTTCAGTGAATCCCGTCTGAATACTCGAAATGTGTTTTCTATAAAAAATACAGGTATATTTCGTTTACTTAAAATCGAGAAGAAAGAATTCAGGCACAATTCGTGTGGAAGGAAATACACAAAATTAAACAAGATCGATATGGGCATCGATATGCATTCAAGAGAATATTTCTTAAAAAGTAATGCAATCTGAGGAATGACACCAAATAATTTGCTCCGTTGCCTCTGTCAGGGAGCTCAGACTATTTGCAGTTGAACCCTGCTGCCATCCCTACGGTGAAGATAAAGTTCTGCTCAGTAACTTTCCATAAATATAATAAAAGATGGAGTGGCTTGAATTCTTTGGGTGTATGTTTGATGATACATTTCCACTTTTTTTTCTTAGAGAAGACTAATTCAGTTAATACCCCACAAACATAATAACACTGAACTGGGCCAAGGTACACGATAGAAATGCACCAGGTAACCCCTCTCACCACCCCCCCCCCCCCCAACACCCAGTCAAGGACCCAGACCGGACACATTAGGGCCCCACTTTTCAAATATATATATCAGGATATCATCAGATCATGCAAATGCGCTGAATTTTTTAGTGAGCTTGACCTAGACCTCATATGATCTCAAGGTGCCTGAGAAGCGATGTTCCCCTCAGACTATATATTTTGTCTATATCCCAGAAACAGTGTAGCATTTATGGTGAAACGGACATTATTTTCGGATTCATTGCCATTTTAAGAGGTTTTTTTAGGTTTCCTGAGGGTTTCCGAGCTTCTACACCCTAAGTCTTTTAGAAAATGCATGTTCAAGGCAAAGAACGTATCATTAAACATGCGAACAGTCATCATAATCGTAGGTTCGTCATATTTGCAAGAACACGTAGCGTGAGTTCTCAAGAATGTGTAACATTCCGAATCTGAATTTACCACCGACAGAGAGAATTTGCAGGCTTTATGGCGACTGTACATACACTTCATTCTATATGTTACCGCCTCGTATTTTTCTACTTGTTCTTTTCCCGCCTTAGCCATCACAATATTCAATACTTTGCTCCCAATCCACGTGCCCAAAGACTTGCATATGTGTGTTCATACACCATCATCAGTAACTAACCGCCTTATCTGACCAGTGACTTACCTGCGACGTACTCGATGTATGATTAGTTAAAGTTGTTTACTTGTTTACCTGTTCACTGGTTGCTATTTTCCGTTGTGGCACCAAATATGTGCATTCGAATCTTGGCATTCATAGAGGCAACAGCACCGATCGATTCTCAAATTTTTTTGGATAGGCTACTTTGAATATTTGGATTCCGTACAAAGGGTGAGCATCCTTTTTTCGTGGTTCTATTGTCTATAGTTCTACTATTCATATATACCGATTGTAGTCTACAGCTGGTATTAGTTTATCAGATTTGAAATATTTACAGCTATCAGGTTAAGAATATTTGTGCAATACACATACATGTTCGTCATACCACAGTTACTGTAATTAGCTCTATACTTCAGGATTGAACAAGTATTACCATGTACAACACGTATAGTAATTATTGATTCGTTTGTCATTAAGGAATCCAAGTATATATCTAAGGATTGTTCAATAAAACACAATAAAAACCAAAATACCTCGAGTTCAGTACTCTAATGAACCCGCCCGTGGTGAACGTTATGAAATTAACATCAAAGTAGTATGAAGTTGCTGAAGGGACACTACGACTTACTACTAATTGCTTACTACTTACCACTTCCTCCTTACCACTTAATACTTCATCATATAGTATTATGATAAAAACTGAATCCATTAGTTGAATAATGTTGGCTGCTAAGAGGGGCGTTCCCTTTGATACCTATCTTTTCATTTACAATGTCCGCTATTTTTGTTCCATAACTGGTCCACCATAGGCCAAAGACATAATTGCGGTAAGTGGTGAGTGCATGTAGCAAGTGGTCAGTGGTAGGTGAAGTAGTAAGTGATGAGTAGTGAGTCTTAAGTGGTAAGTAGTAAATGGTAACTAGTAAGTGGTAACTAGTAAGTCGTGAGTGGTAAGTAGTAAATGTTAACTAGTAAGTAGTTAGTGGTAAGTAGTGAGTTGTTATAATAGGTAAGTGGTAAGTAGCAGGCCTAAGTGGTATGTGGTATAGTGGTTAGTTGAAGTAAGTAGTAAGTGGTATGTGGTAAGTAGCCAGTTGTAAGTGGTAAGAAGTAAGTCGTAATGTCCCTTCAGGATCTCCATAAAGTACCCACCGGCAACAAATACACTACTCAAAACATAATATTTTCTCGCAAAATAGCTTTTTCGTACTCATCAAATGAGTGGCTAGAGCCAAAATAACTATGCCACGGCCTGTGACAACTCCTACTTTATAGTAATACAGCTGCTGTTTAAAAATCGAATTCCATGTTATTATAGTCAGGGTTTGTTCGTGTTATTGTGGTTCGTGAAGGTCAACGAAAGTTCACCACGTTCCACCAAATGTTGGTATTATCGTGAATACTGAGATATTACAAAGCAATATTCAACTGCCCACGGAATATTATAGGCATTCTTGAAACCCAGTGCATTTCGTGTATTGAGATTGAACTCCTATTTTGTGAGATATTGTACACACAGTTTTGTCATGTTTGTTGGTTGGTGATCGTGTTGTAAACATTCTGCCGAAATATCACATAAAAATTACATTACAGCATTTTACAGACGTCATATGAACAAAATTGGTCTCCCCACGAATAATAGACAGCCACGCATAGATTTATTGTGTTGCTCAAACACGATACAAGTCATTTTTTTGGCAGATTCCACGTTATTGCTTTTCTCTGCATCTGTGGACCCGCGTCATTGTCTCTTAGTATTATCGTTTTCAATACGCCAACATTGTTCGTTCATGCGTATTAATTAGTAAATAACTGTAGCGTTATGGCGTGGCATGCGCGAGTAGTGACACCATGGTTATGATGCTGCAGTATGAACGGATTTATACGACATTCGGTGACACTCCAGTAATGGGGTATACTAAGTACCTCTTTATCGTGGGGTCGCCTAACTTTACATTGGTGCCGTACCTATCGAACCACTGGGTTCTCTCAGCGTCGTTCCTGGGTCGGCTGTTGAACCCACAAATGTTAAAACGCCCACAAATGTGAAAACCCACAAATGTGAAAACAAATTTTGTAAATCACCCACAAATGTGAAAATATCATTACCCACAAATGTGAAAAAAAATCCACCCACAAATGTGAAAAAAAAATTTAACCACAAATGTGAAAACGGTTTTTGTCATTTGCCCACAAATGTGAAAATCAAACACAGCATTAGGTTCCACATGAGGAATGTCTTTTATTGTTATGTCTTTTTACGGAACCTTTGTAACGGGTTCTTCACCCTTCTGTGACGTCTTGATCAACCGGTTTTCTTGGGAGGTGGGTGAGTTGTTATTTAACCGGAGCTGAAACGGTAAAATTCCGGGAAACTGCTACTGCTGTACGGTTGAACTCCGGCTAGAAAGTCTCTGAAGGTTGGTAGCGTGGTCTGGAATGGACCTCTTAACCGTTGTCCGACTGCCAATCTGCAACTGCACCTGTAAAGTAAGGCGGGAACTGCAACTGCTCCGTCGGGATACCGCTTTACTGCAACAGCTCCGTCGTTTTCCGCCTTACTGCAACTGCGACTGCACCTGGAATAGAGAATCCTGGAACGTTGCCGTTTCCGAATAATGCAACCGCTCTGCCAGGTTCCGCCTCACTGCAAACTGCTCCGGTTGGCTCTGCGACTGCACCTGGAATAGAGAATCCGGGAACGTTGCCGTTTCCGAATACTGCAACCGCTCTGCCAGGTTCCGCCTCACTGCAAACTGCTCCGGTTGGCTCTGCCTCACCGCAACCTGCGACTGCACCTGAAATGGAGAATCTCGGAAGTGTTCTCACTTCCGGTTACCGCAACCGCTCCGTCAGGTACTGCCTCTACTACTCCGTTGTCCGGTACCGCCTCTGCAACGGCTTCGTCGTTTTCCGCCTTACTGCAACTGCTCCGTCTGGTACCGCCTCCGTAGTTGCTCCGTTGAATTCCACCTCCGTCTCCGTCTCCTTCCTTGGTGATCTGGGTTCTTGGATCACCCTAAGACGTCGTTACAACTTGGTCTTAACCGACTGTGGTCTTATGTCCCTTTTCTCCGTATTACTTTCTTTTCCGGTGAACTAACTTTATCATAAATTCCAGTTCCCTAACCAACACGGAAAAACAATTGGTTGAAGTTTTCATGTTTATTTTCCAAGTGCACAGTCGGAAGACATAACTGCTATCATCTGGTATGACCTAAGCCGGAGCAAGGGAGTACTCTGCTATGGGAGAAGGGGTCTGCACAGGTCGACGTCAGGACACCAACTCCGCCGTCCGCTGTGAAGCGGGGGCTTTTATAGACCTGAGACCCACGTCACGTGACCAACCTATTGTGACGTCATAGTCCGCCAAAACACTGATTTTTCCATAATTTCTAAAAACACTCTAGAACCAATCAGTGGCTGACACGTCACCTTTTAAACCGAAGACGAGGCTGATCACATGACCTTCCGGAAATAACGTCATTACGTTTTTGTACTCCATTGTTCCGACTCCGTCTCCGGTTCCGTCTCCGTCTCCGGCTTTACCAACATCAAAAATATACCAAGTTCCGAGATGGAAAACCTTCTAAATAACACTAATACGGAACCGAATGAACCTTTAAACACATATACATTTTAATAAACGGTTATTTAACCATCATATCACAAAACACTGCTAGAATTATCTAGGGGAAACTTTTGGGAACACCCCAAACCGTTACACTCCCCCTTCCTTAGACTCTGTTCGTCCCGAACAGATCAATATCACATATACATAAATTTTTAACTGTTAAATTGTCCGTATAATCAAACACAACTGTTTCCGTGATCCGGGTACTGGTATCTCTTAACTAGTTTACGGTCACTGTACCCGGATATCTTGCTTGTTCCGTTTCCCACTTTTAACTCTTAATTATACTAGAATCTGGGAAACGATTCTTCTTTCTTCTCCTTGCGCCGACTTGACTTGTGACGACTTGCGGCGACTTGCGACGACTACTGCCCACCAGTATCACGGCGCGAACTGCTCCCTGACAGCGGACGAGGTGGAATGGTATGTGGTACCAACGGTCCTCCGAAGCTTGTTCCTCTGGCATCAACCGGGAGAAGATCGGGATCATGTAAACTCCACTGGGGTGGCACGTAGAACCCATTCCTGAGGCGTTCATCCCGGATGGACCAATCTGGAATCCGAACGATCTGACGGGTCGGTTCTGCTTCCGGCTACTGCTTGAATGGTTGCCGGTAAAGTTCTCTCCGTGGATTCTCGGGTCTCCGTCTCACTGTAAGCTCTGCTCCGGGTTCTGCCATCCGCTTTGGTCTCCGCTCTGCCTCCTGATCTGCTAACGGGTCTGCTGTCCGCTCGGCTATCTGCTCTGCTATCTGCCCTGCTATCGGCTCTGCTATCTGCTCTGCTATCTGTTCGGCTATCTGTTCTGCTATCTGCTCGGCCGCTGGATCTGCTTTCTGCTCCGCCTCCGGGCCAGACGATCACGCTGCTCACCGCTCTGCCACTGCTAGTCGTTCTCGGAGCTGGGCTCCGAAAACTGCCTTCTTCGTCGTCTCTGCCCTGCATTTCCGCAATATCCGCCACTCCAACTTCTGCTGTTGCACCGCTGGAACCTTCCTCCAACAGCCGGAACTTGTAGTCGTACACCGCCTTGCCTTTTCCCTTGACGCTGCCTCCTGAAGACTTGGATGGGGAGTGCCGCTTTTCCTCTCGGCCACGTTCTCCGCCTCGGTCCTTGGTACGCTCCGGGCTCTCCTTCCTATATTCCCGGCGTTGATGACGGCCGGATTTCTCCAGCGAACGGCTGCGACTCCGCTTCTTTCCGCGGTCTCGATCTGCTCCGGTACCTCGTGATGGGTCCGGGCTGTTTTTCCGGGAGGGGTTCCGAGAAGAACTTCGGGTAACAGGTGGCTTAACCGGCTTCGGGTCCTCCGGGTCTTGCAACTCGTCTTCACTTGCCATAATTTTCAGCTCTGCTTCTTCTTCCGAACTGCTCTCCGCCTCCGTGGACGAAACGTCGGCTGCTAGTGTGGTCACCGACTGGGTACCAGAACGGTACCGGGTCCGGGACGAAACCGAACCTCCCGACTCCGACTCCGTATCCGACAGCTGGTCATGCCGTGTTACTGCTTTCTTGCTTTTCCATGGAGTCACCCTGGACTGGAGGGCTTTTTCCTCGAACTGCTCTCTGCCAACCCTTAGTCGAATCGGGTTCGCGTCCATTCCGTGTCGGGACTGCAGATGTTTCTGTGTCCCCTCTTTCCGTCTGCTCCAATGGTCACACTGCGGACAGGCGAAGACGGTGACTTCACTCGTGTGCTGCTCCGTGACATGCCGGAGCAACGTGTGCTTGCTCTTGAATTCCAGGTTGCAGTCTCCACACCGGTGAGGGCGGGGCTTGCGGGGTGTTGTCTTTACTTTCCGCATTCTGATTCTCTGCTTCGGGTCGATGTTGACTCAGCTACAGCAAACTGCCTTCTGCGTCCGGTAACAGCTATCTGCCCCTTTTTATAGTCTCTGGAAGTCACGTGACCGGCTTATCTGCTTGATGATTGGCTGCTCAGCAAACTGCAACTCCTCCTGGTGATCTTCTTGGATAAATAATTTTTTTTTTTTTTTTTTTTCATGTTGTTGTCGCTGCTAACTGCCACCGCTTCTTTCGTCTCCGCCAAACTGCCATCCGCCTCCGTCGACCGCTACACTGCCTCCGCTTCCGCCACACTGCCATCCGCCTCCGTCGACCGCTACACTGCCAACCGCTCTAGAACTCTCTTTCATCTGCCGTGGCGTACTCGGACTCCTCTGACTCCGTGTCCGGGAAGGGAGAAGGTGGTCGGTACTCCCACAACCGAATTTCTGCCTCCCAGTCCTCGGCCTTCGTCTCCGGTTGAACTGCAACATCCGGCTCCGCCGCTACTTCCAGCTTCAGCTTCCAGTCTTCTTGAGGGGTGGCCTCTGCCACCCGGAGACAGCCCTGCGGGTCTGGAGCCCATTCCGGCATATCCATCTGCTCAGGTTGTCCGATGGGGACGGCTGCTCCGGCGTCCCAGTCAGTTCCAAACGGAAGCTGGGCAGCAAAGGTTGCCGGACACGGGGATTGTCTGGGAGACCGCTCGCAGAAAAGCCGGAACCGCTTCCGCCGAGATTCCGTGGCTGTTCCCCGCGAGGCTGAATCAAAGGTCCCAACACGGCTGAGTGTTACTACGTCCTGAGGACGGGATCCGGACGGATACTTCCAACCGTGCATCTCCCGATGATGCCGCCTAAGGTCGTTAGCCCGGTTGCCATAGAAAGCACACAAACAGCAATAATATCTCTGTTGTGGGCACACATGCTGCCTTCTATCTGCCTCGCTCTCGAACATCCGGTCGCACCGCTTACACAGCCGGCTATACTCCAATCGCTGGGGGCTTGCCCAATCTCTGTCCCGACCGCTACCTTGCCCTCCAAGGAACGCCGAGTAGGCCATCCGGAAAAGCCGGGAAACAAAAGCTGCTAGTCGAATCTGCGTCTTCTGCACCACTTCTACTGTGCCGCTTTTTACTGCACCGCTTCTACTGCACCGCTTCTACTGCACTTTTTCTCCGGACTGATGGTCTTCCGGGAAAAACTTTGTTGTTTTTACTGCAAAATCTGCTCTTGCCGGAAAATGCTGGACTTGATTCAATTCCGCCAAACTTTGCCTGCGATGTGCACAGCTCGAGGTCTGCTCTCCAACTGCTGTCAGAGCCCGATTTCAAGGCCCTTTTATACCCTTTCTGCTCACGTGACTTGAAAAGCTCCACGCTGATTGGCTGCCTCAGGAGTGACGTCACAATTATGCAAAAACTCAACCGTTAACCGAGAGGTGTCCGTCTCCGGTTCAACCGGCTTCTCCGGGTTTTTCCAGCTCCCTTTCAACTGCTTCTCCGAGCGAAGTATCTGCAATTTTGAAGTATCTCTGCCATCAGGAGGGTTGAATAGAGTCTCAGCCAGTTGAATCTGCCTGCCAGACGTACATCTAGACTGCCTGTTGGGCGTTTTCGCCGTTTGCACAGCTCCGCCTGCTGCATAACTGCTCACTGGTATTACTGCTTGTCGACACTGGAAACTGCATACATTTTTGTCCAGAAGGAGGGCCCTTCCTATCTGGAATGATGTTTCACCACTTCTGTCGATCTGCAGCCGGTTTACTGTCTCTGCCAAGTGGCAACTCCGGTTGGATGTCTACATCCGGAAAACTTTTCCGTCTTAATTCTCCTAATACGGAAGACGTGTAGCTGCTTCTCTGGAGATACTAGACCGCTAACCCAGGTTCTTCTGGACCCCTGGCCGCTACCCTGGACTGGTTGACTATGCGCTCAACCCAGTCAGAACCTCTAGGATGTCTCTATCCGGTCTCTGCACCGCGTTCCGCTCTGCTTCCTTTCTCCGCCCTGTTCCCGGAACCAGCACTTGCTCACTGTTCCAACTTCTTGCGGTCGCTCTCTGCCGGAACTCAACGTTTTACCAGGGTCTCAGCTATCTCCTTCTTCTGCTCTACAGCTCACCCCGTCTTTCATATTTCTTCGTCCCCTGCGGCTTTACTCTGAGTCCGTATCCGACTCAGAGACCGTCTGTTCCGACTCCGGAACACTACTCTGCTTCGGCGGCTCCGTCTGCCTCCAGGAATCCGCCATTCTCTGCTTCATCCATCTCGGATGCTTGACACCATTATACGGTTTCAGCAAATCGAAGTGAACCACCTTCTGCCGAGTTTCACTCTCTGCAATCTCGTAGGTCACGTCAGTAAATCTACTCAGCACTAGCTTTGGACCGCTCCACTTCCTCTGCAACTTGGGTGCCTTGCCCTCCTTCCGTGTTTTGACCGCCATCCACACTCAGTCTCCTGGCTGGAACTGATTGTCGACCTTCCTCCGGTCGTACAGCTTCTTCTGCCATTCCATCTCTCTGCCAGATTTCGCTCGAACCGCCTTGTATACTGCTTCTAGTCGCTCCCGGAGCTGACTGCCATACTCTGTTATTTCTGCTGTCGATTCGCCCGGAGGCCTGCCAATCAGTAACTCTACCGGAGTATTGACTTCTCTGCCCAGCATCAGCAAATTGGGACTCTGCCCGGTTGTCTCCTGCGGGGTACTCCGGTAAGCTGCCATCGCCAACGGAACTAGCTGATCCCAGTTGGTCTGCCGCTCGCTTACGTACAGGCTCAGGATCTGCTGCAGCGTCCGGTTGAATCGCTCAATGAAACCGTCCGACTGAGGTCGGAAAGCGGTTGTCCGTGTCTTGTGAATCCCCAGGATTCTGCAAACATTTCTCAGCAAGTCGGACTCGAAATTTCTGCCTTGGTCGGTGTGGATCTCCATCGGGATGCCGTACCGCGCTGCAAACTGGTTGACGAATATGTCCGCAACCATCACTGCTTCCTGATTCGGCATCGGGTAGGCCTCTACCCACTTGATGAAGTAATCACCGATTACTAAGATGTACCGGTTCCCCCGGGTGGATTTAGGTAATGGACCCATCACGTCCATTGCCACCCTCTCCATGGGCGCTCCAACCCGGTATTTCTGCATCGGAGATCGTTTCAAGTTCTGCATACTTCTTGACGCACATTCGTCGCAGCTCAGCACCCACTGCTTTATATCCCGCATCATAGCCGACCAGAAATACCGCCTCCGAATGCTAGCCGCCATCCTTCTGCTTCCGAGGTGTCCTCCCGTCCGGCTCTGATGGGCCAGACGGAAAATCTCCTGTCTCAGCTCCTTCGGGGTTATTAACTGCATTCGGCTGGTTCCTTCTGCCGTTTTCCATTTCCGGTAGACTACTCCGTTGACTTTCAGCAAGGTCTTCCGCATCCCATACAGCACTTTCTCCTCGCTGCTCATGCTGGAAAAGTTTGCACTGCCAGCTGTACCGCTCCCGTCAATAAGCGACGTCACCAGTGGGTACCAAGGTTCTGCTTGCTGCATTCTCCGCAAATCATCTGGTCGATATTTCTGCCCCAGCACAGTATCCTGGTCCGCATTTTCCGCCAGCCTAATCTGCTCTGCAACCGCATTTTCCGCATCTTTCCGTACTGCAACCGGCCTCCGAGAAACAGCTTTCTCTGCATCTGTCTTTTCTGCAACCGCATCCGCTCTTCCTGGAACTGCCTTCTTTGTCACCGCAACCGCAACCGGCTTCCGGGACACTGCCTTTTCCGTCACCGCAACCGGCTTCCGGGACACTGCCTTTTCCGTCACCGCAACCGCAACCGGCTTCCGGGACACTGCTTTCTCCGTCACCGCAACCGCACGGAATTCTTCATTTTCTGTAGACTCCTCCTCTGCCAGTTCTGCTTCTCCGCCCGATCTCCGTGACCGCTTCCGGCGTCCCCCCTTCCTTGGCTTGGGCTGAGGAGTTTCTTCACTCCGTGTCTGCCGGATCCTTTCTCCGTAGTTCCAGGCGTCTATCTTGGCCTGTTTCCAGTCGATTTTTCCGCATTGGCTGCACGGGGATCTGGACAATGCATCCGCGTTATTATGGATTCGCCCCGGACGATGTTCGATGTCGAAATGGAACTCACTCAGGAGCTCAATCCACCGTGCGACCTGCCCCTGTGGCTCCTTGAAATTCATCAGCCAGGTAAGACTGCCATGATCCGTGCGAAGAAGGAAGTGTCGTCCCAGCAAGTACTGCTTATTCTTCTGTACCGCAAACACAACCGCCAGGAGCTCCTTCCGGGTGACACAGTATCTCCGTTCTTCTTTGGTTAGGCTGCGGCTCAAGTAGGTTATCACCCGCTCCTGGTTGCCCTGCTTCTGTGACAGCACTGCTCCCAACCCGGTGTCACTGGCGTCCGTGTCCAGGATATATCGGCCTTGCTCCCTTGGGTAACCGAGTATCGGTGCCGATACTAAGCAGTTCTTCAACTCTGCAAATGCCTGCTCTTGCTCCGTCTGCCACCGGAACTGAACCCCTTTTTCCGTCAAGCGATTCAGCGGCGCTGCAATCTCGGAGAACTTTGGCACGAATTTCCGGTAATAGGAGCATAGCCCCAGGAAACTGCGCAGCTCCGTCAGGTTGGTGGGTGTCCGCCACTTCCGTACTGCCTCCGTTTTTGCCGGGTCGGTACAGATACCGTCTCTTCCGACAATGTGACCTAGGAAAGACACCTCCGGCTGGAAGAACTTGCATTTTGACGGTTTGACTTTCAGGTCTGCCTCTCTCAGCTTGTTGAAAACCTCCTGAAGATCACGGATGTGATCCTCCAGGGTCTTGCTGTAGACTATGATGTCGTCCAGATATATGAGGCAGGTCTTCCAGGACAGTCTGCCTAACACCTTCTCCATCAACCGCTCGAATGTACCCGGAGCATTGCACAAGCCGAAACTCATGACTTTGAACTGGTAAAGGCCACTTAATCGGCTGCTTAATCGGCCGGTGACTGCCCGTGTTTATCTGATGTTGCACCTCATTGGTCTGCCCCAGTTCTCCGGCATCATTGCTGAAGGTCGGCTTATTCCGAAATAGGAGGTCGGTTACTCTCTCGCGGAAATGACTCGGCACTGCATCCTGGGTCTGCTCTGCTAACTGCCGCAGCTTCTCATACCCGCTCCAATTCCGCCCGGCCTCCGATTCCGTAGAAATCTGCACCTTCCTGCTCCGCTCCGCCAACGGAACAACACTGCAACCGGCTGCTAAGGTGGTCATCGTCGCCAACTGCGCTCCTTTCTTGATGATTACCGGCTCCGCCATCACATTGATCACTCGAACCGGGACTGTTCCTTGCTTTATCCGGGATAAAGTTCTCCCGATCAGCCATGGTCTTTTCTCAGTAGGCTCCTGTGGCATTTCTAGTACTCCTTCTGCTTCACGGACACTCTCTGCTTGTCCTATTATCAGCTGTTCCGTTTCCGGCGGAATTTGGTAATCTGCTACAGCATTGATCGGAAACAGCTCTCTGGTCTGCTCGAACATGGTGAGGAACACCTCCTGGCTGCCCATCTGCATGGTCATTCAGTCAAAATTTATGCCGGATATCCGGGAACGGATGAAATCCATTCCCAGTATTCCTTCGTCTTCACAGTCTGCTATCTCGAACGTCACGGTTTCAGCTACTCCTGCGATGTTGAGTGGGAGTTCTTTCCGGCCATGCGTCCGTATGTTACTTCCGTCAACCATTGAGAGACGAATCGGCGACCGCTTCAGCTTCATTCCGGGTTTCCGGATCCGTTCCCAGGTTTGTAGGTTGAGCATTGTGACAGTGCTGCCGGTGTCGATTATCAGCGTTACTGGTTCTCCGCATACTCTGGCTGTCACACACCGAAATAGGAGGTCGGTTACTCTCTCGCGGAAATGACTCGGTACTGCATCCTGGGTCTGCTCTGCTAACTGCCGCAGCTTCTCGTACCCGCTCCAATTCCGCCCAGCCTCCGATTCCGTAGAAATCTGCACCTTCCTGCTCCGCTCCGCCAACGGAACAACACTGCAACCGGCTGCTAAGGTGGTCATCGTCGCCAACTGCGCTCCTTTCTTGATGATTACCGGCTCCGCCATCACATTGATCACTCGAACCGGGACTGTTCCTTGCTTTATCCGGGATAAAGTTCTCCCGATCAGCCATGGTCTTTTCTCAGTAGGCTCCTGTGGCATTTCTAGTACTCCTTCTGCTTCACGGACACTCTCTGCTTGTCCTATTATCAGCTGTTCCGTTTCCGGCGGAATTTGGTAATCTGCTACAGCGTTGATCAGAAACGGCTCTCTGGTCTGCTCGAACATGGTGAGGAACACCTCCTGGCTGCCCATCTGCATGGTCATTCAGTCAAAATTTATGCCGGATATCCGGGAACGGATGAAATCCATTCCCAGTATTCCTTCGTCTTCACAGTCTGCTATCTCGAACGTCATGGTTTCAGCTACTCCTGCGATGTTGAGTGGGAGTTCTTTCCGGCCAGGCGTCCGTATATTACTTCCGTCAACCATTGAGAGACGAATCGGCGACCGCTTCAGCTTCATTCCGGGTTTCCGGATCCGTTCCCAGGTTTGTAGGTTGAGCATTGTGACAGTGCTGCCGGTGTCGATTATCAGCGTTACTGGTTCTCCGCATACTCTGGCTGTCACACACATGCCCACCTCGCCCCTGGGACCGGGTCCGTGAACCACCTGCCGGTTATGGGGGTGTCGTCTCTTCTGGGTCCCGGAATTCCCCTTTTCCGCGACCCGCTCTAGTTTTCCGGCTGCTGCTGCTGCTGTCGTGGCTGCTGCTGTTGTTGCTGCTGCTGCGGCTGCTGCTGCTGTTGTCACGGCGACTGCTGCTGTTGTGGTTGACGCCGTTGCTGCTGCTGCTTCGGCTGCCTGCAGTCTCGGGCAAAATGCCCTTTCCGGCCACAGTTAAAGCATTCTAAATCCGCTCGGGAACTGCGCTGCTGCTGCTGCCGGCTAACCGCTTCCTTGACCTGAGTCATCAGATCCGCCAATTGCTGCTAAGTCTGCTTGGCTTGCTTCCGCAATTCGTTCACCTGCTGGCTCCACTCTGGCTCCGTGTTCAGCTGTCTCGTCCAGTGTCGCTCCGCTGGTCTACTGTTGTCTGTTTTCATGATGCTCTCATACTCGGTAGCGAAAGCCAGAGCCTGCGACAGCGTTTCCGGATGGCTTTTCAATACCGACAGCCGCATATCTCGGTTAGTAAGACTGTTGCAGAAATGCATCTTCATGAGCACTTCTGTTGTTGCCGGGTCCGCTTTTGGGTAAGCTAGCCGCGTCTTGCTCCGTATGTCTCTGGCCAGCTCGGACAGCTCCTCCTCCGGCTGCAATTTTCGCGTCTGCAATTCCGCCTGGAAAACAAATGTTTTCTCCCCGGGACAAAACTGCTGTTTTAATGCCGCCACAACCGTATCAAAGCTGCGTCTCTTCTCCGCGGACAGATCCAGTAGTATGCTGCGGGCGTTACCCCTCAAACTGACACGTAAGTTCAGCACCTTTTCCTCTTCCGTCCAATGGTAGTACCGAGCATATTCAAGGAGGTGAGCCTCATACTCCGGCCACGGATCAGTTCCGTCGTATGTCATTAATCTGGCTACTCCTGCCCTTGGTGCTGGTTGTTGTACTGCTTCTGCCTGCTGCTTTCCGGTCACTGCCAGATGCTGTTGAAACACCTCCATTTGGGTCGCCAATAATCTGGTCAGGTTGTCGACTAAATTCTCACCGCCTTCCGCTTCCGCATCCGGTTCCCGATCGCCAGCCTGGTCCGGAAAGTTAATTTCCGCCTCTGCTAACTGCTCTGCAGGCTGTACTCCTTGAGGAACCCGAAGGGGCTCTTCTGCAACTGCTTTCTGCATTTCCGGCTGCAACAGCTTTCGCTCGGCAGGACGAACTGCTTCCTTTTCCGCAACCGGCATCTGCAACGGCTCAGCTCCAACTGCTCCTGCTGACTGCTCCGTGTCCGACACGGCTGTCTTCAGCTGCTGTTCCACCAATTTGCCCCGTCTAGTAGTCATGCTGCAGATGATCCCACCGCTGCCACCAAAAAGTTGTAACGGGTTCTTCACCCTTCTGTGACGTCTTGATAAACCGGTTTTCTTGGGAGGTGGGTGAGTTGTTATTTAACCGGAGCTGAAACGGTAAAATTCCGGGAAACTGCTACTGCTGTACGGTTGAACTCCGGCTAGAAGTCTCTGAAGGTTGGTAGCGTGGTCTGGAATGGACCTCTTAACCGTTGTCCGACTGCCAATCTGCAACTGCACCTGTAAAGTAAGGATCCGGAGGCGTTTCCGTCTCCGGGAACTGCAACTGCTCCGTCGGGATACCGCTTTACTGCAACAGCTCCGTCGTTTTCCGCCTTACTGCAACTGCGACTGCACCTGGAATAGAGAATCCGGGAACGTTGCCGTTGCTGCGGTTGGCTCTGCGACTGCACCTGGAATAGAGAATCCGGGAACGTTACCGTTTCCGAATACTGCAACCGCTCTGCCAGGTTCCGCCTCACTGCAAACTGCTCCGGTTGGCTCTGCCTCACCGCAACCTGCGACTGCACCTGAAATGGAGAATCTCGGAAGTGTTCTCACTTCCGGTTACCGCAACCGCTCCGTCAGGTACTGCCTCTGCTACTCCGTTGTCCGGTACCGCCTCTGCAACTGCTTCGTCGTTTTCCGCCTTACTGCAACTGCTCCGTCTGGTACCGCCTCCGTAGTTGCTCCGTTGAATTCCACCTCCGTCTCCGTCTCCTTCCTTGGTGATCTGGGTTCTTGGATCACCGTAAGACGTCGTTACAACTTGGTCTTAACCGACTGTGGTCTTATGTCCCTTTTCTCCGTATTACTTTCTTTTCCGGTGAACTAACTTTATCATAAATTCCAGTTCTCTAACCAACACGGAAAAACAACTCGGTTGAAGTTTTCATGTTTATTTTCCAAGTGCACAGTCGGAAGACATAACTGCTATCATCTGGTATGACCTAAGCCGGAGCAAGGGAGTACTCTGCTATGGGAGAAGGGGTCTGCACAGGTCGACGTCAGGACACCAACTCCGCCGTCCGCTGTGAAGCGGGGGCTTTTATAGACCTGAGACCCACGTCACGTGACCAACCTATTGTGACGTCATAGTCCGCCAAACACTGATTTTTCCGTAATTTCTAAAAACACTCTAGAACCAATCAGTGGCTGACACGTCACCTTTTAAACCGAAAACGAGGCTGATCACATGACCTTCCGGAAATAACGTCATTACGTTTTTGTACTCCATTGTTCCGACTCCGACTCCGTCTCCGGTTCCGTCTCCGGCTCCGTCTCCGGCTTTACCAACATCAAAAATATACCAAGTTCCGAGACGGAAAACCTTCTAAATAACACCAATACGAAACCGAATGAACCTTTAAACACATATACATTTTAATAAACGGTTATTTAACCATCATATCACAAAACACTGCTAGAATTACCTAGGGGAAACTTTTGGGAACACCCCCAAACCGTTACACCTTGTTCTGATAACCCATTGCATGGCATTGCGTCCTTCATCCGTCGTCGTCCGTCATACGTCTTACATTTTTATTTTTATCTCGAATTTACGGTCGAATCTTTTCGAAATTTGCGCTAAAATGCCTAAGAATACAGGGAAGCACTTTTCTGAAAGATTTTTTGGGCTACCGGACCTTTGGTCCGATAACCTATTGGCATCGCGTTGCGTCCGTCGTCCGTCCATCCGTCGTCCGTAAACAATTCTATCTTTAAATTTTTGTAACGAATGTGACTTCGTTAAGTAGCAACCAGGTTAGTATCGTCATAGCATGGTTAGTAGACAAACATCACATCACATATCACACATCATATAATGAATAGTTATAGTAATGTCGCCGTTACGTGAGGCCCGAGAACCATGGGAGGGGTCCCCGGAACCACAACGCTTGGGCGTGTTGTTCGTCCGGCCTTGTTGATCCTTGGGCATCCTGAGCCCATTTCCTTGAAAAATAATTCTACTTCCGGTTTGGTGTCATTTGACACCACAAGTGTAACCTGATACCAAACCACACCTAGTATATTGCCAATTAGCCCTACGGGTTCGAAAATAATGTCCTTTTTGCTCTACGATCAATATTTACTGAGATATGGAGGTTTTTATGGAAAAGTGGGTGATAATAGGGGAAAGTATCAATTTTTGGCCTTCAAACACACAACGGCCTAATAACTGATCCTTGGGCATCCTGAGCCCATTTCCTTGAAAAATAATTCTACTTCCGGTTTGGTGTAATTTGACGATGTAGTGGAACTGCCGGCACAGGCCTGCCACCTGGGGAATCGAACAGCCTGCACAGCCCGGACGGAGTCTCCACCTAGTGAATGAGCGACCCGCCAGATGACACCGTCCAGTGGCGCCGCCTAGGAGGGAAACTGCGAAGCCCTTGGTGACTCACCTTTACCGGCAGACGTGACTGGAACCTTCGGACGAATAACAACAACAAAATCAACGTACACCTTACGTCGGCGCCTGCTAAAGCAAGTCTTAAGGTGAGACTGATACGGTCTTGCACAACATTGGCGACGAGGATTTAACCGGAGGATACGCGGTAACGGGTGTAAGCCCGTATTACACGTCTCACAGTAGTATTTTTTGTTTATTTTCCACGAGCATTTGGCGTGGGAAACTTTGAAAAGTTAGCTTAAGATTATCTAGTTCAACTTTTTTTCTCTAGATTTGACAATTTAGAATCTAGACCCCAAACTGGCATTTGGGGTCAAAAAAAAATTAGGGAGAGTAGAATCTATATTCTGTCCCCACGTCTAGAATCTGTCTTAGTCTCATTATTGGATAATTTCAGTATCTGGTCATTTATTTCATTCAGATTACTGATAGATCTATTTAGAGTATTTAGTAGATCCAAATTTTGAAGTTTAAAATTTTGATTTCTAGAACTCAGGCCAGTACTTGAATATTTCTCAGTTTCAAGTTATTATTGTATCATTCCAGGCGTGGCTAGTGTACACCGTCTTGACACAGTCAAGCTATCCACGGTAATAATAATAATAAAAAAATAATAAAAAAAATGAATGTCTAGATCTAGTGTGTGTGTGGTAGTGTACACTGTCGTGACATAGTTAAGCTACCACGTAAGAGGTTATTATTGGTCTAGATCAACGTTGGGTGCAGTTCACTGAAATCTGGTGATATTTGAAAGTGAGTTGATGTGATATTTCTGTACCATTTGTAAACTGTTCATTGCCGCCTATTTCTATACTGTGGTAGTTGTATGGAGGTATAATTTCTATGATTGCGTAAACATTTGGCAGTTCTTACTGGTAAAAATTAAATAAATAAATAAATAATAAAAATTTTATGTGATAATTATTACCTGTCCATGTTAATTAAGTGGTGTGATCGTAATTTATTAGTGTGATTGGATTAATCGTCGAGTGAATGTGTCCTATATAAGCTAAAATTAGCATAAGCGTAATTCATAGAAGTGATTGCATTAACATTCGAGTGAAAGTATAAGGTAATTAGTTGAATCAGTCAACACACTGCTACAAGTGAACTGGTAAAGAACATACATAAACGCAACAAAACAAACTGACACATAATCATAGGTAAATTAACACAACTGGTTTGCTCTCACTGTCCTGTTACAGTCGGACTAACCAGAACCGCCACAATAAAATAAAACAGTAGGGTGGTGAATGATATTAACACGTATCATAATTACCAGTGAACACCATAGATATCAGCCTGTGTGAAGTACCCCCAAACTGATATACTAACAACCCACCTACACATACAACATGTCCACCAAGTCTCACAATGTGCCCCGGCGCCTGTACGTGAACATTGCCACAGTGGACGAACTCAAATCTGTCCACGGCATCGGTGAAGTCCGAGCTGCTGCAATCGTGGGCCTGCAACGGGAAGGGCACTGCATCACCATCGAGGGATTGGTGACAGCTACAGGCCTCCCCTCAACCTATTTCTCAGAGCTAGTGGAGAACAATGTCCTCCAAGAAATCCCGCTCGATGATACAAGCGTTCTGGATTCACAATTCCAGAACCTCTCCCTGATAACACCTCCTGAAACGGGAGCCTCATTACAAACACATGGGCAACCCATGGAGCGACTTAGAGCCCAACAGGAGGAAGAGATGAAAACCTTCAGGGCAGGATGGGAGCGGGAGAAGGAGCTCATGCAAAGACAGCTCGAGCTCGAGCTCATGCAACAGAGGAAGGAAGCGGAGTACCAGCATCAGATTGCGGAGATGCAGTACAGGCTCCAACGAGAAAAGTGGGAGAGGGAGGAGGCAGAGTACCGATGGAGGCGCTATCATAAGGAACATCATTCCCGGAAGTTCCGTAAATCTCGCACTGGCACCACGACAGTAACCACCAGCACTGGGAGCGAGGCCACCTATGACCCAGTCAAGGAGTGGAAGTGTGATGGAGGACAACCAACACTGCGGAAAGAGACCAGGGACGATGAGGCTGGCAAGGAAGACCACCAACCACTGTCAAAGAAAGAGCCAGATCGAATGCTGGCAGTCGGGGACGTGAAGGACGAGCCACTAGGTCCGGAGGTGGCAAACGAGCCACTAGACCAGGACGTCAAGCCACCTGCCCCCTTCACTCTTAAAAGTTCCCAGGAGAACTTCATTGACACAATGATGGCGAAATGCCAGCACGTCTACCAGAGTGCCCCGCCTCCCGGTGAACCTGTCCCGGTCAGTGAACAGGCAGCGTCGTGTCACGCTCACCTGACTGCTGGCCATGCAGCCACCATGCCAAGGACCTTGACGCCGCAACCACCGCAGCCCACAGACGCCGGGTTGCCCCCAGCAAACAGTGGAAGCCGAGCTCAGGCATTCGTGCTTCATGAGGCGCAATTACCAGGGAGAGTTGGCGACAGCATCTACCCCCTGAGGGTGCAGGAGGAGCCACGGGCACCTGAGACACAGAGCGAAAGGAGCAGACACCACCAGCACCGGGCGTTGACCAGGGATGCGCCAGCGGGACCCCCAAGCCATGCGCTACACCAAGTGGAGAGTCAACCTCCAGTGGACATTCCGGCACCGTACCTGCCATCCCGAGGAGGCGAGAGGGCCCCAGGATGTGTCAACAAACCTGAAGTCGGACTCAGCAGGTACCATGAGCCAGTTGCCATGGGCTACCCACTGGCAGTTCCGGTTCCGCAACGAGTGGGCCAACTGTATGCTGACCAACTACCAGTACAAGCCAGCACTCGACCGGTTGATGTCGACTGGGGTCACGGGGAGGCAGCGTCCTGTTACGCTCACCTGCCCGTCCGTCCTCAGTATAGAGACATTCGAGGTAGTGGCATGGGACCTAGTCCTGAAAGGAGTCCTGCATACCCCCGGCATGAACAAGCGAGGCACCGGCAGCAGGACAGGGAGCGTAGACGAAATTTCCGGCGCCCCCTTCCCTCGCCACTCCCGGAGGCATCCGAGGACGGGAGTCCAGCACCATCACCGGACCCAGGATGAGCCGAAGTTCGACACCGTGGAAACCGAGAGGAACGAGCTAATAGCCGAGCCAACCTTCATTTGCCCAAACTGCCAACCTTTGAGGGGAAGTCATCTGAATGGGAGCCGTTCATCCTACAGTTCCGGAATGTTGCTCGAATCAGTGAGTGGACAGCACGAGACCAACTTGATCGCTTGATAACATGTCTCCGGGGGCCGGCTATCAAATACGTGTATACCAGGCCTGAAGCTGACCGCCTGACTTACCAAGGTCTGGAACAGCTGCTATCACAACGGTATGGCCAAGTGAACCCACCTGTCACTGTCTGTCGGCAACTGCAGACCACCCGGCAGGAAGAAGATGAGAGCCTGGAGGACTTTGGGGACCGGGTCCTTGCCCTCACCATTGAAGGGTACCCTACTACAGCGGAAGACCTGGTACAGTCGATGGCCGTGGATTTCTTTCTGCGTGGATGCAGAGACCGGCACATCGCATTCCTGACCATGGAGAAAGGTCCAGAGACACTGTTCGAGGCAGTAAGGCTGTGCAGAGCCACGCTACACAACCAAAAAGCGATGGCACTCAACAAATCTCACAGCAGTGCCCGCCAAGTGACATTCGACACCCAAGTGTGTGCCGTGGGGCCCAGCACTCCTCCGACACCTGTAACCAAGACCAATGTCGACAAACAGTATGTAGATGACGCCATCACCCGGATGGGAGAAAAGCTGGAGAAACAACTGGTGTCTGGATTGGAACGGGTGGCGCAAATCATCGCCCAAGCCCTAAAAAATGAGGGCCCACGGAGGCGAGACTGGACGCCGCCCAGACCTCGTGATGGAATTTGGGGAACGTCATCACCAAGGGGGCCACGTTCACCTTCTGGGCAGAGCCCAAAGCTTTGTTTCAAGTGCAACCAGCCAGGACATTTCTCCCGTGAATGCCCGCAGCGGTTGACGAGTAACCAGTCGGAGCAAGTAGCCCCGAAGACCCCTGCCACAACAACAGCGTCGTTAAACGAGAAGGAGCTGCACTGAGGGGTCAGGTACCAGCTCAACAATTCAAGGACCCCAACAATCGAAGAGATGTATTTCACTCGGGCCCACCCGGGGCTACAAGGGTTGATGGAGGTGGGGCGTCCTGTTACGTTGTAACCGCCGTCAGTCCTTGTGGCCAGCCTGGCCCTGATCAAATGCCAAAGCACCAAACATCAAAGTCGCCGGAGCTGGTCCAACCCAAGTTCAGCACGATGAAAGTACCGGTTACAGTCCACAATACCACGATCTCCGCGGTGGTGGACACAGCAGCCGAAATCACCATCATGAACGCTACAGTTGCACAAGTACTGGAGTTGGACATGTCCCAAGCCGTGGATTTCCCGATGAGGGCGGCGTTTCATGACACGGGAGCCGTCGGGAAGCTGCTCCGGAGAGTGAAGATGCAACTTGGGAGTCAACGCTACTACTGGGACCTGGTAACAGCTCCAATCCGGGATGACATGCTGTTAGGGTGTGACTTTCTGACAGCACATAACGCCACAATCTGCTTTAGGAGCAATGCCCTGATCATCAATGAGGAACCAATACTGGCGGAAAGCAAGAATGATGTCATGGGACAATCGGTTCGGATTAGACGGGTACTGCAAACGAAGAAGGTAGTAGTCCCCCCACACAGCATCCAGGTGGGATGGGGAATGGTGTCCCCGACCCCTGACCACCCGCAGGTCATGGTAATTGAGCCAATCGGAGACCATGATGGCCTGATGATCCCAAGAGTGATGGTACGTGGGCCAGGGGTAGTACCCATCAGTCTGTGCAAAGCCACGGATCAGAACATAAAGCCGTCGAGTCGTCATGTGATCGGCACCGCAGAGGAAGTCTGCGACATCTTGGGTGATACTGGAGAGTCACTGTCCTGTTACAGTCGCTCCCCAGAACCATCTGAGAGTGACCATCGCCAGGCCGTCCGACTGATCGAGAGCTCCAATGACCCGGGTGTGTCATTGTCCTGTAACAGTCGCACACCCGGGCCTGCCGACCGTCAGCTGACCACGGAGAAACCAGGGAGCACAGAGGAAGTATCTGGAATGGACCGAGGGGTTCCACCACATCTTAGCACCTTGCTAGGCGACGGCTCCAGGGAACTGAGCTTCAGAGAGTCAGCACAGCTCAAACAGGCACTGTGTGAGTACTCTCATGTATTCTCACAACATGATTTTGACCTCGGAGAGTTCAACGTCATACAGCATCGGATCGACACCGGGGCGGCTCCGCCTGTGCATCAGCGTATGCACCGTACACCACTGGGGTTCGAGGAGGAGGAAGAACGCCACCTGAACGAGATGCTGCAGGCGGGAGTGATCCGCCCGTCTACTTCCGACTGGGCATCAGCACTGGTGCTGATAAGAAAGAAAGATGGTTCAGTGCGCTACTGCATTGATTACAGGGAGCTGAACTCCCGCACCGTGAAGGATGCGTTCCCATTGCCCCTTATCGAACAGTGCCTGGACTCCCTGAGAGGAACAGAGTTCTTCAGTACTCTAGATCTGTCATCCGGGTACTGGCAGGTCACTATGCACCCGGACGATGCCCACAAAACGGCCTTCATCACCAAGTTCGGGCTGTTTGAGCATGTAAGGATGGGTTTCGGGATCTGCAACGCGCCAGCAACATTCCAGCGCTTGGTGAACCTGATGTTTCACGGCATGCTCTGGAGGCAAGTGCTCGCTTACATTGACGATGTTATCGTCATGGGGAAGTCATTCCAGGATGGCCTGCAGAATTTGATTCAGGTATTTCAGCGCCTGCGTGACCATAACCTCAAGTTGAAGCCCCGGAAATGCGCCCTGTTCCAAAAACAGGTGGAATTCCTGGGCAAGATCATCAGTAACAAGGGCATCAGCATTAGTCCAGACAAGCTCCAAGCCTTGAATGATTGGGGAATCCCAACTAACAAGAAGGAGGTGGAGGCCTTCCTGGGATTTGTTAACTACCTGAGGGAGTTTGTGCCACACATGTCAGAGCTTTGCGAGCCCCTGTACGCCATCACAGGAAAAAATGGGTTTGCATGGGGTGACTCCCAGGAGCAAGCATTCCACACCCTAAAAACTAAGATCAAGGAGGCTGTCATGCTGAACTACCCGTCTAGTAACCACACCTTCATCGTGGACACTGACGCATCTGATGTCGCCATTGGCGCGGCTGTGAGTCAACTCACAGATAAACAAGAGGTGCCCATCGCCTTCGCCAGTAAATCACTACTCCCAGCGCAGAGAAACTACTGCACGACCAGGAAGGAACTGCTGGCGGTGATCACTTTCACCCACCAGTTTCGTCACTACTTGCTGGGGCGGAAATTTATCATCAGGACAGACCACCACAGCCTGGTGTGGCTGATGAGGTTCAAGCACCCAGAGGGCCAGCTAGCTCACTGGCTGGAAGAACTCAGCCAGTACGACTACACCATTCAGCACAGGCCAGGGAAGAAACATCTCAATGCGGATGGCCTGTCTCGTATGTCCGATGACCTGCCGTCCTGCAACTTACGCGGCTGGAGAAAACCTGGACTTACTGCCCTGTGGAGGATGTCCATACTGCACACGAGCCCACCACCAGTGGGAGAGATTCCTGTCTGACGTGGATGATGTGGTGCCCCTGGCATACCAACCATCAAGAGGGAAGTTTGAGGCCTCTGCTTTCCGTCCTGACACAGCGTCCTGTCACGCTCATGTCAGCCGGGTGGCAGGGGACCTGCAGCAAGAGACACATCATAGTACCGATGCAGCGTCCTGTTACGCTCACGTCGGTGCGATAAATTCTGACACTGAAGAAGTGGAGCCGGAAAGTGACACTAAAGAAAACACAGAGGAACCGGAGGGTTTGATCGTGGGTAGGACTCTGGGTGAAATCCAGAGCCTTCAGCGGAATGACCCAGAATTGAAGCCTGTGATGGAGTGGTTATCAGCTGGTCGGGAACCCAGTACGGCCGAGCTGTACCTACAAGCCCCAGCGACGAAGCACTTGTGGCTCTGTAAGGCACTATTACTGATGAGAGCGGGAGTCCTCTATTACCAGTGGGAGTCCCCGACAGGCACCTCCTGGAAGCTGGTCGTACCGCAGTCTCTGAAAGCGGAGGTTTTCCAACTGTGCCACGACATCAAAAGCGCAGGACACCTGGGCCAGCACAAGACAGTGGAGAGAATCCGTCGAAGTTTTTACTGGCGCAACCTGAGCCAGGACACCATTCTGTACGTCAAGACGTGTGCAACTTGTAACCTGAGCAAGAAAGCGTCACGCACACCCAGAGCTGGACTAGGAGAGTATCATGCAGGCAGCCCCCTTGAGAGAGTCCATATAGATATGATGGGCCCATTTGTCGAGAGTTTCCGGGGAAACAAGTATATCCTCATGTTGGTGGACCAATTCACCAAATGGGTGGAATGCTTTGCAGTACCCGACCAGTCGGCAGAAACTACGGCTCAAGTATTGGTGGATAACTTCATATCCAGGATGGGGACGCCTGTCGAGATTCACACCGACCAGGGTAGGAACTTTGACGGCAAGTTATTTCGAGCTGTCTGTGAGCTACTGGAAGTCACTAAAACAAGAACAACTCCATATAGGCCGTGCTCGAATGGACAAGTCGAGAGGATGAACCGCACGGTGTTACAGTGTGTCCGGTGTTACATCGGCAAACAACAAAAAAACTGGGATCGGGACCTGCCCTTGATAGCCATGGCTATCAGAAGTACCGTGAACCGAAGCACTGGGTTCACACCCAACTTTCTCATGCTGGGGAGGGAAGTCTCGATAGCTGACGCTGTCCTAGGCATCTTTCCAGGAAAGAAGTATCAACCCCCAGAAGACATGCCTGAGTATGTGCAGGAACTCCTCTCTAGGCTCCAAACGGCACATACCACGGCCAGACAAACCCTGAAATCAGAACAGCAACGGGCTAAGAAATACTACAATCTAAAGCTAAGAGAGCATAGCTTCGAGCTAGGGGATCCGGTATACAAATTGGACACATCTTCCAAGATAGGCCAGAGCAGGAAGCTGCAGCCAATCTACCTTGGCCCATTTCTAGTAGTGACTGTCCTATCCCCTGTGTTATATCGGATAGAGGGTAGGAGAGGGGTGTCCGTAGTCCATCATGACCGTCTGAGGCTCTGTCGAGACAGAGCGGTGCCATTGTGGATTCGACGACGACGCCATGAGGTACTCAAGACAATACAGGAGGATACAGAAGTAATTATGGACTCAAGTGTTGTGGAGCGTAGTGAGGAGATTGACAGCGGTAAAGAAGATCAGGATTCAGTGTCCTGTTACACTCGCTCTGATCCAGAGCCTTCGGAGTCCATATCCAGCCCGATTGACAGCGGTAAAGAGGATCAGGAGTCAGTGTCCTGTTACACTCGCTCTGATCCAGAGCCTTCGGAGTCCATATCCAGCCCGATTGACAGCGGTAAAGAGGATCAGGAGTCAGTGTTCTGTTACACCTGCCCTGATGACAGTCTCGAGGATGACATGCTACCCTATGAGGACGCCTTCCAGGAAGGAGACCTGACGACACTCTTCCAAGAGACTGAATCCAGCCGCCGAGGACGCCACCTAAGGCGCCCAGGGTATCTAAAAGACTATGTCCTATAGTCAAGTCCTACTAACTCTTGGAGGGCTTAGCGTAAGTGTAGTTAAGATCAGCACAAAAGTATTGATGCTCCGGTGAGTTAATTTTTCAGATGGAAGAAGAGTGACAATTCTGTCCCGACTATGAAGAGGAGCTGGAGCCAGAACCAACTGCAGGGCCCAGTTCCACCCCGGACCCTGTGCCTGGGTCTCCCGAAAAAAGGCACAAGAAACAACAACAAAAAGGACCACGTCCCGTGACCTGCCCGGTGTGCCAGGAGGTCGTATATATCCGTGTCCGGAGGCACGTTGAACAGGCCCACCTCCCGTGGTACTACAATGCTCAACAGGCATGCTGGACCTGCCACACCTCTGGCACTGGAGTAGGCCACGTCCTCCACCACCACCACCCGGAGACTGATGATCGGCACTCCAACGATTCACTACTGACGGACGGCAACCTGCTCCGGTGGGCGGGTATGATGAAGGGCCTGCTGCTCTTTATCTCCTTTCATCTGGGGTACGGCCCCCGTATTGAAGACGTCTTGGAGCGCGTGCAGCGCCAGCACAGGCATTTCCCTGCAGATGCCCGACTGTCAGTGAACGACACAATAACGTGGACCTGGCGGATGTTGGATTACTTCACCGGGAGTCCTTTCAGTGGGTATACCAGATCACCCCCCCAAACCGCGTGGCTGCCCTGTTTCAATGGCGGGTCATGGCGGAGCTGGTGTCTCACCTCACACCTGACCTGCGGGAATGCGTGAGGACGTGGGACGACCCTGCCGCGCTGGACGCCACGCCTCGCTGGAGAACAGTGGACAGCCATTGCCATCTGGATAAGGTCCTCCTCTCATGCCGCGAGGCCACGGACTTAGCACAAGTGGAAGCCGCGATCGGGCGACCAGACATCGACCTCCAGTGTTCGACGGTGGTGTGCTCCCCGCCCTTTCCTAGTGGATGGAGGGACATCCGTTTCCTCCGGGAATGGCAGGGGGTGGAGCTCAACATCGGCCTTCACCCGTACATTGCCTCGTGCCCAGACGCCTATGAGAAACTGGAAAAGTTCTTGCGCCTGATCGACGACCCGTGTTGCCTCGCCATAGGAGAGATAGGACTGGACTACCAGCGCCACAATAGTCGGGAAGCCAAGGAGCAGCAGCAGGACATCCTGGGTCAGATCGCAACACACGCCAAGCGTCTGAGCAAGCTGGTGGTGATCCACGCCCGTTGGGACCAAGACCAGAGCACCGTCTATGCAGATGCCATCCGGATCCTGCGACAACAGTTGCCATCCGACCATCCTGTATACCTGCACTGTTTCAGCGGGACCCTTGACCAGGTCAACCAGTGGAGATCAGCCTTCACCAACATGTTCTTCAGCCTGGATTACTCGCTGACCATGATGGACCACGGCGACACCACGGACAAGCGACAGATGCTGCAGGAGATCCCTCTGGACCAGGTCCTCCTCGAAACGGACGCCCCGTACCGCCTTCCTCGTCCCTGGGACCTGATGCCACTAGTGCGGGTGGTGGCATGCTTCCGGAACCTGTCGCCCATGATAGTGTGTGAACTGGCCCGGGTGAACGCTGCTCGCTTCTTCCGCCTCCCGAACCCGTAAGTGATTCATCTCATTGCTCATTGTTCATCCATGGGATGATCACTGTCCTGTTACAGTCGTCTCCCATGGGCTTCCACCTTTTTCACCCTCATCAGCATCTCTGTAAGCGATCACTGTCTTTGTCATAGTCGTCGCTTATGGACCCCATGTCATTCACCTTCATCCGTGGGTGGTCACTGTCTTTGTTATAGTCGCCACTCACAACCTGTATATATGTATATATGTTCTGTCACCCTTTACGCCGAGTCTACAAAAAGGGGAAGGATGTAGTGGAACTGCCGGCACAGGCCTGCCACCTGGGGAATCGAACAGCCTGCACAGCCCGGACGGAGTTTCCACCTAGTGAATGAGCGACCCGCCAGATGACACCGTCCATTGGCGCCGCCTAGGAGGGAAACTGCGAAGCCCTTGGTGACTCACCTTTACCGGCAGACGTGACTGGAACCTTCGGACGAATAACAACAACAAAATCAACGTACACCTTACGTCGGCGCCTGCTAAAGCAAGTCTTAAGGTGAGACTGATACGGTCTTGCACAACAACACCACAGGTGTAATCTGATACCAAACCACACCTAGTATATTGCCAATTATCCCTACGGATTGAAAATAATGTCCTTTTTTCTCTACGATCAATCTGTACTGAGATATGAAGGTTTTTATGGAAAAGTGGGTGATAATAGGGGAAAGTATAAATTTTTGGCCTTCAAACACACCAAAACGGCCTAATAACTGATCCTTGGGCATCCTGAGCCCATTTCCTTGAAAAATATTTCTACTTCCGGTTTGGTGTAATTTGACATCACAGGTGTAATCTTATACTAAACCACACCAGTATATGGCCAATTTGTCCTACGGGTCCGAAAATAACGTCCTTTTTGCTCTACGATCAATATTTACTGAGATATGAAGGTTTTTATGGAAAAATGATGATAATAGGGGAAAGTATTAATTCTGCAATAGGTTTTCAGAACAAAGGTCGGTAACCTAAAAATTAGCCCAAAGGCTAAGATAGGTTACCGGACAATTTTGGTTTGGCCATGGCAGCATAGGCAGGTAAGAGACCTTGAGATTTACCAATCAAGGTCATCCGTGTGAACTTCGATGTCACCATTACGTGTATCTATGCGGCATTTCATATTCTATACGTTCATAATACAAAGATATATCTGGGTAGTATTGTTTAGGCCGGAATTAACACATTCCGAGTCAGACATTTGGCACTCAAGGTCATCTCACGTCAAGTTCAAGGTCATCATTAGTTGTGCCATATAGGTCTTCCTATATGTTCATAATGCAAACATGAGCTCTATCTGCAAGCATTTCATCTATAGATGCAAATCTGGGCATTTTTTGACCCCAAAATGGCTGTTTTGACCTTTCAAGGTCATCGAAGGTCAAATTCAAGGTCACCACACAAGTCGCCGTATATGACTTCCCATTTGAAAGTGCCAATTTCTAAGCTGTATCTTCAAGTGCTTTATGAGTACAGTCCTGACAGCTCCCATTATGAAGGAAAAAAGTGCCGAAAATTTCCCAAGTCCAAACTTTGTTTCAAAGGGTGAAAATTTTTTTTCCCTAGAAATGGCCCAAAATGGATAGTAATGCGATTTGGGGCGAAATGTTTTTTTTCGCCGACTCATCAAAAATTCAAAATAGCCGCCACACGGAGATCGGCGATTCAAGGGCAACAAAACTTATACATGTCACAGAGGTATATAAGAGGAATCTTTTAAAACAAAAATCTCAAAACTGATCAGACAGTTTTTGAGAAAATATAGACCAGGTGCAAATTTAGCATTTTTTGACCCAAAAATGGCTGTTTTGACCTTTCAAGATCAAATTCAAGGTCACCACACAAGTCGCACATATGACTTTCCATTTGAATAATAATAATAATAATAATAATAATAATAATAATAATCAGATTTGTTTAACGACGGTCCATGATGATAGGCAATTCTGCCTGTCTTCCCCATCCCCCGTCGGGTGACAATTTTGAATTTGGAAAGCACATTCGAATGGAGAAACCTTTGCGTTGCCAGGATGAAAACTCCACCTACTTTGTGCCGGTGACGGGGTTTGAACCCGCGTCACCTACCGCCTCTGAGCTTCTTTGCTTCAAGAGCCACCAGTCCAATCCACTCGGCCACAGAGGCGGTTTTACGTCATGCTTTTTTTTTTTAAAGTGCCAATTTTTTCGCCGACCCACAAAAAATTCAAAATGACCGCCACACGGAGACAGGCAAATTTAGGGCAACCAAACTTATACATTTCACAGAGGTATATGAGGGGATTCTTTTGAAACCAAAAACTCAAAACTGATCAGACAGTTTTTGAGAAAATGGCCGTCAAAGTCCAAAATTGAGCCTTTTTCGACAAAAATGGCCGCCATTTCGAAAAAAATGCGAAAATCAAAAAACAAAAAAATACCTCCTTCTCAAAATATTTTTAGGCATTTTTGTGCAAAATTTCAGAAAGATTCGATCGTTAACGTTAAAGATAAAAATGTTAACGCCGGACGGACGGACGGACGGACGGACGGACGGACGGATGGGCGTTACGGGCAGACCCAATGTTAAATTTCCTATCTTCACTTTCCCCACAAGTCCTGAAAAAATCCCATTAAGACCGCACTTTTGGCTTAAACTGTGGTTGTGGGGCGTTTTCAGCTTTATTCCCCCTGAGAAATCCCCGTAAACCCTTCTGGTATGCCCGGACGGACGACGGACGCAACGCCATGCCAATAGGTTATCGAACCAAAGGTCCGGTAACCTAAAAACATTCCTCATGTTGAAGCTAATGTTGTGTCAGATTTTCACATTTGTGGGCAATTGACAAAAATCGTTTTCACATTTGTGGTTGATTTTTTCTTTCACATTTGTGGGTGAAGTTTTTTTCACATTTGTGGGTGAAGATTTTCACATTTGTGGGTAGTTGACAAAAAACGTTTTCACATTTGTGGTTGATTTTTTTACATTTGTGGGTGATTTACAAAATTTGTTTTCACATTTGTGGGTTTTCACATTTGTGGGCGTTTTAACATTTGTGGGTTCAACAGTCGGCCCCCGCTGTTGACTTACATCACAGCCATGTATGTAAATAGCAGGTTCCTGATTCCTGATGACCAGGTGGCTTATCAGTATGGTGGCTGATAGCGTCTATATGTCAATCTCGCTCCCTCCAGGCGAGAGAGCGAAGCGAGGCAGCGAGATAGCGATGCGAGGGAATGAGGAAGCAATGCGAGAGAACGAGAGAGCGATGCGAGGTAGCGAGAGAGCGATGCGAGGGAACGAGTGAGCGATAAGATATTCACATAGATCAACCTCGCTTCCTCGCATCGCTTTCTCGCTCTCTCGCTCCCTCGTTCTCTCTCTCCCTCATTCTCTCGCTCCCTCGCTGTCTCGCATACAGAAACTAATTTTCATGTACTAGGTATGCAGTATCGAAAACTAACTAAAGATTTTTGCAGACAAATAAAACGCACTTTTGATAACTCGCACGATATATTTCTTTGTTCTAATATAACCATGCATATGATCATGTATGTACTAAGGCTCTGTGCGGGGCGGGGATCCAAGCGCGGGCCGCGGGGTCCGCAGCCCGCGGTGCGGTGCGGTGCGGTGCGGTGCGGGTCAACAACTTGATTTGATGATGCAGTGTGGTGTGGGCTCAGTTTTTTTCACTGCGGGGCGGTGCGGTGCGGCAACCTTGTGCTGTTGGTGGGTGCGGTGCGGTTCTCATAAACATTAATTTGACCGCACCGCACCACATTCCTCGCACCGCACTGCACCGCAGTATAACTTTACGTTCAGTTGATTATTCCCATATTGGTCCTAATATCAGAGCGGTGGTGAATATCCCAGATGTGATGTTTGGAACAATATGGGACCTTTCTACAAATAAATGAGAACAGGTACAGCATGACAGGATAAATTAGAATCAACTTTTATATTTGGTAAAGATTTTACATGTATTGTTTCATCAATTTCATGAATGTTACAACAAATCATAATAAAGCATGGTTGGCAAGTTTCACCCAGAGGTGCGGATCGTGCAACCCCTGGTGGGTAAAAGTGGGTCATTTTATTCCAATACTCTGTCAAATGGCATTGACAGTGTGTCAGTGAGCATCTGTCAATGAGCTTTTAATATATTCAGGATATCCCCAGACATCCTATGACGTAATCTTACAGTATACTTGTATCCACATCATTATTTAGTCAATCTCTCACTCAATTGTGAGCCTCCACACTCAGGCACAGCCTGTTACGCAACTGCTAACCAGCCAATTGTTGCTACTACAAGCACCACAGGCACTGTAAACACACCAACACAGATATATGCACCTGGATCATGCACACTCGATCTCATGAATCTGATCTTATGCAATAGAGTCTACATCTACCACATAAATCTGAGATGCAAACTACATCTCAGATTTATTGTTTTGAAAATGACAATTGAAGTTTTAAAATCTGAATGTATTATGAAATCTGCATGGTGGATAGATCTGAACCACCTTAGATAATGTGACAACAGTACAGATCATTTAGAGAATTTACTAGTATCATTATCATATAAATTCTTGGCAGGGTTAACATTAGGTACCGAAATAATTTTGCTCACTTTTCCCCACTTTTACTAATCAAAACCCGATGTAAACCTGCAGGGCAGGGCAAAACTCCTTTTGCCTGTGTAAAATCCAATCCTGTAATAAAGATAACTAATAAGTTTTTTTTTATTATTCATTGCCAACATCTGTACACAGTCAAAAAGATAATTACACGTATAGGAATAATGTCGCCGAAGCTGCGGACAATAGCGGACACATATTAAAATTGCGGTGCGGTGCGGGGCGATTTTCTCTTTAGTGCGGTGCGGTGCGGTGCGGTGCGGGTTGTCCCTTCATATTTGCGGTGCGGTGCGGGCCTTCCACAGCAGGCCATGCTGCGGTGCGGTGCAGTGCGGGCTATTGAGTGTGCGTTGCGGTGTGGACGCGGGGGCAAAAAACCTGTCCGCGCAGAGCCTTAGTATGTACATGTACATCCATCTACAAAGCTAACTGTTATATGTATATTTTAATGATATTAATAAAGGTTTCGACATGGTCAGTGCTATTACAATACTCATGGATGTGTAAAGAAATAGAGGGAGGGATGACGGACTGCATGACGGACTGTACCCACCCTTCCCTGGACATGCCCATGTCATACCAGTTTCATTGTTGGACATATAAAACTGGGACATATGAAATAGATGATATCGATCTGAAGTTTACATCATAGTTTCTACTTAATAATGTATTCTTTGAAATACCAGTGTAAGCATAGACGATTAAGTTGTAAAATTATGCAATATGAGTCCCATGCACATGTTCCGAAAATTACAATTCCATATCGTGCTCTATTATGATGATATAACATCACAATAGAAAAGGTTATAATTGTCGTGTTATTCGAAGTACGTGTATAGTATGCTGATCCGTGAACCGCCACCTCCCACTCAGCCGCCCTCCAATCACAGCCCCCTCTTCCACCCAGTCTACAGCTTCATCCGCTGCAAGTCACCTCATTGGTTATATCACTGTCACGTGGTAACGAGCCTTATCCACTCACCAAGCTCTCTTACTTAATCTTCTGGGCTGTGGGATCGAAGCATGATGCAAATTATATGTATGTGAAAATGCCGTCAGCGAAATCTACATGCTTGAACCATGTACAAATATGATATATATAGGACCTATAAAATATGTAATCCGATGAAATTATAATATTAATACATAAGAATTAACCATAAAATCCTCACATATTTTATTCAGATTGAGAATATTCATTATATATCAGTAGTTAGATAAATAATAAGTATGTTCCGATGTCAGAATATGATTTGACTGGAGATATATCCTTTCACTTCAATCACAACTTTGTTTTTGTCACAATTGACACAAAATTGTTGTATGAATAACGTTCAATGAATAATTTTATTTCCTAATAACACAAAATAGTATTTGTTGACATCGGTTATTGTGTACGTTGTGCGAAGGGAGAGGGCGGGGTATATAGGTGAATAGATGGTACCAAAAACCATCTATTCATGTTAATAAATGAATTATAAATCGTTATTTCGGTATTGAACGTCATATGTTTTGCGCTTGATTGAAAATGAACAGGGAGATTAGTTTTGTCGTAAAGGATTAACTTATCATATTTGACCATATATGCAATAAATAATATTTGACCATATTCACTGTTAGGCATACAGATATAAATATTGATGCAGAAGAATGGACGTGATTATTTTTCGTGTGCGCGAAAAATATCGTGGTAACGAATAAAATTAGCATCTGAACGAAAGAAAAAATCAGCGATAACGAAGGAATTTATCGAAAGAACGAGAGAACGAGTAGTAGTAGTATTTTATTTCAGATTCACATCACTCGTTCACTCAGTCAAACAATACATCCCCTCTCTCAATAGACACCTAGTACATATAGTATAACATAGTGAGTTTAGGGTGATTCCAAGATAAACACATTTCTACACATGAAGAGATTGTTGTGAATCTTGGCCATTGTTTAAGCCTTGGCTGTACAGCTGCCCAAATTTGGACAGAGGAAACAATGGCCATGATTCACTTGCCCCTTATATCCCAACTACTGTATTAACCCCTTGATCCCGTTCCCGATGAAACCCTAAATATGATGTTAACCCCAACAAAAGGCCCTTCATTTGTGTGGTTGACAATATAAGATAATGTACAACCTCAAAACGTAATCCAAGATGCCATCTGACCTGACCTTGGAGACTAGCCATGAAATATTATTATTCACCATAATTGCATATAAGGTACTTCTTAAGCTTTATTTTAAATGCAGTTTTACTGTTCAATTGTTTGCACATATTTGGTAAATTTTGCCACAGTTCTCGTCCTCTAACGATAAACTTTTCCCTATTGTACTTGTTTTATATAATATATGACTTGGATTTGCAGATTGTGTAGTAGCGTGATTATGTATAAATGAATTTGGGATGTGAATGGATTGAACAGGAGGTGGCAAACCATTCATATATGATTCATGCATGAATTGTAAGGCCTGAGAAATGAATACATCGTCAAGTTTCAGAATATTACTTTCTTTGAAAAAAGGTAATGTGTGTGTGTCATATGAGGTTTTTTGTATAATTCGAATTGCTTTTTTTTGGTAAGATATCTATTGCTTTTGTGTTTTTCTCGAGAGAGCCAGAGAACGAGGAATCGAGGGAACGAGAGAGCGAGGGAGCGAGAGAGCGAGAGAGCGAGGTAGTGAGATAACGTGATTGAGAGAGTGATGCGAGATAGCGATATAGCAATGCAATAGAGTGAGAGAGTGATACGAAATAACGAGAGAACGAGAGAACGATGGAAGGAAGCGAGGTGGTTTTATGTCAATATCATATCGCTCACTCGCTCGCTCGCATCGCTCCCTCACATCGCTCTCTCGCCCCCTCACATCGCTCTCTCGCTCCCTCGCATCCCTCATGCGCTCTTTCGCTACCTCGCTTCGCTCTATCGCCGCGAGGGAGCGAGATTGTCAAATGGACGCTATCAGCCACCATACATCAGTAATGTGGCTCAACAGTGGGATATAGCTGAATTCGGGGACGAGGTCTCTCCGAAGGGGGAAAGCACTGTGGCATTATGACGTGGTGGGCTGCACGAGTAGTGACACCACGGTTATGATGCTGCAGTGTGAGCAGATTCATAAGACATTCGGTGACACTCCAGTAATGGGGTATACCTCTTTATCGTGGGGTCGCCGAACTCTACATAAACTTCAGTGGGTCTGTCTTGATGTTCAACTGTAAGTTTGGCTCAGTCGTCTTTGAAGAAACCAGCCACAAGGATTCCGATGTTCAAGAGTATGTTGTGGTCTCAATTTCGGGCAAAATACTTAAGTTGTGCACAATATGCTGGAACAACATTAGGCTGTTTCGGCCCAACAGTTTCGTCTGAACAAAGATATTTGTAATTCGTTTTATGTAAATAGAAAGCCCCATAGCGAGGACCTCGATCCACAGCATAAGGCCCAGGTTTGGATTTGGTGAAAGTTCGGTGACACAGATCTCAAATACTGCCTCGAGTTAACGTAGTCCGCTACAAACATTGAGGTAACGGAGAGTCAAAATTTAAAAGTTATTTCTTGAATATCATCTTTTCAAAATGACCTGATTTTATAGAGTAACTGATCAGCATCCTAATACTGAAAAGAAATTATGGGGTCACCGTGCTGGTTTCTTCGACATATACGATCAAAATCACAAACATTTACCTAAAATGACATAAATTATGGCATTTTTGCACATTTTTTTGTCCATATTCACATCTTGCATCGTGATTTCCATGCGAACGGATACGGTGACCCCCTATTTTCTTTTCAGTTTTAGGATGCTGATCAATTACTCTATAAAATATGTCATTTTGAAGCGCTTGATTATATTGATACAGTTATTTATGTTTAAAAACTCGTTGACTCGCTCCCCTTACTGTTTGGAGCGGACTACCTAGGCATGCACTGGTTGTCATCATGTCATCACACACTACTGCTACAATTCAATCGAACTATTGTATGCACTGATTGTCGAGATCAATACCCAAAAATAATTGTACTCTGTTTATTAATATTCTTATCCAGGAAATGTTGATGCACGATTATTGAAGACATAACATAACTGAAACAAAATAACAGCAATTGTATTTTTTCAGAAATCCTTGACAAACTCATTGAAATTTTTTTTTCAACTGGAACCAGTAGCGCCTTTTGTGCAAGTGAATCAAATATAAATAAACATATTTTATCATCTGCTTGGATGTGGCCGACTGCATGCATAGATATCAGCCTCGATCCCAAGCAATATCCCGTGTTTTTGATAAGCAATAATGCATTTTCAAAAAAAAAATTATCACGAACCGCTTTAAGCTGTTCGTCGAAAAATATATGGCTTATTCACGTTTCCCAGACAGGAACTAATCTTCGTACACGTTCGTGTATCATTGGCCCACTCACATTTATGTATTTGTTCAGCTAATTTACCATGAAAATACCTCTCCATTTTGACAACTGTCGTCCGATTAGTTGCGAATAACGTATGTCACGACGTTATCTGTAAAGTGCCGTTAAGTGTAAAGTAGCATAACTCGATTGGGAGATCGAACTATGACTATGTCTTATATCAGACTATCTATATTGGTGTACTGATTATTCGCCAGGTGTCTCTCCATGGCATGATATTCGCGCGCGCGTGCCCCCCTCTGGTCAATACACGACGGGTATTGCGTTCAGCACGAGTGTTGTAGATCATTTATAAGCGTCAAACTAAGTTGATTGGGAAAACTTGGGTACAATTTGCCTGTGCTGGACAGCAGTCATCTGCTGGCCATGATGTTAAGTCAAAATATTTTATTTTTGTTGATGGGCCGGTTAAAATTAATCTGTTGAAAATCAGACCGATTATTGATGATCGATTATATGTCACTGTGTGACCACTTTACACTTAACGGGAAGTCTGACTCTGTGCACTGTGACCACTTTACACTTAACGGGAGGTCTGACTCTGTGCACTGTGACCACTTTACACTTAACGGGAGGTCTGACTCACTCTGTCCATTGTGACCACTTTACACTTAACGGCAGGTCTGACTCTGTCCACAGTGACCACTTTACACTTAACGGGAGGTGTGACTCTGTCCACTGTGACCACTTTACACTTAACGGGAAGTCTGACTCTGTCCATTGTGACCACTTTACACTTAACGGGAAGTCTGACTGTCCATTGTGACCACTTTACACTTAACGGGAAGTCTGACTCTGTCCATTGTGACCACTTTACACTTAACGGGAAGTCTGATTCTGTCCATTGTGACCACTTTACACTTAACGGGAAGTCTGACGCTGTCCTCTGTGAATACTTTACACTCAACGGGAGCTCTGACTCTAACCACTGTGACCACTTCACACTTAACGGGAGGTCTGTTTTTGTCCATTGTGATCACTTTACACTTAACGGGAGGTCTGACTCTAACCACTGTGACCACTTCACACTTAACGGGAGGTCTGACTCTGTCCACTGTGACCACTTTACACTTAACGGGAAGTCTGACTCTGTCCATTGTGACCACTTTACACTTAACGGGAAGTCTGACGCTGTCCTCTGTGACCACTTTACACTCAACGGGAGGTCTGACTTTGTCCATTGTGATCACTTTACACTTAACGGGAGGTCTGACTCTAACCACTGTGACCACTTCACACTTAACGGAAGGTCTGACTTTGTCCATTGTGACCACTTTACACTAAACGGGAGGTCTGACTTTGTCCATTGTGATCAGTTTACACTTAACGGGGGGTCTGACTCTGTCCATTGTGATCACTTTACACTTAACGGGAGGTCTGACTCTAACCACTGTGACCACTTCACACTTAACGGGAGGTCTGACTTTGTCCATTGTGATCACTTTACACTTAACGGGAGGTCTGACTCTAACCACTGTGACCACTTCACACTTAACGGGAGGTCTGACTTTGTCCATTGTGATCACTTTACACTTAACGGGAGGTCTGACTCTAACCACTGTGACCACTTCACACTTAACGGAAGGTCTGACTTTGTCCATTGTGACCACTTTACACTAAACGGGAGGTCTGACTTTGTCCATTGTGATCAGTTTACACTTAACGGGAGGTCTGACTCTGTCCATTGAGAACACTTTACACTTAACGGGAGGTCTGACTCTGTCCACTGTGACCACTTTACACTTAACGGGAGGTCTGACTCTGTCCACTGTGACCACCTTACACTCAACGGGAGGTCCGACTCTGTCCACTGTGACAACTTTACACTTAACGGGAGGTCTGACTCTGTCCACTGTGACCACTTTACACTTAACGGCAGGTCTGACTCTGTCCACAGTGACCACTTTACACTTAACGGGAGGTCTGACTCTGTCCATTGAGAACACTTTACACTTAACGGGAGGTCTGACTCTGTCCACTGTGACCACTTTACTCTTAACGGCAGGTCTGACTCTGTCCACAGTGGCCACTTTACACTTAATGGGAGGTGTGACTCTGTCCACTGTGACCACTTTACACTTAACGGGAAGTCTTACTCTGTCCATTGTGACCACTTTACACTTAACGGGAAGTCTGACTCTGTCCATTGCGACCACTTTACACTTAACGGGAAGTCTGATTCTGTCCATTGTGACCACTTTACACTTAACGGGAGGTCTGACTCTGTCCATTGAGAACACTTTACACTTAACGGGAGGTCTGACTCTATCCGCTGTGACCACTATACACTTAACGGGAGGTCTGACTCTGTCCATTGAGAACACTTTACACTTAACGGGAGGTCTGACTCTGTCCACTGTGACCACTTTACACTGAACGGCAGGTGTGACTCTGTCCACTGTGACCACTTTACACTTAACGGGAAGTCTGACTCTGTCCATTGTGACCACTTTACACTTAACGGGAAGTCTGACTCTGTCCATTGTGACTACTTTACACTTAACGGGAAGTCTGACGCTGTCCTCTGTGACCACTTTACACTCAACAGGAGGTCTGACTCTGTCCATTGTGATCACTTTACACTCTAACCACTGTGACCACTTCACACTTAACGGGAGGTCTGACTCTAACCACTGTGACCACTTCACACTTAACGGGAGGTCTGACTTTGTCCATTGTGATCACTTTACACTTAACGGGAGGTCTGACTCTAACCACTGTGACCACTTCACACTTAACGGGAGGTCTGACTTTGTCCATTGTGATCACTTTACACTTAACGGGAGGTCTGACTCTAACCACTGTGACCACTTCACACTTAACGGAAGGTTTGACTTTGTCCATTGTGACCACTTTACACTAAACGGGAGGTCTGACATTGTCCATTGTGATCAGTTTACACTTAACGGGAGGTCTGACTCTGTCCATTGAGAACACTTTACACTTAACGGGAGGTCTGACTCTGTCCACTGTGACCACTTTACACTTAACGGGAGGTCTGACTCTGTCCACTGTGACCACCTTACACTCAACGGGAGGTCCGACTCTGTCCACTGTGACAACTTTACACTTAACGGGAGGTCTGACTCTGTCCACTGTGACCACTTTACACTTAACGGCAGGTCTGACTCTGTCCACAATGACCACTTTACACTTAACGGGAGGTCTGACTCTGTCCATTGAGAACACTTTACACTTAACGGGAGGTCTGACTCTGTCCACTGTGACCACCTTACACTCAACGGGAGGTCCGACTCTGTCCACTGTGACAACTTTACACTTAACGGGAGGTCTGACTCTGTCCACTGTGACCACTTTACACTTAACGGCAGGTCTGACTCTGTCCACAATGACCACTTTACACTTAACGGGAGGTCTGACTCTGTCCATTGAGAACACTTTACACTTAACGGGAGGTCTGACTCTGTCCACTGTGACCACTTCACACTTAACGGGAGGTCTGACTTTGTCCATTGTGACCACTTTACACTTAGCGGGAGGTCTGACACCTTCCACTGTGACCACTTTACACTCAACAGGAGGTCTGACTCTGTCCACTGTGACCACTTTACACTTAACGGGTGGTCTGACTCTGTCCATTGTTACCAGTTTACACTTAACGGGAAGTCTGACTCTGTCCACTGTGACCACTTTACACTTAACGGGAGGTCTGGCTCTGTCCACTGTGACCACCTTACACTTAACGGGAGGTCTGACTCTGTCCATTGTGACCACTTTACACTTAACGGGAAGTCTGACTCTGTCCATTGTGACCACTTTACACTTAACGGGAAGTCTGACTCTGTCCATTGCGACCACTTTACACTTAACGGGAAGTCTGACTCTGTCCATTGTGACCACTTTACACTTAACGGGAGGTCTGACTCTGTCCATTGAGAACACTCTACACTTAACGGGAGGTCTGACTCTGTCCGCTGTGACCACTTTACACTTAACGGGAGGTCTGACTCTGTCCATTGAGAACACTTTATACTTAACGGGAGGTCTGACTCTGTCCACTGTGACCACTTTGCACTGAACGGCAGGTGTGACTCTGTCCACTGTGACCACTTTACACTTAACGGGAAGTCTGACTCTGTCCATTGTGACCACTTTACACTTAACGAGAAGTCTGACTCTGTCCATTGTGACTACTTTACACTTAACGGGAAGTCTGACGCTGTCCTCTGTGACCACTTTACACTCAACAGGAGGTCTGACTCTATCCATTGTGATCACTTAACACTCTAACCACTGTGACCACTTCACACTTAACGGGAGGTCTGACTCTAACCACTGTGACCACTTCACACTTAACGGGAGGTCTGACTTTGTCCATTGTGATCACTTTACACTTACTAGTAACGGGATGTCTGACTCTAACCACTGTGACCACTTCACACTTAATGGGAGGTCTGACTTTGTCCATTGTGATCACTTTACACTTAACGGGGGTTCTGACTCTAACCACTGTGACCACTTCACACTTAACGGGAGGTCTGACTTTGTCCATTGTGACCACTTTACACTTAATGGGAGGTCTGACTTTGTCCATTGTGACCACTTTACACTTAACGGCAGGTCTGACTCTGTCCATTGTGACCATTTTACACTTAACGGGAGGTCTGACTCTGTCCATTGTGACCACTTTACACTTAGCGGGAGGTCTGACACCTTCCACTGTGACCACTTTACACTCAACAGGAGGTCTGACTCTGTCCACTGTGACCACTTTACACTTAACGGGTGGTCTGACTCTGTCCATTGTTACCAGTTTACACTTAACGGGAAGTCTGACTCTGTCCACTGTGACCACTTTACACTTAACGGGAGGTCTGGCTCTGTCCACTGTGACCACCTTACACTTAACGGGAGGTCTGACTCTGTCCATTGTGACCACTTTACACTTAACGGGAAGTCTGACTCTGTCCATTGTGACCACTTTACACTTAACGGGAAGTCTGTCGCTGTCCACTGTGACCACTTTACACTTAACGGGAAGTCTGACTCTGTCCATTGTGACCACTTTACACTGAACGGGAAGTCTGACACCTTCCACTGTGACCACTTTACACTCAACAGGAGGTCTGACTCTGTCCACTGTGACCACTTTACACTTAACGGGGGGTCTGACTCTGTCCATTGTGACCACTTTACACTTAACGGGAAGTCTGACTCTGTCCATTGTGACTACTTTACACTTAACGGGAAGTCTGACGCTGTCCTCTGTGACCACTTTACACTTAACGGGAGGTCCGACTCTGTCCACTGTGACAACTTTACACTGAACGGGAGGTCTGACTCTGTCCATTGTGACCACTTTACACTTAACGGCAGATCTGACTCTGGCCATTGTGACCACTTTACACTTAACGGCAGGTCTGACTCTGTCCACAGTGACCACTTTACACTTAATGGGAGGTGTGACTCTGTCCACTGTGACCACTTTACACTTACCGGGAAGTCTGACTCTGTCCATTGTGACCACTTTACACTTAACGGGAAGTCTGACTCTGTCCATTGTGACCACTTTACACTTAACGGGAAGCCTGACTCTGTCCATTGTGACCACTTTACACTTAACGGGAAGTCTGACGCTGTCCTCTGTGACCACTTTACACTTAACGGGAGGTCTGACCTTGGCGATCATCTCCCTTAGGGGCGGCACTACCCTGATGGGCGCCGCCCTGAGCTGGAATGAATGAGATGGACCCTGGCAGAAGAGATAATGTATGTCTCTCCATATCCGGAGTTCGCCGGAACTAAAGTCCGCGATCACCCGGCGGATCCATAAAAAGCTCATTCCAATGATCCCAGCTGCCCCGATATCCGCGACGAAGAACTAGATGTATTCTCAAGGACCACTCCCGTAGGAGTTATATCTACTTGAGAATCGTCCGGCTCATCAGCAGGTGAGGCAGCTGCAGGTGCCACAGGACAACTGTCCCCGGACGCAGTGTTGGTCGCCACCACGTCCGATTTCAGTTTCACTCATGAGAGGGTTGCCGCCTCTGTCCCGGAGGACCGGGCCGGAAGTTTGAGTTCCTCTGGCGGGGCTCAGACAAGCTGCCTTTATAGCCACTGGCCCGTAGGCGTTTGAGCAACTCATGACACTGTAACCAGTAGTGGCCCTGTTTTCCGCAGAAGTAGCAGGGCCGGTAGGCGTTAGGTCTGAAGGTGAACGTACAGTAATCTATGGGTCCCGGACCTTCGATCCCAGCACAGTGCGCAATCATCTGTGCAGCGCTGAAATCAAATTCTTCGACATCATACTCATCCGGGGACAAATATGATGCCGCAGCCGTGTCGCTTGCACCGGCGCCACCAGAGGCGACGCGGGCTCACCAACCCACTGGGAGTTGGACAGCCCAAAAATGCCCAAGGGACCACTCGTGATTCTTTCGTGGGAGGATCAGCGGCCAGCGATGAAGCGATCGACGATGAAGGCCGGGACGGAGGCGTCTGTCTGGAGCAGACAGCTGCCTCTATCACTAGCACCGAGTTGATAGCCTCCTCCATCATTCACTTCGATCAGCATTGGTTCGAACCTACTCGCCGGCTTTCCGGGTAGGCTCGGCAGCCAAGTACGCGCAGGTTGAACGCATAGTCGGTAACATCCTCTGTTGGCAAGCGGTGACGGGCCTTGAACTGTTTCTCATACATCCGCTTGTTAGTCGTTGGCGTGAACGGTAAACGAAGTTGCTCAGCAACCTCAGTGAACGTAGTGTTCACTGACGGCAAACAGGACATCACCCGGAGAGCCTTGCCCTCCAGGCTGCCTGAGAGAATGTGCCCAGCTTGTTGCTGGGTCCAACCCTTGTAAACAGCGGTTTGCCAGAGCTGAAGGAGGCAGTCCTCCAGATCAGCGTTGTCCTTGTTGAACCGCTTGCGCCAAGCTGACTGGCCTGGTTTCTGGTTGTGCATAGCGCTCTCGGGTTTTTGATCCAGACCCGAGGCCAGTGGATAAGAGGGGGCAGACCAAGCATCGGCCCTACCTGCGGCGAAACCTACAGCAGTAGGTTTGTAGGCCACGGACGTGGGCACTGGATAACTTGGCGCTGCTGGCAGGGAAGACCCTGCAAACATCCCACTCTGACTCATTTTTGGAAGGAGCCCCCGCTGATCCTAACGGATAGAATGCAGGCGAAGCGGGGTTGCCGACGTAGCTCGGGGCCGATAGGATAGGATAGGACCACGTGGCCAGGGCTCCAGCTGCCAGAACAGCGGAAGCGGTAGCTAGCGTAGTCCCTTCGAGTCGTGGCACAGGCGCAGGTCCCATGACATGGGTAACCGGCACCTGCGGGCCCGGTCGTACCAAGGGTATTACCGACGGACTAGTCATCACTGGTGTGGGGGCCACCACAGAAGTCGTGCTCGGTGCGGTGGGTTGACTGCGCTTATATTCGCTCAGCGCAATCTGGATTAACCGCCGCTACCTCTCCGTCAGCCGCTCAGCGGAGGGCCGGTGTCGTGGAGAAGGCGAGCACGTCCTGTGATCTGATCGTCTCGCATGGGGTGATTGGCTGAGGTCATAGCGGCCATCGGCAGCCAGCTCATTAAGCGAGTCAGTGAGCTGTTCCACTGCTCTTAGGACAGCCGGTCCGCCACCTGGGGAAGTCGGAACAGATTATCCATATGTCCGGACATCAGCGCAGTCACTGGCACTCGCGTCCTCGCATCCAGAGGTGTCGGGGGAAACAGTACTGGAAAGCACAGCAGTCCAGACTGAGGAAGGCGTGGGGTGAATCCGTCTCCGGACCCGCCCATGGCGTCTGGAACGCTGTATGGGACATCCTGTGGCAGCATTTGCTGCAACCCCGCAGGGTTCAACTCGTCCGCGCACAGAGTCCAGGATGCCGGGGACGTCTCTGTAGACTGGTTTCGGTCCTGACCGGAGTCATCCTGGGTTAGCTCCCGGTTGTCCTGGGAGCGGGTGTGTTGGGACACATGGCTTTGATTCATATTGAATTGTCTTGCCTCTCTTTATTTCAGAATATCCCAGAGGAAAGCAGGCGGTCCCCAGGGACTAAGGAGCAAAGACACTGCGACAGTAGGCTGCAATGGAACGCCGTCAGACTGACCCTGGTCACGGCACCAATGTAACGTTGACGCCCGCTACCTAGGGTGCAAGCGCCCCGCGCTGAGGCACCGTCATGGCGGGCATCGTGATTACTAGAACTACAACCAGGTAACAGTCCGTCCGGACGAATCCTGCCGTCATACATCATAGTAACACATCATACAAAATACATTATACATCAGTTATGGTAATGTAGCCCGTTGTATGGAGTCTGAGACGCCATGGGAGCGGCGCCCCGGAACCCGCGCACGTAGGCGTGTTGCTACCCGGCCTCGCCGATGGCACTGCCACAGAGATAGAACCCTGGACAGCCGACGGTCTGGCAGAGCCTGTGTCGCACCATCCCAGGGCGAGAGACCGATGATCACAGGGACGAGCCCCGAATCAGCATGGTCCCCCTATACCCTTCTATTGCAAAAATTAGCCCAAGGGCTAGGATAGGTTACCGAACAATTTTGGCTTTAAGCATTGCAAGTGACATATGACTTTGAGATTTACCAATCAAGATCATCTTTGTGACTGCAATATCACCATTAGGTATCCTGCATATGACTTCATATATGTTCATAATAGAAACATATAAGCTCTATCAACAAGTATTTTGTCTGTAAAAGCCAACTTACACATGGTAGGTCAGGCAAGGTTATGTGATTTGGATTTCAAGGTCATATATAAGGTCAAATTCAAGGTTTCCAAGAGATGTGCTATAAATACATGAGTTTTTTGTAAGCTTATACACAATCCTAACCTGTATGTGCAAGTGTTTAAGCCTCGGTGGCTAATTTACACATTTCACATCGGACATTTATCACTCAAGGTCATCTGAGGTCAAAGTCAAAGTCATCATCAGTTGTTCCATATATGACTTCCTATATGATCATAATGCAAACTTGAGCTCTATCTACAAGCATTTCCAAAAATTTTTTCATAGGGTAAAATTTTTTTTTGCCTAGAAATGGCCCAAAATGGATAGTACTGCGATTTGGGGCAAAAAAATTTTTTTTCACCGACTCGTCAAAAATTCAAAATGGCCGCCACACGGAGACCGGCGATTCAAGGGCAACAAAACTTATACACATCATAAAGGTACATAAGGGGAATCTTTTGAAATAAAAATCTCAAAACTGATCAGACAGTTTTTGAGAAAATGGCTGCCAAAGTTCAAAATTGGCCATTTTTCAACAAAAAATGCCGCCATTTCGGAAAAAAAGGCGAAAATAAAAAAACTAAAAAATACCCCCTTCTCGAATTATTTCAAGGTATCTTTTCCCAAATTTTCAGAACGATTGGATGTGGACGGACGACGACGACGACGACGACGACGAACGGACGCCGGACGCAACGCCATGACAATAGGTTATCGGTCCATAGGTTTGGTAACCTAAAAATTAGCCCAAAGGCTCAGATAGGTTACCAGACAATTTTGGTTTGTCTATGGCATCATTGGTAACAGACCTTGATATTTAGCAATCAAGGTTCACAGTGTGAACATATGACCTTGAGATTCACCAATCAAGGTCATCCGTGAGAACTTCGATGTCACCATTACATTATATTATACATGTATGTGTGCGGCATTTGATATTCTGTATGTTCATAATACAAAGATATATCTGGGTGGAATCGTTTAGGCCGCTCAGGTCAATTTACACATTCCGAGTCAGACATTTGGCATTCAATGTCATCTGATGTCAAGTTCAAGGTCATCATTAGTTGTGCCATATATGTCTTCCTACATGTTCATAATGCAAACATAAGCTCTATCTGCAAGCATTTCATCTATAGAGGCAAATCTGGGCATTTTTTGACCCCAAAATGGTTGTTTTGACCTTTCAAGGTCATCGAAGGTAAATTTCAAGGTCTCAACACAAATCGCCATATATGACTTCCCATTTGAAAGTGCCAATTTCTAAGCTGTATCTTCAAGTGTTCTATGAGTACAGTCCTGACAGCTCCCATTATGGAGGAAAAAAGTGCCGAAAATTTTCTAAAAGTCCAAAATTTTTTTCAAAGGGTGAAAATTTTTTTTTGCCTAGAAATGGCCCAAAATGGATAGTAATGCGATTTGGGGCAAAAAAAATTTTTTTCGCCGACTCGTCAAAAATTCAAAATGGCCGCCACATGGAGACCGGCGATTCAAGGGCAACAAAACTTATACACATCATAAAGGTACATAAGGGGAATCTTTTGAAATAAAAATCTCAAAACTGATCTGACAGTTATTGAGAAAATGGCTGCCAAAGTTCAAAATTGGCCATTTTTCGACAAAAGTTGCCGCCATTTTGGAAAAAATGCGACAATAAGAAAAATAAGGAATACCTCCCTCTCGAAATGTTTTTAGGCATTTTTGTGCAAAATTTCAGGAAGATTCGATCGTAAACTTTAAAGATATTAATGTTGACGGACGACGGACGATGACGACGAGGGACGCAACGCCACGGCAATAGGTTATCGGACCAAAGGTCTGGTAACCTAAAAACTGAAGAAGTTGGCAATCTACCTCAATGTTAGATTTCAGCCCAAACTGGAGAATATGAGCATATTCGAGGATTTGGTCATGTTTACATCCATCAGTATTCGAAATATTATTCTAGCTTTGGAGCAGAAGACACATTGGGTGTATTCTACACAAACATGTTGATTTTGAAAGATTGTTCCTCTACAGCTGTACAAAACCGAGCAAACACACTAAATTGTGTGCAAATCCAGAAATTAAATGACAGAGCTAAACCTAATTAGCATATAGGGATAAATAGTCAACTTTTTCAATTTTCGCGATAGAAGTATGAAGTTCTGTAGAGAATAACCGTGAAGAATCCCAAGTTATAGAACGATACCATTTGACATCCCAAAAATATAGGCGAAAAACTCTATTAACGAGTTAGCAAAATCAGGGTATAGCTTGATCTCGTCATAATGTGTCAAGATTACAATTTCGGCTTTAGCTGGCATAAATTCGTCATAACGTTTCACGAGAACAAAATAAGATAGATAAAATGATCATTACAATTTTAACGACAGTACGATATATAGATCTAAATCTAATAGTTGATGTTTTATTTTGATCACAAATAAAACTTCCACGAAATGTGCATCATTGTGTACATCAACAGCATACATGCGTACTGGTAGTAGCGGGGCAATTGACCTGAATCTAATTTGAGTTCGATATAGATTCGAGTTATGCTACTTTACACTTAACGGCACTTTACAGATAACGTCGTGACAAACGTATCTGTGGCCAGGTGACTAGTGGCTTTCGTGCATAATGCTTGTTGGACAAATAAATATAAAACTATTGTCTGTAGACCATTGATATATCCCGATATTCCGTGGATCTATTGTTGTATGCCAATACTTTGTGTATATGTGTGGATTTATTGTTTTTTTTACAACCACTATAAATTTATTTTGTGTTTTACAACCACTATATATTTTATTTAATTTTGATATATTCATTTTTCATACCACTTATATATCCCGATATTCCGTGGATCTATCAATGTATGCCAATACTTTGTGTATCTGTATGGATTTATTGTTTTTTTACCGGGACCTAGTCAAAACCACCAATAACGTGGAACGAGTGGCCACCGTGGATACTGTTAGTATTAAAATTCAAATAGAATATTGTTGTTTGTGCCAAAAGAAAAAAAAATAGCCCAAAGGCTAAGATAGGTTACTGGACAATTTAGGTTTGGATAATGGAATGTAACTTGCTTGGTTTCCGCCTACAGCTTGGTACTAGTCCATGCAAAAAAACGGTCACCGAACGGCCTGAAAACCCGGGATTTTCGTGTTGGGCCAATATCTCATGAAACTCAGTGTGTATGTGCCAAAAACTGTGTCAGAGCCTTGGGGGGTCCTCAGAGCTATTGTACGGAAACATTTTGAGCAGTTTAAGTTGGATAGAGTTGATATATTTTCCAGTTTAATATCGAAATATGACAGATTTCTGGCAACCTTTACCTGGATCAGCAAACTGCTCTCAAGCACGATTTTTTAGTATTCTTGTTTTCTTTTGAAAATTGTATCCTTGATGATAAATATGCCTCTGACACCTGATTTGGTCAGCTATCTCAGGTACATAATATCACCTGCAACAATGTTTACCCATTTAAAGCTGATGGTTATATCACCGATTCATGAAGTTGCCAGATATCTCCAAGATTTGACTATGTAAACTCAAAATACACCAAATATAATTTAATATATACACCTGTAGACAATCCGAATGATTCCATTGAATAGATATGAAGGTATTTAATGGATCTGATACATTTATTAGCGTGCACATAGTGTATAAAGTGTATTCCATGAGATATTGGTCCAACACGAAAATCCCGGGTTTTCAGGCCCTTCGGTAGCCGTTTTTTTGCATGGACTAGTACCAAGCTGTAAGCGGGGATCAAGCAAGAATGTAACAGACCTTGAGATTTATCAATCAAGGTTATCAGTGTGAACATATCATCTCGAGATTCACCAATCAAGGTCATCCATGTGAACTTCAATGTCAGAATTACATGTACCAGTACGGGTGCGGTATTTGATTTTCTATATGTTCATGATACAATGAGACATCTTTGTGCAAGCGTATAGGCCGCTCAGACCAATTTACACATTCCGAGTCAGACATTTGGCACTCAAGGTCATCTGAGGTCAAGTTATATGTCATCATCAGTTGTGTCATATGTGTCTTCCTATATGTTCATAATGTAAACATAAGCTCTATCTGCAAGCACTTCATCTATAGAGGGAAATCTGGTCATTTTTTTACCCAGAAATCGCTGTTTTGACCTTTCAAGGTTATCGAAGGTCAAATTTTAGGTCACCACACAAGACGCCATATATAACTTCCCATTTGAAGGTGTCAATTTCTAAGCTCTATTTTCAGGCGTTCTATAAGCAAAGTTCTGGTAGCTCCCATTATGAAGGAAAAAATTGCCAAAAATTTCTTAAAAGGGTGAAAAAAAATTTTCCCCTGGAAATAGCCCAAAATGGATAGTAATGCCATTTGGGGTGAAAACTTTTTTTTCGCCGACTCATCAAAAATTCAAAATGGCCGCCACACGCAGAACAGCGATTCACGGGCAACCAAACTTATACAAGTCACAGAGGTCCATAGCGGGAATCTTTTGAAACAAAAATCTCCAAACTGTTCGTCGAAAAATATTATGGCTCATTCACGTTACCCGGACAGGGACAAATCTTAGTACACATTTGTGTATCATTGTTTCACTCACATTTATGTATCTGTACGGCTAATTTAGCATGAATATACCACTTGATTTTGATGACCATCGCCCGATCAGTTGCGAATGAAGTATCTGTGGTCACTATTGGCTTTTGTGCTTGCTGGACCAAGAAGTATAAAACTATTGTTTGTAGACCACTGATATAGCACGATATTCCGTGGATCTATTGTTGTATGCCAATACTTTGTGTATCTGTATGGATTTATTGTTTTTTAACAACCACTATATATTCAATTTCTTTTTTTACAACCACTATATATTTAATTTAATTTTGATATATTTATTTTTTAGACCACTGATATATCCCAATATTCCGTGGATCTATTTTTGTATGCCAATACTTTGTGTATGTGAGTAGATTTATTGTTTTTACAACCACTATATATTTAATTTGTTTTTTACAACCACTATATATTTAATTTAATTTTTGATATATTTATTTTTTAGACCACTGATATATCCCGATATTTCGTGGATCTATTGTTGTATGAAAATACATTGTGTATATGTTTTCCTACATGTTCATGATGTAAACATAAGCTCTATGTGGCGATTTTGCCCAAAGATCGCGGCAGGTGACTTTCTTAAACATTCTAGTTTTACGGCCTTTGTTTTGATTGCTTCAGCTCGAAGCGCGCGTTGCCCTGGCAACGCCCTCTAATCCTCTGATCCACTGTACCGAACGCTGGCTGCTGATGTCGTCTCTCGTGCTCTCGCCTTTAGCATAAATACCGAGGTCACATTCTGTGTGGCCGGAGTTGTGTGTGAGAGATTGAGCATGACAGGTGAGCGCAACCATGTGCTCCTTGTCTCTGTTCACGTAAAAGCCAGTCAGGCCTCAGGAACGACTTCCATAGGGGGCCCATGCTGGGGAGAGACAGTTGCTGACTCGGGGGCGAAAGCCCTGTGGATCGCCAGTCTCTTCTCACCCGGGATGGTGCGACACAGGCTCTGGCAAACTGTCGGGCTGATCCAGAGTTCTATCTCTGCGTCAGTGCCATCGGCGAGGTCGGCCAGCAACATGCCCACGTGTACGGGTTCCGTGGTGCCGCTCCCATGGCATCTCGGGCTCTACACACGGCTACATTGCCATAACTGTGTGATATGCATGTTGTAGATGAGGTGATGTGTTATGATGTGATGTATGACGGCCGGACTCGCTCTGGACGGACTGTTACCTGGTCGTGATACCTGTAGGGTGTCACCCGGTGCCCTGTACTGGGCGTCCGGGAGTTACAGTGGTGCCGTGACCAGGATCAGCCCGACGGCGTTCCATCGCAGCCTAAGGTCGAAGTGTCTTGCTCCCTCGTCCCTGGGGACTGTCCGCTACTCCGGGACACTTTCTGCATGTGAGAAATGAGTGAAAAACAGAAAGACAGCGGGAAGGGAAAGGGTGGTAACGTTGCGGACCACATCCGATCACGCGATGGCCGTGAGCTGCCTCCGGACGGCTCCGGCGGAAGTGCGGAGCCCTCCACAGACAATACCCAGTCTGCGGAGTCGACTCCGGCGTCCGCGGCTCCGTCTCCGGACGTGGAGTAGAGCCCTGCGGGGCTGCAACATGTGTTGCCATCGAGGCTTAGCCCCGATGTGTTAGGCATGGTCGGCGGAGCTGGCAACAGCTCTACACCGCGCCCGCCCTTGTCCGGACGACGTTCGTGGCAGGCGGCACTCTTCCAGGGGATGTCTCCGGACATCCGGACATCCAGACATCCGGACATCCGGAATCGAGCGCCAGTCGCCATGACCAGCTCCGGACATGCGGACCATCAGTACCGGCAGCCTAATCCATCTGGGTGGACTCCCTCCAGAGTCCCCGGGTTGGATGCCGGCCGGTCCGCACCGGGTGTAGTGGACCAACTCACCAACACACTGAGTGAGTTGGCTCCTCTAGGGCGCTACGGCCGCGCCTGGTCACCCCATCAGGGACGACCAGACTGGAGGAACCGTTCCCCCTCTCCGCAGTCACGGAGCCTTTCGGGGCCCTTGTCGGAAGGGGGAACAGCGGCTGATTTCAAGTGTGCTTGACCAATACAACCGAAGTCAGCCTGCTTGGAGCGTCGATCTGACGGTCCCCTACAGTCCGGGGATGACTGGGCCAGTAGCCCCTCCTCAAGTCCTACCAGGTCCGCAGGCGCCAGTGGTCTCAGCAATGGGATCCGCGCCTGCTCCGCGGCTTTGAGGCACCACGCTGGCAACTGCTTCGACCGTTCCTACGGCCGGAGTGGCCGCCGCGTGGTCAGCTTATCCTGCAGTCAGGGTGCGTCGGGCATGCAGTGGCAACCGGTGGCTCCGGCCCCTAACTACGTTAGCTAGGCCGCCCCGTCTGAAGCCTACCTAGTGGGTTCGACGGGATTCCCGACCGCACCAAGACAGGATGGGCTAACTGCGGGAATGTACCCGGCGGCAAGCGTGAGCTTCCCTGCCCCCAGGTCAATGGCGTTGATGTCTGCCCCGGCGGACTCCACCGCGAGAGCGGGTAGTACACGGACCTTGCCGTCTTACACTGCCGACCCCGGAGCCGGTTCCGCCCATCGGGCCCGCTCCTCCTACGATAAGGGGCCCGACCAGTCTTCCTGGCGGAAGAGGTTCAACGGGGATAATGCCGACTTGGAGGACTATTTGCTCCAGGTATGGCGGACGGCAGTGTATGAAGGATGCACCCAGCATGTGGCTGGGCATATCCTCTCGGGGAGCTTGGAGGGTAAGGCTCTCCGAGTGATGCAGTGTCTGCCGGTGGGACCAGTGACTTTCGGCGAGGTTGCTCAGCAACTACGCCTACTGTTCACACCAACGACAAACAGGTGGCAGTTTGAATGGGAGTTCAAAGCTCGGCCGGACTCGGCCGGAGGGCTTATCTGGACATGGAAGCCAGTCGGTTTGAACCAATGCTAATAGATCAATTCATCGATGGCCAGCCATACCACTTAGCCTACGGGCTGGCCACCCATGAAAAGCGATCGATGGAGGAGGCAATCGACTCCGCCCTTGCGTTAGAGGTAGCTGTTTGTTCCAGACAGATACCTCCAGCCCCGGCTCCGAACCCGGCTGTCCCCATGCAAGCGGTGGCACCGTCTCCTGCCAAGGCATCGCAGGTGACCCCATGGTCAGCCCCGGTCTTCCGGGAACCCACCGTGGAGTCCAACCCTCCGTGGGTTGGTACACCGGCGTCTCCGCAGGGGATGCCTGCTCAGGCGGCACCAGCTGTCGCGTCGTGCTCGTCCTCGGACGAGTATGACTATGAGGAGCATGATTTCGGCGCCGCGCAGATGATTGCGTACTGCGCTGGAATCGACTCTTCGGGGCCCGCAGAATGCTGTGCGTTCGCCTCCGGACCAGCTCAGAATGGTCCCTGCTATTTCTGTGGAAAACAGGGACATTTTGGCTGAAATGTCCGGAACTGCTAGAACATCTGCGGGCGCGCGAGTACCAGGGGACTCTTCCCAGCCAGCGCCAGAGTGACTATTCTCGGCCTGGTCTGTGGGACAACAAGGCCATCCCTCACGGCAGGGAAACTGAAGCCGGACGTAGTAGTTACCAACACTGCGTCCGCGGACAGTTGGTCGGTGGCGCCTAAGGCTGCCCCATCTGTGGACAAGCCAGACGAGCCTCAAGTAGATATAACTTCTCCGGAAGTGGTCCTTAAAAATTCGTCTACCTCCTCCGCAGCTGAGGCAGATAACGAGGACTCCGTAGCTGAGCCCAGTGTTCTGGATGACTCTGATCATCTAACGTGCGCACTGGTGAGGGACCCTTTCTGGTACCTGCCCCTGTCTTTTGGACGGGAGCCAGTCCGGTTCCTCGTAGACTCTGGCTCGGAGATTACCATCATAGCCACTGGAACGTTTAAGCGCGAGCCAGCACTCCGCGACATGGCGTTGCGGGATCCCGGGCGTTACATGCTCCACGGAGCGGGTGACAATAGCATCCTGTCCACGGTATCATCGATCTGCCTATTACTCATGGGGAAGGTGTATAACACAGAGGCAATCGTTGCGGATATCGGTAATTCATCAGGCATTACCTTAAATTGTGAAGCAGAGAGCTGACAGTGCTCTGGCACCGGCAATCAAAGCCCTTGAGGCCAGCCAGAAACCTTCAGAGGATGAGCGAAAAACCTACAGGGAGGAGACCCAGTCTCTTATCTCCCAGTGGGAAAGGCTCTCCTTGAGGGATGGCCTCTTATACCGGCGCTATGAGCCACCGAGGCCACTGCCACCCATTTGGCAGTTGGTGCTTCCGGCGGAGCTGCGGAAAGAAGTGCTCCATCAGTTGCATGACCTCCGGGTGACCGGTCACTTGGGAATCTGGAGGACCGTCCATAGGCTACAAAAGCGCTTTCCTTTGCCTGGTAGCAGTTTGGATGTGCAACGATGGTGCGCAGCCTGCCCTCGGTGTCAAGCTCGTAAAGGAGTTCCGGCTCCTGGCCGCCACCCCTTAACCATGGTCAAGGCAGGCACGCGGTTTGATCGGATAGCGCTGGATATACTGGATACCCACCGGGTCACCCCACGTGGTTTCCGGTACATCCTGGTGATTTCCGACTATTTCACCAAATATACCGACGCGTACCCACTGCGCCGCCAGACTGTGGACGAGGTAATGGTGTACACCATGTTGTACCATGGTGTACCTAAGCAAGTACATTCGGATCAGGGCACACAATTTGAAAGCAACCTGTTCCGGAGCCTAACACAGATGCTAGGAAGTACCAAGGTGTGGACCACCCCTTACAGGCCCCAGTCGGACGGACAGGTTGAACGCTTTAACCGGTCTGTCCTTAACATGCTGGCGGCCCTTGTTAATGATCGTGCGAATGATTGGGATGACCACCTCCCGTATGTCTTAATGGCGTACAGGTCGTCAGTCCACTCTTCGACTGGAGTTACTCCGCATGCGATGTTGTACGGCCGGGAGCTAAATCTGCCCATGGATATTATGTATCCAACTGCGGCAGAGACCGGTGCAGTACCCCAGTGCGGTCCGGAGTACGTTGAGTGGGTTCGCCGTGCCCTGGCGAACGCCCTCGCGCGCCTGGATAAGTCTGCTATCAGGCAGAAGCGTGGCTATGACGCCCATGCCAAGGGTAGGCCCGCTTTTGCGGAAGGAGATAAGGTGCGCTATTATTATCCACCGCTTAAGCAAGGGAACAAGTTTGCTAAGCCGTGGATAGGCCCGTTTACTGCACTTAAACAGGTTACAGACGTTGACTACCGGATCCGGAGGGACTCCGACCCGGATAGGGTTCTGATGGTTCACATAGATCACCTGAAGAAGTACGAGGGCCCGCTTGTCATGGATTCGCTCGTACAAGATGCGGAACCGGACGATGCTCCTTTATTGGATCCGTCTGGTCAGCATCTGCGCACTCCGGACGAGCGCGTGTGCCGGATGGTGGGTCTCCCGGACCTTTCTGATCTGTCAGATGACGGTCCGGACGTAGAACCACCAGATCTCGGCGATCCGCAGGTACCCCCACTCCCTCCACCACCTGCAGATGGTGGGCGGCCACGCCGTTCCGCCCATATGGATGCGTCTGCGGTATTCATCTATCACACCAGGGATGGACTTTAGGTCATTCCGTGAGGATCCGCGCGACTTTCCTCCGTGAGCAGCTACTTTGTGGCTATCTCCGGATTGAGGTCCGCAGACATCTTTGCGTCGTAACGCCGCCACTCTGCATCCACCCTCCCGTAGTTTCTAGCGCTAGGGACGTGCGGCAACCCTATCCACATCAGGTAGTGGTGAATTCCAAGTGCAGGCCGTGTTCAGGTGTGTGGGTGTTCGGGTATCTACATTCATTTGTGGATGTCCATCTATCTGCGCGTCTCTACACTGGCCTGCCCGGGTAGCAGTATACCGATACTGGCAGTCATGGTGGCTTGCTGCGTTGGCTATGATAGCTGTCTGCGACAGCTGTCCCCAGGTGTATGTATGTCTGTCAGATGTATGTATATCCATGCGGACTGACCGGAGCTGCTTCCCGCGGCTCCGCCCTACCTCAGACTTGCCCAGCGGGTCTGAGGCGCCGGCCGGCAGGGCGGCCGGCAACACTTTCCAGAAGTACTACTACTTTTGATCACTCGGTGTCCCGTTTTACAAAATTTCTAAATTTAAAGTTTAACCATAAAGATAAGACTCGACACACCGACCCTTTCGGCGGATGACCTTCCAAGGTCACCACACTTTTTTGGACCACCTCGGTCAAAATTTTAGCTTGTTTATTAGGGTTTATTCAAAATTTAAGAGCGCGTTCAGTATGGTCCGTAAGTCCGGGGGTCATTCCCCATTCTTCCAAAAGGGACCCTTAAGGTCCTAGTTTTTTGCACCGTGACTTCCGGGTGTTGCCATCTTGCCTTCTTCCGACCCCCGCCATGCGAAGCCTTCGTCGAGTTTCTGGCATTTTGGGTGCGGACAGAACATGTTGGGGACCAACATTGTAAGAAGGGGGTAATGTGGCGATTTTGCCCAAAGATCGCGGCAGTTGACTTTCTTAAACATTCTAGTTTTAAGGCCTTTGTTTTGATTGCTTCAGCTCGAAGCGCACGTTGCCCCGGCAATGCCCTCTAATCCTCTGACCCACTGTAGCCTACCGAACGCTGGCTGCTGATGTCATCTCTCGTGCTCTCGCCTTTAGCATAAATACCGAGGTCACATTCTGTGTGGCCGGAGTTGTGTGTGAGAGACTGAGCACGACAGGTGAGTGCAGCCATGTGCTCCTTGTCTCTGTTCACGTAAAGGCCAGTCAGGCCTCAGGGACGACTTCCATAGGGGGCCCGGGCTGGGGAGAGACAGTTGCTGACTCGGGGGTGCAAGCCCTGTGGATCGCCAGTCTCTTCCCACCTGGGATGGTGCAACACAGGCTCTGGCAGACTGTCGGGCTGATCCAGAGTTCTATCTCTGCGTCAGTGCCGTCGGCGAGGCCGGCCAGCAACATGCCCACGTGTACGGGTTCTGTGGCGCCGCTCCCATGGCATCTCGGGCTCTAGACACGGCTACATTGCCATAACCGTGTAATATGCATGTTGTAGATAAAGTGATGTGTTATGATGTGATGTATGATGGCCAGACTCGCTCCAAACGGACTCTTACCTGGTCATATGCATGTAGGGTATCACCCGGCGCCCTGTACTGGGCGTCCGGGCGTTACATCTATCTGCAAGCACTTTATCTATAGAGGGAAATCTGGTCATTTGTTCACCCAGAAATTGCTGTTTTGACCTTTCAAGGTTATCGAAGGTCAAATTTTAGGTCACCACACAAGACACCATATATAAATTCCCATTTGAAAGTGCCAATTTCTAAGCTCTATCTTCAGGCGTTCTATGAGTTCTGGTAGCTCCCTTATACAGGAAAAAATTGCCAAAATTTATTTAAAAGGGTGAAAAAATAGCCCAAAATGGATAGTAAAGCCATTTGGGGCAAAAAAAAAAACATTTTTTCACCGACTCATCAAAAATTCAAAGTGGCCAACACATGCAGAACAGTGATTCACGGGCAACCAAACTTATACAAGTCACAGAGGTCCAAACGGGAGGTCCAAACGGGAATCTTTTGAAGCAAAAATCTCAAAACTATCTGAACAGTTTAGGTCAAATTTTTTTCCCATGGAAATAGCCCAATATGGAAAGTAATGCCATTTGGGGTGAAAAAATTTATTTTGCTGACTCATCAAAAATTCACAATGGTGGCCACACGCAGAACGGCGATTCATGAGCTACTAAACTTATACACGTCACAGAGGTCCATAACGGGGATCTTTTGGAACAAAAATCTCAAAACTATCTGAACAGTTTTTAAGGAAACGGTTGTCAAAGTCCAAAATTGGTCGCCATACCAGGAAAATGCGAAAATAAAAAATTAGCCCAAGGGCTAAGAAAGGTTACCGGACAATGTATATTTTAGATATTAGCCTTTTGTCCCATGACCTTGAAATTAAGGTAGTTGGTCAATTCTAGGTCACGAGAATATTCTGCCCATATCATTTCTAGCATGTCCACAATTGATTCCTAAGCTGTAAAGTCGATATTAAGTGAGATATTATCCATTTTGTGATCTGACCTTGAAACTGAGGTCAGAAGTCAAATTCAAGGTCACGAGAATATTCAGCATATATCATTTCCTATATGTTCACAATTGATCCCTAAGCTGTAAAATCGATAATAAGTGAGATATTAACCATTTTGTGGTGTGACCTTGAAAATGAGGTCAAAGGTCAAATTCAAGGTCATCAGAATATTCGGCATATATCATTTCCTATATGTCCACAATTGATTCCTAAGCTGTAAAGTCGATAATAAGCAAGATATTAGACATTTTATGCTCTGACCTTGAAACCGAGGTCAGAGGTCAAATTCAAGACCCTGAGAATATTCAGCATATATCATATCCTATATGTCCACAATTGATTCCTAGTCTCTAATCTCAAGATTAAGTGAGATATTAGGCTTAATGTGCCCCATTATAAACCATAGGAGAATTTAACATGGGAAAGTCCCATTTGGGCCGAGTTTGGGCCCAAAATGGCCCACTTCGAGCGATTCAAGGGCAACGAAATTTATACGTGTCACAGGGGTACATATCAGGAGTGTTATGCATTGATAAGAAAAAAAGTTACTGAACAGATTCTAAGAAAACGACCGTCAAAGTCCAAAATTAGCCATTTTTCGACGAAAATGGCCCTCTGACCTTGAAACCGAGGTCAGAGGTCAAATTCAAGGTCACCAGAATATTCAGGATATATCATTTCCTATATCTCCACAATTGATCCCTAGTCTCTAATCTCAATATTAAGTGAGATATTAGGCTTAATGTGTCCCATTATAAAGCATAGGAGAATTTAACATGGGAAAGTCCCATCTGGGCCGAGTTTGGGCCCAAAATGGCCCACTTCGAGCGATTCAGGGGCAACGAAATTTATACATGTCACAGGGGTACCTATGAGGAGTGTTATGCATCGATAAGAAAAAAAGTTACCAAACAGATTTTGAGAAAACGACCGTCAAAGTCCAAAATTGGCCATTTTTTGACGAAAGCGGCCGCCATTTTGAAAACAATTCGAAAATCAGAAAACTAAAAAAAACTTTCCTGGAAATATTTTTAGGTATTTTTGTGCAAAATTTCAGAAATATTCCATCATAAACTTTAAAGATAAAAATGTGAACGGACGGACGGACGACGGACGACGGACGCCGGACGCAACGCCATGGCAATAGGTTATCGGACCAAAGGTCCGGTAACCTAAAAATCGAAAACAAATATGGGAATATTTTTGGCTATTTTTGTGTAAAAATTTGGAAAGATTCCACGGTAAACTTTAAAGATAAAAATTGGACAGACGGTCTGCTTGACGGCCAGACGGACACCGGACGCAATGCCATGCCAATAGTTTATCGGACCAAAGGTCCGGTAACCTAAAAATAGAAGGAGTAATTGTAAAGAATGTCACAACACGACTGGTCGTAGACAAAACAATCCGCTGATATTTGGTGAACAATTGACGCATTTATTGATTCCAGAAAATAAACATCTGTCATTGACAGTTCAGTTAATAATATGATCTTTTTCAATAGCTTTTACAGATAGATTAAATGTTTTACTTGTTTCCAATATTGAGATAAAATATCTGTTTGAAAACTTAGATTTTAACAACAATTATATATCGGTGCATTGGAATTTGTTTCCTACTTCATCATTTTATTTTAAAGTTAGTAAAATTTAATTTGAATTTGTTTCCATTTGAATTTGTTTGAATTTGTTTCCTACTGCATCATTTGAATTTGAATTTGTTTCATTCGATTTTGAATTTGTTTCCTACATTTGAATTTGAATTATGTGAATTATGTAAAGGAAATTGAATTATGTAAATTATGTAAAGGAAATTGAATTATGTAAAGGAAATGTACATTTCCTACATTTGAATTTGTTCCCTACTTTTTCATTATATTTTAACGCTAGTAAAATAGGCTTGATGGTTGAAATTTTTATCTGATTTCCATTTGATTATAGTGGCAAGTGTCCAAATGACCGTCTATAGGTGCTAAATGTCTGACACTGACCTGTCCTGACTGCTGGTGTAGTTGTATCTGCTGCTGTTGTAGAGTCAGTTTTAGCTGTTCCAGCTCCTGCTCTTTGCATTGAATAGCCACCTCTTGGGCACTATTGAATCAAAATCGGAAATTATTAAAACTTCTTCAGATTCTTTGATACTGTAAAATCATTGTATTTTTTTTTTGTCATTGTCATTTATTTGGTGAATCCCATGAAATTTGTTTGTCATATGGCTGGGTTTTTCTGCTCTCGATAGTGTCGAGGAAAATTCATAGATGATGCAATCATTGGTATTAGCCCAAGGGCTCAGAAATGTTACCAGAGAAATGTACCGAGTTAAATTGACAAAGTTAAAAAAAGGTCAGGATTTGTAATTGCTTTCCATTTTGACTTTTCAAAGTCATTGAAGGTCAAACTCAAAGTCAACATTCAAATCACCTTACAACCTGTTGGAAAATCAAGTTGGTCACCATGTGCAGACCGCCAATCGAAGGTAAAAAAAAAAATTAGCCCAAGGGCTAAGAAAGGTTACCGGACAATATACATTTTAGATATTAGCCTTTTGTCCAGTGACCTTGAAAATAAAATCACTGATAAATTCAAGGCCATGAAATTTTCAACATATATATAACTTCTAGTATGTCCACAATAAATTCCTAAGCTGTAAAGTCGATAATAAGTGAGATATTAGCCATTCTGTGATGTGACCATGAAAATGAGGTCAAAGTTCAAGTTCAACGTCATGAAAATGTTCAGAATATATCATTCCTCTATATTTGCAATTGATTCCTAAGCTGTAAAGATAATAATAAGCGACATATTAGCCATTCTGTTCTCTGACTTTGAAAATGGGATCAAAGGTCAAATTCTAGTTCCCCAAAATATTCAGCATACATCATTCCCTATATCTTCACCATGACCATTGAGCTGTAAATTTGATAATAAGCGAGATATAAGCCATTTTGTATTCTGACCTTGAAAATAAAATGACTGACCTTGAAATTCAGGTCGAAGGTCAAATTCAAGGTCATGAGAATATTCAGCATATATCATTTCCTATATGTTCACAATTGATTCCTAAGCTGTAAAGTCGATAATAAGCGAGATATCAGCAATTTTGTCCTGTGACCTTGGAAATGAGGTCAAAGGTCAAATTCAAGGTCATGAGAATATTCTGCGTATATCATTTCCTATATGTTCACAATTGATTCCTAAGCTGTAAAGTCGATAATAAGCGATATCTTAGCCATTTTGTCATGTGACCTTCAAAATGAGGTCAAAGGTCAAATTCAAGGTCATGAGAATTTTCAGCATATATCATTTCCTATATGTTCACAATTGATTTCTAAGCTGTTAAGTCGCTGTTAAGCAAGATATTGGCCATTTTGTCCTGTGACCTTGAAAATGAGGTCAAAGGTCAAATTCAAGGTCACGAAAATTTTCAGCATATATCATTTCCTATATGTTCACAATTGATTCCTGAGCTGTAAAGTCGCTAATAAGCAAGATATTGGCCAATTTGTCATGTGACCTTAAAAATGAGGTCAAAGGTCAAATTCAAGGTCATGACAATATTTAGCATATATCATTTCCTATATGTTCACAATTGATTCCTGAACTGTAAAGTCGATAATAAGCGAGATATTAGCCATTTTGTCCTGTGACCTTGAAAATGAAGTCAAAGGTCAAATTCAAGGTCACGAAAATTTTCAGCATATATCATTTCCTATATGTTCACAATTGATTTCTAAGCTGTAAAGTCGCTAATAAGCAAGATATTGGCCAATTTGTCCTGTGACCTTGAAAATGAGGTCAAAGGTCAAATTCAAGGTCATGAGAATATTTAGCATATATCATTTCCTATATGTTCACAATTGATTCCTAAACTGTAAAGTCGATAATAAGCGAGATATTAGCCATTTTGTCATGTGACCTTGAAAATGAGGTCAAAGGTCAAATTCAAGGTCACGAGAATATTCAGCATATATCATTTCCTATATGTTTACAATTGATTCCTAAGCTGTAAAGTCGATAATAAGCGAGATATTGGTCATTTTGTCCTGTGACTTTGAAAATGAGGTCAAAGGTCAAATTCAAGGTTACGAGAATATTCAGCATATATCATTTCCTATATGTCAACAATTGATTCCTAGTCTCTAATCTCAATATTAAGTGAGATATTAGGCTTTAATGTGTCCCATTACAAAGTATAGAAGAATTTAACATGGGAAAGTCCCATTTGGGCTGAGTTTGGGCCCAAAATGGCCCACTTCGAGCGATTCAAGGGCAACGAAATTTATACATGTCACAGGAGTACATATGTGGAGTGTTATGCATCAATAAAAAAAAAAGTTACTCAACAGATTTTGAGAAAACGACCGCCAAAGTCCAAAATTGGCCATTTTTCGACGAAAACGGCCGCCATTTTGAAAAAAATGCGAAAATCAAAAAACTAAAAAATACCTCCCTCTCAAAATATTTTTAGGCATTTTTGTGCAAAATTTCAGAAAAAATTGATCGTAAACTTTAAAGATAAAATTGTTGACGGACGACGACGACGGACGACGAACGACGATGACGACGATGACGACGACGACAACGGACGCATCGCCATGCCAATAGGTTACGGACCATAGGTCCTTTAACCTAAAAATTAGCCCAATGGGCTAGAAAGGTTACCGGAGAAATATACAGAGTTAAGCCGAGAAAGTTGAAGGTCAAATTCAGGGTGACCACTGAAATCGCCATATCTCTAACCTTGAAAATGGGATCAAAGATTAAATTCTAGATCACCAAACTATTCAGCATACATCATTTCCTATATGTTCACTATGGACCCCTAAGCTGTAAATTTGATAATAAGCGAGATATAAGCCATTTTGTAATCTGACTTCGTAAATAAAATGACTGACCTTGAAATTTAGGTCAAAGGTCAAATTCAATATCATTAAAATATTCAGAATATATCATTTCCTATATGTTCACAATTGATTCCTAAGCTGTAAAGTCGATAATAAGCAAGATATTAGCCATTTTGTCCTGTTGACCTTGAAAATGAGGTCAAAAGTCAAATTCAAGGTCACCAGAATATTCAGCATATATCATTTCCTATATGTTCACAATTGATTCCTAAGCTGTAAAGTCGATAATAAGCGATATCTTAGCCATTTTGTCATGTGACCTTCAAAATGAGGTCAAAGGTCAAATTCAAGGTCATGAGAATTTTCAGCATATATCATTTCCTATATGTTCACAACTGATTCCTAAGATGTCAAGTCGATAATAAGTGAGATATTAGCAATTTTGTCCTGTGACCTTGGAAATGAGGTCAAAGGTCAAATTCAAGGTCACTAGAATATTCAGCATACATCATTTCCTATATGTTCACAATTGATTCGTAAGCTGTAAAGTCGATAATAAGCGAGATATTAGCCATTTTGTCATGTGACCTTGAAAATGAGGTCAAAGGTCAAATTCAAGGTCATGAGAATTTTCAGCATATATCATTTCCTATATGTTCACAATTGATTCCTAAGCTGTAAAGTCGCTAATAAGCAATATATTGGCCATTTTGTCCTGTGACCTTGAAAATGAGGTCAAAGGTCAAACTCAAGGTCACGAGAATTTTCAGCATATAACGTTTCCTATATGTTCACAATTGATTCCTAAGCTGTAAATTCGCTTATAAGCAAGATATTGGCCATTTTGTCCTGTGACCTTGGAAATGAGGTCAAAGGTCAAATTCAAAGTCACGAAAATATTCAGCATATATCATTTCCTATATGTTCACAATTGATTCCTAAACTGTAAAGTCGATAATAAGCGAGATATTAGCCATTTTGTCATGTGACTTTGAAAATGAGGTCGAAGGTCAAATTCAAAGTCACGAGAATATTCAGCATATATCATTTCCTATATGTTCACAATTGATTCCTAAGCTGTAAAGTCGATAATAAGCGAGATATTAGCCATTTTGTCCTGTGACCTTGAAAATGAGGTCAAAAGTCAAATTCAAGGTCACGAGAATATTCAGCATATATCATTTTCTATATGTCCACAATTCATTCCTAGTCTCTAATTTCAATATTAAGTGAGATATTAGGCTTAATGTGTCCCATTATAAAGCATAGGAAAATTTAACATGGGAAAGTCACATTTGGGCCGAGTTTGGGCCCAAAATGGCCCACTTCAAGCGATTAAAGGGCAACGAAATTCATACATGTCACAGGGGTACATATGAGGATTGTTTTTCATCAATAAGAAAAAAAAGTTGCTGAACAGATTTTGAGAAAACGACCGTCAAAGTCCAAAATTGGTCATTTTTCGACGAAAACGGCCGCTCTGACCTTGAAACCAAGGTCAGAGGTCAAATTCAAGGTCACGACAATGTTCAGCATATATCATTTCCTATATGTCCACAATTGATTCCTAGTCTCTAATCTCAATATTAAGTGAAATATTAGGCTTTAATGTGTCCCATTATAAAGCATAGGAGAATTTAACATGGGAAAGTCCCATTTGGGCCGAGTTTGGACCCAAAATGGCCCACTTCGAGCGATTCAAGGGCAACGAAATTTATACATGTCACAGGGGTACATATGAGGAGTGTTATGCATCAATAAAAAGCAAGTATAAGTCGCACCCGCGACAATTGGGCGGGTTGCATCGAGGAGGGCTGTTAGTGGAAGGAATTGGCATTGTTCTCATGTATTATCAAGTTCGAAGTCCTGCCACTACTTGAAAAATAGGTCAAGGTCACCCATCATCGAACTTTTCCGAGATCTGCTCATGATGCACCTCCGGTATGATTTTGGCAGTATTTCGTTAAAAACTTTGCAAGTTATCGCGTTCACAAGGTACAAAGTCCTGTTTTCATGTATTGTCAAGTTCGAAGTCCTGCCACGACCTGAAAAATAGGTCAAGGTCACCCATCATCGAACTTGTACGAGATCTGCTCATGATGCACCTCTGGTATGATTTTGGCGGTATTTCGTTAAAGACTTTGTAAGTTATCGCGTTCACAAGAAATTGTTGACGGACGGACGGACGGACGGACGGACGGACGGACGGCTGGACAGACAGACGGACACGCCAATCTAATAGGCGGGTTGGTTGCACGCAACCCGCCCAAAAACCCAACAATAGGCTAGCAGATTATTGGTCGCACGTTTTCAGCATTGCAGCTATTAGACTATAGACACCAACCATAGTGTCCCTGCAGGCAAGAGCCTGGTCCAGTTTGGTCGAAAGTTCTCTAGATTCGTCCCTTGCATCGTGAAGTTGTCTCGTTAGCGTTGCCACTCTGCGCTCTAGGTCTGTATTCTCCTGCTGTAAGTCGGCATTCACATACTTCGCTTCCTGCTTGCCACCTTGGAATAGATCAATAGGACTTATTTTACTCCACTACAAAGTTATTATTTACAAATGGATGGAAATTTTACAATTTCATTGGACTCTATAACAATCTGTGTGCAGGTACCTCCATTTATCACACGCACTTCCTTATGATTATTTTGTGTCAATAAACGAATGATTAACACTTACTGGTATCACTACATGATATGATTTACAAGATATGTTCGACAAATGGTGGATACATCTTAGTGATTCTCACTGAGTCTGGTTATAAGCTTGGAAACTTGTGTTCTGAGGTCTAAATTTTCCTGCTCTGCAGCCATTCTTGCCTCCCTCTCTGAAGAGTTCTCTTGTTTGAATCGTCTGCCGAGTTAAAACAGATATAAAATTACATGTATATGTACATGGTGCTTTTGGAAACATGGAATAATCAACGATGTATATATATTTTGATGTAGTATAACCATTGTGTCATCAAGCCAGACCTGATTTCTTCTTGCAGGTCATTCCTTTCAGCAGCTACATTTCCAACTTGTTCCTCCAGTCGTGTTGCGCGTTTCTCAGCATCGGACAGCTTGGTCTTCATTTCAGCCTCTAATTTTTCATACTGCATGTTCACAAATAAAATTTTTGAAAATTTCCTCAAGATTTGTGAAATGTTTAGTACTACCACATGTATTCTGAATACATGATTTTTTTTGTAGATGTTGCTTTTTAGGAAGTCTATAACCTGTTATCATGGCAATAAACATCTGTGGGCGTTGCTTTAAATTGCATTTAATCTGCTGTTCAACATACCTACCTCTATAATAAACAGCAAACGTTTATTTTAGAGGTAGGAGTATGTTAGGCAGTGATCATTCTATATCAAATGGACTAGACTGACCTGTTGTATTCTGTCCTGCATTTGACGATGGTACCCCTCGACAGAACTCTGCATGGTTTCGGCAGCCTCCAGTGCGCGGGCACATTCCACCTCGGCTCTGTTTGGATCAACGTGTCAATTCTCTCTCTATTTATTTTTTTTTCCTGTGAAGTTAATGAATCATAATATGGCATCATTTTGCCATGAGCATTTATTATCTGTACATGTATGAACGTGTCACTTTATGTCAGTAAACAAGTTTATATGCTAGTATGCAGAAACTAGACATAAAAGCCTATAGGCTTTGTGGCATCCCCCAATTTTTCTTTTCTTTTCTAATGGTGAAACTTGACTGTTATTATAATACATGTACCAGGAATATATGAAAACACAGGTGGGAGTGAGAGTTCAAATTATAGCAGTTGCTCACTAGACAAATGCCCATCAGATATTTGCCATCAGAGTATACTTATTCAGTGTGTTCCTGGCTTCCATAATAATCTTCAGGTACTATTGCCAAATGTAAAGCAACATGCTTTTAAAGAATCGCCTGTCATGTTGATAGTACATTTTAATTATATATTTGTTTTAATCATATTTCTATTGAGAAATATTGGGATTTGTTTTAATCTCAATAGGTATTAAATGTACAGACATGACAAACATTCATAATACAAGCAAAAAGGAAATTACTCTGGTTTCTGGATAAGTAAAACAATGATAATTTGGTCACTGCATGTGAAATACAGCTAGAAAACAAACCAATGCATGTACTTTCATCCAGATAAACACATTGCTGTTTTAACTGAATACAGTGAACAATTGACTGGCAACCTAGGCCCAGACAGACCTTCAAAGCTGTTATCTTCAGCTTGGGTCATCATTATATAACCACCTATTGTTTTCTTTAGAAAGGGATGGAGGGCATTGTTCCAACCTGTTGGTGTTAGTATAGTAAACTGGGGTAAGGGGACAGGAGAGGGGGGGGGGAGGGGCAGTGCATACAAGTCACTGATACATTGCTACATTTATATGCAGATTAGACTGGCTGACAGTGGAGGTGGGGGAGGGAGAGGGGGGTATTGCCTTATCACTTACTGAACTGACTGCAGTTGATGTATTTAACTACAAGTTGTGTAGATCAGTGGCCGTCTGATAGGCAAGTTTACTGTTTGCTGGACATGTATAGATAATCGGTCAGTGGGATCGTCTGCTCGGCCTATCACAAGGCATTCAAGCAATGAATCAGCAAAAATTCTTTCAAGCTCTAGGTTGAAGGTCGTTTGAAGGATTGATCCCAAAATCAATAGGGTTCTTCCCTGGTGGTATATGAACCTCTATGCAATGATTTGCAGCCATGGCATAAATACTTTTTGAGTTATCATCCGGAAACCAAGTGTCAAAAAATCAACCTTGATTTCATCCTCACGGACCTCACGGACATCGGATCCGGCTCAAAAACAATAGGGTTCTTCCACACATCATTTCTGACCAGTGGTGAAAATTTGGTAAAGATACATCGAGGCAAACTAAAGTTATCGTTCGGAAACCAAACGGCGGAAGAAAAAAAAAATAAAAAAAATAAAAAAATAAAAAACAGACAAAAACATAAGGCCTCCCGATTTTCAATCGGGATGCCTAACTAGTGCAGTTCATGCCTTTCAGTTTTAAGTGTGTTTGTGTGCGCCATCAACAAGTTTCATCGAACAAAATCGCAATTAGACTTGTTCTTTCAAACAAGTTTGAGTTTAAGCTTATTTGCAGTAAACTCAGAAGGAGTGAACTTCCACATTTCACTGGAAGAATGAATACAAGACCTGTCCTTGACTTTGTTGGCGCTGGCCACCTCGACGGTGAGGATCTGTAAGTGCTCTTGCAAGACAAGCAGTTTGTCCGCGCTCTGGGTTAGTTCAGTCTCAAGCTGGCCCCGCTCCTCCGCCCAGGCCTGTGCATCGTCCTCCCTATCCCTGCAATGGACAGGCTAGAAACATCGGTATCATGACAGATACAGTTGTCCCCTCCAGATATGACCCCTCCCACCCCCTCCATAAAGACTCTCCGCTTTGTAATGACTTTTTCTATTTGCTAGGATGACTACAACATGTAAATGAACCCTTCTAATAAGACTCCCACTTAGAAAAGACCTCAGTTTGTGGCAGAAGGGTAGGTCTTATCTGAGAAGAACCACTGTACTTGACATCAGTCTCACTCGGTTTGAACATCACATTTCCATATGCATTTCAGTTATAATCTTGACTCTTTGCCATGAAAAATGAAAAACACTGATTGGCTGCCTTTGGACATTATAATACATTGTACATAATCAAATAGTATTGCAACATAGCTTAGTGTGTCAATGGACACCAAAATCTTAGAAACTTGACAAATCAACATGATGAATATGCAACGATACCAAGCACTGACAACCTCACAATCAGTAAGCGAGACATGAGAAAAGACTTGATTTAATTTGTACAAGTTACCATAGTTACTGCCCGGTACGTACTGTAAAGCCGCTTCTGTCCGGTGAACTTGTTCTTCCTTCTCCATCAACTTCGCTCGAAGCTCAGCGACGTCAGCATTTCGCTCACTGACAGCTGACGTCAGCTGACCTACCTACGTAGAACAACGCACAAGTACTCACCTATATAAGTTCATGAAAACAAAATTGATATCAGCAGTACAAATGCTATGTTTTCAGAGTCCAATGTGTGTTTCCTGTCAGGTTTTGTTACCTTGTGCTTGCCTTGTCGAACTTGGTGTTCCACAGTCTTCAGCTGGTTCAGTAAGTCGTGGTTGGCGGACATGAGGTCAGCATTTGACCGACGCATTTTCTGAAGTTTTTGTCGCAGCTCTTCATTCTCCTCTTCAGTAATATTTTCGCTTGACTGCAAAACATATAAATTAGCTTAGACTATTAGTAAGTAAGTATTACAAATAAATGAATACAATACAAATAGACTATTAATATTTAAATGAATATGTGTAGTTTTTCTTATGGGTCTAGATTCATGATATTAAACTCAATACTAATCTGATAGTTTTATGCATGAAATGTTTATAACACTTACGATATTCTTTCCTTGTGAACGTGTTTCTGAAACTCTTCATAATTTGACTAGAATTTCGATGTGGAAATACCATAGCCTACTCGAAAGTTCAAAAATATTTTATAGATGTATGACCAATGACAGTCATACGACAGATATAGGAGTTTCTGTCAACATGCACACTAAAACTCACCACTAAATTCGCTCGGTCTGGATGGGGTAGATGACCAATATGACCGGACTGACTGAAATCACTTCCTGTATGCTGTGCTGTGCTTTCCATGTCATGGTCCATGCGCGTCACACTTTCGCCGTGTGAATACGATCCATGGTCATACAGTAACTGCCGGTCATCCCTGGGAACTTGATCTCGGTAGATTTCATCTTCGTCAGATTTTCTGTTGGCAGCATGGAGGTTGCTACTGGGGTTAGCATGTGATTGGCTCCCTGCTTCTAAAGGAAATCGTCTCCGTGAGGAATCACGCAAATCTCTCTGGCCATAATCATTCTCAGCTTGCATGTTCTTTGCTGGTGGATGAATATCCCTTCTATTGTGCTGTATACTGGGTGGCATATTCTGTGTGTCTTCATGATGCTCATATGCTTTGTGGTTTGATGGTACCTGTGGATGTTGGCCAGTGGCTATGTCATGACTTTCCGGTTGTCTTTGATGATCAAAAAAGTGGGACACGGTCCTACGCTCGACAGGCTCGCCACGGTGGCTGCCTACTGGTCTTCTGTTAGACTGGTCATCATGTTGACCTCCACTTCGTTGTGGAGCTCCTTCGTGACCAGAACTCAATTGTTGACTTCGATGTAACTCCTTATCTCGGGAGCCCTCATGTCGATGGGCAGCTGCCCTATTGCTCCGAGCCCTGCGCTGTCACTTTGCAGTTTTGGGAGTCGAGGACGCAGGCTGTAATGGTTTTGGGAGTGGACGGAGCGGGGTGACCTCTGGGCTGTTCTGGGAAAGATCATCGACTGTCAGTGGGGACGCAATGGCTGTCAGATGTCGATCATCATGCACATGCTGGCTGTAAAATATCAAATTTCTGTGTTAGTACATGTGTTGTGAAATACTGGAATGTATCAACTACTGTAAACGTATAAAATTTCGCGATGTATTAATTTCGCGTTTGAAAAAATAACGTGAAAATAAATACACGCGAAATACGGCGAAAATAAATACATTTGCAGACCACATCACGCTTGGAATCTTCAAAGATATTAATGTGTTCCATCGGTGCTGTCGCTCACCAAGAAAGGCTCACCAAGAAAGGTCCTAAAAAAAGGTCCCGAGCATACACATGAACAGTCTTCAAAATACTAGTAGATCTGTCCGCACGCTTGAGATGAACTTTTTTGACGGGTGGATAACTTTTCCAACTTCCCTGCCTGGTGGTCCAGTTGAATTTTCGGCTAGGATGTACAATAACGTGGGCAATTTTATTTTCAACTATTTTCCCATACTTATGATCCGGAATGACAATTGGTTATGATAGAAAAGTGCTCTTTATTACACACCAGATGTTCTTTTTATCTGTATTTATCATTTTGTGTCACTGATTAACTCATCGTTGTCATTGATTATCATAGAGAAACAGGATTGCCCACTAGATTGTACATGTGCTCCGAATTTTCCAGTGATATTTACAAAAACCGTGGGAATGACTTGTTTTTTTGAATGGTTTATTTTGTTTCCTTGACAACTTCTGAAGAGTGTGGCACAGTTCGGGTTATCTATAATCGTTCTTCGTTTTGTATTTACATCTTTTAACGCATCAACCCATCCATCTTTGCTTGAATTCTAGTCTCTCGGACTGTAGCACTGAAAAATATAAATACATTGATATCACATGAAGAACGATTACAGGCACTCTCAAACTGTGCCACACTCTTCAAAAAATGTCAAGGGAACAAAATAATCATTTTGTGAAATGTCACATTGCTGATTTTAGAGCCACACGGATGAAGACTTGTGATTTCCGATTTCTAACCAAGGGTGTCATGTGGCTCCATCAACCGCCCATATCGATCACCAGGTTGAAGAGCCACTTTTGGGGCTTTGTGCTGCGTTCCATTCATGTCGTGCAAATAGTGATCACGAGTTTCCCAGTAGTAAAAACCGTTCCATTCACGTTACGACTGGTGAATTCCCATTTGCACAAGTCGTGAAGTGGGTCTGGGTTTTCAGACTCGATTTGCACGAGTAGGAAAAACATGGCGGCAAAGGGAGAGATTTTGTAAGAGAGCAACATATAAAATGGAAAAACTTCGCTAGTTTTCCCTATTATCATGCATTGATGTTTGCAGTGGTAGACGATTCGACTTTTTCCATAACATTATCAAAAATTTTTTTTTTTACTTTTATTAATTTTTGGCCCGAGTTGGTTAAAAAATAATAGAATAATGAGTGCCACAATTACTTTCATTTACAAGGTCTTATTTTAACCCATAGATACTTGAAGGCATTTTGTATGTGTTTTGCCAATGGAACGCTTCGAACTCGTATTGCACCACTTCCCACTCGTGATCACCATTTGCACGACTTGAATGGAACGCAGCAATACTACTGACTAGATCCTCTCCAACATGTTACACATGAAATATATAAACATTGGAAAGGAGAATGAAGAAGCTTAGCTGCCTACTAAATCGAACATATCACCCATGTTTTTGACATTGTGATAAAGCTTACAATTACCTAGATCTACCCAGATCAGTCTATAAACTCAAGAGGCCCAAACTTGTTTGTTTTGAAAGCGGAGCAAAAATTACTGGAAGTGGGTACCGTGAAAATTTCAGTATGGAACGACTTGTTTGTCACTGGTACATTTTAATAGTTGTTCAGCGCACAGTGCCACAGTATGACGTACATTGGGCGTGTTTCACCCGACGCTTCTATTTATAGAACAAAAGGTCAGATTACGTTTTTGACCCAGAATCTCTGCCGAGCCAATTGTCAGATTAGCCCAGGTCGGCTCGGCAGAGATCCTAGGCCAAAAACGTCATCTGACGTTTTGTTCTATAAATAGAAGCGTCGGGAGAAAAATCTTGGAAATCCCCTAAAAGCCGAATCCCATACAGTGGCCGTTTAATAGTTGTTCAGCGCACAGTGCCACGGTATGACGTACATTGGGCGTGTTTTACGCACTCTGATTAATGTAATCAAAGTAATCTCTTCAATCAAAAAGTTCACTAAGGATGAATGAGAAAAAAAGTTCAACAAAAGAAGTAATCAAGTTTAGCCCTGAATACAAGGCACAATGATCGGTCCCCCCCCCCCACCCTCCAGACGGTTCATAGGCCTCAGGCATTGCATGAGACTGTCCCGAGGTCGTTTTTCTGGCAAACAGTTGCCCAAAATACCTAGGATCAAACACAATTATAACAAGGAGCGCATTTCACAAGCACTGGTTCATATCACTTGGTTCATGTTTTGGGCCACGAGGTTGAACAAAAATCTCAAACTTGAACAAAATTTCAAAAAGTTGAACCAAAGACAAACTAACGAAGACCACGATTCCACAAAAAACGTCAAAGTTCGTTTAAGGGGCACTATATGGGATTTTGTTTTTAGGGGATTTCCATATTTGTCAGCCGACGCTGTTGTATTTATAGAACAATAGGTCAGATTACGTGTTTGTCCCAGGATCTCTGCCGAGCCAATTGTCAGATCAGCCAGGTCGGCTCGGATGATATCCTAGGTCAAAAACGTCATCTGACGTTTTGTTCTATAAATAGAAGCGTCGGGAGAGAAATCTTGGAAATCCCCTAAGGCCAAAAAAAATAAATGTTTTGGTTTGCCTTCCCGCGCGCGTCGTCCCAAACCTCCCGAGTTTGTTTTATACAGACATAGGAAGTTGCATGCGTGCAAAGAAGACCCTCTTGCTTAGAAACAATACGAGACTATGTCGTTGATATATTTTGTAGTGAGTATCGGTCAAAGTTTTAAAAGTAAATTTTTTTTTTGGTATTTATTTAGTTGTTTTAGGATTTTTTTTTATTAATTACTATTTTTTTTATTGATTTTGTTATCAATTAATATTTTCCACTAGTTATTTGATCCACATGGTGGCTGATTTAGAACGTCCAAAAAAATTGTTTTATCTCGTCATTTCGGGACAATTATGAAGGAAACCAAAAAAAAATTTTTTAGCTCGTTATTTCGAGATAGTATCTGGTTATATAGAGAAAGTTTTCAAGATAATGGTCTCGAAATAACGGGATACTATTTCTAAATAACGAGATACTATCTCGAAATAATGACATAATTATCTCGAAATAATGAGATACTGTCTCGAAATAACAAGGTAACTATCTCAAAATAACGAAATAAAAAACAGTATTATTTGGATTCCTATATAACTATACCAGCTCGAAATAACAACATAGTCATCTCAAATAATGAGATATAATCTCGAAATAACGACTTGATTATCTCAATATAACGACTGGACTATCTCGAAATAACGACATAATTATCTTGATGTAACGAGATAATTAACTCAAAATAACGTGATAAAAAACATTTTTGCTGTCGTAAATAATTTTCTTGAAAACACGGTAAAAATTTTTTTCGGGTTATCCTGAACCAGCCATCGTAGTCCGGATAGAATTTGAATAAATCTGTATTTTCACTGTTCGGGATGAAAAATATGGTACAAACACACTTATTATGCGAAAAAAAATACCTAAACTGGTACTAAAAAAAAAGCAAAAAAACCTCAGCGCCATAGCTCCGATTTCGGAGTTTCACTGGGATGCAAACCAAAACATTTTTTTTTTGGCCTAAAAACAAAATCCCATATAGTGCCCCTTTAATGCAATTAACGTCTCGACGATGAGCCATTGTATATATAGGACCGCAAAGCCCGGAAAAAAAGTCGTTTCCCAGTTATGTACATTATTATCCATGATACCTTGATAATGTATCTCTATTGTCTAGTATCATCTCACAGAGACATGATATTTCAGTTTCAACCCGATGCTCTCATAAAATAAAGAATAAGCCTAAAACTAGGCCTACACCTGCATGTATTTCTCGTAGCCTACTTTAGTACACCATGTACACGGATTTAATCTAGGTCTAACAGCAAACAGGCGCTCAGTGAAATGTGAACACATTTAGTCGTTGCAAGTTAGTCGTATAGTATGCGCGGTATGTTGATATGAGTAGGCTATGGCGGCGAGCAGAAAACAAGCGTGGTGACATATATCTACTGATATTTTGCACTAGACTAGTATAATTTCCCGTATATTCCATTACAATTGAGCTTCTGATATCCTTCCAAAAAACAAGGAATTACTGTACGACAATCGGGTATTTACCGATACAAGGCACAGCGTGTCGATATAAATATGGCTGTGACCAGACAAAATCGAACTGACATGCAGTTATAACATTTTCTAATTCTACACGAAAATTGCAAAAACTAGTTCACATTTTTAATATGTGACTTTCCGATACGGTATAGATGAATGGACAATGCACAGCACGGAAACTTGAATTTCTTTAAAACACGTATCGTATGTATCATTACAAGACACGACATGCTTGTACAAATCTGTCCATACACAGAAAACAAGCGCAGTGACACGCTCATTTTTCATCATCTATTAATTCTACACAAAATTTGAAAAAAAGTAATAAATTTGCTTCGATTATTCCATTCCATTCCTATTTGAATTCTGATAACACATAAGCGACGTAAAACCATACGGCTAGTTGAATTCCGGCTAGGCATACAGAGTACATATATTTATCGTTGCAACTAAAACTGAGCGCAGTGATCCATACTTTATTTCATTGATGAAAATACAAACATTTGACAACACGTACTCTACACCAGTATTACAAAATTTTCAGAACTATTAAATATTGATTTTGGTCTTACGGTGGTATTTGTCTCTGATAACTTTTTTCTGAACGAAAACACTGCAATTTTTTTAGCCTATATACAGTAAATATAAGGGTACCTAAAAAATAAGCGTGGTGACATATCATTTTTTTGACATATTCTGGAAGACACGTTAACATAGTTTCCATGTACAAAATATCACAAAAAATCTCAGTGTTTTATATCAAGCAAGACCAGACATGAATCATTACACTTGGTTGCATATCTGCGATAATTAACGTCACAAAAACGAGCCTACAAGAACCATGTCTAAAAGCTGAATGGAACTATTTCTTCGAAGATCCTTAAACATGTACTATTTTTGTCAATTGTCATGAAAAAATATATTCCGACTATACCAATCAATATGACAGATAATTTTGGATCCCTATGACTAGTGTACGTTACATTATATGTGCGATGTGTTCATATATTCGAACGTGCTCAGCTGCATAAATCACGTCTTTTTTCAGCCCTCGGGACTCATTGGCACACCTTAGTTCTAGATCGATATCTCAGTTATTTCACTGGTGACATATCATTTTTTGTACGTCTTTCATTAGAGAACATTATTCTGCATGTATATTTGAAATTTCAGCCAAATCTCAGTGTTTTAATTTTTTCATTGAACACCCGGGTTTATCTTTAAATCATTGACCACTTTTAATCATTCTTTTCAATGCAAAATTCAAGCACAATGCATGTCAGTATTGCTGGAAATTCATTTGAAAATTCACACAACATACATATGATTCAATCCAATCATCTGCTTTCATCACACAGATTATACATGTTTTTTTTTTTACACAAATCATGAATGCAAATGACACACGTGCAACATGATTTTGCAAATGTGACATATTTTGTTTGAATATAGCGGTGACTATAGGCAAAACCGTTCCGTGTCTTATCTGGAACAAGACAAAAAGACAGAGGATGTTACTCTGGATAATGTCTTGAAACAAATGCAGAAAAAGCAGGAAAATCTTATTCTGGAACATAAATATTGCATGATTCGTACCTACTATCTGTATCAGGGCACTCAGTTGGTTGATGAATTACTTGCATAAACCTGTGTACATGTATGTCACGTATCATGTAAATACGTCATAGTCAATCAGTCAAACCACCTCTGTGGCCGAGTGGATTGGACTGGTGGCTCTTGAAGCAACAAAGCTCAGAGGCGGTAGGTGACGTGGGTTCGATCCCCATCACCGGCACAAAGTAGGTGGAGTTTTCATCCTGGCACCGCAAAGGTTTCTCCATTCCAATGTGCTTTCCAAATTCAAAATTGTCACTCAACGGGGGATGGGGAAGACAGGCAGCCTATCATCATGGACCGTCGTTAAAAATATCTGATTATTATTATATTATTATCAATCAATCAATTTATTGTATAATTGAATCAATCAATCAATCAGTTCACATATTACGCGTGAGGCCAATTATAAAGTCGCAAATAGCTGGATACATTTATGACAGTTTTTCCACTCCATACATTTATCAACCGGAAGTGCTGTTCAAGACACGGTCTTTTTCGGCGAGAATTCTGCTCAGCCCCCAGCCGTTGCTACCTGCTTGTGGTGAAAACGAACGAAAATGGCCAAACGAAGAGGGGTTAGCCTTCAGTTTTACATCTTGTGACATATCAATATATTTTCTATCTCTTCATGTATTTTTGATACCATATACAAATGTTTAATGGTCGATTGAAATGGATTTACTGTCGCTGTCGGGGTATCGACAACTGTCAGACTGTTTTCCATGCGATCAGGCGGGAGATACTAAAAGTCGTGAACATCTCGTGAACATTCGTGAACATATCGTGAACACCTAAAAAGCTCACGAATGCATGGGGTAGAAGTGTTCGTAATGTATGACAGATAGTCTGATGATATGAAATATCTATAGATGCAAGAAATAATGTTATTTACTGATCTTTATCGTACTATTACACGAAGATTGTGTGTTGCATTCGTCACGCCCGTGAGCTTCCCGTAAACAAATATGGCGGCGTCCACGAATAGCCCACATCAACCGCAGTCACGTAATCTGTCAGTGTTTGCACTATATCTAGCTAACATCGTGTATAAATTTCTCAAACAATATATAGAAATGTGTGACAAGAGTATCTAGATATAATTTCAGGAAGTGTGAACTACGGCTGAAAGCGGGGAAATCTGAATTTGACGCGAGTTGATACGACAACACTCAGATTGGACGCAGTAGATGAATGAGGCGTTATGACAAGTCTACATGTCGGATAAGCGTTAGTCATGATGTAGTGGACGCAGTGGATGCATGAGGCGTTATGACTAGTCTATATCGAGATTTAGTGATAGTCATGATGTATTGGTTATTACTTGTAGCTAAGTATGCGATAAGTTGCTGACGGTATTCGGTACACTTGCGATACTTGTTATTAAGTAAGCTAGCAATGTAGGGGAATATATTACTATATTTGCTATTGAAATAATGTATATCATGTGTGTGAAAATGTAAGTCTGATAAATAATAAACACTGATAAATCGTTGTTCCATTTTATTGATACCAAAACATACATATCTACACAATAACAAAAAGCACAATAAATGTTCTAACTAAACTGTGTACACCAGGTACTCAATTCCCCAATGCCACTCACATCGAGTTCTAGCTAGATAAAATAAAAACCACAATGAAACAAAACATACATAGTACACATTATGCACACACAATGGATCTGACAACTTTATATCAATTCAGCATACAAAATAACAGTAAATGATACATGATAATCGTTATAAACTTTTTAATCGTTATAAACTTTATAATCGTTATAAACTTTTTTAGCCAATATATGTAGTGTTCAAACGGATAAAGCATTACGAGACCAGACGCCGCGAAGGTATGTCAGTCAGGCAGTACCCTACCGTATGGCATTACTATATTGTCTTGGGTGATCACATGCCATCAAGTATGACCACACAGCATGAGCATTACAAGACCAGACGCCGCTAAGGTATGTCAGTCAGGCAGTACCCTTACTGTATGTCCATACATCGATGAACATGTGATGCATGGTCAAGAATTATCTAGGCATTTATACTGGAATGTACGAGTCGTTCATAATTTCACAGTTCAGATGTGAGTTGTTCACATTGTTCAAAGTGCTTTAATCACCAAAAGTGACACGTGATGAACATTATTCAAAAACCGATGGATCCTCTCCCCCCTTCATCTCTATTCCCCCCAGTCCGGGATCACCAACAACATGTCAGAGTCCATGAATGCCGTCCTCAAGCGTTTGGTTGATTGGCGCGAGGTACCAGTGGATTCAGCTGTCCTGTCTTTCTACTTCCTACAGAGTTTCTACTTGAACGAAATTGTCCGTGGCATGTGTGGGACTGGTAACTACAGACTCCGCAGTGAGTTCAGCCAGTGTTTGCAGTCAGCCGAAGATGTCGCCTTCCCGTCAGATGTTTGTGCTCCAGATGAGATTGTCGACCGCATCAAGTCCAAGAATCTACAAGCCCCTCAGACAGTTACAGAAGACAACACAGAAGAGCCGCAGCATGACTCCCCTGAAGCAGCGCCCCAGGCCCCTTCCACTCCAGACTCCCCAGAAGCAGCGCCCCTAGAACCCCTGGTCCCATCCCCACCTGAAGCCAAGTACGACCCCCCCCCCCGTTACCCAGACAGCTCTAGCTAAACTTGTCATTGAAGAAAAACGCATTGTTCAAGTCCCTGGCATGCAGTCCTTCGTCGTGCAAGGCACACGCGGTGATAAGTACTGCGTTACCCTGTTCCCCAAAGAAACCTGTAACTGTCCTGCAGTTACAACCTGTTACCACCTAATCGCCGCCAAGCAGTCCATTGGCATGGAAATTTCCCGTCCCAAGAAAACCATCAGCCTATCCCAACTGGCGAAAAATTCCCGGAAAACGGTGGACAAGAAATCTGGGAGAAAGAAACCCCGCAAGAATGATTATGACGTCAATGCTGCCCCCGATAGTGAACGAGCCACGACAAAGCGACTGAAGTTAGACGTTGAACCAGTTACCTGCACCGACAGCCATTCAGACTTCATGGACATCGCAGACCCTCCATCGAATCCATTCATCACCTGTCCAAGTGACTTAAATCTACTGGAGACCTCTGACTGGCTGACCGACCGACAAATCAATGCCACTTCCCATCTCCTAAGAAGACACTTCCCTGATGTAGAAGGACTGGAAGATGTTCTCCTCCAGGAGACTGAGGGGTGGAGCAAACACCCGTCGAAATATGTGCAGGTGTTCCATGTTAACGGCAACCACTGGGTGACAGTATCGAATCAACACGCCCCTAGAAACACCACTTGTATCTACGATTCTTCTGGAGAAACTCCAAGCACCAAGACACTAAACCTCATCGCCAAATACCATAAGACCAACGCAAAGTCCCTGACTTTTCAATCGATGAATGTCCAACACCAACCCAACTCCTACGATTGTGGTGCCTATGCTCTCGCGTTTGCATCTGCACTGGCCACTGGAGCTGACCCCACACAGTTGAATTTCGAGGTACCTCGAGAACACCTTCTCAAGCTGTTGAGTACGGGAGAGTGGGCCGATTTTCCATCGACCACAGAAAGCAGAAAGCAAGTTAAGCAAAAACTGAAGCGGGATATCTACTGCGTGTGCAGAGGAATTGACGATGGCTCCTCAATGATCCAGTGCGACGACTGCAGCAAATGGTTCCATCAAGCATGCGTTCTTGGCAGCAAGAAACCTCCACAAGGAAAATGGTTTTGTGTAAATTGTTGATTCTTATGTATATGTTGTGCTTTTAATTGTGTTTCAATGTAAATACCATTGATTTTATACACATTGAATACTTTATATAGAACTATATGTGCTTACATGTATACATATTTCATGATTTGATTTTTCAAATAAACATGCCCTGAATTTCTCATATGCTTGTTTGCTCATCTTTTCATTTACTCTGTTATGCCGGTAACTATGTACCAGGAGATTCCCAAACACAAACCACTTTACATTCGTTTGATCGTCGATGTTAATGACTACAGCCGGTCAAATAAGCAGCAGTTCGCAATTCATCAATACAAACCAAATATAAACAAGGTGGTTGAACCAGTAGCCCGAAAAAAAAAAAATCATCTCATGTCTGTCTAGCTACAAATCGTTCTTGATGACACATTAGCACGCAATTAATAAATCTCAAGTCTTTATTCAATTGCATCAGTCCCTGATAACTGTTAAAACTTCGACGATCATTGTCAAACATTCACGAGTGCCTAATGATGTCAGACGACGATGGCCGCCATATTGTTCACGAAGCTGTTCACGATGAATATCAAGTCCGTAATGCATACTGCAAATAAAAACACACACTATTTTCACCTGTATTTATTCCGCTGCTGTATTCTATTTGCCTACATAAAATAAGAACTCAGGCATTTGCCCCATTTGGCCCATTCACTGTGCTCACGATATGTTCACGAATGTTCACGAGATGTTCACGACTTTTAGTATCACCCCGATCAGGCCGCCAAAGCGATGAGGCCGCTAACTTAGTGCACAAGTTAGGGCACGATTGCGCTAATTTAGGGTACAATGCTATGAGGCCGCATCTAGGTATTAACATACAACAATACTGTGAATACACAATAATGAATATAGTCGGTCTCATTGTAGACAAAGTACGTCTTTCGGGAATACCTGCTGAGGACCGCAGGTCCGAAAGACGAAGTGCCATGCATGTTAAAAAGTGTACCTCGATGCGAATGAAATCTATTCGCCGTTTGACGGCTCAAAACATGGTGAAAACTGACGAAAATTCCAGCTAAACATACCAAAATGGCTAGGATAATCATTTATAAGTTGTTATCTGCACTAAAATCGCTGATTTATTATGTTTTACAAACATCTTGAATCGTTTGAACCAAAGATGCAAAATCTGGCAACTTTCTCGCTTCGATTCAATGGCGGTTTTATACGATGTTGAGTCAAATCGAAACTAGCATAATGTTGCGTGCATGTTGTTTAGCATTACGCAACACGTCATGTCCGTTTCGATTTGATTCTACACCATATTTCTGTGTCACGGAGTTTATCGAGGCAATGGTGAAACCGCCATTGAATCGAAGCGAGAAACTTGCCGGATTTTGCTGGTTTAGTTCAAACGATTGAAAATGTTTGTAAAACACAATGAATCAACAATTTTAACACAGATAACAACTTTGAAATGATTAAATGCTTGCCATTTTGGTAAGTTTAGCTGTAATTTCCGTTAGTTTTCACCAAGTTTCGACCCGTCAAACAGCGAATAGATTTCGTTCGCATCGAGGTACACTTTTTATCATGCATGGCACTTCGTCTTTCGGACCTGCGGTCCTCAGCAGGTATCCCCGAAAGACGTACTTTGTCTAGTCTCATTGGGCCTCATTGGTGTGTCACACTGTGTGAGCGGTGTTTGTTCGGTGATAATCTCAAAATTCAAGATAATCCAATTGAATTTTGACAGGTGCACATCAAAAACTTTTTGATACATCTGACATCGGGACAGATGTGAAAATTTATCACACAGGACATTTTCTCAACATAGGACAAGAGTTTGAAGCCTACCAGAATCAGTAATACAGTCCATATTGGAATGACAAATGCCACAAGATACCTGCTCAGTCATATCATACTAGTAATCTATGTAGACTCCATCTCAAGACAAAATTCTGAGCTGAAATTCACATTGCACAAGAATAAGATTATTGTAATATAAAAAAAAAAACAGTACAAGTCGTCAAATGTGCATACTTTATAATAAATTTATTGACTTAGGGTTTCTGTTATGTTCAGAGCAGAATACCAAAACCATCAACACCAACACAGTAAACAAAACAAGACACCTCAATATTCACATTCAAATCTACACCATGTAGTATATATACCACATTTATTTTCAAAGTATACGTCAGGGTGCTGCTTGGGCAATGTGTGAAGCTAACATGAAACTGATAGTGAAATTTATGGTGACAATAATATCTAAGGTGATAACTGGTAAGGACAAGGTTTTCATGTTTATGACAAGATGCAAACAAGCAGTAGAGTAATCCAGCCTATTTTCGGACACCACCAGAAATCGGACACTTCATGATTTACCACCAATTTTCTCAAGCACTGAACAAATTTTCTCAAGCACTGAACCGAGCCAAGTGTCTGTGGTCTTTGCTGGTTTAAAGAAATTTCTGCGAAGTGTTAGCAGAGATATCTAGTTCGATAAGTTCCACAATGTTAGCTTCCCTGTTAGTATTAGTGTCCGAAAACTGTCTAGTGTACTCTATATTATCTTCCTATCCTCAGGGCTGCTTAATTTTCTTTCATAACTGATCTTTAGCCTTGCAACAACTATCGATTGACAGCTTCATGTATATAGCCTAAAATTATAATGATATAGTTATTATTCTTAAAGACACAGAAGGTGTCCGATTTCTGTCTGGGGTGTCCGATTACTGTCACTTGAACTCACAGTTCATAATTCACCAATATCGAAGTCAGAACAAAATAATATTTCCATACGACTTTATAACTTTTAAAGTTTTACCACATTTATGTGCATATGCCGTGGCATGTAAAATAAATCATCTGGTATTTTTCTCCACAGTCATTATTGAGATTTCATCTTAAGTGTCCGAAAACTGTATGGTTTACTCTATCACAGTTGGTCAAGAGCCTCCAGCAATTTGAAGACGATAGTATGGTGTTGGGCGTTTTTGGGAATATAAAGTCTTGAGTTTGTGTGCCCCAACTTCGGTATTCTCAAACGGCGCGATTTTACTCTTAGTCGAACAACTCGTATTACGAGATGGTGTGTGCTTGAACAATTTACGAGAGGTTTCAAGATTGATCAAAGATCCAAAATTGCGGGAGTGGCTGAAATTCGGGAAAAAATCGAACCGCACTTGGACTCAGGCTGGATTATACACATCTGACATCTGGACAGAAGTGTTGCCGAGTGACATCGGACATACAGTCATTTACACAGGACATGTCAGACGGTCCGACGGTTTTTCATATACACTGGGCCCCTAAGTTATCACACATATAATTTAGTGGGAATCCTGTTTCCCTATGATGATCAATGACAGTGATGAGTTAATCATGGTGTTCGTTCGAGCACTCACTCATAATTTCCAAAATTCTGAGCCCTCGAGTCCCAATTTTAATGATCAATTATTTCAACTCATTCATTGTGCTTTAAATTCAACAATTATTACTGAGTTTAGGCCGTATTTCGCATCATTAAGACACAAACACACTTTATTTTCGTTTCCAACTTTGCGGCATCTCACTTCCGGTTAAAATCTTGGAGGGTGTGATGAGACCCAGCAGGCTGATTCATCGAGGGATCGTTTATTTTCACACTGGCATCTGTAGTTGTAAAGCTCGAGCTGTGCAATGATCAATCGAGCTTGAAATTTCTACACGAGGCCGAACACTAGTTACTGGTAATCTGACAGTGGCACAAACTGATGAATACAGATAAAAAGAACATCTGCCTGATCTAGTGTGTGATAAAGAACACTTTTCCATCATGATAACCAATTGTAGTTTCGGATCCCAAGTATGGGAAATTAGTTGGTAATGAAATTGCCCACGTTATTGTACATCCTAGCCATTATCTCAGACCCGTCTAACTAAGAATGCATTTTCAAGAAGATTGGATGAGAAGCTAAAAAATTGGCCTTTCAGGTTGGTCCATAGACTAGTAAAATCTGGTGAAATGGACCGTGGAACACCCTCGATCTCCGTAGCATTTCTATAGATATACGTTTTGATGTTTTCCTATTTCGTTATATATAGGCCAAATGGACTAACTTTTTTGTTTACACACCATTCTCCGAAATTTTAATATTGCATGAACCGTATTTACCCACTATCTGTTCCAGGGCACTCGGTTGGTTGATAAGTTACTTGCATAAACCCGTGTGTTTGTGTCTTATTGGTTCGAAATAGGGCGTAAATTTCGTGATTGCTTTCGAAATTCAGGCACAATGGATAAGTTGAATTAATCAATCATTTTCTGATGGAAAGCACTACCATATAAATCAACCGGAAGTGCTTTTCAAGACACAATCTTTTTCGGTGAGAATTCTGATCGCCATGGTATGTTTTAGCATAGCCAAATCATAAAATGAGGCACATCATGGTGAAACATATATCAACAAAAATTGACCTTTTATACCTATTCTACATGTAAGCCCCTAGACTCGGAATTTTCTACATCAGCTTCTCAGCTTTTTAATTTGTGAATTTTTTTTGGCGAATGCCGAAAAGAACACCAAATGAGCTACTTAGGCTATAACTTAGCAATATGAGGTCACGGTATTAGGCCGCCAACATTTATATCTTTGTACAAGAAAGTATCTTCCCGTGGATATCTGAGCAGTTTTGTTGTGTGCTTGCAGCGACCCGTTGGAGGATTCGTGAAGGTTGTCAAGAACAAACAGTACTTCAAGCGCTTCCAAGTCAAATTCAGAAGGAGGAGAGGTATGTTTTCCTGATCAAATAAAACCTAAAATTGAAACTACAAATAGCCCTGACTCTATCAGTTCTGGTAATTTACAGGCTTAAAGTATAATTTTGTTGAACTAATACCGATTGTTGGTGTGTTCCATAAATGGAGCGTAAATCTTTTGTTTTCTAAACACAGAGGGTCGAACTGACTACTTTGCTCGAAAACGCTTGACGGTTCAGGACAAGAACAAGTACAACACTCCAAAGTATCGCATGATCGTTCGTTTCACTAACAAAGATATTGTTTGTCAGGTTAGTTCTGTCTCGAATAAAAAAATATATATACATACAATGTAAACTGGTATGCAAAAAAATAAAATTAGTTACCTAAACTGTGAAATGTTTGAGGTTACTAAAAATTCAAAGTACAGATTTACTTGAAATTCTTAACTCCGAAACTTCGTTGTTTTACAGATAGCGTACGCCAGAATCGAGGGTGACACAATTATTTGTGCCGCATACGCGCATGAGCTCCCAAGATATGGCTTGAAGGTCGGGTTGACGAATTACGCCGCTGCTTATTGTACAGGCCTGCTGATGGCCCGAAGGGTGAGTGACCATTCTATACTTCCAGTTATATATTAATCTTGGAAGATTTCGAGGTGCTACAGGTTTTTCGAGATAAAAGTTGCGGACCCTAGAACTCTCCAGTGGGAGTTAATAAAGTGCTTCGGTTGTATTATGATTCCATGGAAAGAGGTAGTATTTCTTACAAAACATGAAACCAAAACATGATGCAAACAAATTGGGTCTGCGACCTCAATGTTATTCTGGGCCACACTTAATATGATTCTATTAATAATAGTCTATCCACATCTTCTCTCCCAACAGATGTTGAAGAAGTTTAACTTGGACAGCATTTACTCCGGTACTGAGGAGGTGAACGGAGAGGAGTATATCGTGGAGCCAGAAGATGGACAGCCGGCTCCATTCCGTTGTTACCTGGATGTCGGCCTCGCTAGGACGACCACCGGCGCCAAGGTGTTCGGAGTCCTGAAGGGTGCCGTAGATGGTGGGCTTAACATCCCCCATGGGTACGGAGTTCACAAGGCATCATCAGTTCTTGTTATGATGTGTTGCATGTGATATGTTGCTATATACAAGGCCAAAAAAAGAATAGTCTTTTGGTTCTCATTCCAGTGCGCACCACTTATTGCTCCCGCGTCAGTGTTTTTTTTGTGAACACAAGAAGAAATAGGCTTCCCTTAAAAAAATGATGTGAAAATGTTTATTTTCCAATAGGAATCCAGGGCTCCCGGTAGGATTTTTGCGAAGGAGTACCGTACCCCATGGGTCAAATTACAAGGGGTAAATTTTGAAATGAAGGGGTAATTTTCAAAAAAGGATGTACAGTGATTTTTTTTCAGTCAAATGACAGCTCACATTATGTTTACAAATCTCACATATCCTCCAAGTTTTTTTCTAAAAATTTCAGCACAATCCTAATAGTCAACGATAGCCTTTGCCCACAGTAGCTTTCTGAAGGTCTTCTATTGCAGAAAACGCACTTGTTTTGCTCTCGAATAGTTCGTGGATTCATTGTCGAGTCATGTTGAAGAAACGAAAGTGGGGAAATCCTTAAATTTATATTCGCAAGGGGGCGCACACATAGGCTTCTGATGTTGCAGCCATTCGCACGGGGGCGCTGCAGTTTATTGTGCTCGAATTTTGATGACGTGTCGCACAACTTATTTGCCAGCGAGTGCATTGCGCATGCGTCTCTTTGGCGGAAATTGACATTTTTTGATTATTTTCTAGAACTTCGTTTTTTGAGCTAATAAATCGATGTCATTGTTTTTAAATTAGTTTTCACAAATCTTTCAAGTGCATAATCATACGCACTTGCCGTGATAGCAATGTGTAAATTTCAAAAAGTCATGCGTAATTACGCATTATTTTACGCTATCGGGAGCCCTGGGAATCTTGTTTCGATAGTTTCCCATGGACTCTCCTGATCTCTTAGGGTGTATTCGATATGTATCTACAGATCTCACCAGGCATAACATGGCCTCAGAAAACTTGTTTTGTGTCGTTTCTAGTCACAGTTTATCATGATACAGTGTAAAAACAACACACAAATATCCCAAATAAATACGTGAAGCTCAACACACATGACACCGTGTAAAAACCGGGGATATACTTCCGTGTATATTTTGTTCATAGTCTTAGCCTGCAAATGCTGTAGTATTGTTTCACAAGTTTCATAGAATTGTTTATGTTGAGTGGCCTGAATACTAGCATTTTATAGTTTAACATGTATGTTTTGCTCATTTCTAGTCCTGAACCTGTGTATACTTCTGTATCATTACATATCAAGTTTTACACACATGTTTATGTTGAGTAGGCGTAAGATAGCGTTCGTATAGCATTTGATTTGTCAGTACTATTCGCTTCTAGTTTCTTCTCTCGTTTGGAAGTTGTGCTAACATATGTTGTTTATAGAACTTTCAGTTTTAAAACCTGAGTATGATTTGTAAGCGTTTTATAAGTAATAATTTGAGTCATCGCCCCTTTCAGATTTTCATCACCCAGCGTTAAAAAAAAAATCCTAGCATCCTAGCACCAATTTACCAAGAGCACCATGATGAGAATCAAAAGACTTTTTTTTGGCCTAATGTAAAAAAAACTCCTGTATTTAGGAATTAAAATGATTCATGGATTCTATCCAGTTCATGTTTTAAGTGGTCTCAAAATTATCTCTACCATGATAAAATTGTAATACTGTCTAGATTTTCTATTGTGATATGCAAATTTGAGATGGTTTTGAGCCATGTTCAAAAATTAGTTATGACACAAAAAAGTAATGGGAGAAACTGAAATGGCTGACTGTTCTATCTACATTCAGAATGAAGAGATTCCCCGGATACGACGCGGAGAGCGACGACTTCAGCGCCGAGGTCCTGCGTGTGGCAGCATGTGGCAGAGTACATGCGACAACTCCAGGCGGACGACGAGGACACGTTCAAGCGCCAGTTCTCACAGTTCATCAAGAACGGCGTCACGCCTGACGGAATGGAGGCCATGTACAAGAAAGTCCATGCAGCTATCCGTGACGATCCGTCGCCGAAAGCCAAGGTTGAGAAGGATGTGAAGACGAAGAGGTATGGTATCAGTCGATAGTTGTCGTGTTTTCGATTAAAATATATGCTGTGAAAGGCAAAATTTCAGGTTGATTTGAGGTATTGCAAATATTTTCATTAATTCGTGAACAGTTGTGGTCAATATATATTCACGCCTTTGAAACAATTTTAATCTTCTAAGTGTGAATGATGTCAATAATGAACATTTGGATTTCCAAAAGCCAAACAAAGTAACTTTATGTTCACATTTGTGCTTGCAGGTGGAATCGCCGCAAGATGTCCAAAGCGCAGCGTGAGGATCGCATCAAGCAGAAGAAGGCGTCCTTCTTGAAGAAAATTTCTGAACAGGAGGACTAAGCTGCTAAACTATAAGTCTGTGCCTTTTAGGCACATTATTGTTACTGGGCAAATAAAAGTGGAGAGAAACACTGAAAATATGTAGTTTGTTCTATTGTAAAAGCTGTAATATTTAGTCACCTAGAGGTACCCTCAACACAAAATCCTAGGAACGATTTGGAATATTTGCTCAAGTTTCCTAATACGAGAGCGGTACTCTAATGCAAGACTTTCACATTTGTGCCATGAAAATAGGCCAAATTTGAGGAACTTTTTTAATGGCCTTATGTGAAATCACATAAGGCCATTCCTGGTTAATTATCGGTTTCTTGTCCCCGCGCACCAGCGTTTTGGGAAATTTTGAGGAAAGATATATAATATAGAAATAAAAGCGATTTTGGAAGACAAAATTCCTCCAATCTCTGTAAGCTTACCCATATTGGTCTCACAGCAAAACTCCTCCAACTGGTTTGTATGTATACAAGATATATCCAGAGTTTTGCACAAACTAACATTTCAAATTAGCGATTCTTACCACAAATAAGTTTTAAGCCACAATATGGAACTATGATATATATATATATTCAGATGCTCAAAGACATAGGTCCCGAAACCAAGCATCGTTTGCATTCAGAGAATCGTTGCACGGTATATGGTTTTTAGGTTACCGGATCTTGTGAACGTTCTACAGGTTGCATATCTGAACCGAATCAATGATTCTAGCAATATTCATCACGACATGTATCGATTTCAACATGGCTGGGCCAACTCCGCACAGCGTCACGTTTTGCGGGGTCTGGTCGGACGCCTATTGCGGTCATCATGAAGCCCAAGTACATCTTCTGAATGAAGAGATCGCACATCGGCTTCAGTTTGAGCCTTGTGTCCCGGATGCCATGGAGCTCCATGTAAAGGTTGGTCAGGGTCTTCTGCAAAGAGCGCACATACATGACATCATAGATGTACACCATGTACCTCACGGGGACCGCACGACACCACCTCAAACTAGTAAAGACCATTCTTATTGACAAAGGCGGTTTTTCGCCTTATCGCCTTATCCCTTCATGTGGACCTACCAATACCTGTAAGGTAGATCGGGTGCACAAAAATATTGTGAACCAGCCAGGGCGTGGAACGTGTCCTTGATGTGTGTGAGAGGATATGAGTCCTTTTATGTGAAATCATGTAGCATACAATATTCAAAGCATAACCTCTACGAACGGTCTTTTTTTTCCACCATAACCAGAGCACTAGCCCAAGGGCAATAACTGATGTCTAGTTCGAGCATCTTCCGCACCTACTTCTCAAACCTCTGCAGGTGCAGAGGCTTCCGCACCTACCTCTGCAGGTGCAGAGGACGCTCCGCAGTGACATGGACCTTGGCAGTGACGAGACCCTTGGCAGAGATGAGGACCTCCACAGAGAAAAGGACCTCCGCAGTGACATGGAACTACACAGAGACGAGGACCTCTTCAGAGACAGGACCATCCCCATACCAGGCACTTCAGCACATCGGCGACATGACTCTGCAGTGGAGAACCGGAAATGGATGAGTTGAGGAGCCTGGGATGATTACCTCCGCCTGGCCTAGTTCAAAGGCTTATTGTTAGGCAGGGTCTCGGTCCTAACCTGGTCTCAGGGTAACCTTTCAACTATCGTATAACCCAGTGACGTTTACTAAATCTGGTCACTGTGTGAGGGTACTATATTTATTATATTTTGCAAGTGAATATTTGCTCGTCATATATTGGTAATAGGAACCTGTGTTTTTGAATTTTTGTCTTCAGCACTTTTCTCTTCTCAGAGAAATTCTATGGAATTTCGGACATCTCGCCAATAGTTGTCCACAGCATTCAGACACAGGAACGAGAGGTGCTATGGAAAAACTATACAGAAAATGAACACAATGAACACAATGAAATAAAAAACAAACAAATGACACCAAAACACAAAATCGCTGCAGAAACTCGACTAGGTACCGTGACCAGGATTCATCAAAGAAGCATACAGCTCAGAAGAATAGCCCGAGGTATCCCACTTTGAATGAAAAGAGATTTAGTCACTAGTGCCCACTGATCTTCCACACGATCTTCCTTCATCTTCTGCATAGGACCAGGAGGTGTAGAGGAGTGCGAAAGACGTTTGGAGTATGTGGATCCAGAAGAGTCGGTGAGATTTGATGACCGACGCTGGTGAAGATTGATGTCCTCAATGAGGAGACTCCCAGGTTCAGCAAGACAGGAGGCGAGAGCGGGAGCATTATCTGCAGAGGGTCCACGAGAGTTGCGGGCGGAGTAGAGTGTTGGGGAGACCACATCTTACCTGGCGGACAGCATGATCCTTGAGTAAGAGGACTGCCTAGGAGGCAGAAAACGGGCCACATCGGAAAAGAGAGGACAAACTCGATCGGCAGACAGGAGGCAGCAATCACCTTCTTCGCCCTTTTTAGGTTACCGGACCTTTGGTCCGATAACCTATTGCCATGGCGTTGCGTCCGTCGTCCGTCCCTCCGTTCACATTTTTAGGTTACCGGACCTATGGTCCGATAACCTATTGGCATGGTGTTGCGTCCGTCGTCCGTCGTCGTCGTCCACATTTTATCTTTTTTGTTTACAGGCGAATTCTTCTGAAATTTTGCACAAAAATACTTTTTTGATTTTCGCATTTTTTTCAAAATGGCGGCCGTTTTCGACGAAAAATGCCTGATTTTGGACTTTGGTGGGCATTTTCTCAAAATCTGTTCAGTAACTTTTTTTCTTTTTGATACATAACACTCCTCATATGTACTCCTATGATGTCTATAAGTTTCGTTGCGCTTGAATCGCTCGAAGTGGGCCATTTTGGCCCAAACTCGGCCCAAATGGGACTTTCCCATGTTAAATTCTCCTATGCTTTATAATGGGACACATTATGCCTAATAACTCACTTGATGTTGAGATTAGAGACTAGGAATCAATTGTGGACATATAGGAAATGATATATGCTGAATATTCTCGTGACCTTGAATTTGACCTCTGACCTCAGTTTCAAGGTCAGAGCACAAAATGGCTTATATCTCGCTTATTATCGACTCTACAGCTTAGGAGTCAATTGTGGACATATAGGAAATGATATATGCTGAATATTCTCGTGACCTTGAATTTGACCTCTGATTTCAGTTTCAAGGTCAGAGCACAAAATGTCTTATATCTCGCTCATTATCGACTCTACAGCTTAGGAGTCAATTGTGGACATATAGGATATGATATATGCTGAATATTCTGATGACCTTGAATTCGACCTTCGACCTCATTTTCAAGGTCACAGGACAAAATGGCTAATATCTGGCTTGTTATTGACTTTACAGCTTAGCAATCAATTATGAACATATAGGAAATGATATATGCAGATTATTGTCATGACCTTGAATTTGACCTTTGACCTCTTTTTCAAGGTCACAGGACAAACAGGCTAATATCTCACTTATTATCGATTTTACAGCTTAGGAATCAATTGTGGACATATAGGAAATGATATATGCTGAATATTCTCGTGACCTTGAATTTGACCTCTGACCTCATTTTCAAGGTCCAAGGACAAACTGGCTCATATCTTGCTCCTCTATTGACTGTATGGCTTGGGAATCAATTGTGGACATGATATAGAAAATGATATACATTGAGTATTTTGATGACCTTGAATTAGACCTTTGCCCCTTCATTTTCAAGGCCACAGCACAAAATTGCTTATATCTCTCTGATTATTGAATTTAAAGCTTAGCAATCAACTGTGGACATGATATATGCTTAATGTTATATATGCTGAATATTCTCTTGACCTTGAATTCAACCAGTGACCTGGCTAACATCTAAAATATTAAACATTGTCCGGTAACCTATCTTCGGCCCTTGGCATAATTTTTATCTTTAAAGTTTATGATGGAATATTTCTAAAATTTGCACAAAAATACCTAAAAATATTTCCATATAGGAAATGATATCAGCCGAATATTCTGATGACCTTGAATATTACCTTTGACCTCATTTTCAAGGTCACAGGGCAAAATGGCTAACATCTCGCTTCTTATCGACTTTACAGCTTAGGAATCAATTATGAACATATAGGAAATGATATATTCAAATTATTGTCATGACCTTGAATTTGACCTTTGACCTCATTGGTCAATATCTCTCTGATTATCGACTTTACAGCTTTGGAATCAATTAAGAACATATAGGCAATGATATATTCAGATTATTGTCATGACCTTGAATTTGACCTTCGACCTCATTTTCAAGGTCACAGGGCAAAATGGCTAATATCTCGCTTCTTATCGACTTTACAGCTTAGGAATCAATTATGAACATATAGGAAATGATATTTTCAGATTATTGTCATGACCTTGAATTTGACCTTTGACCTCATTTTCAAGGTCACAGGACAAAATGGCTAATATCTCACTTGTTATCGATTTCACAGCTTAGGGATCATTTGTGGACATGTAGGAAATGATATATGCTGAATATTCTCGTGACTTTGAATTTGACCTCCGACCTCATTTTCAAGGTCAAGAACACAAAATGGCTAATTTCTCACTTATTATCGACTTCACAGCTTAGGAATCAGTTGTGGACATATAGGAAATGGTAAACACCTAATATTCTGATGACCTTGAATTTGACCTTCGACCTCATTTTCAAGGTCACAGGACAAAATGGCTAATATCTCACTTATTATCGACTTTAGAGCTTAAGAATCATTTGTGCACCTATGGGGAATGATGTATGCCAAATATTTTGATGACCATTAAATCGACCTTCGACCTTTTTTTCAAGGTCATAGAACAAAATTGCTATTTTGTTTTACTTGTTATTGAATTTACAGCTTAACAAACAATGGACATATCGGGAATGATATAGATGTTTGCTGGATATTCTCATGACGTTGCATTTGAGCAAGACCTTATTTTCAAGGTCACAGGAATATAAAACATATTTTTTCCGGTAACCTTTCTTAGCCCTTGGCCTAATTTTAGAATCTTTCATTTGAGAGGGACCCTCAGTTCTCTCATGGGAAGCAGGAGGTCTGGGCCACGCTTAGCCTATAGGCCTTCCATCATGACCTTCCAGCCATGATGCAGGACCGAGAACAGCTGCTGGCTGCATGGCGGGAGCCATACTAACTCCGCAAGTGGGATGCACTGCATATGCTCTGCAGCGGCCATGGTGCAACATGTTCTGCTGATGCATGAGCAGGTGATGGTGCTGCAGGTGGCTGAACAGCAGATGCAACAGGTGTCTCTGCAGATGACGGCTCCGCAGATGGGAGCGCTACCTTTTCAGTCTGTACCGGTGGTGTACTACCATCAGATGCCACCAGCCATCCAGCTCGAACCGATGACCACCCCGATTCCAAACCAAAAGCAGAGGAGATGAGATACGGATTTGGAGATGTACTGGTCTGATACCGAGAGTACCCTCTCTTCAGAGGAGCCAACGGACTACAAATCCACGAATACGTCTAAGCCGTAGGAGTTATTCCGATGGGAGTATCTCAACGTTGTCTACAATTGCGGCAGCCTCTGCAGAGACAGATACTCCCGAATAAGTTTGGTGGTGTCTCTATGGAGTGGCCGGAACACCTGAGGCACTTCTCTATTGTCACCGAAGTGAACTTTAGGAGAAAGACTGAACAAGGACTGTAACTGGCGAGCAGTTTGATGGGAGAGGATAAATAAAAAGACTGAGATCGGAGTCCATAACCAGACAATCACCACAGCATGGCATATTGACCTTATCCGATGGTATGACAGGGATTAAAAACCACAAAGAATGCTAAGCAAGTGGAACAGACCCCCTTCTTAGAAGTAAGGCCGGGGTTCTGGTCATTCTGGCCGGACAGCGTTATGTACCATGCAATCCGGACGAAAATGAGCATCACCCACTACCGCGGCTGTTCACTCGTGTGGACTTAACAGCCGGTCCATTATAAATAATTGGTAAAACGGTTTCCTGCTGATAGAAACCTCAGACTACTATAAATAGCCTTATACCAGTGGTACACGGGTGGCATCACACCAGCGGTGTGTCATCTAAAATCATCCGACCACCAGAACCCTGTCGGGATCGGAATGCCAACGAATCTGGTAGTCCACCTCTGTCACTAGCCTCAGAATCATGAACGGACCGATCCTCGGCCTTGCAAACTTGTTGCCCTGTTTGGCTGGTGGATAACCCTTAGCATGGGCGTCACAGCCTCGCTTCTGCGTGATGGCAGGCTTGTCTCGGTGTGCTCGCGCGAAACCGCAGTTGCATACATGATATCCACGGGCAGATTTAGTTCCGGGCCGTACAACATCGCGTGTGGCGTCACCCCGGTGGCGAAGTGGACCGATGACCTATATGCCATTGAGACGTAGAGGAGGTGGTCATCACAGTTGTTTGCAAAATCATATACAAAGGCCGCCAGCATGTTCAAGATAGATGGATTGAATCTCTTGACCCGTCCATCAGACTGGGGCCTGTAAGGGGTGGTCCAGACCTTGGTACTCATCAGCATCTTTGCTAGGCCCCGGAACAGGTTGTTTTCAAATTGCGTGCCCTGCTCTGAGTGTACCTGCTTATGTAAGCTATGGTAAACCACCCACATATTTACCAGCAACCGAGCTACCTCGTCCGCAGTGCAGTGGGTAGGCGGCGGTGTAATTGGTAAATTGTCTGAGATCACCAGGATGTATCGGAACCCACATGGAGTGATCCGATGAGTATCCAGAATATCCGAGGCGATCCGGTCAAACGGCGAGCCAGCCCTAACCATAGTTAAGGGATGGCGACCAGGAGCCGGAACTCCTTTTCGAGCCTGACACTGTGGGCAAGTTGCGCACCACCTCTGCACATCCAAGCCGCTACCAGTGAAAGCACTGTTTTAGCCGATTGATGGTCCTCCGGATGCCTAGATGGCCGGTCACATGGAGGTCGTGCAGTTGATGGAGCAGCAAAAGGGAGGCAGTGGGCTCGGTGGCTCATAGCACTGGTAAAGTTGGCCTACCTGGAGAGCGAGGCATTCCTACTAGGAGACGAGTGATATTGTCTCCTCCTTGTAGGTCTTCCGCTCAGCATTGGAAGGTTCCTGTTCGGGCTCGATGGCTCTTATTTCCAACGCCAGGGTGCTGTGAGCTCGTTGTTAAGCAGCCAGTTGCACCGGAGAGTAGCTGCCTAGGTAGGTCGGTTCCTCATCCGTCACGTCCGGCTGCGTACCAGTGGCCGTCACCAAAGGGGGCAACTGCCGCTCATACTCAGACACGTCCGAGGATGCAGAGAGTGCCCACAAGGAGTACACCACTGGACTCGAGGAAAACTTGCTGGAGTTGAGCCGCACCTCCGGTTCGAACGCTGGATGCCATCGATGGAAACGACTGGTCCGCGTGCGAGGGTGGGCTCCTGTGGCTCACACCGCCATGGTAGCGGAGGGGGCGGTGGCCTGCGGTCTTCCGGGAAGGTCCAGTTCCAAGTCTGATGAAGAATCCTCACCACGTTGGAACAGTGTCATTCCCACGCAATCCAGATTCTTGCACTTATGACAACATGACAGGCCGTCAGCATTGCCATGCAGCTTTCCAGTGCAGTGCTGAATTTTCATGTCATACTTCTAGAGTTTGATGAGCCATGGGCCACCAAGCTATCGGCCACACTGTAGTTGCGCAGCCATCCAGATCCCGAGCTGGTGGCGTAAGTAGGGGCAGCCCAAGCATCGGCCCTACCCATGGCGGGACCCAAGGGGGCGGATCCATATGCCACGGACGTGGGCGCAAAGTACCTTGAGGCTGCTAGCGGGTATTCATTCGTGAACATCCCACCCGACCAGCTGCTGACGAAGCCTACGCCAGGTAGCCGGCGTAGCTTTGGGGCGAAGCCACCGGTTGCCAGCTTGCTCCTGGAGCATTGTTTGGAGTGGGATAGCTCATACACACTGGCGCGGCTTCAGCTGCCAGAACAGCGGAGGCTGTGGCATATGTGTCAGACGAATCGGAGAGAGAACCAGCGGACCAGTCATCCCTGGGTTATAGGGGACCATAGGGTCCACGTTCGGTGTGGCTTGTTGGCAGCGCTAATACTCATCGAGCGCTGTTCATTTCAACAGCCGCTCCCTCTCTGTCAGCTGCTCCGTAGGGTGCTGGTGTTGTGGAGAAGGCGAGCGAATCCTCGATCAGGCGGCCCTGCGTGGGGCGACTGGCCATGGTCATCGTGGCCAGCGGGGGCCAGCTTTATAAGTGAGCTGGTCCATCACATTCTGGACAGACTGTCCGACATCCGGGCCCGGGGTCCTTGAGGGAATCAATCCGGCCAGGTGGGGTAGCTGGTATGGTTTATCAATCTGTCCGTGACTAGCCGCAATCACTGGCACTCGGTTCCGGATGTCCAGCGATGCCATAGGGAAGAGCACAGGATGCGGCAACTGTCTGCACAGTGGAGGGTACGGGGTTAAACCGTCCCCAGCTCCACCAGTAGCATCCTGAACGCCGGAGATGATATCCCGTGGCAACACATGTTGCAACCCCGCCAGGGTCCCGCCGGGGACGTCTCCACGAACTGGGTCATATTTCATTCATATTTTATTTGATTTCTTTTCGGAATAGAAAGCAGGCAGTCCCCAGGGATGAGGGAATAAAGATACTGCGACAATAGGCTGCAATGGAACGCCGTCGGACTGATCCTTGTCACGGCACCAATGTAAAGTTTGACGTCTGCTATCCTTGATCCTCAAGGCTAGGCCATTCAATGTGGGTCATTGCGGATGTAGGTAATTACTTTAGAATGGTAATCAGGTAGCAGTCCGCAGAGCAAGCCTGGACAGTAGAACACCACTCAGATATAGCATCATCACTGTATTGTTAGTTGTAGCTGGCCGGCTAGCCGACAGTCCTTGGATAGAACCCCGGGCAGTCTGACCGTCTGTCAGAGCCTGTGTTGCACCATCCCAGGACGAGAGACTGGTGATCCAGGGGCGAGCCCCCAAGTCAGCACAGTCCCTCTCCTGGGCCACGTATTGGAAATTGCCCCTAGGGTAATGACGAGCACACATCTAGCCGATGAAAGGGGACTTACAGCTCATGGCTGAGCCATCCATCACATTATCTCCTTGCCAGCTCTGAGACAACTCCGAGTAGACAAAGCGGGCTGGCTAGAGCCTATTCATACTGCCAGCACGCGAGAATAAGGGATGACATAAGACCATTGTTTTATTATAGTGGATAGAGAGAAGGACAGTGTGTCGCCTTGGCAATGCACGAGCTTCGAACAGAAGCGGCTAAAACAACCAAACCCCTGCCGCGATCTTTGGGCAAAAATGCCACATATAATTTTTTGTTCACGCAAATAGAAAGCCCCATAGTGAGGACCTCGATCCACATCAGAAGGCCCAGGTCCGGATTTGTTGTGACAGTATGGTGAAACATGTCCCAAATACTGTCTCCGGTCCAGGCACTGGTTGTCATCATGTCATCACACACTGCTGTTACAATTCAATCGAACTATTGTACGCACTGATTGTCGAGATCAATACCCAAAAATAATTGTAGATAGTCCATTTATTGATATTCCTATCCTAGAAATGTTGGTGCACGATTATTGAAGAAATAACATAACTGAAACAAAACAACAGCAACTCGTATGCTTAACAAACTCATTTGAAAATATTTGTTCAACTGGAACCAGTAGCGCCTTTTGGAAGGCAGTTATAAATGGATGCAATATTGGTTGAAATAGAAGAGCAGCACTCCAATGCATGACTGTCAAAATTAGTGAGCATAAAAATAGGTAAACTTCAAGAGAATTTTTTTGGGAAATCAATTGTATAATACTATACCGTGTTTATTACAATGTTCATTTTATAAAATATCCTAAATGTGATGTTTGAAACGACAAAGAGCATGTTATAAGATATAAGGACAGTTATAAATTGAAGAACATGACATTGTTTTCTGCAATGAAACATGATGTTCTTTTATTGGGGCGCGTGCTTCTATTAGGACCAATATGGTATATGAGAAAGAACATTGGTGAAAAATACATGGAAAGCATACTAATAATTTGTTAACCAGATCACTTTAATGATATGATGGCAGAATATAGATATTAACACCGGTTATTAGGCATTGTATCATCAATATAGGAATTATTGCGAAATTTCACGTATTTCGTATCTTTGCACATTTCGTTATATTCGCAATTATCTGTCAAACACTTGCTCCAAGGGTATTTATTATTGCCCCACTGGATCCGGCACATATGAAAACCCATTAGTAGACACCAAAATTATCATTGTAAGTGGAATAGAACCAAAGATATGATAAATTTTACGAAAAAATCATGTTTGTAAGGCGGACATTTTGTTTTTAATTAATTTTTTTCCAACTAAAAACCTTTTATATGGTATATTGTGTTGCCTTGTATGCTTACTATAATATTCAGACCCAATTTGTCCAGATTTGACACACAGATCACATAAAAAAGAAATTATTGAGCGCGATAACAGAATATCGATTTTTCATGGTGGCCATCTTGAAATATGGCCGTTAGCGGTAGTGAGTCCCAGTTTTTTTCGTGTTAACATCGCTAATATGAATCTAGTGATGTTTCTGAAGAAAATGATACCACTCATGGAGGATCATTGGGGGGGGGGTGCACGGTGACCCCCCCTAGCTGACGGACTATAGTGTCAGATATCCACAAGGTTTATAAATGAGTTTCGCAGATCCAGAGACCGGCATTTTAATGTTTATTGTACGTGACCCCTTGGGGTCAGACTGTCACGCACGAGCATTCCATGTTAATTGACAATGCCACTTTCCAGAAAGCCGGTTTCCCGCTTCATGTGTAAGTTTGAATTTGTATTCAGTTGAGATCCCGCCGCCATAGAGTGAAGATGTGTTTTGAATAAAGGGACTAAAAGAGGAAACATCTTAATTATTTATAATAACCAGTTACGACACACATTTATACACCAATGTTTCGTCGTTTCATATCATCTCGTCAATTTCATCACACATCCGATTATGCATTTTCATAGCAATAAGCTGCGGTAGTCACACCAGACTATAATGACATTCTATGGATATACGTGATTTTGGCTTTTACACACATACATAACGCTTGAACATGCATGAACATTCTTTACGTTCGTTTGAGACTCTTTTTATCGGTCGGGATGTTGTTATGTGTGTCATTCACAATGTTCTTCATTTTAGCACTCAGGTCTACATATGGGACACTCGTACAACTCATGGGTAGATTTTATATCAATAGGCCTATGGTAATGTAATATGTGCATTTTGTGATTACGACGCGTATAAATTTTGTGAATTGTCATGCCGTATAATGTTGGTGACTTTGTTATCAGGCTTTATTTTGATGTGCTATTTGTGATTGCTTACTTTAACCGTACCAGTCGGCCTCGCATCTATATTACAAATTCAGTGCACTAATTTGTATGTACATCAAATGTGAGCTTAATGACAAGTTTAGGTAGTACAGCCGTAGAACCCTGCTAGATACATGCTCTGTTTCATGGTAAAAACAAAACCCAGTTATTTCTTCATTGTTCCACATGATTGTATGGGTTATAATATATTTGGCAGAGTTTTTATTGTATTCAAAATTCTATTGCTCGTGGACTCGCACTTAAAAAGCAGGGGGAGATGTCAGATATCCACAAGGTTTATAAATGAGTTTCGCAGATCCAGAGACCGGCATTTTAATGTTTATTGTACGTGACCCCCCATGCCGCCATAGAGTAAAGATGTATTTGTGAATAAAGGACTAAAAGAGAAAACATCTTAATTATTTATAATAACCAGTTACGACACAACGACGTCCCATACCATCAACAAATCGAAACAACAACATTAACATCTAGTGAAGAACTTAACAAAAGATATCAGCCTCGATCCCCAGCAATATCCTATATTCTTGATAAGCAATAACGCGGATTCAAAAACAGTTTTGATCACGAACCGATTTAGGCTGTCCGTCAGAAAATATATGGCTTATTCACGTTTCCCGGACAGGGACTAATCTTAGTACACATTTGTGTATCATCGGCTCTCTCACATTTATTTATTTGTAGGGCTAATTTAGCATGAAAATACCACTCGATTTTGACGACCGTCGCTCGATCAGTTGCAAATAAAGGATCTGTAATCACTATTGGCTTTCGTGCATAATGCTTGAATGACCAATAAATATAAAACTATTGATTTGTCTATAGACCACTGATATATCCCGATATTCCGTGGATCTATTGTTGTACGCCAATACTTGGTGTATGTATATGAATTTATTGTTTTTTCACCGGGACCGTCGAAACCAGCAATAGCACGGAACGGGTGCCCACCGTGGATACTATTATTATTAAAATTCAAATGGAATATTATTGTTTGTGCCAAGAGAAAGAAACAGAACAAGTAACTGTAGAGAATGTCACAACACGACTGGTCGTAGACAAAACAAGCCGCCGATATTTGGTGAACAAGTGACGCATTTATTGAATCTATAATATAAACATCTGCCGCTGACATTACGGTTAATAATATGGTCTTTTTCAATAGCTTCTACAGATAGACTAAATGTTTTACTTGTTTCCAATATTCAGATAAAATATCTGTGTGAAAAATAAGATTTTAACAACAATTATATATCGGTGAATTTGAATTTGTGTCCTACTTCCAGCATTTTATTTTAACGTTAGTGTAAATAGTAGAAATTCCACTGATCTCTCTATCACTTTATGACAGGAACCGTCTTGGCTCAATGTAAACAACAACAACAATCATACATTGAAAAACATATTTTATTGAAAGGAATGAAATTTACAATTAGGAACAATTTAGTCTTTGCAATATTATATAAGCTACAAAAGATATCAGGCTATATTATATAACTGCATAATAACTGTTAATTGCTAATTGTTAATATCACAAGATACAGCAAGTATGACAATTATAATATTTTAGTCACCAAATTATATAAGCACGGAACACTTTAAATTCTAAAAAAAGACAAAAAAAAACAAAAAAACATTCCATTCAGCAACATACATACAGGTACAATTGTATATCAACATCAAATTCACATCATACACTAATGATTGATAAATTTATCACACTACATCATACATTTATCATAAATTTAAAGCATACATTTATCATAATTTCACAGTTTTACACCATACATTTATCACTGATACTGTGATCATAAATTCACACAAATCATTCACAAATTTATCATGAATATATTCATCATAGATTTACACAAATACATTATCACTGAAACATGTATTAAACATATACACCACACTTTATCATTTATTACAATCAGGATGCCTTGAACATCTAAATATATACAGTGGCTAAGCAATGGTTATGTACATATCGATGTGATATTGACAGTGGAGCTTTACTCCAGGAAGCCCGCCACGTTATACACAATCAGTTTGTCACTGCGCCCGGTACGTACGGCGAGGAGTCTGTCCCCGGACAGCGCCAGACCCCAGACGTAACTCTCTCCTGTATCAACCAGCACGTGCTTGACCCTAGCGGTGTCACTGACCCCCCACAGACGGACAGAGCCGTCCCAGTGCCCAGATAACCACATGTCCTTCCTCACCGCGCACACTGAGTAGATAGTTGGGAGCCGGTCAGGGAGAGGAACACGATGTAGGAGCTCCCCGGCCGGGCTGTACACACGGACTCCCCGCCGCCAGTCAGTCAGGAGGATGTGGCCGCTCTGCTGGCAGACAGACAGCCAGCCTGGGGACACAGAGCCGACATCCTTCACCTCCCAGAGCAGGTCACCGTCAGACACTCGGTACTTCCGGAGGTGACAACTGGACATCTGATGGCAATAATAATAATAATAATGTAACAATAATAATAATAATATGGATATAACACTAATACAATAGGCTAATAATATGTATTATTATCTATCACCTTACAAAAACAAGAAAATAGTAATGTTCTACTAGAACTCAATCATACAACATTTTTGTGATATATTTAAATATCCAATTATATTGTTTTCAATCGAATCCAACAACACAAAATACATATTGTACATGTACACAATGTACATAATGAACCAATGTACAACATTCATACATATTAAATTGTCTCACCTTAACTCTCACCACCATAACAAACTCTCCGTCATGTGTCCAGCGTGCAGCTTCAGGCTCTATGTCCCTCTCTGACGGATGATCTCGTAGCTGGTAGGTTGCCTGACGACGGTACGACACCCCCGACTCCCGCCTGAACACTGTCCAGCTGTATGACCTCGCCCCGTGAACCACCAGGACGGCGGCCCCGTCAGGTGTCGAGTCGACACAGCT